>CM062917.1:127098293-128348293 GCA_031878705.1 Tapirus indicus | reverse complement strand
AGATAGTTATTATGACTTGGCACATAAATTACACTCCAACTAAAAACCTCCAATGGTTTGCCTGGGCAAGAGTCTCCACATGGGTGGATCATGGACAAGTATGCTCAGATGGATGCAGATTGATAGAGATTTCTGAAAGGGTTAGGAGATTTATTCTGGAATTCTATAATAATTCAATTTGGCTTTTTGGTTACTTTGAGAGCGCGAGGGGTCTCCTTGAAATGACAATGGAAAATGTGCAACCTGTGATATTTGCACTCAGTGATCCCTTTCCCAGGGCCTTATGGGACGTGAGCACCTGTTAATTTACAGTAGGTGTGAAGTAAGATACTTTAATAAAAACCTTGGAGATCTGGAGTATTAAAGGCCCTGTTGCCTGCTTATCTTAAAGGCGAACACCTGAAATTGGTGTCAGGTTGAGATTTCAATGTGGGATTGATTCTCAACATAGAGTTAGAGGTATAGGGTAAATTTATAGAGAGGCACTGTACACAGGATCAATTTCAATGGGCACCTAAGATATATTAGTTGAATTAATTCAGGAGTTCTTGATTATTTTGTCTATGTTTGTATCCCAAGCACCCAATAAATGCAACAAATAAGTAAATTATATACCATGGTAAAAGGTGATGAGTGCTATAGAAAAAAATTTAAAAAATAGTAGTATGCCTGATATGATTTCATTTACAAAAATCTACTTTACACATTTTCGGAAACGTCGCATGGAAAAACAAGATATTCTCTTATCTTTATACATTAAATAGCAACAAACTTTTATAACCACTGCTTAACTGATGATGCTATCAAGCCACAATTGACACAGCTTTTATACAACAGTCACTCTCATTTTCCAGCAGCAGAGTTCTCCCAGTGGCTCCCTTACTTTAATATCACAACTAACAACCAATGTATGTGTTTATCTATCCTGGCCTCTCTGTACCTCTGTGTTACATAGAGTGGCGAGATGGCATCCTGTTTTCTTAGCTTGACACATACCACAGCCAGAATTCCATGACATGGTTTACACATTTTACAGCTAAATGTTTAGGCCTTGAGAACAGGCCTTCCTCTCTTGAAATCAAATACTTTGCTTTCAACACCGTTTCCTTCATGAGGGGTGAGAAGTCTTGCCCTTGAGGTTGGCTCCAGGGCTCTGGGCCTGAGTGAAACACAAGCCCTGGGATGAAGCAGAGGCCAGGGCAGAAGGAAATGTTTCTTCTCTTAGTTTAGCTTGCAGCCAAATGGAGAGAATTTGTTTTCATACCAACCAGACACATTTGCGCTTGTGGGAAGGGAGACTAGTGTTTGTGATTGAGTCTCAAGATGGTTCCACCCTGACCTGGTTTCTTTCAGCCTATTAGTAACTTGTGGTTCTAGCCTCATAAGCCCTAAGAATTTTGGGATTCTGGCACTCAGTAATAGTTTACAATAAAGATCTGGGCATCTGTTTTCTTGATCCTTTGTTGGGAAAAATAGAATTAGCTAAGTTGTGTCTCTTCCTTTAGCTCTACCCTATACAATCCTTCCCACCGTCCACACTTTAGTATGAAGCTAGCTGTAGTCTTTTTTTTCTCCTGTAGTCATTCAAATCTAGGATGCACTTTAGTCAGAAGGCTGAACATCAAAGCTCTTTTCTGAGCCACAGTGGAATAAACTAGATGTTTCGTGCATCATTCTAATACTATTCTGTTTCCTCCACCAATTTGATTCCTTCATTACAGGAAAGAAAATGCATGATGGTACCTGGATGGAAGGGAGATCAGTGCAATACAAATTCTTTGGAAATGTGTGAGTGGTGTGCATTAAGATTGTAGGTTTCCATCTCATTTGCCTTTGGCTTGTACGCACCACAAGTAAGTAACCTACAAAGATGCTGCGGGAGGAGACCCTGGCTAGTAGCTCCAAATGCTCCTCCCACATTAGAATCACTAGGAGGCATGGGGCCAAAGTTTCATCTTCTAACCACTATTGAGATTCTTCAATTTGTGGGAGAAAACAAAAATAAATCAAAGCAATGGTGTAGTTTTAATTTCTCCTCTGAGAAAACTGATGTCAACCAAACTGGTACCTTTAAGCCAGGCTGACCTGCTGAAATACCATGAGAGCAACCCGCAGATAGGCTCACAGTGAGGGCTTTAGCTCAATGGGCTCAATTTTTGGATGGTAAATTCCAGTTCCGTCCCAGGTATACTTGGCTTCTGCCTTTGGCTCAGTCTCACGGTGTCAGCCCTACTTTTGCTGCATGAATTTTGTGTTTGAACTTTGTTTCTCCGACTTTGACTCCCAGATGGCCTAAGAACTTTTCCCTTCCTGATGGCTTCAAGTAGACTCAACCTAGGGTCTGAGGATCAAATACCCACCTGGCCTCTGGCTAGGCCACCTTAGTTGCCTGAGTATTTGGATTTCAAACAATATAAGAGCAATGCTGATTCCCAACCACCGTGACTATGATCGTCGTGAAATTACTCTGAATGTGCTGAGAAGTCTTGTTCCTTATCTGCAGTCTGAGGTCACAGGCACCAGCCTTCTTTTGAAGTTTGAAGCCCCGCCTATAGGTTGGAAGGGTCATCATTTGCTTAGGAGCAAGATCAAACTTTTCATACCTTCTGTGGTAGGCAGAATAATGGCCCTCCCAAAATGTCCACATCTGAATACCCAGAACCTCTGACTACGTTATGTTACATAGCAAGGAGGCATTAAGCTTGCAGAAAGAATTAAGTTGCTCATCATCAGATTTTAAAATTGGGAAATCATTCTGGATTATTGAGGTGGGTCTAATGCAATTTTAAAGGTCTTTTCAAATGGAAGAAGGAGGCAGAAGAGGGGGTCAGAATCAGAGAGAGATTTGAATATGATATGCTACTGGCTTTGAAGAAGGAAAAGGCCATGAGCCCAGAAATGTAGAAATGTAAGTGTCCCGCTTGTAGGAGGCCTCTGAAAGCTGGAGAAGGCAAGGAAATTGATTTTCTCCTACAGTCTCCAGAAGAAACACAGTCCTGCTGACACCTTGATTTTAGCCCAGTAAGACTCGTTTCTGACTTCTGTCCTCCAGAACTGTAAGATAATAAATTTTTGTTGTTTTAAGACACTAGTTTGTGGTAAATTATCACAGTGGTAAGAGAGAACGAATACACCTCTCAACAACAAAAAAGCCCCTTTCTATTCCATGACGAATTTTTATGACCTAAAAAACAATTCTTGTATGAGTAAGATTAAACTGCTACTTAAAATGCTTGGACTATTGAATAAAAATGCAGCTCTGTGCACATCCTTAATTAAATCCTTAAATGAAAATTTTAAATATGAAGTGCTTGCTCAAGGTATGTGGACATTTCAGAGACTTTTGAGACTAATTTCCCGATAAAATGCACAATCTCTCCAGAAGTGTATGGAGTGACGTTTGCCTGAGCTCTTGCCAATACTGTGAATTTATATTTTTAATCTTTGCCAATTGTTAGATGAAAAATTGTTTTTCATGTATACAATAAATATTCATTCATTGAGTGGTCACTTTGTGCCAAGCACTACACTGAGCAATGAGTTACTTTAATTTGAAATGTTCAGTTGTTTGTTGAGATTGAACATCTTTTCATAAACTCAATGTTACATATACATATATATTTTCTATGTATAAAGCTTACTCTGGCTGTGGTGAGACCAATGGACAGTGGGAGGGGACTGGGGGCCAGAATTGAAGACGGGAGATCCCTCTGGAGGATATGGCAATAGCGCAAGTGGTGGCTGAGGGTGTCTGGGCTGGGGGTGCACAGTGGACATGATGAGAAGTGGACAGGTTTGGGATGTACTGTGGAGGTAGAGCTAAGAGGACTTGCTGATGGTTTGCATGGGGACTGTGAGGGAAAGAGGGGAACCAAGGGTGGCTGCAAGGTGTTTGGGTTGAGCAATGGAGTGGATGGTGCATGATTTCCTTGGTGGGGAAGACAGGGTGGAACAAAGTGTGGAGTGGAGAAAGGTGAATTAAGATTTTTTTAAGTGTAAGATGCCTACTAGACAACTGGAGATGCTGAGTCAGCAGCTTGATTTACAAGACTAGAAATTGGGAGGGATAGAGTTGGGGATATAGATTTGAGAGTCAGGACATAGATAATATTTAAAGCAGTAAGAATGGATAACATTGCCAGGGAGACAGACTGGAGAAAAGAAGATGACTGAGGAACGAGATGTGGAGCATGTAGCATTTAAATTTGTGGGGGAGGAGGAGGAGGATCCCGTAAAGGAGACAAAATGAATGACTGGTAAGATAGGAGCATCTAGAGCCAGCCCTGATGGCCTAGTGGTTAAAGTTTGGTGCGGTCACTGCTTCTGTGGCCTGGGTTCATTTTCCAGTTGCAGAATCACACCACCTGTATGTCAGTAGCCACGCTGTGGTGGCGGCTCACACAGAAGAACTAGAAGGACCTACAACTAGAATATGCAACTATGTACTGGGGCTTTGGGGAGAAAAAAAAGAGAGAGAGGAAGGTTGGCAACAGATGTTAGCTCAGGGTGAATCTTTCCCTGCAAAAAAAAAAAAAAAAAAAAACACGAAAAAGGAAGATCTAGTGAGTTTGATGTCAAAGGAACCTAAAGAAGAAAATATTTCAAGAAGCATCAACTGTGTTGATTGCTGATTAGGTGTTGAGTGAGGTGAGGACAAGCAATTGATCTTAGCTTTGGCCATATGTTTGATAAGGTTGAAGAGGAACTGGAGATGATGACAAATCTCCTGAGGGATTTTGCTATGAAGGGAACAGAAAAATGGAGTGAAACCTGTGTCTGATCTTGGAATCTAGGAAAGATTTAAAATTGACATGTTGGGAGGCGTGTGGGAATGTTCTTCTCTGAGGGAGAAATGGATGATGTTGCAAGGAAAGGGGATAATTGCAGGACCCTTTCACTTATCAATGAGAAATCAGGAGAGAATGAGGTCCAGAGCACAGTGGAAGGATTATCTTTGGTATGTTCAGGGATGTTTCTTAGAGCAGGAAAACAGCATATGGGGCGCAAATAGAGACTAGTTCATGGATGCAGTGGAAGTATGATGTGGTAGTCCATGCTTACCCACTCGTGTGATGACCGCTTTGTCTGCAACACACGGTGCACCTCAAGGTGTGTAGGTAAACTTTCTCCTCATTGCCACTTCCAAGCTATTTCTCCTTCAAAAACTTCAGACTTGGAAGAATAATGCCTTTACTCTTCACCATTCCAATCATCTACTTAACACCCTCCACCCGCCCACAATCTCCTTCCTCATTGGTGACTCTAGCACTTGGATCACTGACTTTCCCTCCATGGTTGCTCCTATAGTACTTTGGGCAACTTCACTATCCCCATAAGGGATCCATCCAGTAATCTGCTGCTCCAGATCCTTGATTTCGTCAATTCCAGTGCCCTTTCTCCATCTCATCTTGCTACCTACTCACTGGGTCATTGTGTAGACCAATAACTGCATTTTCAAGGAGGCAGCAGGTAACGCAGTGCCTGGTAGTGCTAGCCAAGTTTCAGTTAAAGCAAAAAAGGGAAGAGAAATTTTAGATTATGGATGAAGATGATAGGGGATTTTGCTAATGAGAGGTGGTAAGTTTGGGAGGAGAACAGGACAGGTGATTAGGCCCAAGAGGTGGCTCTACAGAGCAGTATGGTGATGAGCATCTGTCTGATTATGCTGAACACTAAAGGAAAGGGAGATGTGAGGCATAACGGAATCAGTTCTGGAAGTCTCTCTGAGGAAGGGGGTAATCAAATGAAAGCTTTTTTTCCCAGTGATTTAGCTGTTCTGGTGTTGGCCCTCCTCAGTAGCAGCTGGAGAGGCAACGCCCAGAGTACTGGTGACTTCAGAGAAGGACCAGGGTAGCTGGTCTTTCCTTCAGATGGAAGTGTCATGGCAGCTTGGAGTGTGCCTTCAGGCAAAGTCCTTGGAGTGGTTACAGGTGCTGTGTTGTGGCAGCTAAGCATCTGGTCCAGGTGGTTGATCTCTCCCTCGAGGGGAAGGAATGACTCACAGAAAAGATGGAGGGTCTCCCCAGCAGCAAAAGGTGTTGCTCTCGTATATGTTGTATTTCTTTTAGTTAGTTTATTAATTTGTTTTTAACTGAACCTTATGTAGTAAGCATTTTCCTATATTTGTATATTATTTGCAAGTGCATTTTTTATGTTGTATAATATTGCATGGAATCAAGGTATAAAAATGTGCTATTTTATTACCTATTGTTAGATATGTATGCTTTTTCCAAATCTTTGCATATGTATGTTGCAACAAGCATTTCCATGTACATGTCATTTGCTGAATTATTATTTAGGATAAATTTCCAGTATCAGGATTATTGGATTGAAATATATGACAGGTTTAGAGCCATCTCCATGATTCTTTGGTTTTAGTCCCTAATATATCATACAATGCAGGATAAGTTAAATCCTCCTTTCATGGCTCCAGACTGCTCCTCTTTCATTTATCCATCTCCTAATACAGCTCCTCAATTTCCTGCCACCCACCAACATTTCTTCTTAGCACCATATTTCCCCTCACTAACAGCTGTCACTCTTTCCCTCTGGAATTCCACCAGTAAATTTAATGTGTTTCTTGTATTTTCATTGAAGGTGCCATGAGGATAATCATAATAATTTGCTTGGAAATCTTGTTGGAACAACAGAATGATATATGGAGATATTATGTTATAGAAAAGATTTGAGAGCCAGAGAGGCCCAAGATTGAATTTTAGCCTTAGCATTTACTAGCTAAAAATGCTTTGAAATATATGCAGATGTGGATGTGATATGAAAATCATTACCTTGAGTAAGACTTTTGTACTCTCCGAGCTTCATGCGTCCAACTATAAAGTGGCTCTAATAATAACAACTTTCATAGAGTTGGTGTGTGAGATAAATGCAACCACGAGAAAATACCTTCTGTCACGTGTCTGGTGAGTGACAATTGTTATTTCTACTTCTCATTTCTCTGTTTTCCCTGGCTTTTGATCATTTTTGGATCGAATGACTCAATGTAGCTCTTGGTGTTATCATTGCCCACAGCCAAATCTCCCCAAGAACACATCGGTAGTGTGACAAATTTGCCTGTTATTTGCTACAACAAAGGAGACCATACCAAGAAGCAACTGAGGATTTAAGCTTGTGTTGCGTGATTTTGCCAGTGTTTAAAGAAGCAGAGTACTCTTCTGGATTGGATACTGTCAGAAAGTAAAATTAAATCTATGCTTGGATAACAATCATTTTTATCTAGGAGGTGGGAGAAATGGAGTAGAAATAAAGATGAAGGCAGTAGTCACTCATGTTAGCTGAAAGAGGGAGATATTTAGTTATTTTCATGGTTTTCCCAGTATTCTTGTTCCATCTGTACTCAAACATAATTTCAGAGGAGTCTCCCTTTTATCTCGCTCTGTCATGATCCCAGGGTGACCTCATCTGATGTTGGTGTTCTGTGAAATCATTTATCTTCAGTAGAACATCATGGTCTTGCTGTTAGTGCCAGCTGACGGCTTTTGGAAATTTTTTTTCTGTAATTCTCACTTTTGGTTAAGGGCAGACAAAGTTAGGACACAGGACACTAATCCACGATACTGAGATTTTTCACCGTTACTGAGATTCCGCTTGTCAGGAGGTTGTCCAGAGAACATTATTTGTGCTTGGACAGTCAGTACCTCTTGCTCCTTTTGCTGCAGGACATATAACTGGATGATTTGATGTGACAACGGTTGCATATTTTCGACTCTGTGCAGGATGCACCAGTCAAGTGGGATATAGGCAATTATGAAAGACAAAATTAGTCTTTGTAATAAGCTGTAAAGTCAGGGGCCAGATGACTGAACCCAGTCCATGAAAACATGTCCCATAGTCCTGCCGGCTCTGCTCTAGAGATCCAGAGTGTGCTCCCTTCTTTCAGTCTAATTGCAGACTGCCCATCTCTCCAACTGTACTTATGTTGGCAAAGTGAGGAGTAGTTATAGCATAAGTTCCCCCTTAGCTAGTGAACTTAACTGGTAGTTTTGGGCCTTCAGAGTAGAGATAGTCTGTACATAAAAGTAATACTGTAAGGGGCACAGAGCCTGTTGAATGACAGTCATTTTCGCATGAAAAAAAGCCCTCCTTCTAGTTTTACTCATTTATGTATTATTCATGTTATAATTTGCTGTGAAGTATTTATTAATAACACTTCATGATTGTATCTAGACATATACAGTTGTATAAATACAAAAATAAATATAAACATTTAAACTATAGCTTTAAAATGTGATTAACCTATTGACATATTTTAAAATAATGTATATATTATATTGGATTTATCATCAAATTTTTTTTCCTATCATTCATATACATTTAAATTATTATTTATCAATGAGAGAAATGTTGTGAAATAACTTGATTCTTAAATGATGGAACATCTGCTTCTGACACTTTATCAAATTAGAAAACATATTTCTTGCATGGTTGAGAGTAAGCCAGAAGTCATTATAATTTTGGATTTATCATCTGAATATACTGATTTTAATAAGGAAACAATCAAGTCACATCCACCGAGGAAACTCCACAGGCCCCAAGTGAGGTGGCCAAGGACCCTAAATTAGGGCCCATATCACAGTGACATGGTGACACAAAGAGGTAGATTAGGAAGCCCAGTGTGAGCATGGAAGGAGGCAGCACATGGAGAGCCCAGAGTGCACACCCTCCTGAGAGGGGCTCTGGTTGGAAACGTGTCGAGTTCGAAGAGGGAATAAACAAGGTAAAGGGTTTGGTTTGGTAAAAGTATGTAAATCCAAGTGTCATTATGGAGGGAGCTTCTGGAGCCCCGCAATGAGTCATGTCTCCTGCTGATGCTTCTCAGCTCAGTGTAGGTGGAAAATCATGGAGCTCTAATTTTGTCTTTCCTCCATCGCTGTGTGAAGCAGACCAGGAACTGGCAGAGACAGGCTCACTCTCCATCACCCTAGGTGAGCCGACCTTGGACAGCTGCCACACTGAGGTCATGTAATTCTCACAGCAACCCTGGGAGGAGATAGTATTGTGATCTTGGTATTTCATAGGAGAGGTCTGAAGGTTAGAACGGTTAGTATCTTGCCCACTTAACGCAAATCTTGTGAATGAGCTAGCCAGCAATGAACCCAGGTAATCTGATTCTAGAGTTCACACTCATAACTCCCATGCTATCGTGTCCTCTCCCGCTGTGGGTCTTCCCCTCAAATCACAGTCCTTTTGCAAGTGTCCCATGTTAGAGGGGAATCAAGGTTGACTCCACTGTTTTCACACCGAACAACTGAGTGGTTGGTGGTGTCACATCCTAAGCTGAGGAAGACAGGGGTGGAGCAAGTCTCGGGTAGGGAGTGGTAAATCAAGATTTCTGTTAAGTTTGGGATGCTCATCAGACAGCCAAGTAGAGAGCTGAGTCAGCAGCTGGATTTACATGACTGGAAAGACTAAGGACAGAGTGTTGCAAAATTTATCGTTACCCAAAAAAGCTCTTTTTCACTCCATCATGAATTTCTAAAAGACACACATACACACACACACACACACACACGGTGGGGGGGGGGGTGGGGGAGAGTTGGAGAAAGAAAGCTTGGCAAAATGGCAAAAATTAACATTATTGAATATAAGAGATAAGGTACATGGGTGTTCACTGTGTTCTTTTTGCTTTTGGTAAAGTTTGAAAATTTTTCTAACAAAACATTACATGTAAACTCTTTATTGAACCCGTCCTCCCCTCACCCTGTGTCCCAGTGTTCTGTACTGGTTCCCAGGCATGGTTTGGGTTCCAGGTGGGACACTTGGAAAGGCTTTGTGGTGTGTTATGGGGTGTGGCCTGGTAGAGCCATGGCTATGGAGGTGCTCTTGGGGCTGGGCTTTAGGGCCATGTTGGGGTGTGGCCCTCTGTGAGGCTCTCCTTGGAGGCTGTCCTTGGGAAGGTGGGCAGGGAGGTGACTATGATATCTGATAACCTGAGGCCAGGCTCTGACTTCCTTCAACTCTCTGGGAGTCAATGACATGTGCAGCCATGGTCAGATTTTTCATAGGTTTCTTACTTTTATTTAAAAATTATTCAGAAATTTTTATTCATCTAAAAGTTGGCTTTATGTTAAGCAGGAGACACAATTTTGTTGGCACAAAACTTGCCCCATTGATTCAGGAAAAATGTAATCCACTGACAACTTCAGCTCTGATAAAAAGGAACATGGGAAGATGGAGTCCCCTCTAGCCACTGACAACTTCAGCTCTGATAAAAAGGAACATGGGAAGATGGAGTCCCCTCTAGGGAGCGCCGGCCTCCAAAATCAGCAGCAGGAGCCATATATAGGAAAGCCATACTGAGTTGATTGGTGTAGACCAATGCCTCTGGCCATCTCTCCAAGGTAAAATGAACAGGTCATAGTTCTGCCCACTGGGAAGATTTCCCCTTCCCACTGTCTTTAGAGCTATCTCAAAGTGAAGCTGTAGGGCTGCAGTCCACTTTAAGGTGGTGCCTAGATGTCATGCAGACCACCTGTAAAGAAGGCTGAGTTTCTTCCATGTCAATCAGCTGGTCATAGGGAACTCCCGTGGGGCCATATAGATGGGTTGAGAGAGAGAAGGCAATGCAGCAGAAGTAGGGGGCATACTTCCTCATTGAGCATACTAGTGCCTTCAGGACCTGCTGGAGCTCGATCTCAAATATACTACTTCACTTGATGATGGAGTACTGCAGTGCATTCTCAACTTTATGGCTTCATGGGTCAGACATTATAGGCAGCTCAGGACACATGGTGACTTGGTGGCCCATGATCAACTGTTGTCTCTACAAAGGCCCAGTAGAGATCTAAAAGCCATTTCTCCAAATGAGAGTAGTTATCTGCAAAGAATCTATGGCTTTGCTCCAAAATCCTTAGAGTCTGCACTGTGATTTACCTATAGAGTTTTGCCAGACATTCCACACAGAATTCTTATTTGCCACTGACACTTCAAGCATCATCCATGCTTTCATGCCTTGACGTTTATGGGTACTATGCCTCAAGCGAGCAGCCTGCATGGCAGCCTGGACCTACTGCAGAGCTTCCTCTTGTTCTGGACCCGACTCAACACTGGAAGCTTTTTGGATCACTGGATAAGTGGGTTGGAGTAACATGCTCAAATGAGGTATAAATTGCCTCCAAAATCCAAAGAGGCTCACCAGGGGTTGTGTCTTTTCTTAGGGCTAGGAGGGGCCAGATGCGGCAGCGTGCCCTTCACCTTGGAAGGAATATGTTGACATGCCCCAGACCATTGCACCCCTCAAATTTTCACCAAGGTAGAAAGCCCTTGAATTTTGGTGGGATTGATTTTCTACCTTCTGGCATGCACGTATCTTATCAATGGGTCTAGAGTAGTCACTACTTCCTCTCACTAGATCCAGTCAACATGATATCATCAATGCAATGGACTAGAATGATGTTCTGCAGGATGGAAAAGGTGATCAAGATTCCTATGGACTAGGGTTGGAGAGTTGATGTACCCCTGAAATAGAACAGTGAAGGAAAATTTCTGGCCTTCTCAGCTGAAAGCAAACTGCTTTTGATGGTCTTTATGAGCAGGTAAAGAGAAAAAAGCATTTTCAAGACCGATATTAGCATATCAGTTGCTAACAGATTTGCTGATTTGCTTCTGCGGTGACACTATATTTGGAATAGTAGCTGCAACTAGAGTCACCACCTGATTAAGTTTATGATAATCCACTGTCAAACTGTCTACGGCACAGGCCGAATCAGCTAGTTGAGTGGGGATGTGGTAGGAACCACCACTCTGCATCTTCCCAGTGCACTGTGGTGGCACTGATCTCTGCAAGCCCCCAGGAATGAGGTGCTACTTTGGGTTTACTATTTTCATGGGTAGAAGCAGTTCTATTCACTTTTACTTGAATTTTCCTATCATACTAGTCTGAGCATAAAAATAAAAATGGCTGCTGCTTCATTTTCACCCTTCAAATCTCATTAATATGTCTTTTGAGGTGCACCTTAACAAGAAACATTTCTGGGCATTCTGGGAGACATGGTTCAGCCTGTCTAAGTTGAAATGTTTTAAACATTTCAAAATAAACTATAGATATCTTCACACTTCGGCATGCTTTGGCAAATGATGACATTCTATTCTCTAACTCTATTTCACTGTGGTCCTTTGTTATATCCACTTTACAGATGAGGAAACTGAAGCACAGAGAGATAAGGGAACTTGTCCAAGTTTCACAAGTTAGATGGTGGGGCTGGATTTTATATCCAGTGCTGTCTAGCTCCAAAATCTGTGCTGTTTCTAATAATATAACACATATATTATATACACACACACACACACACACACACACATGTATGTATGCACACATATTTATCTAAATTTGTGGTAGGGGGTTTGCAGTTCCTTTTAAAATAAATTTACCTAGGTAGAAAAGGAAAAAAGAGTAAATTTCCAAAAGAAAAACAATCAGTTCATTAATTGTGTGATAGTACAGGCAAAAATTGTACCCCACATTGTGAATTTGCTATACGAAACACAAAATTTCAGAACACTCTTCTCAGCCATCCTGCTTTTCACTAGGCAAATCACTTCCCTTGAGAAAACATGTTTTATCCATAGCCTCAGTGAATGAGGGCCACTAAAATATTAATTATCTGAGCATTCTTAAGTGTAACTGAATCAGCTTCAATTTGCCTAGATAGATAGACATTTTAGTGGTTCATAGCAAAATGTAATAAACTGAATAACTGTAGGCTTTAATGTAATCTCACACAATCCTATTACATCCCAATTACTTTTTTGACCTTTTTAGGATAGTTCTTGCCTTAAAAACACATACAATCTGCAGTTCTAAATGTCTTCCTCCTGTGCTATGCCAAGGAAATCAATAGATCAGAAAGAACTAATATCTTGCCGTCTTCCATTTGTAATAATGCTGTCCCAGGAATGGCATAATGCACGCCTCCAGGCATAATAAATGTTTACTGAGCACTGTTTATGAAAAGCTCCCTGTTTTTCATTCCCATGAGTTTCAGGACCCTAATAACATCTTTTATTTCCCTTAAATTAATAAACAAATCCAGGATCAATTCTATTGCTGCATCAGAAAAGGTAGAAGAGTGGTTGAATTAGACATAGATTTGATGCTGGAAAGAAACTCCCCTTGAAAGTAAGTTTATGATGTGTTTAGAGGTAAACAACAGTGTCAATTACACAGTCCAGATAGAACTATCCAGAATTATACAGTCTCTATATAGAACAATCAACATGAAGTCCAGTTGTCCCCAACCACATAAGTGATGAGTATGCAAAATGTTTATATTAAGAAATGAATGCACTCATTCAAAATTAAATAACAAAACTACTATTTATTGAACACCTCTTATATACTAGGTTCAAAGGTATACTTGGGGTAAACAAAGCTGACTTAAGACATGTTGACTGTCCTCTGGAGACTCCTGGTTTAGTAAGGATAAAGCTAGACTAAATAAATCCCAGTACAATAAGATAGGGGCAGAAATAGAAGAAAACAGCAGGTATTGTGGTGGCACAAAGGAGGCTGTGATCGGCTCTACTTGGAAGAGTCAGGGAACACTTCACAGAGAAGGAGGGGGATGAGGAGGGTCTTGAACGTGGAGGAGGAGTTAGAGAAGCTCTAAACCAAGGCAAAGGAAATTCATCTGAGAGTGGAAACTGATTCCAAGGAGGAGAATTAATTCTAAAATGTACTGAAGTATGTTCTAAAAATCAGTAATTTCCCAAACTGCTATTTGGGAAAGATCATTCTTAAGGTTTATTAGGGCTGCATTTATTTCCAGCTCATAGAAAGACCATTTAACAGTGCTTTAAACAGGTAAGAATTTATTTCAAGCAACAAGAGTGTGATGTAGACCAGCTAGGTCTGTGGTGACCGTTCAGAGATGCACTTGGATATCAGGTCTTCTCATCCTTTTCGTCCACCAGTGTCACCAAATAGCCTTCAGGCTCATGTTTGTGCCTCACGGTCACATGCTGCAGCTTCAGGCTCCTGTCCACATCACGGGCAGGAAGACAGAAGAGGGCATGAAAGGGTGAAGGAATATCACAGCTGAGTCTGTTCTTAAAAAGTTTTTCTGGAAGTTCCTCCTAGAGACTTCAGTTAAGTCTGGCCTGACCTTGCATACACAGCTGTCCCATCTAAGTGCAAGGGAGTCTGAGAATCAACAATGCTGGCTTCCCAGCCCATGAGGAAGGCGAGAGAGAAGGGGGCTGTGGACAGTTTGTGAAGAGCTGGTGAACAAAGTCTAGCACAGAGGTCTTGCAGGTGAGATAAGCCAAAATCATATAATTTTAGCACTAAAGGAAGTCTAAATGTCTAACGGAGGAGAAAACGTCTTGTTTAAGCTCTTCATTTTGTGGATGAGACAACTCAGGTCTAGAGAGGCTAAGGGACTTGCTCAGGATCACAAAGGTGGCTAGTGACAGAGCTGAACACGAACTCAGGTCACCTGGTTTCCAGTCCTAGGCCTTTTCTTAGCTACAGTGAACTGATGTGCTGAACCTTAATTATTTACGTTGATCTTGAGTCAAACTGTAACCACAAAATATTATTAAAAAATCCTGTAATTACTATAATCAGAATTTAAAAAAACAGCTAAAAGAAATAAAAACTCTAGAAGAAACTAAAAACTTAAGATGCATGAGCAGATATTGATAAAATAGCTCACTGTCTACTTGGTATCTTACTTATCCCTGGAAAGGAGATAAAAGATGAAAGACCATAATTATATTGGGCAAGAATAAAGCCTCTCATCTTTTGAGGAACAAAGATTTAAAACAAAGTTGGTTCTTCCAAGCAGAATTCAACTAGCCTAGAAAGTGATCGTCAAATCTTTCCCCAACCCTTCTTCAGATCTTTAAAAGCAAGATGATATTCCTCCACAAGAAAGCTATTTTTCAGTCCTACAAAGCCTGTCTCTGACGACAGCACTCCCGCTTATCACAGAATGTCTAAAGATTTGTCAAATGGTAGTTTGCAGAGGGGAGGATAACGGATGGGAAAAACATTCCACAAAGACATTTTTCTTCCCTTGGCAGTGAGAAAAAGCCTGTTGTCAAATTATTGCCTCTGACTTAAAAGAAGGCCACTGAACTTCCATACTATGATTTAAACCATGGAGAACACAGGATATTTTATTAAAATGCATGTAAATATTGATTTGGAAAGAAAATTATGTGAAAATGTTGCAATGACTTGATAAGGAAGCAAGTATGCCAAATATTACCTTCCGCTTCTGAACATTTTGAGAAAGAAGCATAATAGATACAGACACATGATGATGCATTTCTATAAATTCTATCCATTGATACATATTCACGCAAGTGATTACCTGAAGAATAACCTCTGTCTGAAGTCTGTTTTCTTGATGTGAATCAAGTATGTTGGTGGCTTATTCTTAAATTTGTCTCCAATGGTTTTTTCACATTTTTTCACATTTTGTGTTTTCAAGTAATATTTTAAAATTTGTTCAAGTTACCTTAGTGTCTGCTCCGAATTCCACCATTTTGAACCCATATGGCAATTAGTGGCCTCCTTTGACTTACCACTAATGCAGGTAGGACTTTGTTATAATTCCATAGTCTAAACAATCGTATTTTATTTTCTTGTGCTTAGCATATGGTAAGCACCAAGATATTGACTAATTGAATCAATTTATATGTGTCTTTTCAGCATTCAAACTGTGCGTGCATTGCAGTGATGCACAATGCTTCATTTTACTGAACTGCCATGTAGAATTCTTGGCAGACGTTGAGCGTGGCCATACTCCTCTCATCTCGGTGAGGTGAAGCCAGTGAAGGAGTTCAAAGTATAAAAGGGTTGTATGTATAATATATGTGGTATGGACAACAGCAAGAATAAATGACCCCATTAATTACAATCATAGGATCATGGGGATGTGGGTGTGGTGGACAATTAGTGGCTATTCGTGAGTTATAAAATACCTGAATATCACAGATTGTGTGCGAGTTTTGGTCCTGCAAATAAATAGTATGCATTTTTAAAAATCAGTTTAGGATATTAATCATTGTCATATCTTTAATCTTTTCCTGTTTAATTTTCCAAGGTTCCACCAGTCCCTTTTAGCAGAAAGCACAGTTTCTTCCCGTCAAAGCCTCTCCCATTTGACTGTGCTGGGATCATCTCTGTCCTGTGGGTTCCGTGCCAGCCTAGACTCCCCTTGCCTCATGGAGAAGTCCCCCTTGCTGCCCATGGACCTCGGCTGGGACCATTTGAAGCTCTAAATGGAAAGAGTTGGATTCCATTTCTTATCTTGCAAGGAGGCTTTTTGGCTCTTAGACAAAGAGGCCCACGTCCCACCAAATCAGCTCTGCACACCAAGTGGGCCTGCAGGGAATCAGCCTTCCAGGCCACAGAGGTCCTGCAGGCTTTTCTCCTCTCAGGGGCCTCAGCTCCTTATAGTTACATATGGAAAAGAGGCCCCTTAAGTGTTCAGTCACCAAACGAATATCTGTTCCAAGGTGACTTCTGTTTTTACCTAGCTAGAGAAACTGCTGACAGCTTTTTTTAACTAAAAAAAAAAAAAAATCAAAACAAGCAAAAAACCTATTTCTAGGACTTTTGACTTCATTCACTTAATAAATATTTATAGAACACTATGATGCACAGAATAATTTTCTATAGCAATGCATTTCAAATCTCTTTAATGGAGGAAAATATTTTGCACTGAGACCCACTCTACACACACACACACACACACACACACACACACACACACACACACACCACGCAACTGAGACAAAGTTTCATTTAGTGAAACTTACCCTTAATATGTGGGAAGCATGCTACTATTTGCTTCCATTTTATACTATGTCATTAACAAAAAGGTGGTCAGGCCACTAAGTTGACTTTACTACTCATTGTAAACTGCAAATTGAATAACACAGCTGTGGGGAACACAAAAACTTTTGATTGGCTGATATAGCTCCAGGTACACAGCAAATGCTCAATAATTATTAGTTGATATACATGTTCCCTTCTCTTAAAGGTCTTACAATCTGTGTGAGATAAGATACACATTAAAAATAAAGATGCCATATAAAAATTAATGATCTAAATCAGCTAATGAATGAAGTCACAAGGCAGTAGTATAACGATTAAGAAATGAAAAAGTGGTATAGATGGTAAGTTTTGTGAATTGAGCTAATAAACGGTTATCCCTTACAGTATAAATATGAACAATTTATTTTTATGATTAAAAATCTGATTCTTGGGGGCCGCCCGGTGGCGCAGCGGTTTAGTCCGCGCTTGGCAGCCCGGGGTTCGCGAGTTCGGATCCCGGGCGCCCGCCGACGCACTGCCTGTCAGCCACGCCGTGGCGGCGTCCCATATAAAGTGGAGGAAGATGGGCACGGGTGTTAGCCCAGGGCCAGTCTTCCTCAGCAAAAAGGGGAGGATTGGCGACGGATGTTAGCTCAGGGCTGGTCTTCCCCACAAAAAAAAAAAAAAAAAAAAAAAAAAAAATCTGATTCTTGGTATCAAATTTAATTTGGTCTTTAGTTGTGAAACATAGATGCCATAGCTGGAAGAGTTAGTCAGCTACAGTAAAGGCAAAAGAATGAGCGCACTGATAAACTACATTTTCGTTTAGCCTCCAAATGCAAAGGGTAATACTTTATTGAAATAAGATGTTCTGGTTTAACTTTTAATCTTGGTAAATGAGGAGACATTTCGATTTCTCAGGTTCGTCACTGTGTAACACAGTGTAGCCCAGTAAATGAACTATGACAGATATCTCCAATCTGAGTAGGGTGGTTTTTTTCTTAAAATAGATTGAGGATACAGAAAATTTATTTAAGGCAGTAGTTCCCAAACTTTGTGGCACATTGGAATCACTCAGGAAATTTTTATAAATTTTACAAATGCCAAACTTCTACCCCCAGTGATTCTGATTTAACTATATGGGGTACAACCTGGCCTGGGGACTTTTTTTTTTTTTTTTTTTTGTGAGGAAGACCAGCCCTGAGCTAACATCCACTGTCGAGCCTCCTCTTTTTTGCTGAGGAAGACTGACCCTGGGCTAACATCCGTGCCCATCTTCCTCTACTTTATATGGGACGCCGCCACAGCATGGCTGACAAAGCAGTACATTGGCAGGCGCCTGGGATCCGAACCTGTGAACCCTGGGCTGCCAGAGCGTGACCTAAACTGCTGTGCCACCGGGCCAGCCCTGGTGTGGAGACTTTTAAAAGGGAATTTAACGTGAAATAAAGTTAAGGGAGCTGCAACCATCCCTCTCTGCCCAGAAGGCTTCACTGTCTTGTGGTGATGGTCTGTCCCTGACTTAGCTAAGGTGTAAAGATGAACATGTCTCAGTTAAAAATATCTCTCTTTTAGGGTGGATGTGAGATTTGAGAGAAAATTGGTGTTTTGATTTTTAGATTATCTGGCTAATCCCTCTCTTTAATAACCTAGGAACATAAAAGTTGACTATGTGGTATGAGAAAAGTGTTTACTGAAAACTATCATAAAATCCCAGATCAGCAGATTTTACATTTGCTCCAAGGTAATCTTATGTTTCTGAGAAATTGGGAAGAATTATGGAGGGAAGTGACCAATGTGTGAAAGAAAGGGGGTTTTGGAGGTACTTAAGAAAAACGTGGGTTATTTTGCACATAAATGTGCAAAATAATTGGATTTATGTTGAATCAGATGGATTGGGACATTTAATAGAAAAGGGAAAAACTACAGAGGGAAGGTAATCTAAAGTCAAATTGAGATTGATGTTTTGAAAAAGAGTAGCAAATTTTGAATATTGTCTGGGGATTAATCACTCCAAATTCTTTTAACATGCTCGTTTAACCATTACAAAGTGGCATGCTTTAATGCATACACAGCTGGATCACTTATTTGGCAACGAAAACAACAAAAATGAAGCGCTCAGTCAGTTGCTCTCAGAACCGGATGAACATTAAAGTCACATGGGGAGCTTTGAAAAGTCCCCAAACCTCAGGCTGCACCCCACCAATTACATCAGAATCTGGACGGGGCCAGGCTCTGGAACTGGTGATTCCAGTGTGCACCCATGGGTGAGAGCCGCTGTCCCAAGTAAAGAAAACTGTAGATGTTAGGCACAGTCCTCTCCTCCTGTCATTAGAGAATAAATGACATTACTGGGACGTGGGGTGCACAGTTATAGTGGAGTTCTGGAATTTGGAGGATCTTCCAAAAGTTAGAACAAATGAGGCTTTCTAAAGCATTTTCCTTTCTAGAGAACTTTTGTGAGTGGGATTTATTATTACAAACCTTGTTTTACAGAGGGTCCAGGAGGTGACCCACAAGATTAGGGATGCTAAAATAGCCTACACCTAGCATACCTGTGAGGTTTTTCTATAAAGGTACGATATGGGCGAGGATGGAGTAAATTTCTACTTGTGTGCTAACTCAAGTGATTGGTGGCGGTTTCCTCCAGCATGGTGTGAGACAGATTCTGAGGCTAAGTCCAGCTTCAGCAGAACAAGTGCTGGGATTGCTTATGATGTCTGCTACGGATGTGGAATTGAACTGTGGAAACATTTATGCCGTGTTTTTCCTACCTTGGGTATCAAGGAAAGAGCTGAAGTGGTAAAGTTAGAAATGGATAAATGAGAATTCCAGTTGTGTCTCTGTGGTGATTTTAGAATATGTTGTAAATTCTTTGACACACTTCCCCTAAAAACGTGGAGTCTATTTCTCCCCACATTGAATGTGGGCTGGATTTAGTGATTTGCTACCAACAAACAGAATGTAGTTGAAGCGATGCTGGAGATAGCCAAATGGATCATTTCCATTTGGCTCTCTCAGTTTTGGATTGCTCACTCGGAGGGAAAGCAGCTACCATGTCATGAGGACACTCAAGCAGCCTATGGAGGAGGCCCACATGGGGAGAAATTGAGATCTCCCACCAACAGCCAGCACCAGTAAGCCAGTCGTATGTGAGCCACCTTGGAAGTAGATCCTCCAGTCCCAGTCAAGCCTTCCGATGAATGCAGTCCCAGTTGACAACTCAACTGAAATCTCATGAGAAATCCTAAGCCAGAAGCACCCATCCAAGGCCATTTCCCAACTCCTGACCCACAGAGACTGTGGGAGATAAATGGTTTTTTTTAAGCTACTAAGTTTTGGGGGTACTTTATTATGCAGCAACCAAAACATCTATTTAGTGGCTTTATTCTGCAAGTTTTGGTTTCCTCATCTATAAAATGGAGACAACAAATATCTCATAACATCGTTTTCAAAATAAAATGAGTGAATAGTAAAATCTATCATTTATTGAGTACGTTTGATTACTATTACATGATCTTGCACTGTACAGGCCTGTAAATTATTTCAGGGTGCAGCCTTTGAAAGGCAGGCTGACCCATACAAGCAATCCCTCAGCATTGTGAAAGGAAGATATTAGTGATATTTCTGCTCTTCTTGCATTGTATAAAGTCTGTTTTTACCACTGTGGTCTTTCTTAATAACTTAATTGGAGAGAAGTCAGACCTAGGCATTAGATTTAAATGTTATCTTCCACATGTACAGACGTCCCTGCGTTGTGAGAGTTCAGAGGAGGGGTTGTTGAGCATTTAGGGAAGGCTGATCACCCTTCCTGAGAACAAGGAGTCACCGCATGATAACTGGGTGTCTGGGGAGCCGCCTTGTCTACAACTTTGAGGGTTTGCTATCAGGAAGACCTGGATTCAAATACCAGCCTTCCCCTTACTGTCTATGTCGTTTTGGTCAAATTACTCAACCTCTCTGAGTTTCTGGTATTTCATCTATAAAATGTGAATAGTAATATCTACTTTATAAGATTGTTGTGTGATGTATTGATTTAAGTATGAAAAAGTACCTAGTGCAATCTTGGTCCTTAATAGGTGGTCAAGAGATGTAATTATTTTTTCCCTTGGGCCTCAAGTGGAGGCCGGTTCACATAACGTTCCTATGAGGTAGGTATTATTATCACCCTATTTTACAGTTAAGGAAACTGAGGCCAGAGGCATCAACCGAAGTCACACAGCTGATTGATGGGGTGGACAGAATATGAACCCAGCCAGTCTTGCTCTTAAATAAAACACATTATCTTTCCACCTCATTATTTCTCCCATGAAATGAATAGGTACGTGAATGTGCCTTGAGTCTTTCTATTGGAAGAAGGTGAGACCTAAATAAACAGGCAAAGAGTAGTTTAAAAAATATATAGAAAATATTTTCTAATATTTGTAGTTTCTACATAGTTTTGGTTCCTGACCATGTTTCTGGTTTACTTGTGTAGGATTTTCTCTTTCCTCCTAAGGTCTCTGGCTCTTTCCTTTGCGCCACTAGAACTTTCTGAGGGAATCTGCTTTGAAATGAGACCAGTGCATGAAGACTTGGGAACGAGTCCACAGCAGTTAGAGGGATTTAGGAATAAAAGGAAATGCATATCTGGGCTGAATTCCATGAGTGCCTCTCACACCCTGAGCTAAGAGCTGCAGACAGGCGTCTAGGGGGAGCTGTCTGGTTGATGAGCCCGGTGGGATTACAGCTTGGCCACATGCTTTGGCTTTTGTGAAATAGATTTTTCTTCTAGACTTTTCCCTCTGAGGATAAGGGACAAGGTCACAGAGGTTTTTTTGTCCAGATTTCCAACTTCTTCTCTGAGAGGTGAGCTCAGATTTCTTATGCTGATGCAGAAATGGCTTCCTGGTTAGTGGAAGGCTATGTTGTTCAAACCGGGGGTCTTGATGGAATGCCAGCTGGCCACTCAGGTGGGCCTCCTCTCAGGTAGGGTCAGGATTTGTAAATCTAAAAACTTCAATCTCTGGGCACACTAAAAAAAATGTGTTCATTCATATAGTTCAACCAATATTTATTGAGAGCCTACCATATGCCAGGCATAGCACTGAGAACTGGGTAGAAAAACCAGAATGGCAAATTAGTAAGGTATGATGAAAAATATGGTCTTCAACAGACTAGAGTGTGTCAGGGATGGGCTCCTTTACATAATTCTGGTCTACTCATCCAATGTGTACTTGGAACAGGTAAAGTGTATGTCACAAAGATGCAAACCCATCCTTCATCTATTAATCTGAGACTACCTGGAGCCAGCTTAGTTTTGCTGGTTCCCAGCTCCCCTCCCTGCTTTTGGTTCTAGACCTTGTTTCCTGAGGTTCTCTGACCCAGAGAATGGGCTTGGTTTGGACCTTAGCACCTCCTCCTACAAGCATTTTGATATTCACCCTCCAAACCATGCAACCTTGTTCAAGGCGTGGTTGGCCTTGATGATCGGTTACCAGCTCCCATTGATAGTACATGATTTGAGTTTGTTGTACTTCAGTAAAAACTGCAAAAAAATTTAATAGATATGAAGTGACTAGAATTGGTCCTACAGCTACAGCTGTCCCATGTGGCACTGGAATCAAAGCACAGGACTGCCTATGCAGAATATGAATATAAACTTCATAATGAAGGCAAGTATCCCAATAATCTAATAAAACTCATATTTTTGCCATAGTGAAATGATTATTTAGGAGCAAAGAAATTTTATTCCCCTCTTTGCTCTGGCAGAATTCTTTCGGCCCATTCGTCAGCCCTGAATCAAATTAGCATAATGGTGCAGTGAGAGCCAGCTGATTACCCATGTGACCATATCTGAGCTGCAGTTTTCTTATCTCTCAAATGGGAATGTTCATGCCCACTTTGCAGTTTGCAGAGTGAATGTGAGGAGAAATGCTCTGATGCCTGTAACATGCCTAACATAGTACTGGAATATGCATGTCCACAATAAATAGTTTGTTTTCCTCCCAGTCCCTGCCCTGACCGTTCTTCCTCTCCCTCCCTTCCCTCCTCTTCCTCCCCATTTCTATTCCTCTGTTTTCTCTTTAAAGGCATCAGTGGGTATGCAGTATGAGTATATCGGAAGGAGCACCCCATTCCGAATAATGTGGGTAGAGTGCCAGACCAGTGCCCACTGTGTTTTGACTGTATCCCCCTTCTCTGGGCAAAGTGATCATTTTCTTTCTCTCTCTCTCTCTTTCTGTTTCTCTCCCCCTCCATCTCTCTTTTTCATTTTTGAACACTCTAACAATGTTCAATGCTTTCTTCCATACCTTTTTCAAATCTCCTCTTCCATGTCAAGCTTACCTTGGACCCAGCACCTCTAATGCTGGGTTACAGTACAATTCTCAGTAAGGAAAATTGGGGGGAGTCAATAAACAGGGGTGTTTGGCCATGAATAGGAGGGACTCTGTCACTCCTGAGTTACAGAAATGGAGGCCAGTGAACCATCGCTGTTTCTGAAGGGTCCTGGTTTCCTCACAGGAGCTCTGGTCTGTCACCAAGGCTGGACCCTGGCTCAAATGCACCACCTCTGGTAATTGGCTGATTTGCTCTGATATCTCTATCCTTCACCTTTTGGCAACATCACATGTGCAGATCGAATTTAGCAACTGAGTACTAAATGAAATCAGGGAAGGCAGGGACATCGACGTCAATTTCTAAAGGCGTTGCTCCTTATTAGTCTAGGGTGAGATGGAAAAGTCAATAGCACCATTTAATCATCTTAAGGAGCTACTTTTCTGATCTGCCAAGGGAAAAAATGGTTATGGTTTTGGACAGACGAAGAGGCATGGGCATGACAGTATGCCTGTTCTTTGGTTATTTGGCAATGAAGTGGGATCTTAAATAAGTCAGCTGAGCAGAGTGTCCTGGAAACAGCATGGGTGTTGTAGACAGGCAAGCTGAGTTTACACCCCAGTTCTGTTACTTGCCACCCAGGTGTCTGTAGTAGACCAGTTAGCCTCTCCAAGCTTCCCCTCTCTCATCTGTAATAAAATGAGGGTGACAGTCATTCCTTCACGGGACTGCTGGGCATGCCCAGCTCTGTGTCCGATACACAGTTGGGGCTCAAATGTGAGTTCCAGTTCCTTAGACCTAATCTAAGCCTGTATTTCTTCTTTCCAGATCCCATGTCAGTATGTATTTAGAAAACAAAATTATTTGCTTGACCCTCCAAAAAATATTTACTCTTTCTAAACTCAGTCCAACTAGCCAAGGATGAGTGTTTAGCTAAGTCAGGGGAATTAAGCGCTCGATCCTCATTCCTGCTCAGCAGGGCTCTGGAACTGCTCTTCTCCTCGGATAACTTCTGGGTAGAATCAAAACACAGCAGCTCCAGTGCACTCCCCATAACCCGCTGAGAAGACCTCGCTATTTCTGGAATGAAAGACATGAAAGCAGGACAAGCTCTGTTTCTGCAGGGTCAGAGCTCCCTTCCCCTCATCAGAGCCATGCTCTGGGGTGTTGTCAGCCAAGGCCTTGGCCCCAACAAGGCTGGGACCGTGGGTTTCGCTGCGCCTCTCCAGGCCTCAACGGGAGGTGGCAGCAAGGCTGGAAGTCCTTTATTCATTCCCATTTTGTGTTTTAGGACCATAATGGTTGCAATAACGTGAATTGCCATCCCTTACTTTTCACATTGCCTTTTAATTTCCAGAATATCTCAGCCTGCACCACCTCATGATCATCTCACCAAATCCTCCAGTTTTCAGAGGTCGGAAAGTATTAGCCCCACTTTACAGGCTAAGGAAACAGAGTCAGAGCAGTAAAGAGATTTGCCTTAAATAAGTTCCATAGCTGGTGATTCTCCTGGTGCTCTTGGCACATCCTCATCCGAGCGCAGTGGGTAAGAGCAGAGCTGGGCATCCGATAGATCCCTACAGAACCGTGTTTCAACCCAGCTCCACTGCTTGTTGGCTGTGTGACCTCACTGGGTTCATTAACCTTGCTGAGCCCAAGCTCCCGGGAATGGGCAGTGGGGAGTAATGATGGCGCCTGCTTTTTTTGGAGGCCCCTGAGGAAGACATTACTTTACTGCCCTGGAGCATCTCTGGGGAAGGAGGCATCTCGAAGCTTTGCAATCCTGGAATGTCTTCGGGGAGGGAGCCGTGCTCTATCTTTGTCCTACACGCTCACTCTCGCCAGCTTCTAAGGCATGTTTGCTGTTCAATCATCTCTGAACAGAGCCGGTCAATGCCTTTGCTCAGAGGATGTGGACTGAGCAGAAATGCCAAGAAATCTGGGGAAAATTGTCTCCCAACAGCAGCAAAAACTGACCCTCACTGATAAAAGGCTATTTCGAGTCAGTATTTATGCCGTTTGATGCTCAGTCCCAAATTTGGCTGCAGAAATGTTCGTATGTCTGACCGGCGAGTGTTGCCCCGGCTCCTGTGGGGTGTGTTATGTAACACACAGTGTGTGCAGCATTTCGCCTTTCTAGCATCCAAAAGAAAATCCAAAACACATCTGGCCCCAAGGATTTCAGATAAGAGATGGTGGCCCTATGGAAGAAGAAATTTTAATATTTTCTCTCTGCGCCCCAATAAGTCTTCTCGCACGTGCCCGAGTTTGGAGACTGTTGCTCTCGAGAAGTACGATTCCAAGTATGGCACACCAGCTGCCGGTTGGTGATGGGGTGACCTTGGGGCAAAATGTAAATCAATTCTGTCACTGTATCAGCTTACTTGGTTCCCAACCAGACTTACTTAATAAAGGAACCGGCGGGTCGTGTTTCATTCCGGTGAGTCTCTTTATCTCACGGAGGACTGCTCTCTTGAGATGCACTGCTCTAGCGCATGAGCCCCTCAGGGACGGGAGCCTATCTTAACCATCTTTGCATCCTAGTCTTCGCCCGGGACCTGGAACATGATGTATGCTGGACACTCTTTTCCACATGTGCCTTGTGGCTTCCCACCCTGTGACTGACTCCCGAGCTTTTTTGCCTGCCTTCTCACCCCGCCCCCTTTCTCACACCCCATCCCTGTTGCCCTCACTTCACAGACTGTTCAAACATCCCCTCCTCCCAGAGCCCTCCCAGAGTGTCCTATGTGGGAAAAATCGCCCTTTCCTCTGCTCCTCTATAGCAATGCTTGGCACAGAGGAAGTGCTCAATAAATACTGCTGTTATCATTTTGTTGATGTTAATATTACCAGATATATATGCTTTTGTGTGTATTCTCTGGGATTGACAAATGTCGTTCTTTATTGAGTGAGTCTGTGTAATGGTCGTAAGCCCTGGAACAGCTGTTCCCCTGGCAGGAATTTGCTCATCTGTCAGCCTGGCTATTTTCTAAAATATCCTTAGGCTGAATCATGTTGTGTGGTGCTAATCCTTTCCAGGACTTACAGCTGGTGGCTAGCTGTTAATGGGCAGTTCTGACATGGCTGGTGTGCCCACAGGCATGAGGAGTGTATACAGACGTTCTCATGAAGAAAACTTTCTGTAACTCTGTGGGGCAAGTGCAGAAAAGACAGAATTGAATTGCAGGTACAAGCGCCATGGTCACTGAGCTCTTTGGTCTTTGGCAAACCACTCTCATTTCACTGGGTTTCACTCCAGGAACCCCTGAGTTGTTGGGTCTTTGGCAGACCCATAATCTCATGGGAAAGTAGGAGTTCGTCTTTTCCTCCCCCTGCCCTTTCTTTGGGACTTCCTCTCTTTCTCTACAGTGAGCCTCCCCCCAGGCACTCAGTAAGCCTTTCAAATGTGCCCCCAGGAAAGTATACACTATCAGGAATTTATACTACAATGTGAAGTTGATTATGAGAGGTCCCCTCCTAAGGTGCAGTCAATTCTTATTATTTGCAGCAGTTGTGTCCTGTAAAGTTGCTACAAATACTAAATTACCGAATATGGAATCATTGTCCTTAGAGAAAATACAGGATGGGGCCCTTGCAAACCTCTGATCACAACATTTTCGTCAACTGATCAATACTTAACCTTGTTTTATATGTGTTTCTGCTTAAAGACACCTTATTTAATATATATTTCTTATAAATAATTAAATGCAGTGTTTATAATAAAGCAATATTTCAATTACAGTAGGTGATAAAAAATTTCTTTGGCTTTCAGCCTCACAACAATGCTGTCCACTACGCTTTTTTTTAAATCAGTCATCATCTCATGAATTCGCAAGTTTAGCTGCTCTTCCATCTTTCTCATAGCTTCATCATGCACTGTAGATGTTACTTTAATCTCTGCCAACTAGACCCACCTATATGAAACCCCAGTTGAGAAGTCAGCAAGAGAAAACAGGGAGTAGCTGGACTCAATCTTTTGGTAGGTGCGATGGCAAAGGCCTCTTCGGTGCAGATGTGGTGTCTTCGCTGCATTGTGGTTTGGGCTGTGCTCCAGCTGCCTCGCCCCTAAGACTGACTCCTGACACCCCCTGAAAATTCTGTGAGTTGCTTGGTAGTCTCGAATAGATACACTTTCTGTTTAAACCAGGTAGAGTGGATTCAGTGGTTTGCAGCTAAGAACCTGACAGGTGGAGAGTCAGTGAAATTGCTATCATTTCAGAATTGATTGCTTCTTTTCACTGGTGGTAGAGTGTGAGGCAAGGATAGGCCAGGTGAGTGAAAAGTGGAACCAGGATGATCAAGGAAAGAGGCTCACTATCATCATTCTCAATTTCGACAGAATTGACATTTTGAACTGGATAATTCTTTGCTGTGAGGGGCCATTCTGTGCATTGTTGGGTGTTTAGTAGCATCTCTGGCCTCTACCCAGTAGATGCCAGTAGCACCCCACCCCTACACTGAGAGAATCAAAAATATCTGCAAACATTGCCAAATGTCCCTTAGGGGCATTGGTTGAGAACCAGTTTAGATTTATCACACCTGGCAAAATTCCCTAGCGAGAAGGACTGGTAGATAATTCCAGAAGCATAATGTCATTAGACTTGTATAGTATTTGAATTTGTAAATATATGTATCTATGCTTAAGTTAACTTCCAGTGACATAGATAGATAGATGATAGATAGATAAATAGACAGATAAATGTATGTATATTTTGTTGCGTGGTGTGTATCGGAGATTTCTTAATCAAGTTAAAAGAGCCTCTTTAGAGGAGAGATCTGAACTAGCAGACAAATTATATGTCAGGCCTCACCATCTTGGGGCCTGCTTGGCCCTAAATAATGAGAATTTGCACATTTAGTGTCTTCGCATGGACTAGCCACATTTACTTGACTACCTATTTACAAAATGGTACCCAAACAGGGATCAGCTGTTTGGGTCTGCAGGTAGACTTTTAGTGTCCAGTGGTTCCTGGGCATATTTCTCCAAGTAATACAGCTATCTTGATTCTCATCAGGAACATTGTGATTTTCTACATTTTAAATGGGTAGAAGAGGCCAGCAGTTTAGGTCTCCCTTTAAGCATGAGTACTCAATTAACTTATGCTGCATCTTTGGAAAACTCAGTTACAGCCAATAAATGTATCAGGTTACTGCTTCAGGGCTACATATTTCCTGTCTAGATTTTTTTTTTGACATATTCAGATAAAAGGTTGCATGGAAGGAAAGATTTATTGGTTTGCATCGACTGTACCTTCCTTATCATCTCACTTGCTGAACTGGAGCTCACTGCTGGCTAGCCAACCACAGCAGCTTCTGCTGGAAAGAGCTCGACCTTCCCAGGATCCTGCCACTGCTTCTTCCCACATTCGGGCTTGAAGTGAGCTGAACATTTTCCAGACACCAAACCAACATCTTTGGGGGTCTTTATCCCACGATGGCAGGAACTCATGTCCTCATGGCTGTTTAATTGCCAGTGTGTTACCTCAGTTTCCCTAAGATGATTATCCTTGGGGAGGACAAAGATACAACAATTTGGAGCAACCACAGTTGGAAGTGAGTGCACAGGGGGTGGGTAAAACATGAGCATGAAGATCAGCACATGGTAGGGAGTATTTGGTAGGCTCAGTAATTGCTAGTCTTCTTACTTCCCCTCCCCTGACCTTTGACACCCTCTCAAATGGAATGCTTTCTGATATGCCCTCCAGAGCTTTGTCCTGAACTCGCAGAACCATATGCTTTTGATCACATATCACGTAATCAGTACCACTGGGAAACAATAGTCACCCCAAGCACCTGATTGATTGGGATTTTTCTCCAGATTCTAGATTCTTGCCTGGTCTCTACTGTGGCTTCTGGTAATGCCCCTGTTGGCCAAACTCCTTGATGGTCCCATCAGGAGGGACCAGGCTGAATTGTATTATGCAATATTTACTAGCTTGAAGGAAAATTTTCATCGAGCCCAGAAAAAAGGTTCTTTTGGAAAACTACACCAAACTATGTAAAATTTAATCTTAAAATTTAATTGTTGTGCCTGCACACACAATATTTCTTGTTGCAAGTCTTCTGTCATCTAAGAAAGATAACCATTCTTCCCCTTCCCTCACACACACCCACACACAAGCACATGCATATATATATATATATATATTTTTTTTTTTTGGTGAGGAAGACCAGCCCTGAGCTAACATCCGTTGCTAATCCTCCTCTTTTTGCTGAGGAAGACTGGCCCTGGGCTAACATCCGTGCCCATCTTCCTCCACTTTATATGGGACGCCGCCACAGCATGGCTGACAGGCAGTGCGTCGGCGGGCGCCCGGGATCCGAACTCGCGAACCCCGGGCTGCCAAGCGCAGAGTAAACCGCTGCGCCACCGGGCGGCCCCATATATTTAATATTTTTTTTAGCAGTGCAAGAACTGTAAATGATTGTTTTGATTCTCTGACTCGAAGCGAGATTTGGTTCTCTTATCCCTTTTTCTTCCCTCCTTCCTGCTTTGTTGTACCTACCACCTGGGGTAGTTTCTTCTTATTGCAGTTGGCTTCCTGTGTTGTCGGAAGGTCTCATATCTCTGATAACTGACCGACCTCACGCTGCTGCCCACTCTGCAATGTCAGGGTGGCCTGCATGAGACAAGTTCAGCTGCAAATCTGTACCTTCAGAACAGCCGCCTTTGAGACTTTTGACCTAGGACTCACATTTGAACCCTGTTTCTTTCCCCCACCCACAGCATCCTTCTTTATAACGCCTGCTTTTTTCCACTAAATGTCAGGTCAGGTTGACTCTTTCTTTCTTTGCTGTGCTACTCGGGGATCTCAAACTTGAGTTTTGTGAATACCATATGTTCTATTCCAAACTTATGCTTCAGATGTGGTCAACATCCATTTAGCCATTTGTATTAGTTTCCTGTGGAAAATTTCCTGTGGAAGCCAGAACTGCAGTAAATGTTCGCAGGGCTGGTTCCCCCTGGAGGCTCTGGGTAAGAATCTGTTCCATGCCTCTGTCCCGGGTTCTGGTGTCTCCAGGTGTTCTTTGGCTTGCAGTGTATAACTCCAATCTTTGGCAGTTTTCACATCACCTTCTCCTCTTGTGTCTGCGTCTTCCCCTCTTCTTATAAGGACACTTGTCATTGGATTTGGAGCCCAACTAAATAATCCAAGATGATCTCATCTAGAGACTTTTAATTACATCTGCAAAGATCCTTTATCCAAATATCATCACATTTGCAGGTTCTGAATGGACATGTCTTTTGGGGGCCACCATTCAACCAGCTACACCATTTTTGCATTTTTAGGGGAAAAAGAATGAGAAAATTTTACTTCTGTAGTTAAACATTATGATTATGGTATAGTGTACTAGAATCCATTTGTATTTCCATTTGTTGAGTCCGTAAGACTTTGCCAAGCACTTTTTTTCAGCGCTTGCAACAACTCTGTGAGTAGGTAGGAATGTAATCCCCATTTTAGAAGTGGGGAAATGGGCCTATCAGAGGTCGTATGCAGGAAGTCACAGAACAGGGGAACACCAGAACATGGCCCTGGAGCAGGCCTCCTAACTCCACCACCCACTGCTTTCTGCTCTTCCACAAGGCCTCCCAGGTGGCCCGTGGCTTTGAAAGTGTCAGACAGACCCACCTTCCACTGCTGCTTGGGTGCCAGGGCCCTGCTCAAGATGTGCTGATGAGTTTGTGCCAGTCAGGCTGGTTGACTAACTTGCGCTGTAATGGTCACTGACATTGGCAGGATGACTGATGGGTTGAAAGTGTGGTAGTTTCCACAGACAAGACTAAAGCAAATGGATCCTGGAGGAGAAAACCTATGATTTTTGCTGCCTTAACACAGAGTCAACTGGTTATAAAATTAGCATTTTTTTAAACTATGAAGTTTCTTATATAGGAATGTATTCCTCTTTACCTATAGACTTTTGTGTCCCTCAGTAAAGTTTTATAATTTTCTTAAACCATTACTTATTATTTAGTATTTATTGTGAATGTCTTTTTAAACAATGTATTTTCTACTTTGCTAACGCTGGTTACATAAAAAGTTCTTCATTTGAATATATTTAATTTGTAATAAGACTCTTTTCTAAACACATATTAATACCAGTAAAATTTCAACTGTTTACCTTTGTTTTGACAAGTAGCCAATCACAGCTCTTATGAAATGTACAACTATTTTATTTTATAATTCTGTCTAAAAGTTACATATAATTTCTTCTTATCTTATTGTATCATGAAATATGAGAGGTTAATATATCTCCTTGCTGTTTAAATTTTAATTCTTTTATTTTTCCCAGTTCTATTGAGAGATAATTGACATATAACATTATGTAATTTTAAGGTGTACAGCGTGACGATTTGATACATGTCATGTCATGTGCCATGTAATAATGTTTTGGGCAATGATGGACTGCATATACGATGGTGGTCCCATAAGATTAGTACTGTATAGCCCAGGTGTGTAGTAGACTATGCCATCTAGGTTTGTGTAAGTACACTCTATGATGTTCACACAATGACGAAATCGCCTAATGACTCATCGCTCAGAACACATTCCCATCTTTACGCTATGCATGACTGTATATTGTGAAATGATTCCCACAATAAGATTAGTTAACACATCCATCTCCTCACACAGTTACAACTTTTTTGTGTCTGTGTGGTGAGAATATTTGATATCTACTCTCCTAGCAACTTTCAAGTAAGTAATGCAGTATTGTTAACTGTAGTTATCATGCTGAATGTTAGATATCCAGATCTCATTCATCTTACAACTGGAAGTTTGTACCATTTTGCCAATATTTTCCCATTTCCACCACTCCTCAGTCCCTGGTAATTACCATTCTACTCTGTTTCTATGAGTTTGGCTTTTCTTTTTGTAGAACCCACATATAAGTGAGATCATACAGTATTTATCTTTTTCAATCTGACTTATTTCACGTAGTCTAATGCCCTCAAGGTCCATCCATGTTGTGACAAATGGCAAGATTTCCCTCTTTTTTATGGCTGAATAATATTCCATTGTATATACATATACACCACATTTTCTTTAACCATTCATTCGTTGATGGACATTTAAGTTGTTTTCATTATATCAGTAGCCAAGACAATGAACACGGGGATGCAGATATCTCTTGGAGACAGTGATTTCATTTCATTTGGATATATACCCAGCAGTGGGTTTCTGGATTATATGGTAGTTCTGTTTTTGATTTTTTGAGGAACTTCTGTATTTCCATTGTAGCTGTACCAATTTGCATTCCCACCAACAGTGCACAAGCGTTCCCTTTTCTCCACATCCTTGTCAACACTTGTAATCTCTTGTCTTTTTGGTAATAGCCATTCTAATGGATGTGAGGTGATATCTCGTTGTGGTTTTGATTTGCATTTCCCTCATGATTAGTGATGTTGAGCATCTTTTCATGTATCTGTTGGCCGTCTGTATGTTTTCCTTGGAAAAATGTCTTTTCAGGTCCTCTGCCCATTTTTAAATTGGATTATTTGCTTTTTTGCTACTGTTATATGAGTTCCTTACATATTTTGGATTTTAACCTCTTATTTGATATATGATTTGCAAACATTTTATCCTGTTCTGTGGGTTGTCTCTTCATTTTGTTGATTGTTTCTTTTGCTGTGCAGAAACTTTTTAGTTTGATGTAGTCCCACTTGTTTACTTTTGCTTTTATTGCTCATGCTTTTAGTGTCATGTCCAAAAATTGTTGCCAAGACCAATGTCAAGGATATTTTTCCTTATGTTTTCTTCTAGGAGTTTTATGTTTTCAGATCTTACATTTAAGTCTTTAATACATTTTGAGTTAATTTTTGTGAGTGGTGTAAGATGGGGGTCCAGTTTCATTCTTTTGCATGTGAACATCCAGTTTTCCAACACCATAGATTGAAGACACTTCCCCATTAAGTGTTCTTGGCTCCCTTGTCAAATATTAGTTGGCTGTATAAGCATGGGTTTATTTCTGGGCTCTCTATTCTATTCCATTGGTCTGTGTGGCTATTTTTATGCCAGTACCATACTGTTTTGGTTACTATAGCTTTGTAGTATAGTTTGAAATCAGGAAATGTGATGCCTCCAGTTGGTCTTCTTTCTCAAGATTTTTTGGCTATTCCGGGTCTTTTGTGGTGCCATATGAATTTTAGGATTGTTTTTTCCATTTCTGTCAAAAATGCTATTGGAATTTTGATAGGGACTGTATTTGGTGTATAGATGGTTTTGGGTAGTATGCACATTTTAACAATATTAATTCTTCTGATTCATGAACACAGGATATCTTTCCATTTATTTGTGTCTTCCTCATTTTCTTTCATCAATGTCTTATAGTTTTCAGTGTATAGATCTTTTACCTCCTTGATGAAATTTATTCCTAGGTATTTTATAGTTTTTGATGCTGTTGTAAATGTGATTGTTCTCTTATTTCTCTTTCAGATATTTTGTTGTTAGTGTATAGAAATGCAATGATTTCTGTATGTTGATTTTGAATCCTGGAACTTTATTGAGTTCATTTATTTGTTATAACAGGTTTTTTTTTGAGTCTTTAGGATTTTCTATATATAAGATCATGTCATCAGTAAACAAAGGCAATTTTACTTCTTCCTTTCTGATATGGATGCATTTTGTTTCTTTTTCTTGCCTGCTTGCTCTGGCTAGGACTTCCAGTTCTATGTTGAATAAGAGTGGTGAGAGTAGGCACCCTGTCTTGCTCCTGATTTTAGAAGAAAAGGTAGCAGCTTTTCACCACTGAGTATGATGTTAGCTGTGGGTTTGTCATATATAGCCTTTATTATGTTCAGGTCTATTCATTCCATACTCATTTTATTGGGAACTTTTATTATGAAAAGGTGTAGAATTTTGTTAAATGCTTTTTCTGTATCTATTGAGAGGATTATATGATCTTTATCCTCATTCTATTAATGTGGTGTATCACATTTATTGATTTGCATATGTTGAAACATCCTTGTATCCCAGGGATAAATTCCACTTGATTATTGTGTATGATCCTTTTCATGTGCTGTTGAATTCAGTTTGCTAGAATTTTGTTGAGAATTTTTGTATATATATTCATCAGGGATATTGGACTATAGTTCTCTTTTCTGGTAGTGTTGTTGTCTGGCTTTGGTATCAGGGTAATAATGCTGGATTCTTAAAATGAGTTTGGGAGTGTTCCCTCCTCCTCAATTTTTGGGAAGAGTTTGAGAAGGATTGGTATTAATTCTTTTTAAATGTTGGGTAGAATTCACCAGTGAAATCATCTGGTCCTAGGCTTTTCTGTGTTGGGAGTTTTTGATTACTGTTTCAATCTCCTTAGTTATGGGTCTGTTCAGATTTTCTATTTCTTCATGATTCAGTGTTGGTAGGTGTATGTGTCTAGGAATTTATCCATTTCTCCTATGTTATCCAAATTTTGGGGGTATAATTGTTCATAATAGCTTCTTATGATCCTTTTATTTCTGTGGTGTCAGTTGTTTCCTGTACCCGGATGTCCATATCTCTCCCTAGATTTGGGAATTTTTTAGCTACTATTTTTTTACACTCATGCACTGCATAATGACATTTTGGTCAACGATGGACCACATATACAACGGTGGTCCCATAAGATTAGTACCATACAGCCTAGGTGTGTAGTAGGCTATTCCATCTAGGTTTGTGTAAGTACACTCTGTGATGTTTGCGCAATGATGAAATCACATAATGACACATTTCTCAGAACATATCCCACTTGTTAATTGATGCATGACTGCACTCTTTCTGCCCCTTTCTCTCCTTCTTGTACTCCCGTGACATTAATGTTCATTCACTTGATAGTGTCTCATAATTCACGTAAGCTATTTTCAGTTTTCTTCCTTTTTGTTCCTCTAACTGGCTAATTTCAAATGATCTGTTTTTGAATTCACTGATTCTTTCTTCTGCATGATTAAGTTGGTTGTTAAAGCTTTCTAATGAATTTTTCAGTCCTGTCACTGTATTCTTCAGTTCTAGGGTTTCTGTTTTTGGTTCTTTTTTATGGTTTCTATTTCTTTATTAAGCTTCTCATTTTGTTCATACATTGTTTTCTTGATTTCATTTAGTTGTCTGTGTTCTCTTGCATTTTAATTCAGTTTCTTTAAGGTGATAATTTTGAATTCTTTGTCAAGCAAATCATAGATCTCTGTTTCTTTGGGGTTGGTTACTGGAGCCCTTGTGGATCTCCTGAGGTGCAGATATGGGTGTCTCCCTCCTGGTCCCTATGCTGGCAGGACTGCTCATGGACTGTGGCTGGGAGGGGTTGGAATGGCGTATAGGGCCATTTCAGGCTCTCCAGGAGTGCAGACAGGAATGTGTCCCACTGGCTCCCCAGGCCCGCAGTATTGCTCATGGACTGTGGCTGGGAGAGACCTGGAGCTGAGTATTGGGCCCTTTCAAAATCTCTGGGGTTGCAGACGGGAGTGCCTCCTGCCTGACCTCTGGGCCAGCAGCACTGCTGGCAGGCTGCGGCTGGTAGGGGTTGGAGCCGGGCACAGGGCCCTTTCAAGATATCCCGGGTGCAGATGTGAGTGTCTCCTGCTGACACCCTGGACTCTCAACTCCTTGCTTTTTTAAATTGACTTTAATGGTAATATAATTTTTCTTTTAGAAGTAAAAAAATACAAAAGAAAAACGTATCAAATGTCCATAAATGTTCCACCCATTGGAGTCTTTAGATTTTCAATTATTCACTATAAATAAGAAGATAATGTTGACTGTTGGTTATCTTTCTAGTCCTGGTTTACTAAGATTTTTATTAAAATCAGGAAAGCATAAGAGATTCTGACATTTTCTAGCAGATGTCACAGGAGGTTATCTTCAGGGTTATGCTCTCCTCTGGAACCTTCTGGAAGCTGGCCCCTTTCCATTGTTCTTCAGTGATTCCTCATAGTTAAGCATTTCTTTGTGTCTATGTAACCCACTTTCAGCACTTTGTACCACAATTCTCAGAATGTCCCAAATCATATATATTTCTTCCCACTCCTGGGATTTATTCTCTCCCTAGATTTCAAAAGATTGTTAAAGATGGTTTGATGTGGGTAAGGTGGGTGGGAAAGATTGAAAATGTTACTCTTCATTTTACCAACAACTAACTGAAATCTAGCATTTCCTTTAACTGTGAATTTAGGAAAAAAACCATAGTAGTAATAACTGTACCTGTGACATTGTCCTCAATAGAAATCACAGGCTTTTTAATAGCACATTACAGTTAATGAAGCTGGAGCTATCTCTAAAGTGTTCCTGGTGGAGGTAGATAAGGGGTTGGAACTAGATTCTGGCCCCTCACACATCAGTTGCTGATGCTCAAGGCAGAGGGCATAGCACCTACAAAAGGTGATGCTTGAGGAAGGGAAGACATTCTTCTGGGCCAGGAGCAGCCTTGTGGCATGGTGAGGTGAAAGTTGAGGCTGTAAAGGAAAGTAGGGTGGGGGTGCAAATGTGGAGAACCCTTCAGGCCCTGGTGAGGATGTGTGCACCAGGGTTGGGGGGCTGCTCTCATGCTAGGTGTGGTCAGATCAGATTTTCTTTTGGACAATAACTCTGGCAACTCTGTGATAGATAGAGAGGGGAAAAGCCTCACAGAAGAAAGTGGCAAAAGTCCCAGTGAGAGACTCTGAAGTTCTGAATTTAGTGAGGCACACAGGGATGAGGAAGAGGGTCTTCACTCTTGTTACAGATTGAGAACCTTTTATGAATGGCTGGGCTTGAGAGAATAGGAAAGAGAAGAAGAAGATAGGGGTGACTCTGCAGCATTTAATGGGGGAACTTAGTGGATCATGGTTCCATTGACCACAGTAGAGAATACAGGGGACAATAGAGAATGCAAGTCTAGTTTGTGAAGTCTATGGGATGGTGAGACTCTGTGCTATATTTTCCAAACCTACAGTCTGATTTCCTGTTTGTGTAATTGATGCTTCCCCATGATTGCCCCAGAATGTGCTGTAGACAGGGCACAGGTATCTACCTCTGGGCACTCTCTTCATTTGCTCCCAAAGGCAGAGTCACCAAAAGTAGCTGTCCAATTTCCTGGATGTGAACACTTATCTGAGGAGCTTTGCCATGGATGATTAACTTCTGAATCTGTGTTGTCTGCAGGTGGTCTGGAAACCTAGGTTGGCAGGTCTTCCAAAGTGCAACCAAGTATTCTAAATTAAAATCAGTTCTTCTAGTTTTTGGACCTTGGATTTCCTCCCATCTGGTCTGGAAGTGGCCCATAAATGCTGACATTCAGCAAGTGCAATCAGCTGAGCTGAAAATAGCTTGAGCTTTGGAGGCCATGCAGTGGCTCTCAGCAGACTTATGGGAAAGAAGGCCATGTCTGAGCTGAGAGGAGGTGGATATAAATGGTTGTAGCAAGTTCTAACATTGTCAAAACATAACCACCAAACTAGTTGGGGCATTTATTGGAGCATCACATTCAAGGGACAAGTGAGTCATCAAGGAGGGAGGGAGTGGGTGGCTGGGAACCCCCTGGGCTGGGATCCCCACTTTGTGGCTATAGCCTCTTTGGGAGAAGAAGCAGTGGCTTGTGAGTGTGGTAATTTGTCTCAGGAGGTGTCGGGTCACTAAGGCTGTTGAAGTGAAATTCGGGTTTTTTTGTACCACACAATATTTAGATCTTTTGTGGCTAACCATAATGAAAAACAACAGGCTTCCATTAGGCAAAACCACCAAAAAGTGTGGGAATGTGCATTAAGTGAAGGTGTATAGCCTTTGAGGAGCCACTAACAGATTGGAGAGAGGAGTGATTCCAATTAAATCATAGCCACCAGAAAACAAAGCAACAGAATTTATAATCAAGAATAGAAGCACAGTGATTCACTAGAACTGCACTTTCTAGAGCAAAGGAAAGTAAGCATTACATTGATGTAAAGCACCAGGATTCCAGGAGGAATAATAGGTGTTTCGATAACAGTGTTTGGTAAGGGCAGCAGAATGGAGCAGACTCATGTGGGTGAAGACCCATCAGCAGACCAGGGAAGGCAGCCTGCTCCTTTGGTTCCTTGCAGTAGCTAAACAGGGCCTGATGTCTACTGCTTACATATCTGGGCAGCTGTTCTTTTGGAATGGACAGGATTTGATCCGAGCACTTTCAAGTGGCATTTTAGAGGATTTAAGAAGGCCATCTGGGCCCCTCAGTAGCTTCCTGGCATAGCTCAATCCATGGAGGCAAAGCCTCTCACCCTGCCCCTCTCAGCAAGAGGTCCACCCCACAGCAGCCACATTGGGGGTACTTTGCTGTGCCCAATAGCCTCCTTTTGAAGTGTGTATGTGTATGTAGAGAGCTGGAAAATCAGTCCTGTTGAGCTCCTTCTCCTTCTGTACCCATTCTAGACCAATGGAAGCATTGGGAGCCCCTTCTACAACACTTTGGTTCCACAGGAAGCTGGGCCATTGGGCAGAGACTGGGGATATGCTCATGAACACATTTCTTCTTTCTGGAGACCCTGCTAAACAACATTCCCAGCTCCCTTGCATCTGGGTGAAGCCATGTGATTAGTTCCCACTAACGGAATGTGAACAAAAGTAATGAGTCAATTTTGGGTCAAAGCAGTTAATGGTGGGTGTGGCTTCTCCATGGTCTTTCTCACCTACTGTATGGCTGAATGTGGAAGATCCAGTGAAGAAGCCTGAGCTGGCTGTAGGGGTCATTTTCAGATAGGGTGACAACTCATCCTGATTTGCCTGGGACTTTTCTGTTTTTAGCACAGAGTGTTTGTGTCCCGAGAAACCCTCAGTCCTAGGAAAACTGGAATGGTTGGCCACTCTGCTCTTGGAGGACAGACATCAACCATTAATATCCACAGTGGAGTTAGCAAGAGGAAAAATAAGTTTTATTGTACTTATCCTCTGATATTTTGGGGTTGTTTGTTATCAGATTAACTTAGTCTGACTAATACAGGAAATTTTTATGCCCCTTCTCATTTGTAACATCACTTTGCTCTCTCTTTCATCAACGCCCTGGTGGTTCATTATCGAAATGAAGCCCGTGGGCTCTGCACCGAGGACCACCTGGCTGTGAAACCCAACTCTGCCACTTACCGATCAACACTTAACTTTTCTGAGCCTCTGTTTCCTCTTCTGTTTAGTGTGATTAATAGTCCCCAGCTCAATGATGAGGTCGTGGAAAATATTAAAAGAGCTAATGTATGTGAAGTATTTGGCAAATAGTATGTACTCAAAAGATACTCGTGTGATTATAAGAACCTTATTGTATACTTGTGAATAGCTTCAGCAAATTACTTAACCTCTGAAATATTCAGTTTGCTCACCTGTAAAATGGCCATAATGATAATAAATAGTTAACAGTTATTTTCACTATATTAAATTTCCTACTAGTGGAGCAGATTGTGGAAACACTATTTTTCTCTGCTATATATTTTGGTGTTCTCTGTCCACTGAAAATGGTGTCTGACAGATAGCAGAGACAACAATAAAGATATGTTTTTATGGTTAATTTTATCTCCGTGATCCCTTATACAAAATTCTCTTCCCCATTCATTAATTTAAGTATATGAATATTGAGTGGCTACTATATGCCAGGAACTGTGTTAAGAGCTCTGTATGCATAATTTATCATGTTCTCTGCAGCTTCTAGTGTGTGGATGTTATTACCCCCATTTTAGAGATTAGAGAATTTTGGCTGAGCTGAAAACAGAGCACTTTAGCATATGTTCAGCGATGAAGGATACCATCCTTGTCCTCACAGAGCTTGCTGTCTTATTGAAAATTGCCCTAGAGAATCCTTGTTTGAACCCAAAGTGGTGGCATTTGGGGCACTTAATGGCACTGTCCTCTCTGCACAGACACTCCTGAGACGGGGCCTTCATGCAGCGCGAGCCTCTCCTGTGCTCAGCAGTTAAGAGCTTTTTTTGCCTCCCTGAGGCTGTCCTTGAGGGCGAGATAAACTCTGCAATGAAAGTAATGGAGTTAGCTAATTTACGGCAGTCTACTTGGCTAAAATAAGCTATTTAATTTCCTGCTCTTGGAACTGGATCTACTTAGGGGAGATAATGACTCCACACAGCCTATCAGGGTATACTCAGAGTTATCTGAATGCCCCAAATGAGGCTGTAGCAAATTTTCAACCAGACGCTGGCTTGCAAGGCCTTGAGAAATTCAGTCTTGGTGGAACTTGGCATTCTTCCTGCCGGAGATATTTTTAATAATTTGGCTGTAGGTTAAAATCCTTACCTAATTCATGAGTATGCAAAACGTCTCCAGCTCAAAAACATCTGTAGTCCACCCTTCCCAAATATAATCACAAATGAAAGAGACACTGTAAAACATTTTTAGTGGAAAATTTTATTCCAGAGGGCCCAATTGCTCTAGAAGTGGTGGTTGACACCCCGAAAGTATCCACTGGCAGCTGCTACTTGTCTAAGACCTGTTGTTCTCTCCCAAGCTGAAGCCCACACGCCGCGGGGTTTGTGCTTGTTCATGGAGCAGCCCAAACCCATCAGCAGGGGCGACAGGGTCAAACATCCATCCTGAGTGAGTGTCCACTGTCTCCCCTGCACCCCACCCTCGAAGGTAAATGCTGTCTTTGCCTGCCCCGTCCATTGGCTTTGTTAGGGCCAGGAGAGGCAAAGCTGGAGAGATGCCGGTGTTTTGTGAACGATGTGGCTGAAGAGAAGAAGGAATAGACCTTGAATAAAAGGGGAAGTGGAAGGCAGGAGAAGGGCCATGAGGACCCAGTTCTGTGGTGACTTTTCAGTAGGCAGTTGAGAGTGAGGCATGAAGAGAGAGGAGCTTTGGCGCAGCCACTGGATGTGGGAGGTGACTGGCGTAATGAAACGGCAAAAGAGGATTCTGGGTGTGGCTGCGGCTGTGAAATTGTATTTGCCTCGACTTTCTTCACGCAACACCAGTAAAGCTTGGGATTGATTTTAATTATTTTTGGTTTCTGGATTATGTTTACTCAAATGAAAGACCGTGCAGGGCCTGGATCACTTGATGTATTAGCTGTCTGTTGCTGTGTGACGAATTACTCCTAAACTTGGTCAGCTTAAAACAACACACGTTTATCATCTCACAGTTTCTGCGGGTCAGGGATCTGGGCGTGGCTAACCCGGGTCCTCCGGTTCGGGGTCTCTCACAGGTTGCAATCAAGGTGTCACCAGGGCTGCCGTCCCCTCAAGGCTCAACTGGCAGGGTGCCCTTCCAAGCTCACTCACATGGCTGATGGCGGGACTGATGATGTGTTCGTCACAGGAGGTTGGGCTGAGGACCTTAGGTTGTCTCTGGCTGTTGGCTGGAGGTCACCCTCAGTTTCTTGCCACAGAGCCTTCTCCACAGGGCAGCACAACACAGCAGCTGGCTGCGCTGAAGTGAGTGAGAGAGAGAGAGAGAGAGGATGCCTGCAAGATGGAAATTACAGTTTTTTGTAACCTAATCTCAGAAATGACATCCTATTACTTTTGCTGTATTCTACTTGTTAGAAGCAAGTGCCAAGGCCAGCCTACACTGGAGAGGAGAGGATTACACAAGGGTCTGAATACCAGGAGACAGGATCATGGGGGACCCTCTCAGAAGGCTGTCTACCGTACTTGGTGCCCTCAAAGAGGTTTGGGTTCTGTAGGTTTTCCTGAGTGGTTGATGAGGAACTCATTCTTGTCAGAATGTGAGCCCCCGTGAAAGAAGTCTGCCTTCACTTCCTCTGAATAGTTTTGAATTGTTAGTGTCAACTCTTAACTACTGTTTTTCAGATGTAGTTCCTCTCATTGTGATTGCTTTCCATAATTTTCACAAATTGAACTAATTTTCACAAACTGAAACAAAGAAGAGAACTAACATTTATGAGAGCAGACTATAGTATATCGCATACAGGTATGCTATCGCATGTACATATACTATGGCGTGTAGGGATATAATATGTAGGTATACCACAGTGTGCAAGTATACTATAACATGTAGCTATACTACAGTATAGAAGTATTCTATATACTTTATCTCTTTTAATGCTTGTGACAACCCTATGAGGCAACTACCATCAGCCCCATTTTCCAGATGAGGAAACTGAGGCTCAGAGGTAAAGCATCTTGCTTAATGTCACTCAGTTAATAAGTGGCAGAGCTAGGATTCTAATGAGGACCTGTCTTTCTCAAAGCCTGTGCTCCTGCCACCTCCCTAAGCAGCAAAATCTTTGATCTCAGGAAATTCTATGCTACATATAGCAGTAGACTTTTATCTCCTACCAGATCCTAGAAATTTTCTAAATCCCAAGTAAAAGCTCCAACATTTCTGCTATTCCTAGACAATGGGCTTTCAGCTCTGACATAGGGCTGAAACTATAAACAAATAGAAAATGCAGGAAACAAATTACTTGCCACTTGGCAGTGCAGTTGACTGGTTGAGCTCTGAAATTCAACAGACCAGAGGCGCTCAAGTGCCGGCTCTGCCTCTTTTCATCTGTGTGATCACAGGCAAGTTGCCTAATCTCTCTGATACTGTTTCCCTAACTGTCAAATGGAATTATTGTGAAGATGAGATGGTCTTAATGTATATAAAATGCAGGGCTCAGCACATAGAAAGGCCTGAATACGTGATAGTCTCTCTCAGTGTTACAATTCTCATTCAGTTAATGTGTGTTTGTTTTTGTCAGTCTCTTCTGGGCAAAACCAGTGTCCTAGGCACATCAATATATTTGCCAATGGAAGCTAATTCTTGGTGCATGTCAAGACCCACACTGTAGATTTATTTTGTGCAAAGTGGAGCCTGTGCAGCTGCCTCACAGAAATCGTCACCCAGCTCTCTCTGTTTCTCAACATGTTTCTGTAGGAAACCCAGAAGAGGAGCACTGCCTTCTGCTGGTGAAGACTTCTACATGGCTCTTGGGGATACAGGTGCAGCCTCAGACAAGTGTTTCCTCCCAATTAAACAGTCCCATAGTTCACTCCTCTTCCCTGGGGGGGAAGGAGTGGCCAAGAGAGTCAGTTAATTATGTCCATTACTGTGGAAACATGAAGCCAGAGGGAAGGAGGCTACCCTCCCAGCCCAAGACCAGGTGTTTGCCATCCTTGAACTTGGCTATGTTATAATGTGACATTCCCTCCTTCTTAACCCTTCTCTTCTCTTGACGTCCTCTTCAGCACTCATACTTGGGAGAGTTATTGATGGCTACAAGAGGAAGGGGGAAGTGCTTACAGACCTTGATTATGTGACAAGAACCCGGAGTCAAATCTCTAGTTAAAACATCTTTTCCACTGTTCTACTGGCTTAAGCAAATTCCTTGCCCCGTCCTGACTGTGTCCTCTTGTCCTCTAGTTCACCACATGGAGATGACGTGTAACTCTTTGTCTTAGTGTATTCATATTTTACCTTCTCCCCAGCTGACATGTAGGATCTATGTAATTTCAGCCCTCCTATGTTATTTTGATGCTGGACATAGAGAAGGGACCCAAGAGTGGAGATACTCAGCTTGTGACAGATGCTCAGTGCTGACAGAGAGAAGGCAGAGATGGCCAAGGCAAGGTGAGGTCACTGTGGCTGGCAGGTGTCTCCCATTTCTCTTGATAATGTTTTTTTCTACCCTGTTATAGGATGTGGGTTGTTAAGTGTTGGGAAGGAGCTGAAAATGGGAGTGAATCATGATATGTTGTGATGGGAGAAGAGTGTCCTCTTTAAAAAAATTGTTTTAAGCCTTCTTCAAAATGTCTGAGAGCTTGGGCTTTACAAACCTTGCCTCAGCTTCCCTGAGGTCCAGCCAGAAATCAGGCATCAATAAAATTTCCTATGATTTGGTGAGTCTTGGTCATATTTTACATTACTCAAGGAACCCCAAAGGGCCATGCCTGCTTGATGATGCTAACATCACCCCCATCTTTGATGGCTGGCTTCTTGTGATCTGCGTGGCTTTCCATGCACGCGGCTCCATTCACCTTTGTGAAATTTGTCACCTTTCTCATTACACCCCACATTGCATAAGAGCCCTCCCCTAGCTAGAGAAGCATGACTCATGAGCTCTTCCCCAGAAACTGCTCTGTGTGTCTGTAATTTGGTCACTGTCATGGATGTCTTACTAAGTCTCTGTTCTTTCTCTGTTGTCTTTATTGGTTCTTCTTGTTCTGCCTAGACCTTGACATTTTTATTTCTTAGTAGCTAATGGCAACCACTTTCTCTTTTCATTCACTTTCTCCCTGGGCCAAAAAGCTCATTCACGCTCATGCTTTTAGCCACTATCATATGATGAAGCTTACAAATTTGTGTCTCTAGGTAGAATTTTCTCTGGAGCTCCAGACTCTTTGTCCATCCAAGTCTTTCCTTTGATGTCCCAAAGTCTCCTCAAACTCAACCTGTCTAAAGCTAAATTAGTTCCCTACCCCACCTACCAAATCCCTCTCTTGATTTTCCTACATACTTGGAGACATCACCACTCCACCAGATTCCAAAGCCAGATCTCCCTGCCTTCAGCCTTGATTCTTCCCTCTCTCCCATTCTCACATCCAACCAATACATCCTAAAGGTTTTACCTCCTAAGTGTCTCTTTCAAGTGTCCCCTCCTGTCTCACCTTTCAGTTATAGCTCTAGCCTGCACTCTCATCTCTTCTTACATGGGCTGTTTTCATTAGCTTTCTCGTCTCCTTGCCTCCCCTCCGATGCCTTCCATTCTCACTCCTTAGTCACGGAATGGTCTCTATAAAATGAAAACCTGACCATGACACACTTTTCTTTCCATATAGCTGTTGCAACATAATCCAATTCCTTGTCACGGTCTACACAGCCTACTGTGCTCTGGCCTTCCCCGCCCCATGCACTAGCACATCTCATATATCACACGATTTGACATGTAACAAGCTTTGCACATGCTGCTCCTTTTGCTGGAAATGCCCTTTACTTCTTATGTCCATTGGGCAAATGCCTGTTCATTATTAAAAACTCAGCTTGAATGTCACCCCAGTGAAACCTTCCCTGAACTCTCCCCAAAAGTCAATCATTGCCCACTCAGTGCCATGCTACATCTGATATGCACTTTTACCCAGACACATGTGGCATTGTACTGTCCTATTTGTTTATGTGTTTTGCTCCCTCCAAGACTGTGAAATGCTGTATCCTAAGCAACCACTACAGTGTCTTATAAGAGGTATACGCGCAATAAAAGTTTGTTGCCATCATCTTGACGTGTGTGTCTTCTTGTTTTCCCTGTAGGACCTTTCACACATAAAATAATACAGTTTGAAAATTTTCCTTTTTTTTTCCACCTTTATAAAGGCTTCCTCACATAAAGAGAGCAGAGAATATTTATAACAATGACTCATTACATTATCTGAAATAAGAACATCTGTGTAGATCTTTTGAAAGATGAACTTCCAAAAAATTCATCAAAAGGAAAGAATGGTAAAATTTGCTGTCACATGTCAGGTTCCACGGAAACCAGTTACCAGTAATGCATCTGCTCCAAGGTCTTCAGTCTGAGGCTTGGATCAAGCCCTGGAGGGAAGCCCAGAGCCTCGAGTCTGCCTGGCACATTTCGGACTCTTGGCAAATCCTTGTTGAATGAATGAAGCTCTCTCAGCCTCAGCTTCCTCCAGAGTGAAGGGAAGGATAAGACCAGACTGCATCCAAGCCTTCTTTCTGCTCCCACTTTTTATGATTCTGATTTAATTACAGACACAGAGCAACTCAGAAGGAATGGTACAATTGCTTGTCATCAGGGAGACGGCTCTATCGATGAATGGATATTCTCTAATGGGGTTTCTATCTTTAAAAAAATCCTTATCATTGTTATTTTTGCTTACAAAAGTACTGCATACTCATTAGATACCCTGAGCAGTTTGGTGCATAATCTTTCAGATGCTTCCTTATGCATATACCTATACACAATTAATATTTGTTTTCTTTTTTTTGCCATAGATTACTTTTAAAAAAATTTATCACTATATCATGGATATCTTTCACAGACAGTTTTCTTTATGGAAAAAGGCAGTGAAATTTCTTTGGTGGTGGATGTCAGGGGCTTCAGTTAGAAATCATACTCTCCTCTTTCTACTACACTCTTGACCAGAAAGCTGGTCTAGCCCTCTGAGGGACGGTGAATCCCTAACCTGGAATTTTGTTTAAAATACATATTCCCATCTCACACTCCATATAATTTCTGGCAATCCCTTGGGAGTTCTGTTCACTTTTAGGACCTGGAATGCCTTGACTGGCATCTTGTGACTGCTGCCATTGAAACGAACTGGGCTTTAGGCAGTCATGGGAAATACCGTGAGTGGTCGTCAGGGAGCCCATGTCCCTAAGACTCACAGCGGCAACCCCTCCCCAGCTTTGAGGCTGTAGTTCTTCCAGGGGCAGCCCAGCCAAGTAGCCTGAATCCCTCCTCCTCTCCGCCCCCACAAGTCTCACTTTGGGGGCTGCTTGATATGCAGCCAGCATCCACTCAACATAATGTGCCTTTACCTGCCAATGTGCTTTGAGGGATATTGTTAGCATTAAATTTGCCATTTACATTTTCATGTCTGACATAATTGAGGAATGAATGCTCTTATGAAAATTAAACTTGTGGTTCTCCTGGGCTGCTGTAACCCTGTTAAAATGTAATGTGATTTTTGATGCTTCTTCTTGAGGTTTTTATTAAATAGAATATCAAGATGACTAATTCCCCGGGCCTAAATGCAGGCTGGGAAGCAGCATTATTGATAGGGCCGTGTCCAAATGGTCCTCCGAGCTCAGCCTCTAATGGCCTAATAATGCATTATACTTGAATCAGAAATACTTTGAGTTGTAGTGCTTATTGCCATTATTGAAAACACCTGGATGCTCCATTCATCAAGGTTACATCCAGAGGGGCCCATTTGTTTATTAGGCTGTCAGTAAACATCTTTATTTGGTCCAGGTTCAGCCACATTTGGCCACCCTGGAGGGAGCTCAAATCCAGCATGGGGATCTCTTGTGGTTTCTCCTGATTAGTTTTCTCATTAAGAAAAAAGCCAGCTAATGAAAAGTTGGGAGTGGCTTTATAAAGAACACATTTTACCTCACCTAATCTGCGGTGATGGTGGCAGAGATCAGAGAGGTGGGCTCCTGCGGACGCCCCTGGCGCCTCCTACTTTCAGCAGCTGCCGGCATGGCGCATGGCCGCTGTGCCTCTCGTGTGCTCTCCGCGGGGGCAACACTCGCCAGCTTGGACTCCCGATGGGGCGCCCTTAGGCCCCTCCTGGAGACTGCCCACAGCTCTGTGTCCCTCTGGGCGTGAAGACATGAGCCCACACACCCTGGAAGGGGCAAATCTTCCTTCTCTGCCGCGTCCGACAGAGTGAAACCAAATTCCTCTCTCTTCTGGTGTCCAGAGAGTGACATTTCCCTTTCACAGACATTTCCCGACTTGTGCACCCCATCTCTTTGAGGAGGTCTTGACATCAACTATTGTGATTAAACTGGAAATGCTTCAGGATGACTTTTTTAAAGCTATATTTCAAAAAAATTATGAAATACAACAAATATCCCACTGCATGAAACATAAATATACAGCTTAATGAATTTTTGTGAAGTAAAAGCATGCCTGTGTAACTGCATGCCCCCCGCCCCGCCCAGATCACAATCTAAAACTCCAGCAGCACCCAGGAGTCCTCCCCCAGTGCCCCACCCAGATCCCTTCTGCTCCGTGGTAGCCACCTGGCAGCCTCATGTCCCACTCATAGACCACCCAGGACTAGCCACCAGATCCCTCTGACTTTCCCTTTCAAAAATGTCTTGGAACAAGCTCCTAGCCTTGCTTTCCAGTCTTGATTAGAATGCAGTAAGGAGTGAATGAGGGAGGGACGGACAGTGCAAACAGCACGGTGGAAGCAGAGAAAACCTACCTGAGAAAAAAAGTCTGAGACTGGAACCCGAAAGCTTCTCCCCGTGGCTATCCCGGGGAGCTGGTTTTGTGGCATGCATTTCAAGCACTGTGTTGGCTTGTGATTCTGATCATAGCAAACTTTTCCACACAGCTAAAATTGTATTATGAGTCTCATGGAATGAAGCAGGGAAGGCTGAATTTGCATCGGTTAAGAATTACATACTCAGGGGTATACCATAACGGCCACCCACAGGTGGAACAAAATCTGTCAAAAATGTGTCATGTGCTGGTCCTCAGAAAGCACGTGCCCCTCAGCTTACTGCCTCTTTGGGGACTGCTCTGTGATCTTCTCAGGCTTCCCTCGCTAAGGGAGTCAGAGGAGCCCGGGCTGTAAACCCTTGAGACCCAGGGCGGTGGGAGGGGGCCAGCTCAGGTTGCCTTGTCTGTGGGCCTGCCTGAGGGAAAGGACATTCTGCTCAGAGGGAGGGTCAGGTGGCTTCTGTCGCAGGGACAGCAAGGGACCTCTGTTAGCAGTTTGTTTTTCAAGTGTCTGGGGCCAGGAGGGGAGTTGTACAGGAAAAGTCGTTCTTTCCTGCAAGTAGAAATTACCTGACACCGTTCTTCCTCCTGAAACCCTCAGAAGCTCTGCTGTTTTCACAGTCCTACCACTGGGGAAAGCGGGGGGCGGGGTGAGGCAAAAGCCTTCATACCCGCTGCTTTGAACCTGCTTCTTGATTTGCAGGATGTGGTGCATCTTCACCCCAGCCCTCCAGGCCCTGTGTATCAGGGTTCCCCACGCTTGTGAACCACAAAGGCCTGATCTCACTGAAAATAACATCTGGTCCTTCTACCCCACTGATTTAAGGACTTCAGCTTTATTTCCAGGAAATCTGCTTTCAGGATTTCATAGGAAACATGAGTGGGCAGGATAAAGGTAGGAAGTGGTCCGGAAGAGGTGCTCATGCCGGGTTTGTATTCCGACCCTGCCCTTTACTAGCTTAATGACCTGGAGCAACTTTCACAAACTCCCTGGACCTCAGTTTCCTCATCTGTACAATGGGGTGGGGGTGGGAATAGTGCCTGCCCTACGAGTTTATAGAAATAAATGAGATAATACACATAGAGTGCTTAGCATGGAATCTGGTATGCAGTAGGTGCTCAACTGATGTCAGCTCTCTCTCTGGTTTGACTGCTCTAAGTGAGATATTTGCTTAAAAATGTTTTCTGGAACCACATTGCCTTAGTAAAGACAGTAGTTCTAAAAGGAGAAATTTCGGGGTGTGCCCAAAAATCGGAGAGATTCTGGAGTGTGCTTCAAGGCCGTCCAGTTTGCAGCCCCTTTAGGGAGCTATCTAAGCAGAGTGAAGGCCCTTGCTTGCTCCTCACTTGCTCAAGAGATGTAAATTCTCAGTAAAAAGAGTTCCTACCCTCCAGTTCTGGAGCCCTGTACCCTGCTCCTCTGGCCATACCCACCTCTGGCTCTGTTACCTCTGTGTTGGAGGAGAGGAGACCCTGGGGGGCAGACACTGCCTAATATTAGATTTTCAATCTCCAGTGCCTAATGGGCTGGTGCTTCATGCCATTGGCCACTAAGTTTGGGAAATGAAGGAGGGAAAATGAGAAGAAAGACCTGCTGGGGAGATACTCAAAATAGCTACCAGCCCCTTCAGCCAGGACACACCCTGGGGCAGGGGCATCAACCAAAAATATGTGGGTCCGAGTCAGCCCTCCTGGTGCTCAGCTGTGGAATCTCAGCCCCGTGACTTTCCTCCCCGCTGGTGCCAAGGAGCCTACTGTTTCTCCTCTCTTTGATCACTGGTTCTGGATTTTGTTCTTGTTCAATTGTCTGGTTTCTCTCTTGTGGCCCAGATGATCAGTCATCCTGACTCCTGCTCCCAGCATCCTTTCCGTGAACAACTCATGACTAAGAAAGAATATCAGGGTCTGTCCAGAGCAATGGTTAAGAAAAAGTTTGACAACAATATATACCTATTGTAAAAACAAACAGTAAAAGAAACAGACGTTGTAAGGTGGTGCTCAGAGCCTGAACCAGAGGGATCTGGACTTAATCCTTGTGCTCCCACTCCCAGCTGTTCACCCCTGGGCAGGTTACTTAACTTCTCTGAGTCTCAGTTACCTAAGTCATAGGATAGCGTGAGATTTAAATGAGATTATTTTGCATAGCACCTGGGCCATAGAAAGTGCACAACAAATGTAGGCTCTTATTATCATCACAGACCAGGGACAGGAACCTTAGTCTTGTTCTTCACTGTTATTCCTAGAATCTGCAAAGCATTTGGTACTCAGTAAATATGTGTTGAATGAATGAAAATGTCTTTTGTGGGGAAAAGGTACTTGCTGTTTGGTAAAGAACGAGAGGAGGTTGGTTGTAATACCTTTTAAAATAATTTTTATTGAGGTCATATTGGCTTGTAACATTGTGTAATTTCAGGTATACATTATTATGTATCAGTTTCTGTATAGACTCCATCTTGCTCACCACCAGTAGTCGAGTTTTTATCCATCACCATACATATGTGCCCTTTTACCCCTTTCGCCCTCCCCCCACCCCCTTCTCCCCTGGTAACCACTAGTCAGTTCTCTTTATCCATGTATTTGTTTATCTTCCACGTATGAGTGAAATCATGCAGTGTTTGTCTTTCTCTGTCTGACTTACTTCACTTAACATCATACCCTCAAGGTCCACCCATGTTATCGCAAATGACACGATTTTGTCTTTTTTATGGCTGAGTAGTATTCCATTGTATATATTTACCACATCGTCTCTATCCATTCCACAGTTAAAGGGCACTTGGGTTGCTTACACATCTTGGCTATTGTGAATAATGCTGTGATGAACATAGGGGTGTATAAATCTCTTTGAATAGTTGATTTCACGTTCTTTGGATAAATACCCAGTGGTAATGCCTTTTCTCTGAGCAGATTCAACTGCCATTGACCACCTCACTCACCCTCCATTCAGCCAAGATCAACGGTTTTAAAGAATTAGGGAATCTGCTAGGTTCATTTGCATCTTCCAGTTCTCAGGCCTGCCCTAGGAGCAAAGAAGTTCTGGAGCTGGGGGGCTGGCAGGGGGCGAGGGTGGGGCAGTGGCTTAGGCAGTAGGTAGAGGCAGTTGGAGATCCAGCTCTGCTCCTTGCTAGCTGAGATCCTGACAAAGTGACTTGACTACCTGAACCTCTGTTTTCCATCTTCATGTGAAGTCAAACCTACGGGGTGTTGTGAGGCTTCAAAGTCTGGCCCGTGTGGGTGCTTAACAGATGCTCTTACCTTCATTTGCTCAGATGATTAAATTGAAGCCTTGAAATCTAAGGGAGGTGCTTAAAGGCATAGTATACCCTCCAAAGTGTGGGCTTTTAGAGTACTAAACAAAATAATTTAAAGCAGTGTTGTACATCTGAATGATCTGAAGGCTTGTTAAAATACAGATTGTTGGGGGCCAGCCCGGTGGTGTAGTGGTTAAGTTCACACTCTGCTTCGGCGGCCCAGGGTTTGCAGGTTCAGATCCCAGGCATGTACCTACGCACCGCTCGTCAAGCCACACTGTGGCGGCATCCCACATACAAAAAAACAGAGGATTGGCACAGATGTTAGCTCAGGGACAATCTTCCTCAAGCAAAAAGAGGAAGATTGGTAACAGATATTAGCTCAGGGCCAATCTTCCTCACCAAAAAAAAAAAAAAAGTACAGATTGTTGCCCCCATCCCGAGAGTTACTGACTCAGTAGGTCTGAGGTGGGGCCCCAAAATTCACATTTCTAACAAGCTCCTTGCTGGTGGTGGTGGTCCTGGGGCCACACTTTGAAAACCATTAATATAAAGGCTGAGAAGCCAGGGAAATGGGCACACAGAAAGCCTAAAGGAGAGGGATAAAATAAAAATAGAATATCTTAAGTCTTCATGATGTCTATATCTAAAGCCACATCCAAGAAAACAAAATGCAACACATGCTTTGTAAAAGAAAGTACAGATTTATGATATGGAGAGCTGACAGGATTGATTGGAAATAAAGCCATCCTCGAACAAATCCAACTATTTAGGAAATAAATGAAGGAGAGAGCCTATGAAATGGATTGATTGTGAGGAACTGTAATCATTCATCCTATTTCTGGCTTTTGATGATGAGAGTGGGGATTCCCGGGGAGAGGAAGCCATTTCTGCCTAATGGCCCCGGCTCCAGGGAGGATGGAACCGTGCTGCTTCCTCCCTCTTTTCCTCGTCAGAATCAAGGTTCTTGAGGTCAGAGCTGCCAAAGCCGGCTTTTCTCCAAGAAACCTGAACCCCATAAAAGGCTTGTCTTCTTGGGGGAATCTCACTGACCATAACTGGCTGCTGTGTGTGAGGGACACCTAGGGTGGCATAATAGCCCACCTCAGTGGCTCTCACTCTGGCTGTGCACTAGAGTCACCTGGGGTGACAGACAAGGGCACAGATGCCTGAGCTCTACCGCTACTCAGAGCCTTGAGCGTGGAGGATGTTTGCTTGTTTTTGTTTTAAGTTCTGCAGGGGATTCTGACGTGCATTCAAGGCTGAGTATCCCTGCCGGCGGCTGGTTAGGACATCTTCCTTGATTGGTCCTGCTGCTTCCTACTCTGTGTGTTTCTGCATTTCCTGTGATATTTCTTCAGAGCCTGGCACAGGGGTTCAGCTCATGGTTTGCTGACAGAGTCTCTCCTTGACCAAACTTTAGTCAGTCTCCTCTGGAGCCCTCTTCTCAATTAGGCTTTGACTTTTAGGCTCTTCTGTGTCCATCTTTGCATCCTCCAGTTTTAGCTAGAATCCTGCCAAGTTGGTTTAGCCAGAATCCCCTGCCCTCCATATCTGATTGGCTCCTCATAGCCTCCACCATCCCCCAGGTGATGTCTGATCATCCTGGCCTGTCTTCAGCAAGAATCCGGTGAGGTTGGTTTAGTGAGAATCCCCCTCTTACCCCTGATTTTTCCTCTTAGTAATTTTCCATCCACTGATCCCCACCCAGCTCCTTAAATTCCCACTTTTGCTTGTACTTGGAGTTGAGCCCAATCTCTGTTCCCTACTGCGAAACCCCATGGCACATGCCCTATACCTAACCCAATGGTCTTGAGGAGAATTTGCCTTAGTGTTTTAGTAAGAGTCATGATTAGCGTTTTCCTGAATGGTGCTCAGCTGAGAGGCCTCTCTGGTTTGACAGTTCATCCTTTTGACCCAGCATTTTCCACTCTGTGGTCCCAGAAACACTAGCGTCCCCTGAGATATTAAGAGAAGTTCTCTGAATGAGAGGGAAAGGCAGAGAGAGAGTTCTGTTGTCAACCATTTTTGGAGGATGTTGGAGAAAAGAAATTCAAAAGTTCTTTTTCTGCAGGATGTTTATCAGAGTTTTATTATATTAATATAAATTCCCACTTTATTTTTCAGGGAATGCTATTAACATCTCAGATTTATATCATGGCTTTGGAATCATTGCAATCCAGCTTCCCAGCCCAGTTCTGCCACTGACCAGGTGCCTTAGGAAAGTCTTCCTCTGCTTCATCAAGTGTGAAGTGGGGACAATGATAATCCCACTTTATGGCGTTGTTGGGAGGATTAAATGAGCTAACGCATGCTACCTGCTTAACTTAGTGACCTTGGAAATAGGAGGCACTCAATTTAAATCATTATTACCCAGCAGAAGTGTCAGCAGTGAAGGACTGGAACGGGAAGAGGGTGAAGTTCAGACATGACAGAGTAACTGACCAGGCTCCCTCCTGGGCAGAAGTGACAGCTGGTGTGGAAACAAGACCATAGGCTCAAGTTTTTATGGTTTGATTTGTTTTTTACCCAACATCTGCATGGAGAAGACATGAGGAGACTTTAAGCCATAGGATGGAGACCACCACTCGTTAGTTTTTTAAATTGATGTAAAATTCATGTAATATAAAATTAACCATTTTAAAGCATACCGTTCAGTGACATTTAGTATTTTCACTATGTTTTGCAACCATAACTACTAGATAGTTCCAAAACTTTCATTACCTCAAAGAGAAACCACATACCCAGTCACTCCCCACCGGGGAGTACATCCAGCCAGCCCCTGGCAGCCCCTAATCTTCTGTCTCTGTGGATTTACCTACCCTGTTTCATATAAATGGAATCATATAATATGTGACTTTTTGTGTCTTGCTTCTTTCACTTACCATAATATTTTCAAGGTTCATCCATGTTGTAGCATGTATCAGTACTTCATTCCTTTTTATGGCTGAATAATATTCCATTGTATGGTCATACCACATTTGTTTATCCATTCATCTGTTCATGGACATCTGGATTGTTTTTACCTTTTGGTGATTATGAAAAAGTGTTGCTATGAACTTTTATGTACAAGTTTTTGTTTGAATATCTGTTTTCAATTCTTTTGGATATATACCTAGGAGTGGAATTGCAGAGTCATATGGTAATTCTCTTTTTAACTATTTGAGGAACTGCCAAACTGTTTTCCACAGTGGCTGCACCATTTTTCATTCCCACCAGCAATGTATGAGGTTTCCAATTTCTCCACATCCTTACTAGCACTTATTATTGTCCATATATTTGATTATGACTAGCCTAGTAGGTATGAAGTGGTATCTCATTGTGGTTTTTATTTACATTTCCCTAATGACTAATGATGTTGAGCACCCCCTTCAGTACTTAACATGTCAACCTGCTGGGTTTTCTTCCTTCCAGGAACTGCTTTGGAATCCACAGGCAAGAGAGGGCTTTGTATCACAAAGAAACAGACAGTAAAGGCCATTCTGTTTAAAATGGAATTTAAACATAAAGAACACTGCGAGCTACAATAAAAATGGCAAAATACATATCTGAACAGAGATTCAGATATACGTTCAAAAAGAAAGAGAGTTACAATATTCACTTAGAAGGACAAAGAGAATGATGAAATTGCGGATCTCTTCTGAGTTGAGATTTGTAACCTTTAGAATACCTGACACAAGTTCTGTTCGTCCTAGACTTGTTGACCCTCTTCAGAGTCTCCTGGAGATCCTTGGGAATCCTGCGTTGGCAAGTGAGGGAAAAACGTTCAAGCTCCTTATATGCTGGACCAGAAAGCAGAAGTTGCCTGTAGATTTTGTGAGACTTTTAGCCTCAGTGCATTTTTTTTCTGAATCACTTCCGAGGGCGGTATTAAAGATGCTGTCAAAGTGGATATGTGAGGCTTGCCTACTCGGTCAAGTAGATATTCCCAGGAGAGCTGGGGTGAAATATGTTGTCCAATACTATTAGATAGTATTTCTAATCCAGTAACCTGTGTGCCATCTAAAAGGAGGTGGCAAAACCTTTGCCAAATACTCAGAGGCAAAAGTTTGTCACAGATGGTGGGAGTAGGGGGTGGAATAGGTTTAAGGGGGAGCAAATCGGTGTGTCCCTGGATTAGAGGCAGGAGGCACCCATTCAAACTTTCTCCTTCTTCCCTTCCTGTGTCCTTCCCTTTCTTTCCATTTCCGCATTCAGAAATGTTCTGAAGAATACATTTTTGGAGGTAAATAAATAAGTGTGAGGAATGAGGCAAATCTAATTGGCTCCCAAAGCTTTTAAACTGGATCTTGTTAACCAGTAGGGCAGACACCAAAGGTAGAAGGCTTTTTGAAGATGTGGAAGCAACCAAGTGTCCATCAACCTGTGAATGGATAAAGAAGGCATGGTATATTTATGTGCAATGGAAAACTGCTCAGCCATAAAAAAGACAAAATTGTGCCATTTGCAACAACATGGATGGACCTCGAGGGTATTATTGTTAAGTGAAATAAGCCAGAAAGAGAAAGACAAACACCACATTATTTCACTCATATGTGGAAAATAAGCAAATGTATGCATAAGGAGAACAGATTGGTGGTTGCCAGAGGAGAAGGGGGTAGGAGGAGGGACAAAGGGGTAAAGGGGCACATGTGTATGGTGATGGATAAAAACTAGACTATTGGTGGTGAATATGATGCTGTCTATGCAGAAACTGATGTATAATAATGTACACCTGAAATTACATAATGCTATAAATCAATATGACCTCAATAAAATAATTTTTTAAAAAAGAGTAGAAGGCTTTTTTTGTAGAATATAGTTGAGAAATGTTCGGAAAGGGGCCAGAGAGAAAAGATAATTAAAATATTATTTTTATTTTTTTGAGGAGGTAATACATCCACATGGTTCATGCTTCAAAAATTATAAGTAAAACACTGAAATGTCTCCTTCCCTCTCTGTCTCCTCAGTTCTTGCTCTTCTAAGCAAGTTACCACTATCGTTCGCATCTGGTATAGCCTTCCAGCGTGGTTTTTGAATGCATATACAAGCCAACACAGATCTTATTTCCCTCCCGTTTTGCGAGTGGTTGATGATGATTACTTCCTGTTCTGCACTTTGCGTTTGCACTCAACAACACAATCTCTTCAGAGCTCGGATGCAGTTTCTGTCTTACTTATTCTTGGTGTTGTTAAAATATCACCTCTACCTCGACACTTTCTGGCTCTTTCTTCTTGTCAGATCTGATTAGATTGTCATTACTTTTATCTAATAATGTGGCTGAGGACTCGCACTCACAAGGAGCAGGAAAAGTGTCACGACTGGCTTTCTCTCACTGTTCACCAGACTTGCATCATTATCATCATCTGCAATCTGCCATTTCTTGGAAGGAATCTTTTTTATTTTATAATTTTATTTTATTTATTTATTGTGAGGAAGCTTAGCCCTGAGCTAACATCCATTGCCAATCCTCCTCTTTTTGCTAAGGAAGATTGGCCCCGGGCTAACATCCATGCCCATCTTCCTCTACTCCATATGAGACACCGGCACAGCTTGGCTGACAAGCGGTGCATAGGTCTGTGCCTGGGATCTAAACCTGTGAACCCCGGGCCGCTGGAGCACAGTGCGCGAACTTAACCACTCTGTCACCAGTCCGGCCCCTAGGCAGGAATCTTTTAAAGCAACTTGTCTATTTCCTGAGGGCTAGTTTAGTTAAATCTGAATACCGTTGTAACTGGGCACACAACAACTGTGGCCTGGCCTCAGACACAAGAAGCAAGTGAAGGAGAGAGGTGAAGCCCTCTGCCCCAGGAGCCCAGTCTCTTTCCAGAACCCTCGGGCCACATGTGTCCCATTGCTGGCTCACCTGTGGACCCAGTAAGGGCCCAGTGTTGGCTTGCTCGTTATATGTTACTAACACTTAACATCTTCCTTATGTTTTGATGAAAAATAAATGTAAACAGAAGCTTTAGTATTGTCTCCCCACATCTCAATGGATCATCTTCTGCCCACCCTGGCGTGCACATAATCTACTTTGGAGACCACTGCTTGAGATCAAAAAGTCTGGCTTCCTTGGCTTTAATCATATATATGTGTATGTATATATATTTACAACTTGAAAAAATTACAGTATTAGTGCATATTCATTGAAGAAAAAACCAGAAAATATAAAATCAGTACTAATCCTGTAATCCAGTGATAACCATAATTTATTTTTTGATTTATATTCTCTTAGACTTTGTCTTAAAGATATGTGTGCATGATTTTTTTTTTTTTGCAAAAATGGGGTGATACAGGTCACACTACTCATAGCTAATTTTATGGTACACCTTTCTTTATTTCCTCAGGATAAACTCCTTCATGTGAAATTGCTAAGCAAAGGGTAGGCACTTTGTGAAGGTGTTGGATGCATACTTCCAGTTGCCCTACAGAAAAGTTGTACTACCGTACACCAGCAGAAAGGGGAAGGGCCTTTTCCTGTGAATCCTCACAAATACTGCCACCTTTAAAAGCAAAACAAAACAAATCCAAACATTGTAAATGTAATGGTTCAGTGTATTTCATTTTAATTGGTGTCTCAGTGATTCCTGGAGAACTTTGGCAATCTTTTCACATGTTTATGGCCATTCATGTTTATTCTTTTGTGGATTGCCCTTTCATGTTACTTCTTTATTTCTCAGACTGTTCTTCTTTTTTTTGATTAGTTTGGATAGATCATTAATTGATTAATCTTCTTTCTTTTTTTTTTTTTTTGTGGGGAAGACCAGCCCTGAGCTAACATCTGTTGCCACTCCTCCCCCTTTTTTTTTTGCTGAAGAAGAGTGGCCCTGGGCTAACATCCGTGCCCATCTTCCTCTACTTTATATGGGACGCCGCCACGGCGAGGCTGACAAGCAGTGCGTCGGCGGGCGCCCAGGATCCTAACCAGCGAACCCTGGGCTGCCAAGCGCGGACTAAACCGCTGCGCCACCGGGCGGCCCCTAATTGATTAATCTTATTCCCTAGTTAACTCAGGCTGTGTGGACAGAGGCTGTGTCCTTTCCTCCCATTTTGGTTGCGCGGACCAGACGGTGAGGGTGGACAACGGAGCTAACCCATGCTTGTATGTTGCTTGTTTTCAAGTTTCCTGAGATAAACCATGATCTACCCAAATGAAAGCTGCATAGAGTGGCAGGAATCAGGAATTGGGAAATGTAGATTGTGTGTTAAGAAATCTATGATAGAAAACCAAATTCTCAAAACAAAACTCCTCTTCCCAAAACCTGAATGTTCAAGATAAAAGAGAGGCTTGCTTATTAAATGCTATTACTTCCCTGTAATAGATGCTGTAATGGTAACCGTGTAATTCTCTGCCATATGTCTACACTTTGGAGTTGCACAGGCTTTTGTTGGCATGGCTCTGGACAGACAGGTCTGGGGTGGAGTCCAAGTTCTGCCCCGTACCAGCTGTGTGGATTGAAATAAGCTATAATCTCTTCAAGCCTCAGTTTCCTCCTCTGGAAGATGGAGATGACCATCGTAGCAAACTCACAGCAGCACTGCAGGGGTTCAGGCAGAAAATGAATGCTACGTGCTTAGTAAAGAGCTAGACACAGAGTAAACACTCAATTACTGTTTCTGTTATCTATTATTAGTATTATATTTTATTATTATTGTTATTATTATCAGCCTGAGACTTTCTCCAGAAAGTACATCCTGAGCTCCAAAAAATTAATTTACAAACCCTCTTTGGGAATACAATCAGTTTGTTGGCTGGATGTTCTCTGTATTCCCAAAATTGTATTGAATTCTCTCAAACTCTTAAAACCCAGGTATGGAAAATAGTCACTTCAGCAGCACCTTGCACATAGAGTACTTAAAAATATCTGTTGAAAGAGAGAAAGGTAGGATATGAACGCTGACAGTGTAGAAATAGTCACCCCCTAACTAAACATGTGTTGGATGAATGGATGGTGCTGTCGGAGTCCTGTCTTGGATTCTTCCCTCAGTGGGTTCAAGCCTTCGGGGCCCTCGGTAGACCAGTGAACAGGCTTCTTTCTACCATGGCAAATCTGTCTGTTATTTCATAAAAACTGGATATCATCTTGATATCTGCTCCCTCATGCTTCATTTAAGCAGCCTCCCTGTTCCAATTACCTTCCACTGAGGTGTTGATGGCCATGGTAATTGGGAAAGGAGGCCCATGGGGACTTTTGCACCACTAATGTGGATCTGAAACTGAGAGAGTTGAGAGCCACTGCCAAGAAAAGTGGCAACAGAAGCAGATGCCATGTGAGTTTCTGGTTGAAATTTACCAGACTTTAAATCTGGAAAATGTTGATAGATTCCTTGTAGCTGAGTCTTATTGAATATTCAGTTATTTATTAGATTTACCATTGCCAGGCACAAGGGACCAGCACTGTCCCGAAGGTGTCAGAGCCGCCCAGACTTCACTGACATGGTGAAGAGAGAGTTGTGCCATGGGGTAGGTGACACTCAGAGTGTTTCTGTGGAACTCTAGTCTGGGGTGGGTGTCCCTGAAAGGAAGGTTCTAGCACCAGAGTTGTTTGAGGAAAAGGTGCCTACCCCTATCCACTTGTGAGGATTGTCAGTACACACTAGTTTATGAAAGAATTCCAAGAAATCCCACTGTAAAGGACCCTGTGAAACTCTGTTTAACAGGTGCCTTCCTAACTTTGATGATAGAAATCCATTTTTATGCTTATTGAAATCCTAAGGAAGTACTGTTCCCCAGAATGCCTTTGACAAATGACATTTTTGGTTATTCAGTCCCTTCATCTACTAGCACCTGCTCATGAGGAAGTGTCTGGGATGGGGGATCTGATTAATGTTGACTGAATGTGTCCCTTAAGTGATTTTCACTGAGAATGCTGAACTTGACTCTGCCTGTGTAGAAAGAGTCTCAGTATCATATTACTAGGCCAGGTTTAAACAAGTGGGCATTTACTGAATCCCTACTATGGGTGAGCCATTGAGTTATGCAGAGTGGCTGGGATGGAACAAAGGGTGGGGGCTCACCATCTGGTGGAGCTCCCTGTGAAGAGAAGTGTGGTGTTTGGGGGGGAGTAGGTGCTATAATACATAGGTGGGTATAGAGAGTATAGAGTGGTGGTTAGAGTATGGGCTTTACCATCAGAAATCCCTGGGTTCAAGTCCCAGCTCTTCTACTTAACAGCTGTGAGGCAACTTCCTCAGCCTCTCCTTGCCTCACTCTCTTCATCTGTGCAATGAGGGTAATCTTCCTCACAGAGCTGCTCTGAGATGAATGAGATGATGTGCATAAAGCATTTCCACAGTGCCCAGCTCATGCAGGTACCTAATAATTGGTGGTGGTTGTCACCATTATTATTGTGGAATGCCGTAGCAACTGTGGTTATAAGATGAGCAAAATCCAACATGGAGCTTGCAGTCCTGTCAGGGAGGCAGACATTAGTCAAATTAGAACATGAACATGCACCATTAAGGGGCCCAAAGAACCTCTAATAGAGATTTGGCCAGTCAAGGAGGTTGAAGAGGGCTTCCCCAAGGAGCGAGATGTGACTCGGTGGAGAAAGGAGGGAAGAGTGTTACAGGCAGAGGGCACAGAGTGTGCAATAGCCCTGTAGAGGCAAGAACCAGGGGCTGAGAGAAGGCTTGTGAAGCCGAAGAGAGGACAGCAAGGGGGTGTGGTGTGATGGAGGAGCTGGGAGGTGAGAAAGGGCCAGACCAGGCAGGGCCTTGTCGATGACTTTGGTTTCTATCCTAAGAGCAATGGAAAGCCACACAACGGTTTAAATGGAAGGTTCTGTTTTGTTTGAATATTATTATGAGATGCTATGGGAGAACAGAGGTGGAGGTGATGACTGCCTGCTGTGGGGTGATCCAGGAAAGATGTCTTGGAGGAGCTGAGGGAGCTCCTGTCCCCAGAGAGGGAGTGGTATGCTGACCAATTGGGAATCACAGTTCATTTTCCTAAGGAAAGGATGACCGTCAGACCAGCACTTCTAGGACAAGTCCTCAGAGACTGTTCCCTGAAACTCTTCATTACAGGGGAGGGCCACAGGGTGTGGTCAGTGGGCTTCCACCTCCCAGACCACCAGCTAACCTATGAATTGGGCCATTAGGAACTGGTCCTTAGTGATTGCTAAAGGACCAAGTGTGTGGATGATTTACTTGTTTTATAAATGGGCACACATGCAAAGATATCTGTATAATAATTGCTCCCTTACACACTTGTTTCCCCTTCATCTTTCCAGAATAAGAGATAAAGGGGGTGAAATTAGAACTTCCAGGGACTGTGCATAATTCACAGATTTTTAGATTTGTTGAGTTCACAAGGAGCAATCTTACTGCTGAAACATTAGTATTTAGTTGTGTCAATTGCAATTAGGGTTTGTGAGTTCTGATGTTGTAGGAAGTTTTGTTATTTTTAAATTTGATTTTCTTTTAAAATGTAACCGGTGGATAAATTTTTAGTAAGGTAGAAGGTAAGCATGGCTGGTGACCAAGGGAGGGAGTGGAGTATCTGCTCGACGGCACTTATCTTGCATGTGAAGGCCGCTGTCTTCTGTGTTGCAGCCCACACACAGTTGACAACCAAGTTGCTCCAGATGGGCCCTAGGACTGGTGATGTGGAGACCTACTTCTTGGTCCACTTCTGCCCTACCCTTGGACAAATCTCTGAACTCCAGAGCTCGAGGACTCAGTGGAGGTTGGTGAGTACAGATAGGAGTAAATGGCCATTAAAATTCTGCCAACACTAGGTGGCGGCAGTGCCTAGCTGTTCTGCGCTTGGACATCGGCATCACTTTGGTAACAAACAAGTGTCCCGGGTTGAATTGGCGCCGCAGACGGGCAGCCCTTAGTGGGCAAACGTTGATGACGTGTGCCTTTTGTCTGCTGTGACATGCCCCACATGTCCCCCACACGCTCCCAGCCTGCATCCCACACGACCCCCAACTCCTCCCCTCGCTTCCCACACGTCCCCATACACCCCCACACCTCCCACGCCCCGGTATGCCCTGACACTCCTTGACACGCACCCCCGTGCCCTAACATGCCCCCATGTGGTTCCCGCGTCCCCCCACGTGCCCCCGCCCCTTCGCTCGCTTCTGACGTGCCTGCCCACGCCACTGGGGCAGTGTGGTCGCTCACTCTGGTAGTGAGTCTGTCCTTGGGGGGTGTACCTATGTCCTGCTACCTTGTCACTGGCCCAGAGTCAGCCTGGGCTACCCTGAAAACAGTTCCCCAATCCCAGATCTCTTGTTCCTTCAGGTTTTATGTTGTGTCTGTGGGCTTTGCCTGTTTCAGGTGTGGCTCAGCTCTCCAGTTCAGAAGGTGAGTGGCCCAAGGGCATGACCTGGGGCTTCTAAGCGTCCATTTGACCCTGTGCCCTTAACACATCCTGCAATTCCCAACTGTCATGTGCCCTTTATCCATGTGACTTTGTGACCTTGGGCAGGCTGGTTAGCCTCCCTGGGCCTCCTTTGGGCTATTAATACATCTACTTGGCTGTGAGGATCTACTGAGGTAATGTATATGAAAGGGCCCTTCTCAGTGCCTGGGCCAGAGGAGAGATCAATGTCTATCACTCACTCATTCATTCATTCACTCATTCAGTTCATGCCAGATTAGGAGCTATTCCTACTCTCGCTCCAGGGTGTGGAGGGAAGGTGCCATCCCACTAGACTTCCCTCTGGTACCCAGTGATGTTCTGACACCTCACTGCAGAGAGGGTCGCTGCTGCTTTCTCCATGATTTGGGTTTCATGTAAGATGCCGCTGCGGCCTTAGTTGCTCAGAGTCGTGTTTGGCTTGGCAATATAAAGGGCTTTATGCCCTGGATATTGCTTTTCCTCTGATTTCAGTTGTGGTTTGGGGCCATGCAGCCATTGGGGGGCAGTATCTTATTGACTAGAAGGTTGTTCCGTTTTCAGACCCCATTAGCACACAGTCGGTAACATGACAGGTCAAAGGGGCAGGTCAGAGTTCTCAAGTTGCTGAGGCCTAACTATGAGAGTTTGTTCAATGAGAGATGGATGATTTTCAGCCTGGTTGGTTTCAGAGCTGCAAATAATACTAATCATTCATTTTGACCTTCTAGTGGAATCTGCTCTCTGTAACGGAACATGGATTTGGACCAGATGAGTCCTCGGTTGGGCAGAGATTATTGGAGAGCCCCTGACTTGGGGGGTGGGTTCTCGGTCTTTGGTGAGCTGCATGGCTTGGCCGCCCCAGGGCTACGGTCACAGTGGGTCTCCCTAGCAGAGATAGAAACCCCAGGTCCTTACCCAGGGTCTTTATGCTGGAGAGCCCCCTTGAGGTCCTAGTAGGGGAGATCCAGGGGCATGTCTAGACTCACCATTTAAGACCTTGGCTGTGAGGGTCAGAAGAGACAGGCTTGTGATGGCTCCCAGCCAGGAGTGTGGCTTATCAAGCAGACTCATTGCCTTTCTTCTCTTCTCCCTGCTCTTCCGTAAGATCGGGCCCTGGAGAATAATTGTTTCCCCTGGAGAGGGCCCGGGAAGATGGGTGTGTGAGGGTCAAAAGGGCGCCCCCGCAGGTTTGATGGAGAACATCCTGAGTCAGGAGCCACAGCACCTTCACCCTATTCCTGGTGTATTCTTTTCCTGGTGATGTGACCTTGAGGGGGTCACAGAGCCACCGAGTCTTGGTTTGGGCCACCCACTACCTAGTGCTTCATGGTTCCCAAGTTCCTTGCCAGTCCTAAGAATCTAATGGTGGAAGGAATAACTGCCCCACACTGCACGATGTGACTGGAGTGGCTCAGTACAGCCCAGCCTCCCTGCTGGGAAAATAAAATAACTCAGGCTCCCGCTGTGCTGTAGTCTTCACGGCAGAGAAAGAAGAATGTCCATCACGAGGGCTACCTGCTTCTCAGCTTGCCAGCTCCAAACCCTTGGGTGATATCTTCGGAGAGCACTGATTGTCACATTAGATGCTGCACATTAGAGTTCTCTAGAAAGATTTTTAAAAAATATCAATGCCTGGGCACCGCAGACCTGTTAAATTATAATCTCTGAGGGCAGCCAGCATTGATACTCCCTGTGGAGTCACTTTTCTGCTTGCAAATAGTGTGTATTTAATGTCACAGTTCCCCCTGCTTTCCATGTCCCCTGGAAAGGGCTCTTCACCCTTTCTTACCACTTCTGGTGGCTCTCCCGTGTGTGTTTATTGTACTGAGTCGACCTGACCTGTTGGAGCATGCCCACACTTTTTTTAATGTAACATTTTAGGCCTTTTAAAGCTTTGTCACCCGTAGTGTGGTTCTGGATCAGCTGCAGCAGCAGCAGCACGGGAGCTGGTTAGAAATGCTGCACCCACCCCACCTCCTGAATCAGAATCCATGTTTTCTTAAGATCCCCGGGTGGTTCTTATGCATATTAAAGTCTGAGAAGCACTAGTTTAAAAGAGCATTCTTCTCTCTTAACATAATTTTTAAATGAAAAATTTCAATTCTTTTAGTCACAGCCCAGCCTCCATAGAGGAGCCTCCCTGGAGGGTGGGCATGTGATGCTTCTCCACGGCTCCTACTGTGCATCCCATTTCGGGAATTCTGGACTCTGGTGACTGTGTGTGTGTATGAGGGCAACTCCTGTAAATCCACGTTTTTATTATTCATGCAACACATTTTCATCACTGAAGGTGAACTTTGCGGGTCTCTTCTTTGCAATTTTAGTACTCTGATGAGTATATTTTTCATTTTGAATCTCCAGCTCTCTGACAATGCCTGGCACATGGTAGGTACTCAAATTGTATTTCTTGAATGGACTCTCCATCCCTCATCTTGAACAATGTGACATGAGTAATTGATTCAGGGAGCAGAGAAATTAATTGGGTCACCCGATAACAGTTAATATAAATTTGGTGAGCTGGAGAGAAACGAAAATTGACTAAGTCAATACAATTTTCTTTCTCATGAGTTGTCTGTGTCTTCATTTTCTAGGGGAAACCGGTAGACACCTGCCTTCCTGGCAGGTATCATCTCCATCAGAACATCAAAGACAAGTGGATGCGTTGTGCTTTGACATTGGATTTGCAGACCCTTTTCCAGAGCTGGTCTCCTGATTGTATTTTATTGCAGTCATATTAGGAAAGAGGGGAGAATTAAGAATCCTGTGAAGGACGTTCCTCCACAATCCATCTCTTTCCGTTCCTTCTTCCGCCCAGCACAGAAGATGGATGGCCAGTGGGAGTTCCGAGAGTTGCCTCTGGCATGGTCGTTCTTGTCTGCCCCCAGCCATGAAGAAACGCCCCCTGCTTGGTGAAATCCTTCTCATCCTCTAAAGCCCACTGTAGGTGTCACCTTCTCTGAAAATCCTCCTCCAATCCTCATCCCCCGCAAACCCAACCTTTCCTCCTAATCTTCCCAGTCTGTTCGGATCAGTGCTTGTTGTCTATGCTCCTTGTTCTAGTCAGAGCTTCTTGAAAGCAGGGAAGACATCTTTTCTCTTGGAGTTTGGAAAAGGGCAAACGTGGTCCTACCACCGGTCTACCTTCCTTCAGTGCCCTGGGCTCTCCATCCTTGCCTGTCTGAATCACTGGCACCTTGGAACCCTAGAGAGGGTACTTGCTGGAAGGCCCCCCTGCCCAAGCAGCATCTGAGTGTTCATCTTTCTCTATCCAGGCTCAGTATTTCCTTGAGCTTTTGCTCATTTCACACAAACTAGTTCACAAAAATTTCATAAGGCCTCTGAGTGAGGGTCCATTGCAGAGTTTCTGACAGAGACAACAGCCTATGGGATCAGATTATGAAATGACTCTCCTCTCACCATGAAGCACCCAGGCTGATGACTGACCTTTGTCTCTACATAATAGCCTAGATGTGGCTGGAAAATGTGGACATATATTCCCTGACGTATCAGGCCCCTCTGTTTATTTTATAAAATACATATCTTTCTATAAATTATAGGCATGTATTTCCTCTGTATAAATACTCTAGGGTGGACAAAGAGAATTGTGAATCAGCCAAATAGACCTGCACCAGCAGGAAGTGAGCTAAGAACCAACCCGCTTGTTGCTGTGGGGTCAGTAGTATGACGGGTAGAAAGAGTCTCCACTACGGGGCTACAAATTAGGGAATTGGCCAGATGTCCTCAGAGAGCTGACTTGGCATTTTTTTTAATTTTATTTTTTTATTGACATACAGTTATCACGTAACATTATATTAGTTTCAGGTATACAACAATTTTTTTTTCATATGATGAGAACTTTTATGATCTACTCTCTTAGCAACTCTCAGATATACAATACAGTATGATTAACTATAGATGCCATGCTGTACATTACATCCCCAGCACTTATTTATCTTTAACTGGAAGTTTTTACCTTTTGACCCCCTTTACTCATTTCGTCCACCTCCCCACCCCTGACCTGTGGCAGCCACCAATCTGTTCTCTGTATCTATGAGTTTGTTTTTGTTTTTAGATTCCACATATAAGACAAATCATAGAGTATTTCTCTTTCTCTGACTTATTTCACTTTACATAATGCCCTCCAAGTCCATCCATGTTGTCCCAAATGGCAGGATTTCCTTCTTTTTTATGGCTGAATAATATTCTAGTGTGTAAGTGTGTGTGTATGTGTGTATATATAAATATATATATGTGTTTTTTTCTTTATCCATTCATTCATCAATGGACTCAGGTTGTTTCCACATCTTGGCTATTATAAATGATGCTGCAGTGAACACAGGGGTGCAAATATCTTAGTGTTTTCATTTTCTTCCAATAAATATCCAGAAGTGGAATTGCTGGATTATATGGTAGTTCTATTTTAAATTTTTTGAGGAAACTCCATACTGTTTTCCATAGTGGCTACATCAATTTATATTTCCATGACTTGGCATTCTTAATCCCCCATCTCCTGGCGGATGAAGCCTCTGGATGACCCTTAATTATAAGGTGATGCTAGTAAAGCTTAGTAAAGAAAATAGCAAAATGAGGTGGGGCATGAAGGAAGAGAGGGCAGTTTCTGGGGAGCAGTGAAGAGGAGACAAGGGGTGGAAAAAAGCAGGGACAGCACCTCTTCATTGCATGTAAGCGAGACATTCCGTTGTATCTGAGTCTTGGCCAGAGTGCAGCTACTTTCAGACTCCCCTAGAGTCAGCGGGAATAAAGTGAAAACTCTTCCTGCTGCAGGACTCTAACTAGGGGGTGTGGGGCCGGAGATCATCCTCCTGGTAGGGTAGGGTAGGTAGGGTGAGGTTCTGTTCTGGCATGCTGCTTGGTCTGATTCCTGGCCAGGGTTTGGGTAAGCAGAGAGCCAACAATACTCACTCATGTTTTTCTTATCTCCCTGTATTTTCTCACTTCCCTTCCTCCTAGTCCAACAAGTAGCTGTCTCTGTGTTCATTGTCTCAGGGAGATTTGTGGCAGGGAGGGAAGCAGAAATGGCCAGCAATTCTTTTTGACCTTTGTGTTCTAAAAGCCTCTGTTTGGGGACCTTAGAAGGCTTTGTAGAGGGGCTGAAAGGCAGTGGCTAGGGGATTTGTGGAAGCAATATAAAGGTAGGAGGATTTCCCCAGACTGGAAAAAGATTCCTGTGGCTTTGGTGGTGGTGGGTCAGGAGGCAGACCAAGGGAGAAGGAAGGAGGAGCCTGTGGCTGCATGAGTAGAAGGGATGGTTGCCAGCTTCCCAGGCATTTCTCTTGGGCCTCTACCAGAACCCCCAGAGAGGAACCCTTGACCCAAATGCCCAAGGGGACCGGAAAGTAGTGTAAATGAGTAGAGGGGCCTGTAACACTCTTGTTAGCCTGCAGATTTCCCCCCACCTGGGTGTTATAGTCGATGCCGTCATACACCACCCAGATCCCCCGTCAGACTGAAGGACCTCTTCCCCAGCTGCCACCAGCTGCCCTCAGCTGAAGAGACCTACCTGGCCCAAGGTCATGCTCCTTTCTGGGGGCAGCCACATCCAATGATGGGTCAACGCAGGAGTATGAAGGCCAGGCTCCTTTCACTGCAACTGAAGGGCCATTGCAGCTTCAGAGCTTCCTACGAGGTCAGCTGAGGCCGCTGTTGAGACAGTGTGGTAGCCCAGTTTCTCCTTCTGCCCAGTTCTGCACCTTTCTCTCTGCTTTCACAGGTGTTGACCCCAACTTAACTTCCTGCATGTCGATCTATCTCAGTGTCGGCTTCAGGGGAACCCACTCTATGACAGGTACAGAAAACTATTTCTGTCCTATGAGAAAAACAAAAGCGCAGAGTGATGATTCAGGGGTGAAGGATGGCAGTTGACATCTGTGGGGCATCTTGGAAACAGGATGGGAGGACCCAGCCCTCTCTGAAGGGGGCAGTTGCTGCCCAGCCCTGGCTGATCAATGCCAGAGAACACGCGAGTCCAGTGTTTCCACATCTTACAGGTTTTAAGAGAAGCCGGAAATGTAGATTTTTAAAAATGTGAAATGTCCTGATTACAAAATAAAATCAGTGTGGGGGCCAAAAAGAAAAAGTGTCTGTGGGCCACATTAGGTTTGCGTGCTTTCAGTTTGAGGCCTCGGGTCCAGGCAGACAGGGCCACAGGCAGTTTCAGGAAATTCCACGCCCAAATGCCACACGGACAAAGCTGCTTGTGGGGCAGCACAAGCCCTGTGACAGTGGTCAAGGAACACGTGGGCACCCTGTCCCACTGAGATTCCTGTGGTACGGGCCTAGTGGGGAGGGAAAGGAGTTAGAAACCCCCAGAAAGACTGATGCTCAATGTTCTGCCAGCCCAGTGGGATGGGGCCATGAGTCAGAAATCAAGGGAAGTGGTAGGAAATCAAGAGAGCAGAGTTCTTGCTTGCCTGAACACCGGGAGATCTCCAAAAGCTGAAAGCTGCTCCAGTCATGGGGAGCTCCACCCCAATGGAGCTAAGTCACTATATATAAAGTATCAGAGTTTATTAAATCTTATTCGGTTAGATTTAATTGTATTAATACCACTATTCAATTCTGCCAAAGGTATGTCTAAGTTTCTTTTTTCTAATAACAGAAAGAGCTCAAGTCTGGATGAGTTTAGAATAATAACCCTTTAAGAGAATCTGATTGAATGTGTCCCTGCATGCCACCAAGGTCTGGGACATGAAAACTCAAAGTTCATGTTGACGGCCTTAAAGAAATGAATATAAATGGTTTCTTTCTTCCTCCCCCACAATTCATCACCGCATCTAGATATTTTTTTGTAGAGGATTAAAAACCAGTCTTAGTCTAACCCTCTGGCTTCAGACAGCCAAGAAAGGCTGCTCTTGAAAATTTGTGGCATGTTCATCTCAAATGACGTGTTTGTGCCAGGCTGACATGTACACGTGGGGCCTCATCACAGCAGTCTTCTCCATCACGTGGACTCTGGCCTAAGGTGGTCCTGTCGTGGGCCCAACCAAGAGTGCTAATTACTGTTGTTCCAAAGTCATGGTCAGTCTTAATTCATCCTCGTGTCTAGTGTCCAGCACAGTGCTCAGCTCGGGAAAGGGTCATCATGAACAGAATCCCCTTGGTCACTGAAACTGGGCCCCTGGCTTAGAGTCCTCCTTGATTTCCTCTTTCTTCCTCACCTCCACATCCTTTCACTCAGCCACGAAGTGCGGTGATTCCACCTGACAGGTTTCTTGGATCTCCTTCCCCAGGCCTGCCCTTCTGGCTGAGGGTCTCCTCATTCTTTACCTGGACGGCCTCATAACCAGTCACCCTGCTGCAGGTTATGCCCATGCCCCCCCCCTCCACGTGGCCGCCAGCAGGATCTTTCTAGACCACAAAACAGATCTCATTATTTTCATGCTTAAGAATTCTAGAAGACACTGCATTACCTTCGGGCTGAATTCCAAACTTCTGAGCAAAGCACTCAGTGTTTTCCCCACCTAGCTTCACTTCCTGCCACTTGCCTCCCTGCTTCTCCCCACTCTCACCCTCCAGGTGACCCTGGACTGCCAGCTGGAGCTGGGAATAGGACCCATCCTCTGAGGCGGTTAGGAGCCAGGGCTCTGCATTCGGACAGAGTGGGGTGTACTGCCACTTACCAGCTGGGGCAACCTGGGCAAGTTGATTATCTTCCTTAAATCTCCCTATCTCTTTGCCTGTCGACCAGGATTGACATTCATGACAATCTCCATATCAATACCACTCTGTCTAATTCGACCGTGAGGATAAAATGAGATTGTGAAAAACTCTTAGCAAAGTGCCAAGCATGAGGTCAATGGTGAATTAACCCTGGCTGGGCAGAGAGATCTGGAAGTGGGTACTAAAGAGGCTAACACTGGCTGCCCTGGGTGGCAGGACTCTGGAGGACGTTTTTACTTCATCTTATCTTATGTTAGAATACGTTAGGATTTCCTGCAACATGCGGGTTTTATCAAGAAACAGTTGGAACTGATTTCCTCTCTCAGGCCTCTCTAACTCTCCTGGACAAGCTAGGTCTCCCCTACCTTATACTTCTGTTAGTACTTTGTATCTACCTGTGACATAGCTGGCACAGCAGGTGATGGTTCATTTGCCTGCCTGCCTTCCACACTGGACAGCACCCAGAGTCCGTGTTTCTGTGGGTCTCTGGTTCCCCAGGATCCTGCTCAGCACGAGTGTGTGCTCTGTCAGTGCTGGTTCGTTTGACTTGAATGGAAGCCTCTCTTGCTAAGAATCCCTGGGGCACTGCATCCCCGGGCCTCGGTTCTTCTATTTAATGTTTATAACATTTTAGGAAATTCACATTTTCAAGAGATACGTTTTCTTCCATAAATTCACTAGAAGTCAAGTTGTTCATTGTTGTGATGACGTAAGGAGGGCAGGACAGCAGCAAAGAACGCACAGTAAGCTGTGCCTCTCCATGGTCTTGGGAAGTGCGTCTCTCTCCCTCTCGGCTCCCTGGCCTTCTGTGGGGACTCCCATGTCCAATCAGCCGAGTAAGGACTTCCCGAGTTCTTAAACCGCAGCTTGGACCTCGGCCCATCAGGACACGAGCTTCTCCCATGGCTCCAACTGCTCTCCTTGCTTCCTGAGGAGAGTCCTCAAAAGCCCAACTCTCTGAGGGCTCAGCATCCAGCCGGGTGGGCTCCTCGGAGAGCAGAGGTCCGGACTGCCTGTGAGGAGGCCAGGGAGACCCAGGGCCCCTCATTTTGGGGCAAGATGTACTGATTCTTTCCAAGCAGGACATGCTTTGGTTTTAATCCTTACTCTAGATGGACACTTTTAAAAAATATACACCTATTTCCTTACTTTGGCAAAAAGGGCGCATAGGTAGAGTGTAGTGAGTGAAATTTAACCCCTTTAAAAGTTCGCCTTGGGTTATCTTAAGATTCAATAAGATTTCTGAAAGAAAAATCCCACACACATGTGTATTAATTGAGTATTTATTAAGATACAACATAGTAAAGGGTGTTTAATTAAGGTATAACAGAGTAAATTTAATTACTATAAATTTAATTAAGGTGTAACATAATAAAGTATGTCAAGTACACCAATCTTAAGTGTGCAGCTTGATAATTTTAACATAAATAATCACTTGTGTAACTACCACCCACATGGAGATATAGAACATCCCAGAATTCCAGAAGTTTTCCTCACGCCCCTTCCCAATCTATATCCCAGCCCCAAGGTAACCATTAGTCTGACTTCCATTTATAGATGGTATGAGATATTTAGACTTGAATATATTTTTCTCCAGAAATTCTTTTGTCCTCTGCAATTGTTTTATAGCCAAAATCACATCTTGTGGGTTTTATTTATGGCTTTTGTCATTAAGAACCATGTTGCTTTTTCAAAACTGTAGGAATAAGTGGTGTTTTGAGGTTCTGGGATTTGAGTGTTCTTTCCAGATTTTATGTGATTATAGCTGAGTTACTGTTGATCTGCTCTCTTGGGAATGCTGGCATTCAAGGTTTTTATGTAGATTATTCAGCTAGATAATCCAAGTTATAAATAATACAAGTAAGCCCCTCTTTTCCACAATAGGTTTTAATAGTAAAACTTATTTATTTAATTTATTTATTCCTTAAAGGATTTAAGGTAACTTATGAAGAAAAATAAAATATATGATAGTAGAAACAGAAAAAATAGATGAAAAGCAAGAAAGAAAGGAAAACAAGGCAGAGAGTGGGCCAAGAGCATTCAAAGTGATAAGCATCATTTTGGGGTTCTTAATATTTTGATTTTCAGATTATAAAGTTGCTTTCATTAGCTTATTCAGTTATAAGCTATCAATCATCAAGGTAATTGAAGCTTGTCTAAAATGGACAGATTACTCAGATAAAATGTTCTTATAGAAATAGACCCAAGTTTGTCTCTAAAGATTCTCAGATGGAAAGTGTTCATAAGGACATCGATCCCGCCTTCCAATGAATTGTTGGAGAAGACAAATCAATATCTACTTGGGACACAACTATCCTGCCTAACAAAATGCAACAGGCCCCTCTTTATTCCTTGTTGGCAAATTCTTGTTTAAATCTGGAAACCTCTCTTAATTAGAATTTCTCATAGGATGATCTTCGAGATTCTTCCTATTTGAAAATGTTGCTCCCACTCCCGTTGGTTGGGAACAGATATCACAAGAACAACGAGCCATGTCCGTTGTCCTCACCAGGCTGTCCACTGCACCTATCGTGGTGTCTGGTATGTAACAGGCATCTAGGAAACACTGCTGGGTGTGGGATGAGGGAATGATCCTCATTCCCTGCACACAAGAGGAGCTGGGAATGATCTGTCCCAGCACATGACTCTCCTCCTTCGCCTGCCCTGAGAGGTCTGATAAGAGCTCTCCCATCAGCCTGAGCACATCTGTACACATCTGTTACTAAGTGCATTAACATGCTTCTCATTTTACTTTTATCACAAAATGTGGTCCATCAGACAGAGTTCTTATGACATAAGGGTAAAAACAATCTTAGGGTTCAATGAAATTGTGGTTGATATGGACACTGAAAATGCATCCACTTTTGTGAATACTTTAATGAACATTTAAATTTGCAAAGGAAACCTTTGCTTTAAATCCCCTCCCTCTCCAAATACATAGTTTGTCATAACATAAACCATGGTCAAGATCATGTCTCTCCACTCACCCCCATCAAACAAAAATAAAAAGTCTACCTGTGAAAACCCTGCTGTCATGGTTAAATCTCCGTTTTTAAGTAATGAGAGGGTAGAGCAATTTCTACTAGGTGCTGTGCATCATCCAGTCCCTCTGTCTGTGTGTTCCTAGCAGCTCTCATTGTGCAGTAACACAAGTCTCCTGTAGGTGGCTCTACCTCCCTATTATCTCCTACCCAGAAGTGGCCGCAAATATTGAGCTCCAGTGTTAATTCTATTGGAGCTTGAGCCAGGGGCTCTGAAATATAAATCCAAACTTAATGGGCCTGAATGTTAGGGGATGCTGCTTATGCAGAAGAGAAACCGTTAGAAATTTAAATGAGGGGGCATTGGAAAAGTCCGCTGGTGGGCAGCTCTGGTCTAGTTTCAGCAGGGCTACAGCCATCACTTCCGTCTGGTGATGGGGGTGGACCAGACGCAGGTCCTGAGTGTCAGACCAGTATTTCCCAACACGTGTTTTTCAAAACACGAATTTAGTAAGATTCTCAGTGAAAAAATAAGGCACTATAGTTAAATAAATTTGGGTAAGGCTGTATCCTGTTCTCTTTGGAGTGTCATAAATCATCTTAGAATTTTAAAAGCTTTGAAAAATTCTACAGGAAAAAAATCTGTTTAAGTTTGCTTAACTCAGGATTTTATGAACTCAGGACCTACTAGTATCAAGCAGAGCCGTGTTCTGTGGAACACGCTCCTGGAAGTGACGTCTACAACGTTTCTGAGGGTGGGGGCAAGAAGCTGGAGCCTGTATTTGTCTGGGGTGGGAGGAGGGGGCAGCAGAGCCTCTCACCTTTGGCAACTCCCCAAGCAGCCAGGTGTCATGAGACGGGCTGTGTGCGTGGATTGCTCAACACATATTGTGGCAACTGACCAATCCTCCCAAGAATTGGGAGAGGGAAAATCCCATTTATTGGGAGCTTTATCTGTGCCAAGTGCTGGGCTAGATTCTTTTATGCATAACTAATGTATTCTTCATGGCACTTAATGAGGAGATAGAATCTCCGCTTCACAGGTAAGAAAACGGATAAGCAGAGAGGCAGGGTCACTGGCTTAAGTCTGCACGTTAGCAAGTGGCGGAGCCCAGACTTAAACCTGTTGGCTCGAACGCCCTTACTTTGTATTTTGGTTTTTAATACACTATGCCAGGGAATTATTGAGAGCACTTCAGTAAGGAGGTAATTCGGATTGATATAACTTCAACAACCCATTGAGATGTAGAGGAAAGAAGAATGGATGTAACATGAGGAGACAAAGATAAATATCCCAGTGTCACCACTTCCTGGGTGGGTGGCCTTAGTCAGGTTATTTAGCCTCTTTGAGTTCCAATTACCTCTTGCCTAAAATAAGAATTACTTGTGGAGAATTAAATCAGAGCTAAGGGTAGGGAATAAATACATAATAGATGCTCAAAATGGCCATGTAGTCCCGTGAGCCAGTTCTTGCCGTCTCCACCAGCCACAGGTGAGTGGTGGCTGCTCACATTCTGTCCGGGACTCTGATTCCTTAGGCCTAAAGGCCCAGTCTTGGGGCAACATAACTCAGGTCATCTCTTGTAAACCTCCCTGGGGTGTCGGAGCCTTGGATGGTAGCCAGGACCAGGTCATGGACCCGAAGCAAGGTCCCAGTTATCAGAATTCAGAGCTAAATTTAGGATGCAACTGTGAAAATGAATACTCAGCAGGCTCTGTGAAGTAGGGGTTGAATAATTATCTGGCAAATGTGATTAATGTAGACAGGCCATGCCGATAATTTGTCCAGTTCTCAACCAAACAGCCCCTCCTTCTCCCTGATAGTTTTCTTCCCCAAACCATCTTGGTCCTTGCCCCTGGGATTCTTCTCATATGTGTTGCCCTTAATTGCATGGGGTTTTCTTTTGTGCCAATTATTAACTGTTTGCTTTGACTGCACTCTTCCCTTAGACCAAAGATTGCAAACTGGTGACCTTGGGATGTCATTCAGCCCTCTGAAGTTTCATTTGGCCTGCATAGGTTAAAAAAAAGGAGCTTTCATTAGAAAATTTGGAGGTTTCACAACACAAAAATTTAGCTTCCTGCCTCATTTTGAAACAATAAGAAAATGGAGCTGTTCAGGGTCCAGGTTCCCCCAGGGACACACAGGTAGCTTGCCCCTTCCCCAGTCTCTTCCTGTCCCACCACCCACCCCAAAGTTCCAGCATCAACTGGAACTTGTTAGAAATGGGAATTCTCAGGCCCTACCCCAGATCTGCTAATATAGAATCTCTTGAAGGGGGAAGGTCTAGAAACCTGTGTTTTAACAAGCCCTCAGGTGATTCTGATCCAGGCTCAAGTTTCAGAACCACTTGTGTACAGAGGTGCCTGAATGAGACTCAGCAATCATGGGTTTTGCTCAACTTTAGCAGTAGACTCTAGTTAAAACTTGATCTCATTCATTCGTCCATCCAGCCAGGCATTTACTGCACAGATTTGTGGAGCACTTCTATGAAGCAAGCACTGTGCTAGATGCTGATGATATAGAGGTGACCCAGACAGACAGTGCCTTGCTCTCACAGAGCACATAGTCCAGTGAAGGATAGAGACACACACTTCAGTTTTGTCACCTGCACCTATTACTGATGTTGGACTGAATCAGCGGTTTTCAAGCTGAGTTCTGCGGAGTTCCACGGCTCTAAGGAAGGGTCTCGAGCTCTGCAGGGTGGAGGATAGAGAAAGAAGCTAAGGGATGGGGCTCTCTCTCCCCTCCTTTGGATTAACCAGAGCATCTCTGCTTTTCTTTTATATTTTAGAGTTCCCAATAAGACTGAATTGGGCGGAAAAGGGCTCTGCTGTTAAAACAGCTTAAATGCTACTAGACTAGGCAATCTTTTAGGTACCTTCAGGTCTAAAATGCTAAGAAACACAGTGGGGCAATAGCAAACATTTTTTTCTTTTAGGTGATGAAGGGCAGGGAGAAGCATCTTTAAAAACCCATCCTACATCATGTCCATTAGGATGGCTATTATAGAAGAACAACAGAAAACTGTAAGTGTTGGTGAGGATGTGCAGAAATTGGAACCTTTGTGCATTGCTGGTAGGAATGTAAAATGGTGCAGCCACTGTGGAAAACAGTATAATGGGCCCTCAAAAATTAAACATAGAATTACCATATGATCCAGCAATTCCACTTCTGGGTATATGCTCAAAAGAATTGAAAGCAGGGACTCAAAAAGATATTTGTACACTAATGTTCATAGCAGCATTATTCACAATAGCCAAAAGGTGGAAGCAACTCAAATGTGCATTGATGGATGAATGGGTAAACAAAATGTGGTATATACATACAGTATATTATATACCACATAATGTTATTATGTGGTGGAATATCATTCAGCTTTAAAAAGGTAGGAAATTGTGACACATGCTACAACGTGGATGAACCTTGAGGACATTATGCTACGTGAAATAAGCCAGTCACAAAAGGAAAAGTATCATGTGATTCCACTTACATGAGTGGAATATATGACTACTCTATCCCTAGAGTAGTCAAAATAGTAGAGAGAGTAGAGTAGAGGTTACCAGGGGCTGGGGGAGGGAGGAATAGGAATTATTTTTAATGGGTGCAGAGTTTCAGTTTGAGATGATGGAAAAGTTTTGGAGATGGATGGTGGTGAGGGTTCACAACAATGTGAATGTACTTAATGCCACTGACTTGTGCACTTTAAAGTGGTTAAGATGGTAAATTTTATGTATATATTTTTTCACAATAAAAAGAAATCTATCCTGCAATTTGCTACAAAAGCCAGTCTTCCCTTGCCTCCCCCCATCCCCTCCCCTCTCCCCCTTTCACTTTGTCTCCATTCAAGCTTTTTGTGGCTGTTGTTTTGAATAATTTACCACTGGGAAAGTCAATGCAAATGAACTAACCTCACTCACTGGGTGGATGTGACAGAATACACCCAGACAGTGGCTAAGAATTGCAGCTGGCGTGGGTCAACTGGAAAAGGTCTATGTCACTGCCCAAATTGGTGCTGCTGAATTTGAGGGGAGGATGGGTACGATCTGGAAGACAAAATAGCAGAGAAAATAATTGTAAACACTCTCAGAAGGTCCAGAAAACTGTAATCTTCTAAAGCCACAGGTATTTTCTCAGACAAGGCAGAGAGAATTGCATCATGGCTTGGTAATCTCAGCCGCATGGTGGTTTGAATACTTGGCCCACTGATCCTCACACTTCAGTGTGCATCAACCTTATCTGGAGATCACTGGGCCCTACCCCCAAAGTTTCTGCTTCAGTGGGTCCAAGGTGGGGTCTAAGAATTTGTATTTCCAGGTGATGCTAATGTCTGTCTGGGACCACACTTTGAGAACCACTGCTTTAGGCAGCTTAGTTCACAGCTGAGAAGGAATGAAACATCAGTGGGAGGGAGAAGCCCATATAGAGGGTGATGGATGTGCAGAGTGCAATGGGGGTGGGTAAGGATGGAATCCACTCAACCTGGATTACAACGTCATTTCTCTCACCATTGCTGTGATTTGGGGGCATGTAACTTAATTTCCTCATCTTTAAAATGCAGAACATTTGTGAGGATTAGGAACTCAGTGTGTAACTCCTGGCACCATGCTCACTTAAAGGCGTCTACCATTTTGTTATGTACCCTAGTGGAGAGCTTTGGTGACAATGTGAGCATATTGAGGGCCTGAGGGCAGGGGCACCCAGGAGGAGAAAGGGAGCATTGGAAGGGGCCAGGGAGAGGGAAGCAGAAACCAAACCCACAGATTTGCATGGGCCTGGCTTTGTTCCAAGCTCACTAGGTTTTGAAGCCCCAGAAAAGCTGGCAAGCGGACTCTTAAAGAGGTCCATCTAACCACAAATGAGTCCCACTTGCTCTAAATCATTTTTAACGCTTCAGCTTGCCAGAGCGTACCACGAGTCATTCACAAGGGTGCTGAAATCCGGACGCTTTCCTAAAGGCCCCAGAGGTAAAACCTCTCAGACCCAAGGCACTCTCAGCTGAGTGAACATGATGGGAGCTGTGCTATAGCATGTCACCGGGTCCCCTGTCATTCACCCAGCCACCATCTCTTTAATCACCACTGGTTGGTGTCACTGTCATGAAGAATTAGTACATCTCATTGGCTGGTATGGACACATTAAGGAGCAAGTCCAAGGTCCCTCCCCTCATATGGTTTCCAAAGGAAAGCTGAATGCCCACCTCAGGCCTGTGTCAACACAGAGTCTGGTGAAATGCGTTTTCATCAGGGCTGCACCCCAGGCTTCCGGGTGGGATTTGGGAGCCACCCAGCTGACAGTACCTTATTCTGCTCCACCGCCATGGCAGCGAGTGGACATGCTGACAGACCACAGACAATGCTGGTGAGTGACAAGTCCATGCACATGTCACCAGCAAGTTCTCAAAGAGAAGAAATGCTCACAGGTATTAGATCGCTATCATTGTATCTAAGACATTTATTTTTAGCATTTTCTCTAAGGAAACAAAATGTGGATGGCTACAACAATAATACAACAGTATCCAACCATTTAGAGGTTGAAGTGACAAAGCCAAGGTCAACGTTACTGGGGGAAGGAAAATAAATAGCTCTGCCCTGGGTGTGGCCGCCACCCCAGATGCCTCCTCTCTGTGTGTTGAACCTGTTTGCGCTGGAGAATCCAGGGAAACTGGCCACGGGGAAGGCAGTGCTGAGGAGGCTTGCACAGGAGTCTGTTGGGGAACCTTCTGGTTTCAGTATTTGTGAAACCGCCATTGTTGCAACGGCCGTTGCAATTGTTGCAACGTATCCTTGCAGAAGGCAGAAAGGAAGCAGTTTGAGAAACACTTTTCTCCAGCCTGCCGTTTTACGGACTGTGTTGTGTAGGATGTTACTAGAAGCGCCAGGCAAAAGTGATTTGAAAAGTTGAGGAAACATTTCTCCCTAGACCTGCCACACCTGTGGTGAGCAAACTTGCTGCACAAGGTCAAGAAAGAAAAATTTCCAGGCTCCGTTCAAAGAGAGGAAAAAGATACTTTAAATCAGGAAGTGCAAAATGTGCAGCTGTGCTGAAGGGTTCCTTCACTGCCCCCTCCCTGAGCTGGGAGAAGAGCCTTTCGTTTTCTTCACTGGGTGGGTGACTCTCTTGCTCCCTTAGTCTGTTTGGTTTCACATGCCCAGCATTTGCAGTCCCACGGGGGGCCTCCCCTGAGGCAGCCTCTGTTCAGGACTCAACCCTGGGACAGCTACGCAGCCTTGGCTGGAGGTGACCCAGAGAAGGAGGCAAAGCTGGCAAGCACGTGGCCACGGAGGCCTTTCTAGGACATGGTACAAGTCAGGGAATCAGTCTCATTCGGTTTAGTTTCTTGTTCCTGAAGTTTCTTAAGGGAACAGATGACAAAGCTGGGTGACCATCAGTCGCTTCTCTCTCTACTAGACTGTCAATTCCTTGAGACTTGCCCTGTGCCTGGTACATGCTATGTATGCTTTACACAGACTTGAAAATAACGTATATTCTCTAAATGTTGCGCATAGTTAATATTCATCTAGCTTGTTCATTAGGATGTTCAAATCTTCTATGTACTTGCTGAGTTTTTGTCTGCTTGTTCTATTTGTTTCTGCAACAACTGTCCTAAAATCTTTTCTATGAGAGTGGATTTGACATTTTCTTTCTGTACTTGTCAATTTTTGCTTGGTATGACCTGAGACTATGTTATTACGATCATACAGTTCATTGTTATATCTTTCTGGCAGAATTGTCCCTTTCATCATTATGTAATGACCGCTTTTATCCCTGATGATGTTATTTGCCTAGAGGTGGTGTTGACCTCTTCATTGTACAATGCACCTGCTCTCCCAGATGCATCGTCTCCTTCGGGATCGGCAGTGTCTGGGCCTGCTGACTCCTGCTTTATGAGACTCCACTCTCCCTTGGCCCCTGATATTATATTTTCCTGGTTTTCTTTTTAAGCTGTTATATTTTAGGAAAAAAATATAGACAGCGATGACGAAAATAACAAATGTTATCATTTAAATCCAAACCAAACTGTTTCTATTTCCTTTGAAAATCAGCTCCCTCTGAATAAAATACTGCCCCTCTCGCTGTTCTTCATCTGCTAACTCCTGCTCATCCTTCAACTCTCAGTGTAGGCATCACCTCTTCCAGGAAGCCATCCATGAATACTTTCCCCCTCCCCCATCACGGCACACACACTTGTCGGGAGGCTCTCCTGTGTCCTTTCTGGCTTCGTGTGCAGCCCATCGTTTCAGACCCCTCGATTCTGAAGGCTGTTTGCTCACCTGTCTTGTGAATGTACCCGCAGGGCGGGAACCACATCAGCTTCTCTGTCCATCACACTCCCGGTCTGGCATGAAGCTGGCACTCCATAAATGTAGTCGAGCTCAACAAACAGCTTTTCCTAGTATTTCCTTTTTCTCACTTTGAGTACTTGTCAAAGCTTAGTCTAGCTTTCTCCTGAGCATCCTTCCCTCAAACCCCTCACACCTCTTTGACTTCAACTCACATCTTTAGATTAACGACTTCCTATGTCCACGCCTTGAGTTCTGTCCTCTCTCTGAGTGCTATGGCACATCTCAGAAACTTCCACAAACAACCCTACTTGCCGGTCAGCACCCAAACGCACACTGTCTCAAACAGCACACACACCTTCATCCTCCACAAACCTCCTCCTTCTCCCAGTGTCTTTATTTTTCGCCAAGCCCCTACCATTTTTGAAGTCATTCATTCTCATCTTTAGCAATCCCCTTATTTCAACCTGCGCCCAACCATGCACTAAGCTCTGTTGATTTTCCCCTTTAAACTTTATTTTTGTCTGTCCCTACTTCTCAGGTCTTACTGCCCTGCCCCTGCCCCAGGCATTCATCCTTTGTGCCTGGAGTATGCACCACCCAACCTGAGCTCCCTCTCCAGGCTGCTGTCACGGCCCCCATTTGCAGCCACATGACCTCCTAACCTCCCTCTCAGCCTCTTTTTCACTTCTCCCTTCTCCCTTCTGCCCAGTCAGGCTGGTTTTCCTGCCAACCGGAGCCCTCATTTCCTCCTCTGTGCTCCTTCCTTTACTTAGACTCCCTTGTCACATCTCTCCATCGGGGCAAATTAAACTACTTGCTGTGTGTGGGCACTGACCAATCATAATGGACACCCACCTGTCAGGATGCGGCATAGACCAATCAGAATAGACGTCAGCCATAAACAACGAGCGCTGCTCATGTCAGTTCTGCAGCCTCCTAGACAAAATCTACTCCACCTTCAAGGTCCCGTCCAATCTTGTCAGTGACCTGGATCCACCCGGCCTGCTTGGGCTTCACTGTCTCTCCTCTGAATTCTTCCTGCAGAGCCGTCTGAGTCACACTCATCTTGTGCAATTAGAGAGAGGTCTTTGCTGTTCACTAGAGCTTCATATGCGCTTTTCTTTTATTTCCTCAAATAGACTAAGAGCTCCTTGGGGCAGAGACCACGCCTGACACCAGTGGGTCTCAGAGTGTGGTACCTGAAACAGCAGGACCAGAGTCACCTGGGAATTTAGAAATGCAAATTCACAGGCCCCATCCCAGACATATTGAATTGGAAACTCTGGCAGTGGGGTCCAGTGATCTGTGTTTTAAGGATCACCCTTCATTTAGTAATCACTTGGTGTATGACAGATTCGAGGCTAGGAACATTTTTGTTGTTTATAATTTTGTGCTTACAGCAATCTTGTTTAGTAGATGCAATGGACTAAATGTTGTGTTCCCTCCAAATTCACATGTTGAAATCCTAACCCCTAAGATGATGGTATCAAGAGGCAGGGCCTATGGGAGGTCATTAGGCCATGAGGGTGGATCCCTCTTGAATGGATTAGTGCCCTTATAAAAGGGACCCCAGAGAGTCTCTCACTCTCTTTCTGCCCTGTGAGGATGCAACTGGGAAGAAGGTACTCACCAGAACCTGACCATGCCGGCACCTTGATCTGGAACTTGCAGCCTCCAGAACTGTGAGAAATAAGTTTCTGTTGTTTATAAGCCACCCAGTCAGTAGTATTCTGTTATAGCAGTCCGAGGAGACTAAGACAGTAGATATCATGACTCCCATTTAAGAGATAAGGAAACTGAAACCCAGAGAGGTCACAAGCCTGGCTCAGGTTGGCACAGGTAGTAAGTGGCAGGGCTGGTATCTAAACTGAGGTCTCCTATCCCGAAGTTCAGTGCTCTTTACTTAATACATTCTTGTTACTTGGGTTATTTGGGGATGTGCCTTGCTGTGACCGTGGTGATGACTTCCATGTTCCTAGGAATGCTGCTGATGACTAATAACAGTACTGATGGAAGGTGTAATTTGAGCTCTGTTCTGGAGGGGGATTTAAACAAAATACTGTCATTCATCAATAGACATTTTAATATCTCTGGAATTAGGATGCGTTTTAGAATCGATAGCATGTCATGGTTTAATGATGTGTCTTATAATATAGTGTCTTAGATGCAATGAAATTCAGTAGAAAATGTGTAGTCCTTTCCATGTTGGATAATTGAGTGTGTGTGTGAGTGTGTGTGTGAGTGTGTGTATATCCACCCTCTCTTGTATTTACTTGTAACAAACGTAACTATTTAACACTGAACTCTGGGTTCACAGGGGCAAAAAAATTGTGAAATATTTTGGGCCTTTAGGATTCTCCTTGGACAAATGAGAGGCACTTTTAGAAGGGGAGAAAGAGTAATAATTTATATTCTCCACTTCCCAAAGGAATAACGCAGATCCAACCTTCTCAACTCCATTGTCCACTCCTCAGGAATTTCAAAATATACAATGAAAAATGTGAAGTTGGCTTCCCCTTTCCAAATGGTGGCCTGAATCTCACCATGCCTAGTCAATATTTAGAAAAATAACAAGTGTGTTTAGCTAGCATTTAAAATGGCATCTCTGACGACTGTTATACATTTGCCACTGTGGTTATTTCTCTTTTGAGGTAAGCACATAATTCTGCACAGCCTGTTTGCAAAAGCAGAAAGGAGAAAGGGCCCATTTGAAGCTCGGACACCCCTGCTACACACAGGCCCCCAGAGAGAAAGAAGTGCATGGCTTTCTGGGTAGTGGTCTTGGTTTGGGCAAACATGTTATTAGCCACAGCATGTGCGAATCTTCCAGCATTTTCTGACCAAGGTTAGAAAAGATGGTAAATGCGGTTTATTCTGAAATCAGGATTTAGGTTGGAGTGTGTAGTGCCAAACACATCCTTCTCGTTTGTAGACACCACCAAGAGTTCACTTGCCTACTGATTTACACACAAACCGTAGCATTCGGGACCCCGCACAGACAGAGCAAGACTCCCACCTCCTATTTCATTATTACATTACACCTCTCCTTCACTGACCTTATTTTTTAACCAAGCTGGACTAGTTGGGATCTCCTAGCTATGCCCTACCCTTTCCTGCCTTTACTGTTCGCAAGAAAATTTCAAATCTCCTGTTATTAAAATTCTATCTATCCTTCACCGTCCTTATTCTAGGTATCACCTCTCTCACAAAGCCTTCCCTGTTTTCTCCAACCAATCTAATCTTTCTATCCTTTGATTCTCTCTCTTTTTTTTGCCTGTTTATTCTTTGCCACTTTCTTATTAAACTTGCCATAATAGTGCAGTGCTTCTTAAAACATGGTCAGTGCCACTTGTATTAGAACCGCCTGGATCCGATTTCAAACCTATTGAACCAGGATCTGCAGGGTGGTCCCCAGGATGGGACTCAGGAATATGCATGTTTAATAAGCTTTCTAGTGATTCCATGCCCACTGAATTTTGAGGATCAAAATTGGTATCCCCCGCCTTTTTTGTAAATTGTAGAAAATTTCAGACATATTCAAAGGCAGAAGGGATGAAAGAATGTATCTTCATGAACCTCCTGCTCAGGTTTAACGATGATCAAAACAAGACTAATCATGCTTCACCTACACCCTCCCCCACTTCCCCGAACCCCCTTGAATTATTTTAGGAAAATCTCAGTTATTATATCATTTCATCTATAAATGTTTCTTAATACAATCTAAAAGCCAAGGACTATTTTATTTATTTATTTATTTTTTTAGGAAGATTGGCCCTGCACTAACATCTGTTGCCAATCTTCTTTTTTTCTTTTTTCTCCCCAAAGCCCCAGTACATAGTTGTGTGTCATAGCTGTAGAGTTGGAGTTCTTCTATATGGGACAGCACCTCAGCATGGCTTGACAAGTGGTGAGTAGGTCTGGGCCCAGAATCTGAACCAGTGAACCCCAGGCCGTCGAAGCGGCATGTGAGAACTTAACCACTATGCCAGGTGCCGCCCCGTGGACTATTTTATTTTAAATCATAACCACAACAGCATTACTACTTCTGAAAAATCCCTAATTCCTTGGTGTGGTAGGTAGAATAATGCCCACCTTCCTCAAGATGTCCACAGTGTAATCCCGGGAAACTGAATACATGGAAAAAGGGACTTTGCAGATGTAATTAAGGTTGGGACCTAAAGATAGGGAGATTATTCTGGATTATTTGGGCGGGCCCAATCTAATCACATGACCCCTTAAAAGCAGATAACTCTCTCCAGCTGGAAGAGGAGGAGGATGGCAGAAAAGAAATGCGGCAGAAGGGGAAGTGAGAGAGATTTGGGATGTGAGAAGAGTTTGATAACTTGTCGCTGTCATTGAGATGAAGGGACCCTCAGCTAGGACAAGAGAGAGGCCTCTAAGAGCTACAGATGGCCTCTAGTGTATGGCTAACAGGAAATGGAGATGCTAGTCCTATAGTCACAAGCAATCTGATTCAGTCAACAACTTGAATAGCTTGGAAATGGATTCTTCTCCAGAGCCTCCGGAAAGGAACACAACCCTGCTGACACCTTGGTTTTGGCCTTGTGAGACTCTAAGCCATCCAGCTGAGCCACGCTGTACCTGGACTTCTGACACACAGAATTGTGAGAATTGTGAGATATCAAATGGGTGGTGCTTTCAGGGGCTAAATTTGTGGTAATTTGTTATGGTGGCTATAGAAAACGAATACGCTTGGTATCATCAAATATCCAGCCAGTATTCAAATGCCCCCTATTGTTTAAAAAATGCTTTTACAGAGTTTGTTTGAATTGAGGTCTAAGCAAGATCCACACATTTCATTTGGTTAATACGTTTCTTAAGTCTCTTTTAGTCCATAAATACTCCATTCCTTTCTTTTCCCCCCTAGCAGTTTATTTGTGGAAGAAATCAGGTTGCTTTGAACTGAAGAATTTCTCATATTTTGGATTTTCCCATTTACAAACTGTGGTGTAGTTTAACATGCTCCTCTATCCCCTGTATTTCCCCATGAACTGGTGGTTGATGTAACAGCTTAGTCATATTCAGGCCTGAGTCTTGACCACAGGAGGTGTGTGCACTGGTTGTCTCCTCTGTGACATTAGGGATGATCCATCCGATGTATAGTTCCCCCTCAGGTTTTTTATCTAACGATTTTCTCAGTTATTGATGATGATTGCCTAGAACTGTTTCTTTCTCAGCGATTGCAGAGTGGCAATATTCTAAATCTATCATTCCCTTTTCACTTATTAGCTGGAATCTCCTAAAATGCACCAACTAGTTGGGTAATCCAAGGTCCAGTTCATACAGGAAAGTCAGGATAGCTGCTTGACTCTGAAAAGGCTTTGTAGACAGATGACAGGTCTGGGTTCTAATCCTGCATCTGCTATCTAGTGGCTAGTTTGCCTTGAGCAAATTATTGTACACCTTTGAGCCTCAGGTTTATTATAAAATGGAGATGGCACTGCAGGTTTGTTATAAGACGTCAATAAATGAACTTATGTAAAAGCACGATGCCTGCTACAGAATAAGAACTCATCAAATATCCGCAATACAATCAAGTCCCAGGATTGGGTGCCCATGGGGATCTCCGAGGAATGCAGGTTCTGCTCGCTGCTGGAGCCTGCTCTGGAATACTACATCTGGCTCCTCCAGGGGGCTTTGCTCCTGGTGCGTTTGCTACTCCAAGGGCTGCCCTTCCTCCCTGGCCTCTTTAAGACCCTTTCATAGACCCTCGGAGCTGCAGCTGTGACTACGACAGTCTCACCCCAGCTTCTCAGGGGCAGCTCCAAGGCTTCTCGTGAACGCCCCCCCAGGGCTTGCAGTTTGCAGTTGGTTTATGTTTCACTGCAAGCATTTTCATCAGGGAGCAGTGGGGAGAAGTGCAGGTGGTGGGGTTAGGAGAGGGTGGCCCGATTCTCCTCCCAACTCAACTATTAACTGACTGTGCAGCAAACCACTGGAGCGCGGCTGTGAACCGGGGGAGGTCTCCGAGGTCTCTTCCAGATCTAACCCTTCCTCGTGGACTGCGGCTAGCTCAGCAAGCAGGGGCAGGGGGGTTTTGCCTCTTCTATGACTTCCTACAGCCTGTACTGGTAGAATGTTCTACAATCTCAGGACTCCCAAACGAGAGTTGTCATCCCTCTAGCCTGGCTGAGCTGAGTGACTGTCCATTTAACTGGCTGTGATCCTCTCAGGCCTGTTCTGCATAATCAGAATAAATTGAAGGCTAAAATATTTGTCTGGGCAATTCTGATCAAAAACACCCCTTGCTTTGATCTTTCAGTCAAAACAAGGTGTTCTCCCTGGATTCTGATGATGTTAGCCTTGAGCCACTTGTTCAGCTGGGCAGGCGGATTCTTAGGGCTCATTAAGGCTCTTTCTCAGCTGCTCAGCCCTGACCAGGCCCAGGGCTTTGTGCTTTGCCCCTGTCATGCAAATAGTTATTGGCAAGTGGGGGGGTTGGCCTGGAAACCCAGTCTTCAGTGGTGCCAAACTGCTACCTGCCTTTGGTCTGTACATTCAGGAATTGGGTTGAGTGCCCCCACAAAGGGACAGCTGGAGCGTGGGGGCGCCAAAGAGAGGGGCAGGCACCTCAGTGATAACATTCTTTGAGAGAGATTATGGGCATCAAGCAATCTTTCTTTCCATTTTCCTGCAAAGAGAATTGGCTCAGGAGTTTCAGCAATTAGCTCTGTTAGGTAAATGATTGGTCTCAGCTGGTTGTGCTAACCTGGGGAGGGCTACCTTCCTCCCTGCCTTTTTGCTGGCCCTAAGTAGGGAATCCTTCAAAACTTCAAAAATCGAGGGCAGGGGCATATGCTAAATAATCTTTCCTGCTTCTACCACAGGGCAGCGAAAGAGCATTGAAGACCAATAAATTGATATTTATTATGAGTGTTATTTTTCAGACAACCTCATTAGTTGTCTCAGAGAGGAGAGGACATCTATTGTATTTTGTCTACCAAGAATCCTTTCGTTCAGACTGGTTGCATAGTCTTGCAACGTACGGGGCTGCTAATTACTGCAACCACCTCCACCCCACCCTTATTCTAGCCATGAGGGTGTGCACATGACCCAGGCAGGCCAGCTGTAGTTATTGCATCCCCCTGTGCCCATGATTGATCTCGAGATGGGCGCTGACCCCATTCAGGCCTATCAGAGCCCTTCTGTGGGTTTCTGAGGCTCTCAATTTCCACGGGCTGCTGAGATGACTTGATATAAGCTCGAGCTATCTGCAGCCATGCTCCTTTCTCCACTACTCCCACCATATGGAACATGCCATCTGCAGTAGGAGAGATCAGTACTCAGAAGCTGAACCAAAATATGAAAGTGTGTTACTAAGACTGGCTTTACCAATGAACTCCCCAGTCATAGGACTTGAGTTTGTTGGGTTTATATCACTTACAAACAATGAGTTTTGACTCAGACAGAGATTATAAATCCAGACCTGGATTCAAATTCCAGTCTGCCACTCACTTGTGTGAACTGGGCAACTTGCTTAACTTCTGTGAACCTGTTTCCTTATCTTAAATGGGGAAAATGATATCTACCACACGGGATTATTATAAAGATTAAATTAGATAGTATCTATTGTGTTCACTTCAGCAGCTGGCACATGGTAGGCATTCGAGAAATATTTATTGAGTACATAAAGTAATATTTGCTGAATTAATCTAAAGAATGTCTTAATTCTTAGACTAATATTTGCTTCTCAAACTAGGTCGTGGGTACTACTGGAGGTGCATAGTGGTGGGCTAGGGGGACCAAAAACCACAGAATAAATAAACATGCAGCTCTTAAAGCATCAATTAAATTAATTAATTCAACATATATTTATATTAAAAGAAAATGGACATATTGTGGAGTAGAATATAAAAGTCATGAAGGAACTCCTTCCATGTAGAATGGACGCTGTCCTTTTCCATGGAGTATGTTCTGATGACAGGGTTTGTGACACACTGAAGAGGAACAGTGGGCCTGGGAGCTGGAGGTGGTGGCTCCAGCCTGCCTCTGTGACTTACTGTGCCTCTGTGAGGCCTAAACAAGCCTTTTAGCTTCACTGATTCTGTTTTCTCATCCAAAAAATGAGTTTGTTTGTCCTCAAAAGTTTCTCTAAGAGTCTAACATTCCATCTTTGCCAAGTGAGTTAGTGAATTCTTTGTCGGTAGAAGTGTTTAAAAGGGGACTGAATGGATTGATTTATTAGTTATAGAATTTAACTAGTTTAATTTTAGGTCCAATTCTATGATTCTACTCTGAACGATAGCCACGTACAGTGCAATAATTTATGATTGGGATGGACGTTTTCTAGAAGTATGGTATACCAAGATTTTTATAGTAGTAGTTGACTAGTATTCATTCAGTGTTGGTTTTAATACAAATCATATCCATCATAATGCATATCATACTATATCATTAATGCTATATCATAAAATCAGAAATCAAATAATGATTCTAACATTTTAATACCAATCTTATGGGTATATGGCAGTGTGCTTAAAGCCAAAAGAAAGTTGGCTGGGCATAAACCCAAGCAGGGTAGCTTTCTGGGCATTTGTAGGGAGAAAATAAGGGTTTTCTTAAACATGCAAGGTCAATATAAAGCTTTGCTTTGCCTGACAGAATTGGAAGAGAGCTGCAACAGAGACGTTTAATGCTTGCTAAATATCCCTGGGTTCTCCACACTTCCCAGCCTTCCTTGAGGGTATGCAGGGCCACGCGTCAAGTTCTAGCCTGTTGACTGTGAGTGGAAGTGGCATGTGTCGCTTCCAAGCTGAGGTGGGGAAAAGCTCCTGAAAGACTCCGTAGCTCTCTTCTCCCCCGTCACTGAGACTGTGGAACTTGTGCTTTGGGACGGTGGAGCCGCAAGGTGGGAGCCGCCAGCACTTTGAGATGCTGCTAAAGGATGCTGCCAGGCCCATGGGCCAGGCCGACTTTGCAATAAGCTATTGTGTTAAGTTATTGAGATTTGGGGGTTGGTTATTACCAAGCATAATTTAGCATATTCTGTCTGATTCATGCACTGATGTTTATAGTTACTCTTTCTGGACACAGATAGAACTGTTGACTCACTAGCTGCAAACAGCTAGAACCAAGAAAAAAGAAAAGCCAAATTTGCGATTTCTACTTGACCTTCCCCCAAATCTACATTAAAAGGACTCTTTCCACCTTCCCTTTCTTTACCTTTCATCGCTTCTCTGCTCCACTTTCCAATATTTCTGTATGTAAATTTTGAAGCAAGTTTTCATGGTTAATAATTTGTTCATATGTCACTTCCTCACTAGTCTGTGAGCTTCTTATGAGCGCTGTGTTCGCTTGAGAGAATCTGGCACATGGCAGGTCCTCAGTGAGTGTCTGTTGAGTGAGTGAATGAATGAATGAAGCTTTACCAGGGAAAGGATCTAAAGGTTTTTAAAGCCAGTGGTGGGCAGGAAGATCAGGCTCTAACTTCCACTGTGGGTTCTAGAGCAAGCCCCGTGCTGGTTCTTCCACAGCTTAGTAGGGTGTAGCCCTTTGTGGGCTGAGGGCCTAACAACTCATCACAGGACATCTTCTCAGCCACTCTGCTTCTTTAGTGGTTAGTTTGCTCTGATGTCTAAAATGTGCATGCCTTTGACTTGACCAGGAAGAGAAGTCCTCAGGCATGAACTCCCCCATTGCTCTTCTCCTCTCCATGGAAAAGCTGCCACACCCTCTTTTTAAAGGCTGACTTATAACCCAAACTATACACCCCAGTTCTTCAAGCCTCCCTTGAGATCTCAGTCCATCAATTTTCCCCTCTCCCTGGGTGGAATCCCTAATTCTTTCTCCCCACTGGCAGTCCACATTTTAATGCCCCCTTTTTAAAGAACAGTGACAAGGGATAGCATTTACCCATCACTTACTGAGTGACAGGCACTCCCATATGTTGTCTCGTGTACCCCTCTCCACGACTGAAAGATGCAGGTACTGTGATATCCCCATTTTTTAGGTGTGGAATCTCAGGCTTAGAGAGGGTAGGTGACTTTCCTAAGGTAACTCTCCTAGTATGTGGTAGACCTGGGAGAGCCATTTAGGAATTCGAAAACAAATCCCAAATTCTTAACTTTCGTGCCTATGGCCTTCTACAAATATCCTTGAATTGATCCCCTCTCCCCTCCTTGAGTTATTGCCCCCACAACTTTCTTCTCCCTTCCCTCACCTAGCTCTGCCCTCACCTTTTCATTGACTCCTGTCTGGCTCTGATCCCCTACTTCACTGAAATGGCTTTTTCCAAAGTCAGTGGTAGCGATGAATGGCCTATTTTCAGTCTTCATCTGACTTGGTCTCTGTAGCCCATCCGCTCCTGCTTGAAACTCCCTATTGTCTTCTGGGACAATTAGCCCTCCCTCTTGGTGATTCTCCTACCCCTTGAACTTGGGTTCCTCAGGTGGCTCTTCTCTCTCTTCTTGTCTCCCTAACTCCGGACAAGTCACAGAATGACAGCCCCAACCCTCCTCTGTTCTTTCTCTAGACCTCCCTGAATAAATTAACTCATGGCTTCCACTGCCACCCCTGAGTGTATAACTAACTCTCCATCATCCAAGTGTCCCTCAGCCACACCTCCCCAGTGGCCATCTTGAGCCAAATGACCCATCGAAACTTCAAACTTAGCATGTGCCAACTATATCTCATTGTTCTATGTGTGTGCGTGTATTTTGTTATTTTTCATCCGCCATTCCTACCCCCTTTCTGCATTTCCTCTCCCTCTGTGAATTCGTGGCGTCACCTTCTACTCAGCCAGACTTGACTCCTTCCTCTCCTTTACCAAATACTTTTAGGTACTGAGTCCTATCAAATCCACTTTGGAAATGTCTGTTAAATCTACCCCTTCCTTCCCATTCCCACTGCAAGGCCTTAGTTCAGGCCACCATTCTTTCTTATCTAGGATGTGGTTGGAGCCTCCAAAGCCTTTTTAGAATGAGGTGGGCATGTAAATAAACAACAAACACTAATATTTATACAAATAAAATTATGACTGGCCTCCTCTCTCTAGTCATTCTCCCTGTGGAGTTCTCTTTCAAGATACAATCCTGCCCAGAATGCTCAGTGAGCCTTTAGCAGAGAATCTAGTAAGTTTTACACCTCCCTTGCCTGTACCCCCAATCTTTCCCCCACCTGTGCCCTGCAGACAACTCACGGCTCTCAAAGAGGCAAGCCATGTCCTTATGTCCCTGGGCTCTCCTTCCTCCTCCCAGACCTCCTGCCCCACGTGGCCACCTCTCTGAGTCTTTCCCTAGTTCCCCAACTGTTACTGGCTCTCTCCTCTGGGTCTTATAGAACACTGGACACACATCTTATGGCCCTTATTATACTACATGGTAATTCTTGATTGTGTATCTGTCTCCCAAGTTGGACAACAACATTTTCACGGGCAGGGACTGAACCAGATTCTCCTTATGACTCCAGCGTCTAGCACACTTCTGGGGAGGGAGTGACTATATGAACATTTCTTGTGATCTAGTCTCTCCATTTTCTCTCTCATTTTATGCTCCCAGTCTCCAAGGTGTCTTCTTCCAGAAAGCTGTTCCTGGTACCTTCTCAATATTGCTCTGAAATGCTCTTTTGACTTTCCTGTGCTAGATAATAACCCCCCTCAACCTGACTCCACTCATCTCATCTCCTGCCCAAGTTGTTTCAGGAGCCTCCTGACTGCTCTCCTAGTGTCTTGCCCTCCTTCCATCTTCTCCACCCTGCAGCTAGGGAGATCTTAAAATGCAAACTTGATGGTGCCACTCCTTGCCTAAAAGCCATGGATGGCTGCCTGAACTCTTAGGACCAGATCACAATCCTTTCCGTGGCATTGCCCATCTCCCGGCCTCCTCTTGCGTTCTCCTCTTTGTGCCCTCTTTGCCTGGCCTACTCTGCTTCATGCCTCTCCCCATGGGAAGGCTGGGTGAGGCCTGCCCTCACCCCTGCCCCCCAAATGGGTTCCTTGGACCAGTTCAATAAGCACCCTCTACTTCTCATTCAGAGGCTTATTCTAGTTATGATTTGAGTGATTATCTGTGCATGTTTGCTTGATGTCTGCCTCCTAATCTGGAGAGCTGTGTTACCCACTGCTGTATCCTGAGAGTCAGGCCCAAGTCTTGGCACATGCCAACATTTCAGCAAGTAGTTACAGAGTCAATAACTGAAAACCTTTTCCACACAAGTCTAGAGGACCGCTTGTCTCTTGTTGGGGAAGTTCTGGGACAGCAGGGCAAAGGCAAACCCCTTTGTGCTTCATAATAATAACATTAACAACAACAATAATAATACTGCTATTTTTTGAATGCTTAGCTCAATGCTCAGAGCTTTCATGCTTTTATCCTGTCAATAACTCTATTATGTAGGTACTATTACCACTCCCATTTTATAGATGAAATAACTGGGGCATAGAGAGCTCAAGTTCACACAGCTAATAAGTGGTGGAGCTAATACTCTGAACTCTGAAAAAAGCTAGTCCTTGGTTCCTGGGCCTGGCTTCTGTGAGGCTCTCTGCGTGGTCCTCCCTCTACTTTCTTCAGCAGGAGGAGAGACCCTGTTGGAGTGATAGAGAGAAGGGAAGTACCAGGCTGTGGTATGGCAGTAGGATGGACGGGACGGCCCACCTTCTTGAGGGCCCAGAGCACCCAAGACCATGTGAGATGCTCAGAGGGAGTAGCTTGGGAGAAGCGTGAGTCTTCACCCCATCGCGTCATTTAAGAGTGTGTGAGATGGACTTAGAAGGCATCCAAGACGATTTTTTTCATTATAAAGATTGTCTGGGGTGACTTGGAAAAAGGTTTAGTCCAGCACCGAACATGATTTTTCTTTTCTCCTAATTAATTTATTTTCTGCCAAAGAAATTGACTGTATCCCTTTAAGCAGCACCAACCCCAGAGCAAGGTGCCCCTGGAGGGAACCATGGGATCAATTTTTCAGCCAGGGACTATGCAGCCTGGCCATGGGAGCTTAAGGCTTTTAATTTGCTTATACATAGTGTGGCTTGAGCTCTATACATCACCAAATCAATGCAAATCAGTTTACTTGAAACTGGTTCAATTTTAAAAGAATTTCATTAACCAGCAATAAAAGGCCTGATTTAATATAATTACTATAGGATCCCAAGCTCATCAGGAAGGATTCCTTTTCTATAATGATCTTAACATTTATATTATGGCATTTTCTAAGGAAAAAAAAGGGAAACCAGAAAGCATACTAGAGGAAGATGCTCAAAATAATGATTTTATTCTTGCAGATTCAGTGTTGGAACTACCATTAAACAAACTTCTTTTCCCAAATGGCAAGGACGTTGGAGAGGAAACATATTTATTTAAAAATTCATGTGTGGATATCTGTAGACACACACCTCTAGACACATGTTAAATGCATTATCTAATCCACACAGAACCGTAACTGTTCAAAGGCAGAAGAGACGTTACTGGCATTTAATACAATTGCTTAATTTTACAGAAGAAGAAACTGACGCCCAGAGACATTAAATGGTGATCAAAGGTCAGCCATCTGGTTAGCAGAGATGAAGGCCTGCAAATCAGGTCTTTGCTCTCCTCTGCATTACTCCCCACTAGTGGTGAAACCTGGAAGCCCTTGCCCGCCTCACAGCAGGTGATGAAATCACCTCCCTGGAAGTGCTTTTAACAAAAAAGAAGGAAATCCTGCAATATGCGACAACATGGATGAAACTTGAGGACATTATGTAAGTGAAATAAGCCAATCACAGAAGGACAAATACAGCATGATTCCACTTACATGGAGATATCTAAAGTAGTCAAATTCATAGAATCAAAGAGTAGACTGGTGGTTGCCAAGAGCTGCGAGGAGGCAGAAATGAGGAGTTGCTAATCAACGGACGTAAAGTTTCAGTTAAGCAAGATGAATAAGTTCTGGAGATCTGCTTACAACGGTGTACTGATAGTTAACAGTACTGTATTGTACACTGAAAAATTTGTTAAAAGGGAGAGATCTTGTGTTAAGTGTTTTTACCACAGTAAAATAACATTAAAAATAAATTGTAAAGTGCCCTTTGGAGGTAAGGCATTTATATTTTTATAGGGAGAAGCCAGCCATCACCTTTGATGACTTGGAAAAGGTTTCGTCCAGCACCGAACGTGGTTTTTCTTTTCTCCTAATTGATTTGTTTTCTGCCAAAGGAATTGAATGTGTCCCTTTAAACAACACAATTCCCAAAGCAAGGTGCCCCTAGAGGGAAGTGTTAAGGAGGGAACTGCTACTCGATCTCAACAACATTTTGCCCCTGTGCCCACCCCCCCATGCTAACTCCATCTTCTCCTGGAAGAGTGTTAATCCAATTTTTCAGAGGCCTGAGTTCCTTCTGGGCCCTAATTGACTACAGGGTGGGGTTGGTGAGTCTTAAAGATCAGCACCCTGCACCATGCTCCCCCATGTCCTAGGTCTTGCTCCCATATAGCAAGCCCATTTCATTCCCTGGGGCAGTCCCAGCCACCTCTCCTTCTACAATCCTCCGCTGACTGTATAACGTAGAGGATAAGGCAGCCTGGGGTCTGCTCTCCAGCCCCTTCACTTTAGAGTCAGAGGACAGAGAATGGGAACCCAAGGAAGGACCTTGAGCCTGAACATCAAGCTCTAACCAGCTTTAACCGAAGAGCCCACATCAGGGGTTATCAAGATGTCAGCCAGGTACTCATAAAGCACTTCTTTTGTTTTCCTTCTGGTTGGAAACTCAGAGAGGAGGATGAGTGAGAAGCAAGGCAGAGTCCAACTATTCCTAGTTTTCTGATCTTAATCTAAGTCCACAATCTCTTATCCAAGTGCTAGGGGCCAGAAGTATTAGAGGATTCAGAATTATTCTGTGGTCACTAGGCTAGGAAGTAGGTCCTAAAACTGGTCAGGGTGGAAAATCGGTGTGGTCTGAATGAAGTGTGGAACATTTAATTTATATTGCAACAACGTAGAATTTGGCAAAGTGTATGGACTTGCTCCTTTCAAATACTTCAGTACAGAACTAGACGACTGAAGTCTTGGCCACCGATGGGTTGATGGGATTTGGGTTGGGGGGCCTCCCAAGGGAGCCTCACCAACTGCTGACATAGCCCTTCCTGTGTTATAGAGTGATGGTTATAACCATGAGCTGGGGAGGTGTTCGAATAGTTTGATTCCCTGCTTGCTGCTTACTGAAGTTGAGGCTTTAGGAGAGTCATCTAAGAGTCTAATGCCTGGTGCCCACCTTAAAGATTGAGTTATCTAATCGAGGGCAGTGTGGACACTGAATGAGCCCAGCCATTGTTACTGTCCAGTCACCCCACTAGGGCGTGAGCTCCTCAGGGGCAGGGTGGTGGTATCTCATTCATTTTTGCACCTAAAGTTCCTATCTTGAGCCTAGAACATAGAAAATGCTAAGTGCTTTCTGAAGGTGGGAATGAATGGATAAAGAGGATTGGTAATCTGCAAAGCAATTGCTCATAAATGTGTACTTGGAAAGTACATGGGGCTGGAGGGTCTCTGTTCACCCCCCAGACCTCCCCTCCACTCTTCTTTCCCCTGCTCAGCGCCCCCTGGTTCTGACCCCTTCCTGCATCCCTTGGGCTCCCCTCCCGCTCTGGTTTCTGGTCAGGTTCGGCCGATGGGAAGTTCCAATGGGAGACAGGAGGGTGGAGGAGAGTGAAGTTGGGGCGTTCCTCCCTGCTCCCTCCTTGTTTCACTGCCATGGTTCTGAGCTGCGGACTCCAACTCCCGCCGCGGAGGCCCCTCCTCATCAACTCTCAGTAACAACATTTCCTTCCTTGCTCCTCCAGACCTGGGCTGATCATGGCTTCCTGCTGTTGCTAGTCCCCGGCTGCCTCAAAATCCATCTGGGGTCCTGTCGCCTTGCCCACACTTCTTCAGTTGAAACCCCCTAACTGGAATTGTCTTTGCTACCAGGGTCCTGACTGACATTCCTGAAAGCAGTTCTTTTAAGAGTGTCAACATACCTCAATAGCTTATCTATATCGGGTTGTAGTAGGCTTTTAAAAAGAGAAAACAACCACCTGAAGGATAAACTGGGTCCTTCTGAATTATCTTGAAATTTCAGTAATTGTGTTTTACTGTTCACAGAGGAAGAAGGGAAAGGGGCTCTGGGGTGTGCAGCCAGCACAACAAGACTGAGGCAGCAACATACCCATTTTACAGAGAAGGAAATTGAGGCTTTAAAGAGCCACTTGTCCTGTCCAGGTTGGCTCCCAGCCTCTGGCTGAGGTCGAGGCTGCATTCTGTCTGCTACTCACAGTTTGTGAGTAGAAAGAAAACTGGATGGGGCTTCTTTCCCGGAAAGGCCAGTTAGGCCAGCAGAAGCAGGTTTGCAGCTTCAGAGGTGGAATGCATTTTTCTTGGGCTCCCCCGGACATTTCTGGCTGTGGTAATGTTCTGCTCTGGCAAGAGCTTCTCAAATTCTCCAGGTAAGAACAAATTTTCCCCAAGGCCACCAAGAGCCATGGAAGGGAACAGCCTCTCTTTTCTGGCAAACCCATTGGAGTGGTTTTGGGTTGCCAGCAGCATTCCAAAACGGGGAGAGAGACGCCGGTGTCAGGGAGGTCAGCCCGAGCAGTGGTGGAGGCCGCAGAAAAGTCTGATTTAGAGCAGATGTGAGAGGCTGTGAGGAGCCGTCTGTCCTCAGCTCTGTTGTGTCTGCCTCTGTTTGCTGCCTCAGCCCGCAGTGGCCTGGGTTAGCGTCGGTCTATTTTTAGTTCACATTTCACCTTTCTGTCTATGAGGTGCTTTTCCCAGCTTTGGAAAACACACTGCAGCCACCGGCTCAAGCACCGACCTCCTCACCTCCGCCAGCCCCCGTGACCTTGGTGGAGGGGGGAGTCTCCCACGTGGCGCTAAGAGGGGCTCCTTCTAAGGGTCTCAGAGGAAGGCTCTCATTGTCCGTGAATTCTTCAAGGTTTCGTAGGGGGATTGGTTGCCAAGAGACCTCAGGACACTGGCCTGATCACAAGGGAGAACACAGGATGAGGGGCCCCTGCTTGGAGAAGTGACACCCAGATCTGGTGGAGGAAAGCAATCCGAGGTTCTCCTGCCCCTCGTGCAGGGTCTGTATGGGGCCCCCAAAAGGGCAGCTTGCCCACATCTTCTTCATTCTTCATGTTCTCACCAGGAGAGGGGAGGGAAAAATATGTGTTAAATTTCTATTACTTATTGTTACTATTGGTAACAAGATTTATATGCTAACTAGGGAAAATTTTGAAAATACAGAAATGTAGAAGGAAGAAAAAGAATACAACCCATTTGCTACCACCTAGAAACACTCACTGTTAACGCATTAGTGTACTTCTAATCTTTTTTAATTACATGTATTTTTTACATAATTATAATCAGATGGCAAATACAAAATTTCACATAATAGTTGTTGAAAGCCTGTTTTCCCCCCCTGGTTGTAAAGGTAAAGGCATATTATATATACAATTTAGAAAATGTATTAAAAGTAAAAAAGAAAAGAAAGATTTCCAGTATCTTACCACCCACGGATAATCACTGTTAATTTATTGGCATATGTCCTGACAGATTTTTTTCTGTGCATTTTAAATATAATCAAGATCATATTGCCTATTTAATTTTCAAGCACACTCAATAAAGGAAATCCACAGGTTCTAGAAGGAAGATGATATGAAGAGGGACTTGATGAGAGATATCTGTTCTTGATCTGTATCAGTTAGAAAGTCCAATGATTCAGTTAATTAAACAAACAACTTTTAAAGATGCAAAACAACTTCAGTTCTTGGGCAGTAAGCATCGATCATCTATTGTGGTACACAAAGCTGCTTTTAAGCACTGATTTGAACAGTTCTCCTGACAAGTGTTCCAACTGTGTAAAATGTTTTAGTGTTGTTAACAAGTGATGGGTCGGAAAAGTACCTATAGTCAGTCATCGAATGCACTGTTTTCTTCTGAGCAAAGTGAAGGATGTGGTGTCGGAAACACAATTCCTATGAATGACATGAAAAGGGAACTTTTGCAGGGCCAGGTTCATGCTAGTTTTCAGAATCTACCTACAACGCATAATTCCGATGGCTGCCTGAGTCTGGTACCCAAACGGACTAAAGGAAAATTATTAGGTTGTTAATTCAATTAATGTCTGTGTTAGTGTACGTCTTCAATCACTTTTCTCAATAAGGAGACAGGATGCTGTATAACTGGAGCGTCTTTGAGCTGCCTTCCTATGTGAAAGACAGCTGGTCTGGCTCTTACCTTCTTGAGTTATCCCCTTTCCCTCCTCAGAATTTTGTAGGGAAATTTTACATTCTGGTGGCCTTTGGTATTGCAGAGCTGCCTGAGGCCAGCCTGATCTTTATTCCTTTGCATGTGACAGATGTTTGTGGGACTTTTTTATTTTCTTTTTAAAATTTTCTTTATTATTAAAGTTAAAATAGTCTTCCAAAAATATGTAGGTATGGTTCTATTTTCATTGATTTTAGACTAGAATGTGGTAACCCTTTCATTCTGAACAAACTCCCTGTTTCTCCCAGGGAGGCTTTAAAAATTGTGTTTTAGGAAAAATGTTGTTATAATCTTTTTTTGCCTCAAAGACACCTACAGTGTTGATTATCCGTTTTCTGCCTCCATGTTTCTCATGCCTTTTTTTCATTTTCATCTCTTGACCTGATCCTCTGTGTTCTGGGGCAGTTTCTCAAGTTCACCCTTCACATATTGGTTCTGTTTTGTTGCAATGCCAATTCTACTCTCTGCTGCCTACAGTGAGGATTTTCATGCTGTCATTGCGTTTTTGGTTTCCATTCTTTTCTCTATTATCTTTCTCAACTCCCTTTTTAGTTCTCATCTTGTTGTCTTTTTATCTCAGCCTATGCTTTCCTAATTTATTTTTCTATTTCATACAGATGGATGCTATTTTCTTACATCCAGCTGAGGAGATCAAGCACTCACTGAAAACTTTCCTCCTGTTCAGACAGTAGATTCTTTTCAGGGGTACGCTCTTCTTAGTGTTTAATATGTTTCCTTTTCCTTGGTCTCAAATATTTTTTCATGGTTTTCCATAATGATCTGTTTTTAAATGTACTCACCCTTAATCACAGGGAAATCTAGCCAGACTCAGTGTTTCACATCAAACATGGGGTGTGCATTTTCCTTGAGTTGGATTTCTGTTCCTTTGGGTGACGGTGGGGTCTCCTTACCACACCAACATCCAGTGGTTGATGTACACACTTACCAGTCTAAACCCTAGTATCCTGATTCATGGGGCTCGGCCCGCATCAGCCATAGTTGTTAGTAGGACTGTCAGTGTTCACCTTCTCCTATATCCCAAGTGATTCAGTAGAAATTAAGAGAGGCTTGTGATATGCTCTTGTTACAGACAGAATTCAGGGCAGGAGAGCCTATTATGTCTCCAAGTCTTTGGGAGGTGGTGCACATACATGACTTCATTGAGTTCTTCCAAGTTCCATTTGAGGCCAGTATGATTATCCCTTTTTTACAGATAAAGAAATATATTTCACCTTAAGAAAAGATGAGGTGTCAGGAAGGAATATCCAGCTTTATGACTTGTAGCAAAATTACAAATGAAATGTCTCATAACCCAAAAGATATTTGCCCAAAAAAGATCCAAACCTATCTTTCAATGATTTAGGTAGGTATAGGAAAATAAGATGTTTTCACCAATTAGGTGTCTAGAAACACAGAAAAAAGTACAAAATTAACTATGGGCTAGGTAATACAACTATTATAGATAGTGAGATAGGAATTCCTTTTAATCTAGATTTAACAGAGCCCTTTAGTCCTTTAAAGAAAATTAAATTAGTGTAATGGAAAAAAAATTAGAGTTCAAAGTCAGATCTCTTGTGCAGATGCCTGGCCTTTCTAACACAGTCATGTGACAAATACTTTTTAAGGATGATGATGATGATCAGAGTTTAGAGCCAGAGACTTAAGGGATATGTACAATGTACAGTAGAAACTCTCAGTATGTTTTCTCTCAGCCACATGACTCAGCACCAAGGGATGGGCCCTGATTCAAATGCTAGAAGATTCCAAGTTAGGTCCTATAACCTGGCCTGCGAGGGAAAGTCTAGGGACAGCCGAGCCAGCAGGAAGACTCAGCTAATGTGAGACACTGCACTCTGGGGCTTCTCCTCTCTGGGAGCAGGCCTCCTTGGAAGGACTGGATCTCTCGTGGTCAGCAGCAGCTCCACACTTTGCCCCTGAAGGCCTGCTGTGCAAGCAATTTGGCCTCTGTACCCAGATGCCGAGGGATTGTGGGCACATGGTTTTCACACTAACCTTGCGGATGCTGGGAGCCTGGACTCCCTGACGCGAAGCTCTAATGCAACGTGGCAGGGCAGGGAGCCGAGGTACCGTAGATGTGCTCATCTTTTATCCAGGGGTTTCACCCTGCAAGCTGCTGGCTGCCTTGTGGGGCAAGGTATGAGGTCAAGGTAAGAAAATGCTTATTTGGACTTTAGGGGATGAGCAGAAAATTAGACCTATATGGCTGAAGTGACTATTTATAAAATTTTCAAGGCTTTATGTTCAATTTGTGGATGTTTTCTTGTCTTCAGGAGGGAGAAAATTGCACAGACCAGTCTACACAGCAAGAAAGTTCATCTGTTGGGGTCCCATCTCATTTTGCCATCTTCCTGCTTAATGGGAGAAGCCCCTTCTCAAAGTATGGATAGCTTTGGGTTTCCTGGAAGAATGGTTGGCAACACTGGATTGTTCAATGTTTGTAGACATTAGGTTCTGAGAGTTGATTTTTCTCCAGAGTTATTGAAGCTTGGGGAGTGAAATACTTTATTTGACTATAAGTTATTTAGAACTCATCATAGTGTGATAAAAGCTGATATTAACTTACTTCATCTGGTAAATGCATCAATAATTTGTGATGTTGCTTATAAAGATTTAAAAAACAGTGTCCTATTGGTAACTCGTCTCAAGATACTACATTCCGTGACACCCTGTTGTTGAAAATGATTCCGTTAAGTATGAGACACAAATGCTTAAGAAAACAGACGAATGATTGATACCAAAGCTGAACTGAAGCGTCAAGAGACCAGAATAAAGTCGTCTTTCCCTGTTCCAGGGTTCCTATATGACCCAAGATCTGCACTTTGCTGGGTCTCAGATTCCACACTGATCTATAGGTCCCCCTTCCCAGGCATGCTATGTCATAGCAAACAGCCTTCCAGCTGGTGATCTCCTGAGGCCTGGTTCAAGCCCAGCAACCAAATCCCAGAGGAAGCAGAAGACGAAGAAACATGACTGTTGTAAGAGCAGCAGACAGACCTGTGGCTCTGTCTCTGACTTTCTGGGTGGGCTTTATGAATCTTGTTTTGCTCTGTTGTAGAACAGAGGTGTCAAATCAAGTCCTTGAAGGAGACTCATGTGAGCTAGTGTTTGGGCAAGTGGAAATCAGCACGTGAAGACAAGTCAGCTCCCTTGTTTCAGTCCCTGTTATTAAACTAGAACCAAAACAGACTTCCCCCAAGTCTTCAGGTGGCTTCACCGGCCAGTTGTAGGGGGTCAGATGGGGTGTGGTGGGCAGGCTCTGGCGTTTGCAAGATCAATGCACAAGACTGGTTCTAAAATGCTGAAAACCAAGGACTTTGTATTCCGTTCTCCTTCCCTGCAGGGTGGGGGCCTAGGCAAGCGGAGGGCCCACTGGGCTGCAGCAAGGGCTAGGAGGGTGTTGCCCATAGATGTGGTGCACACATTACATGCGGAGTGAGGAGCTGGGGTGGACGCCCTCAAACCAGATCATTCATCCCGGGAGGAAGCATGAGGAACAAGAGCCAAGGGCAGAATTAAATGGAGCCAAGAATGCCATGTAGCTGAGCACTGCACGGAGGGATGCCTGGAGGGGTCCCTAGGAAAAGATGCCCATAGCACTTGTTCATTCATAGCCCTTTTTAATGCCATTCTTATGTTGTATCATGTTTTATGTTGTATCACGTAGACAACTATGGGGGTTGACACTGTCCAGTGGTATAACCCAGAGACATGGACACTTTTGCCCTCTATGTTTTCAGCGTCCAATTACTACCAGAGTCAGAATTCTCCAGTTTCAAAATGTGCATGTCCTGACTGCTCAGGCTTCAAGCCGATGAGTGCAGAGGTGGTTGCATTAAGCTGGCCCTTGAAGGTTACAAGCTCCAACCAACTTATCTGCAAGCATTCCAGTCTTTGGAAGAATTTTCCTCCCTGACCCCCATTATTTCTTGGAAGTCTCAAGGGGTGCTTGCAGGTGTCTAAGAATCAACTCTGGTCATTGCTTGCTACCATGGCCAGTAAACAGAGAGCCCTGTAGGTATTTCAGAGGTGGCCCTCTGAGATGAACTCTAGCTTGCTGCGCAAGCTGCTGCTCAGGGCAGGTTGCTGGGGACCCTCTGTACCTCGGTGCTGGGGAGCTGAGCCTCTCTGGGTCTCAGTGCCAAGGAAAGCTGACCAGGGCTGCTGCAGCTGGGAGGCCTACACTCTGCTCTGCCTCCAGGCTGATGCACTTGGAATCCAAGCTGTTCTCCTGGAGGTGAGGACACCACCCACTCCAACCCCTCTCTCAGTGTTAAAATCAGGGGCAGAACAAAGCTGCTTGAGCCCCAAATGAGACCGTTCTTTCAATTGTCACACACAGCTGTTTGTTCCCAGGACACACACCTGCCTCATAAGTGACCTGGTCAGCATGGGATTTGGTGTCATTCTGAACCCAGAATCCCATTTACTCCTCATGTAGGGGCCCCATGGCATGGGCTGGGCCACAGTGTCACATTCCTTTGTCCCTTGTGGCGGATTTCTGCTCCTGGGATTCTGTTGTCCCTGCCACACTCTGCCTTCCATTGGGGCCACCTCAGTCTGTCAGACATGTCCGTAGGCATTTATACCATAATTGTGGTAGGATTCAAATTTTTTATTGTTATTATTTAATTTTTAGTTTTTATATTTTGCCAGGAGGTGTTCGGCACTTGTGTGGGTCAGAGACGTAACTGATCTATGGGATAAGCAGTCATATCACCTGACTCTTGAGTGGGAGCATCAGGTCCCCACAAGGCCTGGCCATGGGCACGTTGATGGAACTAACACAGGGTCACCAACACTGCAGGAGGAGACGGGATTGGGTTTGAGAAGAATCATAACATAGTAGCAAAAAGTTTGGACTGCCCATGTCCAGGTCCCAGTCCTCTCACTTACTGGCTTTGTGACCTTGGGCAAGTCACTTAGCCTTTCTGTACTTCAGTTTCTTCATCTGCAAAAGAGGGATGATAATAGTATCTAAATTATGGGGTTCTGTGTGATGATTAAATGACTTAATATATGTAAAACACTGGGTCTGGCATATTATACACGTTCTTGCTATTATTACTGAGTTTTGAAGTCATCAAACTCACTACATATGAGGTCACCCAGGCTGGGTAGAGCAAACATCTCAATTAGCATTCTGCAGAGGACTCCAGGATTTTCTGGCTGTTGGATACATAGCAGACGAGCAGCACTGACCCACAGTATTCCTTCTGGTATGGAAATAGGACCAGGACTCCTACCAGGCCCGAATCACCACCCTTGAACCATTTTTTCCCTACCTGAATGACTCGGACTCACAAAAACTGCTCCCACAAGGAAACCAAGACGCCAAGTCCTGGTGGGAAAAGAGCAAATTGTCCAACGGGCATTTGGAGCATTTGACCTCCTGACTTCTAATTATTTTTCCTGTTATTTATACAGCTGAGTCAGAGGTTCCGGGAGAGTGAGGCAATTCCAGGGGGAGCTGGGGGCAGGGAGAGACTTAAGGGAGTGAGCGGAGGAGAGAGAGAAAGAGAGAATCGGAGAGAATGTCTTCTCTGGGAGTAATCAATTGATTCAGCAGTTTTGGCAAAGAAATTTCAATTTACTGGACATCTTGTATGGACTTTCCAGTACCTTTACAAAAGAATGTCTTGTCCATAGCATTTTGGCATTTTCACTCCTGGGGTTAGCCAAAATTTGAAAGTGTAAAGACATTATAGGAAAGTCATTAGGGTGATCACAGAGGGTTGAGTCTGAGACTGAGGACTCTGGATTCAAATCCGCTCCTCCTTAATGTCATCGCTGGAGAGTCAGGAAAACTACTGGAGGTGGAGTTTGTTCATATGGACTGACAGTCGGGCTTAAAGGCTACAGATTGACCCTTTCTGCTTGAAAATGTGCAGTAGTCCTGTAGGTTAAAGAGGAACTTCACTTATTTTCTTCATTTCTTCCTTGACTAAGGTCTCCTGTGCTATTGCTCTGAGGATTTTTTAATTATAAAAATACTTTGTCTGGCAGTTCAGATCTCATTCCATATTTTAGTACAATAGTAGTGGACATTTCTCATCTTCCAGTGTTTTAAAGTAGCAGCATTTGTGTTTCAAGTGGTTATTAATATTACCAACTATTTTCAAGTGCTCTTCATGTCCCCATTTAGGAGAACCGATATTTATTAAGCACCTACTGTGTTTCCAACACTCTTTTTGGCAATTTATGTGAGTCATGTTATTGAAAAGAAGACTGCATGGTAAATTCTGTTCCCCTCATTTTACTCTCAAGGAAACGAAGGCTCAGAGAGATCAGGTGATTGGCTCACGGCCACACAGCAAGTGTAACAGGCAGGAATCCAACTTAGACTAGCTGTGTTCCTGCTCACAATTGATTCCACTCACTGCTTGATGCCCAACTGTCCTCTAACTGCCTTTCCAACAAACCTCCTCCACTCATTAATATCGAGTGTTCTCCCTCATCCTTTGCCCCCATCCTGGTCCAGGGCTGCACCACCCACAGCCAGCGTCCTGGCAATAGGCCCTTCGCTCATCTCCCAGCTCCCTCCTTTGCCTCCCTCCAGTATATTCCCCACACAGAAGCCAGAGTGAGTTTCTTTTAGACATTTTATTATGAAAAACATCACATACAAAAAAGAATGAATTTTACATCGAACATCTGTATACCCACCCCTAGACTCAACCATGAACATTTTACTCTACTTATTTTATCACAGATCTATATATCTGTTTGTCATTCTATTCATCCCTCAGTCAATCTTATTTTTAGATGCATTTCAGAGTAAGTTGTAGACATCAGTACTCTTCCCCCTAAGTATGGTAGCGTGTACACAGAATAGATTTATTTATTTATTTTATTTCTCATTTTCCTGCTCGCTCCACCCTTGCCCTGGAGTATAAAGTCCTGCAGGATCCAGCCCCTCATGCCCCTCCATCCCAATTCCTCATTACCTCCCCACTGCTCACTTGGCTCCAGCCATCGTGGCCACCTTTCTACTCCTCACAGTTGGCAAGAACTCCCCCGCCTCAGAGCCTTTGCACTTGCTGCCCCTGCTATGTCGTCTACCTAGAGAAGCCTTGCCTGATCACCTCATCTGAAAGAATCCCCCTGTGCTCCTCTCCATCCGTATTACCTTGCTATATTTTTCTTTATGTCACTCATCACTACCCAACATGATATCACACACTTATTTGTGATGTGTCTCCCTGACTAGAATGCAAGCCTGATGAGGGCATAGATTTTGTCTTACTCACTGTTGTTGTATGACCAGGATCTAGAACATTTCTGGGACACAGAAGGTATATAATAAATATTTGTTGAATAAATGAATGGATGATGGAAGGAAGAATGGAAGAAAGGAAGAAAAGGAAAGAAGGGGAAGGCAGAGAGGGATGGGGGAAGGAAAGGAAGGGAAGAGGAAAAAGGAAGGAGAGAAAGAAGGAAGGAGAAAGGAGGGAAGGGTTGATTTTCCGCTGGAGAGTGGTGTGTCTTTTCTAGGCGTCACCCTGTATCACATCAATGAAGGGAACAGGGTCTTCATCCATGTGGCTCCTTGCCGGAGGCTTTCCCCAGAATCCAGGTCTTAATTGAGTGTGCAAAGTAGAGTTGTGAATGTTGGGAGCAAGGCAGGTTGGCGTCACCCCGTGTGCCATTTCCTGCTGCTCTGTGCCCTACACCTCCACATCAAAGCCTGATCTTTCGACTTTACTTCTGAGGGATTTGCAGGGGCATCTGGGAAGGTTCATGTTAGAGGAGATAATTCCAGTTCAGAGTCTTGAATTTCTCCTCCTTTGATACATGAAGTAGGAAAATATTGCCTCTGGACCGTCACAGATAATCTTTAAAGTGTCGTATAATCCAAGGACTCCCCAGGCCCTTCTCCTCTGTGGGTCTTTATGGATTTTCAATAGTTGTGATAAGCCCAGATCTCCCCAGCCCCGTCACTCTTGCTGTGCACAGGTCCTCCGGATCTGCTCAAAGCCTCACCCACTTTGTTCTCCGAGTCTCAGTGCAGGGCCCAACTAGGCAACCAAGCGTGTTCTTAGGGTGACCAATTGTTCTGCTGTTGAATTTTTATAGGGAGGTGGGAGGGTCGGGAGAGAATTTGATATTGTAGTAAAAGCATCCAATGTGTCATCAATGGAAAAACGAACATCACTGCACATGCTGATAGCTGTTTTGTTCCCTATTGCCTTTAGCTTGATTGCACAGGTATTCCCATGCCATCTCCACGTTAGAGCTGAGCCCTCCAAAGATCTTAATCTGGCCTTGACTCCGGGGTGGCCAAGGGGAGTTCCTCCTCTCTCTTTTTCTTCTGTTTCACGTGTCCGGGTGATGCCTGCTGCCGACAAGGCCGCCCAGAGTGGGGCCACGTCTCTGCTGCTGCTGCGGGAGCCCCTATAAGGATGCTGGTGTTTGCGCACAGGGCTTTGTTTCCTTGAGCTTGAAAAGCTGCTCCCCTCAAGGTGCCCTATTTGAGCTGTGTTCCCTGGAGTCCTCACTGGGTTCTGGATTGACATGCGAGGAATGCCCTGCTCCCCCCTGGAGCCGCACTTTGTTGCTGACCAGGCCTGCTTGTGGCCCCTTATCTTGCTCGGTCCTTACCTGGAGGGCCCATATCCACAGGGCTCACACACAGTTCTATGAGTCCTCACTGTCACCCCGCCCCAGGTCCTGCCATCATAAGAAGCCCCACCATCAACCTGGGCCACCCCCACCTTCATGTAGAAGAATTCACGTAAAGAGGGGCTGGGGTTGGCCTGCAGCCTTGCAGCTGGTGGTGTGTTGGAACTTGATCGTTCCGGTGGTGAGACTCCCGGTTCCCCGCATTCCTGCTGCATCCTTGGTGGGCCAGTGTTTTGTGTTCTGGGAGAGCTCCTCAAGCTCCTCCAGCCGCCTCCTTCAGCCCTCCTGATGCTTCCGTCAGCACATAATTCTCTGTCTTCAATCTTTCTGGCTAGAGTGGTTTCTGCTTCCTGGTCTGAACCCTGGCTGATATGGCCTGTCTGTTCCATGTCATTCCTCCAGCATCTTTGAGGGAGGCATTTATATCCTGCTTCCAGACGAGGAATCTGAGTCCTAAATAGGATACATGCATGGGCCGTACGTGACAGAATCTATCCTGAATTCAGTTTCTAGAGGTTCATCTTTAACCACTACATTGCTTCACCTCATCTGAACAGAAAGGATGGGGAGGGAAAAGACAAAGTCAGAAGGCAGAAGGAGAAATAAGCCTTGCAAGTCACCCCTTCCTTCTCTCCTCAACGCCAGACTTTCCTCCTCACCAAACTCCTAAGTGGCCAGACTTCCAGAAGGAATGTGTACATTCTGGTTGTCAAATCCATTCCCTTCTTTCCGCTCTCTAGTTCTACCAGAGGGCAAAGGGAGATTCTAGCATCTCACAAAGTTCTAGAAAACTGAAATGCTGCATGTCTATGGCTTCATTCATGTGTACCCTTCACTTATCCTCAGGCTCAGATAATTCACCCACCCTCTGGAACCCCACAGTTCTCGAGGTAGCTCATTCATGATTTCAGCAAATTTTGCCTTATGGTTACTTGTGTGTGTCTCATACCTCTTCTACCAGACTAGCACTGCATCTTTGTATTCCCCGTTCACTGACCAATGCACAGTGAATGAGTAGCCACAGGGCCAGGGCCTGTGTTCAGCCCTGAGAATCCAGAGATGAACAAGATACAGCCCTCAGAGTCAAGGAGCTCCTAGCCTGGTGGGGACAGGCAGACACTTATGTATAATATAACATAAGTATAAAGATAGAAAGATGCAGAAGGGGCTGTGGTTGGTCACAGAGGAAGCCTTGTGGCTCGGGAATGGCTTTCCAGAGGAGGTGATTGTAAACTGAGGTTTTGAAGTCTGGGTAGGAGTTTTCCAGACAAACAAGGTAGGGGAGGGCATTACAGGTAGAAGGGAAAGCATGTGACTGGAGGAATTTGGGGAGACCAGAGCTCAGGATGGGTAAGAGAAACACGGAGAGAGGAGGCTGGGACTAGGTTAGGAAGGGATGGGCCAAGAAGGGCTCAGCAGATGCTTGGCACAGAGTAGGTACAACGTAAATGCTTTCTGCATGAGAGAATACATTATTGCTATTCTTTTCAAGGCAAATGGAGGTTTTGCTCTGTGGCCTGCCAGAGCTCTGCACTAAAGCAGAGCTCTCTTTCCTGCTCGAGCCATCCATCACAGTGAGAGCAAGTCCGTGAATGCTGGGGGAGGGGTGTCATGGGGGAGAGTTGAGAGAGCCAGAGGTAGGGCCGGCTGGCCGCACACGAAGCCTCCAGCAGACAGCCAAGCTGCTCTTTAATTAGGGCCCCATCGATCACTCTTGCCCTGTATTCAATTTGTGGGTCTTGATTGGGCTATTACAGAGCTCTTCTCTTTCTAATTTCAAAGCCTCTGCAATTGTTTTTGCCCTCCAACTTTGGTTTCTTCCCATTGTCCTTTATCACCCTGGTGAGGAGGCTGGGCTGTGCTCCCCACTCTGGGCTCAGAAACATGAGCTACAGGTCACCCCCTACAGCCCCCCTGAGTGGGTGGCAGGGTGCCATGGCCTTGGTGCTCGCCACCACCCTACTGTCAGGGCCTCTGTGGGGCAGGCAGCCCACGTGGGGAGCTGAGATGGCTTTTATATCTTGCAATGGCACAGTTTGTATTTTCTTTTGTGAGATATAAGAATTTCCATTGCCCTCAATCCCAATATCTCTGCCTGTCCAGAGATGGAAAGAACATGGGTTTTCATCTTACCACCAGAGCACACTCCATGTTTGACCTTGAGCAAGTTATGTAGCCTATTCAGCTATTCAACCAAGTCTCAGTGTTCCCATCTGTAATAGGACTTACCTTGTAGGGTTACTGGGTGGATTAGATGGGATATTCTACATAATGGGAAGCATATGGCATAGTGCAACACATCACCTTGCATGCTTGCTGCATAATCTTGTGCAAGGTACTTGATCTCTTGGGTCTCGGTTTCCTTAACTATGACATGGAGATAATAATTGTTCATCTGCTTCATAGGGTTGTTGTGAAGATTAAATAAGGTAAAATATGTAAAGTTCTTGGAGCAGTGCCTGGCACATTGTAAGTACTGAATAAGGCTTAGCACAATTGTTAATTCCTGTATTCTCACAACAATTCTACACTGAGTCCTGCTGTTATACACATTCTACAGTGGAGGAAACTACACACAAAGAAGCTAAGTAACTTGTCAAAGATTCTTAACTCTACATCAGTGCAGTCCAGTAGAACTGTCTGCGATGATGGAAATGTTCTGTAACCTGTGATGTTTAGTATGTGTAGCTACTGCAAACTTGAGAGTGTGGCATGCAGATTTGTCCCCAGAATGGTACCCCAAAGATGTCCACATCCTAATCCCTGGAACCTGTGACTGTGTTTCATTGCATGGCAAAAGAGATTTTTGATGTGATTAAGTGAAGGATCTTGAGATGGGGAGATTATCCTGGATTAGAAATGGCCCAATATCATCACAAGGGTCCTTATAAGAAGGAGGCAGAGGAGTCAGAGCCAGAGAGAGAGATTTGAAGGTGTTACACCTCTAGCTTTGAAGATGGAAGAAGTGACCATGAGCCAAGGAATGCAGGCAGCCTCTACAAGCTGGAAAAGGCAAGGAAACGGACTCTCCCTTAGAACCTCCAGAGGGAATACAGCCCTGCTGTTACTTTGAGTTAATCCAGTGAGACCCATTTTGAACTTCTGTCCCCAGAACTGTTGGATAATAAACTTGTGTGGTTTTAAGTTACTAAGTTTGTGGTAATTTGTTACAGTAGCAATAGGAAGCTAATACACTGAGGAACTGAATTTTTAATTTTATTTAACTTTAATTAATTTAAATTAAGATGTAAATAGCCACATTTGGCTAGTGGCTACCATGTTGGATGGTGCAGTTGTAGATGTAAATGGTAATCAGTAGATGTTCAAAATATGTTGCTAATTGAAGAGGTAGGATTAAAGGCAGTTCAGTGTGAAAGATTCCATTTTTGCTCCTATCTGTCCATTCATCCATCTGGTTATATAGACATCAAAATGACAATGAGTGATGGGATTACTAATACTTTTCTTCCTGATTCATTCTTGGTGGGCTGTGTGTTTCTAGAAATTTGTGCATTTCATCTAGGTTATCCAGTTTGTTGGCATATAATTGCTCATTTTTTGCTTATAATACTTTTTATTTCTGTAAAATCTATAGTAATGTTCCCTCTTTAATTTCTGACTTTAGAAATTTGAGTCTTTTTTCCTAGTCAATGTGGCTAATGGTTGGTCAATTTTATTGATCTTTTTCAAAGAGTCAACTTCTGGTTTTGTTAATTTTCTCTGTTGTTTTTCCATTCTCTGTTTTATTTATTGCTGTTCTAATCCTTACTATTTCTTTCCTTCCACTAGCTTTTGGCTTAGTTTGGTCTTTTTTATCTAGTTCCTTATGTTGTAAGATGAGGCTGTCAATTTGAGATCTTTTTTCTTTTTCGATGTAAGTGTTTGCAGGTATAACTTTCCCTCTTAGCACTGCTTTTGCTGCATTCCATAAGTTTCAGTATGTTGTGTTTTCATTTTAATTTGTCTCGAGGTATCTTCTATTCCCTTGTGATTTCTTCTTTGACCCATTAGTTGTTTAGGAGTGCATTTTTAATTTCCCTGTATATTTGTGAATTTTCCAGTTTTCCTTCTGCTATTGATTTCTTCAGTGAAATTCTCATTTTATTCATGTGTTATTTTTCTGATTTCCTTTGGTTCTTTGTCTGTGTTTTCCTTTAGTTCTTTGAGCATACTTAAAGACAACTTCTTTAAAAGTCTTTGTCTAGTAATTCTGATGTCTCTGTTTCCTCGCGGATGGTTTCTGTAGATATATTTTGTTCCTTTTGTTTTTTAAAGAGTTGTGGTTTGTTTTTGTTTTGCTTGGAAAGATTCACCCTGAGCTAATATTTGTTGCCAATCTTCCTCTCTCTATTTTTCTTTCCTCCCCAAAGCCTTAGTACATAGTTGTGTATTTAAGTTGTAAATCCTTCTAGTTCTTCTATGTCCGCTGCCACCTCATGGCTACTAACAGACGAGTGGTGTGGTTCTGTGCCCAGGAACCCAACCCAGGCAGCTGAAGTGGAGTGCACCAAACTTTAACCGCTAGGCCATCAGGGCTGGTTCAACATATTTTGTTTCTTTGAATGGGCCATGTTTTTCTGTTTCTCTGTATACTTTTTATTTTATTTTTTGTTGGAAATTGGGCATTTGAAAAGTAGTCATCTCTGCCAGTCTTTGCAGATTGACTCTGTGCTGGGGCATTCCTCTACTTATTAGTGGGACATAATTTGGGTCTTGGAATCATCCCAAGGTGGAGGCTTAAGATCTTCATGAATCTTTTCTGAACACGTGTCTTACCTGGACCTGTATGTGGCTTTTTCAATTCCCCTGTATACACAGGGAATTTAATATTTTTGAGTTTCTTAATTTTCCAAAGAGTCTCACCCCAGCTTCTCCTCAGGGCCTTAGATGTTTTATTGTATGCCTCCATTTGTAATCTCTTGCCTCAGGTGCCTGCAGCTTTTATTAGCTGTTCCTGCTGCTTTTTGCCGTTTTTCCTAGCCTGAGATGCAAGCTACAACGCTTTTCCCCACTGAGATACAAGTTAGGCAGAACAGAGACCAGCCCTTCAGGCAGCTTCCAGACAGGTTATAATATTGCAAATAAAGTCTGCTCTGCTCCCTCTGGTTCAAGGGAGGGAACTGGGAACTAGGAGGCTACCTCCTCCAGACCAAGACTGTTCCACAGTGTGGGGTAGTGTAGGTGGGACAAGGGCGAGTAAAATGTTACAAAATTTCCTACCGTTTGAATATGGCTTTTCTTGATATTGGAGATTTGTTTGGTCACTATCAACCTGACTATTTCCCAGAGCTCCTATAAAATTTCTTTAGCTGGTCACTAGTTGTTTTTAAAAATGTTTCTGTGGAGGGAATGAGAGACTGAAGCTTCCTAGTATGCCATTTTTGTACTAATTCTTTTAAGTTTCTTCTTGTTGATACTGTATTTACAAATTTTACATAAAGAACAGCAATTTCTCGCAATAAAAGAAGGTAAAAATGACTAAGAAAGAAACTATGGTGAGAAAAGATATCACAATAGCAAAAGAAATACAAACTGCATAATAAACAAAAGAAATATAAACTACATAATAAATTAACAATAGGTGCTCATGAACTAGAGTGGAACCACCTTTCACACAGGAGTTAGATCACAAACTGAGCTCTCAGCTAAAATCTTGAACAGTCAACATAAACCTAGTGTAACACCCAGCACCTTGAGATGCTGACACCAGGAAAAGGGCCAGAAGCTGAGGCTGATCCCCCATTTCTCTCCAGAATGTGCTCAGTGAGTGGACGATGGGCAGAGTCACCCACACTGTTTAAATTCTCTCTCCTTCAAATGCCTAGAGGTTTATTTACATCATCATTTAAATGTGTATTTGTTTAGACTTCAGTCTATATAAATAGAATTACAAAACGATATAAAGAGACACAAAAGATGACTTAAATAAATGGCAAGATATACTACAGTTTTAAATGAGAGTCCAAGCATCATGAATATTTCATCCTCCCCCATTAATAGATTGGCTAGATGCAATTGCAATAAAATATATACAGGATGTTTTGCAGGGAATATGACAAAAATAGTTCAAAATCTCACATGACAAAAGATCTAAACCAGGAATATGAACGATGATTCTGAAAAAGGTGAGTACAGAGGTAGGGGTGATGCCAATTAGCTCTACTGGCATTAAATCACGCTGTAAAGTTATAGTAATTTCAACTTTGTGGCACTGATTCAACAACAGATACATCAATGGAATAGGATAATGCAGAAATAGTCTTCTATATTTAAATTAACTATTTGATAAAATACACATTATAAATTAATTTGGAAAAAGGACCAACATTACATATAAATGTGTGGAATAAATGATTAGTATTTTGTAATCAAGTACGATTTAGATCATCATTTATATTATGAACCAAGATGGATTTATTTTCAAATATTAGAAAAAGTTGAAAATTTGAGTTAATTATTGGTCAGAACTTTTGTGGAGGAAGAATTTTTAAGTTTAAAAGTAATAGAAAAAGTTCACAGGTGAAAGTGTGATTTCACTCAAACAGTTCTAACTGCCACTAAAATGATAAACAAAGTAAAAAGACATACCAGAAAATATGTTCAGTGAATTTTGTTGAGAAAGGTCTATATCTTTATCATGCAAAGGACTCATCTAAAGTTTAAAAAAATAATAAAAACATCAAAGATCAACAGAATCAAGTGGCACCAAATGGTAAGTGATAATTTATAGAATAGGAATTATAACAAATGAATAAACATGAAAAATATTCAACCTTACAAATGATCTAAAAAAATGCAAAATTAAGTAAAAGTGAGAAATAACACTTCATCCCTTAAATAAGCTAAAATAAATATTTTTAATGGTGATGCCAAACATTGCAGGTATAGTCTATAGTATAAATAATATTTACACTTGTTACTGATGGCATTATAAAGCGGTATATGTTAATCGGGATGATTAGGTCATGCTGCTAAAACAAGTAACTTAAAATTCTCAGTGGCTAAACATAAAAGCTAATTTCTCACTTGTGCAAAGGCCACTGGCTGTTTGTTGTGGCTCTTCTCCATCTGGTGACTCAGGGGTACATACTACTATCTCAATGTACGGCTTTTAACATTACCTTGACACATGGAAATGAGGCATGGAAAACACAGCCTCCCTTAAGTATCTTGGATGTGTGCATTTCTGCTCATAGTTCATTGGCCAGAACTAGTCACATCTCCTCAAACTAATTACCAGAGGGCTGAAAAATGTAAGAGAACATATGAAGTATTTAGTGAATACTGCCGTCTCTGATGCATGGTACAGCCCTTTTGGAAATCAATTTACAGTATAAATCAAATGCAATAATAATGTCATTTCTGGATATGTGTTCTTAGGAACTTAAAAAACGGTAAAATCTAAACACATAAAAGTGATCATCACTACATTGTTTATAATAATGTAACCACAACTTCATTATCACCATCTGCAAAATGGTAATTCATTGCCCTCTAATACACAGGGCAATGGATTTGACACGGTCTGCAGCATGACTGGAAAGGTGCGATTTGGACACAGCTTCCTGCCAACAAGATAGGATCTGCCAGAATTAAGTCATTCGTCACAAAACCTCCCCTCAAGACCTCGTGGCCTATTATCTCGTGTGCATTGTTAATTCCAAATTTGGCTCCTGATCCCGGTGCTCTTTTTACTGGGTGCCTGACACTGTGATTCTTGGTATTGACTCTGGTGTTGACCCTTGACGCCACCCTTGCCTCATGGCCTGGGTTTCAAATTAATGATTTGATTTAGACACTGGCAATCTGAGGACCACTGATGGCCTTCAGACATGTTTTGTTTGACCTACACAATGTTTTGATAAATTTTGAATTCATACTCAACATTTAAAATTAGGAGATTTCACATATATATCCAGATTTTAGGCTTTTTGAAAAAATGGAAAACCTAATAACCTGTAACCTTCTATGCTTAGGCTGTACAATTTATCATGGTGGTTCCCTCACTGCATTACTTCTTTTTTGCTTCACTCATTCACCTGTGGGCCCTGGAGATTGCTACTCCTTGCTCAGAATAATTACACCACTTGCCCAACCAGTACATTGGGTAGATCTGCTTTCCTGCCACTTCAGTGACTTCTCATTGCCCTCAAGAGCAACTTTGTTATGACTAGCAATGACACGAGTGATCTGCCAGCTTCTTCAGACTACCCTGCAAAGGCCAGTGGGGGTCAAATATTTCATTGCTAAGGCCAGGAGAGCTAGCCCCTTCCTGGAGGTCAGCAGGTCTAAACTTTCTTCCTTGGCCCTTCTTGCTGCGGCATCCAATCTTTAGTCTCTTGGGTCACTTCTTCGATTCAAGCCCCAGGCACATGGTGGCTGATTGGCCTTCTCTTGGCAGGCACAAGTGGGTGTTAATGAATGGAAGAATGTGCTGTCCTTACACCTGATAAAGAGGTAATTGACTCCCACCTCCTCTCTCCTCACCCTTAGTATTTCTTTTTATGTGCAATAATCTGCATAGGCAAGATGGAGACCCCAGTTTAGACTCTAGTTTAGAAGTTACACTTGACCAAGAGTTCACAAAATGCTTAGATGTTATTCCAAGGTGCAAAGTTCCCAGTGGTGTCATGATTGAAAACAAATATTTAAATAAGGCTTTGAGGCATTTGACACTTGTACTACATAAGCAGTTTAAGTCAGAGGGTTGAGATGTCCATCTGTCTGTATGTCCATATGTCCTTCTATCCATCCGCCCCTCCAGTCAGCATTTATTTAATGCCTGCTCTCTGTCAGGTCCTTTCATGTACTGTGGCCTCACAATGCTAAAAGGTGAGCCCTATTTTATTGATGAGAAAATGGGCTCAAGAGATTAAAATAATTTGATTGAGGTTGTATAACTCAGAGATGAAAATCAAACTCTAAATTTCACAAGACCATTACAGTTAAGAGTTCTGCCCTGAAGAAGTTCACTGTCTAGTAGAGACTATTTTAAGTGTGATTATTATCATTCATTTTAAATTTCAACTTAAAAGTTCCTACCATAGGCTCAGTTGTCTGGATGCTTTTGCCAAAATCACTTGGGGGACCAAATGATCTGGATAATTACTTCAACAGACACAGCCTCAGAATGTGGAGTGTCCTACTTAGTAAGGAGTGTCAAAGGCCTTCAAAGCATGCACGGTGGCTACTTTTTAGGCATACTCATTTGTGTTTGCTCTCGGGATTTTCCCCCTTCCACATTTCAAGCAAGTTGTCAGGCCCTTAGCATTTCCTTGCCTTGGGGAATTTTTTAGGACAGTAGTAAACAAAACCTGCGAGATGTCTTTGATTCCTCCTGTATTTTGTAAACGCTTATGGCAGGATGCTGAGGGTCAAAGAAGAACAGGAGAAAGTTGATCCCCAGCTGGGGAGTGGTCCTGGTCAGTGAGTTGCACGAACGATGTGGGATCCACTCCCACTCCATGGCAGTCTCCAGGGAGGTAGACAGACCTCGAGGGGATGGCTTTGTGGGGACCCGTGGAGGTCTGTCTTAGTGCAAGACTCTGGGAACAGGGCACCATTCTGGGTGGCAGCTGAGGACAGGGGAGGTCTCAGCGACAGCTGCCAATCAATCTTCTGCCAGCCCAGTGGAATAGGGCCTTACTGTTAGAATGCAGTTGATTACAAAAAATGCATGCAGAGTTCCTGTCAGTTTTCTTTCCAAAATGCTTAGAATGAAGAATTTTTGCTACTTCTACTTTGCCTCTTAAAGCCAAATTTCTCTGGGTGGTTTTCAGGTCCTTCCTGCTTCCAAGCCAGTCTTCACTTCCGGCTGAATCCCCCTTCCCTCAGTGCTTTGGACCCCAGGCTCCAGCCACTGTGGACTGTTGGCAGATTCCCCCATGTACTCTCCTGCCTCTAAGCCTTTGTGCACACTGTTCCCTCTGCCTGCAGAGCTCTTTTCTATTCTCTGGGAAGCTCATCTTTCAAAGCCCTAGAGGTGCCTTCCCAGACCCTCCTCCCTTAACACATATACACATAACACACACACATATGCCACAGCAGAATTAATCATTTTCACCTTTCTGCTTGGTAGCATTTTATTATTTGACCAAAGTTAGGGACTTAGAGCCTGTCTCCACAGTTGGTTGTGAGCATCTTGAGATCTGGTGCTGTGAGGCCTGGATTCATCTCCAATTCCCTAGGACCTATCACAGCACCTGGCACATAAGTGATCCAGCAAACGAGTGCAGAGTAAATATGTCAGAGCATGAGTGAAAGCACTGAAGGATGCGAGGAACCACTGGGAGGTAGAGTGGACATCCACGCTTCACACCAGTGCCTGTTGTGGATGGACAGCTCTGAGCAGGCTGTCTTTTGACCAAGATAGAGGAATCCTGTATCAAATAGCACCACGTGGTTGGAGCCACACTGGCAGAAGAAGTATGTGAATATCTTGTGTTTGACAACAATTCAAGTCTTCCTTCTATTCTTTTATTTCATACTCTTTACTAATTTTTATGGTTCTCCTAATCTTGAGACTTTTATACACAAAGAAATGGGCATTAATGAAGCAACAACTAGGTGTCTGGTTTAGGTTATTTCACGACGCTGTGGGTTGGTACCATTGTCCCCATTTTACAGACAAGTCAACCCAGGCTCAGAGAGGTTAAGTAACTTTCTCATGTCCGTACTGTGAATAGAGGTCAGGTGCAAACTCAGGTTTGCCTTATTCATTAGGCACTAGTGTCAATGTCCCGCTGGGAAAAAGGGTTCTCAATCAGGGTAATTTGAGGAGTGTTTATTTACAAATACACTAATTACAAAGCTGTGGGTGGGTGTAGGGGAATCCGAAGCGGGGGTCCAGGGACTTAGGCTGGGAGGAACACGGCTGTCAGCAGGGGGAGAGAGGGTGCTGAAACCTGGAAGGGGAGGTTGTTGTGAGGTGCGCGCCTCCCTGTCTCAGACCCAGCCAGCCTAAGACACCCTCTATGCTTCCGTCAACCAGGCCTGGAGGCCAGGGAGTCCACGGATGGGGTCCACAGGAGCCCACCTCCGTGGCAGAGGGCAGGGTGGAGCAGGAGGGAAAATTGACCTGGAACAGAAGACATGTGCACACCAGCAGCATCTCATGCAGGCAGGCAAGAATAATGGGGACATGAGGGGCAGAGACACCTAATCAGGTCCCTTGGCGCCCAGGGGACATTCTTACAAAATTTCAATGACTGTGGGTCACACTCCCACCCTCTGTGACTGTCCACTCTACTTGGGACGCCTCACACCTCCGCAGCTTCTGAGGCCTGGGGTGTCTAAGACTGAGTGATGGAGCCAAGGGCCCTTCCTTCTGTGACCCTTGTTTAAAACAAACAGTCACCACAGGAGAATATCTGATGGCTCTTGTGGGTTCCATCTCTCCACAGCATCTGATTTCCCTTTGAGTGAGAAGAGCGGTGGGCAGCAGGCCAAGCTTTGCCTTTTCTCTCCCCATCCGCAGGCCCCCCACATCCCATCCCATTTGAGAAGAGAAGGGCAGTGCGGTCTTTCCATCAATTTCTCTCGCACTTGCTTCCCTCACCTTTTCTCCTTCTTAATCTACCCGTGGCTCCTAAAAGGATTAATTAGGAAGATGTGAGCAGGGGTTGGAACGTCAGAAAACAATCGTCACTTTCCTATCTGACCTCTCTCACCAGCTGCAGAATTAACAAATTGAATGTCCTCAGCAGACAGGAGTGGCACATGATACGGAGTTCATTACGAGCCTCGCCAGGGCCTGTGCACGAAGCCCCGTTTAAACAACTCTTGCTGATTAAATTCCTCCCGGGCACTCCTGCCAGACACTGTTAGAAAATACTCACATCCAATAGCTTTTTAATTTTTTTTTAAACATGTGCCAATTATTTGCCTGCTATCTGCAGGTGCTGGCAAGCATCACCGCCGGCCTCACTGTCTACACTCTTATCCACTCGGCGCCTGCCTGGGGGCTCACGTCGTCAGGAATAGGACCCTGGGTTCTGGTCTGGGCTGTCAAAAGCTCTCCAGCCACCCTCCAGGGCTGGCCTTCCCTGCCCCCAGCCCCGGCCCCACACGTCTCACCTTCTGAGGCTCACAGCTCTCTCAAACGTTTCAAGGTGACAACACAGACCCCGGTGACCTGCTAGAAGTGGGGCCCAGAGGGGGAGGCACGCATTTGTGCCTGGGCCGGTGCCAGCTGCCTCCCAGCCAGGGTGTGCTTCAGACCTGAGCCAAACAGGGGCAGAGGATCGCCACTCTGGGAGCAGGGGGAGGGCGGTGAGATCCTGCTTGGCGCTTGCTCCCAGGCCCCTCTGAAGTAAGTTGCAGAATGCACCTCTCTCCCGGCTCCTGCTTCAGCCCTCCTGATTACTTAGTTTCTTCCTCTTTTGATGCTTAATTAAGGCCAATGAGTTCTTAGCAGTTTAATAGATGCCAATTAATTTAAAAATATAAGCTATAGAATTTTTATCAGTGTTCACATTTTTTTCACAAAGGTAATAGAAAAGTTTTACCAGTAATAGACTCTGCATTGTGTTCTGTTGTAACCCACTCCCTCCCCTCACCCCTTCAGCCTAGGGAGGGTGACCGTGCCCCACTGTTACCCACTCCTGGGATGGCACCTTCCCTGTGGTTTCCCTTTACCCTGTCTACACCTTTGGAGTTCACTTCTTTATTAGCTTCTCCTCTAGTTTTCCAACGTGAGTGGCCATCTCGTCTCACTGACCATAGCAACTGCAGCTCGGAATGCACACTTCCCGCAGACCTTTGGAAAGTCCCATCTTGCCCTGTGATGACACGCCAGCGCTAGTCGATGGGCATTCTCTCCCTGGCACTTTCACCTTTTGGCACTTACGAGACCTTGGTGTTCTTGCTTCCCATTCAATGAATGGAGAACTCCCATGAGTCAAATGACACAACTAAGTAGTTACAAGGAATTGCAGGAGTGATTGAAGGAGCTGAACATGTTTATCTCAGAGAAGAGAGAACCTGGGATGGGGGAGGAGTACGGAATCTGTTCAGTTGTCTGACAGGCGCTCACGTGGAAGAGATGACAGACTCAGGCTCTCAGTCCATGTGTCTGAGAAGAAGGATCGATGGCAGGGAAGCAAAGGAGAAACACATTGCAGCTCAATGTAAGAAATGACTTTAAAACAATCAGAGCTGCTTGGAGATGGAATTGACTGCACCAAGAGGTAGTGAGTTTCTGACCCCTGGAGATGCTCAAACAGAGGAGAAATGATCCCCTGGTGAGAGGTGGGGAGAAGGGTAGAGGGCACTTCAGAACAGCAGGACTGGAATAGACCTTTTAAAAATTTTCTTCCAACTTGAGATTGTATGACTCCTTTTTCAGAAATGAGCGTAGTCCTTTTCAGTCACAGCACCTTGGAGGCTTTGCATCAGGAAGGACAGGGTGGTCCTAGAGGGAACCCAGAAGAAATGATAGCCCCACCCAAAGATTAGAGAGGAGAGAGCAAGAAAACAAAAGGACTTTTAAAAGCGCAACCGATTGGGGGGCCATTTAGTGTAGGGACACTATCTTATAAACTTTAACAGCCTAAAAATGATCACTATGTTAGAGCCCAGTATAATTTTGACTATTTATAATGGCTATTTAGTTAGGAAGAAAATTAAGAATAAAATTCAGTGAAATGTAGAATTTGGAAGTAATACAGGTTTCTGACTTAACTTGGTGTCTGGTGTCTGGTATAGTTCCCCTGCCCCCTCAAATGGCAGTATAAAACCCAAGAAAATGCAAACAAACGAGCAAGCAGATAATAACCCTTTAACAACATATATGAGAGGTTATGTGTTAAATTCTGGGAATAACTGTCATTGATGAACTCATTAATAGGAAAAGATTGAGAAATAATTTTAGTGCACATATTCTCCAATTAAAACAGCCCCAATACAGGGACAGAATATGAAATAACCTAAACACTTTCCTACTGATGTCCCTATCTTCAAGTCACAGGGACAAGGATTAGAAAAACAAGCTGTCTCTCCTCCACTATCTTCAGAGCTAGCCGAGCTGCTGGAGTCTTATCTTTCCCCAGGATGCCCCCACCATCCCCTGCCCCTCACACCACTGCCTTCAGATCATCTTTACCTGCATCCATTCAAAAGCCACATTTCCCACAAAGTGAAGGGGAACTAGAGGAAGTGCATTGCATCTTGGCTCACTTAGATGCCTGAAGAGAAGCATCAGAAGCAGGGTAGAGTCCACAAGAGCCCTGGACGCAGTTCTGGATAAGGGGTATAATCTTTCATGTTCTAAACTGTATACAAGAGGAATTAAACCTGCATGTTATTCAGAGAACTTAATAGGTAGAGCAAAGAAAATCTAACTTTAATCCAACAACATTCCCAAGACAAAGGCCCATGAATTGACCTAGTGGCTGGTCTTAGCTCTAGCTCTTAGAAGGGTAGCTGTGGCACCAGAATATGCAGTGATGGGGGCTGCTGGAAGCTCCAGGCTTAGGCAGCAATCTCTTAAGGATGAAGGAAAAGAAAAGATTAATGAGAGGCCTATAGGAAGGTATTGCAAATTATGGGAGACTTTACCTGATGATTCATGTTATTCTATTAGAAAAAGAAGAGAACTGTGGAATAAACTTTCTTGCTGTCTGCTTCTATGAAACAGGAACAGGAAGCTGTGAAGTCAGAATAGGCTGAGATGAAGGCAGTGTGCAAAAGTACTTGGCTGAAAGAAGAAAAGAATGCTGGGAAATTCCAAATGCAGTAGCTGGATTAAAATCCAATTGAAGATGGTAACATACAAGAGTCGCTCTTGCAGAAAATTACACCAGAAATGTGGAGGAAAAGCTTGAGAAACTTTTCCTGAACCTAGAAGAAAATGATTAAAAGATAAAAATGGTGATGGATGGCAGATCTCGAGACTTGAGCAAACTTAAGAATTATATGTGCTCCAGAAGAAGAAATGAAAGCCAAATATCTGTGTAGCTCACCTTCACAATGGGGCTTCCACTCTGAGATAAGAGGTATAAACATGTCAAACAAAATACTAGCAAATTGGATTTGAAAGAGTTATCTATCATAACAAACATGGGTTTAATTTGAGATATGTAAAAATGGTTTAATATTATTACAAATTTCATAATCACTCAATTAATTTCATAATCAATCAATGGATCAAAAATAAAAAATAATATGATCATTGCAATATATACTTAAAAATGTTTGATTAATTCCAATACTCTTAGGCTCCAAGTCCAGCCGGAATTTTTTAGTTGAATATACAAATACTTTCTCCTAAATTTTTTTACTCTAGTTTCTATGATGGAATTTAATGTTTTCAGTATTTCTGGTGTTTTGCAAGTCATAGTATGACTTTAGGTGAACCACCTGAGTAAATATGAAAACTACTCCCTGCCCCTCCTAGTCTTCACCCACAGTGTCCCCTGCTTTTCCCAAGTGCTCCACTGTCCCTCTTCGGGGCCCCTCCCAGCACCTCTGCACTCCAGAATTTCCATCCACATTGCCCTCCAGGCTTAGTCAGTCTGCAGTTCCTCCAAGGTTGGAGATTGGGCACACGGTGGCACTCATCTGGAACATCACTCACACTCATGCCTGCATCCCTGAAACCTCTGTAGAAGGAGAGGCAGACTTTCATTCCACAGAGCAAAGCCCTGAGTGGGGAGAGCACAAGGGCTCAAATCAAACTGAATTGTCAACAGCTGACATCAGAGGAGGAGCAGGTAGGAGAGAAGAGAGGGTTCCAGTACATCTGGGGACTGAGGAAGGGAGCAAAAGAGAGATCAAAGAAGCAAAATCAATCATTACCCATTTCATAATGTGATCAGGGTTGACTCTGTCACTGTCTTCTGTCCTCATGGGTTGATGGTGGTGGGATGGATAGCAGGGATGGGCATGCAAAGCACTGAAGTCTTGGCCATATAAACATGGGACTTCTGGACCTCACTGTGGAGTCTGATGTCAGCCCTCATGTCTTCCAATGAATCCCTAGATTTATGAGACTTGGATTGAATAGCTGAAGAATTGGATAGGCCTAACCCAACAAACATCATTCTTGCATGCTTCTGCATCTTTGCACATGCTGTTCCTGCTGCCTGGAATGCTGCCTGGAATGCTGGCCTTGTCCTGGTCCACCAGATAAACACCAGTGCAAATATCTCTCAGGCAGAGGGAAGGGCACCTTTCCCTGTGCACACGTGGCAACCACAGCACTTACCCCTTGGAACCAGAACTAGCTGTTCCCAGGCCTGTCTCCAAACTACAGAATACGTTTCTCCATATTCTGGAAGGGAAGAGCCTATGGCTTAATCATTTCTGTATCCCCAGCCTTACATTGTACTTGCTACATATTAGGTCTCAGTAAATATAAGTTTGATGAATGAATAAAGAAGTATAGAATGGGGGACTCCAAAACTCTAGGTTGCAGAGGAGAAGACAGGTGTTCAAGCCTAGCTAGGGAACTCTTATTTTGGGCATTCTTGGTCCCTAGTGACTGACCAGGCTTGGCTTCTGTCTGAATAGGCCAAATCAAGGGTGGGATCTGGTGGGCATGTTTGAGCCCTCTGAAATCATGAATACTATGAACTTGTGGAAGCTCAGGCCATCTGCATGCCTCCTAAAGTCTCCAAATTTGGTTGCACTGCATGCCATCAAATTCACACAAATTTGTTTCTTCCATCGAAATACATGGGTATATCCTGATGCAAAAAGCAGCTTTAAAGGGCCTCCTGTATCTGATGGCAGACCACTGATAGCTCCTGTTAGCAGGGCCATGGCTTCTGGTTTAATTAATAGCCAATTGTATCTGCACAGCTGGGGGTCCTTAAGTCCACAACAGAAATAATTGTGGAATAGTCTGGGGACAGAAAAGACCACAGATGTGGGAATCAGGAAACCTAGTCGTTCACTCTGAAAGATTAGTATCTTTGGGTCAGTCTTTCAATTTTTTGGGGTCCTAGTTTCCTCATGAATTAAATGACAGCACTGGATTAAATAACCTCTTAGATCTAACATTCTGCATTATTTTATTCAGGTAGGTTCTATTCAATTGTTTAAGCTAACCACTCATGATCAAGGGATGGAATAGAATGGTCTACTTTCTATTTTAACAATTTCTTGGATAACTGACCTCTTGATTGCAGAGAAAAATCACAAAAATCAAGCTCTTCCTCTTGTAATTTGTGGTTACATCATTTGGACAGTCATTCCCTTCATAGAGGGATATAACAAAGCTCGAAAACTTGCATCTTACACCTTGGCAAATATATAAATTAAGATCAAACATTTGGACTCTATTTTTAGTGGACTGCCTGTTCACTATCTTGATTTCCAGAGTTGGAATATTAAGGACTGTTTGATAGTACAGCAATCAATCAATTAACATTTATTGACATCTACTGCTGGGCCAGCACTGTGCTAGGGACTCATTTTTGCAAATTTCATCATATGTAGCACTTTGAACACACTTGGTCTCATTCAGTCTTCACAACTGCTCTCCACCTTCTGACGAGCTGTGCTCCCACCAGAGAACACAGACCACTCAGAAGTGCTGTGTTTGGAAAATCATTAGCAGGGGCTTCTCTCTGGCAGTGGAAGATGTCATTCTGCCCAGAGAAGGTGTGACTCTGCAGCTCTCCTCCGACCCAGAGAGCGCCCTGAAGGACAGCCACTTCCCCATAAACCTTGAGTCTGCCCAAGACATAGCCTTAAGCTTTACAAGAACAACCTTATGGGATTTCTTATCTTTCCAATTTTGACTTGGCCAGAAATACCCTGAGACCAGCCTTTTTAGCTATATTTTAGCACTTTTGCCTCTGGCTTCCGCAGCAGCAATAAAGGGTAGAGAGATGTGAGACACTAATAGTATTTCACCCACACACCCTTAAAATAACCTAGGCTTCTTGGGAATGGTTGATGTTAGTTCTGCTTAAGTTTCACATGAAAGTGAAGTGGTGATGAGTCCGCTCAGCTTTCTTTTTTTCTGCACAGATGCCATCAAGTTCTTGCTCTGACAAGAATTCTAAGGACCTTGGGAATCAGGAAAAGAATCAGGAGATATGGGGTTCTTCATTTATCTTTTGAAAACATCTTTTAAACACTTTTATTGTGTGAGACATGAATGGCTCCAAGGTGAAACAGACATTGTCTCTATTCCTTTAAGGAACTCCCAGTCTGAACAAATAAACTGATAAATTATAGTACTGTATCCTGGCAGGCATAGTTAGTTGCCTACATGATTAATGAACAGCCATTCTCTCTTCTTTCTTGTTAACGGAACTCCAATTTTATTCCCTTTTACCCTGCTCTGCCATGGTGGGGCAGTTATGGTGGATCTGAATCAGTCACTGCAAGTCTGATGCCCTTTTCCAGTGATCAGCCCTAGGCTCAGCTCTGGCCAGTAAGACTTCAGAGGAAGTCATCTGGAAAGGATAATTTCTCCCTCATAAAAGGCATTACAAGGATAAAACCTTTTGTTTCCACATCCATTCTTCTTTCTTGGAATGTTGTTGTGTAATATGTGATGCTTAAAATTGGAGAAGCCGTGTTGTGACTCGGAGGAGAGCTATAGACAACAACTGTAGATGACAAAGTAGAGATTGGTGGTTGAGTCCTTGGTGGCATCAATGAACCACCAAGGCAAACCTGGGACCGTCTATCACCTGACTTCCCATAAAGGAAATAAACATCCTTCAGTTTGAGCCAACAGTTGATTGAATTTTTTGTTATTAGTAGCTGAAAGCATTCCTAAATGTTAAAAACAAGGAAAGGGCTTTAACAAGAGATATGCTACTAATTCCTGGGAAAGGAAAGCTGTACACTGAAGGCTGCACAGAGGAGGTGACATTTAGGTGGGGTCTTGAAGGATGAATGGAGTTCACCAGGTAGAGAAAGTGGGGAAAAGCATTCCAGGGAGAGGCATCGGCTTGAACAATGGCCAGAGATGCAGAAAGGCATGCTGTATTTGGACACGGTGAGAAGTTCAATGTGGTTGGGATATAGACTTCGAGGGGGGAGTGATGAGAGATGATTCATTCAGAGTCAAGGTTAAGGTGCTTTAACAAAATGCCGTGGCTTAAAAAATGTAAAAGCTGCCTCCTTTCTCATGTGACAGTCCTGAAGGGAGTGGTCCAGGTTGTCAGGGTAGCATAGCTCTGGGTGGTCTTTCAGGGACCCAGGTTGCTTACTGTATTGCTCTGTCATCCACAGGGTGTTGCCTTCGTCTGTATGATCCGGGGAATCTGCATTCCAGCTTCAGGGAAGATGAGAAACTGAAAATGTGTGCTGAATGTCTGAGGGTCCACACCTGGAAGTGGCCCCAACACACTTCATTTTTGCTTACTGTCAATTAGCAAGAATTTAGTCACTGGCCATAGCTAGCTGCAGGGAAGGCTAGGAAATGTAGTCACTAGCTGTGCAGGCCATTGTCCAGCTCATCTTTGTTGCTAGGGAGACTTGGGCCTAATTGTGAAGGGCCTTATGTACTAAGGTAAGGAGTTTGGAACTTCTGTAGGCAAAGAGAAGCACTAAAGAGCTGAGGAGTGACAGGATTAAGGCAGATTTTAGCTCAATGTAAGGATGCAGCTTTCCATAATTAGAATTGACCAAAACTTAAATGACCTATTCATGATGAAGTCAGTTTTTCTTCATCAGAGATAGTCAAGCAGATACTGGACAGCCACTATCCAGTGTATTGTAAAGGGAACTGAAGACAAGATAGTGGGCTGGACTAAAGGATCCCTAAAGGACCCCTGCCATGTTTAAGACCCTTGGACTCTGCTCTTCCTAAATCTCTGTCTCACAACAGTGCATGATATGGATGGATTGGGCAGCCTGAGCCTGCAGGCAAGGAGACTAGTTAAGAGGATGAGCCAAACTGAGATGGTGAAATGGGAACAGAGGAAGGAATGGTTGTTAGGGGCACGGTAGAGGAAGAATCTCCAGGACTTAGTGTCCGGCGGCAGGTTTCGGAAACCAGAAGCGTTAATGATGATCCCAAGTTTTCCAGTCTGCACAACTACAAAGGCGTCACGAAGCCACTAACAGAGACAGACAAGAGTAAAGCAGGACATGAAGGGATGATATGTTTGAGGTACTTGTGGGATGTTCATCAGGCAGCTGAAAATGCAGGTATGGAACTGGTAAAGAGACCAAGGCTGGAGGTTTAGATTTGGGAATTGTCCAAATACATGATTTTAAAAATAGGAATTGTAAAGATCACCAAGAAAGAAAGTAAGGCCCAGAGGTGGTTATTTTTACAGACTTTCATAGGGTCCAGGAATGTGCATGTATGTGTGTGTGTGTTTGTTAGATTCTCAAAAGGACTTATGACTCAAAAAAAAGTCAAGAATCATAGCTGGAGAAAGAGAATGTTCTGTCAGAAAAAAGAGGAGAATTTGGAGAAAACATTATTCACTGGTGCGAAAGGGAAAATTCACTCCAGAAAATGGATATTGAGCAATTTCAGATGCTACACAGATGTCCCATGAAGTATACGTTGAGAAATGGCCTTTGGATTGGACAACTGGTGACTTTTAAGAAAGCTGTTCTCAGGAGATGGGAGAGGGGCAATTCAGATCTCAAATTGTTGAGAAATGAGAGGGAGGTGAGGACTGAGGGGCAAGGAGTGTGGGCAGCCCTCAAAAGAATTTATTTATGAGAGGGAGTGATGGGCCAGATACTTAAGGGGTAGCTGACTGCATTCCACCTCATGGAGACAAGTCAGTCAGCATGTGGAGGAGAAGAAACCATGGAAAGAAAGAGCAAGAGTGGAGGATTTCTAGAATGACTCTTAAAGGAGGTGGTAATGACCCAGACTGAAGGTACAATCATTGTGTGAGTGGGAGGTGGTGGTGGTGGGCTCAGTTTAGGCAAGAAGAAGCACAAAAGAAGGAGTGAGCATACACAGGCATATTGAAGTGAAGAGGGAAGCAAAGCAAGCTTACGAAAAATGGCCTTGACCTCACCTGCTCAGAACGAGGGGTCAGAGGTGGACTTGGGGGCTGTGAAGGGTTAGATGGGGCTGGAAGCATCAAAGTCCACGGAGCTGAGCAAGAGACTATGATATTGACTCCCTCCGCCCCCACCAGGGCCTGGCACAGGTGCTGTGCGCTGATTGGCTGGGGCCACAGGCCGCTGTCTGTTTCCAGCCATCTCTCCACTAAGGCCTCGCTTTCGCCCAAAGGTTCCTGTGGCCCCCACACCGGTTCCGTGCCTCTGTCCGTGATGTGATTAAATGAGACCTGTGCCTTTAAGGAGTGCCCCCTTCCTCAGCCCTTCCCCCTCCAATTACAGCACTAATTTCAGTAATGGAGCATTAATAGAGTAATGGGCGAGTGAGGCTGGCCTGAAGGAACTGTGGAGCTCAGCACAAATTGAGTAAATAAACCATATATTAGATTTCTAAACAATACTTTTAGTCTCGTCTCCAGGGAAAGAGAGTCGTCAAGACTTACTTAAGTCATCCCTGCAAAGTGTATGTAAAAGAAGCCTCTTTTCAGAGCTTGGTTGTTTGTAGAAGCAGGAAATCTCCCTCTCCCTCTTCCAGGGATTGAAGAGATAAGATAGCTGCTGTCCCCACATGTTCCCTTTTCTCATTATTTCCCAATTTCTCTTACTTTGACAGTTGTATCAGAGGCGAGTATCTCCAAGGATGCCTCCCTCCTGGGGACCTTGACAGGAGTGGCCGGCGTTGGCCATCTCCCAGGGAAAAGTAGCTCAAGGCAGGTGGTGGTGATGGATGGGAAGTGGGGGAGGGAGGGGGCCAGAGAAGAGAGAAACTTGGGGGGAAATTATTAACGAATAACCTTATAATGGGAGAGTGACCCCGTTGTTGCCACTATTTGGCAGTATTTTAATAGGGACCCCTTTAGAAGACTAAAGGATAACAACACATGTTACAGTAAGGACTTGCGTCTGTGTTGGTTTAATGGATAATGGAAAGAACAAAGGTCTAAGTGTCAGAAGACCAAGGAGATGGTCTCAGCACTATTAATTACTAGCTGTAGGACCTTGGACAAATAATATTACCTCTCTGTGATTCAGTTTCCTTGTCTGTAAAATGGGAAGAGCAATATCTTTCTGCTTGCTTCCCAGGAAATTATGAGGGACAAAGGGGATTGTGTGTTGGTTGGGTGGAGGCCCTGCCTACAGTAGCTGGGTAGGCTGCATCCTCTGTGCGTCTGCTACCCATGCAGCCCAGCTCCAGCTTCTGAGGGCAAGGAAAGTGTGATTCTGGGCTATGAGGTCTGGGCAGTGGTAGGACGTCCTCGGAAGATTAGTTTGGGGTCATGACATGTTAACACATTGATCACCTGCTCCATGTCCGATACAGTGATGCTCTGCAGCTGTGAAATAGGATTATAAGCTTTCAGTATTGTTGCTAAAATCTGTCCTGACTTTGTTTGCTCCTATTGCCTAAGCAAGTCCTGAACATGGGCTGAGAGCCCAGGGTCAAGTTCCTGAGAAGAGCAGAAGAGCATCCTCTCCTCTACAGAGGATCTGCTGACTCCAGAAGGGCTGATTCACAGAGTGACTTACCGTGGCTGTGAAGAGTCCCTAGGGTGAGGCATTGATAGCCAATGGCTGCTCTGTTAAATCTTCCAAATGTTCTGGATGTTCCACTTGCTACAGATCAACTACTGAAGGTAAGTTCCTCATGAAGCTCTTGTCTACATAAGTGGGGATGGGGAGGCAAAAGACAATAGGAAAGAAGCAGGGTGGGTTCTGGTACCTTCTGGGTCTTAGTGGTTAAGAGCTTGGATTCTGCATTCAAAGTGGGGTTCAAATCCTTGTCCTGCTACTTACTGGCTATGTGACCTTGGGTGAATGTCCTGTTACCCCTCAGCAGCAGTTTCCTAAATGCTGATGTGTGCGAGATACTTCTCTTAAAGGTCCGCAGTGAGGACTCAGTAACAGATACAGGGCTTACATCTTACAAGTTGCTGTCATTTCATGTCTCCTGTCTTTGAGCTCTGTCATGTTTTTTCTTTGTTTCCCCCTAAACCTAGCACCTATGTGAATAGAGGAAGGAAGGGAGGGAGGGAGGAAGGGAGGGAGGTTATCTATCTGATTTGGTGGGGAGGGGTCTGGATTTCTAGTAATCCCTCATGTTCTTCAGTGACCCTGGAGCTGGGTTCACAGGTGGTGAGGCTCAGCGTTCTTACCTGGATTCTCGAGAGTAGTAGCTGCTATAGGGAATGTGAGTAAAATAGGATCCCCTCCCTCTCCCCACTCCACACCCTCTTCAACTGTGCCTCTGTCTGAGATAGTCATTTGAACAGTTGCCCATCTTATAAACAGTCAAGGGAATTGACAATCACTCAACTAGAATGACAGATTGCTTTCTGACCTGGGGCCCCGGGGCCCAGGCATGCATCAGGGAACCCAAAGCAACACACAGGCCCCAGAATCACTGCATCCTGACAGCTGCTGGGTGGCGACCACCTCCCGGTGTCAGCGAGGGCAGAGGACCTGGCCTTGTCTGAGAGGCTACTCAGGTGAATTCAGCCTTGGGGACTTCAGGGTGCTTTAAACATACAAACAAGGCACACAGAGACTGGAAAACAGAGAGTAAAGGCAAACACAAAAAATGGGAGAGAAGAGGTGGGGGGCTAGACTGTTAGCTGCATCCTGACCACCTTGTTTCTAGTCTCGTCATTACCAGACTCTGCGACCTTAGACAAGTTACCTCACCTTTCTGAGTCTCTTTCCTCGTCAGTACAGTTAGACAGTTAGATAGTTGGCTGCTTTGGATTAGACAATCTATGCTTTGCACGCAAGAAGGTCAGGCTTTAAGCACAAAGGAGAAATGAACTTGAGTCAGAGGTTCTGCCTCTGACCTGGCTTGGGGACCCCTTGTCACCTGCCAGAGTAGACTCAAGTTTCTAGAGTGTAGATAACAAATAATTTCCCTCTCAGTGGCTGGTTTAGATGGGGTTCCCAGTAGGCTGGTGTCTTAGAGATTCTCAGGTATAAAAAATATTATGACCCTGGGAGAAGATGCTTTGCTACGTACATTACTTTAGAAAACAAAATATCCAAATCTGTATACTATATTCATCCTTTACAAAGCAATGCAACCTGAAGGTATTTGCTCTAGTTGGGTTCCTGTTGAGTAACAAGCCCTATGAAATAGCAAATGCATGCAATAAATCACAAATAATACATATATAGGAACTTTGGAGTTTTACTATTTCACCCAAATTTGCCCTAGTAGAATCAGAAGGTCTGTTTCATCCAACCTGGAACCTGGAAAATGATATTCTCTTCAAGTAATTGTGTATAACACTGGCTTTGATAGTTTTCATAAATTATTTTAGAACTTTTGGGAGAGGGTACATCAGGCATTCTTTTAGTGACACCTCATATTTAAATTCTAAAAAGTCTCTCCTTTAGGAGAGAGAGAAAACACATTTCTAGCCATGTCCTCTGGCTGTCAGTCTGAAATTCTAATCATGCCTGGGCTCAGAGCTTTAAAACGAAGGTAGATATTTAATAACTGTTGACTCAGATGGGATCTAAAGCATACTGCCACATGCAGGACAAAGGCCTTCTAGGTAATGCTTACATTAATGGGGCCAAAAAAGAGAAGATCACCCTTTGGGCTTGTGACCCATGGGATGATTTGAGGTGGTTACCCAGGTGCCTCAGAACAGTTTGAAAACGTCTGACCTAGACAGTGATCAAAGCTTTCTCAACACTAAAATGTATCCAGTTCTATAGGAATGAAGCGCCAGCTGATCTGGAGAAAGGTGTGCATTGAAGGAGAATTGTGACACAGTGGGCATTGTATAAAGGGAAAGGTAGGTGGGTAACACCATGAAAGACAGGGCTTATCTGAGTAGGCCTCCAAAGCCCCCAACTCTCCTTCCTGTAGGTCTCTTCTTCTGGCTGATGGCCCCAGCTTCATCCTGGGGCCCCACACCTGGTCTTGCCTAGCCCTTCAGAGAAGCCTCTTGTTTGGATGAATGTCTGGTGTGTGGCTTCCATTTGCCCCTGGTCATTGACTCAGCTTTCCGTGTACTCCTCAGTCTGCTTCTCAGGCCAATCCCAGCCCCCTGCCTGCTGCCCCATATATCCTTAGCCCTCTACTCAGCAACCCAGCCTCTGCCATATGACTGTGGACAGAACTAGAAAGAAAGAGACAAAAAGAATAAGTTTGAGACTAAAATCAGAAAGGTTTGTCATATTCTTAAGTGATGGCTAAGACTCAGTCTGGGTTGACTTCAGACTAAGAGAATGTAGAGACTAAAAATCTGTGCTCTCTACTCAGGTGGCTGAGGTTCAAATCCTGTCTCAGCCACACACTGCCTCTGTGGCCTCAAGTAGGAAGTTCCACCTCTCTGAGCTTCAGTTTCTCATCTCAAAATGGGAAATATTAATCCCTACCTTACTGGGCTCTTCTGAGTATTAAATGAGATGAAGAAAGCCTGGCACATAGAAGAGACTCAGTAAATGTTCATTTTATTCCCTTTGTTAGACCAGTATCAAGAGATGGTCTCCATGATACTTACTATTTAAATAACCATTGCAGAGAAAACAGCAGTATCAACTTCTTCATTCTCATTAAACATGTCAACCACAGAAGATCTGATGGGTCCAGGAGCCAGTGGTTTGAAATACTTAATTAGGTTTACTTTAACTTTTTAGAGGTTCTGAGATTACAATGACTTAACTAGCTTAATGTATCAAGTGTTGGACCTCCTCCCTGCTGATAAAAGTTCCAGAGCTTTGTCCATGGGACCAAGTAATATCACAGCAAATATATCGTCATGAAGCTGGACCTGATACCCTAATTGATCCTGCCTGTTTTCTTTAATTTTTATTATGGAAAAATTTGAGCATAAACAGTAGTCAAAAGAATAGTAGAACAAAGCCCATGTACCTATCACCCAGCTAATCTTGTTTTATGCATATTCTTACTTGCTCTCCTACCAGAATATTTTAAAGCAAATCTCAGACTTCATATAATTATATACACATTTCAGTATCCAGAGAAGAACTATTTTTCAGACATAACCACAGTACGTTATCACCTCCAAAAATTATTACAATAATTCCTCAATATCATTCAATATCCAATCAGTTCTCTCCTTCTCCCACCCCCCACATATATAGTTTGTTTGTATCAGGATCCAAATAAGGTCCATATTGTAATTGGTTGATTTTTCACATGGGTCACTTTTTTAGAAAACTACACTTTACTTTTTAGAACAGCTTTAGGTTGACAGCAAAACTGAGTGAAAAGTACACAGTTCCCAAATGCCCCCGGCCTCACACATCCACAAACTCCCCCTCTATGAACATCCTGCACCAGAGGGGTACATTTGTAACGAGTGATGAACCCACACTGACACATCACTATCACCCAAACTCCATAGTTTACATTAGTGTTCACTCTTGGTGTTATGCCTTCTGTGGGATTTGACAAACATATAATGACATGTATCCACCATTATAGAATCATACAGTTATACATACATTATAGTATCATACAGATACAGTTTTACTGCCCTAAAAATCTTCCGTGCTCTACTTATCCTTTCCTCCTCACTAACCCCTGGCAACCACTGATCTTTTTACTGTTGCCATAGTTTTGTCTTTTCCAGAATGTCTTATAGATGGAATTATACAGTATGTAGCCTTTTCAGACTGGCTTCTTTCATCTAGTAACATGCATTTAAGGTTCTTCCGTGTCTTTTCATGGCTTACTAGCTCATTTCTTTTTGGTGCTGAATAATATTTTATGGTCTGGATGTACCACAGTTTATTTATCCATTCACCTACTGAAAGACATGTGAGATGTTTCCAAGTTCTGGCAATTATGAATAAAGTTGCAATAAACATCTATCTGCAGGATTTTGTGTGGACATAAGTTTTCAACTCATTTGGGTAAATACCAAGGAGTGTGATTGCTGAATTGCATGGTAAGAGTCTGTTTCGTTTGATAAGAAACCACCACACTGTCTTCCATTTTGCATTCCCATCAGCAATGAATGAGAGTTCCTGTTGCTCCACATCCTCAACAGCACTTGGTGTTTTCAGCATGGGTTGGTTTTTAACTTATGGGTTTCTCCTCTATCTCTTTCTTTTTTACCTTTCATTTTATTTGTTGAAGAAACCAATCATTTGTCCTGTAGAGTTTTTCCTGGTCTAGAGTTTGCTGATTGTGCCCACATGGTGTCATGTAGCATGTTTTTCTGTCTCAGAATTGCCTGCAAATAAGTATTTAGGTCTCTAGTTTGATCAGATTAAAATGTGATCTTTTTGGCAAGACCACTTTATAGATGATGGTGTGTACTTTCATCAGGAGGCACAAAATGTTTGTCTCTCTTTTTATAACATTATCATCATCATTGCCTAGATATATTAATTCATTAGTGTTGCAAAATGATGCTATTCTATCATCCCTTCTGCATTTATTAGCTGGAAACTCTATAAAGAGGAAACTTCCCCTCTTCAACAATTTGGTTACTTTGAAGTACAGTTCACATTGGAAAGGTGAAATAAATGTTAATTCTTTCCTTTTGTTTGCCAGTTTTAAAAATATTGAATTAGTTCCCTAAAACACATTTGCTTATTTCAATCCATTGTAACAGTTATTATCCTAACTGTTGCTTGGATTGCCCCATCTTTGGCCAGTGGGAACCTCTTTGAAACAGCTCCTGAATCCTTTTCCCTTGACCCCAGTAGACTCTGATAGCTTCCTTGCTGTCTGGTATTACAAGAAGCTCCAGGCTTAAGCCACACATTTCCTGCTCCAGACCTGGAATCAGCCCTTTTTCCAAGGAGCCTTGTTACTTGTAGTAGATGACTGCTGCTTTTTGCATTATGTTCTTCAATGTCAACAAAAGTGAAAGCTTAGACAATTAGCTAGCATAGATTCTTATTGGGGTTGTAGAATGTCTTGCATCTGGGACAACCTAGGATACCTCGACATAGGCATCTTGATATTCTGAGAGGCATTCTCTGTCTTGGCTATGAGAAGGACCTTCTGTAAAGACTTGTTTGTCAATGTTTCTTAGGTACTCACAGTCATCCAGGTCTCCTTCTATCATAATAGTATGAGTGTAATAACAATCACTACACTCTCAAGACTTTAACTATATACCAGGCATTTGACATGCATTTTTTATCCTCCCAGCAACCCGATAATATAGGTATTATCATTAATTCTCCCTTGTTACGGATGAAGAAACCAAGGCAGAGAGGTTGAGTGTCTTACTCAAGATTACAGAGAGTGAATTGGCAGTGTTGGGGTTTAAACTTGGGTAGAAATAATTATGGCACTATACTCTCAGCAGCAAAACTGGCTTGCTTGGCAAGATGTGACTACAGGGAAAGCTGTTTTCATTTGTGGTTAAGGAGATTTCAAATAGAAGATGCACATTTAAGACATAGTGGTGATGGAGTGGGGAGGACCATATTTCCAGAACCTGGTTCATTGTCTTGTCTCAGCTTATTCCTGAATCCTCAATGGCAGGTTGTCCTGGGTAGTGCTTTGATTCAGGAGCTTCCCCAGCCTTGACTCTGAGCTGGTTTCAGGCCTCTAAAGGGGGAGAAAGACTAGAAAAGGAGAAAATGGGCATAGAGGAAGGGGTTACACCATGCTTGCTCCTGCAGTTGGGTTAATGTTTTAATTTAATTGACGGCTGGTGTCCCACCAGAGTCTATTGCAGTGTCAAAACGGCATTTGTTAAGCCTGGCAAAGAGACAGACTATGCCTATGTGTACTCCTTAGTCTCTGAAGCCAGCGCTTTTTTCTTTAATGTCCTTTGATGTGTTACAAGATCCTAATTAGGGCAGTTCAATAAATCAGTCCCTTGGACATTGACACTTCAACACAGGCCTAATTTGCTAAGCACTGGTGGACATTAACCAGTTGTTGGAAATTTGCTGTGACATTCCTCAAAGACTCATACAGAGATCCTAGTCCCACCAGAGGCCCCGACACCAGATTCTGGCCCTGAGTGTATGTTCACAAAGGTTGATCTCAGATAGTCCATGACTAATAATACCTCCCCCAGGCCTTTAGTGGATTAGGCTATTGTTTGCCTAATGCTCCAGGATAGACAGAGATATGTAAGTGTTAAGTGGTGGCCTCATGGCTCCAAGTTTCCTGTGGTTACTGCCCAGCCTTCAGGATTAATTTGGGGCCTATCTCTGTAGAGAGTCAACTGTCCTGTGCAATCCTCATTCATAACTTCCTGCTACATCTGGCGAGACGCCAGGACACTCATTCTTTGTCTACTAGGCTGAAAGGGGGAAAGAGAGGGGGTGGAGAATTACAGAGGAAGGAAGGGCATTAGGGAAGCCTTATCTATCTTCAGAGAGTTCATCCATTCCTTCTCTGCACAGGATAAGAATGGCAATCAGCCCTATTGGCGTCCTGGGTATCCAGCCTGGAATTGCACAGGAAGGATGTGACATGTTTGGGGAAGGGACACTCCCACCTGATACAGGCTTTGGAACCAGCACCTGGGAAAGTAACATGATAACACCAATATTTTTTGAGCCTTCCCTAAATGCCAGCCCCTGTGCTCATGACTTTAAAGGCAATATTTTATTTCAACTTCATTACAGCCCTATAGCTTTCTTTGGGGTAGAAACTCTTATTATTTACATTTTAGAGAGAATGCAATTGAGGCCAGAGAGGTGAAGCCCCTTGCCCATCACGTGCACCTAGAAGAGGCCGATGCGGTCTGACCCTGAACCACCATGCTGTGTGGAATGCTGCAGGTTGGAGGAACAGTTTCCAGCCTGTCCCAGGCAGCTGCGGGTGTGATGGTTCTCTCGTCGGGCCCACTCCTGTGGTGGACACTGGATCATGCACGAGCCCCAGAGGGCCAGTTAGGGAACTGGCTCCACAAAGTCCAGTGAAATAAAGTGGGGTGGAATGAAGTAATTATTACAGAGGGCAAAGCCTGGAACTGCTCTAATTAATGTTTAAAAAGTAGTTGATTTGCAAACTTCAGAATTCTTAACTCCTATTAGCCAGATATTACCTGTGTTCCATCTCATGGCTGACCATGGGACACTGTGGATCTCTTCCTCGGGCTTCGTGCGTACAGTGCTCAGCTTCCTTCTGTGACATTAGGAATTGCTGCCATCCTTTCTTCCATACACACCTCTTAGGTACTTGTGTATGTATGCCAGGCTCCATGCTGGCTGACTAGGATACTGTGAAGAACAGGCAGCAATTCCTGCAATTGACATGAGTCCAGCTTTGGATGCAGTCAGCATAGCGCTGTGCTTAACAGCAAGGGCCTGGGTCAGACTGTCTAAGTTTAACCCCCAACTCCACCAAGTATCTCAACCTCACTGAGTCTTGGTTTCCTCACCTGTAAAATGGGGACAACAATAGAATTTATTTCACTGGGAGCAGCAAAGATTAAATGAGATAATTCATGTAAAAACTTGACCCAGTCACTGGTGTGTAGTGAGCTCAAATAGATATCAGCTGTTATTATTTCCTGATTTTGGGAACTTACCCTCTTTTCATGAAAGCCAGGATTTCCTGGTTTGGTGGCCCTGGCTCTCGAATGTGTGTTTAGTTGCTGGCTCCCTGACAACATGGTCTCAGTTTTAACTGGCCCGGTACAAGACTGTACAGTGGCTCACTGCCCCAGGAAGTCCACAGCTGGAGGGGCTGGCCTGGCACTTGCTCTTGGGCCCCATCCCTTCCCAGCCTTGTCCCTGCCTCAAGTAATGCATTTGCAGTTTTCTTCAGGATTGGTGACATATTTTTACATCAGCTAGAATATTTTTGCTATTTCTTTGATTTCTCCCTTTCAAAACAGAAAGATCACTTTTTTTAAACTTGACTATTAAAGAACTGGACAATATGCCCATTTTACATACTAACTCAATCACACCAGGCTTTAATGATATTTGGCTCTGTATGAAGAACACAATCTGTAGTAAATTGGTCTCCCTTCCACCATCCTCATAGGCTTTGCTTTCTCTTGCCTCTGTGCCTCTGTTGGCTGTCTCCCTCTCCTGGACTACCTTCTTTTTGTCCAGTTTTTTTCATCCTTCAATGCATATCTCAAGGTTTTACTCCCACTGTGCAGCTGTGGAGCCTTCAACTCCTGCTTGATTTCTTTCCTCCCTGAATAAGTGAAGTGCTCAGTGTCGACCCGCAATTTGGCACTTTTCACACACTTTCTTATATTCAGCTTATTCCATAAACATTCAGTTAGCATCCTAATGTTTTCCAAACTCTGTGCTAAGTATTTTTCACATATATTACCTCTTTTAATCCTTTCAACAATCCTGAGAATAGATGTTGTTAACTTTCCCACAAAGTATATGCAAAAGTTGAAGTTAGATTCCAGTAGCTTAAATAATTTGTCCATTAAGAAAATGAGAAGACAAGCCGCAGACTGGGAGAAAATATTTGCACATAATATATCTGAAATAGAATTTGTATCCAGAATAGAGAAACAACTCAACAATAAGAAGACAGACAACCCAATTAAAGATAGGCCAGATTTGAATAGACATTTTGTCCAAGAAGATATGTGAATGGCTAATCATATGTGAAAATATATTTAACATCATTAGCCATTAAAAAATGCAAATCAAAAACCACAATATGATGCCATTCACACCCACCAGTATGGCTATAATCAAAAAGACAGATAATAACGAATATTGATGAGGATGTGGAGAAACTAGAACACTCATGCATTGCTGGTGGGAATGTAAGATGGTGCAACCACTTTGGAAAAAGAGTTTGGCAATTTCTTAAAAAGTTAAACAGATACTTACCATATCACCCAACAAATCCACTCCTAGGTGTCTACCCAAGAGAAATGAAAATATATATCTACACGAAGATTTATATGTGAATGTTCATAGAAGCATTATTCCCAGTAGGTCAAAACTGAGACAATCCAAATATCCATTAGCTAGTGAATGGATAAACAAAATGTAGTATATCCGTAAAATGGAATTCAATTCAGCAATCAAAAGGAATGAATACATGCTACAACATGGATGAGGCTCAAAAATGTTACACTAAATAAAAGAAGTCATACACATGAATACATACTGAAGGATTCTATTTATGTGAAATTTTTAGGAAAGACAAATCTACAGAAAGAGAAGCAGGTCAGTGGTTGTCTGGAGCTGGGCTGAGAACGAGGATTGACTGCAAAGGTCATAAGAGAACTTTTGGGGTGATGTTCTAAACTCGGATCGAAGTGATGTTTGCACAGCTCTATAAATTTACTAAAAATAATTTTATTGAATTGTGTACTTACAATAGATAGAGTATGGTATATAAATTATACCTCAGTAGTGACATTAAGAAAAATAAATACTTGTCCAAGATCGCACAAGTAGCAGAGTAAGGGATTTGGACCTGATTTTTCTTCAGTGCTCTTCTTGCTAGCCTTTGCTATTTGTTCTTGTGTGTGGCTTGTCTCCTCAACAGACAGACAACTCGTTGAGAACAAGGAACATGCCTTTACATTTTTGAGACTCCCGCACGGTGTTCTCAACAAATATGTGGAATTGAGTTGACAGTGCATCATATTCCAATGGGATTATTCTGTACCAGAAGGAACAGCATAGGGCTGCTGTTTCTCCAAATGCTGCCCGGAGTGTTGAGACATGAGGGGTAGATAGTTCATCAAAGGCATGCCGCCTGGAGAACAATGTAGTGACAGGGCTGGCTGACAACGAGAGACAAAGGGCTGTGCTGTTGAACACTGCCCAGAGCAACCTGTCTCTTCCTGCTCAGCCCAGCAGACTGTTAAAAGGACCACAAAAGGCTGCTGGGGAGATGACAAGAGCTTAAGAATTCGCTGAATGTGTTACCCTTGATAGCAAGAGTAAACCCGAATGACCTTCCCGGGACACGCGGTAGAGATGATTAGAATATAGGGCAGACCTGAATCCAGGCAGGGAGGCCGAGACACGTGTTTGAAGACTCGGCAGTGGGCTCATGCATATTTGATCCGCTCAATAGAGTTAATGACTTTGTAGGAAACCAATATTAATTTTTTTGCCACAATTTAAAAAGGTGTTATGGGAAAAAATTGTCCAAAACTTAAAAAATGGGCAAGAGAGACTACTGGGTGTCCTTTCAGGGGCTTCCTGGGCATTGTCTAGCACACCCTATAAGGTGTGCACTTTTGACTGGCTTCCTATTGATTAGGTTATTTTGCAACCATAAGGGTAGCAGTTAACTTGTAGAAACCTTGATAAAAATACAAACAATTGTCCACAGCAAAGCAAATGAATTTCATTGAGTAGGTATAGAGAAGATAACCCCAAACATTATACTTTATTGCCCTTTCAGATATTAACCAGTTTTGCACCTATTAGCAAATTATTTTTAGCATTCTTGACTGGCTATAGATGTCTCTATTCTTCAATTTCTCCACTGAAGCAGTTTTAACATCTTACAGGTTTTCCTGTTAATGAGTCCCATAAAACCTTTGACACATATTCCTTTTATATTTGCACAGAAGTCATGTTTTTAACTTTTTGAAGATTCTACTGAAGCAGTGTGCATAGACTGTTTCATGGCTATGGTGACCAAAAATTGTAGGCTGGCATCTGATCAGAAAATTGAAGGAACCCTCTCCCCCTGCGCGCCCCCCAAGCCTGAGACTCCTCTGTCATCCTCTATCAGTCCAGCAGGCACCATTCTCTCCACCAGGGAGCTTTCTCTAACCTTTAGACTGGGCTAGGTTTCTTTGTTCTGTGCTCTCACAACAGAACACTCTCTGGATTTGTTTTTCTCATAACGTCGTACACACACCCACCTGAAAATGGTAAAAATCCAAACAAGGGCAACAGTCAGAATGCTCCCATGCAGGGTTTCTGAGAAAGCAGTGGGCAGAGTAGGCTCAGCTATCAGTTCAGACCATCAGTAAGTACCAGCGTTGGGGAGTTTATCTTAACTGGGTTACGAGGCAAGCTTGACGAGCTGGTGGGCAAGCGTGGGTTGGGTACCAACTTGGAGCCCACCTACATGTTTTGTAACTTTTCTGGGCAGGCTGTTTCTCTTGCAGTCAAACTGCCCGATCCAAGTACAGTTGCCCACAGCTGGTCCAAGAAGCACAGAAACTAGTGGTGGTAACTTTCTACATCAGGATTAACAATACTGTATTGTACACTTAAAAACATTTGTTAAGAGGGTAGATCTCGTGTTAAGTATTCTTACTACAGCAAAACAAAGGGGCGTGAAGAAACTTTTGGAGGTGCTGGATGTGTTCATTACCTTGATTGTGGTGATGGTTTCATGTCTGTATGCAAATATTCAAACTCGTCAAATTGTATATATTAAATATGTGCAGATTTTTTTGGTATGAATTGTGTCTCAGTGAAGCTGTTAAAAATTTTAGTATGAAAAATTTTTTTAAGATTAATAGTACAAATATGGGCAAATAGCCAAAGGTCCTAGGCAAACAGAGAGAACTTGTTGAACCAACTCAAAACCATTGCAAGTATTCAAATAAACATATTCTAATTCTTATATAGGAGCTAGTTCTGTAGCCCTTATTTCCCTCATTTTTTGCTATCAAAACCATCCCTGAGAGAGAGAATATCTTTCATGTGTTTTAAAAAATGAGTATATAATTTCTTCTTTCTATTTATCATATAAGGTTTAGCTTAATATTAGCAATAGCTCTATGCTCTTGTGAAGTATTGATACTTGAGTTGGATTTACTTGGCCTAACTATCTCTCCGAAGTCAAAAGAGGATGGATTTATACATTTGTAGATAGCCATACCTATCTGCAAATGGGAACATTTAGATATTTATAATATACTATTATTATTATTTAAAAGAAATGGAAAAGCACTTGCATACACACATATATACAGAAGAGAAAAGCTAACACAATAAGAGTAAGATTATTAAATTCACAATGACTATTGATTTTTAAACTCTCATCACAAAAGGCAAAGGTATTTAGATTTAGTTAAAAGTAATTCATATTCTTTTTACGAGAGACACACTTAAAGTGACACAGAAAGTTTGAAAATAAAATTTTAAATGGGATAGACCAAAAAATACATGCTAATACAGACAAAAAGAGGACAATTTTGGCAATATTAACACCAGACAAAGGAAAATTCAAGGGAAAAAATTAAGTGGAGCAAATATCTGTTTTATATAGCATTAAAAAAAGTGATTTGCAACAAAATGGTGCCTCTCAGACACATCTGGTGGGCAGACGCTATCATCACAATATAATAGTCAGTTGCGCTTTAAAACGTCAACATGTGAAAGTCATTTTCATTACATTTTAATACTGAGCAACATAACATCAAAATATCAAAGTAGAAACTGTTAGAGATAAAGGGAGAACTGACTAAAATTTTGATTATAATAAGACTTAGTACACTCGGTTCAATCACGGACAGAGCAAGTAGACAAAAATAAATAAGGATATAGAGAATCTGCATAATATGATTAATAATCTTTGTTTAATAGATCCATATGGAAAATTATAGCTTACAAATAGGGAAAATATTCTTTTCAATGTCAATGAAATATTTAATAGAAGTTAATCATTTATTAAGACACTAAAGAGAATTCAAGACATTCCAAAACTCTTTGGAAGTTGTACAGGCTATGTTCTCTGTCTACGATGCAATAAAACTAGAAATAAAAACAAATGTTAAAAAATTTAAAGCAAAAATGTTTTAAAACTTGAAAAATTTAAAAATGCATTTCCAAACATGAATGAATGAAACAAATAAAAACAATAGTTGCAGACTACTTAAAAAATGACAGTAAAAATATTACCTCTTACTCTGGGAGGTCGCCAATTTTGCGATAGATGGTATTCTTTCCAAATATTTGCTACCTGACCTGTGATGGGGATTTGATACCTCCTCCCCACCACTGCCACTTGATATTTGCTTGGTCATTTGAATGTGAATGGGATTAGCATATGCCCTGTCCAAGCAGAAGCTTTAAGAGCTCATGCGTGCCTCAGCCACTGCTCTTCTGCCGTGAAAACAGCATGTCCCAGATATGAGGCTGTTTCTTCAGCCTGAATCTCAAAATGAAGAATACATTGGTCAGAGCTGCAGCCAACAAGGAAAGGACATGAAATGTGAAAAAGAAATAAACCTTGGATATTGTAAACCAATGAGATTTGGGGATTATTTGTTCCTGCAGCATAACCTAGCAAAAATTGACTAACACAGCCATATGCTGTAAAGAAAATCAGAGTCTCAGTGTGTTTATTAAAAACAACAGCAATAACAAAAATAATCTAAGCATTCAAGTCAGTCTAGAAAGAAAGAGAAATATAATGGAAGCAGGAGGAAGGTAGCATAAAGTTTAAAGCAAAATTAATTAGAAAAGTGAAAAAATGATAGTAAACCCAAAACATTCTTTCAAAAGGACCAATTACATTGGCAAACTCCCCACAAGTTAAAACGAAAACAGAGAGGAAAAAAACCCCCAAAATACAAAAAATCCGATATAAAATATCCATAATGAGAAGTGGATTTAGGCAAAGACACAACAGCGATTTATGAAAAATTTTAAGAAACTACAATGTGCATCTCTATGTTGATCAGTTTAAAAATCCTGATTAAATGAATTTCTAAAAATGAAAATACAAATGGTCAAGTTTGTATAAAAGTTGAGAGTCTACATAGAACAAAAGCATGGAAAGGGTAGAAAACATTGCTAAAGACCTACTGTTGAGGTACTGGATCCAGAGACATTTATTGACAAGTTCTTTCATATGTTCAAGGAACACATAATTCCTGTGCTATCAAAACTGTTAAAAAGAAGGGAAATAAAAGCTTCACAATTTATTAGAAAACTAGTATAACCCTCATGCCCAAACTGGTATATTAGAACCTAAAAAAGAGACAACTATAGACTAAATGTGCAACTATATAAATGTAATAATTCTATATGAAATATTGGCAAATCAAAACTGGAGCTATTTTTTTAAAATATACTGTGTCCAAATGAGTTAATCTAGAAATATAAGACTGGTATAATTTTAGGAATTTGTTAATATAGTTAATCATATTATTAGAACAAGGGAAAATATTAGTGTCAAAATATCAAAAATATTGATGTCAAAAACAGCTGAGGGGCTGGCCCGGTGGCGTAGCGGTTAAGTTTGCGTGCTCTGCTGCGTCCACCCCGGGTTTGCAGGTTTGGATCCTGGGCACGGAGCTACTCACCACTTATCAAACCATGCTGTGGCAGCGTCCCATTTAAAGTAGAGGAAGATGGGCACGGATGTTCGCTCAGGGCTGGTCTTCCTCAGCAAAAAAAGAGGGGGGATTGGCAGCGGATGTTAGCTCAGGACTAATCTTCCTCAAACACACACACACAAATCTGATAAAATCCAAAATCTATTCCTAATTTAAAAAAAAATCCTCTTAAAGAGAAATAGAAAAAAATTTAACTTAATTAAGAATCCTGATACAGTCTATACGGAAGCCAAAATATAACAATGTATACCTGAAATTTATATAATTTTATAAACCAATGTGACCTCAATAAGAAAAAGAAAGAAACCCGAAATTACTAGCAAAAAAATAAGAAGTATTTCCCTTAAAGTCCAAAAACAAGACAAAGATGTCCACTGTAACCATATTATTAAGTATTGTTCTGGAATTTAAAGAATGACAATAAGATAAAAAAATGAAATGAGAGGTATAAACATTGATAAAGAGGCAAAGATATTTTTTGCAGAAGACAGTTGCTTATCTGGAAAAACTAAGAAAATCAAACACACTGTGGAGTAAAATAAGGTCCTCATGATTTACAAACAATAAAAAAAGAGAGTTAGAAAAAAGCACACACACACGCAGTCTTGGTGTATGTAACATCCTGACACAATGAGAGGAAACATGAAGGAGGACATTGATTAATTTGATTTTTTAAAACTTCTTCGAGACAGAGAATACAATAAATAAAACTGAGAGATACATGATAAGCTGAGAAAAATATTTTATATCCATCGTAAATGTTAATTCCTTTGATAGATAGAGAACTCTTGCAAATTGTTGAACACTTTCATTCATTTGGTGAATATTTATTGAGGACTTATTCTTTGCCAGGCACTGTTGTAGGTGCTCGGGAGACAGAAATGAACCAACAGATACAAATCCCTGCCATCAGAGAATTTACCTCCTTAGGCAATTTATTTTAAAAAATGCAGATACTAATGAAAAATGAAAAAATCTTGATCTCCATTAGCAGTTAAAGAAATGTGAATGAGTACTGTTTTTCTTTAAAGCTAATGTATAAAGATATCCATATGACTTGGAGATTTTATATTTTGTTGGATGCTATATAATTATTGCAGGTACATCTCCCAGGTTTTAAATTAATCCCCCTCGAACATGGCTTTAATTCCCTCAGGCCTGAGAGAAGTCTGCCAGGAGAGACAGGATGTGACAGGGCTGGGATTAGGGTAGGCAGGTGAGGTGAGTTGTTCAAGTGCAGGATTGGATCCCACCTTTACTTAAACTTTTGATATTTTGTTCATTGTGGATTTTTTACATTAATTTTGGTTTTTTAAAATATTGCTTTAAAGTATTACTTTTCTTGAATACTGAATTTTTTGGAACCCCCTTCCCCTAAATTTTGCACCAGAGGTAACAGCCTCACTCACCTCACCCTATTCCCAGCCCTGCTCCCTGACAGCCCTCTGCACCCTCAGTGCTCCACAAACAGCATCTCTACATGTCCTGCTTCTGCTTCCTGTCTATCCTCCTGGCGCCCTACTGGCAACCTAGAACCAAACATTGGTGCTCTGGGTGGAGTGAGGGATGGCAGCAGTCCCAGCCATTCATGGAGCACTTCCTTTGGCTTGGCCTCTGTGCAAAGCACTCTACCAGCATTATCTGAATCCTCACAATAGCCTGATAGGTTGGGTAACAGTGAATCCTATGCATCTCCCAATATCATTCTTTTCTCTCAGTAACAGACTTTCCTAATTGCCTCTGGGCACATGGCCATCCAGAATAAAGACATTTCCTAGGTTCTCTTGCAGGTGGGTCTGGCCATGTGATTAAATCCAGGACAAAAGAAAGTAAGTAGGAGTGCTGTGCAATTTGCAGGACGTGTCTATAAAGGAGAAGGCCATTCCCTTCTTCTCTCTTTGCCTGCTCCCTCTGCGTAGAATATGAGTGTGAGGACTGGAGCTGCAGCATCTGTCTTGGACCAGAAGATGAAACCACCATTGAAGTTTGTGGAGCAACTAGGTAGAAGACTGACTCCTTCATCACGTGCCCCTGTGCCCAGCTGCAATTAGGAAAGTCTGTTACTGAGAGAAAAGACTGACTCCATACCAGGTATAGAGTGCTATGTTACATGAGAGAGGCATAGACTTCTATCTCATTAAAACCACTGTTATCTTAGGTTTCCTGGTACTTGCAGAGCAGCCTGATTCTAATTCATTCTGATAGATATTACTATGAGTCCCCTTTGTAGATGAGGAAACTAGATGCAGAGAAGTTAAGCACCTTTTACAAATGTGCATGGCTGTTGACAGATTAGAATCTGAAGCCAGGATGTCTGACTCCAGTGCCCTAGCTCTTAATCCTGTGCTATTAAAGTTCCCTGCTCCAGAAAGATTTCCAAATCTGAGCAAAGGGCCTGGAATCCTAGATTTCAGGTGCTCATTCCTGTACTTTTCTCTAGCCAAGGTCCTAAACCCATCTGGGGCTCCAGGAGTTGAAAATGGCTCAGGAGGAGAACAGGAATTCCTTATAAATGTCTTCTCAGTTACTGTCCATACCTTGCTCTGTCCTCAGACCACCACATGACACCAGCACTGTTTATTTGCATTGGTCCTTGAGGATCCTCCATCAGTGTTTCCAGGACAAAAGTTACTCAGCTCTTCCTACAATGAGAGTGGGGGATGGGGCTGGGGTGGGGGTGGGCTGCATCTCTGCAGGCACTTTGGAAATCCCACCACCTTAAGACAGTCTCATGGAAACCCAGTCCCAGCCTTGGAACACTGTATAGGCCTGTAGCATTTTGACATTGAGCATCTCTGCATTGTTGAAGTAACTGAGCACATTGCCATGTGTTTATCCCCTCAGGTCAGACCAATGGTAAAGGAAGTTCATGGCCCCTGCTTCTCCAGTAACTGATGTGTGATGCTTCAACCAATGCATTTCAGGCTTATAAGCAGTTCCCCCGAATCTACAGGCAAAAAAGCTTTCACCATCTCCCCCTCCCCCATGAGTGACCAGTGTCTCAGCATTAATGCATCTGATGGCACCGAGCCTTAGGGGCCTGAGCGAGGACAGTCGCCAACAGGGATTGAAATCACATTTTTATTTACATTATTACTTTTCCACAGCTTGGTTTCTTTCAGGCTTTTGATCTATTAGGCCACACTATTTAGTCTGGACTGAATCCTTGAATTACTTTACTTTTTCTTCTAAGACTCTCAAAGAAATTGATAAACTTGTACTAATTAATCAAAATATTCATCTATAGTGTCAATATATCAGGTCTAAAAGTGAAACATTGCTTAGTATGCACAGCTTGAAAGGCATATATACATTCTCAGATGTAGACTTGTTTGTAATTCTTTTCTGAAGAATAATCATCGTTATTTTAGGAAGACCCTGAGTTTACCCAACTCTTGCTAGAATTGGGTGAGTCTGGATCCCTACCATAAAATGGAAGCATGAAATCCATGCCGTCTTGTAAAGTAAACTCATGTTATTGTTTACAGGTGTCCAGTCATGGCATTAATAAAAGCAGATTGTCTTGGATAAAATACATGGTTAGACTTTACACTAGAAGTGAAAATAGGATCATAGATAATTGTTCTTTGTTGTGAATATTAGGTTGTATTTACTTTCAATTTTTTTGACAGCTTCTAAGCAGTAAATTGTAAGTGTATTGTAATTGTTCTGAAAGTACGAGCTGCCACTTCTGTTTCATGGCATTCCTCCTCCATACGCTGATGAAAAAATGGAGACAGGAGGAATCAAGGTAGAACCACAGGGATTTGTTAGGAGAGAAATTTTGATTTGTTCATTCTGATTCTCTCTTATTGTTAGAAAATAAGTGAGTGAAGATCCACTGAATTTTTCTTTTGATGAATAAAATGGGCAATTTTCTCAGCACAATAGCTTAGTTTTGGAAGAGCAGCCCTAAATGTACTACTAACTGATAAACTCGAAATTGCCTTCTGGGTATTTCAAGAGTGAGGGACAGGAGGATGACAAAGAGAGAGAGGGAGGCTAGCTGTGCCCTTGTCATTGAGGAGGGGCCCGAGGAGGGCAGGAGAAAAAGTTGATATCGTCCCTTCCTGGGCCAGCTAGGGTGCTTGTGTGTTGTACAGAATTTCTCAGAATTCCCTTCTCAGTGTGGTTCTGCGTTAGGGTGGGCCACAAGAGATGTTTGTGGCAGCGACACTGCAGCCATTACACTCCGGAGGCAACTTGTGTACCTTGTTGATGATCTGCAGACTCTCCTTGTCAGGGGAGGGCAGCCACCAGGACTGCAGAGTCGCTAAATCCCACAGGATCTACCCCTTCAGCTTCTCTGAGCCCTGGGCCACAGGCATGTGCAGTTCTGGGGGGGAGGGCACTGTCTCCTTCTGCAGGTCACCTATGTCATCAAGATTAAAGGTGCTGCAAGACAGACATGGGTCCCATTTCTCCCTGTGGGTTCCATTTGTCCTCTCTCTCCTCCACTTCACAATCACTTCTTCCCTACTGCTGGCCCTATGGCTCAACGGTGACTTCAGGCCCACTCCAGATGCAGAGGAGCACCTTCTGGAGATTTCTCCTCCAGTCCCCACAACTGGGTAAGATCTAATCCTGTGCTATCCAGTATAGTAGCTACTACCCATGTGTGGCTATTAATGTTAAAATTAATTAAAATTAAATAACGTGAAAACTTCATTTCCTCAGTTGTACTTGCCACATTTCACATGCGTGTCCAGTACCTGCGTTATTGGACAGTGCAGATGTAGAACATTTCCATCATCACAGAAAACTCTGTTGAACAGTACTGATATAATTACTTTAGTAAATTCCTATTTCATATCACTCATAAGGATTCTTTTTCTCTAATCAAACCCTAACAGATACAGTAGCATTTGATAAAGACTGGTCTAGGTAAGTGATTCTCAATTTTTTGTTCTCTTGAGCCCCTATGATTGATAATGTTCATATGTGTGACACATTTCCATGACCCCAATCAGATTTTGACAAAATCTTTGAAAAATCTCCAAGGAAGAAAAGTAAGTAGATGAAATCGATACAGCATTAATTAAAATTCTCTTTTTTAAAAACCACTTTAGAAAACATACCAAAATGTGAACGAGAATAATGCTTTATTGATTTGAGATCTTTCTTCTTTTTTAAATACAAGCTGTACAGCTACAAATTTCCCTCTAAACACTACTTTCATTGCATCACATAAGTCTTGATATGTTATATTTTCACTTTGATTCATCTTGAAATATTTTCTAATTTTCCTTGTGATTTCTTCTTTGACTCATTGGTTATTTAGGAGTGTGGTGGTTATTTTCCACTTATTTTTGAATTCTCCAAATTTCCTTCTGTTATTCTTCTATATTTTCATTCCATTGTGGTCAGAGAAAATACTTTGTATGACTCAATCATTTAGAATTTACTGAGACTTATTTTATGGCCTAACATATCGTCTACCGTGGAGAATGTTCCATTTGTACATGAGAAGAATGTATAGTCCATTGTTAATGAGTGGAGTATTCTATAGATGTCTATTAAGTCTAGTTGGTTTGTAATGTTGTTCAAGTTTTCTATTCACTTGTTGATCTTCTGTGTAGTTCTATCCTTTTTTGGAAGTGAGGTATTGAAATCTCCAATTATTGTTGAATTATCTATTTCTCCTTTAATTTTAACAGTTTTTACTTCATGTATTTTGGAGTTCTGTTGTTAGGTCCTTATATGTTTGTAATTCTTATATCTTCTTGATGGATTTGTCCTTTTATCATTGTGGAATGTCCTTCTTTGTTCTAGTAACAATTCTTGTATTAAAGTCTATTTTGCCTAATATTAGTATAGCCACTCCAGCTCTCTTTTGGTTAGTATTTGTATGGTATAATTTTTTTCCATCCTTTCACTTTCAAACTATTTGTGTCTCTGAATCTAAAGTATCTCTCTTATAGACAGCATATAGCTACATTATGTTTTTTATCCAGTCTGCCAATTTCTGCCTTTTAATTTGACTCTTCAATCTATTTATGTTTCGTGAATTACTGATATGGTAAGATCTGCTATTTTGTTATTTATTTTCTATATGCCATATTTTTTGATACTCTTCATTCATTATTGCCTTCTTTTGTGTTAAATAGATATTTTCTAGTGTACCATTTTAATAGCAAATATACTATTTTTGGAGTTATTTTCTTAGGTGTTGTCTTGGGAATTACAATTAACTTCTTATAACAATTTAGTTCAGATTAATATCTGAACTAAACAATAGTATACAAAACTTTGTTCCTATATAGCTCCATTCTATCCTCCCATCTTAATGCTGTAATTGCCATACAAATTACATCTTTGTACATTGTATGCCCATCAATACAGATTTACAATTATTGCTTCTTGCGGTTGTCTTCTAAATCAGATAGGAGGAAAAAGAATTATACAGAAATTACATCTACACTGTCTTTTATTTTTATCCATATAGTTACCTTTACTGGTGTTCTTTATCTCTTCATATGAATTTGAGTTACTTTCTACTATCCTTTTCATTTTGGCCTGAAAGAATTCCTTTAGTATTTAGTATTGTAGAGCAGGTTTTCTAGTGACCAATTTTCTTAGTTTTCATTTATCCAGCAATATTTTAATTTCTCTTTTAGTTTTGAAGGCTAGTTTTGCTGAATATAGAATTCTTTCTTAACAGTCTTTTTCTTTCAGTACAGTAGTCTCCCCTTATCTACAGTTTGGTTTCCATGGTTTCAGTTACTCATGGTCAATGGCTGTCTGAAAATACAGTACAAAATGATACCTTGAGGAAGAGAGAATGAGAGTGAAAGAGAGAGAGAGGGAAAGAGAGAGACACTACATTCACATAATTTTATTACAGTATATTATTATAATTGTTCTATCTTATTAGTTACTTTTGTTAATCTCTTACTGTGCCTAATTTATAAATTAAACTTTGTCATAGGTATATATGTATAGGAAAAAACATATTATATATAGCGTCTGGTACTGTCTGCAGTTTCAAGCATCCACTGGGGGTCTTGGAATGTATCTCCTGTGGATAAGGGGGGATTACTGTATTTTGAATATATTGTTCCACTGATTTTTGGCCTCCACTTTTTTTTTTAATGAGAAATCAACTGTTAATCTTATTGAGGATCCTTGTACTGATGAATCGCTTCTCCCTTGTTGCTTTCAAGATTCTCTCTTTGTCTTTTGATTTCAATTGTTTGATTATGATGCATTTAGGTGTGGATCTTTGAGTTTATCCTACTTGGAATTCACTGAGCCTTGGATGTGTGGATTAATGGTTTTCATCAAATGTAGGAAGTTTTTAGCTATTATTTCTTAAAATATTCTTTTCTCTCCCTTCTCTCTCTTTTCTCCTTCTGGGACTGCCTATATGCTTGTTATTCACTTAATGCTATCCCACAATTCTCTGAGGCTTTGTTCATTTTCTTCATTATTTTTTCTTTCTGTTCCTTAGACTGGATAATCTACATTGACCTATCTCCAAATTCACTAATTCTTTTCTGCCTGCTCAGATCTGCTTTTAAGATCTTCTAGTGAAATTTTCAATTTAGTTATTGGGCTTTTGAACTCCAGAATTTATGCACGTATGCTTCTCTTTATTGATATTCTCCATTAGCAAGACATTGTTCTCATACTTTCTTTTAGTTCTTTAGACATATTTTCATTTAGTTCTTCGAACATATTTAAAAAACTGGTTTAAAATTTTTGCTTAGTAAGCCCAACTTCTGGGCTTCCGCAGGGAAGTTTCTATTGATTGTTTTTCCCTCCCCTCTGTGTGGGCCATACTTTCTTGTTTCTTTGCATGTCTCATACATATTTTTTCCTTGAAAACTGGACATCTTAAATAATATAATGTGGCAATTCTGGAAATCAGATTCTCCTCACTTCCCGCAGTTTATCATTGTCACTGTTTTTTGTTGTTATTGCTGTTTGCTTAGTGACTTTTCTGAACTAATTCTGTAAAGTTTGTGTTCTTTGTCATATGTGGCCACTGAAGTCTCTGCTCAGTTAGCTTGATGATCAGCTAATTACTGGACAGACATTTCCTTAATTACTTGGAACCAATAAGAAACCAATAAGTCTCTCAGTCTTTGTTAAAGGGCTTTGTATGCATGTTGGGGCATATCTTCAACTCTCAGCCAGGCAGTTGACAACTCTGCCTTATTTTCACTTCCTGATTGTGCAAAGCCTCAAAATCAGCCAGAGGTGAGAACTTGGGGCCTTCTCAGATCTTTCCTGTGCATGCACACAGCCTGGGGACGTGCACAGCCTTACGTGTTTGTATGGTCTTCTAGATTCTCTTGAATATGTTGAAGTTTTTCAGATTCCAGGTAGCCATTTCATTTCCCAGATTTTCTTTTGCAGTTTTTTGTTAGTCTATTGTTTGCCCCAACTGTTATCCTCTGCCTCAGGCAGCCATGAAGTTAAACAATTGCCTGTAATGGCTTTCAACAAATGCCCACTAGAGAAAAAGGTTTTGGTCAAAGGGAAGGGAGGAAGGCTTTTTTGTACTAGGTAAGCTCCAAATCGGAATAAAGATAGTCTTGGAAGGGGGATCTTTCCCAGGGAACCACCAGACAGGTCAAAGAATGACAATTCTTTGGGAGTGATACTTTGAAAAAGCTCTGATTTCCATCTGGTGGCTGCCAAGCTGCTCATTTTCACTGTGATTGTGAATTGTTCATTTTCAAGGCTCTTCCAAGCAGAGAGAGAAGGAATAAGATAGGCTAAAATGCCACAAAACTTGCTGTTCTTACTGAAATTCAGCTGTTTTTCTTGATAAATACTCTCTTGGTTGCTGCAAGCCTTTGGTTAATTTCCAAAGTTTTGAAAAAGTTGGTTCTGATCATTTTTCCCAGTTTTTTCATTGCTTTCATGGAGGGTAGAATTTTTGGTGGCCCTTACTCTGCCATTTTCACAGATATCACTCTGAGGAAGAAGTTTTGAAGGAGCTCTGTCCCTTTTCTGCCCCGTGTGGTGACTGCCAGATTACTGGTTTTCAAGGCTACTGTAGAGCTGGGGAGAGGTGGATAGGAATAGGCAAGTTAAGACACTACAAACTCATTGTTCTTACTGAGGTTCAGCCAGTTTCCTGGAATAAAAACTCCCTGGATTGCTGCAAGCCTTTGGTTTACTTTCAGAGTTCTGAAAATGTTGACTCTGACCATTTTTGTCACTTTTCTCATTGCCTTAATGGGAGAAAGAATTTCCAGAAGTCCTAACTCCATCATTTTCTCGGACATCACCCAAGAGAGACATTTTATATGAATAATTGCAAATTATACTTTTCCAAAAGAAAAAGATTTAAAAAAAGAAAAATCAGTCAATCACCAATTTAGGTATCCCAATCTTAGTAACCTTCATGAAATAAGGGATTCTAATTGTGACACACTGTTGTCTCACTACATGGACATTGAGGAATGCCACTTAGATATTTTCTTAATTATTCGAATTTCATGAGGGCTACTTGCCTAGGACAAATGTGAATGGCTCTTGAAAAAATATTAAAGACACTGAGACAAATGAGAGAGTCAATCCTCTCTTTGGACAGAGATGTTCACTACACATAAGCTGTCGTCAGAACCTCTTCAATGTTCACTCTTCCTATCAGGCACATACTTCCCTGGGACCAGCCAAAGCCTTGTGGGCAATAAAAGTAGAGAAGATGCTGTTCTCCATCCTTCAGCTTTTCTCCTACTTTGTATCATCTGCTCCTTACTCTTTCACCCAAGGACTTAATACTTCACTCCACCTCAACTCAACAAACTGAGTCTCTGGCAAGGTACTTCAGAAGGCCCACTGTACCCCATGTGTCAGCCTTAGAAAACCAACCCCACCTTGTCCTATTGCAATGGAGTTTGCCTTGGAAAACCTCAGCAGTTCCTGCATAATCTACTGAATGTCCATTATCCTGCCTAAATTATTTCTTTGGACCAAAATAATTAGCAGACATGGCTGAAAAGCATGTCTTTTTTTTTTCTTCTTAAATGACAAGAAAAGTTCCTTATTTCTTTTTTGACAGTCTTTGATGCATTTCAACCAGATCACCTAAGTGTTAGGCACATCTGTAGTTTAATGCAATATTTCTGAGGTCTTCTGAAGGCATCTCATATTTGCTCCTTAAGTAACTGATGCAGCTGAGGGCAGATTAAATGCAATAATTCCTATAGAATAAAGTAGAATTCCTTGGATGCCCTATGCCTGCAAATTCTTTTGCTCTTTTTATTTTAAAAGGGAATCTTATTTGTGTGGCACCTGTGGATTTTCTTCTCAAAGGACAAGATGCCGATAATCTTGAGTGCTGCCTTCTCCATTTTACTCCTAAAAGCATAAGACTTTTTAAAGACAGTCAGTAGAGAACAATAGTTTAGTGTGTTGATGTAGCTTATTAGAATGTGCACCACATCCAAATAAACTTTGATTTTCCTCCATTATTACCAAAGTTGGAGGGAGGAACAGATAGTTTTTATTGCTGGTGTTCCTTTTTAAGAAAAAAAGTATGCACTTTAACAAAACCAGGGTTTAAAATGAAAACAACCAGAGCTGAACCAAAGCAAACAACACTTTTCCTTCTGTCTCTCACACCTGCAGAAGCTCCTGTGCCATTGCTTAGAACACAGTAGGGGTCAATTCAGGCCTCTGCTTGTGGGCACTGCACTGCCCTCTGTTGGGTGGGGCTGCTGACATCTCTTCTTTTTAATTAGTTTTTTTTATTGTGATAAGAACACTTAGCATGAGATCTACCCTCTTAACAGATTTTTAAGTGCACCATACAGTATTATCAACTATAGACACAATGTTGTAAGCGGATCTCTAGAACTTAGTCCTCTTGCATAACTGAAACTTGATGCCTGTTAGTTAACTCCCCATTTTCTTCCCCTCCCAGCCCATGGAAACCACCATTCTAGTCTATGAGTTTGACTATTTTAGATACCTCAGATAAGTGGAATCATGCAGTTTTTGTCTTTCTGTGATTGGCTTACTTCACTTAGCATATTGTTCTTCAGGCTCATCCATGTTTTTGCATATGGTAGAATTTCCTTTCTTTTTAAGGTGAATAATATTTCATCACACTACATTTTCTTTATTTATTCATCCATCGACACTTAGGTTGTTTCTGTATCTTGGCTATTGTGAATAAAGCTGCATTAAACATGGAAGCTCACATCTTAATTCCATCTCCCTGAGGCTTTCATCTGGAGTGGTTGCCTAGTTCGCTGTATTTTCCACAGTGGAGTCTGGTGCTTTGTAGTGGGACCATGAGGCCCACATACACTATATCCATAGAGGCAGACTACACTGTCTTGGGGGCGGGGAGGACCCTTCCCCCACCGCCACCCAAGGATAAGACACAAAGGGAGAGGAATTAAGCAATATTGATTATTTCTGATGAGATTATTGGGGTGATAAAAGAAGGAGAAAGACGGAGAATATTTGATATAGGTCTTGCTGCAGGTTATTTGGGAGTGACAAGAAGAGGAGCACAAGTCCAGAAGCCTGTCCATAAAGCACTGGAGAAAGGATGTTTGGAAAATAACATTGGAAAGGGGCCCTTTATATTAAGCCACATGAATAGGGTATACTCTGCTAGCTCCTTGTTGGGCCTCATGGGTACTAGAGAAGAATCAGACACATCCTTAAGGGACCTCCAGTCTAGAAGAGGAAATCAGACACATGGACAGATAACTCTAATCCAAGGTAGAAGTTGGTGTCGTCAGAGAGCCATGGATAATGTGCTTTCAGAGTTCAGAAGAGAAGAAAGCTCTTCCAGCTGGGGGAGATCAGGAGAGACCTCATGAAGAAAGTGGGATTTTAGTGGGGGCTTGAAGAATGAGGAAGATTATATGTGGAAAATACCAGACTGTAAAAGCTGTTTAGACATTTTTACTTTAATTACTTAAAAAGTAAACTTTGAAGGATGGAGGGTGGAGGGTGTGGGGGAGCAGAGGTCTAACCTTGCTTTCTGAAATAGAGTTTTTATGTAATAACCAATAGATTATTTCATTAGAAAGATTTATGTTAAACTAAACAGAAGTAGTGGTAACTTTTAGAATTAGCTTTTCCAAATCAGCCTTAGATTTAAACAATTTAGGTGAACACAGGTGTTATGAGCTGAATGGTGTCCCACTCCCCAAATTCATATGTGGAAATCCTAAACCCCAGGGCCTCAGAAAGTAACTGTATTTGGAGATAGGGCCTTTAAAGAGGGAATTACGGTATAATGAGTTCACATGGGTGGGCCCTAATCCAATATGACTGATGTCCTTACAGAGGAGGAGATTAGGCACCTGCACAGAGGAAAGACCATGTGACAACGCAGAAAGATGGCGACCATCTGCAAGCCAAGGAGAGAGTCCTCAAAAGAAACCAAACCTGCTGACTTCTGATCTTGGACTTGATCTTGGACGTTTGGCCTCTAGAGCTGTGAGAAAATAAATTTCTGTTGTTTAAGCCACCCAGTCTGTGGTATTTGGTTATGGCAGCACAAACGAACTAATATAAAGGCATTGCAGATTTATAAAACACTAGAATTTAACCCGGTGTTCAAGCTGGGAAACAATAGGTTCAGTCCTGGGAAACAATCATTTGCTTATTCCAAATCAATGTTTTCTTAAATAACTGGAAGCTCAGGATTATCTTCCAAACAGTTTGGTTAAGTATAGTACTATGTCCAACCAGAAAGGCCATATTACAACAAACAATTGCTAGGATTGCTGTAGGTTGAACCAGTTTGATTTTCCAATCCATTGTTCTGGCACATGCAGACATACTCAGAGATCACTCTGCACTTCCCAGATAATGTGCTCTGTGTGAGTGTCAAGATTATTTTTATGATTGGATGTCATCTTTTGTAACAGTCCATGTTCCTAGTTGCAAAGCAACCAGAATCCACTCTGATTAGGTTAAGCAGGAGAAGCCTTTATTAAAGGATATGAGAGAACTCACAGAATTGGGGGGGAGGGCTGGAGAAAGGGGCTGGAAGCTCAGCCCCTAGGAGCAATGCCCAAAACCTGCAGAGAAAATGGCCTGACAAGGAAGCCATTGTCTCTGCGGCTAAGCACTGAGTAGCAGAGATTCACCTTTACTGCGCCAGCTTCTTCAACCTGTTTTGAAGCCATTTCTACAGCAGGATCTTCTGTATGGAAGTCTTGCCCAGATGCCCTTGATTGGTGGACACCTGGGTCACATGTTGTGTTTTAGCTGCCAGGGAGGCAAGTAACTTCAGTTCCAACTTCTACACTGGGAGACATGGATATTTCAGGTAATAAAGGGAGGTCATTTAAAAGTTGATAGGCAGGCAAGAATATGGCAAATGTCCACTACAGGCCTGGAGTTCTCCTTTACTACTACTACACTGTGCTGTCTTTAACATCTAAGCCTCTAAAATGACAAAAGTGATGTTTGACAAATATAAATGTGGTGATGAACAAGGCTGACAAGTCAAATATTTTCAATCAAATTCTCACCAAAGCTTTATATAAGATATCTTACAATCAATACATGTTCAGTATTCTCAGAACATTTAATAAGTGTTTGTTAATAAGTGAATAAATGTCGTCATGAAAAGTATTCTTTTTCCTTAAGGAGAACACCAAAAACTAATAGAACCCAAATTGTTGGGTTGTACTTCTAGCTTCTCATTTTCACACCCCTTAATAGTGTCCACCTTCTCACCCAAGAACATAGTTTATCTGTTGCTCTGGTAACTTTGTTTCCCAACAGGAAAATTGGGATGCACGATTCTGACAGAGAATCTTGGTAATTGTTTTTAGGCACAAGCATCAAATTGATAGATAGCGCTCAAATATTAAAATGTCCATTTTGATGGTTGGTGGGGGCAAGAGAACAGGATATTTCAAGTCAGGACTGTTCCAGAAAAGTATGATATGGTTATAGTGCATACCCATGGTACAATGGGTATAGCATTTCCTTCAAGGAGAAGTTTTACAGGCATTAGTTAATTCATTCATGTACTCGTTTTTCTATTTTAACAAAGATTTCTTCAGCACCTTCTATGTGCCAGACACTGAATTTGACCCTTGTGTTAAGTTCCGCAAAGACTTTGTAGTCCAACAGCACCAGACAGATAGGTAAGCAAAACAATGCAATAAAAGTTAGAGGTTCTAGGGGCTGCCCTGGTGGCATAGTGGTTAAGTTTGCATGCTCCACTTTGGTGGCCAGGGGTTCACAGTTTGGATCCTGGGCGTGGACCTATGCACCACTTATCAAGCCATGCTGTGGCAGGCGTCCCACATGTAAAGCAGAGGAAGATGGGCATGAATGTTAGCCCAGGGCCAATCTTCCTCAGCAAAAGGAGAAAGATTGGCAACAGATGTTAGCTCAGGGCTCATCTTCCTCACCAAAAAAAAAGTTAGAGTTTCTAGGACAGAAATCTACGAATCTGCTTAACCACACACTGCACTGTAATTACAAAACAAAAAATAAATATAACTCTTCTCTTTTTAAACACAGAGGAACCACAAAAAAATCATATGTTAGTGTCTCATCCCCAGTGCATAGCAGATCTCCACTAAGAGTGTTTTGAAGTCTGCTGCATCTGCTCTTCCGTTTAAAGACTTAGATTCACTTTGTAAGCAGTAAAGTGTCAATACATATATAGAGCTCACTAGATAAAAGATTTCACGTAAATACAAAGGGAAGTAGCATGATTACATTAGCTTGTGTACTGAACAGACTTTTAATGAGAATCTCTTAGCTCAGTCCTTTCCCGGTTCCCTCTTAGGCATCTAATCATTTACAAGGACTTTTTTCAAAATAAAATAACATATACCCTAAAATCTTCTGTGAAATCTTTAAGAAGTCCCCTCTTTAGTATTCCTCCTGATTTTCATTCATCTCTTTAGGGGAGCAGGTATAGTATTTATCTATTCTTGCCTGTCTCTTGCCCTGCACCTTGCATTCTTTTCTATCCTTGGCACCTAGGGCCTGGAAGATGAGCAATCATGTCAGAATGAATGGACAGATAATGGAGTAGATGAACGCACCCCTTATCAACCAGCAAAGTGTGAAGAGCAGTTTTCTAGTTAGAACTGCAAATTTCAGTTAGACAGGAAGCCTTGGGTTGGAATTTTTCTCTGCTACTTATTGGTTTTAGGAACTTGAGCAAATCATATAATCTCTCAGTAATTTCATCTGTAAAATGAGAATAATTAATAGCCTCAGGCTTTCTGTGAGGATAAAGTGGAACATTTTATGTAAAATATTTAGCTCACACTCTGCAGCATAGGGTCAAAGCATGGCCCATCCTCAATAAGTGGTGGAAAAAGTCATCATGATTGGTATTCCAGTGGAGGATAATGTGCTTTATTGCAGCAGGCAACCTCGCATTTAGGGGCGCTGAACTTTCTGTGTAGAACAAATTGTACATTTGGCCCCTGGCTGCTATTTGCCTTTGCCTCATACCCCTTCATAATGTAGAATCAACACCTCTTCCTGGCCCAAATCTCAGTGCATTTTTTACCCTTTGAGAAGGTAACATTTTTCTTACTATTGTAGCTCAAATTTTTCTTTCTCTCCCGCTGACCTGGAAGGGTATTTGAAAAGAAAATGCCCACAGCTTAATTTGAAAGCCCAGCCTCCTAATTCATCATGAAACATAGAAATCTGATAATCTGGCCTCATTAAATTAAGAGCCCAATATGACTGCACCACAGTTGGGGGAGTGGAAGAAGAATGGGCAGGTCGAGTAGGTTGTGGGGAATGGCAGAATATGTCCCCACCCCCAGCCCAAACACAAACAGAGCGCTGCCTTAAAATAGCCAGAACTGTTTTTTCTGTTTCTCCTCAGCTGGATGCTCATTCTGAAATTGGACCAAGTGGAAAAACACAAAGCCCTTCAGATTTGTCCAGCTTTGTAGCATTAAATTGGGATGGAGCGAGTGATGGGGGTGGTTTCATAATATAGTAAGTGGAACCTTTTAGCTTCAGTAAGTGAGTCTGACTCAGGAATGTAGGCGATTGTATCTCCTAAAAAATCAATATTAAGATGCACAATTGCTCCCCTGGTATCGAAAGAATTAGTTGATCTACATGCTAAATGACAAGCCTCTTGATAACAGGGATTATGCGACCTGCCTTTCCAGCCAGGGCTGCTGGGGACTGTCCCTTAGGTCCCTAAGGCAGAGATAATCTAATTAGAACAACAAAGACCAGGTCCATTTGGGGAGAAGGCAATTGTGGGGGTGGGTGGGGGTCGGGAGGTGACGGTGGGTGTGCAGGGGACGTGTCAGGTCTCGTGGTGGCAGGGAGGGGCTCATCCAGAACAAAAGCATCTAGGTGGCGAGATGCCGGGAGCTTGGAGGGGAGGGGATGCCTGCTGAAAGGGTGGACAGAGGTCACCTCTAAACCATGACTTAATCTCCACTTTGGCTCCACAAACACTGCCACGCTGGCTCCCAGACTGCGGCCAGACTTGACAGAACGAGCGAACGAGGCTCCAGACACTCAGACCCTCAGAGGTCCTCCAGCCAGTCACAGGAGAGAAGGAAGGGAAGCACATGTGAGTCTGTCGGACCCGGGTCCTCCGCCTCCTGTGTGAATCCCCACGACCCCAGGACCAGGCCCTGGGGGAATTCTCTCCTATACACGGCAAAAGAGAAAAATAAGGCCGTGCGCTGCATTTTTCAGGAAACAAAACTTCTTTTATTGGAAGGACTGTCCTCTCTTCTGATAGTACATCCTTCTCATGTTTTTGGTGGTAAATATTCCCTTTTAAAAAGTGAGACAATGATGATAGAAGCTAGGAGGGTTTTTTGCTTTTGATGGTTTTCCTTTGGTTTGTTTTCAATGCTCTTACCTGGTATGATGAGAAGTTTCCATTGATTCCAAAAATATTTGTCTTTGAAATGTTGTCCAACTTTGAAAAACAAAAATCTATGAAATTGTCTTGTTAAACAGTCTTCTCAGCAAATGTTTTTTAAATTTTGCCCTCATAGGTTCCCTTTTCTTATGGAAAAAAATCGGCCCAAATAAGCTTTGCTCCTAGTTCTTATATCCTCCACATCTTTTCTCTCCCAAGCTATTTTGATTAAAGGTGTTTTCAGTACCATGGAATTCTAAGATAATGGAGTATTCATTAGATCTGTAGTTTTCCCATTTTTAAAAGCAGAAGGGCCTTTTTATGTAACCAGGTCACTCAGAATCTCGGTGTGTATCATGGTGTGGACTAAAGCAGAGGAGCTCTGACTTTGGGACAAGGGGAGCTCAGAGCCCTCCTTCTAGGCCTCTTCTCCAAATGCCCTGCCCCCACCACCCTGGGGAGCCTGGGTCTTTCGTGTGTTCCTGGGCTGGGTGGTGGGTGTGCTGGAGACAAGTCCTCCGTAGGCCTGCTCAGTTCTGGCCCAGTGGGAGGGGACCTCCTTTCCTCTCCCTGGCTGTTTATGGTGAGGAGAGGCTGAGCCGGCCCATCATGTAAAAATAAGGTTTCAAATGCTAAAAAGCTTAGTGTACATGAGGCAAACCTTCCCAAAGCCAGGGCAGTGGGGATGCTAGGAGATTTACCCTGATATATTTGAGGGGAACTTCCTACTCATCTAGGGGAGCATACGGGGTGTCCATGGAAGCAACTCAAAGGTTCTGTTGATATTGTCACTCACAGTGGGAAATGAAGGAATGTCGTTGGGGAAGGGAGTGGATGATGGAGAAGAAAGGGCTTTGATTGTCTACCACTGTATAAATAATACGTTAATTTAGTATTATTTTATGCAAAATAATATTAGTGATAGTTGTGTTTTCTTTTTTGGTGAGAGAAAACTTGCAGGTTTTTGCTAAGGGGAAGTGATTATGAACATTTTTGGATGAGGAGGCTAAAGCAAAAATCTTTAGGGATATTATCTATATCTGACTTCCTTGCTAAGTCCTGAGGAACGAATCTTACACTAAATGACAGTTAACATCTGCTTAGCTTGAGTTAAGACTGTACTTGGAAGGCTTAACAATCTCTTTCCTTGACTCATTGAAGTGCCAAGAATTTATATTCAATTAATTTGCTTAGGCATGCACTTGGGTTTGGCTTTTATAAAATACTGCTTTCGACCGAACCTCACTATGATTGAGTTTAGAAGGAGGTCATGGCTGAACGAAAGAGAAGGGAGGAGGCAAAGGGGAGGAGAGCCCCAAGTTCCCCACTTCTCTTCTAACTGTAATAAAATATACATGTATATTTTAAAAGTTAAAACTAAATTCACCATTCACATTGACTTCTAGTAACAATTATTGAAAAGTTATTGCATCCCCACTATTCTTGGGGGTATGAAGAAATCTTCCCTAGTTGAGGAGAAAAGACTTGCACAGAGGAACTAAGCCAGGCCCAGAGCAGGACTATAATTAAAAGCTAAGTTTTGTGGTCCGTCACAACTCTGCCGATACCTGTGGTAGTGAGGAAGGCTCTGTAGAGAAAGAGACATTATGATTGATTTAATGGATGCAGAGAATCATGGAGAATATTCTGGGCAGGAAAACACAAAAGAAGAAAGCTCCAAAGCAGAAGTAGGAAAGACACAGATGTGGTTCGGTGGGAAGGTTGAGTCAGATTCTGACTCCAGCTGAGGACCCTGGTTTGGGAGATAGGAAAAATGAGATTAGATGAGTAAGATGAGGTCAGATTATGGTGGGCCTTCATGTCCAATCCAATGGCCATTGGCATTTCTTCAATCCTTTGTCCGAGAAAGACATCACTCATCACTCATGGCACTCTATGTCCTTCTCTTTCCAGCTCCTCATGCAGCCAGTGACAATCGATCAGTTTGGCCTTTATGATTAAATCTATTTTCTATTCCCATCCCAGGCCAACAATTTTAGACTCGATACACAGGAAATGGGGAGACATTGAGTGAAGAATAGATGAATGAAGAAGATAAGAGTCTCCAAACTTCCTAGTTACCATTGGTTTCAGCCTTTCCTAACCTAGTTATGTTTTAAACTGGAGCTAGGCATAAGGGGAAGAACATGGACTAGAATGCCTATGACTTACATTTGAGGTTCAGTTCAGCCACTAACTTCCCCAGTCTGTGCCTCATTTTCCTCATCTGTAAATTGAAAAGATTGAAATGGATTGATGGATAAGGTCTGTCCTTACACTGACTTTTTAGAATCCTACAAATGCCAACAGGAAGTCAGCCAGGCTGAGCCTTGCTCAGGCCTCCTCTGGGGAAGAGCTGGAGGGCAGTACAAGCCAGGCAGCCATGGAGGGGAAGAGGAAGCTGAGGTTCTGGCTAACTCACACCCTCAATTAACAGCTCCTGGATAACTGAGAGTTGGTGTCATTAGATGCTGTTTGTGTTAGATGATCCATATGGTACAGAACGTGGTTTAGGCGCCTTGAGGTCTCTTGGTAGGAAGTTGATGAAAGGCCTCATCTGGAAACAGCTTTCTCTAAGGATCAAGCCTAGTGGAAAATGTTTGTATATCGTTGTTTGCTTCCCTCTGGATCACCATGACCATGTCCTCAGCTTCACGTGGCCAGTTTGGCAAATGTCCCCACCCAAAGGGACTTCACAATAAAGCAGCCTTTGTCACTGCTGATATCCCCTGCCTCCCTGTTTGCCAGCTTCATTGGCCTCTGAGGGATGCATTTTGGAGACATGAAACGTGGCGGGATGAGGTCATGGCTCCATGCAAGAGAGCAGAAAAACTGTGCCTCCCTTCATACATGGAACTGTATGCCCTTTATCCTTGGAGCAGACCTGAGGTTATTATTCCATTTGCCATCTCAATATCAAGAGATCAGCTCTTGAGAGGCAGCTTGCAAGCGGCTATGGTTAAACTTCAAAAATGCAGATAAGGCCGAGAGGCTTGGAGCCATGGTATTTGAATGTTTAGCTAGGCTTTTTTGCAGGCCTGGCTTGGCTTAATTTATTAATTTGTTAGTATTCAGGCAGGGACATGACAAGATTCTGTGCTTACCTCTTGAAACATGCATTTTCTCAGGCTCTCTACATTCCCATTTGGGAGCTAAGTATGTGAGGCCCCATCTGAAAAATTCAACATGGCAAGAGTGATGATGTCTGTCTTTCAATTTGCTCATTTTTAGAAAGGTCTTTGACACTTAATCAAATAAACATCATTTGTCTATTGCCACTTTTAAAATACATCTTGGGAACATGTGACTAGAGATAATAAAGGGGAAAGCTATATATTCTTTACTGACATTTTGCATTTCATAGTTCTAGGATGCCCAGGAGTCCATGGCCAGAAATAAAGAGTTTAATTTAAAAGGAGCTGAACTTGCTTCTCTCCCACTCTTGAGTTGAGCTTTGTTGCATCCATCAATCAATCCATTAATCTATTGTCTTTCCTTCTGTCCACCTGTCTGTCTATCCATCCATCTCTCTATCTATCCATCCTTTCACTCATTCGGCTGTTTAACAAACATTGCCTGAGGGCTTCCTCTGTGCCCAGTGCCAAGTTTGCCATGGTGAACAAGAAAGACCCAATCTCTACCTTCACAAACCCACAGCTGGAGGGGGCCCCTGTCCTGGGGGGAGCTGTGTTGGTCGAGGCTCTCTTGAAGGTATTGGGTTACAGGCACAGCTGGTTTTCTGTAGACAGAATAGACTGTGCCTGGGTGTGCGCTGTTTGCTGCTCAGAGTTTCTGATCTTTTAAAAACCGAGGAAAATTATCTTGGGGCCATGGAGCTTTTGACTCCATGTTCAGGATTTGTGTATCTAAGTTGGGGAAGAGAATAATGAACATAGTTGAAGTCTTGTTGACTTTCTGTCTTTCAGCAAGGTGGAAGAGGCCTTGGTTTGGCACTGTCCAGCTGGGCACTCACTCTGACTTCCCTAAGCCTTAAATTTCTCTTTCCCTAAATTGCAGAGGATAATATTCACTCTTCTATATCATTGTTGTGAGGATTGAGTGAGATAAAATGCACTGGGTGCTCAGCACAGGGCCTGCCATGTTACAAGCCCTCAGTAAATGGGAGATTTTATTCTCATTCAACCTAAGAGCAAGTTGGGATAGAGCTCTCTTGCTCTCATGAGGGTTGTTAGTGACAGTCAGTAACTAACATTTGGCTTTATGCATTTTACATTTCTTAGCAAAAATTGAGTTCCTTTCCATGCTTTCACATGATAACAAACAATCAAGGCAGAGTTTTAAGCAAAGTAATGATTGTCTTTCACATAATAACTTACAGCTAGGACTCAATTACTCTGTAATGGACATTAGCATTCTCTGTCCGTGTGTCTGTGTGTGTGTGTGTGTGTGTGTATTTCTGGGATATAAATATGGCTAGGTTCCCCTTAAACTTTTACCTGAAATAGCACTGAACTGTACCTGAATAGTTGAAAGTAGGTCGGTTCTGAGTACAGGGAGGGAAAAAGATAGGGAAAGAATAGAAGTGTTGTCTTTCCTACTAGACTCACGAACTACACAGCTTTGTGCAAGAATGAGAGGAGTGCCTGGGACCAGAGGAGATCAAGCAGCTTGTGTTCCCTGAGCAGAAAAGACACCAGTGTGGGCCTGCCATGGGCACAGCCTCATTGTCCTCTCTGCAGTCTGGTAGCATTTCCCCTGAGAGGTAGACACTCCACCCCACAGGACAGATGTAAGCACATGGAACCTCCTCCACATCTGCACGATGTTTAGGTAGAATATGAGATGGTCTTTCATTTTGTGAGAAGACTTGAGATGCCCCAGAAGGAAAGTGGCTGGAAAGTCAGCGTGTGGGTGACTCCTTGCAGTCCAGAACTAGGCAGCAACTGAAGACAACCTTCCTCCACCACCACAGCAGTGCCTCCTTGGCCTGCTTCTTTTCTTTTTCCTTGCTTTCCTCCTTGTCTTCAAAAATCCTGAGGGTAGTTGTAGTTTTACTCTGGGTACTTCCCACAGTATGATTGTACTAGTTTCCTATTGTGACTGTAACAAATTACCGCTGACTTAGTGGCTTAAAACAACACACATATATCATTCCATATTTCCCACGGGCCAGGAGTCTGGGCATGGCTTAGTTGGGTTTTTTGCTCAGGGTCTCATATGCCTGCAATCAAGGGTCACCTGGGCTGTGTTCTCATCTGAGGGCTTGACTAGGGAAGAATCCTCTTCTGAGCTCATTCAGGTTGTTGGCAGAATTCATTTTCTTGCAGCTGTAGGACTGAGAGGGCTGGCTTCTCGCTGGCTATGAGTGGGAGGCCATCTTCAACTCCTAGTGGCTGCTGCAATTCCTCCACATGGCCACTTACTTTATCAAGCCAGCAAGGAGACTCTCTAGCTAGCAGACTCCACTAGCAGGACAGTCTTTTATAATATAACATAGTCATGGGAATGACATCCATCCCCTTTGCCATATTCTACTGATTAGAAGCAAGTCACAGGTTCCACCCACACTCAAAGGGAGGGGATTATACAGGAGTGAACACTAGGGGGTGGAGGTCGTGGGGCCACCTTAAAGTCTGTCCACCACTCTGGACTCCATATTTTTCATTTTTCAACAGGTATTCTAAGGGCAAATAATAGTTGTAAGCTGTCACCTCAGAGTCTCTACCTCAAACCTAGCCCCTTCTGGATGGAGTCCTCTCCTATTCCCAACCTCTCTTCTGCAGGACCTGGTCCTCAGCCTCACCTCTCATATCTTGTCCTCCATAGACAGTCTCAGCCACTCTTTGGCACCATCTTCTTTCTAGTCACCGTGCACACAAGACCTCTGATGTCACCCTCAAGTCTCTCCCTTTCTCCCTCCGTCATGCAATTACATATTAGTTCCTAATTGTCTCTCCAATAAATCCGTTCTCCCTTCTTTTCATTGTCACTGAGACCAGCTTAGCCTAACTTTTCCTTATCTTTTGTTAGAACTGCTATAGTAATCCCCTAACCACCTTCCTTGACTTCACTTTCACCCCCTCAAATCCATTTTCATGTTCCATCTTTCCCATCACCATTTCCCTTTTACACTCTTCCTTCCAGGAAATCCAAAACATTAGTTCAGTTTCCTTCTGCACCACGCTACTCCATACCTCTGTGGCTTTGCACACCCTGTTTTATTTCTCCGTAATGCTCTTCTACCAATCCCTACCATTTTGCCTGTCTAGAAAACACCTACTCATCCTTCAAAATCTAGCCAGGATCCTGGGAAGCTTTTCCTGACTACAGAAAGAATAATTCACCCCCCTAACTCCCTATTTTCATTTACTTCTGCTTATTTTTTGTTTGTATTTTTATTTTGCTTTTATTTTTCATCATGTAACTAAATGCGCCATGTCTTGCATTTTTCGCGCGTTGACTGCTCTCTCTGCTGTGCTATGCTCGAGGAGAGACAGTGTTACTTATTTATCTTCATCTTCAAAGCGTTAAGCACAGGACTCCAATGCATAGTAATGAAGAAATGTTGTTGAACTGAACTAGTATTTTCAAAATTATTTGGCCAGCTTTGGGAAATTTGTCAAATCCTACATAATATAGTGACTATTTTAAATTTAGTTTTAGATTCTTACCTTTTGCATTTTTTAATTCAGTTGTCTATTTACTACCATTTTTTTTCTTACCTCCTCTCCCCCAGTCTTTCCTTAGCTAGTTTTCAGTTGTTATTAGTTCTTGGTAGAGCTCAACAGGAATGAAGAAACCAGCCACATGTTTTTCAACCAGGAGCTTTTATTGTTTTTCTTTCCAAGTATTATCTCAATCCTGGGACCACAGAGAGCATTCCACAATAAAACCACACTTTTCAAACAAGCATTCAGCCTGAAGAGCAAGAATTCAAAGATCTCCAAGTCCTAGCACTTTTCTTCCCTTCTCCAAACAACTGGGTCCCAGCAGGAAGAATGTCTTCACCTCATTCACTCTCCTATGATGCCATCAACTCTTGCTTCTTTGCAGCAGCGTGGCAGTGAGGCCCTGATGCATTGTCTTTGTGGGGGCTGCCTGGCTCCATGGTAAGGACCAGCCACCAGGAGAGTGTGGAGGGCACAACTCGAGTTGCTATCCTTGGCAGGCTGGCTCAGTGTGTGGGTTCTGGAGCCTGATTCCTCACTTCAAATCCTAGCTCCATTATTTACAACTCATGTGACCTTGAGCAAGATATTCAGCCTCTCTGTGCCTCAGTTTCTTCATCTGTAAGACTGAGCTAATACTAACCATCCTTGTAGGATTATTGTGAAAGTGAAATGAAATGATGCACATAAAACAGAGTCATTCACATTCTAACATTGTAAGCATTCACCAAACATTAGCAACTATCATTACCACAGAACTTAATTTCTACTTTTTTGAAAGAACATCAGGTGAAGTTAGCATATTTTCTGGAATTGGTCCTCTTCCATTTTAAGATGTGAATTTTCAGATAAAGTATCAAGACGAAAAAAGAATCAGTTGCTCTAATACAACTTTTTCTAGAGGAAAAAAGTTGCTAATCTGCTTCATTTTTCTTTGTCTTTATCTAATCTGCTTCTTTTTTTTTTTTTTTTGGTCTCCCAGGATGGGCAGTGTCTCCTGCTTATAACATTTCTTCAAAAATATCACTTTGCAGAATTCTAAAGGTTTATCTGAATTGAAAGATCCTCTCTACTTTTCTTATGGTAGATTACTTCTTGATTTAGATTAGTATCTTTAAACATAGACAGAATTCTCCCATCTTCTGTAGGAGGCTTGACGTTTGTTTTCACTTTATTCTTCTCTGGCCAGCGTTAGCAAGGTTTCAATTGGCTGACTTGGGTTTCTCTTTCCTTAGGGTCCCTGGTAGGGACATCCATGGAAAGATGTTAGGGTTGTGGACATGTGTGTGCATCTGAGCTGAGGTGTGGGGGTGAAGACACATGACAGTGTGCTGTGTGGCGGGAGGAGGAATAGAGGAAGATGAAAGGAAACAATTGGGAAAGAGTCCCTTAGAGATAGAGCCACTAAACAGCACTGATAGGTGTGTGATTGAGTGCACCAGGCCATTTCTAACGCTCGCCACTCACCTCCCCTTCCCAGGAGAAAGGAGTTGGGGGGAGGGACTCAGTGCTTATGGAGGACCCCATCAACTGACCTCATGCCGCCTGCTAGGTAGGGTGCGCTCATATGGACTTTCTCTCCCTCCTTAACTCTGGGGGTTGGTGGTGGTGTCTCTATTTCACAGGTGAGAAAGTTGTGACTTTTCAAAAATGACACTATTATTAAGGGCCAGAAATGGGTTCAAACACAGGTTTCTCAGACAGCAGAGTCTATATGCTCATATAATGGATTCCTTATAGCTGAAATAAAAGGTTTAAAGATCACGTACTGTTCAATGCAGGAGACAGTCAAGTGTGGGAACACACATACACGGTGATCCTTTTTCTGGAAGTCTTGGGACTGTTACTTTCACAGGCCACCAAGATAATTTCCTGAGTACTTAGTAGTTGTTAGAGGAGTTTTAAAAAAAATCTATTAGACAACTTCTCCAAGGAAATGCCTATCAGCTAAAATGATTCAAGATAAGGGTAAGCAGATGTCAAAACAGACCACCAAGGAGCCAAGAAGGAAGGAAATCTGAAAGGATTCCAACAGGTAGCAGAAGGGGAAGGAGGACAGGTGGACTCAGATTCTGGAAGCCACAGGCAGTACCAACACCTGTTAGAGAGATGTAATTGTTCATGCTTCTAATCCATTCGTTCAAGTAAGAGACTTTCAAGATGTTGCAAGGAAAACAATTGCTCTGTAAAAAAAGGGAGACAACATTCTTCTTTCATTATTATTCTTCACTTTCAAATAGTGAAAGGAAGAAAAGGGGGAACGGGCTAACTTCACTCCTCATGGTGTGTGCTGCTTGGTCAAGAAGCACGGGCCTATGTGATGACATGGAAGAGGGTGTGTGGAAACGTCCCCCTGCATGAGCTGCAAATGGGTCACACAGCAGCCTCTGGGGTGAGGGGAGCTTGAAGCTCCCCTCAGTTGTCAGCACAGAACAGAAAGTCTTGAAGACCAGAATTTCCAGGCAAATCTCTTACTCTTCTATTTTAAAATCCCTATTACATTGGTTTTATCAACTAGATAAGTTTAGATAATCTCTATTTTCCATGGCAGCCTTGAATCGTGGATATTTTTCACTGGAGTCTATTTATAGAATGACCAAAATGACAATGACACTGTGTGTCCATCAGGACCACGAAGCTAATAGCTTATAGAAGTGTTGATATGTCTGCTCTCAGACTCATGATTGAGTTACTCAGCTGGTTTATTTAGGGCTCTTAGCCATATGAAACAGTGTTAAAAAGAATCCATCAATGAGTCCCAGGAAAAAGTTTTATCAGTAAGGGTAATTTTGAAGTACCCACAAATCAGATGACAATCACAAGTTAAACTTCGATGGCATTGTCAAAGGATGTGTCAACGGAAATCTATGCTGCAATCAACCGTAGTCAACTAATGAACGTGAACTGCAAGATTCATTCATTTATTTAATATATATTCATTGAAAAATTTTAAAATATTTAAAAATTTTAAGTGCTCAAAATACTTTCTCCCAAATTACATAAGCATTGGGACCTAGCATAAATTGTTGCTTTGCATTTTAAATAGATTTTCAGTTAATTTTATTGAAAAACTAGGATACCTTCATGGGCAATGTTTTGTCACCATGATATTCCAGGCACCTAGCACAGATTGGGTATTCAATAAATGTATTAAATTAAATTGAGTCTATCTTAATTTAAGCAGTATTCATTGTGTGTATGAATTTATGTGCACAGGTCTGAAAATACAGCCAGGAATTAATCACTTCCAAACTTTGTGTAAATGTCTTAAAAGCTGCATTTAATTTCCAATTAATAGTATGGGGGAGTAGAAGCAATTTGACTAATGAGACTCAGAGAATCACAGCCTGTCTTTGGTTGGTCAATGGATTATGGCTTTGATCAAATTGTCTCTGCTGTATTATCCTGGAAAAGCCTATTCTTTTGTGATTTGCACAGACTCGAGTTTTACTGTGCTGGAGGATTGGATGGTGTGGAAAGAACTGATAAGAGGAACATAAAATATTTGACCTCAAACACATTTTTAAAATGTGATGGTGTTGATAGTCCTTTTGGTTAAGTTTTGGCCCTGCATCTTCCCTTTATACTTTTTTTTGAAGACAGGAATGGCCAAGTGATGATGACTCTTCATCAAAAACTCAGATTTTACTGGCATTACACACACAGATTGCATTGTGAGCACTTTCTTCTGATTCCAAATAACATACATTAAGAGGTTTGTTGTCAAGTTTCCAAGAGGAGGTTGGAAATGGCAAGAAGCTCATTTGTTTTAATTTGATTGATTAGTGACCTACATTCTAAATGGCATACCTCTAAAAATGCAGAAAATCACCCCTTCTCAGGTTAGAGATTACCAAGAAAATAGATATGTTAGAAAGACTTGAATAGTTATTAATTAATTAATCATATTAGTTGAGCTGTTACTGTGTTCAGCCTGTCACTGAGCACTTTACATGTAAATCTCGTTAGATCCTCCCAGCCGTTCTCCAAGGTAGGAATTGTTCTGGTTATCTGCTGTTCTGTACAAGTTACCCCAAATTCAGTGGCTTAAAAGAACACCTCCCCCTTTTTGTCTGTTTTGCTTAAGACCATTTGAAATGAGTTTTCATTGACTCACAACTGAAATAATCTTGGGTGCAGATATGGACATGCCATGGAGAAGAAGGAAGAAAAACCCGTGCAAATCATTTCAGCTGTGATGTTAAAAGCTAGTGAAGAAATGAATGGCTGGGAGGAGCTGGGGAGAAGAGGTCCAGGAAGACACCACATAAAATGTAGAACCAAATGTTGAAGAAAGAGCATTGTTTGGCTGACAAAGGGGAATGGGGCTCTAGACAGAAGAAACTGATTGTACAAAGGAACGGGGAGTTGAGGAACAGAGAGAGTTGGTAGCTACTCTCTGAGAAGTGGTAGAGGCAGAATGGGTTCATGGAAGCCATGGGGTGGCAATGTGGGGCACCATTCTCCTCGGTCTCCATGTCTGTAAAGTGGTGATCATACTTGCTTTTTTGGTTTGTTTTAAAATGAAGATGAGAGATAACATCTGTGAAGCCCCTGGTATCTAATTAATACAGAAAAAAAAATGACAGTATTTGCTATCTTGTAGGAGTGGCAGAAGGTGAATACAGCAAGAATTAACGGGTCAAATGGAGAAAGGTTTCTTTCTGTACTTACTCCTGTAGGCCTGGATCCCATGTTTGTAGATTTTGTTCCTTTAATAATTCCTGAAAGTAATAATGGGGATCCATTATGGAAGTCCATTACCGGAGTCCAAGTAGAAATCGTGCATTTGCTCACGATATGCACACGGACTCGCTTAGTGGTTCCAATGGGAAGTTTCCCATATTTAGAAAGGGGACAGTTTAGGAAACACTGCTGGGGACATAGTGAGGGTATCACGCAAGATTTGCATTGTGAGAAGGTTGATTTCGGGTCTTCCCTCCTTCACTGAACAGCCGGGGCTGCTATATCTGTAGAAACATGGTGGAGAGGGGAAGGCAGGGCTGAGAGGGAAATGGGACACCAGTGGCCTGATGGATCCACAGAAGATGGGTAAAGGATGGTGGTGGAATTTGGGGGTTGATTTAGACCTGGCTTTTCTGAGTTTAGGAATAGAAACCGGGAAAAGACGTGATGTGTCTGTTTTTCTTTCAACAGTCTCTGTTTCATTGGATTAAATCTGGGTGAGTTCTTCTTGATTCTATAGAAACATTCTGAAACAAATCCCATCCATCTCTCTTGGTTGTTGGTGTTGAAGAGCATTTTCTATCCTCTCTGGTTTCCGTGAGTGTTTTCCTAGAAAAGCTGAGAGATACCCTGTCAGACTGTGCTACCCAGATGCCATTTCACTCCCCAGACTCTTTCTAGCCCCCTTCACTCCTCTTGAATGCCTCATTGACAGTGATTCCCAGAGGAGCTGTGCCACAGAATCAACCCCGGAGGATGACCACACAGCTCGGAGCTCAAGCCAGAGCTGGCAGAGTCAGCTCCTGGCTGGAACCCTGACCATTCCTCCCTCAGGAAGCCAGAAGCTTTACCCTAAGGAGTGAACCAGACCTGTGGGCTGCAGCCATTCCCAGGAGATCCTGATTTGTGCATGGCCATCCCAGGCCTCCAGATGCTCTTGGCCTGCTTGTGAGGAGCAATCGTGGACGGGACGGGAGGGTGTGCCGTGAAGGACAGGATTGGTGGCTGAGGGTCAATTGGGGTTTTCCATTCCAAACATGTATTTGTTATCCCTGAGACTAAAGGGATAAACACCCTTCAGGTAAACCCCAAAATATGTATTATCTGATTCATGTTCTTTGTCTTCCCTCATGAATGGAAAAAGAAATTTCCTCTTTTCTCTGTTTCTTGCTTCTTTCCTCCCCTTATTATTCTCTCTCTCTCTCTCATTCTTTCCTGTTTTGTTATCTGATTTCTTGCCTCTTAAAGAAAAAAAAGAAAACTTTGGTAGAAGGCAAAAGAATGTGACCCCCTCTCTGTGCGCCTCCCACTCCACACTCCTGGCTCCTTGACCTGGCCCCCATTCATTGGGGCACCATTTGCAGCGGAGAGAAAATGCAGAGTAATCCTCAGGTACTTAACCTTGATCCACCTGTATCAGTGGCCCCACTTGTGAAGAGCCTGAGGAGATCTGACAAACAGTTAGGGCTTCCACTGCACAAACACACTGAGCTCGAGTGACTTCTCCGTGGGAGAGAAGCAGGTCAGAGAATGGAAGCAAATCCCCGTTGTAGTCTGCCTCTTTTCTAAAACATTTATTCCAGATCTCAATAGGCAAGTCAAATGGGGGTAATTTCAGTTCCAAGTTAGGCATCTTCCGCAGTGGCCCTGCATGTTCACGTGTTGCTTTAACACAAAATTGATGCTTTTCTCCCTCAGGGAAGGGCCCTGGTGTTTTAGGCCTCGTGGGAAGTTTGTTCTGACATGGACTCTGCTCTCCACATGTATGTGGCTGCTGTGCCACAAAACTAGTGAGGTTTGAGAGGGTAAATAATGCTATTAAAACCCTGGGCTCACTTCCTGGGGCCCAGCTCAGAGCCAGCTGGCCCCTTCTCCCTGCCTGGTTCTCTAGTTCGTACAAGTTAAGATTGGGAGGCAGACCCAAGTGCCAGCTCACAAAGTGGCCCTGTCACTTCCTACCGTGTGATCACTGGCAAGGCACTTTAACCTCTCTGAGCCTCAGCTTTCTCATCTGTACAGTGGGGTCATTGGACTAAATCAGCGATTTTCAAATTCTCTTCTGTTGACCCTAAGAGTCTCCATGTCAAGGAGAGAGAGGAGAGAGAAGCTGAGAGGGTGAGGCTGTGGCCCTTCCCCTGCTTCACCTGGGGCAGCCCTGGTTTCTGCCAACATTTCCTTCACACCAGAGTTCTGCTGCTAAGAAGAATTCTGCGTATCATTGGCCTAGATTAGGGTTTACCAAGCTTGCCTGGCCATAAAAATCTTCCCAGGGAGGCTGGTTAAAAATACAGATTATCAGGCCCTTTTCCTGGTGATTCTGAGTCAGTGGGTAGGGGGTGAAGTCCCTCTCCCAGGCCCTAATAAGTTCTCTTACCTCACTGAAAGCCCATCGCAGTCCCGGACCCCTGCCCTGAGAGCTAAGAATGGATGCCCTCCCAGTCCCAGGAGCCAAAGGCCAGAGGACACTGCAGCTACCTGGTGACATGGTGCCTGGTGGGGTGGTTGCCCGGCTCTGATCTCTGGGCTTGCCAGCCCTCCTCCCTCAGCCTGGCAGCCAGCCCTGGCACAGGTCTCCAGCTCCCTTGCCTGGACTGAGATTCAGCCTGTGACACAGGGCCCCTGTCTGGGTGACTCTGGATCAGTCTCTGCAGGGGACCCTTCTGCTTGCATCTATCCATGGTCTCAGGCCAGGGTCTCCTTCCTCCTCCTCCTCCTCTCCCCTCTCATCCTGCTGGAGTCTCGGGTCCAACACTCAATACCATGGAACCAAAGCACTCATGACCGGCTCAGCCTAAGGTAGAGTCAGGGCAGCCAGGTAAGCTTGGCCAGGCTGTGTCCTCTGCACAAGGGCACCTCACCCAGAGGCCACCTGAGGCAGGGGTACTGAGATGCATCCGTAGTGCACCTTGCCACAGGTTGTGCCCACCCAGAGGGGGTACCTTTTTCTAAATGGGGTGTAAAGAATAACTATTGAAGGGAAACTGACAACTCTCCAATTATATGGAATTTGTCTTATAATTTTCAAGTCCACATCTAGTTCTTTTTGGCAGAAGGTGAAGCCAGATGGCAAAAACCAACCATGGACCTGAATGAAAGCAGGGTTGGTCTAGAGAAAATCAAGCAGAGAGTGAAATAGGGACACAGAGTAGTGGGTCTCAAAGAGGTGGACTGGGAGCAAAGTGTCCTTTCTCGTGCCCTTTGGAAGAACTTTGAGGGCAATGTCAAAGTCCTGGTGAAATAAGAAAAACATTTCTAAAAACAGATGCCTCCTATTTTTAAATGATCTTTCCAAATTTTCTCTGATGACAGTGCAGATGTAACAGGGGGCAATGTCATTGTATAAAAAGATCTGGGCAGGCACCTGGGTCACAGCCTGTTTGAATGATACAGTCGGTTCTGCTATAGTGCTTGTATTGAAAACCCAAATTTGTTCCAATGCAACTGAAATATTAGGAGACAATGAGCACAGTGTGTGTGATTTTGTCCGTGAGAAACACTGGGAAAAGCAGAAAACCGCACCCCGCTGAAATGAGCTATGTAGGAATAGACGATCACACGCATGTACACACCTTGAACACGTAAGAACCACCTGGGTTCACTGTGAGTGAACCACGTCCACATCCAATATTATAATTTACCGCCCAGTTTCAGATAATCCTCCCCCTGGCACTTCACACTAATGTCACAAGCTGCAACCCTTCCGACAGCCACTCCCACAGGCAAATTTCAAGTTCCTTTCAAGATAAAGCGCCATATTTATTGTGGTATTTCTATATATTTTCAAGCATTTATCACGTGTAACAGTGTGCTATCATTTTTCCTAGGTTCCTATCATTTTTGTTTTATGTCAGTTGTGAAGTTGTAGAGTGTTGTGCCCCTAACCTTGTTTTTCCCATAAGCTCTGTTGTTTTTATTGTGCAATTCTGTGTGGTGTGATGAATTCTAGAAACACAAATGTCATGTTGCAGCAAAACTGACTGTACATCATATTGTGAAATCCCATGATGACAATTTAAATGTTCGCACACAGCATTAGATAAACACACATAAATGAGTTCCCACTCCAAGCTATAGAAAACATGCACAATTCCACCCAGCACTGCCTCCGACTTGGGGATGTCGTTCCTTTTGGGGGAAGATCAGACTGCTAGTCTGAAAGTGGAGCCTGGAAGTGCCTGAGTTTGCAATAAGAAAACTGTATTGTGCTCACTTGGGTGGAGGTCCCAGCTTGAGGCCAGCCATGCTTGCCTTGCACTTTGGACAGGTTGAGCAAGGCATTTGTCAGCAGCAAATGGAGAGATCTGATGGGACCATTTTCATGAGGAACTGAGGATGGTGAGAAATCTCGTGAGAAAGAAGCTACCAAAATATAGAGAACACATGGAGTTGGTCCAGGGTCAGAAAGTCAGCATCAGAGGGAGGAAAGACATTAGGAGAAAAAGATGAACTATTTGGGATTTTTTCCTGTTCCATTTTTCTCCAAAGGGAGAACTGGGAAGAGGAGGAATGAAAACGTGTTTCCTATCTCCCTCTCTTCCTTTCCTAATTCGATACATATTTATTCAGTGCCCACTATGGCCCAAGGTACAGAATGTCACAGAAGGTGGGATGTGACAGCAAGGAAGCGGCCAGGGCACCTCACCTGACCAGAGATCCTGACTAGCCTACCCCTGAGGGCATCCCAGAGGGCACCCTGGAGGAGGAAATGGAGTTGTGGCACCCATCGTTCCCATTCTCAAGTCCTGGTGGCCCAGGAAGGAAGCCCTCTCTGAACAGGTGATGATTGGCTGAGACTTGCATGAAGTGAAGGAATCAGCCATGTTGTTTTCTGGGGGGAAGTGTCAGGCAGAGGGAAGAGCGAGCTCTGAGTGCTGTGAGGGTTCAACAAGACTGTGCATACAAAACTCGACATGTAGCAAGTTCTTGATAACAAGAGACTTACTAGACTGGAGAACAATGAGGTATTTTTGAATAAAAATTTATGTGTGTGGCTTATAAAGGTGGAATAACATGCAAATGAGTTTTTTCTCATTGTTATTTCCTCTTCAGATGGCATTTCTCCATGTCTATATAGTTGGTCCAATGTCACAACTTCGTTCCTGTCTCTGGGCTGCTGATGAGTTTACCTAGTTCTTCCAGAATATACATACTCTTTTCAGGTATGATCAGAACATCTTGGAAACCTTTGGAGCCACCTTTAGTCCTGGCCTTCAACCCTTGGCTAAGAGAGTAATGTTGTCAACCAAAGTTCCTCCTCTGAAGATGATCCATATATTTAATTTTTAACCCTGCCTATCCGTTGGTTCTGTGTGGCCATTCTATTGTGAGTCCCAAATTGAATTTGTATGGATTGCTTATGCAAAAAGCCTTTTAGAGAGAGTGGTGGGCAAGCTTGTGGGGGTGGAAGGGAGGTTTGGCCTGTGATGAGTCTGACTTTGAATATACTCTCTCATTTTCTCACTCTCTCTCCCTTCTCTTCACCCCATACCGTGAATGCTAGAGGTGAAATGAAAGTGGATTCTCTCCGTAGTGGGGATTTCAAGAAGCAGGATGGATAGCCAAGGGCTTAAATGAAGTCAGAGAATCAAAAGGATGCAACCTTTTGCTTTTGGTTATCAAAGGCAATAGATAATGGAAAAGTATCGGGAACCTCTACACCCCCCTCTTCCCTCCCCACCAACACACACACTCGAGAAAATCATTTCTGTTTGCTCCCTCACAGTGCTCTCTCACCGAATGTCCACGGTTCAGACAAATCATTTCATTGTGACTGCTGGAGGTTCTGATGCGAACTGGTGAAAAAGCAGCTGGGCAGGAGAGTGAGGCCCTGAGCTGAGACCCCCGTGGGAGGACAGTATCCCATGGAGGGTGGGAGAATGAATCTCCATGGGGAGATAGATGTTAATAGCCACAACCCAGCCCAGGAAGGTGGAAATTTTATTTCATTTCGATTGCTCTCCAAAGGGAAATTCTGGTGCCTGGGGCAAGCAGCATTTGTCATTTTGACACCTTTCCATTGCATGTCAGATGTTAACAGCCCTCCTGGGCCTCTTCACATGTCCTCCTACTTCCGGGTATCTTTGCCTCTGGTGGAAGTCTCATTGCTGGAAGTTGTCAAGAAATATTGTAGAATCAGCTCAGGTCCAATTTCTGGAAAATGCACATTCTCTCATTAGGGAGCATAATGGGAAGACAGTGTCATCTGTATGGATTTAAATCCCAGCTCCTCACACTTCATTTGTTTGGGCCTCAGTTTATAGACTCAGTAATGGACTGTAAAATGGAGAAAATCATAGCTAATCCTTAAGCATCGTCCCGAGGATTGAAGCAAAAGTCAGAGTACTGCACATGGCAGCTGTCAGTCTTATTGATATTCCGGTTTCTCTGCTTGTCAGAGAAACAGTCGTGTCTACTTCATCAGATCAAAACACTCCTTTAAAGAAGGTAGCAAGCCCAAGGTTATGTGCAAGGAAGCAGGACCTTCCTTCTCAGAAGATATTGATACTTGGGCTCCAAAGGAGTGTGTGGCAAGGGCCCCAGGAACACAGTTTGTAACTTCCCAGTGGATTGCAGGAAGGATCGCCAAATTTAGCCACAAAACAAAACCAAAAGGACAATGTATGGGATGTATCAGAAGTTCAAACGTAACTGTGTTTGATTTAGTGGCTCTAATCCCAAGGGCTCTTATCTCCTCACATCTGGCCTTTTGTGGTCTACACATAGTATGTTTATCTTCTGTTCCATCCTATGCAACAGCAATAAAAATCCATTCTAGAAGAACTTGATAACATGGCATGCCTTGGTGCCAACTCTGGTTCCCCAGGTTTGGGCCCGTGAGCAGGGTACCTAACCCTTCTGAATCTGTCTCGTCTGTGACTCCTGGCCTGCCTATCTAACAGAGTTGCTAGAGGAGCAAACAAGATGCAAGACCTGACCCTTTCATCATGTGGTTAATGCATTCATTATGCACGGATGTTCTCTGGGCATGAGCACCAGGGTATTCTTCCATTTACTGAGGGCTGTGATATGTAAGGCACAACTGGGAACCTGCAAAGTCAAGACAGATTGCAGGGATGAATTCTAATCCAACTGCCACGCTTGCCATGTGAAGGTTAATTAGATTGGTCTGACAGGAAGCTTACTTTTAAGACATTATGTTGGTTGGCATTGCATCTAGGGCAGTGTCTCCCACGTAGTAGGGTCCTCAGAAAGTATTTGTTGAATGAATGAATACATGAGTAAGAAATATTACTCCATTTCCTGTTTATTTCTGAGGGCTTGCAAAGTAATTTAGCATTGTTTTTACCTTGCCAGGAGTTTTCTGGCATAGGGACTGAGTTTAAAGGTTACCTCAGATTACTCCACCATCCCTCCATGGTTTGTTGTGCCTCCCCCCTGGCAGGTCCTGAGGTGGTTCTCTCGGTGGCCTGGGTCACAAGTCCTCAGATTGTGTAGTTCAGACTGCTTTCATGAACTGAAACAGGTGTCAGCATCCACCCTGCTCATGCTTTTTCTTCCTCTGGGTGACCCACCTTCCAAATCTTTCCGTTGACTTGAGAGGTAGCTCGCAAAAGGTGACATGAAAGTACTTAGAAGAGCGTAAAGTCCTGTATCATTTTAAGGAAAGCTCATTCTTAGTTCTCATTTTCAGGTGACATTCCAAGGCTAAATGAGCCGCCCACATTTTGGCGAGGGGCAGTGGTCATCTCCTTTTCTCTTCCACCTAATAAAGGGACGGCATTTCCCTTTACTCTCCTCTTGTGCCCCGTGAAATGTTATATTTTATCTCCTGCTTCAGATTTCCTGACTTCCTTTGAACACATTTTTGATTTCTTTGTCATCCTCCTTGGGAATGAGTCCATTTTACAATTTCTCGACCACTTCGGTATGTGTCTCTGTTTCTATAAAGCCCAGGGTTTACTCACTGGACTGTCTTTCACCTTCCACATCTTTTTTTGGTGAATGGTAACAATGCAAGAGCTTTGTGGAATTTTTTTCCTGCAGCAACACCTGGCCGTCTCGGGGCCCCTGTGTGACCCTTGATCTCCTTTCTCTGGAGTCTTTTCAATGAATCCCTTAAGCCTGTTGAAATCCCCTCTCTTAAAATCCATTTTCTTAATTTGACCACCTTCCCTTCTTTACTGATAGCTCTTCCCTGATCAGTCAGGCAGGCTGGTCCCAAGACATCCTTTCATTTTAATATTCTTGCTGCCTAGACCCCTATCCTACTCCCAGCATGAAAAGCCTCACATTAGAAGAAACACAAGCCTTTCCTTTCCACAGGCTTGAGAATGGCGTCACTCTCACTATCTTTTAAGGAACTAGCAATGGAAAGTCCATTTGCTTTCTCGTCTCAGTGTGGGGGTTAGGCATTTGAGTTCAAGGAAATCCACAGCATCATTTCCCAAATGATTTAATTTTATTCCTAAAAGTCACAAGTCGCCCAAGAGATGATGCCCCTGCGTTTTAGATTTTCAGATTTTAATAAGGAGGACATGCTTTAAACAGATTGCCTTCTTCCTTAAAGAAAAGCAGACATGAGCCGAGTGGCTCCAGTTAGGTGAGAAATTGCAATTTCAAAATTCATTATCAATTTCCGTCCTTGACAATAGAATGACTTCCCTGCCTGTGACCTCCCTCATTCTCCCTGTCACCTTCTCACACACACTCACTACCATATGTTTGCATGAGATACCCATAAAATGGCCCTGATGCTGGGCAGCTGAAGCTCGCACACCGTGTGTCTTCATGCGTCCAACACTTGGCTGTCTCAGGATGTGTCACTTCGCTTAAACCCCCTGCGTCTGGGATGCGAGGAGCCAGGAGACTTTCCAGATGAAAGTCTTATTCTGAAAGCTGTGCACATTTCACACAGAGAAATACCTGGAAAGTTTACAGGGGACTTGTCCTCACTGGAAGCAATCAATTTGTAAAGCACAGAGCAACGCCATACTGTGAGAAGTAAATCCTGCCCGCATTTGCATAATGTTCCATCACTTATGAACCACCTCGGCTGATTGCTGGTTTGGCATGTGGAGGAAAAGTGAGTTAAGCTGAGGCAATTGCCCAACATTTTTCGTCAATGCTAACAACATCTTGGGGATTTTAGTTTGTTAAGGTTTTCCCATATGAGTAAAAGAAACACACTGGAATTTGAGGGGATAGTAAGGCTATGTTAAATTTCTTCTGCAAATTTTTCAAAATGAACAATGTCGTCCATTTCTTCAGCAATTTTCTATTGTTCAGTTAGGGAAATCATGACTACACTGAATAAGTCTTTTCACTACTCCATGTTTGTCCCCCTCCTCCAGTATCCCCATACGTCCTTCCTCCCAATAAATTACTGTTGCTTCACAAGTTAGGTGTTTGAGGTCACTTTGTCACTTTCAGGACACAAGACTACTATTAAGTGGTTGGTCCATCAGTATATTGGGTGTAATTTTACAGTGTGAGAATATCTACTGTTCTACATGGATGTGTAACCCCCTCCCCTCCACAGATTCAGTGTGCTTCTTTATTTTTACATCTCATTCCCCTAACTACACCCCAAGGTGGGAGGTGGTGGCCTCTTATTTCTCCTGATTTCTGAGCCAGGAAACAGTATGCAGAAAGACCTGTTAGGTATTTTATCTAAATCACCCAGAAAGTCAATGGCACACACTCTTCTAAGAGTGTTCATTTTCTGCTTAGTGTAACACAAAGTAAGAACTTCAGGAGGTGTGTCCTTTCCTTGGCCATGGTTGCCTTGAGGGAGCATACTGTGTTGCACGCAGAGGAACACACAACAAGCAGCATGTGCACCCTGGACTGGGAACAGACAGACCTGGCTTCTAGCCTGACTCTGGCACTATCAAACCATATGGCTTTGGGCAAAGCCTTTTACGCTCTCTGGCCCAACTGTCCTCTTCTATAAAGAGAGTTGAGGACAATGACCTCTAAGGTTGTTTTCAGCTTGGACCATTTACTTTCTTATGATTGACATATGACAGTCATAGGTTAAGTGGGGTTCTGAGAAGGATGACTGAATATCTCTCCGCTTTGCCTGGGACAGTGCCCGTTCACACCTGACATCTCAGGGTCATTATTAATGGCACCTCTTTTCACTCTCAAAGATGTCCCAGTTTGGATGATAGTTATAAGTAAGCCAAAATATAGTAGATGGGCCTGAACTTTTAGTCTAGTATCAACAGAACTGCCGAAGCTGCCGTCTAGGCTGGTGCACTTTCCATAGTGGTGCCTTTCAGAGGCCCCCCATTCTGAACAATTAAAAAGCCTATGATCACTCCTACTCCAAGTTCTGAAATCTGGTGTGTCAACCCTACAGCTAAAAGAGAAATCTACGTCATTTACTCAACAGTGTTTATCAAGTATTTATTAAATGCTCATCTATATTGAGATACACATTGGTAGAAATGTATGTTTTGCATTCCCTGCTCCTGGCATGCAGGGGTTTCATGGGTTGACTCTCGATTTTTGCCATCCAAAGTGAAAATATAACTTGATCTCTTTACAAATGGAAGTTGGTGCTATGGAGCAGGGAATTTGTTTTGTTAAAAAAACAACTGGATAGAAGTTTTTTTAATCCGGAGGAGAGGTTGGGGCGGGGGCAGCTGGGACAATATCTAATTGTTCTGTCCATGTTTGGACAGATTCTCTCCTCTCTTTCTGCAGTGCTATTTTATTTTGATTTTCCCCGATGACTACATGGGTAGTATGTGAGTGAGGCAGTAATCTCATTGTAGTGTAATCGGAGGACTGCAGCATATGGAAATTACCTCCAGTCCAGTCCTAGGCAGTGGGGTTTGTCTTTCTTTTAACCATAGAACATTAGCACAAACTAGTCAAATGACTGCAAGCGAGTGGCCAGGAACCATGTCACTTTCCCATGCCCCACAGTGGATCCTTGGTAGACATTTGTGGAATTGGGTTGCTCACCCAATACATAAATTCCATTGTTCAAAACTCTGACAGGAAGTCCTGCTGTCCATCTCCACCACACCTTCCCAGGGATGAGAAGCTCACCCCCTCACAAGGCAGCCCAGTCCAATTTTGAACATCTCTAATTGCTGGGCCAGACAATAGCAGGGCCTAGGCCCCAAAACCTGGGAAAGCCACCTTGCAAAAGCTGAAGCCTGTGCACAACCAGCCTGCATTTTCTAGGATGGCATGAGGCATTCAGGACTCCCCCAGGTCCCTCCTGTACCCACAGGACAAGGAGGTTGGGGGTCTTATGTTCTGGGAAGAGACAGCAATCCAAGTTATTTTAAAAAAATGCCCTGGGCATAAATCCAAAGCTAGAACAGAAGGGTTTCCAGACAAACTGATATTTGAGGCTTCAGGGTAAAAGAGTGAGTACTCAGCCAGGACTCCTGAGGGAAATTCCGACAACAGCGATTTCTTTATATTTCCTTTGTTTTTTTTGGATGAATGTGCCCTCTTCTGGTGCTGCAAGTGCTGAGTGACCTCACCTTGCAGGATGGCGGTTTCAAATGTTGCTCTGGGATTGGACTCAACTCTGGCCCACAAGCTGGTTTCTGCTTCTGTCCTAGAAGCGTCCTAGCACCATCCCACATTGTAACTTATGCTCCCAGGCTGTTTGGAAAGTTCTTCAGTAAACATTTAACTGTGACTAATATGCTGATTTACAAGTTGTAAGCAACCACTAACGGAGGAGGAAGGCTGGCAGGAGTCTCTGTGGAACTGCATAGCGATGTGCTGTGCCACAGGAAGCCCAAAAGCCATTAACAAGCTGAGGTGACAGACACATGGTTAAAAGGTGAAAAGAGAACCGTGGGGAAATCAGCCATTAACATCAGAGAGAGGGAGAGAAAGCAAGTGTGAAGTGTAATAGCCGAGCAGGGTTCAGAGGTTCAGCCCTCTGTGAGACTTCTCGCGCAGACTTCGGGTCCAGACAAGTTGCGTCCAGTCCGACTGCCCACAGAGCATTTTGGGGCATTTTTGCTTGGATATGATGGCTAATGAGATAGAGAGGCCCAGAAATTCTTTTTCTTTTGTAAGGAGGACTAGCCCTGAGCTAACATCGGTTGCTAATCTTCCTCTTTTCTGCTGAGGAAGACTGGCCCTGGGCTAACATCCGTGCCCATCTCCTCTACTTTATATGGGACACCGTCCCAGCATGGCTTGACAAGTGATGCATCGGTCTGCGCCCAGGATCTGAACCTGGGAACCCCGGGCTGTTGAAGCAGAGCACAGGAACTTAACCACTATGCCACTGGGCTGGGCCCACCCAGAAATTCTTAATTTGGTCATAACTTGCCAAATGGATTCAGAACTTTAAGAAGTTTAAAAATATTAACTTCAAGAAAACATTGTTCAACTCGGGGGTTGTCATCTACCATGGAAAAACAGGATAGATCATTTCAGAGTCTGCCTGAGTCCATTCCACAAGGCCCTTCCTTATGTTCCAATGTTAAACATCACTGGCTCTTGGGAAATGCTTCCGTATGTGAAACTCAAATTACACCAATGGCAGTTTCAGTCTGATTCATGTTATTAGAGAAGCAGTGAGGCAGGGGTAGCAAAGAGCAGCTAACTTGGATAGACTTTAATTTCTAGGATTTACAGCTGTGCAATTTGGGACAAAATAATTAACCTCTGTGGGCTTGGTTTCCTCATCCATAAAATGTGGACAACAATGACCGCCACTGAGGGTTGTTGTGAGAATTAAAGAAGATAAAGTCCGAGGGAGTTGCTAGTGCAGTGTCTGACATAGAGAAGTCACTCAGTAAGTAGCAGTTAACCTGGAATCTCTTTGAGTCTTTAACATGAATACATGTTAAATGAGACACGAGGTGTGTTGGATGGTGGGGGATGGAGGTAATTTTCTTGGGGTACGAGGCTGAGACAAAGTAAGGGGGACTCAGGTACATGGCCCTCAGTGCCTGGTGGATGGATCCTCTATTTACCCTCACACTTCCCTACGACTCACAGAGATCCAGAACTGTGGGCCCCGTGTCCCCACTTTCTGCAGTTGCTCTGTCGTTGCCCTGGGTGTTGTTGCCCAAAGTCAGTCAGAAGAGAAGGTACCTGTGTGCCTCTGATTGGTCCATGTGTTTCTTACTTCCATTTTATTCAGGCTGATGCTGAGCTGGGAAAAGACACTTGGGGTCAATTTTAGGGTATTGTCTGTGGAAACAACATACATAATTTGGGTCTGGGACAAACATCATTTAGGAACCATAATAGAATTTATGCATTTCATCCCAAGAAGGAGCAAACAATTTCTTCCCCTGCCTTTTCTTAGGCCACCTATACTCTGGCATGTAGGATGTGGCTGCACATTATTTTCTCTGAAACTTCCTACAGCACTTAAATGAATTAGATGATTTCATAATCCTACAGTGTTTTCATTAAAAATAGATTAAAAAAAAAAGAAGAAGTTCTGGGAATTCTCAACCTGCTGCTGCTTTAATGGTATGTAAGAAGTTGAATTTGAAAGTGACCCTCCTCGGAAATATCATCGAGTGAAGGCAAAAGCCCAAAAATAAAATAACCATAGGAAACTCCGTTCTTATGAGATGTTGCCAATAAAAGAACAAAGGAGGCAAGTAAGTGGTCATGGAGCATCCAACACAAAATTTGGTGTTCATGGTAAAGAGAAGAATTCTCAACACTGAAGATTCCTTCCACAAACATCACAATTTTATAAATTATGATTTTATGTTATCAGCCATATCTTTCCTCCTGAAGCAACTGGGGCTCTGACAATGTGATTTATTTTTGCACAGGACATTATATCATGTCCTGTCATGATACCATGTATCTTTAAGGACATGATGTCACACTTCAGAATCAATTTTTCTTAATGGGCATTTCAACAGCCCTTCCGTGGGGGGATATCTTCTGAAGGACGTGCATGGTAGAGGGATTAGAAAGGAGCCCTACTTCGTGGGGATGAGAAGTTTGCTTCTCCTTGAGCTTAATCTCCTTGGGCTTAATCACATTGAGAACATTCTTTAAAGTCTCATTTTCTCTCAGATTCCCAGTTTATCCATCTATGAAATGGTATGAAAAAATATATTTGTTAAAAAAAAAAAGACTTCTAGAAATTCTCTGGCTCAGGGGTCAGCAAACATTTTCTGTAAAGGTCCAGAGAGTAAATATTTTCAGTTTTCATACTCAAGTCTGCTCAAAAGCTGTCATAGACAATATGAAAATAAATGCATGAGGCTCTGTTCCAATAAAACTTTATTTGTGAACACTGAAATTTGAATTTCATATAATTTTCACGTGTGATGAAATCTTCTTCTTCTTCTGACTTTTTTCAACCATTCAAAAATGTAAATGTAAATTTGTAGCCATATAAAAATAGGCCATTGGCCCAATTTGGTCTGCAGTCTGTAGTTTGCTGACCCCTGCTCTAAGAAAAGAAAACTGCATTACATATCCAAAACTGCATTTACTGCTGTTTTTCAGCATAATTCTTATGTACTATGAATCATTCAGACTACGGCTTCTCTTTCGTGATGTCACTAATACCCAATGAGCGATCATAAAATTAGGGTGGGATTTTATCTCTCTCTAGAGGCACAGACACCCTCCCCAAGGAAACAAGAAGTTGAATGTGCATGTATGTACATGTCTTGGTAGACATTTGAGCTCTACATATGTATAAGCCATATGTATACATGGTAGGGAGTAAGACTTGGGTAAGAGAGAGGGTTATTTTTAAAATTATCAGAAGCAGCTGAGTTATACTCCCTCTGTTTAATAATCACAACGCTGGACTTACAGCTCTTATCAAACCATTTCAGCGGAGTCTGCATCATTTCACCAATTTCAGCAAACTGTCCCAGCGAGGAGGCCGGTTAGACTGTGTATGTTTACTCTCTGTGGAGTTACAGCTGTATTCTCTTCAAGAGAATGAGATATGGAAATAGAAGTTTACTTAGTCCAGTCTCGGATGTGTTCCAGTGACAGGAAAAAGTTGGCAGTCTATGCACAGGTGAATGAGAGTGAAATTCTTTGCGGTATCCTTCCCTCTGGAGATGCAAATTCTTAAAGGGGTAGGGGTCAAGGAGGGGCCCTGTGCTCTCTGTTCCAGTTGTAGCTGGGGCTGCTGAGGCCCGGGGCAGAGGCCTGCAAAGCAGGGAGGGATGGGGAGGCCAGCGTGGTGAACATCCCACAACATTGGAGCTGAAACGAGGCACTCACAACCATTCTTCTCCATCTAGAAGGGGGGACAGAGACCCAGAGAGAAGGGCGTGATTGCCCAAGGCCTCCCAGGGTCAGGGGACCAGGGGCAGACCAAAAAACCCAAATGAGGTGGGCCAGCCCAGGCCCCTTCTGTCACTCTGCACCACACTAGGGGCCCAGAGACTGGCTTGGCCTCCCTAGGCCATTGACAGAGGGGACCCCTGATTTCTCAACTTCTCTACCAGAGACCAGGCTCCACCAGGCTTTCCCCAGGCACCCTCATCGGGCAGGTGTGGTGGTGAGACTGTTAAGGCTGTTCACCAACCAGCTTGAGTTTCACTCCCCCGGGCCCCCAGCTGGCCGGGGTGCGGCCACTCCACTACAAGTCAAAGGGCATGGGGGTTTATTCCAGACCCACACCAGCTTTCCAAAGAGGGAAATTTTAGAAAAAAAACCTTAGGCTGAACACTCCAAGGGAGACCCAACCTTGACGAGAACAAGAAACTGGGGAAATAGGGAGAAATTTTTCTGAAGCCTCAAGAGGCTAGGTATAACTGCTCTAGAGGTGGGGACAGGACGAGGGCCTGATCTCATGCTGCTGTGTCCCGCTCATGAGAAGGTTGGGTGTAGGCTTGTGCCCATGACGCCCCCCAGCCTCCAGCGTGCTGCCAGGGACAAATGACACATGGCTAGCCTTGGAATCAAGACCCCTAGCATCAATTGTGTCCTTACTTTCCCTCCTTAGGCCTCAGGCTCCTCATGTGTAAAGGGCCTGGTGTTAGGAGAGATGACTTTGTGGCCTTTGCCGTGCTAGCATTCTCTCTTAAATGCTGGGCACCATTTGTACTACTTTTGATGATAGACAACTCTGCTAATAACCTCACACTTTACTGTGGAATGGGAAGGTGATGCCAACCTGACAAAGGGAAAAATTGGCAATCTAGACACATATATCCAAGGCATTGACTTCAAAACTCTTCATGCACATTGATATTAAACAAAACAAAACATGCACTTACTCCAGACCGGGGATATAAATTTTCTCATGGAATCCTTACAAGAACCACGTGAGAAAATTAAAGCTGAGAGAGATGAATTTTCCCAAAGTTATAAAGCCAGTAAGTGGCAGAGCCAGTGTTTGAACTTGGGTCTATTTAGCTCCATGTTCCCCATTATGCTACAAGACAAAGATAAACTAAATCAACATTTCATTTATTCAAACCTCCTCTTTCCCCCAAAAAAAACCCAAAAAACAAACTTCTTTCATTTTCTCTGATATATGTCTTTCCTTTAAGCTCAGGGGCCAGGGATCAATTTAGTAGCAAAGATTTCCTTTGCAACCCAGATAGAGATCATAGTACTTGAGGGATATGCTGTGCTAGCCAAGGAATCTCAGCACCCACAGGGTCATTCAATAGTAGAAGAAGTGGCTGAAGGTAGGCTTGTCTAGGACTGTATTTCAGAGGCTTTTCCTATAATTTGGGCTCTGCTTTGTGCTTCTCTCTGTGCCTTGGCCTGAGCTGGCCATAGGTGGCCAGGGCCCATTGCTTCTTGTGTTCACAGGCCATCCCCAAGTGCTGTTAAGGAAATATCAGTTATCAGCCAGGAACCTATTGCCAGGGAAGACCAGGTGGACATTTTCAATGTTGATGCACAATTATATGTGTGTGTGGGGCGGGGGGCAGAGAGGAAGGGAGAAAGAGAGAGATGGTCCCAGCCTCAGGGGTTCATGTGTGTGCGTGCAATGACACCAAATGCCTGGTGCCTCCAATCTGCTTCCCACTGTCACAGGGAGCTGGTGAAGAGCTCCAGCTGCACTGGGGTCAATGTCAGCAAGGCCTGAAGAGCAGACTCGGGGCTAGAATTGGAGCACTGTGTGGACCAGGAAGATGGGAGTGGGTGGGAGAATGTGGCTATGGGGAATCCTCAGGGAATGGTTCTGTCCCAAGATTTCAGTTTATCTTGGGTGGAAAAGGAGTTCCCCTCCAATGGCCTGGCCAAGAATGTTGATGTCACAAGGAAAGGGAACAGAGTTTGATTGTGTGTCACATGGAACTGGGAACGGGCTGCTGCACTTAGAGGGACACCCTTATCAGTTAGGTAATGTCTGCTAATGATTGAGGAACTGTGGTAGGCAGTGCTCCAGCTGTTGATATGTTAGCAAACATTTGCAAAGGGCACTCATACCTTGTGGGAAAAGGTTTTCTTAGACTGGATCCGACTGGTCCAAGCCCCGAAAGGCTGGTAGACCCAACAGCGTCACAGGGCATCTGAAACAGAGCAACATGGCAGAAATGTGGACTGGGCATAGGAGGCAGCGCTGGTTGGGATTTTGGTTCCATCTCCAGGAGGTAAAAGTTTGTTTGTGCAGAAATGATGACTATAATCAAATTTTCTTCCCCTCTTCCTCCAGTTTTCCTTCCTTTTCCCCTTCCTTCCTCCCTTTTCTTCTTATTTCCCTCTCTTCTTTCTCCTTCTCTTCCTCCCTCCTTCCCTCACCACCTTTCTCCCTTCCTCTCTTTCTTCCCTCCCCTACCTGCCCTCCTTTCTTTCTTCCTTGAAATACTAACAGTAAATGTCCACAATATATAAAACTCTGGGCTAAGTGCTGGGCATACAAAGGTGATAACAGTGCCTTGCCCTCAAGGGAACAATAGCTAGAGGTACAGAACAAATGTGGAAACTGATAGATGTAAAAAATGTGTAAAAGAATACAATGGAAATGTCTGAAGACTATACATACATAATAGTACACGTCTATACATGTGTATACATATACATAATTTAAAACAAGAATGAGATATTACTGTTTATGCTGTAATGTGCTTTTTTTGCAAATGTTATTGGCATTTTTCATGATTAATAAATATAGATTTGTGGCATTACTTTGGTTGCATAGCAGTCCATCAAATAGAGGGTCCACAATGATCTCTACCAATCCCCCATTGCTACGAATTAACGTTGTTCCCAATTTGGGGATATGATTTTTTAAAAACATGGCAAAAATCATTATAACTAAATAGTTACACATTTGTCAGATTATTTCCTTAGGATAACTTCTTAGAAGTGGAATTCCGGTAGAAGTAGGTACACATTTTTAGGACTTTTTGATACATAATCCAACTACACCTGAAAAAGTTTATATTCAAAGATGATATTATTCTTTTCATGTTTTCCAATTCAATAGTTGAAAAATATACCTCATTTTTAAATGGCTATAATCTGTTACAATGAAAAAGCCCCAAATATTTTAAATTTATGCATTTGACTTCTGGGATTGCTATTTTACTAATTTTGCTTCTATTTATTGTTATATTTTATGTATTAGAGTCACTAATATTCTGCCATATATATTTGAAATATTTACCCAATTTTTCATTTACCTTTTAGGGTTTTTTTCTTTTTTTCCTGTATAGAAGTTTTGTCTTTTTAATTTAATACAGTTGCTCAATTATTTCCTTTATGGTTGCTGCTTTTGATGTCATATTTAAAGACTAACTCTCTACTGTAAATAAATATAAATATTTACATATACTTTATTTTTGCACTTTAATCCATCTGGAATAATTTGGGGTTTGGTATGACTCAGAATGTAACTTTGTTCTTTCCAAATGGTTAACCAGTTGTAAGGTATTACAAACAAGTCTATGCTTAAAATTTGAAAATCTGTAATTATATTATATTTCCTATTTTTAATATTGTGTATTTGTCACTTTTCTTAAATTAGAGTTGCTAGATAATTGTCCATGTTTGTTGGTGTTTTCAAAATATCTGCTCAGATTTATTTCTCAATTTTATTATTTCCGAATCATGAATTTCTGCTTCTATCTTTTAAAATGTTTCCTTTCTCTTTTCTTACATTTTTAAATGTCTTCTTTATAGCTTCCTGGTTTGAATTCACTATTATTTTATTTTCATTCTTTCTATTTAATAATAAAAAAAATGGGGGCTATGACTATTCCTCTCATTATAGCTTTCGCCAAATTCCATACATTTTGTACGGCATATTCTTACAGACACTACTTTCTAAACAATTTGAATTGCCATTTTATTTGCTCTCTGACAAAATAATTTTTAAAAAAGTTTACAGTTTTTGAGTAGCTGGAGATTTAATTTAAATAATTGTTTTAAGTTCTGGTTTACGATATTGTGGCCAAGAGTGTAACCTGTAGACTTTTTTTAAGCTTTGGAAAATTTTGAGATTCTTTGAGAAAGCCTGGTCCTTATGCAGTGTTTCTTAAAAAAAGGGGGGGGGGGTTAATTCTAATTTTACTTGTGTCTCTCTCAAGTATTCAAAGGAGACATTCAATCTCCTGTTTTATAGAACCCAGAACTCACTCTCCTGCTCCAACAGAACTCCCTTGGCCACACTGTTCTGTTCGCTTTATCTTGCTGCCTTTCTCCTCTTTGCCTCAGATAATGTGCCACAACACTATCCCTGACACATTAGGTCTTACCATGTCCTGTCCCATATGGAATATAGTTCTTTGACTTTGATTTTTCTCCCTGAAATCTGTCCTTGGGGCCGGCCCAGTGGCACAGCGGTTTAGTTTGTGCTTTGGCAGCCTGGGGTTCACAGGTTCGGATCCCTGGCACAGGCTGGCACACTGCTTGTCAGCCATGCTGTGGCGGCATCCCATATAAAGTAGAGGAAGATGGGCACGGATGTTAGCCCAGGGCCAGTCTTCCTCAGCAAAAAAGGGGAGGATTGGCAACAGATGTTAGGTCAGGGCTGGTCTTCCTCACACACACACACACACACACACACACACACACACACAAATCTGTCCTTGAAACTGTTTACCATCTTCAAAAAGTAGTGGAGGGGAGAGAAACTAAGTAGACAGAAGAGGAGGGGAAAGACTCTGTAACCTTCTCCATTCGTCATTTTGTTTCCTCACAATTAAAATAGTGACGACTACTTTCTGTTTGTGGGTAATCATATGTTATACTTTTGATTGAAGTTTTATCTTAATGTATTTATGTGTTTGTCTCCAAAGTTTAAATGGATTTTTCCACTCTGTATGAAACTGTTGACCTATAGATAAGCTTAACCTACCTACATGTATTGCCATAATTCACTTATTTCATCTTAAATCTGCCTTAGTCTTTTGTGATCTCTGGTTTTTATACTTCTTTGATTTTGTCTTCATTTTTGGCTTTTTTAATAAAGAATATATTTTCTTTTCTTTTGTCATTCCTAGTATGTGTTCCATTTTAAATTCCCATAGCTATCACTGCTAAGTTGTTCAAAAGCATTACTCATCTTCAAAAAGGTGAGGGCAGTTTAAGCTCAGTGTTGTCAACAGATAACCTGTGTGGATTGCCCTTGGCTCTATGCTTTATCCACCAGTGGTGGTTGATTCCTTTCCTTTGCTCTGTGGTTGAAAGGTGGATTATTGTTCACAGCTTTCAATCTAGTTTCCAGTATTTCTCAGGCTTTAACATGTATCATTGTTCTATTGAGGAGGCATTCTTTTCTATCTGGTTCTATAATACTCTGAACCACTGGAATATGAAAAAGTCACAACTCCAAGAATGCATTGCTTCCAAGGTTCTTGCCACCATCAGCCCAACTATCCCTATTTCTGGAGACTGTCATCCCCCAGGATGTCATAGGCCATCACCAGTCCTCTTTTTTTGCTTTCTGATGTTGTGTTTTCTAAAAGTTGATGGAGGAAGGGATATTGGCTGCCAATACAACTTTGACTGCTTCACAGGTCAACAGCCCTGTGGGGAGAGGAAGGTGTAGCCGAGGTGAGTTTGCACATCTGGGGAGCTCAGAAGCTGGGATGGCCCTTCATAGTTGTCCAGAGTAGGCAATGGGTCAAATGGCATTTGATGCAGACTGCCCTGGGAAGGGGGCATGACCTTGGGTGAGGCAGCTGTCTTCAATTAAGGCAGTCCCTAAAAGGGCTCAGCTAATGGCTGTTCTGGCAGATCTCCCAGCAGCTGGAGAATGATTTCTCTCAACCTGAAGGGGGATCTGGGCAAACATCATAGTATCCACCTCATAACCATATCATTATTCATGGAGGTATTCACGTTTTCTGTTTCTCCACTAGACTGTGGGCTTCATGAGAGCAGAAACTGTGTCTGTCTTGTTCAGTGTACATCCCTAGTTTCTAGCACAATTTCTAATAGACTGTTAGTACACATTAGTTGAATGGATGATAGATGAATGAATGACACATCTTTAGAAGTGGGAAAGGGCTGAGGATGAGAAGAGAGAAAGAACCGTAAAGAGGAGAGGAATCCCCTATCTCATATAAGAAAGATGTTATGAGATCCAAGAAAACTATTAAATAATCTTCAAATCCACAAAAAAAGACAAATTAGAGACCCTAGAGTAATTCCCCACATCCTATTTGAGAAACACAGCTGGAAATTGTGGGAAGAATATTTATGACCTTCAAATCCAAAGAGGGACATAAAATAGTCGTCTGGTGCAGTGATTTCTATTCTCCTGGGGCTTACGGCACACTGTTATGACTTCCTGACATATCCTGTAGCCAAATACATCCTACTACATTGTGTACATGTGTGCTCATTACTGTGAATTAAAATGAATTTGTGATAGGTAGATAGAGAGAGAGAGAGAGAGAAAGAGATTTCAGTATATCTCAATATTTTATGCTATTGAGATACTCAGAAACGCCTTGGAGTATCTAGGAAATCAGATTGTGGGAGGCTAGAATTTTAACCAGAGAAGCCCATGAAGGGAGCCTGTTTGGCTTCACTGTCTTTTATCCCATAAACAGGGCTGTTCCCTCTGCCCGTCAGAGTCTCTGGAACGTTCATTTGGTGTTGGGACTTGGCTCCAGACACCTTTGCTTCTTGCTTTCTCTGCTCCATGGCCTAGCCCCTTCTGCCTGAAGATGAACTCAATGAGCAAAGCAAAAAGAGGCCAAAAAACTGGTAAAGATGGCAAAAGCTCAGGGAGATTCCCACCTCCTGGAGCGCACCCTGGGCAGACTGCATCTGCCTCATTGGGAGACCTGAGCTGTGAAATGCAGATTCTCTCTCTGTCTGAGCCTCCTGAGGTGGAAGAATTGCACTGTGTCCTCCCCACAGACGAAAATAGACCGAATGGCTTTTTTTTAACAAGAAATGTCCTCATTACAGACTCTTTTTCGGGCACCATTCTTCCTGGCTCCATGTTAAAGTGCCGAGTCCATAGATATCCAACACAGAGACCATTTCTTGCTTGCACTGCCCTGGGGCCCCTGCCCTTCTGAGAAGATAATTACTGTTGTATATTGTGTCTCTAATTTGGTTTAATATTGAATCTTCACACAGTCCTATGAGTAGATATATTTATCTCCCTTTTACGCTTGAGGAAGCTAAAATAAAGAAAGGGTATGTGACTTACCCAAGGCTATCAGACAATAAGTGGCTGTGTTGGAATTTATTATTATTATTTTTTGATCATTTATTTGCAACTTCTTGTTGGCCATCCACTTTGTTTCAGGCTGGGGTGCTCTGACATTGTTACAGTCTTTCTGGAGAATGGGCCATCGACAACGACATCACCACTTGCCTCCATTTGTAGGTATTGGCAGCTGGGATTCTCCAGCCCAAGACCTTTAACAATGGCCCATGGAATCCCCTTGAAACTCCTATGGGGAGAGGGGAAGGGCAAGGGTGGGGAAAGGTTGGAGTTCTCAGAAGTCTCTGCAGCATCACAACCCACTGTGGGCTGTCCTTCTGTAGACCCCATGGAGACCCAACACTGGCACATCTCACAGTTTGTCCCATGGCACTTGGGCATCTAGGCCAGGCATCAGCTGGATGATAGTGAAGCCAAGTGAAGTTGATCACCCTGCATGGAACCTTGATTGGAGATTCTGCCCCAGGCTATTCCTAGAGTTATGCCCATGTGTACCTGTGTACGAATATGGCAGCACAGATGAATCTGTGCGTGCACATTATGTATATCTCTGTATGCTTAGTGCTTTTGCGTGTGTGTTGTGGATGCCTACTGTGCTTTAGGAGTTCCTTAACATGGAAACTGAACATGTTAATGGCCAAATTTGGAAAGCCATTTACCTCCACCCTTTTCCTAGGGAATAAAAGCTTCTCAGGTCTCTACCACCCTGCGACTCTCCAAGCCCTTTAGAAATAATAATCCTAATAATAGACAACACACACTGACCACTTAGTCTTTCAGGTACGGCTCTAAACAACTTTACAAGAGTGGTTACCCTTGATTCTTAGGACAACCCAATGAAGCTTGAACTTCTATTGCCTGCTCTTTAGAGATGAGGAGACTGAGGCCGCCAGAGCCCATCTCAGGGTCACTCTGTGTGTAAGCTGTGGAGCTGGGCTGGAATTCAGGCCATCTGCCTTCAGAGCCTGCTCTCCTAAGCATGATGGAGCTGAAGCATCCACAGCCCCTGGAGTGAGGAAACCACAGAGACGAGATCAGAACTGAGCAAGAATGGAGTAATGGGAAGACTGGAGGAGCTGAAGGCAAATTGAGACCTGGTCACCTCCTGGGCAAACCAAGTCAGGTGTCAGAAGCAGGATGGCAGGTAGGACAGAAGGTCTTCATAGATCCAGGGCTCTGAAGCTACCTCCTCTCCTCTTTGCCTCACCTTCCTTCCCTTTGTAGTAGATGGTTGCTTCTGGAAGCTTCTTTTGGTGAGTTTTCAAGGAAAATCAAGTCCTGAGACAGGGCTTAGTCTACTAAGGGAATACAAATGGGGAAAACATAATGAAAATTCCTGTGCTTTTGGTTTAGAGGAAATCACACTGAGACTTAAAAGATTTCTGGATTTTTTTTTTTTTAATAAACAGGAACACTGTTTTCATCAGCTCTGCTCAATTCCCCTCACACGAGTAAACTGTGAATTGCAAAAAAAAAGTGCCCCTGCAGCCCCAGATAATTGCACAAAGGGGCCTTTTGCTCAGTGCTGACTGACCCAGTGACCCCTGAGCTGGCTGGGCGGGGCTTGTTTCTCAGCCCTCTCCACCAGGCACCCTTGGACAGGGCACAGCCTGCACAACTATCCACAGTGGCCCCTCGTGGAGCCCTCTCTCTCAGGCAGTCTGCACAGCAAGTAAAAACACATGTCCTGCATGTATGGATTTATTCATCTTTCCTGTATCAGTAAGGAGATGGAGCTATAGCACATTAAATATTTACAATTATCAGAGACAAGACAGCACACAGCACTGAACCAAGATAAGAACACAGTTTTAAAATATTTACAATGAACACATCTTGCTCTTCTGGTTCTTCTCTTTAGCCTGGCATTTTAGGTCTCTGATCTCTTTATTGTGTTTTCTTTCCAGGTCCTCTGTAGTCTGAAAATGTCTGACAGAGCCTCACCACTAAATCTTAAGGGGACTATCATATATATGAGAGACATTTGGGGAATTTTATTCCTGTGCGTCCAAGCAGGAAGGCCTGTTTTTAAGCTGCTGCCTGAGTCTCCTACATATGCCTGAAGTAAGTGTGTGGGTGTTTCTGTCTATGGTCCTACCTAGGACATGGCCAGTGGGAGGAAGTGACACGCTCCTGAATCTCTACTAACCACAAGAATTGGTTTGAATATTTAAAGTTATTTTAGACACCAGGGTTAACAATGTGCTAGGAACAGTCTGGCTTATGATTCCTTCCATTATTTCAACCCTGAAAGGTTACACATTACTACATTCAGAAGCACCACTTCATTGTGTTCAATTTTTATCTTGATTCTTTGAAAGATTCCACTCTTTCCTTTCAGATCTTGATACAACCAATGATCAAAACAATGGAATTTCAGTCTGGATGGGTTACATTAGCAACACCAGGGAGAAAGAAGTGTTGGAAAAACAAAGACAGGAAAGGTAATTCGTCCCTTTATTTAACTGTAAACAGTGCAAAAGACTCTTCAACTGTGAAATATTTGGCTATCCAGAGAGATGAAAGATCTCCAGCATTTGGGATGGGGTGCCAAAGAATTATCAGGGCTCACAGGAGTTTTATTTGATGGGTGTCATATTTGACCTTGAAGTGGCGAGGCTGGCACTCCTTTGCATCCTGGGGATCTCCTGATGCCCTTGCTCCCTGGTGGTATCTGCCCCCAGGCCTCTGAAGGCCTCGACTCGAGTACGAGGCTGTGCACATTGCTGGTGTGTATTTATATCGCGGTGGCTGCGTTGCCAAGGAGCTCTGAGAGAAAGCAGAGCGGAGATAACTTCTAATCCACCTTTCTGTGATAATGTGGCGCAAAGTGAAGAGACCCAGGGCTCCATCCCCTGGTCTGGCATTGCCCTGGGTGGGGGCGGGCCCGTGGGGTGTTTTTAGCAAACCCAGCAGACACTGGGGTAAGCTTTTACATTGGAAATTGCTAGTGGCCACACCAGAGTGTAACTGAACTGTGCAGCAAATAGAGGAGACTAGGAAGGAAGACGAGAAGAAGAACAAAAGCAAAATGTAATTTGTAGGCAGCAAGAAATGAATTTGAGTGACTGTTCAGAGATTTGGACAGCTGGAGAATTAGAATCTGGGATATTAGACTAGCAAGTTGCCAAGAGAGCAATGGGATAGAGGGAGGAAGTCCCTTGCCCAAGACCACAGTGGGAGCTGGCGACAGCAGGGCTGTGGAGCCTGGCCCAGGGCTCTTTGCTTCATATTCCATGTATTTGGTGGGCTCCTAAAGAGCAGTGAGGTGCTTTCCCCTGAGGGTCCTCTCCTGATGGACCATCAGTTCTGCCATCAGAGTATAGGTAGAAGAGTCTGGAGCTCTGCATAGGAGAGAAGTTGGAGGATGTGGGGGAGGCGGACTGTCCATCCTATGTGCATAGGTTGCACATTAAGACGAAATGTGGTAGAGTGGACACAACAGTGTATCTGGCATCACATAGACCAGCCTTGCATCCTAGGCTTCATCTTGGGTGATATATTTAAGTTTGGGGTGCCTCCATTTCCTCATCGTTAAAATGGAGATCAGGATACCTTCTTCACAGACTTGTTATAAGGTTCACATAAGAAAATAGATATTAAAATCCTTTGTGATTAAAAATGTACTTTACAGTGGAGCTTTTGATTCTTGAGGAATTGGCCTTCAGTAACTTCTTTTCATTAATAAGTGTCATGCATTGATAGCGGGCCAATTTTTATCCTCACCATCCTTATCTGTTTCTACTTCCCCCAGGTTATTTCTCCACCTCAGTAGTAGCCTGAGGTGGGAAAGAGGGACATGGGCTAGATGTGCAAAGTGCCCCCAAACAGCACCTTCCAGGACAGGCCTTCCTTATTGGGACCTAAACAGGCCACCCTCCAAGATGGAGTGGAGAAGAGCTGGGGAGGTCCCAGACCCTTGCCTTGAATTTTTAATGTCTTTATCACTTCATGGCACAAAAATCCCCTAGGACAGAATGGTCTTTTCTCAAGGAGTTTTAATAAAAGTCAGTGGAATTAGGAAAAAATACAGAAACGATTCACGAAATAAAAGGAGCCACATTAACAAAGCAGCCATGACTAGCCATAGAACTGAGTTCTTTTGGGCTCAGAATCTCAGCATCCGGAGTTGTCTCTCTCAGCAGCATTGGACTTATAAGGTACTGGGTTGGATTAATAACCCAGTTTAGCCCAGGCCCAACAATCCAACGTGATCCTTCACAGGCCCTGAAGGGATTTTGTTTTTTGTTTTGTATGGAAGACATTCTCCGAGAGTTCTGGCCATGACAGGCCCCTGAGACGTTCTGGCTTCTGGAATTTGTAGGATTCCTCTAGTTCATCTGGTTGATGGCCAAGGTCAGACTGTGGTACAGCAGGATAGCCTCCCTGGCCTGTGGACATCAGCAGTATCTTCCCAGGAGTGGGCAGACTAAGGAGTCCATCAGTGGGGCTCCCAAGTGGCCAGAGGCCCTGAAGAGCTGGCCATGGGCCTGGTGGGCAATGGGGGTCAAAACTGACCACCAGGAGTGCGTTGGAGGAGAGAAACTATTGTTCTCTGAACACAAACAACACCATCCTGGCTCTGAACTTTCCTGTTTATGGAGAATGTCTTCCCGCTTCTAGCCACTTGTCTAGCCACTCCTGTGCTCAAGCCCGAACCAGTTTCACTTTCTTCATGAACCCGTTTCAGTTGATAAATATTAAATGAGTGTCTACTGTGTGCCCACAGGTGTTTTAACTCATGTTGACCTGTTCTGAAGCTGAGTAAAGGCCTTGGTCTGAGTTGGTTTCCATATTCAAGGGAAGTACAGAAAGGGCAGTAATGTCATGGTTCCTGATTATCAGTCTGCTAGGAACAGGACTTCAGGCGGTGGCTAGGGGACACGAGACAAGATATATGAGTCCCAACTCCCAACATCTGGAGAAGAACTGGTAAGACCAGGCAACTAGACATGTCAGGGCCATATCCAGGGTCTAGTGCAGATGACTGCATCAATGGGGGTTTCAAGTGAGGGCCAGGAAGCTGGGCAGGAGCTCTGTAGTATGTATGGACCATCTCTGAGGAGCTCTAAGAAGGTGCAGTGGACAAATTGGTGTTCAGAGCAAGAGATCCACGCTGGAGTGGCAGGACTATTGTAGTCCCCACCAAGAATGACTGTGGAACAGGTTACAGGTGGGCCCACAAGTAGAAGCAGGGAGACCTTCAGCCAGAAGGGTTTGAGTCCTTCCTCTAGGCCTTTCTGGATTCTATCTTCCTTCGAAGTACAGCTCAAGGCCACCTCCTAAAAACAAAATTTCCTTGGTTTCTCCCAACCACAGAGACTTCTTCCTCTTCAGATTCCCTAAAGAGTTTTCCCTCCATCTCTCTCACTTTGACCCAGAAGAATGCCCTGCTCTATTTCTTCTACCCCCGCATTTGGGCTGAAGCTACTCAGAGGCAGGTGCTAACTAAAACACTCATTAGAAACGTTTTGCACCTTGCACCTGACCCCAAAGTTACTGCACATCAGATAAAGTACTTTCCAGCTCCTCACCACCAGCCACAGCACAGTGTGGGCATTGAGGTCCTCACTGACTTCAGACTCCAGCTCAATGGGAGCTCTCCAGCTGGGAGGCCCACAGCTCCACTCAGCCCAGGAGCAGTGCTGGGCTGAGCTGTTCCAGGCAATAGACCAGTGGGAGCATTTCTTCTTTATTTGAAAAGGTACTCTGAATTGAATTATTTTAAGAAATACAGTTTACTTAATGACTTTTAGAAAGTCAAAAAGGGTGGAAAAGAATTTAGAAGCAGAAAAAAAGAGAGAGAGAGAGAGATTCTACTTGGGAATATTGCCTTTCCTCCAATGACATTTGCCTTTCCTCCAGATTCATTCTTGATTGTATCCTGTCTGTCCACACTCTGCCATCCAGACATTGTCACCTGCTGGACGACTCACTCAGGGCTCCTTGGTTCTGTCTGGAAAATCTCTCCCTCTTTCTCCCATCCTCGTCTCCCATCCCCCTTCTCCCACTCGGAGCCTTTGTTGACGTTGACAGCTCATCCCTGGGCCATCATTCATCCTGCCCATGGCAAACTTTGGAGAAAATAAAAAACCCTGCTCCCCTAATCTCATTAGAAGGGTTGCAAATTGAATTTAGCCCCTCTCAGTGTCCCCTCAGCTGGCTGTCATTAGGAGCAGAGGCTGGGCCTTGGCTGAGACCCAAAGACCAGCTAACTGAATTTGAGATGCTGTGGTCTTGACAGGCCAAGGGAGGTAATTGAAGAGCCGTGGGCTCCTAGTAACATTTCAGGCTGGGATTACACTGGGGATCCGAAGCCCCCATCTGCATTGGTGTCAGGGGCACTAAAGAGTCACCCACCGGGCTTCCAGGGGTCGGATTATTGATAAAGAGATCATTCCCAATGGAAAGTGGGGGAGCGATGGGGAGGCTGCATTTGGTTTTGATGCAAAGTGGGTGTTCTAGATGGGGGGAAAGGGAGACCCTAGTCACTGAAGGTCAGCAAATCGCCTGAAGTTAGAAATAATTTGCAGAGAGCGTTGTCTAATGAAAAGAAAAGGCAGTTTGAGGAAACTAAAAGATAGACCCACAGAATATGTGGAAAAGAAATACTGAGTTTTAAACTGTGGGCATTATTTATATGTTTGTATAAATCTTCATTTTTTACTTCTTGGATCATTTTAGCTTTATTTTTTCACCTCAACACTAAATCCCAAGCATAGGGGGGCTTTTCTGTGATTGAAAAATCATACTTTTGTGAAAAAGAAATGTACAAGAAAAATTGCATCCATGTTCTTAAGCATTTAACAGAGGTTCATGTGGATGACAGACACTGATTTAGATTTCTGAGGCCCTCTTAGTTCTCACATCCATTGCAATGATTTCAATGTCATTGAAAATTCAGTGGAATCCTGTTTTAAAGAGGAGGAGACGGACAATAATTAGCTGCCTATGGTATGCCAGGCACAGAACTCAGCCTGTTATACATATCATCTAACTAGGTCTTCGGGGCAACAGAACTTGCAAGATGGGTATTACTATGATTAGTAGCCCCACTTTATTGATGAGAAGACTGAGTCTTGAAAAGATTAGTCAGTCCCTTGCCCAAGGTCATGGGGATAATAAGTACTGGGACTGGGATTTGAACCGAGAACTGTCTGGCTCCACCACTCCGGAGGCCTCCCTGGCTTAGGATAGTGGTAGTTTTCCCATTCTGTGTGATCTCCCTAAAAAAGCCGCAGTGGGGAGGTCTGTCACTCACAGCAGTGAGATTGGGAACACAGTCTCAATTTCAGTGTGTGCTAGCTGAGTGACCTTGGGCATTTCCAGATCTTTCTGTGCCCTCCTGGAAAGTAGGGATAGTAACAGGACTTGCCTCATTGGTTTACTGGGAGGATTACATGAGCTAATGCACATCCAGAGAGCACTGCACAGGGCCTGGCACATTGTTAGCACTCACTACATGATATTAAATTAGATTTATTTTTACAGTGGCGCCATGAAGACTGTTCATTCACTTGCATATTGAATGGCCTAAATTTGAAAGGTCATCACCCAAATAGTAGGCCACAACATCATCAAAAGCCTATTTTCCTTGCCTGACATTCCCAGATTTAGTCAGGACACCTCACATTTACATTTATGGAACTTACTCATTAATGCAATATTTGGTGAAAATAAAGGATGAACCTAAGACTTTCCCCATGTTGATTACATCCATGTTGTTTCCTCCATTCTCCCTTCTCTGTCTTCTAATGTTGCGTAAGGTAAGAGTTCTAGCTGAAGGCCCTCCCAGACCCATTATCATCAAGTACTCACTCTGCACTAGGCATTTTATAATGCTCACTTTTACTCATTTTACGCGCAGCTACCATTCCCATTTTTTAAATGAGAAAAGTGCATTTATTTTATGTTTTCTGTATTCCATCGTGCCTACAGTATTAACTACAGCCTTAAAGTTGATCTATGATGGCACAGACTCTTAAAATACGGGTTTTGTTACATTTGACAAGACTTATTTAGGTAACCAAAGGCCTCCCTGTCTGTCACTGTGTGTCCCAATAGTGCTCAGGTTTCAGATTCAATGAACCTTTACGGAACACTTACGGTGTGCCTGGCTTTTCCATATTGTTTCATTTAAGTCACCATCAATTCTGTGAAGGAAGGCCTTATGACTCCTACTTTGCAGAGAGAAAGGCGGTTTCAAAAAATTTAAGAGGGTTTTCAAGGACCACACAATTACTAAGTGGAAGATGCGGGATTTGAACCCAGGCATCTCTGGCTCACTCTGTCTCCGGGGAGCTTCCCATCACATGACACCTATGTGAGCACCCCCCACATAGGCCCCTCTGGGAAGGCCACTTCCAGCTGGTGAAGTTGGCACCAATGATGAAACTTATTTGACTTCCTGGCCTTAATCAAACTCCTTTCTTTGCAGATGAAGAAACTGGGCCACAGGGAGGTTAAATAACTTGCCCAAGGTCACACAGGCAGTTTGTCTTGTGTGAGCCAAGACTGTTCAAATTCTTGGTCTGTCTCATTGCATGACAACCCCCCACTCCCAACCACTGGTCCCCACAACAACCTCGTTCCTCAGGCCTGATCAGCTTGGGGTTTTTAGCAGCCTAAAGCTGTTAGGATAATTTCTTCTCTGCAGAAGAGGGAGTATAGTCCCTTTAGTGCTGATTCCTTTTCTTAATCAAAACCTCAGAAAAGTCCATGGGTCAAGTCAGAATTCTGACTGGTTTCAAGGCTGTAATTCACAGCCTAACAGAGGTTGGGAGGACCCCCCTCCAGAGGCTGAAAGTTCTGTGGGGAGGAATTAGCAAGGCTAATACTACCCCCCTGCCTTTAGATTTCTTCTAAAGACCCAGATGCCACATTACCTGTAGCTCAAGTACTTTCAAATTGGCTTCCCCTTGATTTTGACTTTTCTGATAAATCTCTGGAAACTTGACTCATGTTTAAATAAATAATCTCAACCCAGAGTGAGATTATTTTCCTCATGATTGAAAATTAGAAACTGGTCAAGTGAGAGGGGACTTTTGAAAGAATATAGCCCAACCCCCTCACTTTAGAGGAAACTGAGGCCCAAGGAGGGAAGTGAGTCACCCAGGGTCACAGAGCAGATTTGTGGCAATTAAGGGCTCAAGAGCCAGGCTGCCTGGGTCCAACCCCTAGAACTGTCCCTTAGTGGCTGTGTGACATTGGGCAGGGTGGTTCCTTTCTCCCTTGGCATTGGTTTCCCCATCTGTATTGGAAATAGTCTATGGTGGATTAGAGATGGCTACAAATTCTTTGATACTTTTCCACTCAAGAGGGGCCACATATTTCCCTTCTCCTTAAATCTGAATTGGCTTGTGATTGTCTTGACCAATAAAGTCTAGTGAAGTGTCATATGCCAGTTCCAAGCCTAGTCTTTAAGAGGATTGTCAGGTTCTGCCTTGGGCTCATGAAGCACAAAACTGCCACAAAAGGGGCCACCATGCTGTGAGGAAGCCCAAGCTAGCCATTTGGAGAGGCTGTGTGTTTGGGAAGAGAGAGAGAGGCCCAGGCAGCCTCTAGCTATACCACCTCCAGCCCCTGGAGTCATCTCACCTGAAGTCCAGGCATGATGCAGCAGAGATAAACATCACCTCTGTGCCTTGTTCATGTTCCTGACCCATGGAATCATGAGATATAATAACAATAAATTGTCATTTTGCCACTAAGGGTAGTTTGTTACACAGCAACAGATAACCAGAACAGTGCTTCTCAGAGGGTTGTTGTGAGAATTATCAGCTGATACACCTGTAAAATTTTAGGGCAGTGCCTGGCAGTCAGGGTTCAATAAAAGTATTATTACTCATTCCACAAACATTTATTAAACACCAAATAGTTCTACACTCTGTACTCACTCTGAGGGATGCAGAGGTGAATGTGACCCAAACAGTTGGGCCCTGTGGGAATTAGGATTAAGTAGAACCTGGTCACACACTTCTGTTAAGTAAGGAATATATTTCCCTGACTATGGCCCTCCACATTGTTTGTGTTCCTGGGAGAGGTAGAAGTCTCCAGCCTCTCACCACAGGGAGATGCCTGCCTGGGCTCTGGGCGGGCCTGGAGGGGTTAAGTCCATGAATGTGTCCCATCATTGTGGATGAAAATTCAGCTGCTATTGATTCCTGGTAAGCGCTGATGCCCTTCCCAGGTCAGAAGAGAAACCCAAACCATTGTTGAGTAAATACAGTATTCTGTTCACTACATCAATTAGGCTGACCCCAGGGGCTCTGGGAGCTCCCTCCTCCCCCATTTGCAATGACAGCTGCCATGCTAATGAAACCACATTGACATGATAATTAAACCATTACACAATATGGGGGTTTCCTAGTGCAGCAGCTTTAGCAGGGGAGCTGGGGTGGCCATGGGCTAGAGGAGGCCTGGGGGTTGGTTCAGGGCTGTGAGGTGACAGGCAGTGCCTGGGTCATTCCCAGACTTGGTCCCTGGGGCAGCTGGGCTGGGGCGTTGCAGCTGCTGCCTCTGGTGCTGGTGGCTGCAGTGGGACAGTGGGGCCAGGGTGAGGACACTGCCCAAACGCTGCTGTTCTTGCTTTCTTGACCCTCAAGAGAAATCTTTAGCTGGGTGAAACCTAAAAAAAATCTCCTGCCTCTTTATGGAGGGGGCGGGGTGCCCTGTCAACTCCTGACTGGCCTAATCCTTTCTTTCTGGAAAGGAAAATTTAGAGATATCCAAGGGAGTGATGGGCAAATGGGGACAGCAAGGCCAGGGAGCCTTGACTTCCTGGTGTCAGAGGGAAGAGCTGGGTGACCACTGTCCTCACTAGCCCTGGGAAAAATGACTCTTTCTGTAAGCAGATGATCACAAATGCAGAAATCCCTGGCTTCTTGGTGCAACTGCACAGTTTACCACGGCTCACACGGACTCCAACCAGCACAGCCCCTTTGTGAGGGCACAGACTTGTTAGGCAGGCAGACTGGGCTCTGTAATCTCCGGCAGATCCACGGCCTTTCTGAGCCTCCATTTTCTCCACTAGAAAATGGGCTCGTAATACCTGCCTTCCCAACTGTGCTTGAGATTAAACAAGACAGTTTATGTAAAATGCCTAAAACAGCATTTAAATAATGAATGACAGGACCTTACTGACAATAGTAAGTTTCTCCATAAAGACGAGTTCCATCCACAGAAACAATTAGGTTGATTGAATGGAGTCTAGAAGGCACAGATTAAGACATGTCTAGAAGTGCCTGGAGACAAAGTGAGTGCTGCCCTTGGGGGCTCACTGCAGGTGAGGCTGTGTGTAGAGGGTGCTCAGGATAAACAAGGGGAGAAAGAGGAACAGAAAATGACCTATTGGGGGCATAGAAAGAGACAGAAGACAAGTGTCCTGGTTTGGGACTACTACGCATCACCCTATGAGAGGCGACTAATCAAACATTTATCCACCCATCCATTCATCCATCATTCATACAAGGATAAACACATATATTAGGGGTTTATGATACAGAAGTGAACATAGGCCAAACCAGCGCTGGTCTTATAAATATCTGCTCAATAAATGAGTGAATGAACAGGATGCAATCCATGTCCTCATGATACTCTGCACAATGGAGTGTGAGCCTCTCTCACACGTGTGTGTGCTGCCTCTTCTCTTCAACCTAAGACAGTTCAGGCTGAGCTGTGATTTATAGGAAGCGAAGGGACATTAGGTGTGCAGTTTTACAGGAGAACTGCAAAGCGGGTGATGAGCTGGCAAGTAGGGGATCAGGCGGACATGTTCAGAAGCATAAGGCTTCACCAGTGGGGAGGTGAAGAGCATAATCTTGGATTCAAACTTTAGGATTGTGAAGTCACATCTGCATTTAGCAGAGAAAGTGCTGTGATTGATTAGTAATGTCTGCCATGGGCACAGGAATGGCCCATGCCAGGTATTTGTCATCTCAGGTTTAGGCAAGGTCTAAGATATCTTCTTGTTATAGAATTTTGTGGCTTTTTTCTCTTTACAGGGTAATACAATGCTGTTCCCCTCATACTGTGAGCAATTGGTATTACGGTTTATTCCAAGAACCATGGTTTTCGTTCTTTTCTTCTCCCTGTCTCCCTGCCAGTTACCTTAAGTAAAATCGCTTAAGCTCACAAAATCTGTGCTGTCATGCAAAAGAAATTTGACTGCCTTAAGAAAATCTAATTAGATTCATCAACGTAGTAAAAAAAAAAAAAGTCAAACGTTTGTTAATTAATTCAATACACTTTTACCAAGCACCTACTGTGTTAAAAGACTTGGGAATAAAGAAAGAAATAACTCAGCTTTCTCAGGTGGTCCATGTCTGGAGGTTGTGTGTGTTGGGGGCAAGGGTGGGTGGAGAGAGGCAGGAAAACCTACAGACATGCTCCTACATCACCTCTTTGGAAGGGACAATAGCCAGTGAAATTAAATTTGGTGTGGATGAAGCATTCTTAGGAGGGAAGCTCGAGCATGATGTTTTTATGGCTGCTCTCATCTATGCTGTGCAGCTGATGTGGTTCTGGGGGTCAAGCTAGAGGTTCGAAATTGAGTTCTTGGGATTTCTAACCCCTCTTCAACCTCGGCTGCCTGGAAGAGGCTGCCCTGTGCCTGGGAGTGTCCAGGCAGAGGCTGCAAAATGAGAGGAGGGGAGGGGAGAGCAGAGGATTCTTTTGGACACTAGGATGTTCAGAGACCTTCAGTTTCTGTCTGGGTGGCCTGTTTAAATCTTTAAAAAGATGAGATAGACTTGCTGGGAGGCCTTTTCAGTGCTTTTTGCACTAAACCCTTGCTACCCAATGTGGTTCTTGGACCAGCAGCACCAATATCACCTGGGAGTTTGTTAGCAGAGCAGCATCTCAGGCCCAACCCCAGACCCACCAAAGCAGAATCTGACTTTTGACAAGATCCCCAGATAACTCCTGTGCACCTTGCAGTTTGAGAAGCACTGGTTTCTGTAACAGAAATGTTGTTTGTGCCCTCTGCCTCGTGGTGGGCTCTCCGCAGTGATACCTCTTCTCTCTATCTCTTTCTTTAAACTTTCCTAAGTGCTGTCTGTAATTAGGCTCTATCCTTTGTTTCTAGGCTTGTGTCCTGACGGATGCCCTCTTGTCCCACTCTGCTACTCTTTCTTTGGCATCAGGGAGAGCCATCCACTGCTGCAGCCAAGTGGATCCCATCTGCCATGGCTCAGTCATAGGAGGACACTGTGTTTACCATGCTGTATTATCCATGTCCAGAGGATTCCATCCCCTTTACGTTCTCTCTGTAGGTTTTCTAAGAGAAAAGAGAAATCCATTCCATCATGGAAGAGTGAGAGATGGAAGAGAGGGAGAGGAAAGGGACATGAAGGACATGGTGGGAGGGGAGAGACAAGATGAGGGAGCCAGGAAAGCTACAAGGAGAAGGTGTTGTTGATCTGGATCTTGAAGAATAGGCAGCAGTTATAGTTGAACAATAAGATTACCGTTTTTTCCCCTCATTGTTTTTCTGTTTTCTATCATTCATTCTTTGAATCACCCATTCAGCAGATATTTACTGAGGTGCTAGCTTTGTGCCAGGTCTGGTTCTGGGAGCTGAGAATACCGAGAGAAGTGAAACACACCTGAAGCACAAGGTGAGTAGGGAAGACATTCACTGATAAGCAGGCTGCCAAGGCCCTAGCCACACCCTGGCGTGGCAGGCTTGCCATATGCCATGACTGGACTGGGCCTCCCTCCCCTCATTACTGTGATATCTGAATTCTAAGGCAACCTAATGCATAAAAACCCTCTATATAAAGCAGATAAAATGACTGAAGGGTCCTCTGCTTTACCAGTTATCTTCCTTAGGATTAATTTAATGAGGTGCATGCATTCCTGAATGCTCTACAGACAATCTTATTTAACTATCACAATCCTGTGAAATTGGTAGCAGAATGAAGAGAAAACTGGGGCTCTGAGAGCTGACACAGCATGTAAGCTGCTGAGTCAGCCTCTGAACCCGGATCTTCGCTGGCCGAGCCTGCTTTCCCAACCACTTAATGAACAGAAGACTAAAGTGCAGCTGGTGACTAGAGGGATACCTACTGGGCGTTTCTGCTTTGAGTTCAATTTTTGGAACCAGATTAAATTCATTTGAAGTGAAGATATTTTGCTGGCCTCTAAAGAGGAACACCACCTGAACCCCCTCTCTCCCAGCAGGCACTCAACAAACATTGGCTGAAATGAATGGTGAGCCTGGAGACAGCCCGGATGTTGAAGGGCTTGTCCAAGCCTGGAGGCCCCAGGAACAGCAAACTCCACACTTGAGGCTATCAAGAACACTCTGCTGGGGGCTTGGCTTTATTTGTCCCTCCCCCTCTGTGAAATCCTGGGGACTGTCAAATAAATGACAAGACTCCTTTTACAAGTAGACCAGAAGTCTGCAGTGGCGAGTCCAAGCTGATTGCCTATCTTATCTCGAGTCATCAGTCTCTCATTCAGGCTTCCACAAACAACTCTCAGTCCTGCACTTTAGGAGCAAGGGCCTGCCGGAGGGGGCATTTCCCAGGGCCCTGGTCTATCCTGAGCCACTCCTCAGGGGAACTTGGCTAGCTGAGGCTGTGTGGTCAGAGTGGCAGGAAGGCTAGGGAGTTGGGTTCTGAGGGTGGACTCTAGGTCCTGAGAATAATGGTGACAAGACCACGATGACAATAGGTAAAACATAATTTGGGCTTACCATACGCTAAGTTCTGCGTCACACACTTTTCACGCATTACCTAATTTAACCTTGACAATCCCTTTTGGGGATAAAGAAACTGAGGTTCAGAGAGGCTGAATAACTTTCCCAAGTTCACACATTTACTAAGTGGAAGAGATGAGACTTGAACTTCAGTGTGTTTCCTACCCTCCTGTTTGAGCAGGAAATCACTTTTCCTACCAAACCAATCACAAAGCCTTCAAGGATTAGCTTTAGGAGCATTCCCTGTAGGAGGGTGGGGCACCCACCCTTTGCCTCTGTCTCATCTTCCTCTTGAAATCCTCTCACCTGCTTCTTTCTGCCACCCCTGTACTGTTTAGCACCCAAGACACTGACTGGAACTTAAAAAGTGAGATGACACCGAAACAGAATATAAGAAACATTGAAACAGCCAAATTTGCATAAAGCCGTACAGTTTTCCCATCTTAGCAGAACTACTGCTTCATTCCTAGGGAGCGAGGGGGTGTCAAGAGGCAGGGCTCCAGGACCCCACCCCTGTTAAACGAGAGAAGTTTTACAATGCAGCGAAGCTCCTAGGTTCCGGGGCCCCATGACTTCCTGGTTCTCTGACCATGAACAGAGAACCTCAGGCTTCCCTGGTGTTCTTGTATGTAACACAGGAATCGTGGTTATCCTTGCCTTGCGAGTGACTGGAGGATTAAATGAGACAATGTGCGCAAGGCACTCTGTGGGTGTCTGGCATAAGCACACGCTTGATGAATGGAGTCTGTTATCTGTTGGTGCAACAAACGTTAGCATCTATTTTATATACTGGGCTTCGGCTTGAGATTTCCTTTTAACCGTCTTCTTTTAAGCTCCTCGGTAGGTGTTCTGGTTTCCTTCATATAGATCTTACACATTTCTTATAAAGTTTACTACTAGCTTTTGAAGTTTTGAGTTGTTATTTTAAATTGGAGTTTTTCTGTTATAACTTCTTTAAAGCTTTTTCAATTATGAAATATTTCAAATATACTAAAAAAAACTTTAAAATCAGCATTTTAGCCCAAACTAAATTGGTTAACTCCAGCCCTTTCTCCATGCAGAGCACATCTGCTAGGCAAAGGATCCTGCTACGAAACCAAAGGCGGCATCTCCCTCTGCGATTGACTGAGGGGCAGCCCACCACTTCCTCGTCTGGGAGACAGGGTACCCCCTTCCACTGCTGAGCAGGCTTGCTGTGTTTGTCACAGTAAAAGTTCCTCATTCTCCAAAGAAGACCTTATCCTACACACACACAAACACGGTCACCCCCCATAAGTACATAAACTGATTACTGCCTTGTATGCTTCCTTTTATAAAATAGGAATAAATGTATCGATAGCAATAAATATCAATACTGACTAGTTTTCCATTTTAGGATGCACCAATATTTATTTAGTTAAAAATATACTAACGCTTTCAAGTTGTTTCTGATTTGTTTGCATTAAAAACTCCACAGGGGGCCGGCCCTGTGGCGTAGCGGTCAAGTTCACATGCTCTGCTTTGGCTGCCCAAGGTTCGCAGGTTTGGATCCCGGGCACAGACATACACACGGCTCATCAAGCCATGCTGTGGTGGCGTCCCACATACAAAATGGAGGGAGATGGGCACAGACGTTAGCTCAGCAAAAATCTTCCTCAAGCAAAAAGAGAAAGATTGGCAACAGATGTTAGCTTGGGGCCAATCTTTTTCACCAAAAAACAAAAAGAAAAACAAAAACAAAAAACTCCACAGTAATTATGAACATACTTGATTTGCATCTTTGAGTTATTTTCTGATAATTTTAAGATATATTCATATTACAAGACTAAAAGGCTTGTACATTTAAAAGTTTTGAATACCGATAAATTATCCTTCAAATAAGTGGAGTCAATTTATACTCTCACATGTCCACCAGCACGGATTGACTGCTAATCTGTGAAGGTAAGATTTTAAATCTTTTTGGTTTTTCATGCTATAAGTTTGCATTTCTTTGTTCCTAGTGACAATGAATATTTTTCCTACATTGATTTGTTATTTGCACTTCTTTTTGAGAAGCGCTATTGTGTCTTGTGCCTTTTGTATGGAAGTATTTATCTTTTTCTTTTGTTTATAAGGGCTCTTTATAAAAAGGATAAAAACCATTTTACTGTCATATTTTGCAAACATTTCTCTCGGTTTGTCACTTGTATTTTATTTTGTTTAAAAAATGTTGTTTAAAAATATTTTTGAATGTGAAAGATTTTTAAAATTTTATTTATTTCAATCCCTGATCTGAGATGCTACCAGTTCATTATTTTTCAGCTGTAGAGTTTTCCATTGTGTTAATACACTTTAATTTAATTATTAATTTTCTTATTGATGAATAGTCAATATTTCATTATTATAATGTTTTGTCCCTCTGTGTATCTTCTGGTGCACACCTGTGAGAGTTTCTGTAGATATATACCTTTACGTGGAATTGCTGAGTCATAAGATGGATTAGTTTTCTAGGGCTGCTAACTAAGTACTACAGACTGGGTGGTTTAAACAACAGAAATTTATTGTCTCACAATTCTGGAAGCTGGAAGTCCAAAAAGCCTCCATAAAGAAATATTTTAATTTACTGCAGTAAACTTATCAAATTTTTTAATGGTTTCTGCTGATTGTATTTTATTTAAGAAATTCTTTTCTATAACTACCTCAAAATTTTTTCTTCTTTTTGTTCTAAATGTTTTACCTTTTGCATTTAGTTCTTTAATTCACCTAGAATTTATTTTTGTGTCTTACTCAAGGTAAGGATCCAAATTCTTTTCGTATGGATAACCAACTCACCCAGTAATATTCATTGAATAAAATAGCCTTTTTCCAGTGATTTATAATGTTACATCTTTCATAGACAATGTTTCCAGAAATTTGTGGGGATCTGTTTATGGCTCTCTAGTATAATCCATACAAATACTACATTGTCTTAATTATGAAAGCTTTAAAATAAGCCTTGATATCACTTTGGGGAAAATTTCCACACTTTGTTCTTCTTCAAAAATGCCTGGATATTTTAGCAAAAGTGCTTGGAATTTCGTTGAATTCATAGATTAACTTGAGAGAGAATTTATATTTTTATGATATTGATTCTTCTTGTCTATAAAAATGGCATACCTCTCCATTTATCTTTCTCTCATGCCATCCAATAATGTTTTATATTTTCTTTGTAGAAGATTTTCATATCTTTTGTTAGATTTATTTCTAGACAACTGATACTTTTGTTGCTACAATACATTTTTCTAGTATATTTTCTAATTTGTTGTTTCAGGTATATTATTGTCTGTTGTATGTTGATCTTGTATCAAATGATTTTGTTGAAAGCTTAGTTCTAATAGTTTATTTGTAATCCTCTTCTACTTAATCTACAAATAATGGTAATTCATGTCATTCTTTCATTTCATATATCTTTAACTTGTTTTCCTTGTCCTATTGCTTTGGCTAGAACATCTAGTACAAAGTGGACTAGGAGAGGCCTCCTTGTTTGTGCTCAGCTTCAGTGTGATGGTGTTAACTTTTCACCATCAGGGATAATATTTGTCCTTGGTGTTTGACAGCTTAAGCAAGTTCTCTCTAATTCAGGTTTGCTAAGGGTTTCATAGCATAAATGGCTCTTGAGTTTTATCACATGCCTTTCTTATATTTATGAAGGGGATTATACAGGTTTTCTCCATTAATCTGTGATGAATTTTTTTGTTGAACCACATTTGAATTCCTGAGATATTTTTAATACATTGCTCAATTTAATTTACTAATATTTTATTCAGAATGTTTTTGTCCTATAATTATTTTTATATTTTCTTTGTCCAGTTTTGATAAAAAGAGATAATAAAATGAGTTGACTATTTTTCCTTTTTCTTCCGGTTATCAGTTTGTATAAAATAAGAATTATTTGTTCCTTGTAAGTTTTATAAAACTTCCCAGTAACACCATCTGAGTTTCTTTTTGCCAAAAAGATTTTTGTCTGTTAATTTAGTTTCTTTAAGAGTTCATGGTGTATTTGTATTTTCTATTTCTTTGTCAATTTTCTTAATTTATATTGTCTAGAAAGTTGAGTACTTCATTTAAGTTTTTCTTAAGATTTTTAAAGTTTCTACTCTTTCTGTATTTATGGTTCCCTTTTCATTCCTTCATCTGTTTAGTTGTCCATTTATTGTATAAACCTGTTTGAGTTGAGTTTTCTACAACTTGAAATTAAAGGCATTCTAACTGATAGACAGAAAGAAGTAGGAAAATATAATGTACATTTTTACTACAGCAGTTGATTCAGAACTCTCTTCCATGACACCATGACTTCGTTCCTGTTCTCCTTATGCTTCACCTGTTGTCCTTCAAGACTTGTCTAAGCTGTTAAATCCTCCAAGAAGCATTCCTTGACTGTCCCCACCCCTGGTGAGCCTGTGTTTGTTATGCTTCCTCTATAAGAGCATGAATCAGTCTGAATAGAAATGATCTGCCTCTCCCATTAAATTGAGTGCTCGTCCAGGGTAAGGGAATCATAGCCATCATTGTATCCGCAGAGGCAGGCAAGTGCCTTGCACATAACAGACACTCAACAAATACTTTCTGAACAAAGCTGTACACAGAGCACCGTGGCATACATCAGGAAGAGTAGGCTGAGACCAGGCCCAGAGGGAGTGGTTTGCTCAGACGCATCATTTTCCAGCTATAAAAATACAGCAGCCACTCACCCACTTGGCTAGGCAGCTTTCCTTCTGCCTGTCTCTTGCCTCTTACTCTATGAGTATCAGGCTTATGCTGGGGACATGGCAGAGTGTCTCATGGCAACAAGTCTTTGGCTGGCAGAACTGGGATGGCCTCTCCTTACTCCAGTTTCTACCCCCACACACTCCCTTCCCCCTTCTCCTCTTTCCTTCCACCCCTCCCAAGAGGCAGAGAAATAATGGAAACAATGGAGAAGGCTGGGCTTTGGAGCCAAACAGTCTTCAGTTTAAGTTATGCTTCCATCCCCTCCAGGCCATGCAATCTGGGGCAATTTGCTTCTCCTCTCTGTACCTTGGCTTCTTTCTTTGTAATAATAATGCTCAGCTCCAAGATTTGCGAAATTCCTGCCTCATAGTAAATGCTCAGTAACTTTACTATGCAACACTTCAAGCCCTTCTGATGTTCTAATTTACAAGTATTTCCCATGTTCCCCATCCCCAGTCCCAAGATTTGGATGTTTGAGTGCCCAGGAAGTTGCGTGCACCAATTCCTGAGTCCCCTGTAGTTGGCAACTCTGCATTCAGCAGAGGGCTATGAGCTCTGTCATTCACGGCCAATTATTCTTTCTGTTCTTTGCATCTCCCTCCACAATCTTCTCTGCTGTTCTCTCTCTCTTTCTTTCTTTCTTTGTTTTTTCATTCTCTTCTTACTAGGTTTCCCTGACTGGGAAAGACCCAGAAGCAATTTCATGGTACACTTAATCCTTTCATTGTTTTCTAGCCCTTAGAGGGCAGAAAGCTCCCCTTGCTCTTCATAGGTAACTCAATTATAAGAATTAAAAGGCTTTGGTTACGTTACTAATTTTGAAGCTGTGTGCCTCTCACCCAGTACGGATCCAGGAGAGCCTCAGATGCAGATGGTCTGCAGATACTGTGCCTCCTGGACAGTCACACATCAGATAATCTCTAGAACTCCTTGCCCATTTGCCTGGCACAGCCCAGGACCCTCACAGGACTCTCATGTGACTTTCACAACAACCCCGTGAAGCTGGAGGGGCCTTGCCCAAGGCCACAGCCGAGTAGTTTAGTGGTACAGCAGAAACTAGAACACAGCCCTGCAGACATCTAGGCTGGGTTCTTTTCACTATACAACGCAGCATGAACAGCAGCCTCCATGAGGTGATTCTTTGTACGTGTCAGAGTGTTTTGTTTTTGCAATGAGCACAGACTTGAGTCGATACTACACTCCATGGGCATGCTTTCCAAAGACGGCCACAGTGATATTCCATCCCACGTGCTCTTCTCCAGTATGAACTTGCCACTCCCCATGTCAAGTGGTTAATTACCTTCTCCTTGAATCTGGGCTGCCCTTAGTGACTTGCTTATAACCAGTAGAAGGTGTCAGAGTAATGGTGCATAACTCTTGAGGCTAGTTAGAAAAGGCCGTGCAACTTCCTTCTGGGTTCTCTTCGTTCAGGTGTTCTCCCCACTCCTCTCCCACACTCCTCTTGGAATGTTCCCTCTTCAGCTCCAACTGCTATAATATGAGAATCCCAACCCACAGGGAGTGTAGTTCAGTTGACAGTCCCAGGTGAGCACAGCTTTCAAGTCTGCCCGGCAACCAGACATGTGAATGAAGAAGCCTCCGGATAATTCCATCCCCCCAACCACGTGAGTCTTCCCAGCTGAGATCCCAGATATTTTGGGGGAGGAAAAAAGCCATTGCCACTTTGGGACATAACTCTCCACAGTTCTCTCACATTTCTGCATATCTTGTAAGCAGAAGCACCAACTGCCTTTGTTCCAGACTGTCCTTTATAAGACGCTTAGGTGGCAAACAATCACAAAAGAAAGATTTTTATCTCTCTGAAGCAAAGGGCAGGTTTGCTTACAGCCTTGGAAGACAGAGACAGTGTCCTATATAGTAAAGATGATGTTTCCCTCTGGAGTGTATGGCAGGCATGCTCACTTCCTGTTATAAAAGATTCAGGTTCTCCAAACCTGTGTTCCTGTTTCTAGTACAGCCCCCTACATGTGCAGGTGTCACCTGCTCTCTTCACGTCACCCAGTGGGAATTGGGCCTCAGGGAACTAACACAAGAAAATACTGATACTCAAATTACTGCTATTACTGAGAGTAATAAAGTCCTTTGTCTCTGACCCAGGAGTCTCGTATTTTCTACCTGCCTCCATGGAACTGTGGTAGACTAGCTTGTTAGCTTGCAAGCAGGGTAAAAAGTCTCAGACTCTTCACAGTTCTTGATACTCTAGTGTGCCCCATCTGAATTCATTATCTCCAGAATCCACAGATATAATAAAATGGTTTTTGTTTTACACCACTAAGTTTGACGTGACTTGTCACGCAGCAATAGATGACCAGACAGATGCAAACATAATCAAGACCTATTTCTTTTCTTTGGGGAGCCTACATCCTAGGAGGAAGAATTAGTCATGATGTACATAGAAACTATACGTGGGGGCACTACATACAGGGTGCCCTGGGCCTGGATTTGTAGTCATAATGGACAGTGTAAGAGCTTTGTCCCTTTGTCAGTCAGAATAGGCTGGCCTATGTTATGGTCTCAAAGGTCCACAAAGTCATAGTGGCTTAAAACAACACAAATGCTCTTGTGGGTCAGTAGAGAGATGGATGAGGGGGAAGGCTTTGCTCATTTAGTGGTCACTCGACCAAACTGATGGAGGCTCTACCATCTTATCACGCTTATCACCATCTTATCCACGTGAGGCCCCAGGATTCACCCTAGCAGGGGAAGAGAGAGCATAAACCAGCTCTTAGATTGTGCACCAGCTCTTAAATTCTTCTACCATGAAGTGGCACACATCGTTTCCTCTCGCATGTCATTGATCAAAGTGAATCAAATGGCCATGGCTTATGTCAAAGGGTGAGGGGTGGAGTGTAACCCTCCAGTGTGCCTGAAAGGAGAAGTGGGCTGGATATATTGTCACAAACTGCTACCACAATGTTACTTGGATGCTTTGGAACTTGGGCTACCTTGCTGGGAGATCTCTTTTGACTAGATAAAGATGACGCACTTGCCGTCTCCCTTTGCAAGATCAGCACATAGAGATTACCTGAGGAAGGGTGTGACTGGAGCCACAGAAGCCTCTCCCCCTATCTAGGACTCTTTCAGCTTCCGAGGTCCAGTGTTCCACCATGCCGTTTCAGTTTTGTGGTGTAGGAGAAAGACCTGAGAAATAGGCATTGAGAAGTTTCCTGAAGTATAATCACGAGCAAGGCATTTCCCATTCTGTTCTCTTTCCATACTTCTGATTCTATCCAGGAGGAAAATTATTACCTGAGGCTAATAGTTTTATTAGCCTCTAACATCTCTCTAACACTTGCTAACCTCTCTTTAGATCTGTGCCTCAGACTTAGGTAATAGTATTTTTTTCTCATAATATATATTTTTATGATTACCTTCTATTTAAGACAAGAGATACTGATTTCAACCTACCTTTTGATATGTTTCCTTTTTAGATATACTTATTTAAGCTTCCAGAAAGAGATTTCGTTCACAAAAAGTTCCAAAAAAATAATAGTACTGGTTGTGTGAGAATTGGCCCAAAATTTTGAAGGTGTTAGAAAAATGAGGTTTGGCAAAGAGGAATCTAGTGACATCCCCTCATTTTCCCAGTAAGAAAACCACAGCAGGGAATGATTTGAACTCAGGCAGTCTTGGGTCCGGAATCTGTCCTCTAGGTGTTTAACTGACACCTGCTGGCTGTGCAACCTTAAGCACAAGCCATGTGAAGTTTTTGGGCCTCAGTTTTATCATCCACAAAAATGGGGATAATAATGGTGCTTATCTCAATAGGATTTATGTGAAGATTAGATGGTTTAAAACATGCACAATAACTTGACCAATAACACAGCACCAATATCTGATATTGGTTATTACTCTTATCTCTCTTGCTCACCCAAGCCCAGGTCTCCCCGGCTGCCTCCCTTTTGCAGATCAGGCCTGTGACTGAAGTTCACTGAAAGGAGGCATTTAAGTCCCATGGTTGATTCTGTTTTTATTTATTGGAGACAAATGTTTTCCTTGAAAATTAAGTAATTGAGTTAGGGATCACCAAACTAGGCCAAACTGTGTCTGGCCTTTTCTACAATCAATTACTCCAATAGCAGTTGCTGCTTAAAAACAGGCAACTTAGCTGGTGGCCCCCTCCCTGCCCCCCCAGTTCTCTCTATTCACTTCTTTGTTCAATAATCTATTTCACTTGGTCACGTTCAAGTGGGAGTGGCTGGCTGCCTGGCTGTAGCAGCTCCTTTCTTTAATCTGGGGGGCAGGGGTGGGGGTGGGGGTAAGGGGGAGGATGAAATACAGGAGATGAATTGCTGGGTCAGATGTGTGATATCCCAGACCCCAGAGAAATCCCCCAAGAGACAAACACCAGAAGCTGTCAATTACGAGGGATTGACAACCTGGAACAAAAGCTCCCAGGTGGCTCTGGGCCCCCACACGCTTTCCTCAGGACTCCAAACTGAGATTGGACACAGTCCCCCAGAGGCCCAGATGTCTCACTGTGTTTTCTGTGCAAAACCATGTAACGGTTAAAAAGCCTGGGCTTTTGAGTCACCGAATGTCATGATGAGTTCCTGCCCATTAGCTGTGTGACCCTTGGCAAATGACCAAATCTTTCTGAGTCTCAGTTTCTTCATCTGTAAAATGAGGATACTAACACCTGCCTCACAGGGTTATTGTAGAGATTAAATGAGATCACCCACGTAATACAAAATAGGTCCTGATCCCATTTCATGATGTTTCACATTGTATGAAAGGCTATGAGGTAGAAAATTGCAATAATTTAGTGCAACAAGTATTTATGTTTTCATCCATTTTCCTCTCGGGTCAGACATACCTGCCTACATCAAATCGCCGCCCATTTTTCTCACAGAAAATTGCTCGTTTTCCCTTCCTTTGAGTACTTTATTTCCCAATATTGGTGCCCTTAAAATGGCACCAATGTTGCTATCTGTCACCTGAAGATGATGATAAATAACTAGCTACCAGATCAATCTTTAGCTGGTGCATTTGTTTACACTAGTTTTTACTACCCACACAAGCAGTTATAGCTTTAACCAGCCTCATTCTGTGGCAGCAGTCTCACATTGTTTTATTAAACAGTAAATCCATGGAATATTAACAAATGTGACTCATACAAGGAGTCCATGAACAAACAAACTTGGAAAATACTGGGTTAAGCAAAGTTAAATACATTTTCTTTACTTTAGGACTTACCCACGCTTTTAATATGCTAATGCATAAAAAGAATAGGATAGGATTCAGTGCTTCCCAAACTATTTGCCTGTAGAACCCTTTTTGCCATGGTGGACCATTCGAAATGACTAGTGTCTTGTAGAACATTGCTTCTCAAACTTTACCATGCACACGAATCGGCTGGGGGTCTTGTTAAAATGCAGATTCTGATTCAGGAGGTCTGGGTTGGAGCTTGGGATTCTGCATTCGTGACAAGCTCCCAGTGGATGCTGATGCTGCTGATCTGCAGACCTGACTTGGAGAATCAAGACTCTAAGGGACTATGACCTGACATATATCTTGGGGAAAATTCTCTTTACTGGGGAACTCAGCAGAAGAATGTGGTCTCAAATCAAACTATACTTTGGAGCAGTAGAAAAAAACATTAACCAACAGTCAGAATATCCAGTTCTAGGTGAAACAGGAGAGCTGGTCCCAGCTGGTTGAACTTGGAGATGACATTTCAGTTTTTCAGGTCTCAGTTCTCTCGTCTGTAAAATGCATCTAGCTTCCACTATCCCCATAGAGTTATTGTGAGGATGAAATTAAACTTTGTGAAACAGCACTTTGTAAAACCCCATCACTATACCAACGCTGGTTAGAAGGTTAAGGTACCTTCACATCTAAGCTGTTGTTTTGGAGTTACACTTATTGTTGCCACGAAATGCGTGAATCAGCTGCACCGGGCCCAGATTCACCTGCTTCCCCCTACCAGCCATTGCCTAGATCAGAGTGGCCAACATGGCTCATCATATGTACTAACAGATCGACAGAGGCTGCCTAGAGCCCTCCCTCCATTGACAAGAACTCTCCAGGCTCTATGGGAAATAGCTCTTTCGTCAACTAGCAAATTCTGCTATGTGTATTGGTGGAACAGCACATGTAACCCACTGTTTCCCCTCCCAGCACTAGCTCTCCACTTTGCTCACAAACTCTCAGCCTTTATAAACTGATGGTAGCTTCCTTTCTCATGCCCAGTGATGGCTAACAGCTCCTCTTTCTCCATAGCACAAAGCTGAAAGGTAGCCATGCGAGTAGCCAGAGGAGCCAAACTCCCTGCCCTGCTCTCCCCATATTTGAATCTGGTCTGGAGGCTCAGGCTTACCTTCTGGGACCAAAGGGTCACTCTACTCCAGGGAGGCCCTAGGAAGTCCCCTAAGCCTCAGGTTTTTCTTAATCTCACAGATGCCCGATTGCCCCCAAACTGGCCTTGTTTCTATTCAAACTTATGTTTCACTGGGATTGAAAGGGTCTCCAGGTCACGTCAACATGGGTAAAGCCATTCATGCCATTCTCAATGATATACTCAGCTACATCCCAGCCAGCCCAGATTGCTCCACAATCATAGTGTTCACATTTCAGTCACTTGTAGGAGTCTTCACCTCCCATCCAGGGAAATGGTACTGCATCCTCTCAATCACCAAGACCAGGAGGCTCACTGTCATCACTGACCATCCCTCTCCCTTGCTAACTCACCCCCGGCTGATCCACATCCAGTGGCACCAAGTCTGGAGAGGATGGACATCCACTAGGCTAATGTACCTCACAATCCCCCTTCCCAGATCCACAGAGGGTAACCTGGTGCCTGTGGATCTCCAACCCTTCCTTCCTCCTGGGGCCATGATTGACCAGCTCAGGGGTGAGCATCCACCTCAGCTGGGCCTAGCTGAGTCCTGTCCATGGGGATTTAAAATGGGAGAGAAAGTGAGGGGGTCATACAAACTTGGAAGCTGTCAGCAGCCTTGTTTTCCTCCCTGGGATACAAGAATGCAGAGGAAGCCAATCACTAGACACAAAAGGAGGATGAAGAAGATGAGAGGGAAGATGGAAAGAGGAGAGACAAAGAGTACTGGCTCTAATCTCTTCTGAATCCCAGCTCCTCTGCCCTGGGTTCTGTCAGATACCACTGTACTCTGATAAGAAAACCTCCATTTTTCTTAAGTCAGTGCCTGGATCTTTCTAATATAACTAAAAGAATTCTAACCACAGGGCCCTGCCAATTCTTCCCTAGCAACATGTCTTAAATCTGAGAATTTACTTCCATCTTGATTTGCCTCCCATCTAGGACATCACTTCCCCACACTTAGGTGGTTGCAATAACCGCCTAGCTGGGATTCATCTAGTTTGTCACTTTTGTAGGATTATTGTTTCTCTAAAATAAATATAAAGAAAACAAACATAAGACATCAATGTGATTCTCCTGCTCAAAGAGAATCCTAATTCTTCATAGTTAAACTCTGAACTCCTTTGCCCAATATTCATGGCTTCTCAAGATTTCCAAAAAATGATCAATATTCACTACTTGATGCATAAGTTTTAAGTAACAGAAAACCTAGTATAAACTGGTTTAAAAATAACAAAGATGATATAGTGGATGCTGCAGAGTAGCTCTCTTGATCATTCCCAGTCCTCTTCTTGGATCTTCCAGTACTAAAGAAGCTGGAAACTCAAAGACTGCATTTCTCAGTCCTCCAAGTGCTGGGAAGGAAAAGTGTGGCCTTTCTAGAAGCACCTTATGCCTCAGTCCTTCCCTCTGTACCTCATGATCCACTTCCTTGGCCCAGCCTCCCCTCTCACACATATCTACTTCAGTCACCATTTCTAAGGCCTCATGGCCAAGGCCATAAATCTGTGCCCTTGTTTAGTGTGGCATGTCCTCTACCTCTAATCCAATCTCCCCTCTGTGTGTTCTCGGTGCTCGCTCATTCGCTTTGACAGCTATTTAATAAACCTATTTGCTTTCTTTTGACATGAGGCAGAAGTGGTGGGTGTTGAAGAGCCGTGAGGCCCTCGTGGACAATGAAACCCTTTCCCACTCAACACTCTTCCCGCTCAGTGCAGATAAATCGTGGAGAACTTGAAATTAACCCAAGCTATCTTCTTTTCTTAAGGAAAAAAAAAAAAAATCACTGAAGACCCAAGAAGCAGAGCAAGTGCAGTAAGTGAAAGGGATGGCGGAAGAAATCACATTTCCTGGCTCCGAGGGCAGGGGTGAGCCCAGATCAGGGGCCTATGTGCCTTCCCTCAATCTAGCTTTTATCACTTCAAAGCAGAAGGTCTTAAAGGAATGCCCTTTAAGACTGATTCTGTCTTCAAAAACATGAAAGAAAAAGCATACTTTCTTAAGCCCACTTGCTGGAAGCCAAGTGATTTCTCCATGGGGCTTGGACCAAGATCTCTGCAACCGGGATACAATTTGGTGTGACGGAAGCAGCACTGGTTCCACAGTCAGCAGACCAGGCAGGAATTCTGACTCCGCCTCTCAAGAGATTTATGACTTTGGGCCATTTGTCACAGCTCTCTGAGCCTCAGTTTCCTTCTCTATAAAACGGGCATGCCATCCACCTCACAGTGTTGTTGTTAGGATTAAATGAGAGAGCAAACGAGAACATTCTCAGTACATAGTAGTTGCTCAACAAATTGTAGCTAGTATTATTATTTATTGCTAGTAGTAATAATAAGCAAATCTGCTATCCAGTCCATCTCCAAATGACTGTGTATCCCTGCTTTTCATTGGTGTATAAACATAGAATGTGTTTATTTGATTTTCATTTGCATTGGTGGGGCCTGGGAACCGTTTCCTCTGTTTTCAGCCTTGATACTAGGGTGCAATATCATTTCTCACAAACTAATATCTCTTTAAGAAAAGACAGAAGATATGCATGTCAGGTCTGGGTTGTCTTTGAATAGGAATGTTGGACTATTGAGCTGAAGAATATACAATCTCCCTTGGCAGTAAGTGAGTCCATCTGGGTGGGCCAGAGTCAGTGTTAGGGTCTCAGGTTCACAGCCAAATGGGTTGAGCAGCTCAACCAACTCAAAACAGCTAAGACTGGGAAGAGCCAACGAGTTTGAGTCCTAGATGGTCTTCATAGAGCAACAAAGATCCAAGCTAGGAAGTGAAGTTTGGGTGGCAACACCCAGCAGCAAGGATTATGCTAACTACCAAGAACAATAATTCCAATTACACATTTAGGGACTAGGGAAATAATATTGGGTGATTCCACGGGCCCAGTGAACCCACTGTTAGCTGGACTAGGTTCAGTGCTCCAATTATTATCTGTGCTCCATATGCCCCAATCCCAACAGAAGACTATGTTTGCTTTTGGGCCCTTGGGCATCAGTATCAACTCCATAGGTCAAGACTCTAGGTTGTCCAACAATCCCTGAAAGGTCTACGTGTATTACCCTTTGCTCAATGCATGGTCATCTGAATAAATGGCCATAGGGAAGGACTGGGGAAATTACTACTGAGTATGCATCCTGTGGCCTTGCAAAATTGTTCCTCCTGGGGATCTGACCTGTACTTCAGTCAATAGTTCCAGGTCTGAGAACAGCCAGGAATCTTGAATTTTTATCGAGGCTGCTGTCCATAGGCTCCTGATCATTTATCATTGATTTCTTTTGATTGTATGTATTAGGAAATGCTTTTGTTGGTTGCCCAACTGTCTCAGCCTGAGGAACACTCTATTTTATCAACCATCTCCATCTCTCTCTTGGTCCATCCTCCTTGATCAATCAGGTCTCCACTCTGACCTTGCTTCTTGTTACAATACTTATGCCCACCTGGCCTCTGTTATGTCAGGATCCTATCATCTCCATTGCTATTAGGAGCCCAGTTCTGTAGTAGCATCTCCTGCTGGCAGCCCTGGTCTACGAAGACAGCCACCACTGGGCTGCTGAACAATTCTAGTACACACTCACTAGCACATTCTCTGGGCCCTCCCACAAAACTTGTCAGTTGACAGATTTTCTGGCCTTATGAAATATCTGCTGTAGCATGCCCACTTCTCAGAGCTTTTTGATTCTTTTCTCCCTGTTGCCATGGCAGTTCAGCCATTTCTATCTCACTTAATGGTAGCCATCACTTTTCTGAAGTTTCCAGTAGCCATCCTAACAGCATATTAGCCCCATCTGCAGGATCCTTGCCATGGTGTTAAATCCTGGATCACTGGAGCGTTCTCTTGACCCTGCATGCCCAGGGCCCAGAGGAATGCTGACAATCTGAGATCTTGCCAATATTTATTAGCTAGATCCTGTGGCTCCTTGACATAGTGGATACTTGGCAATTAGCCCCTTTCAGACCTTAGCAGGTCCAGCACCTCTGCAATCAGGCTGTATTGGGTTCTGGTCCTTGTTATTGGTTTTGTTGACAGTAAGAAGGATGCTATGGAAGGGGGATGAGATCCTGAGTAGGGACAAACGTTGTCTTTAAGGTAGTTATTTCACTTGTGATTTCAGCATAAGCTTCAAGCAAGAGAAAGGGCACTTTTTTAACAAGCAGGAGTGGGCCACCTATAGCCCAGCAGGTTCAGGGTTATTTAGGAGTTCAAGATGTTCAGAAGCATCTGTCCAGGTATCCCAGACCCAATTTTCAGGGTCCCCTTCCTTCTGAACTAGAGTTCTGGCCTCTGTGAAGTCAACCTTCTTTGAAACTCCACTACTCTTATGATTAAGTTCTGTACCTGATCCTTCACACTATCTGCCTTTTGGCTGTAGCTTAGAGTTTTCTTAAATGCTGCCCAGGAGGTCCCCTGACCTTCATATTTTGCCTTGAATTTGTGGTCAATCGTCATGAGCCAGTCATTATTTTTCTTTAATGAATCCCCATTTGCAGCAACAGCCTCTCAATCCCACAGTCCTTGTGGTTATTATGTCCCTCATTCCATCTAACGCATCCCCTTTCATTGATACCCCAACCACCTCCACCACCAGTACAAGCTGTAATAATTGCACCATACAGCATGCTAAGGACTCTTCATGAGCCTCCCACCACTAGTGATGGGTTCTCTTCGCCAATCAGTTGGCTGTTTATCCAGCTCCAAAATCCAATTTTAGAATCCATTCCTAGGACCATTTCTGGGTCCACTTTCTGGAAACAGATGCTGAAGTGGAAAATTTGGTGCAGAAAATTTACTGGTGCATACTCTCAGATGATAAAACCGTAAAGAATGAGGAAGGCAGGGCTAGGCAGTTGGAGAAGCTGACCCACAATGTTGTTGTAGCTGAGGCCTTGGCTAATCCTGTGGGGAACTTTGGAGAAGGGATGGCCCTTTGAAGTGTCCCAAAGTGAGGCAAGGGGGTAAGGCCTTTGAATTCCTGCATTGGACCATCATTAGTCATGGTCACCCCCTGCAAAGGAGATAACTGGGCAAGGCAGTTCCTTGTAGCCAAGGGCAATGCGCAGTAAGGAATACCAGTGTGGGTTATCTTGGCTGATATTCTCAGCAGCTGGGTCATGGGTATGTCAGTCCCAAAGAGGGCATCTGGGCAGAACACTATAGTATCCACTACATCAGGTAACCAACATCCCACTTAAGATGGAAAAACATTTCCGTCACCCCAGAAAGTTCCTAGTACCCTCTGCAGTCAGTCTCTGCCCCCTTCATATTACCCCCTCCCAAGAGAAAACCATTGCTCTGATTTCTATCACCATAGGCGATTTTTGTGAGTTCTTCAAGTACATATAAATGGAATCACAAAGAAAGTAGTCTGTAGTGTCTGGCATCCACAACGGTTCTCAGAGTCAATCACATTTTTGTGTATATCAGATTTTTCTTTTAATATCAGTATTGTTTCATTACTGAATATACCACAAATTGTTTATACATTAACCTATTGATGGACATCTTTGTTGTTTTTAGTTTCTTGTTATTAAGAATAAAACTGTTATGAACATTCTTGAGAAGTCTTTGTGTGGACATACACTTTCGTTTCTTTTGGATGAATACTTAGAAATGGAATGGTGGGCCATGGAGGAGGTGTATTCTTTTTTTTTTTTTTTTTTTTTGTTTTTTGTTTTTGTTTTTTTTTTTGGTGAGGAAGACCAGCCCTGAGCTAACATCCGTTGCTAATCCTCCTCTTTTTGCTGAGGAAGACTGGCCCTGGGCTAACATCCGTGCCCATCTTCCTCCACTTTTTTTTTTTTTATATGGGACGCCGCCATGGCATGGCTGACAGGCGGTGCGTCGGCGGGCGCTCGGGATCCGAACTCGCGAACCCCGGGCTGCCAAGCGCGGACTAAACCGCTGCGCTACCGGGCCGGCCCCGAGGAGGTGTATTCTTAACAGTTAAAGAATAAGTGCTAAACAGTTGTCCAAAGTGGTCATACCATTTTGCTCTTCTAGCAACGATAGGTGAGAGTTCCATTGTTCCAGTACATCCAGTGGATATACTTCTGGTATTGTCAATGTTTTTAATTGCAGCCATCTGAGTGGCTGTGAAGTGGTAACACCTTGTGGTTTCTGATTTGCATTTTCCTAATCAGTAATGATGTTGAGCACTCTTCATGTATTTATAGACCATTTGTATATTTGGAAAGTGCCTGTTCAAGTCTCTAGCTTGTTTTTTATTGGGTTGTTTATCTTTTTATTACTGATTTGTAAGTGTGCTTTATATATTCTAGATGTGAGTTAGATATGCATCTTATGAATATCTCTATCAGTCTTTGGCTTTCTTTTTATTTTCTTGATGATGTCTTGGATTGAGCAGAAATTCTTAATTTTGATGAAGTCCAATTTATTTTTTTTATGGTTAGTGCTTTTTGTATCCTAAGTCTTTTACTTCTCCATAGGTATGAAGGTGTGAAGGCATTCTTGATTTTCTTCCAGAAGCTTTATTGCATTATTTTAAAAGTAAAGTCACTTTTGATGCCACATTGTCTTATTCCAACATAAGAAATCTTTGATAAACGTGAACAGGACAGAAAATGGGAAGGAGGTGGCAATGGAACCAGGAGTTGAGGCCAGCAAAAGAGAAGTGGATGCCCAACCCAGACAATCCAAGTCTCCCGAGTGTAGGGAAACCTCCTCCTCTCTGGTTGTAATCTCAAGGCTGCTCCTGTCCATTAGAGCCAGAGACACCAGCTCTGCCTTTTAAAAAGGGGACCTGCAAATGGAATTCACACAGTGCCATGACCCTTGATGAGCAGTGTGACGGGCTGTGGCCCAGTTCACGTCCAAGTGCACACCACGTATTCACAGCTGAGAGCTCGCCTCTCCTGCCCTGTCACACCAGCACTTCCCAGCAATTCCGCAGCCTGCTATCCCTGACAATGTTTTGATATGTTGGGCTGAGCCTCTACAAGGGCACTAGCTCACTTTTGGTTCCTGAACACACTTATTTGGTGTTTTCAAGAAGGTCAGTTTCAATTCTCTGTGACTTTGGCTTCACCCCTTCTCACCTTTGAAGATCAAAACCAGGAGGGGGCTGGTACTTACTACACAGCTATGACCCCCCCAGTCCGTTGAATCTACACACTGCCCTTTTATATCTAAAGCTCATTCAGAGTAAGGTGAGGGAAGCACGTGCCCTGGAAACTGGATCATTGCCAGCCCTGCCCAACCCCCAGCCCTTTGCTGCCTGGGCCATGGTTTGTGCCCTGTGATACCTGAGCCACAGCTGGTTGGATCAATGCAAATCACATGACCCAGAGTCACGTGATCCAGGAGCACCAATCAGAGACTGGCCAGCATTCTTCCAGGAGCCCCATGAAAAGATAAGATCCTCCTATGATCAGATCCTTTCTCTTGACAATTTTGAACTAAATTCTCTCATGGGAAGAATTTGCAAATATGCAGTCAGAGGTGAAGCAAGAGATAGCAAGAAAAAGTTCAGGAGGCTGAAAAGAGCCACATGTAAGCCTAAGTGACAGAGGAGCAGAAACCCTGAGCAAACAGAGAAAGCTGTTGACAGAGAATGGAGCACAGAGCAGTTGTGCAGAGAGAGCCAGAGGCACCAGGAAAGGACACAGTCCTAGACCTGCCTCTGTTCCAGATTTCGCGAACAGATTCCTGCCCAGGAATCTATCAACCTACTATCAATCCCCGTAGCTATGAAGTATCTTGATGAAGTGTCTTATGAGGGTCTCTCTTTTCATCACCAAATTTGACCAAAACAGTGAGAGGAAGAGAAGACAGGTGAGGGAGTGAAGTATAGCGGAATGAATCAAAGTAAAGTAAGGAAGGTGGTTATTGTTCACTCTCCAGTATAAATATTTCCCATACAACTTGTTTGGGGGCGTGTTTAACGTTACCTCACCCCATTTCCGGTGACACCCTCCTATTCCAACCTGCCTATGAAGGTTAGTGAGGAGATATCTGCTGGACCTGTTTCAATGAGCTGGAGAATCTGTGTTGTTGAACAGCAGCTCCCGCATTATCAGTTGTGTGTCTGTGTGTTTTAAGCCAAATCTCTTAAGTGCTTACTTCCAGAAGTGTGGCTGGGCAATAAGAACTCAGAGGAACTGAAACATGACTCTTGAAAATGGCTGCCCTGCTGGGATTGTGGACATTCATACAGCATCTTTGCAAAATTCTACAGTATCAATCCTGGGAGTAAAATGCTTTTTGTAAAAAACCACTTATTAAGGGAGTGACATTCTGATAAAGGCAGTGGTCATTTTATGCTCACAGACCAACAACCCACACAGGGTGGGAAAGTTCGAGCTGGAAGAACCATGAGCAACCCTAGCCCAAGTCCTTGTTTAACAAGTGAGGAAGATGAGGCAGAGATCTTTATGCAAAACTAATTATTGGTTTTAAGTTTATTCAGCAGAGATCACGGATTCTCTATATATAGCCCTGAACATATTAGGACAAATACTGTGATGAAAATCACAAAATGTAGGTAAGAAGCATGAGGAAGCCCAGGTAAAGACTGAACGCTGGCCAGCAGCTCCCCGCAGATCACAATTAACACGTTTCTTTATTGTGCTTCTGTTTGAAAGTCTATATCCCAAACTGGTTTTTGTGGGCTCAAACTGTGGTGCCCAGACAGCAACATCTGTGTCATAGGATGCATCTGAGAAATGCAGGATCTTGGACCCCAGTGGCACAGCTGTCTCACAGCCTGCCCGGCGACAGGGTCCCCAAGTGGTGTGTGTGCACATGACAGTGTGAGAAGTGCTGCTCCAACATGCCACCAGCCTGGCTCTTTCTCGAGAAAAGAAAGTACAAGTTCCACCAGCTACAATTCAGCAACAAAGGAGACTCAAAACACTGGTTTTAAGTGTCGGCGTTTATATTAGTTTCCTAGAGCTGCTGTAACAAATTACCACAAATTTAATGGCATAAAACAATAGGAATTTATTCTCTCATAGTTCTGGAGACCAGAAGTCCAAAATCGAGGAACCAGCAGGGCTGCGATCCCTTCAAAGGCTCTAGAGAGAGAATCCTTCCTTTCTTCTTCCAGCTTCTGGTGGCCCCAACAGTTCCTTGGTTTGTGGCTGTGTCCCTCCAATCTCTGTCTGTCTTCACACAGCCTTCTCCTCTGGGTCTCAAATCTCTCTCTGCCTTTCTCTTACATGGACACTTGTTTAGAGCCCCCCTGGATAACGCAGGATGATTTTTATCTCGAGATCCTTAATTACATCTGCCAAGACTCTTCTGTAATAAGGCGACACTTACAGGTTCTGGGTGGACATATGTTCTGGGGCCACTATTCAACTCACTACTGCATTATAGGGGTCAGTGAGGAAGACTGTCTCCAAGATTTGAGGGCCTGTCACAGAGGAAGCGAAAGGGATGATACCACATTGTTGGAGATGACCTTCAGCTCTAAGGTCCCCAGTTTGTTTTAGATCATTCAGCAAGAGTGCTCCTGGGCTTTAATTACCAGAAAGAGAGGAGAGACAGGCCTTCTTTTGCAGTCTCCCTGGGTCATCACTGGAGGAAGAGCACGGAGTACACTAAATTAATTCAGGTTATCCTGTGAGTCCTGTGCTTTGGCAATGAGATTAAAACATCTCTGGCATTAGAAGTCGGTTTAAAATATCTCTTTTCTGTCAGCAATACATTCCCCTCTTGCCCTCTCTATCTAGGGGCCCCTCTTCCTTGAGCCCCTGCCTCCTGACTGCTGGGTGCTCAGCCGCCCCCTGGACCGGTCGGCTCCAGCCCCAAAGCAGGTCCTGCAGATAGCCCTCCTCCAGCCTCCCTCCCCATCCCAGCGGCCAAGGGCCCAGCCTGTCGGGCCGTCTGGATGCAGGTCTCCACACTAATTAGGAGCATTATCACTTTGCTGAAAGAACACGGACCCAGGAAAAGGCCTCTGTTAAGTGTCCTGGACATCAGGGATCCTGACTGCGGGCGGCTGAACTCTGGCATCTGCTTCACAGAACTGAGAGCTACAGAGCTGCCCCCGTGCTGTGGAGAGAGAGCTCATCTCCATTCTCCATTCAAAACCCCCCGAAACGTGGTCAGGGGATGGCACGAACACAGTGTATTTTTAATTGTGATAACAAAAAATGTACCATTTTAACAATTTTCTTAAGTGTACAGTTCAGTGCATTAAGTACTTTCACACTGTTGTGCAACCATCCCCACCGCCCATCTCCAGAACTCTTCATCTTGTGAAACTGAAACTAGACCCATTAAACAGCAGCTCCTCATCTCTCCTCCCCTGAGCTCCTGGCGACCACCATTCTACTTTGCGTCTCTATGCATTTGACTATTCTAGGTACCTCCTATAAATGGAATCATACAGTATTTGTCTTTTTCTGTCCAGCTTTTTCACTTTTTCACATGGATGTTCTCAAGGTTCATCAATGTTGTAGCATGGGTCAGAATTTCCTTCTTTTAAAAGCTGAATAATGTTTCATTGTGTGTAAATACACATTTTATTTGTCCATTCATCCATTGATGGACATTTGGGTTGCTTAGGACACAGATTTTTTGAAGTAAATATTTACTTTAAATTCTGAAGTCTTTTCAGCAGGAGGAAGAAAAACTCTAAATAGCCTAAAACTGAGTAGTGAACAAAATGAAGACCATCTTTGACATCCACTGGAAGCAACTCAGCAAATTTGGAAAAGGAAAAAAGAAACCACCTTCCTTTTCACATGTGCAAAAAGCCCCCAACTTTTCCAGAAAGAGAGACAATAGGAGAGCTCTGGGAACTCAATAATTATGCCAAGAGTTGGCTGAGTTATGCCATTTGTGCCAAAGAGCTAATTAATTCTCAAAGAGCCAAAGGGCAATAAAAGCACGTGTGCCATTCAAATGAGACTGAATGATTTGGAAGGAGCTCATGCCTCAAGATCTTGGTACAGGTCTGCAGATATGGGAGGGGCAGGCAATGGTTTTCCAGAGTTTCTGTGATTCAGGGAAGTGGGGTCCTCCCTGCAGGGGGCTCTGAGACCTGGTTGTCCTAGGGCATGTACTTTAAGAAACACTGATTTGGGTATTAAGTAGAAAGCATACTGGCTCTACTACTGTATTCTCCAAAAATTGCTTTTAAAAAATTTTCCTAATAGAGGTATGTTTACTTTACTATTTGTCTTATTTCTATCAAGGTAACCGATATGTTCTGAAAATCTTGGGTAACTGACTTTCTAGTTGATTAGACAATGGATAAAATGGACTTTATTACGAAAGGGAACAGAGATGCTTTTCATCTAAAGAAAAAAGAAAATTATACATTATATTTACTTTTCCAACAGATAATTTCTATTTCTCAATTTTACCAGTAAAAATATGTAAGAAGGAAGACTCATAAATGCCGGGACATGTAGTAACTCAAGTAATGGGAATTCTCCAGGGGGTGATTTGCTGCATTCCATCTTGGTGAGAGAGAGACCTCTGGGGTAATGTTGCACCATAAGCAAGAGAAGTGTGAAGGCCACGTGGCTGGTGTTAGTGGTCGAGAGAGGGTATTGAGTCACAGACTCTTGGGCTCTGGGAATACTAAAACCAGCTCCTTAGTGTCCCCATGAGGCATACTACCCAGACTGGGTCACAAAGCTGGAAAATATGGCCCCTCCTGCTAGTCCATCATACTGTGTTCAATACACAACTAGACAAATCCAAGCATTGTGCTCTCGGAGATCCAGAACCTTCCAGGATTTAGATTCCCTGAGCTTATTGTGACCTTCTCTCTTCTTCTATTTCCTTGCCTATAAAATAGACACACATATGCTTGCCACCCGCCCTGTCCTGGCCTTGGTATTATTGCATATGGATCCAGACTTGCCAAGGTCTTGGCACTTTCCACAAATACCAAAGTTCCTAATATTTCTCCCAGAACTGTATTGAAAAGAAAAACCACTGATGTTATGAAATGATTCTTGAAGAACCTGTACTGGTAGTGTGTCCCCAGAGTTCAAAGGGTACAGAGCCACACAGGGTCTCTAAGCAATATTGTGACCATTTCAGCTGGGTCCAAATGGTCTCTTTAGAAGAGAACTGCCTGGGGCCAGGCAGCAGCCAGTGGCCAACGGTGCTAACACCGTGAGTGGTGGCTGTTGGTATCCACTTTGCTCCTTCAGAGTAAACCCCAAAACCCAAGTTCCAGTGTGGAATTTTAACCAGAGGGTGAGTAGTTGTGTTTGCTGGTGGTTGCCTTGAGTTATCAAGTTCCAAAATAAAGGAAGCTTGGCAGGAAGATCAATATTAGGCTTGGGAGTCTCCTCAGCAGACCGCTAATTAGTTCTTCTTACAGGGGGACTAGAAAGGCATTTCCACCTACATTTTTCTCCCCAAGGCTCAGGTTTCTTAGGATAAATAGAAACCAGAAAGAAGAATGTCCAAGCTTTCACCATGGAGGATGGGACTGCTGCCCTGCAATTGTATTTACAAGGTTGTAACTTTTTCTCTGTGACTGGTTGGGAGCCTTAAATGAAGTCCCATCACTGGCATTTTCCATTTTTACTCTGCTTATGTATTCCTGTTTGTAGCAAAGGACCCAGGCCATTCTCACACATTTCTACTTGCTAGAAACAATAATGACAATGATACTAATGACGATTAAGGCTACCACTTATTGTCCATTTTCTATGTGCCCATCGCTGTACTGTGGGCTGTACAGGAATCATCTCACCCAAACACATGAGGCTAGACCCAAACCGCCTGCTCCACACCGCAGAGTCAGAGACAGGATAGCAAGACCATGATGTGAGTCTACGGTGGGAAAAACATAGCAGTGTGTTTAAAAGGGTTGATAATGGTCTGGTTGTTATCACTTGGAAAACTTGAATCAAGAAAGGGAGCAGTCTTTTGGATGGCATACTGTAAAATAACTCTACTCCAGAGTGGCTAACTGTACATTCCTGCCACCCCTCTGCTAACTCTTCCACCCGCCAACACACACATTGTTGTATTATTACCAAACCTCATGCTTTGCTCCCAAATTGACCCCAAGAAGCTATACATTCTCTCTGGATCTGCTCTTTGGGGGAATGACCGAAAAACCCCTAACAGTTAAAAAAAATGAAAGCAGCATGAAATGGAGGAAAATGATTACTCATTGAAATCCCACTGTGCCCCTACTAGTTGTGTGACACTGGGCACGTGGCTTAACTCCCTGCACCTCAGTTCTTCGTTGGAAAATAGTGATAAGAACAGTTAAACAAGACAGTGCAATGGATACGCACTTAATAAATAACTTAAAACACTACATTTTAAAAATGGATTGTACTTCAGTTCTCTTGGTAAAGCCTTGAACATGTGTTTACTTATCCAAACAAGAAACCAAGGCAATGCAATTTCTAAACACCATTTGAAACCCTCATTTAACTTTTCATGAATGCTGTAAATCAGTAGTACACCCTCTGCGTCACTCTCTAGCTCTTAAAAAGTGTCCATAGAGGAGATAGTTTTTCTGGGTCCCATGAATATGAACCTGTCTTTTGCTTCCCAGTCAAACATCCCAATCTCTTTGTGGTTTCCTCTGGCCTTGCCCGAACACTGACTCTGTCTAGCGGTTGGTCTGTGGTAGATTCTATAAACCTATTTCCTGTAACCTGCCTGGTCTGTGACACTGGGCTTCACACTGGGCTTTTCTGTGGCAGCCCCGCCACCCCTATCGCCACAGCCTTCCTGCCTGGCAGTTGCAGACAGAACATTCCCCATAGTTAAAGCCCCATAAGACTCAACGCTTTCACCATGAGGCTCTGGGCCTACCCTGTCTGATTGCTTTGGAGCCAGCAGCAGAGGGTGTGCTTGGCTGACTAGGGAGGGATTTGTACGATTAAAAAGAAAAAAATAAAGTTGTCAAAAACAAAGCCTGTAGGGTCCCAAGGGATTCCCAAAGGTAGCTAATTGGAAAGACCATTTGCCCCCTTTAATGTCCCTCCCCCCACTGCCACCCCCGGCCTTATCCGAGAACAGCCACCCTATCTGTAAATGGCGACCATGGAAAATGTACCCTGGCGACTTGGTGTGAAAGATAGGCAAGGCTCCTAAAAAATCTTCTCGGAGGCTTATCACCTTCTTCTGGCTCCACAGCGGGCTCGGGCTCTGGGGCTGGAGGAAACTGCCTGTCTGTGAGCCTAGACAGGGTCTCATCAACAACTGATAAGGCCCTCTGCGAACAAGCAGGCGCTGTGGGGCTTATTCGCCTCTCAAATGCCAGAGACATTTGTAGGAAAATACGCAGGGTCCAATGACCTCCGTGAAGGAGGCTGGGCAAGCCCGCAGTGTCAGCCGCGAAGCAGGGTGGCCCTACCTGGGAAAGGAGAAAACCTAGAGGTCACTCCACAAGCCAGGGGACAAATGTCTAATAGTCAGCAGGGCCATCCATGCGCTGGCAATGCTGGTATGCCAGATGAATTCATCACAGAATAAGCTCCAATCTATTCAGATTCTAAACCATCAAAAAGTTCCTACAATCAGAATTTCTGCAAGCCTGTGCGAAGACAACGGATATCGAAATGATGTTCTCTCATATTGCAAGATCTTGAGGTCCCTTCCAAATCGAACCACTTAGTTCAACAAAAGGCACATCATTGGGAAGAAAGAAATCAGATTTTATATCTCAACTCTGTCCTCTAACTATCCATGTAACATTAGATAAATCAGTTTCCCCAGGAAAAATGCAAATATTTGCTCAGACTGGCTCTCATTATGTGAAAGATATTTATAAATAAACAGTAGAACACTATATAAATAAAGTATTATTCTGTTAAAAATACAACACTTAGATTATCTTCAGTGGTGAGTCCACTTACACACTCGAATCCTTTGAAAATTGCTAATTCCTACTTAGCACGGTGAATTCAGTTAAGCAAATACACACTGAGGTCCTTGCACTGCGGAAGAAAGCAAAGACAAGACACAGCTCCCCTTCACAGAACGGCAGTGTCAGGCATGTGCTATAATAAAGGAGCGAACGAACATAGTGTACTGGGGAAAGCTGGCAGGAAGATTCGTCTTGCAGAGAAAGTAAAATCTGAGCAGATCCCAAGGATGGAATGGCTTTGACCAGGCAGAGCAGTCGAGGAGAAAGAAATAGCATGAGCACAACCACAGGCCAGACTGGGACAGGTTAACAGTGCAGGAAGTAGTCTGGTGGGGCTGCAGTAAAAGGGTTAATGAAGATAATTGGGGCTGGGTTGACAAGGGCCTGAGAGAGGGGCCTTGAACGCCAGCTGAGGCGCTCAGATTGTGCCACATAAGAGTGGAGAGCTGCTGAAGGTGTGTGAGGAGGAGAGCAATGCTGAGGAGGCCAACGGTAGCAGGAGACTCAGAGAGATTGGAGGTGGCAAGAACCCGGGGCTGGATGGAGAGCAGCAGTGGGTGGAGAGGAAGGGGCTGCTCAAGAGAGGTTTTGCTGTGTTTTGAGTCTCTGACAATCCAAATACTCACCATTCTCCTTCCTGTCTGGATTAACCGAGGGTCACTCTCCTTGGCCGGCATTTTTTCACGTGGGCACTTGCTCAGCCTCAGCTGCAGCATTGGTCTCTCTACTGCACCCGGGGAAAGTGATTCCCCGCTCTCTGATTTTACACCAAAGCTTCACACTGGACAGAGGGGGGAAGAGTCAAAGAATATAAAAGGAAAAGAAGAATAAAACAAGAGAATGATAAACTACTTTTTTATGACTTTCATTATCACAGAAGTAAATAATTTATTCACCATATGAAACTTAGAAAACAGAATTAAAGCAAAGTAGAAAAAATGAAAATCACATGTATCCAGAGATATCTACTGTTAATACTTTGGTAGATATTCTTCCAGTACTTTCTGTGTGTGTGTTGTATAATATATGTTTGTGTGTATACAGTAAAAAATAGAGCAGGGACAGTTATGATACCATTTATGTAGTACCAAGTACTAAGACTATTACTATGCCATTACTAGTACTATTTAGTACTGTCTAGTGCATGGCCTGTATTGAGACTTTATAAATATTTAGTAAAGCAATAAATGACCGTGAATGACTGAAAACATTGTTTTATAAACTGATTTTTCATTAATTACATTGTGCATCGTGGACACGTTTCCATGTATTAAAACAATCTTTTAGTGACTATGTGGTATTCTATCACACACATGTGTCATGCTTTACTTCACCAAACTTCACATGATTGGGCACTTATTTTAAACAAATTTGTGATAAAAATTCTTATAGTTAAAGATGTACATTCATGATAATATCCTTAGAAAAAAAAATACCAGAAAGAGGTTTGCTAGATCAAAGGGTGTGCACATTTTCACATCCCTACTGAATTACCCTTTAAACATGTTATATGCATCCATGTTCCATCTGCAGTAGGTGCAGACTTGTTTCCCCAACAAGACGGTCTGACAGTGGATGTCATCTTTCCCTTTCCCTTTGCCCTTTTGCGGGGAAAAAGTTATCCCATTCTAATTTTCACCTCTTTGATTATTTAATGACCACGAATTTATTTTTTTTTTTTTTTCGACCTTCAGTTATTCTTGGGGGGGTGTTTCTTGTTCATATCTTTTAACCATTTTCCTATGTTCTTGTTTATCTGTAAAGAATTATATATTAAGAATATTAACTCTTTGTCAAAAATATTGCAAATGCTTTCTTCCAGTTTGTCACTTTGTTTGTGGTTTTGGTTTTATTTGGCTATCCAGTTTTAAATTTTTATATGATGAAATCCATTGATCTTTCTTTTTTGATTTCTGCCTATGGCATCATATTTTAAAAGGCCTTTCCCACTCCAAGATTAAATATACTCATATTCACGATATTTATCTATAGGTTTTTGGTATTTTGCATCTCAAAGGCATCTGAAAATTACTTGGGTTAGATTTTTTTGAGCTCGAGCTTCATTTTTTCCAACTGGTTAGCCATTTTCCCCAATATCATTTATTGAATAATCTATTCTTATCTAGGGATGTGAAATGTCGCCTTTATCAAATCTTGGTATTTCATTCCGATGATTGGCATGTTTGACTCTTTAGGTGCCAGTATTATACTGTTTGACTTACTGCAACTTTATAATATGTCTTAAAATCTGGTAAAGCAAGTCCTCCCTCATTTTTCTTCCTTCTCTAAATTTTCCTTGTTATTCTCCCTTGTGTATGCTTCCAGATAAATTTTAAAATAATTTTGATGTGTTCTCAAAAAATAATGCAATTGGGGGTCAGCCCAGTGGTGTAGTGGTTAAGTTTATGCACTCTGCATCAGTGGCCCAGGGTTCACAGGTTCGTATCCCAGGCACAGACCTACATGCCATGCTGTGGCAGGCCTCCCACATATAAAGTAGAGGAAGACGGGCACGGATGTTAGCCCAGGGCCAATCTTCCTCAGCAAAAAGAGGAGGGTTGGCAACAGATGTTAGCGCAGGGCTAATCTTCCTCACCAAAAAAAAAAAAAAACTATTGGAATTTTTATTAGAGTTGTACACATTTACAAATTAAATAAAGAATCAACATCTCTACAACATCTCTGAGTTTCTGTGCAAGAACATAGTTTACATTTCCATTTATCCAAATGTGCTTTTATGTTCCTGAGTAATGTTATGAAGTTTATGACACATAGACACCACCCAGTTCTTGTTCACATTATTCTTAAGTGCTTCATATTTTGGGGTGTCAAGTGGGATTTTTCCCACTATGTTTTTTTAACTTGTTATCACTAACATATAGGAAAGCCATTATTTTGTTTCCCTGTAACCTGCTAAATTCTGTTATTAATTCAAATAACTTTCAATAGATTCCTCCAGATTTCCTGAGTGGTGGTTTGTACTGTGTCAAGTTGATTAAGTGGGAACTGTGTTTTCCAGAATCCTCTTGTCTCTATTGTTCTGAGTTAGAGTTAACTGAAAGAGGAATACAGATGATATTTGGAGGTGGAAATGAAGCAGCAGCCATTATTCTCTGAAGGTCGTCATAGTGAGGTGCGGTGCCGAGTGGACACAGGATGACCGCGAGCCCCCAAACCCCACAGACACTTAGCAGGAGATGCCAAGAGGTGGTACCACATGGAGACATAACTTTCCATCCACATCCTTGTGCCTCACTGTGATGACTGGACGTGCTCAGCCTCGCAGATTGACTGGTTGCTGACTCTTTCTTTGATCCTTCAACTTCCCACCTGAACTTTCACTTCTCCAATTCTTTCCCCCATTGTGTAAGGTCTAATTACTGTATTACGTCTCTTCCATAACTCAGGGGATCTGCTTTCCTGATTGAACCCTGACTGATATACCACAAAGATAATCTTGGAATGTTAACGCTAACAGGGACCTTACAGTAAGGCTGCCAGACAGGCTACAGGACACCTGGTTACATTTGAATTTCAGAGATACAGCGAATAGAATATTTTTTTAGCAGAAGTATGCCCCAAATATTGAATGAGATATACTTACACTAAAACTTATTTGTTGTTTCTCTGAAATTCAAATTTAACTGGACATTCTCTCTCTCTATATATATACATCTATATCTATATCTATATCTATATATATATATATAGATATTCAAGTTTACCGGGTTCAGTCTCAATTTATAGAGAATAAAACTTCAACCCTAGGCTGGTGAAGAGACTTGGCTAAGGTCACCTGATGAGAAAGCTGTTACCTGGGCTGGAGATTTGCTGTCCTTGTCACAATTGCTCAGGTGAGAGGGAATTAATTTAGTAGCTTTAACTGCATATTTGGAGAAGATCTGACACAGGAATCCTGTGTGGCAATCCAGAGTAAGTTTCTTGGACAAAGACTTTGAACTTTGGGTTCATATGTGAATCAATTATATTTGCCAGGGACTTGGATTGCCAGAGTCTCTACTGAGACTAGAAGTTTGGCCACAAGCTCCCTGTCCTAACAGGGGTCACCAAAGGGAACTGTGAGAGGGCAGACCAGCCCTCTCTTTGAAGTCATCAGTGTTTTGAATGGCTGCCTGTTGTCAAGCCTGGCATCCCTGTTAGCATTTGTTATCTTCAGGAGACTAAGCCTCCGGAAGAAGAAGGAATTAAAAAAGAGAAGGAAGAAGGGCAAAGTGGGTTAGTAAATGGATAGTAGGTGAAGAGCTGAATTCACTAAGATGCAACAACAGATGTAAGATCCTTTTTCTGATAGCAGCCTCTTATAAGAAGCGGGGAGGGGGCGGGAGTAGGGGCAAATAAAAACAAGGATTCTGGTGCCAAGACCAGAGTTTAGGCTGAGCAGGTCACATGGCATGCTTCCCTCCCACACAGACGCACACACACATCCCATTTTATGTAGTTGAAACTATTTTAAAATAGCAAGTGTAACCATGAAGGGGGTGGTTGCTCTCAAAGGTGTGTGTAGAAAGGAGGGTTGGTGTCTCACTCCCCATCTTGTGAAACACTAAGAACAATAACAGTTACTAAGAGAAACTCTGACCTATATCAGTCCAGGCATGGAACGTCATCTTGGTTCCTTGACTTTTCCTAAATGACACTTACAATGGGAAGTTGTGGAAAGTAAGTATTTACTAACATTTTGGGGGTCATAGTGAAGAAAAATTACATCGAAGTACAGTCAATCCTTATCATTTGCAGATTCCACGTTTGTGAATTCACTCACACTCACTGAAATGTATTTGTAACCCCCAAATCAGTACTCACAGTGCTTTGGTAGTGGTGGCAGACGTGTGCAGAGTGGCAAAAAATTCAAGTCACCTGACATGCTCATTCCAGCTGAGGTAGAACAAGGCAATGCATTTGCCTTCTTGTTTCGGCTCTCATACTGCAAACGAGTGCCCTTTTTGTGGTCTACCTAGTGTCACATTTTTGTGCATTTTCTTGGTGGTTCCATTGTTTAAAATGGCCCCCAAGTGTGGTGCTGAAGTGTTGTCTAGTGTTCCTAAATGCAAGAAGGCTGTGATGTGCCTCATGGAGAAAATGTGTGTGTAGATAAGCTTCCTTCAATCATGAGTTCTCATGCTGTTGGCCATGAATTCAATGCCAATGAATCAATGATGTATACGACACAAGGTATCTTTAAACAGAAACACACATAAAGTTATATGCTGATCAGTTGATGAAAATGTTGTGACCAGAAGCTCACAGGAACCTAACCTGTCCTTCCCCTAAGAGCAATGGTTCAGAATTGATTATTTCAGCGTTCGTGGCTGCTTTACAGACCATAACTATGCCGAGTAAGGAGAATCAACTGAATAACACAGCAAAGAACTTAAGACTAGCTATTAAACGAGTCAGTTATTAAAAGTATCTCCAGGAGCCGGCCCTGTGACCTAAGGGTTAAGTTCAGCATGCTCCACTTTGGTGGCCCAGGTTCGTGGGTTCGGATCCTGGGTGCAGACCTACACCACTCATCAGCCATGCTGTGGTGGCGACCCAAATACAAAATAGAGGAAGACTGGCACAGATGTTAGCTCAGGGCTAATCTTCCTCAGCAAAAAAACCCAAAAGTATCTCCATCATTGAGGCCAGTCCCAGTAGCCTAGTGGTTAAGTTTGGCTCACTCTGCTTTGGTGGTCCCAGTTTGGTTTCTGGGCAAGACCTACACCACTCTGTTAGCAGCCGTGCTGTGCTGTGGCCCACATACTAAAAAATAGAGGAAGATTGGCATGGATGTTAGCTCAGGATGAATCTTCCTCAGTGGAAAAAAAATCAAAAAACTCCCTCATACCTACCATGGGGAACTTCTGGGTGATTGTCTTTTTTCTTCAGCTTTCAAACTCTAGCTGTTTTCCTGGGCTTTCTCTCCAGCCTCTCATCCTACTCCCCCATCCCCTATCCTGGGACCTGCTATCCTCCTTCCGGGCATTGCCCTGGAAACCTAAGCCTGAACTTGTGAGGCAGAGCAGCTTGTTTCTTTCTGTCTCACTTGGCCCTCAAGCCATGCTCTGTGGGGTCTTTTGACAACGAAATGGCCCATTAAGACATTGAACAAAACAAAGACAGATACTCCCCTGACAAATTCTTCTGCCAATTTTGAAATTGTCTTTTTTTCCAAACACATACGTGCATGTGTGGGTTTTCTGATGCTTATTTGATGAACCAATTCATGGTCCTGTAGGCACAATTGCACCTTGGATTTAGCTTGGAAATAAACTTTCAAGAAACACATTTGGCCAACTTTGTACTTTCTCCAGTGAGAAGAGTAGAGGCAATGCTGGTGGTAAGAACTAGAGAGTCCTAATTTTCACATCAACACCTATTTTTAAAGGAGGCAGACGGAAGTGATTTAGACAAACCTCGACTCCATTTCTGCACTGGGTGAGCCAGGGGAGGAGATGATTGGATAATTTTTTTGTTTTTATGAACTAGTCTTGTCACCTAAGAAAAAGTCGACAGTCCCCTATCAGGGTCCCTTTATGTCATCACCAAATCAGTCCTGCCTCTGTAAGAAAACTTAAGCAGGACTCCAATCTGCTGTACAGACATGACCTCACAGGGTCTCAGATATAGGGCCTCATTTTATGTTAAATGATTTTTTTTTCCTTTTTTGTCTTGCCACAAGAGAAATCTGCTTTTAGAATGCATGGGAGAGACCGTCTGCTACTTCTTATTAGTGTAAGTTCTAAGAGACCTGAGAAAACATGATTACAGCCACTGTTCAAACAAAGAAAAACATGGATATAAAAACAGTAAATACAACGGTTTGGACCATGTTAACTGCTTTAAAAAAATGTCATAAGAGGGTGAAGAGAATTGATCAGTAAGATGGCTGCTAAAAGAATTTTAAATGAAAAATTTATCAATACATACAGCTTATGGCTTCCTAATTTTTTAATTCAGCATTTCCCTGCCTTTGGTTCTATAGCTGATGGAGTTTCCCTAACCATACTTTCTGAATCACGAAGGGAAGAGGTTTGAGTTTGGTTGAGTTCCATGTGTAAAACAGGGTTATTGTAGATGATAAATCATAAGTATATGAGTTTTTTGGATATTTTGCAGCAGTCTTTCCTGGGAGGAAAATACACATTTTTCTACAACTTGTTTATCAGTTTTTATTTTGAAAATAAATTCCTTGACATTTAAGAATTGCAAAAAATTCCTAAGGGAAGAATCACAGACTAGAAATAGATTGTACAGCACTTGGAACTCAGCAAGGCACTATGAAAGATAGTGTAATAGGATACATAAGGGTTTGCTAATTGGACTGGGAATTCATGAGGGAGAGGAGTTGATAACTCTGAAGTGATCTGAGAGAGAATAACATGTCAGCATTAGAACAAAATGAAAATATGAGTCAGCATAAAATAATTTTGGAGATCATCAGTTGTGAATATACTTATATGAGATGCTATTTTTCGCAACAGTTGCTGTTATTTTACTTTAATAAATTTATAAATTGCTGCAAAAATCCTTTATCAACTCACTCTGGAGTGAGTGTACAGTGTGAGTATTTAGTTTGGGCATATTTATGTATAAGAATGTGTAGGAGGAGTGTATATGATAAGAAAAAATAGCCATGTGTCTTCATTCAAAATAAATGCACTCTTTCTGGCTGGATTTTAAAATAAATTCTAGTACTTTAAAAATATGCTAGGAATGGAGTTCTAGATCAAAATGGTGTTAGCCAGTAGCTCTGTGTTTAATATCTAACTTCTCAATAAATTAAACAGGAATACCAAAAAAGAAATGAAATGTAGAATGATATGCCATGTTATACCACCACTGACTCAGAGTCTCCAGTCTGTCCCACTCAGAAAACTGGGCATAAGTCTTTACTTCAGTGACTTATCACAGCTGGACTACTGTTCCATCTGCCTACAAACCTCTCTGCTCTATCTGACATCTTCCTGCAGTCAAAGAACAAATGCCAGATATCACTTGGGTAGAAAGCATGGGTAGGAAACTTTCATTTGAGCATTGTACATGAGATAGGCAACCACCGTGAGAAACCATTACAGATATGTGGAGACATAGGAAGAATGTCGATAGCCACGGCCATTATGTTTGTACATGCATTCCATCAGTACACAGCACCAGACAGGTAGACATCAGACATAGGGAGAGATGTCAACTTAATTGAAGAGAGACACAGGTGAAAGCCTGGGAATTATATTGGAAACTGTGCACATCAACTAGCCTGCAGCTGTAGATCTGAAATTAGACCATTACATAAGCAGGGTAAAAGCAGGGCTGAGGGCAATTCACACACCCACTGTCTAGAAATATTTCACCGTCCTTACAATTCATTCATGAAACAAATGCCCATTGAACCTCTATTATATGCCAGGCCCTGTTCTAGCCAGTGACTGAGTAAAGAGAAGAAAATCAACATTTTATTTTAAGTACTGTAAAACAAAGTAAAAAGAACAATGTAATAAAGACTCAGATGAAAAGCTAAAACCTAGGAAACATCTACTGCAAGATTCAGAATAAAATTCCAGAAAACTAATTGGCATATTCAGAAGAGTGCAAGGGGAAATAACCTCAATAAATAGGAGCAAAAAAATCTAAAATCAAGAGAATAACATGAGATAAAAAAGATAAAATAAGAAGGTATTATAGACGGCCAAGAAAAAACAGTGAAAATCATTGAAAGTCAATAGATACACAGAATAGGGAATGGCAAATCACCATTTGAACGATAGTATTTACAAGGAAGAGATCAGAATTGTTACATAACCAGAAACACTACATAAAGCAATAATCAAATATGTCATCTAATACAACTTTTTCTGAGCTGAGGAAAGATCTGAAGATAAATGAACTCACTACATTCCAGGTAAAAATTATTGAAAATTGGCCCACACTTCTTGGCAAAACTTTGAATTATAAAAATAAAGGAAAACATTTCTATTAGCATGAAGGAAAATCAGTTTCCTGTGATAGAACATAAATCAGTGGAGCTTCAGGCATCTCTACTATCAAATTCTAGATGACAGAGAAGCCACATCTCTAGATTTTTGAAGGAAAAATGTTATAACCTAAGAATTTTATACCTCAGTTGGCTTTCACTTATGATCAACAGAAATTTTCAAGGAGTCAGGAGTTCAAAAAATTATATGATGTATGTGTCATTTTTCTTAAAAATAATTAGTTGAAGTCATACTACAAACATTTAAGAGTAGAAACAAAGTCAAGTGATTAAGTTTTGAGATGTGATAGCATAATAATTAAAACAGAGATGCCAAGAAGAGGAAACAATAAAAACAAGAGCAGAAATCAATGAAATTGAAAAGAGAAAAACAATAAAGAACATCAAGAGAACCAAAGGCTGATCCTTTGAAACATTAATTATAATTATTGGCAAACTTATAGATAGATTGACAAAGGAAACAATGGAGAAGACACTAATTACCAACATCGGAAATGAAAGAGGGAATATCAATACAGATCCCATAGACATTAAAAGAATAATATGAAAATACTATAGGAACCCTATGAATAAAAATTCAACAGCTTAGATGAAATGGACCAATTCCTTGAAAACTACAAACTACCAAACTCACCCACAAAAAAATGGATAATCTGACTAGCTCTATGTTGTTTAAAGAAATTCAAAATTTAGTTCAATTCAATTCAAAAAGAAAGCTCTATGCCCACATGGTTTCATTGGTAAACTCTAAAAAACATTTAAAGAAGTAGTAACAGATATTCTACACTATGTCTTCCAGAAGATAGAAGAGGAGAAGACACCTCCCAAATCATTTCATGGAGCCAGCATTGACCTGATACCAAACCAGACCAAAACAGTACAAGAAAAAAAAACTAAGGAGTTACATCCCTTGTGAATACAAACATAAAAATTCTTAAGAAAACATTATCAAATCAATCCCAGCAATCTATAAAAGGACATCACAAGTAATAGGTTGCAGAAATGCAATGTTGGTCCAACACTCAAAAATCATTTGATGTAATCTGCCATATTAACTGACTGAAGAATAATAACCACATGATCATATATCAACTGCTGCAGAAAAAGCATTTGACAAAATCCAACACAAAAAAGATCCTAGGACTAATAAGTGAGTTTCGCAGTATCACAGGATACAAGGTCAACATACAAAAATCAGTTGTATTTCTAAACATTTGCAATCAACAATTGGAAACTGAAAATTTTTTTAAATAGCTCAAAAAAAGAGAAACACTTAGGTATAAAACTAGGTAAACATGTGTAGGATCTACCATGAAAACTACAAAATCCTGATGAAATATCAAGGAAGACCTAAATAAATGGAAATACCACTGTGTTCATGAATTGGAACACTCAACACAGTTAAGACGTAAGTTCTCTCCAAAATTGATCTATAGGTTTAATTCAACTGCAATCAAAGTCTCAGCAGGATTTTTGTAGATTTAGACAGGCTGACTTGAAAATTTATATGGAAAGACAAATGATCTTGAATAGCCAAAACAATTTGAAAAAGAAGAACAAACTTGGAAGACTCACACAGAAATAGACCCACGTAAATACGGTCAATTTATTTTTGATAACTAACAGTCTTTTCAACAAATCGTATTGGAACAATTGAACATCCGAATGCAAAAAAAGAACCTCAAACTTTACCTCACACCTTACACAAGTATTAACTCAATCAATCCTAGATCTAAATGTAAAATGTAAAATCATAAAACTTTTAGAAGAAAACACTGGAGAAAAATTTTTGTGACCTCTGGTTAATCAAAGAGTTCTTGGATATAACACCAACAACATGATATGGAAATTTTTTTTAATGATAAATTGGGCTTTATTAAAATTAAAATCTTTTCCTCTGCATACAACGATGTTAACAGAATTAAAAGAAATATTTGAAAATCACATCTCTGACAAAGGAATTGTATCCAGAATATATAAAGAACTCTCAAAACTAAACAATGAGAAAACAAACTATTCAATTTTTTTAAATGGTCAAAGATTTGAACAGACATTTAACCAAAGAAGATACACAGATGTCAAATACACACACGTTAAGATGCTTAATTAACATCATTAGCCGTAAAATGCAAATAAAACGAGATACTTGTATATACCTATTAGAATGGCTAAATAAAAAATTTTTAAAAACCTGACAATAACAAATGCTAACAGGGATGCAGAGTAACAGGAACTCTCATTCGCTGCTGGTGGGAATGAGAAACGGTAGAGTCTCTTTGGAAGGCAATTTAACAGTTTTTTTATAAAGTTAAACATACACTTGCTATATGGGTCGGCAATTGCATTCCTAACTGTTTACCCTAGAGAAATGAAAACTCTGTCCACACAAAAACCTAATTATGAATGTTGATAACAGCTTTATTCATAACAGACAAAAACTGGAAACAATCCAAATGTCCTTCAGTGAGTGAATAAACAAACTGATACATTCATAAATTTGAACACTACTCAGCAATTAAAAGGAATGAAGTACTGATACATGCAGCAACTTGGAAAAATCTCAAAGGAATAATGCTGAGCTAAAGAAACTAGTCTCAAAAGGCTACATACTGTATGGTTCTGTTTATATGACATCTGGAAAAGGCAAAACTATAGGCGCAGAGAAGAATCTGGTTGCCAGGGGTTAGGGGTAGGATAGGGTTTGACTACAAAGGGGAACATAAGTAAATTTTTTTAGATGATATAACTATTTCATATCCTGATTGTGATGATGGTTATACAAACTTATACGTATGCTAAAATTCATAAAACTGTACTCCAAAAAAGTTAATTTTATAGTATTGTTAATTTTTTTATGTAAAAAATTAAAAGACCAGCAAGCGCTATGCAAATAAATTAATGAATAAAATTTATACATCGTTACCCAAGTTTAGTCTAGAATGCAAAGATATTTCAATGTTAGGTCATCTCTAAATGTAATCCATTTACATTAATAGAAAAAAGTGGCAAACGCTCAAAATATATGATAAAATTTAAAACTCATGCCTAATAAAATTTTTAATAAATGTAATTCTTAAAAATATGTAATAGATTTCCTTAGAGATAAGGAATATCTACTTGAAACCTATAGCAAACATTTTACATAACAATGAACAAGAGACATTTCTCTCAAAGGTAGAAATAAGACAGTAATGCTCACTATTACTGATATTACTAACATCCTCGAAATTATAACCTGTCGAAGGCTGGGTCCTCTGGAAGCAGATGTCGAGTCAGGATGTGGGGTACAAGATGTTTATAGGGGTCAACACCTGTGAAGGGAAGGGGGAGGAAGAAGAAAAGTGCAGAGGACAACGAAATACAAGGTCACAAACCACAAAGCTCAGGCTGGCCTGGAGGTAGCTCTGGAGCAAGTGGTGCCCATAGAGTGTCCCTCACGAACTGAAATGGACCTTTATGCCACACCTCGCTTGGGGACCTATTATAGGCTGCCCCAGGGAGGTTTTCCCCTGGTGAGCTGGTTCCCTGCAGCTGAGACCAACCTTGGAGGAGCAGCCCGCTGGAGGCTCTTTGCTGCCACTCTCCGTGGCTGTGCAGCTCCTTTCCCTGCAGGGGGGTCTGGATAGTGCATTTTGAGTCTATGGCAGGGGTCATCAAACTTTTTCGGTCGAGGACCAAAATAGTGAATATTTTAGGCTTTGCTGGCCAAGAGACAACATGGAGGATATTATGTAGGTACTTATATAACAACCATTTTGAAATGTAAAAACCATTCCTAGCTTGCGGGTCATACAAAAATAGTTGGTGGCCGGATCAGGACTGTGGGCCATAGTTTGCCAACCCCTATTCGACAACACAGCCAGTGCAATAAGAGAAAAAAAAGAAATAGTAATCACAGAAATTGAAAAGCAGAGGAAAAATTATCATTATTTCTGATGTTATGATTGTCTTTTAGGAAAACCCAAGGAGTTAAGTATTCAACTTTTAGAATTCAGGAATATGGGTAATTATAAAATACCTACAAATTATAAAAATACCACAAAATATGAATCTAGGTCCATTTAAAGCCAGTAGTTCTCAAATTTTAAAGTACACCATCTGAGAGGTTTTTTTAAATGCAGATTCTGGAGCTCCCACCTCAGATTTTCTAATTCAAGAGTTCTGGGTTGCAGTCCAAGAATCTTTATTAAAAACCAGCCCCCTAGTTGATCCTAGCATTAGTCTGCAGGCCATAATCTAAGAAATTTTGTCTTAATCCTTCATGTTAATCTCTTCTAACTTGATGTTTCTTAACCTTTTGGGGATTTTAAAAACCTGTGAGAATTATATGAAAGTTGTGGACATCCCCATCCCACCTCCCCCAAATTCACCTATATACCAAGGAGTGAAAGAAAAGCCTCTTACTGCAATGGAATATTTAAAGGATAGGTTTTAGCATGGCTTCACTTGAGTAAGGAACTTGGGCTAAAATACTCAGTTATATATGCTCAAAATTTGAAAAACAATTAGGAGAAATTTGGGAGGGCACTGAAGTGTGAATATAGGGAACCAGCCCACATAGTAGAGTTGAATCCTTTTTGTATGGACCAATTTGGGTCTTCAGGAGGCAGCTTTCTCCATCTTCTCTCTTCAGCACCACCCCTCCCATCACCACCATTCACAACCACAGTATCTGTGTCCCATCTTGTACATTGCAGTTACCTTCCCAAGCTTTGAGTTCCTAGAGGCGTGTTCAGCCTGTGAGCAGAAGGTCCAGGAGGAGGAAGTGACAAATACAACAGGACATCTTAGTTGGGGGCAGAAAGTCAGGGGGAAGGTTTTGAACTTTATCTTAAAAATAATGGGGGGGCCCAGCCTGGTGGCATAGTAGTTAAGTTCCTGCACCCTGCTTTGGCAGCCCGGGGTTTGCAGGTTCGAATCCCAGGCACAGACCTACACACGACTCATCAAGCCAGGCGTTCCACATACAAAAAATAGAGGAGGATGGGCATGGATGTTAGCTCAGGGCTAATCTTCCTCACCAATAATAAATAAATAAATAATAATGAGGAACATTTAAATGATAGGGAGATTGGGGAAAGTAAAATGACAAAAGGCGAGTCTTCATGTCAATATAATGTCTTTTTAAATGAGTCAAGGGACATTGCATTTTTTTATGATTATTACTTGGGACTTCGTTCACATAATCTCACAGTTGACTGAACACTCCCCTCTGACCTCTCCCTCCCCCGGGACCAACTCAGGTTTAATTGAAGCTTTTGTCTCTATCTCTGCCTTTGACAGCTGGGAGATTAGCAAGGACTTGGCTAATTAGTATTTAACTGTTCGCTAATGTTCCAGTGGGTTTGTCGATCACAATCTAGTTTAAAATGGATTCAAAGTTTTCAAATTCTTGAGAAAGGATGCTGTGTCAGAACTGATTCAATTTAAGGATTAAAGGATTAAAGCAAGAATCAGATCTACCTTTATGATCTTTTCAGTCACATTCCCTAACAAAATGATATTTTGAATTGGAAATAATGCCACAGTCCTCTTTAGATGTAGCGTCTATGGAATGAGAGTAAAGAGTGAATTGAAGGGTCTCCATGGAGACATGAGCTCTTTCGGGTCTCTGTTTAAACTAACCCTCCAGTGACATGCTCCCATATGCTTCCCAGGTGGCTTAGGAGACCCACGAGGAGATAAGCCTCATTACGAGATATTTAGCCCCTGAAGTTTACTAAAAGGTACCATTCAACTTGATTGCCTTTTGTTCATTCAGGCAGTCAGTCATTCAATAAATATTTCCTTTTTTGTGCCAGACAGTGAACTAGTGCTAAGAATACCAAGATGGAAGGATTTGGCTCCTAAAGAAGCTGACATTTTAGTGAGGAGACAGGCAGTAAACAATTGCCATGCAATACGTGACACAATGTCTTAATAAGGCACAGCATGGAGCGATAGGAGCACAGAAGAAGGAAGACCTACGTCATGAGACAGCTGTTTAGGAAAGACTTCAGAGAAGGTAGCACTTTGGGTCTTAAAGGATGAGTAGGAATCTCCTAGAGGAAAAATAGGGGCAGACAATTCTAGGCAGAGGGAACAACCTTTTCAAAAGCATAAAACAAAATGTAAGACTTGAGAGATAGGCAATAGTTAGATCATGGATGTTTATATGCCACGTTAAGGAACTTATATTTTTATTCTATTGGGGCAATGTGCTCTAAAGTCAAGACATGACATTTAACTAGCTGTGTGATCTTAATTACGTAAGCTTTCTGAAACCTGGGGTCTTCATCTGAAATAGGGGAAAATGTCCAAGTGCCAGCACAGTGTCTCACAGATAGGAGATGCTTGAATCCTATTGCATGTAAAAGTAGCTCAAACAAAATAGATGTTTCTATCTCTTCCACATGAGAGTTCAGTCAGGCATTCCAGAACTGATATGGCAGCACTGCAGCCTTCAGAGACCCAGGCTCCACTATCCTAGAATATGGATTCTATCTTCAGGATCTTCTTATGTCCAAGGTGGTTATCAGAGCTCCATTCATGTTCTGAGCATCAAGAAGAAGGAGGAGAAAAGGGAGAACCTCCTAGCTAGATCACTTGAAGCTTTAAGCTAGAAGCTCCACACAACTTTCCACTTTATCATATTGAATTTCACACAGCCATACCTTGCTTCAGGAAGCCTGGAATGTGGAGTCTTCTGGGGGGACACATTTCCATACCAAATAAAACTAGGGTTTTGCTATTAAGAAAGAAGGGGAGGGGCCAGCCCTGTGGCATAGTGGTTGAGTTTGGCACACTCCTCTTTGGTTGCCTGGGTTCGTGGGTTTGGATCCCAGGTGCAGACCTACACCACTCATCAGCCATGTGGTGGCAGCAACCCACATATAAAGTGGAAGAAGATTGGCACAGATGTTATCTCAGGGCTAATCTTCCTCAGCAAAAAAAAAAAAAAAAGAAAGAAAGAAAGAAGGGGAGAATGGACATTGGGTGGCCACTGAAGGTCACTGCCATAGTCCTCAATAAATGTTGGTTTTATTCCATCTGTGGCAAGTCAGCACAGTTTAAAAGGAAAAAGTGAGATTTGAAGTCAAACACTCGGATTCACACCACAGATCTGCCACTCATTCACTATATAAACTTGGGCCAGTCACTTTAAACTCTCTGGGCTTCAGATTTGTCATCTATAAAATGAAGGTGATAATGTCACCTCCCAGGTTGTAAAGTACCCAACATATGGAGGGTACCCAGTAGATGAAGATTCTCTGCCTCCCTCCATTCCTCTCTTACAAACCCAGCAGACGTGTAGGGGCATCAGGTCCAAGTGTGGCTTGTCAGTCAGCTGTGCTCTTCTATCCTTGGGAGAGACACATCAGAGTCAGGATCTTATGGGTGAGTCAAAACCAGAGTCAGATAGAGAGTCCAGGTTCGGGATCTGAAGCCGGAAGGCAGAGAAGGAAGGTCAAGGTGTAAATCAAGAGACTGCAAACCAGAGAAATAAGAACACAGTGAGACAGAATCTAGAGACATTTCTGCCACTGGAGAAGCAGGACGTGATGTCCCACAGGGTGAGGGAACTCTAATTTTGAAATATTAAGAGGGCACTATTAAGTAATAGGTAATATTAAATAAAGTCTGGACTCCATGTTAAATGGACCTTATGTTGAATATAGTTCTTAGGTGCGTGATCTGTCCAATGTAAGGTCCCTGGGATAGTGTTGACTGGCCCAAACACAAAAGCATCTAATAGTGGTTTCTAGGGCCTGGTGATCTTGAGGAAGTCTGCACATAGGATGGACAATAAGCAATTTACTTCATGAACATGTTAGTCCCTGATGTTTGGTTGCAAGGAACAGAAAGCAATTTGGATAAAAGGGAAGTTTATGGAAAGGATGCAACTGGCAATTTCATGGCCATCTGAGATCAGAATGGACTTGGATGGTCTCTTTGGGAGCCAGTGAGGCCTGGACGTTGTCAGCAAGGAAGGAGGCTGCTGCCTTGTCTCTCATTTCTGCTTCTCTCTGACCCCCTGCTTCATTTTCTGTCTCTCTGGCCACATTGCCTTCTCTACTTACTCATAACTTGTGATCTCTTTCTTAACTCTATGCAGCATTTCATTGCCATAGTGACAACTCAGGCTCTGATTCCCTAGTCTTTTCACTTCAAGTGTCCACATCTTACAGCTATGATTTCCGAGTCTCTTAGTTAAATTCTAGAGGTTGAAAATCTTCTTAGCTCATCCTAGACTAAGGATTGTTTCCCTGAGGCCAATGTCCACTCTAGTCTAATCAGCTGTGGCTACAGGGTAGGGCAGGGTCACATAGCTCTGTGGACAACCAAACCATTTCCTGTTCTCCTAAATTCATGATATGTATAAATAAGAGTAAGCTCAAGACTTAAGTTATAGTTGCATAGCTAAGATGTGCCACACACCACCACACCCTACCACAGTCATCAGGACTATTACCATCACCGCCATTGCTGCTGCACCCACCACTACCACTCCCTCCATCACTACCACCACCCACACCACAATCACCATCACACAACCACCTACCACTCCCTCCATCACCACCACCACCGTGACCACCACTATCTCCACCATCATCACTATCACTACCGTCACTACCATTATCTGTAACAACCCAGGCTGAGAAACAAGGATTCTACTGTGGATAACCTACTCTTAGGGGAAAGAGGAGGTGGAAGTAGGATAGGTGCCTATGAATTTTCCAACGACATCAATGCCAATAGTTCTCCATTGTTATCTAGTCCTGAAAACTTGTCTCATCTTGTCCTCCATATCCAATCAATCATTAGTACTATAGATTCTTATTTCTAATTTGCCTACCCCTCTTCATACTTTTCCATTCCTGCTGCCATCATCCCTCATTTCACAAATGGATGATTACTGCTGTTTCCTAACTGGGCTTCTGCCTCCAGTCTATCTCCCTCCAAAGCATATTTCATGTCCTGCCAAATGAATCTTTCTAAAATATTGATTTCATTGCTTTTCTACTTTGCTCAAAATAGCCAAATTTTCCAATTTAGAACTAAAAGCTCTAGATCCATATTAATTTTCACATCTTATTTCCTGTGGCTCTCCCCCGGGAACTCTGGGTTCTTGCTAGGCTGACGTACTCGTTATTCTTCAAACCAAACTCGGTCACACCCATCTCCACACTACCGCTCAAACATGTCTTCTACTTGGTCTGTCTTCTACAATCCTGTTTCTATACTAATTCTACTTGTTTTTCAAAACTGGGCTTAAATCAAACGGCTTCCATGGAATTTAAGGGATTCCTCCTGCATTAAGGGATTCAGCTTCAAGATGAAAGACTAAATCCCCATGTTAGACTCTCCATCTCTTGAGCTCTCAGAAAAATGATGGTAAAGAATCAAAAACACATAAACCTATAACAGCAAGTGACTAGAAGGATACCCATCAACAGACAAGAGATTTTAACAAATTTCAAGATGATAGAAAGTAAATGCAGAAGCATCAGTGGCTTGCGACAGAGCAGGGGAAACAGCAGCCGTGAGGAATCTGCAGGGATCCAGAAGCAGCAGAACCAGAGAACCTGTGGACTCAGAGTGAACACACACGAAAGTGGAAATAAGAAGCGGACTGAAAACCAGGGAATGGGTAAACAGACTGTGAACAAAATAGTAAATACCTTCACCCTTGCACAAAGTTCAGACGGGTGGGCATTTATCCCCAGCCAAAAAGCAAGGACATTTTTCTTAAAAAAAAGAAAAAAGTCACAATATACTTGAAGTGAACTAAGGTAACTACTGAAAGTGTCAGTGCCTAAAAGTAAAGTAGTGCTCATCTCGGCTTCTGGAGGGTCTTCTGCACAATAGTTAGCTCCCCACCTGCTCACCTTAAGGAGATGCCTGCCAATAACAAGCCACACCCATGTGCAGAGAATTTCTGATTTGCCCTCCTAGTCCACAGCCTTGAATATCAACAAACACTCAGAGGCATCCAGACACTTTAGGAAAAACAGCAGTTTGAAAGAGAAAGTCCAAGAGAAATTGAGCGTGAACATAATTCAAGTTCAGTGATTTATTTTTAAATGAGATAACATTGATTTATAACATAAACTTCAGGTATACATTATTATATTTCTATTTCTGTGTAGACTGCATCATGTTCACCACCCAAAGTCTAATTACCATTTGTCACCGTACACATGTGCCCTTTACAGTGAATTTTTTAAAAAAAATCTAATAGTAGGCTCAGTGAGATTTGAGGAACTATTTAATCCACAAATCAAGAATAGGAAACTACTCACAGGAATGTTCAGGGTACAAGAAAGCAGTTATGGAAATTAAAAATACAGTTGGTGAAATAAAAATTCAACAGAAGTGTTGAGGGAAAAGTCTAGAGCATAAAAGTAAAAAGACAAAGGAATGAAAAATATGAGCAATAAAGAGAAGAGATAAAGAGCATCAAACCAGGAGGTCCAATGTCCAACTAAGAGAAGAGCAAAATGAAAGACAACAGACAAATGCAAAGGAAACGATTATTAAACAAAGAAACTGGAGACATTTGCTAGAGATAAAGATAGAAGTGAATTTCAAATTGAAAATGTCCATGAAATACAAAATGGAATGAATGAGAAAAACCTCACACCTAACATATCATCGTCAAAGGTAACTATTTTCATTTATAAAGCCAGATAAGACTATACAACTTTTGAAAAATATATATACATGTAGACACATATAATATGTATATATATAATGTTTAGTATTTATAGTCATATATATCTTTAATAAAAATATAAAATATAATACATGTGTTTAATAAAAATAAAGTTGATGGGAAAAGAAATAGAAATTTAATATAATATAATACTAATACTAATTATGCCTACAAATCACTCCACATGGAGTGGGCTGTTCTGATATCTAGTACAGTAACTCCTCCAATTTTGTGCTTCTTCAAGTTTGTTTTGACTATCTTTAGTTCTTTGCATCTCTTTATAAACTTTAGAATTAGCTTACAATTTCCACGAAGAAAAAGTAAAAATGTTAGGATTTTGCCTGGGATTCCACTGAATCTGTAGATCAGTTGGGTGGGAAAAGAACTCACATCTTCCAACAATATTTAGTTTTCTAATCCATGAACACAGTACAGTTCCATTTATTTAGGTCTTCTCTAATTTCTTTCAATAATATTTTATAGTTTTCTGGGTAATAGCCCTGCACATCTCACATTTGACATAATTCTAGGTAGCTGATGTTATTTTTCTTCTATTGTAAATGATATATGTTTTAAATTTCATTTTCTGACAATCTATACAATTGATTTTTGTAACATTTTGTAAGATTGACATTGTATACCCAGCCGCCTTACTAAACTCACCAATTAATTCAAATCTATAGATTCTTTTGCATTTTCTATACTACACAATAGTATAGCATCTATCTGCTAATAATGGCTGTTTTAAATCACTTCAACTTTTATTTCCTTTTCTTGCTTATTACACTGGCTTGAACCCCTAGAACAATGTTGGAAAGAAGTGAGGATAGTAGCGTTTTTGTCTCCTTTCAATCTCAAGGGCAAAAATTTTCAACATTTCACCATTAAGTACAATTTTGCTGCAATTTTTTGTAGATACCATTTATCAGATTAAGGAAGTTTCTATTCTTAGGTTGCTGAGAGGTTTTATGTTTATGTATTTTGTTGTTGTTTATCATGAAAGGGTAGTGAACTTGTAAAATGCTTTTTTTCCTGTACTTGTTGAAATAATCATTTGGTTTTCCTCTTTTATTCTACTAATTGATTTTGGGATGATAAATTAATCCTGTGTTCCTGGAACAAATCCAGTTTGGTTGGAATGTATTACCCTTTTATTTATTGCTGGATTCAGTTTACTAATATTTAGTTAGCATCTATTTCCAAGTTTTGCATTTATTTTCTAGAATGAGATTGATCTACAATTTTCCTTTTTGTACTGTTTTTGTCCAATTTTGGTATTGAGGTCATGCTAGCCTCATAAAATGACTTGAGAAGTGTTGCCCCTTTTTTTCTTTGCCAGAAATGTCTGGGTTGATTGGTCTTATTTCTTCCTCAAATGTGTGGTAGAATTCTTCAGTTTTATTTGTGAAATATTTTAAATTATGGATTCAATTTCCTTACTAGTTATCAGATCTCTCAGCAACTATGCTAGAACTATTTCAGTTATCTTCAAAAATTTTAATCTTGTCTTTAATTTCCTTTGACATATTAGTTTATTTATCTTAGATATAAATTCCATATCTGATAATTCTGTTATCTGGATATCCTGTGGATTTGCTTCGATTATTGCTGTTTCTCTTAATTTTCATTTGTATTGTTCAGATATGCCTGTTTCTTATTGCATGCTGGATATTATATATGAAAAACTGTAGAGACGATTTCATGTCTAAAATGATGCTGTCGTCCCCCAGAAAGGATGTTTTGCTTGCTTCTGGTACACAGCTGTGCTAGGGAAATCCCCCACGCCAGCACTTTCACCCAATCATGGACTGAGGTTGTTTGAAGCTGGGCTTCAGTGGTCTGCTCTCTGCTTGCCTTGCTCCTATGTGTCCCCTCAAGGTCTCATCTTAAAGCCTTTCTGGTGGACCCTAAACTCCACTTTTGTCCCCCTAACCCCATGACTCAGTCTAAAGTTCTACTAAGTTTGACAGCTTTTAGCTACCTCTTCTGAGTCTGCAAAATACTGCTAGGGACTGGTCACCGGTCTGAGTTTCCTTCTTTCAGCATCTAGCTCTGTAATTCTTCACTGACACCTTCAAACTACAGTCACGCGTCGCTTAGCAATGGGGACATGTTCTGAGAAACGCATGGTTGGGTGATTTCGTCATTGTGCGAACATCATAGAGTGTACTTACACAAACCTAGATGGTCTAGCCTACTACACACCTAGGCTATATGGTGCTAATCTTATGGGACCACCATTGTATATGCGGTCCATCATTGACCGAAACATCATTATGCAGCACATGACTGTATTTTTAAATCATTTTGCCCAGGTTTTCTAGTTGTTCTCAGTGGTAGTGTTGTTCTGAATCTAGCTGCCATTATGGCAAGCAGAGCACCTCCATATTATCTGATTTTTAAACTATACACATGCATTATTTTGATTTAAATCAACAACAAATAAAATGAGGAGATTTAAAGAATCAGAATCCCTGTGGATAAAAAGGCCTAGAAATTTACCTTTTTAAAACAAACATCCTACGGGATCTTTGTATACAATAAAATTTGAGAAGCACTATCTTAAACCATCATTATCCACCAATAGCTAAACACCGTGTTTGTTTATCAGATAAATGAGCTGGGAGTTCTGAAAGTGGCTCAGTTCACAAGAGACAGTTAGTTTGGGGGTAGTGGTGAGGTTCGTGGACTCTCCTCAGGAAAAATGAGGATTGAGGTGGGAGTGAGGGGTTACAATGAAAAGTCCTAGTCATGAGGAAAGACCTGAGTGTCTACCAAGTGTGTGGACATGTAGATGTGTGTGTAGAGAGATGGAAAGAGCTGCGTGTGTGTAGAAATGCCCCACAAGATGCAAGTCGTGGAATCAGGTCCTGTCCCTAGTGAAATGAAATCTACTCCCTGCTGCATTTAATACAAAAGTCTGTAGGGCAGTAGTTTGCATAGCAGTCTACACTGAAAAGACAGATTGGTCCTCTCCAGTTAGCTGTAATCGCATATGTGTACATTTATTTAGTGGCTCCAATATAACGTCCATGACGGGTAATGATAAAATAGGCCCCTGTTAGTGACAGTAACTCATACCTCACAGATGGGGCACTGTAATGATGATGTCTGGTAGGGAGTAGGAACCTCCCCAAAACAACAAGCCTAAACCCAAAATAAGTGTTGGACACCTTAATGGAGGGGATTTTTGCACCCAGAACAAAGCCCATGGCTGCTGAGATGGAAATGACTATTTATTCACTGCTTCCTAGGCTATGCATCATATTTGGAGCCAGCTCATCAGTTGCCCTGCCCTTTCTTTAAAGAAATCAAAACCATAAACAAAGAGTCCCTCTCTCTCTCGTGGGTGTTTGTTTTTGCTATGACTGTGTTTGAGCCTGACAGAGAAAGGCAGGACATCGAAGGACTGTCTCTCACAAGCACAGCATTACTGCCACTCGGCCTACTCCTGACCGCTTAGGAGTGGGTGGGTGGGGAGAGGGAAGAATTGATTTGATGTTGCCTTGAGTGGGAATCGGCCACAATCACCCTTGGCTTTCCTTTTTCTTTTCTTTCTTTCTTTTTTTTTGTCACCAGAATTACATAGGGAAGAGATATGGGGATAGGGTAAATATTTATACTAAAAAATCCGATTGCATTTTTTAGCTTGTATTTTTCATCCGTTTGCAAGTTACATTCTCATCCCTAGTGACTGAGATAGGAGGAACTTGCTCCGCCTGCTACACAGCAGCTGGCCTGCTCCAGCAGCTCACGTGAGAGCCCCTGGACGTGCAGACGCCTCATGGGATGGAGGAGCGCAGTGGACACAAGACCCTAACTGATTTCACTAATGCTCTCGGGTGCACAATCCTGGACTAAGGGTTGGAACACCTGGGCTGCAGCTTGGGCAAGTCCCTTTACATCTCTTCCTTAATTAACTGATACACCTATTTTGCCTACCCACACAGAATTGTGAAGATAAATAGGATTACTATACTAAAGCAGCCTATTAAGCTCTATCTAAATTCTGACTGAGAAGAACAGTATTTACAGAGTACTGTGTGAAGAATATGCACCCTTATTTCTTCTTCTGGATGGTCTTTAATTTATCCTTGAATTAAGTCACCTTATTAAAGAAAGCATCAGAGAATTACCATATCGCTCCCTTGCCCCACCTACCCTCTACAGAACCGTTCTTGCTGAAGTATCCTTGGTGGGCAATGATACCATTGGCTCAGCCCATGATGAGGAGAGAGTATCAAGAATGGCAAAAAAAGTGTGGTGTGGTCTCTCCTCCAAGGATGAGGTGCACTAAGTAATACCACATTCTATTTATGTGGTGTTCAGAAGAAATATTTTTCTCGTTTTAGTATCAGGAGTAGCTTATACTAAATTGTTTTATTCTCCTGTTTCTAACATGGAATCGAGTAACTGATCTGGTTTCCATTTTCGTGTTGGTTAATAGAAAGCTTGGGGCTGAATCTGAGGTAGCACAGGATAGAGGATAAAAGCAGGGATTTCTGGAGCTAGATGGCTGAATGGGAACTGTGGCTCCACTACTGGCCGGCTGTGTGATTTGGGGCCAGTTACCTAACCTCTCTGCACCATCAACCACAAATGGGAATGATTATTCGACCAGCCTCACAGGGTTGTTATAAAGATTAACTGGCTTAATTTTCATGAAGAGCTTAGAACAGTGACTGGTACATACTAGAGTTTGTTAACAAAATAAATTCTTCAATATGCATTTTTGTATTAACTTCACTCGTAGCTCCATTTTATGTCCTTATCTTTGTTTTATCCTTTTTCTTTGTCACTTAATTTCACCATTTCAATAGCTAATATGCCACTATGGATACACAGTGATTTTTAAAAATAGTTTCTCTCTTGTTAGATAAGTTGTTAGTAATACTTTCCTATTGTATGTTTCATTGCAATCGGCATCTTTGTGCATAATACCTTTATATTTCTGGTAATTTCCTTGGAATAGAATGCTCAGAATTGGGATTACCGTATCAAAGGGTATGAATACATTAAAGGCTTTTGATTGGTATTGCCAAAATGGTTTCCAAAAAAGTCGTATCCATTCTTTATTCTTCTATCAGCAATAAATAAAAGTGCTGACAGTGTTCTTTCATGAATGGAAGTGATAGCCACTCTGTAATGCATGTAGTGACGTGTTCCACAAGACTTATAATCAAGATGTTTCTATTAAGCTACTTAAAAAATAAATAAGTAAAATGAAATAAAAGTGCTGATTTCATCACAGTCCCATCAACATTGAGAATTATCTTCAAAAAATAATATAAAATCAGAGGCTACTTTAAAATGAGACTTTCTTCTTGTATGGTCAGTGTTGGCCCTCAACTTTGGAAATTCCAAGGACCTAAGGGTTTCAGAACTTTCTTTTGCTCACCTAAGAAGATATGTGTAATGCAGGAATACTTCCAAAGAGCTGGAAACCGAAAGACAATGTTATCAATTGGCTGTTTATATATACTGTATATATAACTTTTGTGTGCTGCTATTTTCTGATAATATTAGTATATTAGCATTTTTCCAGATTATTATAAGCATTTTGAAAAAAGAATCATTGGCACACATTCCTCCAGGTGAATATATTGTATTTTACTTAGTCATTCCCATGTTGTTAGTCATTAAAGCTTTTCCATTTTTTTGCTATTATAAATAATACTGCAATAAACATCTTTGCATGTAAAGCTCTTCCATAATCTAGATATTTTTCTTAGACTAGATTTGCCAAAAGTAGAATTACTGGGATAAGACATGAATATTTTCAGGTTCTTGATACTTTGTCAAATTGTGTGAAGATTATTTGAAAAGCATTTTCAGAAACATAAAGTAATGTGGTTTCAGGGAAAGGAAGGATGTGTTTTCATTTTCTTAAGAGGAAAACATTCCTACAGAGGCAAATTTACAGTGAAGCTAATGAAGTGTGAACTGCAGGGCCCCTCATTTACACAGGCTTCTTCCTAGGCCTTGGACCATCACCAGTAATGTGCTCACCTGGTCATGAGTTCTTGTTTACTAAATTGCTAAAGCAAGACATTTTAACCTAATTTGCAAGAATGCTATCTCTTTCCACTCCATCTTCTACTTCATCACACCTCCCATCAGGTTGGTGGTTTTGAAATGTCATGGGCATTTTTGGGATATGCCTAAGAGGAAGTTGAGTACCTAATTTTGTTTTTATAATATTGTGTGATTTTTCTTAAAGAGAGCACCTAAAAATTGTATAAGCTTCCAAGCCTCACAAAACGTGTATCTGCCCCTGAATTTCTGCTTAGGATAGACAAGTTGAAAAATGCCAGTATCCATATACTAAACCCTATGAGGTTCATGTTCCCAGCTAAGGAGAGTTGGTTTTGAGAAGAGCCAAGAGCTGTGCTCTGGGCCAGCTCTTGGATGCAAAAGCAGGATAAAAGCTCTTAAAACTCTATTTGTTGAAAGCTGGCTTTCCTGGACAAATGGAAAAGAAGTCTGCCAGAGCCTGGGCCTTTGAGCGGAAGGAAAAGGCTCCATCAGGATCCTTGCTGTGGATTCCAGGAACAGGATCAGATTCCTTTCGTCTGGGTGTCTGTGCTCAGAGCCCTCGGCACCATTCCAGTGATCAGCCTGAAGGCAGGGCTCACCACGGCACCATGCCAGGGTGGGTTCAGTGGGACTGAGGGTGCCTAACAGAGATCAGAGAACTGCCCTAGAAGTGGCTGGGATGCTCAAGACCCAAGATATGGTCTACTGGTGCCCACCAACTCCATCCATTAAGCCTTGATTAGGGAAAGGGAATGAAAAAGAGAAAAAAAATTATATTCTCACACACAACTCTATCCCCCACCCAAAGTTTTTTGTTTTCCCTTAGCTCTAATAGGAAAGTAGGTATAGGGATAAAGACAGATTAAGGAAGAAAAAGAGATGACGGCAGGGACATCTCAGACCCCTTAGAAGTGGAAGGCAGGAGAGAGGCTCTTAAAGGAGGCCAAAGGGCAAGCATATGTCCTTGATTTGGGGGGAACAGCCTTAATTCTTAATGTTCCCTCCTATTACTTTGATTTGAGATTCTACTGAAGCTCTTCTTCAGAGAGCCCCATCTTTGCTATTGGAAAGAAGGGCCATAAAAGAGAGAAGACAGGATCTGACTCTGAGAGGGAAGAGTAGTGAGGGGGGTAAGAGGAGGCTGAGGGCCCTGGAAAGAGACCACAGTCGTCACAGAGTGCAGTGAGAAAGCCACAACTTCTAATTCTTGAATCTTGATTCATACGTTATAGCAAAAAGAGACTTCAAGTCTTTTAAGTCAGAACTTTGCATATACGACAATAATCAATACATAAACTAGCTAAAGCTCTCCAGGGGCTGATTTCAAAGCCCCGTGGGATAGCAGTCTCCCTTGTCTCCTGCAGCCCACTCAGCCTGTGCCCTCAAGAACTGGACTATAACACTCCAATGCCACGTCTAAGGGAGAATCTAACTCCAGCCTTGAAGGACGCTACATCTCTCCTAGTCCTTGGAATGTAATTACCATTAAGGTTGAAAAACGAGGGCGATGAACAGTAGTGGCAGGTTTTTTTCAAGTTTATGTAAACACTGGCTGTGAGGAGACTGCTGGAACATTGGAATCAAAGCATCCTTGTCACATCAGTGCTTTAAATCTCTAAGCAACTCCTTGAAGATCATCTGGCCTCTGTGAACACAGCAACTGATAAAAGGCCCCTCTAAGCTCACTTCTTATCTGCTCCCACAAGCACAGACTGCCCTAAAGCGGCATCCTGGGGAACTCAGCCACCCAATGTTGTCTGGGAAGTGCCTTCGAGCCACAAAACAGGGACAGGCTTCTGAGGCGGTTCCTGCAGGTGTACTGGGCTCAGGAAGGACCCCAGACAGTGGAGTTCTCCCAGGGTAAATCATACTTTAATTCCCTCCTGGGCCAAATTTGTTATATCTGGTCAATTAACTCCCAGGACTACCATCAAAGAGCAAGAGGGCTGCAGGCTGCCTGTGGAGAGTGAGGAGAAAGAGGAGGAGTGGGTCTGTGTCCTTTGTCTTAAAGAGCCGGAATCTGTGACTTGAACACAAGCAGAAACTGGACTAAGAGGTCTTCCCCAGGTCTTGCCCAACAGGGAATTCTCTGAAGAGTTTTCGTTTTTGAACAGTAAATATTGACGTGAGCCCAGCATCCCCTGTGGGCCTTGCTTGGTGGCTAAGCTCTCTGGCACTGCTCTTGAGTACAATGTGAAATCATGAAGGCAAATACGAAAGAGGAGGAGGTGTTCCTTGGCCTCAAACAGCAAGCAACTGCAATCAGTAGCCATGTAGATAGTTCGAGTGAGTGATTTCAGCCAGCTAATCCAATTTTCCTTCAATTGGAGGCCATTTCAGACAAAACAACCAATGTAAATTGCCTAGTACAGTGCCAAGCATGTCATATTCCATCAATAAATGTTGGTTCCCATTTAACACCTGTCCTGCATTTCTTTAGTGTGGATGGCTCTTGAATCACCTATACTCAAAGGAAGGCATGACATATAGAGAAGCTGGGTCTAGATGCAAAGTTTTACTCCAGCTATTGAGATGGGTGTTGTTAGATCAGTTACTAAAATTAACCTTGGGAAAATTTCTAAACATAAGAAAAAGTAAAAATTGGAAGCAATCTCTTTACAATGGTATGATGTCTACCATTCTTAATGAAAAAATGTGAAAAGTTTCTGATGACACTAGCAAAGCAAAATATGGATGACATTAGGTTTGTCTGTGATTCTGAGATTATGACTTGATAGATTCCATTTTTGCACAGTGATATTCTTCCTTGACTTTGAGATATTAAATCAGCAATCATGTAAGGAGCCTTATTTGGTCCATATTCTTACCTTCTTTAAGAACTACACCAAAACCATACCAATCATGTGGATTGTAAACAGCCTTAAGCAAAGCAACCATTCTAACTTAACCTACTAAACTAATCAAAAAGCAATGGTCATAAAAATAATTTTGAACTGATTTGTCTAGTCAAAGCAGGCAATCATTGATTCATTTGTTCATCTACTTATTTATTCATTTAACGTTTTAGGTATTGTTTCAGCTCTTGGACACAGAGATAAATAAAACCCAGTCTTTAACCCACTGTCCCTCACAACCACACACACAAACACACAAATACAAACACACATAGGATCCTATAGTCAAAAGGGGAGACATTCATATAAAGGGAATCACAACACTAATCAGATCAATAGCTTTTCAGAGATCTGCCCAAAGTTCTCCAAGATCACAGGAGAAAGGATTATCAACTCACTCAATCAGGAAGGCTTTACAGAAGAGGTGAGCTTTCTGCTGGTCCTCAAAGCAGTCAATCTGGCTTTTTTGTCTAAACATCCACCCAATTAGCCAATCAAGCAGGCAAAGGCCTGATGTCCAGAGGGAAGCTCATCTCTTAGTGTCAAAATGACAAAAAGAGGGAAAGGAAATGAGAGGAAGAAAAGTAGACAATGTATTGTCATTTTTAAAGTACAAATGATTGTCACTTCCTTGGAGATACACCAAAAAGGAAAGAAGAATCTATTGATGGATAGAGGAATGGATAGATGTGAGATAAAGCAAACAGAGTTAAATGTAATTGTCAAAACTAAGTGAGTATATGAGTGTTTGCTGTACAATTCTTTCAACTTTTCTGTATGTTAAAATTTCTCATAATATAATGCTAGGAAAAAGTCACCTTGCATAAAGTTTTCCTGAATGATATATACAGTTTTAGCTTTTATTTATCTTTTCTTAGTTGTCCATTATTTTAAGTAGTCCATGAAAAAACATTTTTAAAGAGCTTTATTCTAGTTCTTTCTCCTGAAATTCCCTAGAGAGTGGATTAGGACCTATTTAGGAGCACACAGGTTAATTGATCTCTAGGGATCCATGGACCCTAGGATAAGAAATCCCACTTTAGAGATTTCATTTAGAAACCAAAAGATAATTTAAACTAGAATCTACATACTGGTGACAGCTTCCACTTGATCAGCCTGTAGAACCTTAACTGTGGATCAAAAATAGCTGAAGACTTCTATTTCAATATGGCACTTTAGGCACACAAATTTAACTCCTCTCTGCCAAAATCTATTTGAAATCACACAAAGTATATAATTAAAAAATAAATTTATAACAACCTAAGAAATAGGAAGGGAGACCCCCAGTAGACCACATATTTGGGGGAATTTCTAGAAAGTAGAAAACTACTAAGAACAGATTGATAGAGAAACTAGAGTAGAACAAACTACAACACAAAACAGAAGGGAAAAAAGAGTGCTGTAGAGAAGACAGCTGTTCTTCCCAAGAGTCTTAGAATCTTCAAACTCAGAGGACACAAACAGGGACTGGAGGAGACCCTGGCCATTGGGCAGTCCTCAGGACAATTGAGTAAGGGACTGCCTGCTGAGCAGTTGGGTCTGTTGTCCCCATCCACCCCTGCATATGGACAGAGAGGCTGGCCATGTTGTTTGCTTCCAGGACAAAGCCTTGAGAACACTTCCCATAGTAGTAAGTCCCCCTTTAGAGGCTGGGGAAAGAGGGTGTTCCTAACATTTTTTTGAGTTTGGAAAGAGAGAAAAGTAGAACAGAGCTCCAGGAAATTCCAGTCCAACATAATAGCCATGCAGGGAAGGTGGGTAGGGAAGAAAGATGGCTTTTCCAGGAATGAAAACATAAAAATATTCTAGTAGCAGATAAAGTCATCCTTACTTTGACAAGCTTATGGTATCCCAACTTGCCTTGCTCCTCCACTCTAAAGAGAAACATGCCTGTCAACAGGCCCAATCTACAGCCATCCTTTCCAGTCAGGAGAGAACCCTATCATGGTAACAGATATGCACAAAAAAGGAAATCCACACCAACCTCAAACATTGATCTTTCCAATCTTTCATTTATAAATATAAATGAGCAATTAAAGATCACCAGACATTTGGGAAAAACCAAGAGTGACAAAGAAAGAGCCAAGATGAACAGGCAGCACAACTGATATTGAAGGAAATAAAAGGATATGAAAAATGGAAGAGAAATTAAAAAATTCTAATTAGCATTCTCCAAAACTTTAAGGAGGGTGGTTCATTCATGAAACAAGAACAAGAGTAAGGTGCTATGTTCAAAGATGTCAAAGAATAAGAAGCAATTGCTTGAAAGAAATGCTAAAAATTGAAGTAATTAAAATGTACTACCCAAAGGCCAAATAAGAGATCTGGAATATAAAGCAAAGAAATATCCCATAAAATAGAACAAAAAACAAAGAAATGAAAAATATGACACAAAAGACTTAGGGGATATATTTAGAAGATCCAGTATCCACTTAATAGAAAAGGAAGAAAGAGAAAACAGACTGGAGAAGGGAGAAACAATAAAAGAAATCATAGCAGATAGTTTTATTGAGATGAACAAAGACTGGAATACACTGTTGACCCTGAGCGAAAATAGTGAATAAAGATGTTTATCTAGACATATCCTAGAAAATTTCTTAACTCATCCTGAAAATAAAGGAATGAATTAATTACAAAGGAACTAGCATTTGATTAATGTCCAACTTTATTTTTGCAACACAAAATGCTAGAAGACAATGACATTATCACCTAATGTATAAAGTAAAACAAATGTATCTTCAATTTTCAAAAAAACTATGTGAGGAAATTCTTCAGCAAAACAAAAAGTAAAAAGAAAAAAGAGGAAGACTTGAAATTAAAGGCTTGGTGATAAGCAAAGGTAACAGAAAAACAATTATAGCTAAAGGATTGTAATAGGATTGTGATCTTGATGCAATTATTAGGAAATGTTGAGGCAAAATATGAAACAAAAAGTGAAAGTCTTGAACAAAAATTAGATATGATTTCAACTAAACAAAAATTTGTGGTGGCAGAGGGGAAAAGTAAAATAAACTTAAATATTTATTCCATATGTACAGTATAATCATATTTGTATAGAAAACTATATATGTATTTATTTATGCATCAATAAATCTGCAAGTGTAATATTTATTAATATGTTTTCCAGGTGTTTTAATGGACTTTTACCATTTAGACTTCCATTCTAATGGAATTTTAATAACAAGTTTGTGTTCCTTTTATAATTTAAAAAAGTAATGAATGCATTTCCAAAGATGTTCATAAAAAATTTAAGAACAGTCACTAGAATAATAAAATAGTACTCACCAAAGAAGATATACAGATGCCAAATAAGCATATGAAAAGATGTTCCATATCATATATCATTAGGGAGATGCAAATTAAAACAATAATGAGATACCACTACACATCTATTAGAATGGCCAAAATCCAAAACACTGACAACACCAAATTCTGGCAAGGATGTGGAGCATCAGGAACTCTCATTCATTGCTTATGGGAATGCAAAATGGTGCAGTCACTTTGGAAGACAGTTTGGCAGTTTCTTACAAAACTATATATACTCCTACCATATGATCCAGCAGTTGTGCTCGTTGGTATTTGCCAAAATGAGATGAAAACTAAAGTTCACACAAAAACTTGCACATGGATGTTTATAGCAGCTTTATTCATAATTACCAAAACTTGGTGGCAATCAAAATGTCCTTCAGTAAGTGAATGGATAAATAAACTGTGGTATAGCCAGACAATGGAATATTGTTCAGCATTAAAAATAAATGGGCTATTAGGCCAAGAAAAGACATAGAATTACCTTAAATGTATATTACTAAATGAAAGAAGCCAATCTGAAGGCTACATACTGTATGATTCCAACTATATGACATTCTGAAAAAGGCAAAACTATGGAGACAGTAAAAAGATCAGCAGTTGCCAGGGGTTAGGAGGGAAGAATAAAACAAACTTGAAATTATAAAACTGTTTAGCAATAAATGAACACACTACATTTTGATATCTGTGAAATGTGGCCAAAGAGTACTCAGAGAAAAATTAACACCCTGAAAATAAATAAACCAATCATTCAATAAATGAAGCTAAAAAATTAAATAAGGAAGAGATTAGTTAAAAATAAGAACATAAATTAATAAAATAGAAAACAAAGTACCAAAAAAAGTAGATAATTATAAAAATCAAAAGCTGTTATTTTAAAGGTCAATTAAAAAGTTAAATTTCTTAGAGAAAGACAAACACTGTGAGATCTTACTTATATGTAGAATCTTAAAATACCCAAACTTAGAGATACAAGGAACAGATTGGTGGTTGCTGGAGGCGGGGGTGGGGAGTGGGTGAAATGGGTGAAGGTAGTCAAAAGGTACAGACTTCCAGTTATAAGGTAAATAAGTCCCAGGGATGTAATGCACAGCGTGGTGACTATAATTAATAATACTGTATTGTATATTTGAGAGTTGCTAAGAAAGTCGACCTTAAAAGTTCTCATCACAAGAAAAAAAATATGTAACTATGAGTGGTGATGGATGTTAACTAACTTATTATGATAATCGTTTCACTATATATATACATATATATAAAGTCTTGTACATCTAAATCTAATACAATGTTATATGTCAATTATATCTCAATTTTAAAAAAAGAATAAACAAAAAAATGTTAAAGTTCTGATATGTCTGATCAGTGAGGAGAGAGAGAAAGCTCATATTTCAAAAAATTAGAAATGAAAAAGGAATACAACTACAGATAGGAAGGAGGCTAAATTTATTAGTAAATACTACGTAGAAATACCATGTGAAATTCTACATTTATAAAATTGCAAATTACTAAAATTGTTTCAAGTATTGAGAGGCACTAGATAACGTATAAATATAAGAACAACTAAAATGTATACCAGTTTGGAAGGGGGAGGGGAAGACCAAAGTGTGTTTTTTTGTGTGTGTGTGAGGAAGACCAGCCCTGAGCTAACATCCGTTGCCAATCCTCCTCTTTTTTTGCTGAGGAAGACTGGCCCTGGGCTAACATCCATGCCCGTCTTCCTTTACTTTATATGGGACGCCACCACAGCATGGCTTGACAAGTAGTGTATCTGTCTGTGCCCGGGATCTGGGCCGGCAAACCCCGGGTTACCGAGGCGGAGAGCACAAACTTAACCACTATACCACCAGGCCGGCCCCACCAAAATATGTTTTTAAACAGAAGTTACATTTGTCTACCTAGGACATCGGAGAAACCAATGAAAAAGTTACCAGAATTAAAACAAAATTTCAGGTAGATACTTGGATATCAGAATAAAGTGGAAAAATTAATAGTTTTTCTATACACCAACTCAAAAATGTAATATTAAAAAACTTTTAAAAATCTCAATACCATAACCAGACAAAAACATTACAACCAATATTTCTCATGAACACAGATGCAAAAATTCTCAACAAAATATTAACAAATGAAATCTAGTAACATATAAACAGGATAATACAGCAAAACCAAGGGGGAGTTCTTCTCAGGATTGCAAGGCTGGTTCAACATTTGGAAACCAACCAATGTGATTCATTATATTAACAGACTAAATAAGAAAAACTGTATGATCATACCAACAGATTGACAATCAAAAGAGCATTGGACAAAATTCAACATCTATTTATAGTAAAAACTTGCAGCAAACTAGAAAAAGAGAACTTTGACTTAATAAAGAGCATCTACAAAAATCCTACAACATTATAATTGATGAAAAATTGAATGCTTTCTCCCAAAAATCTTAAAGTAAGGACAGAGGCTTTACCACTCTTGTTCAACATAATACTGGAAGTCTTAGCCAGTGCAATAAGGTAAGGAAAGGAATTAAAAGGCATACAGTTTGGAAAAGAAGAAATAAGACTTTCCCTATTTGCAGATAACATGATTTCCTACACAGAAAATCCCAAGGATTCTCTGAAAAAAAAAAAATACTAGAACTAAATAAGTGAGTTCAGCAAGGTTGCAGAATACAAGATCAAGAAACAAACCATATTTCTATAGCAGTAAATATGTGAAAACTGAAGTTAAAAACACAATACCATATACAATCACTCCCCAAAATGAAATACTTACATATAAATCTAACAGAAAATGTGCAGAATCTGTATGCTGAAAATTACAAAAAGTTGATGGAAGAAATCAAAGATCTAAATAAATAGATATACCATTTTCATGGATTGGAAGACTCAATATAGTAAAGATGTCATTTCTCTCCAAATTGATTCATAACTTTAATGAAATTCCTACCAAAATCCCAGCAAGATTTTTGTAGGTATAGACAAGCTTAATCTAAAATTTACGTGAAAAGACAAAAGAACTAATACAATTTTGAAAGAGTAGGAGAAATTCCACTTTATATACTTACTACCTGGTTATGGTAATTGATATCATCTCCTTATTAAGGCTATCGTAGGATTATAAAAGATAATATATGTTAAGAATTTAGACAAGTCTTGCACATACTAAGTGCTTAACACATGTAAGCTATTAATCAAACATTTTACAGCTCAGGAAGTAATGTATAAGAGGTGTAAAGTAAAATGCCCACAGTTATACAGATAATAAGTATTGGAGCCAGAATTTGAGCAAAGTCTCGCTGATTCCAAGTCCCGGGCGACTCTCCACCACCATACTATAAACATTACCAAAAACAAGTTACTTTTCCAAAGGCCCCTCCAACCTTCCCACTCATTGAGTCTTATTTGTCTATGGATTATAAAACTCTGAGGTCTCTTCAGAATATCCCAATTTGCAAATATCAGAATCATTTGTAGTCCCAGTTGTTCTGGCTATTCAAGTCATTTCATTTGTCTTGGTACTTTTCCTTGGCCAGAGGTCAATCCAGTGGTTACCCTTGACTCCTTTAGTAATGGGACACTGATAGATTTTAAGAATTCAAAAGTCCTATTCTGGAAAACATAAAATGCCTTGTCCCCTTCCTATAAATGATTCATCACAAGTATTATTATCCCAACAAGCCCATGATCGATAGGAACATCTTCATTTGTGTGTAAATGACATCCGTCTTTTCAGGCCATTGCTTTCTCTCACTCCTACAACTGCAAAGACTAAAAGAGATTAAGTGGGTCTCCTCAATACATCCCATGAAATATTGATTAAAGGTCTAGTTGAAATAAGTGAATTAATGTAGACTTAAAGCACTCAAGTGAGTAAGAACACCCCAAGGGGAAACATTTCTACAGAGCAAGTGAGACAAAAATTGGATACTTTGGGAATGGTGAGAATGTTCCTGGGTACACAGATCCTTTTTGCAATGTCACACAGCAAAGTAGAACTTTTATCAAATGATCCCAGTGATAAAAGCCTGACTCTTGGAGGGGGGCTAAGGTGGGAGAGGGGAGGGGAAGTTAAAAATGAAATAAACAGGAGGCAAGCAATGACATTATAATTATTTCTCATCAAACTCACTTAAAATCATGAAACTTTTTTCTCTCCCTTTTTATTTAATACCCTTTCCATTCCCACTCAATACAAGTAGAAATGAGCCACAGTCTTCTGGGGAAAAAAAATAAGAAGGAAAAAGATTCTCACCAGTTCTGGAGGACCCAAAATGCCTGTAATTCACTGCCTGTTTAGTTTCTTTGGGGAAAATCATCTCAGATTTAGCTTTTTCCTGTGGTTTTGGGGGGTACACTAAGCCTCTTTTCTAGAGTCCAAGGAGGCCATTCATACTTCTTTTACTTAGAAATTATAGATTCAGAGGATGTAAGAGTTGGAAGACATCTTATAGAACTTCCAATTCTTTTAATTTTCCAGGTTAGGAAACTAAGATGTATACAAGTAAAAAAGACTTGTCCGGAGACTCACAGTATGGTAATAGCAAAGCCCAATCTAGATCCTGGATTTTTGAACATCTACCAGCCCTCAATGGAGGACAGTACTGTCCCCCTAGGAAGCATTTATAGGTATGTAGGGGCATCCTTGATTGTTACTCAATGATTGGGGGGTGCTACTGTCCTGAGAACTAGGCATACTAAATGTCCCATATTGTTCAGGGCACTCCTCCCAAGAAGGGCTGTTCTTCCAAAGATGCCAATGGGGTTCCCATGGAGAAACACTTACATTAGTAACCCTCCCTTCACCACACCATACTGATTTCTTGTGACCATTTCCCCTGGGTACATCCAAGAGCACTACTGTTATCAATGTCTTTATCACCCTGCTGCTTCTCTGTAATGCTCTCCTGTTATCTCAGTGCCCAAGAGAAATTCTCCTTTCTTCTCCAACCCAAGAATAAATTCCCTTCCTCTAAGCACCAGAAGAGGACTAACTCCAAAGTAGTTCCTGTGGCTCAAATAGCCTCAGATCCATACCAGGTAGGAAGGCCCTGAGGATATTCTCAAACTTTATCAAACATGTAGTAGTTTTTGTCCTGCCTCCTGTGCTTTGCCTTAGAACATGTAAGGACACTACAGATTTATTTTTCGCTTCAACCATGGAGATGTGACATCAGCATACATTATACCACAACTGAGTCCTCGACATCTAGCAGTCTGCCATTAACTCAAGAATTAGAATGAGTCATTTCATATACCCCAAACCCAGAGCACATCTCAAATGACCACCAATAATCTCATGATTCCCTCAGAGTCATTAGTTAGAAAGAGTTGCCTGTGTCCATTCAGTTCCCAGTAATCCTTCTCGCTTTGCCAATCGGCTGTCTTCATCTGGACAGAGTCCCCAAGGATCCTTTGATTGTTTGGTTGAGGGGGCACAAGTCTAACTTTAGAATTTAAAGAGTTGGAGGGGATGTTGAGCTTCTTTCATGTTCAAAGCAATGCTAGCCAATTGTTGGACAGCTTTCAGTGTTACTGTAAATGATACAATCTTGCTTTAAAGGAATTTATATCTTAAAAGATATTTAGCTCCTACCCAGCAGGAAGAACCAAGTCCCAAAGACTCAGGGTCCTTGGTAATACATTCTTCTACTGAAACCTGAGCATCGTGGAGAGGGTTAGATTCTAGCAGATACAAACCATGCAGCTGCCATATTGAGTAATTATCACATGTGCCTGCCACCACCACCACCAACTCCTCCCAGAAGGAACAAAAACACCAAGAATCTGGTAAAAATGAGGATTTGCATTACAAACTCAGGACGAAAAGAAGACATCACTGTGAACTTGAAGTTATAAATAATAAGTGTGTCTTACTTCTTAATAGCAATAAATTAAGAATAAATAAAGAAAAGGCTTTTAAGTAGGTGTGAAAGGACATTTTCTCTCATATCATGGAGTTTCTCTAACTCTTCCACATTCACCAATAAAATAGCTATTATGCAGATTATTTATTCAATTGTCATGTCCCCATCATTTAACAGAATGCTTACTATAATGCCAGGATATAAGGGAGAGCAAAGATGAACAAGTGCAGGCTTATTCATGGTGCTCAGGGCCCACATGCAAGAGACAGACAGATTAACAGGTACAATTGGATATAAATAGTCAGGACTATGCAGGGAGCTCTATCAGCCCTAAGTATCAACAGGCTACAAAATGAAGCACTGGAATCATGTCATCAGATTTTCCAGTCTGGGATAGAGGCGGAAAGATGTTGTCATCCATCAGAAGGAAATTCTCCTTGGATAAACCCCAAAAGTAGAAATACTCCTCTCTCACATCACAGCTTCAGCTCTGCACAGAAGGCTGAGAATCTGCACATGGCCACTTTGCTCCCAGTCACAGCGGACCAGAGAAGGAACGGAACACCCCTCAGGGCACCCTGATGTCAGCGTGATCTGGCTCTGGCCCTGGCATTTGTTGTGTGTAAGGAGCCAGGGCAGGTGGGGCTGAACTGGCTGGTCAAGCAGGTCACCACTGCCTCCCATCTCGTGTGTTCCATCAGAGCACTCTCTGAAACAGAAAGGAATGCTTCAGAGGACACTGTCTGTCTTATGACTTGTCTGGGTACCATCCAGAGACACAGGAAGGACTTTCCTAACCCATAGCTACAACTAAGTCTCACTGTCTACAACCCCAAAGCCAAGCTGCTAAAATGTGTCTAAAACTTTTTTACAAATTTAGTCATATTACTCTATTATAATACCTCCCACTGCATAAATGGATGAAACATTCTAATTAATACACATAGATTGTCAGACTGGGTTTAAGAAAAAACTATATATAGCTTAAAAGATGTACACCTAAAACATAAGGGAGAAAAAGGTAGAAAATTAAAAATAATTGTATATATAACATATTATATTTCATATTTATATAAATAGTCTATGAAAACAACAACCAAATGAAAGCTGGCGTGGCTATATTAATATTCAAGTAGGTAGACTTTAGGTCAAAAAAAGTTACTAGAAATTAAAAATACACTATACAACGACAAAAGGTTTGTTTAACCAATGTGTATACACCTAAAAATGTGATCTCAAAATATATAAAGAGACATTTTGACAGAGCTAGAAGAAATAAACAAATCTACAATCATCTTTCTCAGAAACTGATAGTTATTTGTAATCATGTTGTTGAAATCTTCTGTATCCTCACTGACAGACAAAGATCAGGAAGAACATTGAAGACATTAACAACACAATTATAGACTTTAACTAATTGACATATGTAGAACATGGCCAAACACCTGTGTTTCAAGCACAAATGGAACATTAAAAAAAAGGGACATATACTAGATCATAAAGAAAGTCTCATCAGATTTCAAGCAATTGAAATCATGAGAAGAATGATCTCTGATCACAATGAAATAAATCTAAAAATTAGAAAATACCCTTATGTTTGGAAATCAAGAAATACACTCCTCAATAATCTGTGGGTCAAAGAAGAAATCACAATGGAATTAGAAATTAAGTCTGAATGTAATGCTAACAAAAAAACCCACCTACATTTAAAAACTTGTGGGCTACAGCCAAGAGTTTTTAAGAGGGAAAAGTATAGCCTTAAATTGACTATATTAGAAAATAAGAGAAACTTCTCTTGTTTTTCTTGATCAGTTTTGCCAATTGATTTCTTTCTTTTTCCTTTTTTTTTTTTTTTTTTTGCTTGAGGAAGATAGTCCCTGAGCTAACATCTGTGCCAGTCTTCCTCTATGTTGTATATGGGATGCCACCATAGCATGGCTTGATGAGTGGTGTATAGGTCCACACCTGGGATCTGAACCAGTGAACCCTGGGCTGCCAAAGCAGAGTGCGAGAACTTATCCACTACACCACCAGGCCAGCCCTGCCAATTGATTTCTTGATCAATTTTAATAGTCTTTTCAAAAAACAAACTTTTGATTTTGTTGATCTCTATTTTATCTGTTTTCTCTTTTATTAATTTCTGTTCTCATCTTTATTCTTTTCCTTCTACTTTATTTGAGTTTATTTTGCTCTTCTTTTTCTAACTTCTTCAAGTAGATGTTGGTTTAGGTCCAATTGCTTCCTAATCCTCTCTGAAAATTATGCTGCACTCTCCAGAGAAGGCCAATTACAACCTGAAATTACAATCTACCTGGAAACTGAACAACATGTCAATTGGTTCAACTCAATTTAAAAGTGTTCATCAGGAATTTTATTCTTTCCAAAAGGTTCTATTTTTCTAAGAAAGTTGTGTAAAATAAGTGATACAGGAAGTCTAAAAGTAAATTATCCTTCATCCCAGTCTGAAAAAATTTTAAATCAGAAAAAAAATAACAAGGACAAAAGAAAAATCCAACAGGAAACATCACTAAAAAGCTCAATATTCCCAACTAATAAACAGAATTCACCCTTTTTGGCACAGTGGGGCATGTCAGTGAGTCTACATAGTGGCTTGAAGGAGCAAAGATGCTCTCCTTCTCTCTGTGAACATGAAAGTGAGACAGTTTGGGGGTTCACTTGTGAATTTATGGAGACACGCCATCCACAGGCCAGAGAGTCAAGTGGAATGTTACCCACCCATGGCCTTCTTAATCATTTTCTAGTTAATGATAAGAATAAAAGGAATCACTAAAAGCTAATGAGATCGCCTTCCCTAAGCAGATTGAGTCATTTCCCTTGACTCCTGAGAAGTTTCCAGAAGTGCCTAAGCATTGCTAAGTTCCTTCATGTCTTCTAAGCAATCAAAAGAAGCACAGTTCTTTCACAGTGGATAATTGCCCAACTATCCATCAGCTGTATCTGAAAGAATAAAAATACATGCTACTGTGAGAGAAACTGAGAACTCTTAAGTACAACCATGTCCACAGCTTGTCACTTCAGCTTTGCAGAAGTTAAACTTCTTCTCTCCTGGAAGGTTTTCAATAAGAAAAACATTCTGTGGGGGTCTGTTGAGACAAATAATTTCTGCCTAAAGGATAACATGTAATTGAGAGCAAGGACAGAATATTAGAAGTCTTGTCTTCAGCTTTGATGCCACCAAATAACACCATCAGTGTATTAGTCAGGATAATTCCACTAGCTGCTGTAACAAACAACTCTCCAAATCTTAATGGCCTAACACCACATTTCTCACCCATATCATAGTCCAATCAGGTGTCTAGGCTTCAATGCGATATTTTAGGGATGCCAGTTCTTTCCATCTTGCTGTGTTTTCATCTTCTAGGATTTCCTATGTCCACCACAGGATCCTTTGCATTCAAATAATGAGTGAGAGAAGAGGGTTGTGGCAGGCTTAGAATGGCACAAACCACTTGTGCTTACATCCCATGAGTAGTCACATAACTCTAATCTAACCACAAGTGTGGTAAATGCAGTCATCCTGGGGACCCAGGACAAAGAAGTGAGACAGATGAGCACCTAGGCAGTCTGTCATAGGAAGCTCATCAATCAAGCACGCTGGCACTCACTTTATAAGGATATGTACAATGAGCTGGTGGAACAGTAGGATCTCTACGTTCACACCCAGTCCTGGCATTCTGTGATTCACAAATAGGAGCCTATCACTAGCTTAGGTTCACAGACATGGTCTGCACATAAGAGAAGGTGTATTACCACTCTGCTATTATCTGAGACTTTTCTTCCACTTCTTGATGTATGTGTTTTTGTGAAGATCTCTGAAGTCTGATTATCTCTGTGGTTGGGAAACGTTACTGAAATGAGCATAAATTAATAATCCGTCACTGATGTGTATCTGAGTATTACTATCAAGATTTGAGTAAGTATTTAGATCAACAATAAATTTGAAATAAACTGATTAACTACCAAATAAATCATCCCAATGCCATTTCCCTTGGTGCCTTATTTTCTTTGTTTTGTCTTACATGATTAAGAGAAGAGATATAGAGTATCAGTCCTGATGATTTTTTCCACTTTATCGTAATAATTAGTCTGCTCTATTGTTTACATATTCTAAAAGTCAATGTGAGAAAAAGTTTAGATAAGATACCACATTTTTAGCTAGGATCTTGTGACAAGAAACGGGTAAGTGTGTTTGTTAATAGAGATTAGATGTGGTGTTTTCACAGCTAGAACTGTAACTGTGTATCAGAAAAAGAATTTTTATATATCAATATTCTATTAAGTGGGGTTAATAAAGGAGAATTTGCAAAAGATAATTGCTAACATATCATTTAAAAATCTCTTTTTCATTGTCTCATTTTATAATTTGACCTTAAAAAAATTCTTTCCATAGTATCTGTTCTTCCTACAACTAGTGTATGTAAACAGATTTGCCTGGTGTAACTTGGTGAAATCCTCAATAGCACAAATCTGTTTTGTTTTAAGTGTTTTTGTAGTATATGCATCTAATTACAGTCAGCTAAAAGTCAGTAACTACATTCAGTTGAAATTCTGAAAAAAATTAACACGTCACACTATATCATGATGAAGTTATCATTATCCTTAAGAATGTAAGGGTAATTTTATCGGTAAATATAATTTATTAGATTAATAACTCAAAGGCTAAAATATCATATGATTATTCCCATAGAAGCCAAAAAGGATTTTGTTAAAAGTCAACAGCACTTCCTGTTAAAAACTCTCTAAAAACTAGAAATAAAAAGGTATTTCCTTAATATAGTAAAGGACAGTTTTCTTAGATCAACAGCCAACATCAAATTAATGGTGAAACTCCATAATATTTGCATTAAAGTCAAAAGCAAACCCAGGATTCCCACTACTGCCACGGTTATTCAACATTGTCCAGTGACTTTTTGCTAAGGAAATAGGACAAGAAAAAGAAAAGAACCAGGTTTAAATATTAGAAATGAAGAGAAAATTATCAAGCAGGAGAACATAAGCTCAGTAAATGCATCTCCTTTCCATTTGTCCCCGGTGTTAGAACTAACTCTCTGGATCAGAGGTTGAAGTCACAGGTCTAAACTTTAGCCTCTGAAGATTTTATACCTGGGATTTTTTTTTATGTTGTATTTTATTTTTTTAAAGTCACTAAGCATTGGAGTTGGAAACAAAGAGATATGGCACTTGGGGCCTGAGTACCCAACGTGGGTTCTTTGGAGCACTAGTATTAATGAGTGTGCTGTGGATATGAAGTTTTGTAGCAAAATAAGTTTGGTGAATTCTACATAAAACAGACTTTTTTCCTGCAGGACTTCTCAGAACCTAAATGTGCAGCTAGTTCCGTGTTATAAATACACAGGAGGGGGCATAGTGTACAGTGTTCCCAAATGTATCTGACCCAGAGACACCTTTTTCCCTTTTCCTGAGAAGTGTCTCAAGGGATCAGTGTTCCATGAAACATAGTTTGGAAACACTCTTCTAGACTCATCCCCTCATTTCACTGATGAGAAAACTGATGCCCAGAGAGAGGAGGCAACTTGCTGAAGGCTTTTCAGTGACTCAGTAGCCAGGCAGGGACTAAAAGCCATGTGTCCTCCTCTCAGTCCTGTGTTCACTCTACTATACCTGCTGCCTCTCTGTTTGAGATGTTCCTGTAGCAGCCTTCCTCCTCCCATCCCACAGATGCTGTATTACTTTGCTCGGGCTGCCATAGCACAACACCACAGACTGGGTGGCTCAAACAACAGAGATGTGTTTCTCCACAGTTGTGGAGGCTAGAAGTCTGAAATCAAGGTGTTGGCAGATTTGGTTTCTTCTGAGGCCTCTCTCCTTGGCTTGTAGATGCATGCCTTCTCACTGTATGCTCACATGGTTTTTCCTCTGTGCATGCACTTGTCTGTGGCCAATCTCCTCCTCTTGTAAGGACACCAGTCGTATTGGATTAGGGCACAACCGTGTGACCTTATTTTAACATAATTACCTCTTTGAAAGCCCTGTCTCCAAATACAGTCACATTTGAAGTAATAGGAGTTAGGACTTTAACATATGAATTTTGATGCAATTCAGCCCATAATAGGTGCCATTTCTCAGTGTCTGCACTGCCCTGTGCTTCTCTCAGTCATAGGAGCATATACAAGTACGATATGTGTCTCCTCTACTGATCCGTGGACAATTTGAGAACAGAAACTCTGTTTGTATTACTATCCAACAGTACAGCTCCTAGAATACTCTAGATGCTCAATGAATGTTTGTTGAGTACATGAATTATGAAGTCAGAGGACCCGACTCCAAATCTGTGCTCTACCACTTACTGACAGTAAGATTGCTGAGAAAATGGAGATAATAAGCACTTCCCATGGTTTTGGTGAGAATTCAATAAAATATGTCCCTGGCAAAGTGCCTAGCATATGAAAAGAGCTCCATAAATGTTAATTGAATCTGAGGTTGTATCTCCTTCCCAGATATCTATAAAAAACTAATTAATAATAGTGATTACAAACGCTTAGTAATTAAATTGCTCTATAAAAACAGTAATAATGAAGCATGCTAATCCAGGCCACATAGATACAGAAAGGATTTGCCATCAACAACAATATTCCATAAATTTTATCTCACAGGTTGAAGCCAATTTCAAATCTAGGTAATTAAAAGCCTTTTAGCCTCGGACTCTGTTTCCCCCTGGCATGCCATGGAGGACACTGTGTGACACCCTTCTGGGCAAAATAATGAACAAAATAATGCCGCCTAAGGGGGTGGAATGTCGAGTGTGTTGCATTTTTGTCAGGACATTCTAGGTCTCAGTGCTGTAATTGACAAAGAACATCTTAAAACTTTGATGTTATTCAACGAAAAGATTCTACTCTAGTTTTAGTCAAAGAGACATGTTTAGGGTAAAAAGAGGTCAAGCTCACGACACAACAAAAATCTTTGGAGGCACAGCAACCTATTTGCCCCATGTATGAATTATCTGTCACCCCAATGATGCTGCATAACAAACTAACCTACGCCACTCAGATGTCCTGCTGTGAGGAGTGCAACTGATTAATGGCCCCAGCTGCTGCCCTTCTGGATCCATCCCCAAGTCAGTGAGGCCACATTTCCAATGACTGAGCACAGTGGGGGTACTAATGCAGGCCCACTCCTGTGATGCCTGGGGTTCCTTTCACAGTGACTTTGGCTCAAGGACTCTCCATCAGGCTGGCCAGAACTTTCTTAGTCCTGTGCCGCAGTCTGAGACTCTACCTACTCAATCCTTCCTTCCCTCTTTCTTCCACAGAGGTCAGACCTGCATCTCAGTCTGAAGGCTTTCCCCACCCTCTCTGTCTCCCTCCTCTTTATCCTTCAACAGCATTTCATCCAATAAATCTCCTGTACATCTAAATCCATCTTGGCATTTGCTTCCCAGAGGACTTGAACTAATACACACCCCAAAGTTTAATCACTTAAAACAATAAGCATTTCTTTTTGCTCATAAGTCCACAGGTTGGCTGGGCAGCACTTCTGGCCTGAGTCAGTCCAGGTTGACCTCCGCTGGACCTGCTCATGCATCACAGTCAGGTGGTGGGTCAATTGGGAATGATCTAGGATAGCCTCAACTGGGATGCTTCAGCCTTGCTTCACGTGATCTCTCACCCTTCCACTTGTGCATGTGGCGTTCTCTCAAGAGGTAGAGTATAAGTGTTCAGGCCTCTCGAGAACTAACATAAACTCACTTCCACTTCCATTGGTCAATGCAAGTCCAAAGGCCAGCCCATATTTCAGGGTGGGGAAAGAGATTTCACCTCTTGTTGGGAAGAGCATTGCAAAGGGCATGGCTATAGGGAGGGGTAAAGAATTGCAGCCATTCTTGCAACCAATCTCTCACACCCCATTTCCCAGTGTTATTTGCAAACACGTTGCCATGTCTGCACTAGTAATTGCCTTGGCCTTTGGCGAACTATCCAAGCAGACTTGGGCAATAAGCATCTCTGGTCTCTTCACTTGGCCTTAGCTGCCCAGCACAGAGGCTAGCGCTCTCCTGGGCAGAACTCCCGGCTGGTATGAGCCATGTTAATTGATAAGCACAGTCTTTAGAAGCTGCTCCTAGTGGTCCAGTCTTCTTAGGGGGGAACTTGAAAAGGTTTACTCTGAGTGCAACAAGGAGTCTCTTTTCCGTCTGTTCCCTGTCACCCCGCATCAGTTTCAGGTCAGGAATGCTAAAAGAAAACAGGGCACATAAGCATTTGAACTCAACCTTACTTTCCTGAGGAGCAAACTGACAATTAGGACCAGGACTTGCATCAAAAAAGAGCAACCCAGCATGAAGTCTGTCTAATTAGTCATATGAACAGAGAGCTTCCCCTCCACTTCCTCTAGAACATACGCTTGTCAGATCTTATAAGGGAGGCTTTGCTCCCTGACATGCTATTGAAAGGGGATTGGGTACAGGTAGCTCCACATTAATACCATGAATGCCCCTCTCCGGGCCACAAAACGTTCCCCTGAAAATCACTTTTAGATTCCATTTTGGCCTCTTGAGCTGCAAATGAATTTGTGAAGTGAGGCTTTTAATTATGCTGCAAAGAGAGACCCATAAAGAAAACCAAATACACTGTCTCTGGTTCAAAACCCCGACCTTTTTAATACCTTGCCTCATGTTAATGGAAAACTGAGCAAGATGAAGAATTCAAGGTGAAGGCTGGACATGGTCTGCTAATCCTGGGAACTGGATTGTCTAGGCTTCTGTACTTTGTAATTTTTTTTCCCTTAAAAAGTTTGTGTGCCACTAAAGGTCACCAGGCCTGTCATCAGAAAAGATTAGAGAAGACATCCATACAGCACCTTGCTGCAGACATTGCAGAAACCATTCTCCTACTTACGAGGGGACATCCAGACCCAGACTGCAAGGAAGACAAGCCCTTCCTGAGTATGATATCTTGTACTGCCTGGATTCTTACAGTGGGGTGGCCTGGCTTTCCACTGTGCATCTGCATTTTATTCATTTCAAGTGTCAGCTTTTAGGGCAAGTCACAACTTTCTATGCATGCAGCTCCCGGCCCAAGCACATTGTGACCACATGACTATTAATGTGATCTGAGTCATTTATTTTCCTGTTTGGAGTTCATACTCACATGTATAAAATGACTCTCTACTGTAGCTGCACGCACACAAGCATGCTTTTATTTTCTCCTTAAATTGTTAAGCAAAGATGTGCACAGCATGTCTAATAATATAGGGAATGAGAGGTGGAACAAAAGCACCACTTCCTCTGGCCTCCTTACACTTTCCCAACTCTCTCTTTCCTTCTGAGACAGAAACTCTTGTTTTATCAATTCTAGCCAGCTCTGTTACTTAGCTGGGTTGTAAAGTCCTACTCACATTTAAAGACATTCCCTAGGAAGCCTTCCCAGGGAAGGCAATGTCCCCACAACACCTCCCCGGTGTCTCTAGCACATACTCTCTTGCTGTAACTTTTCCTTTCATGCCCAGCTCACCTCTGTGCCCCAAAAACAGAGCCTCTGATGAGCCAGCTGTGCAGCCGGGACACCTGGAGGCACTAATTATACCTTTGCACAGGGAAGGAAGAGAGGGAAACTGCTACACATAGATGAGACTTAATTATTGCTATGAAGGAACAGAAATCATATACCCTGAAGCTTTTCCATAGCACTGCCCAATATTTAATAAAAGATAGGCCGCCGTGGACCTGCCCAAAGAAGATAAGTTACCCAAGTCTGAAAGACTCTCACCATAAAGTAGCCCAGTGGTAGGGGCCCCCCGGGACAGCATTAAAATGGAGCTCCAGGGTATCAGCATGGCTTTCTCCATTCCATCCCCGATGCCTCACCTGCCCCAGGAGAATGATCCACAATGGGGATGCAACTTCTCAAACAGGCGGTTCACACCCACTGCTCCCATTTGCTGGCCACTCAGCCTCACACTCACCCCTGCCATCTGGCCTCAGCTCCAACTACACTCACAAACTGTTCTCCCAAAGGTCACCAGTTACCAGCCAAATCATGGAAGCCAATGACCCTTTTCTTCAGCAAATTTGCTGCTGTTGGGCCTCCTTTACTGTCTTGAAATGCTCTTGTCCCATGCATGTGTCCTTCCTCTAGCAGCTCCTGTGCCTCAGAGCAAGCTGCTTATGTGGTTTCAGCCTGTGTCTCTTTGGGACCGCCTCTCTGTGCAGTCATTTACTTAAAATATTTCTGTATGTGATGCGTGTGTGTGAGTTAAGTTTAGTCTACATGCTAGGTGCTGGCTGGCTGGCAGATGAAGAATCCTAATCAGGAGTCCACACCCCTGGTGTGTGTGTGTGTGTGAGAGAGAGAGACAAGCACTTCTAATATTGTTATTTAAATCTACGTTTGAAGGAGTGTTATTTTGCACAAGGGCTGTTAAAGATCAACTTGAATCAGTAAAAAGAGTGGCATACATAATATATGGTTGGCTAGAGAGATTTTATGGGCTCCGCCGCCCTTGTAGGAAGAGGTATAGTGGGCTCTCTGACTGACCCTCAGTTGACCACTCTGCCCGCCCTGCACCGTCCCCCCCACCACACCTAATGAGTGACTCTGTTGTCTGATAGGACCAGAAGGTCGGCTGCTCCTGGCATCAGAATATCATTGCATCCACCTCATAAAGAATCTTTTAGGCAAGGTGCTTGTCGAAGGGCCTAAGAACACAACGGGCTTCTCCAAGCTTGTGGGAACAGGTTGTACAGCCATTTTGCACCTGCTTGATGTGAATGTTCATATAAGTGTGCCCGAGGCTTTGTTTTCATTGTGCCATACCATGTTACAGAAGGTTGTGTGGAGGAGAGAAGGGATGATAACCTTTACCCACCACTAATCCCTAAAGGTTACCCCCAAACACTAACAGCTGTTATCTCAACTCCCATTTACATCGCCTTGCTCCATTCCCACTCTGGCTTGTGGGCCATTTGCATGCAGATGTTCTGATAATCACAAACTCACAAACTCTCAAACCAAATTCACCATCTTTTCCCTGACTTTCACGTTTCTATGCATAGTAAAGTCATTCTTCCATTTAACGTGGTACAAACACTGGGAATTGTCTGGGACTTCTACCTGTCCACCTTCCCTCTCTCTTCCAAATCTCACCCACTCTCCACAGAGACATCTTTGCAACCAACAGTTATCAAGGTCTGTTGGCCCTTCTTTAGAAACTTCTCTCTCATCTGTCCCTCGTGCGGCCTCAGGACCTCACATCTAGACCAACAACTGCCACCGTGTTTTCCATCCACTGTGCCTGCTCTGTCTCTCCCTCCTTTCACCACTGCTGGGTTGTCTTAAAGCCTGCAAAGTTCACAACTCTCCACTCCTACAGACTAAAACTCTCTACATGAAAGACCCTCCTTCCTTGATCTGTCCTCAACCTGACTTTTTAGCCTTTTAGTACTTATGTCATTCTTCTCCTCTGGAATTTCTTTTCATTTTTCTTCATTCATATAAATCCTATTCATCCATCATTTCTGACTGGATCCCACTTAGGACCTCCCCAGCCTACTTTGAATTCCTACAATTTAATCACATTCTATTTTTATACTGCTAGGTGTTCAGTCACACATCCCCCAAGGGCTGAAGCCAAGTCCTACCCTTCTTTGCATCCCCAGGTGCCTAGCACATTAGTAATTTATTGATTATTTACTCAGCAAACATTTACTAAATACATACCATGTGCTGGTACTTGAGATGCAGGATTCTGGGGTGGGGTTTGATTTTATATAGTTATGATTCCAGATACATATAATTAGCACTCATAATTCCTCAAATGTTGGCACTGCGCAACTCTGAATTATCTGGAGGGCATGTCTTACAGAGTAACAAGTTTCATGGTCTAAGGCTGCTATCATTTTCCTCACTTGTTAATAGGCCACTGCTATTCATCTGACAGGAAGAGATGGAATGGAGTCATCTTGTGATAGGTGTCTTGTGGGCAACCTGTCATCATGAACTCAAGAGACAAGCACATCCAGGAGAACTCCCTTAGCACCAATTAGCAGCATTTGTGACATTACACCAACTGTCCTAAGAGAGTATTATCCTAGGGAATGTTAAATAAAAAGAAGGGAAAAATCATGATGTCAGAAATCCATTCTGCAGCACAGCTGCTCTGCTTCACTATAGACACTACCAATAGTATCTGTAAACAACCATGGACAGTAATAAAATATTTTAGATACTGGAAGAATATTATATGCATAATAAACAAATAGCATAAGCCATAATTATCTTTACAAGCAGTATTATAACAATCATTGTCATTATTAATGATTCCCACTTAATACAGCATCTGTGGCTGCTGTAGAGCATTGGATGGCAGGGACTTTATATATATATTATATAATTTTACTCATCCCCACAACTCTGAGATAAGTCTTATTATCCTCATTGTATAGATAACACAACTGAAGTTCAGAGAGGTTAAGTAACTTAGCCACAAAGGTTCCGCAGCTAGCAAGAAATGGAGCCAGGATTCAAACTCCATTGTCTCTGACTTCATGCTCTTTTGAATGTGTTGTTTATCATTGCTAATTATTGTATTTTCACATTATAATATGAGGGTATATTGAATGTCAGGGTGGTCTAGCTGGAGCATTTATTGCCCTATTGATCAATAACGTTGATTCATATAAGTAAATTATACTGTTACTTAACACAAAGTTGTTTTACAAAATACCTTTCTTGACCACCAGAGTTGATTTAAATTATTTATTTAGGGGGACCAGCCCGGTGGCATAGCAGTTAAGTTTGTGTGTTCTGCTTCTGCGGCCTGGGGTTCACTAGTTCTGATCTTGGGCCCAGACCAACGCACCACCCATCAAGCCATGCTGAGGCGGCATCCCACATAGAGCAACTAGAAGGATGCACAACTATGACCTACAACTATCTACTGGGGTTTTGGGGAGAAAATAAATAACGCAAGGAAGATTGGCAACAAATGTTAGCTCAGGGCCAATCTTCCTCAATAAATAAATAAATAAATTATTTATTTATTTACCATGACCATGACCATGATATTAAACAAAACATATCAGACTGCGTTAGGTCAGTTTACAAGTCATATAAAAATAATGATTCCTTTAATTCATAATTATATCTTTTACAATTTGTTAATACTTACTGTTGGTTATACAAGGGAGGTCTATATCCAAGTTGGTAGACTCACTATATTAGCAAGACTTGTCTTTGAATGATGTTTTTAAAAAAATTGGGGGAAATATAATACATATACATACATAGGACACTGCATAAATCATATGTGTATAGCTCAATTAATTTTACATGATTATACACCCATGTAATCACCATCCAGATCAATATATAGAACATTTCTAGTACCTCAGAAGCATTCCTTGTGCCCTTTCCCAATCAATACACCCCCTCTCCCACCCAAAGAAATCCTAGTCAGACTTCTATTACCATAAGAACAATAGGAGAATTTAGCCTGACTTTTCACCAAAAACAGTGAATGCCAGAAGATAATGGAATAACATCTTGAAAGTGTTTAATGAAAAAAACCACACCAACCTGATGAAAATAACCTTTAAAAATAGCAGTAAAGCTGTCAGAGCCATGAGGAGACTAAGGAGAATTATGACTAAATAAAATGTGTTATCTTGGACGGGATCCTGACTAGAAAAAGGACATTAGGTAAAAACTAAGGAAATCTGAATAAGACTTCAGTTCAATAAAATAATGATGATGATGATATATCAATATTAGTTAACTATTTGTAATAAATGTACCATATTAATATAAGCTATTAATAGTAGAGGAGACTTTGTGTGGTGTATTTGGGAACTCTGTACTATCTTTGCAATATTTCCATAAATCTGAACACTGTTCTAAAAGCTAAAATTTATTAAGAAAATTAAATAAAAATGACACAAAGACATTTTTAGTCAAACAAATGCTACAAAAATTTATTGTCAGCAGACCTGACCTACAAAAAATGCCAAAGCAAGTTCTTCAGACTAAGGGAAAGTAATTCCAGATGTAAGCATAGAACTTCAGGGAAGAATGAAAAGCACTAGAATGGTTTATTTTTAAAATATTGTTTTAAACAGTAACAATACTAATGTCTTGTGGAGTCTATAAAGTATGTAAAGCAAAATATATGACAATAATAGCATAAAAGATTGGAAGGGGATAGATAAAGCTAAATAGTTATAATGTTTTTGCATTGTTCAGAAAAACTCCATTGTTGATAGGAAATGTAATACTGATAATATGTGACATACAATGACATCAAGATTACTTCAGTTATTATATGTGGTTGCCTAGGATGAACTGCTGCTTGAAGGTAAGTCTTTAAGAGATCAAATGGCTGCAGCATCTGACCATTATGGTATTAATAAATACAGCAAAGACTGGAATGGGCTAGATATTTCTAATAGTGCTGGAGAATTAACAGAAATAAAATTATAATCTCATGGTCAGAGAATCAGAGAGATTCTACAGCAGCCTTAAAAAATTTAATTTCTTGTCACCACAGGATGCACATAGCTAATGACCGCATTTGAACCTAATCGTGCTAGGTTACTGAAAGTTGCATGTACAGCATCAGCAAATCTCTTATATTAAGGTTAAGATCATATTTTCCCTGTCTGAAGTTGCTTTATAAGGAGATACCTTTTCTTCACAAGACCATTCCCCAATTCCCTCATTGCCTCCAGATCTAAAGATAAAGTCAGATCCCAGCATACCACAGGAGGAGAATTGTAAAGTCTATTTGGGTTAGATATAGCTTATATATCAAAACATTTTCAAGTTATTGGTAATTTATATTGGTAAGAACATGGAGAGCATGTGTGGGAATGAATAATTGTTAGATCAATATAGTATAGGCTAATTTATCAACATGGGTACACTTACCCAACTTTCTGAATTTAATATGCCAGCTTGCCTGGCTGCATATGGCTCTAACATTTTGCTTGTTTGGATGACTGAACCTATAGGCTGATGACCTATATCCGATGAGATCAAGATGCTAGAACTTCTCTAGTATAATGTAGAATAAGGAATCCAAAAACTTAGAGAGATGTAAATATTGCAGTGAATTTATTATTGGCAACCTACCCTTGTGTAGCCTGGGAGGTGTTAGGGTGTAGTCCATTATGGAATTTAAAAATGCATTGGGAAGGGAAGAACCAGCATCCCTGAAAAGTTCTGTGGTGTCTGTCCTCTATAGGCTGGGAGATACTACCCCTGAAATAGGTGTGCTGGTTTCAGTGGGAATGATGGGACTTCAGGCAAGCAGTAGCCAAGTGGTAGCATGGTGGATGCAATTACCATAATGGGCAGCAGGGCTGAGCGGCAATCAGAATGTTTAGACATACAAGAATCTACAACGGTGGTTAACTGATCATGGTGCTTCTAGGAATGCAATAGACTACCTAGCAAAATATTCCTTGATTTATATTATCAGAAAAGTTGAAGGTTTAGTGAGCATAATTCTGACTTGCATTGCCACAACAGGAGCTACAGAAAGACCTTTCACCCAATTCCGAAACCTAAGCCACTTGACAGACACAGAGCCTTTGATTTGAGGGGAAAGCAGTTGCCCCTGTTGCCCAGATACCTGTTGCCATAAGTACATATTGTAAATTTCTCCACAACTTCTCCAAAGGGACCTATGACATTTAATTAAGTGAAAACACACCAGGAAGAGAAAAAATGATAATACCAAAACTTTTCATAAGTTATTAGACGCTGGCTTTGAGTTTACATTTCACTGTGATCCACTGGTAATAATGGTCATAATGGGAGGTTTATGGAAGTCTAAGGTGATAAACCGAGTTTGGGTCCTAGTCAGTCTTAGAATAGGCCTGGAAGGCTTGCTTCCCCCCCCCATGTGGCTATTTCCCAGTGATTGTATAGTTGGAAAAGACATAATACTAGTGAACTGGAAGAATATCTTCATTGGCTCCCTGACCTAATTTACATTACAAGTTGAAGACTCTGGAACTATCCCTTTCTATCAAAATAGTAAACCAAAAGCAATACCACAAATCTGGAGGAATTGTAGAGATTAATGCTAGCATCAAAGGCTTGAAAGATGCAGGGAAGGTGATTCCTATACATCTCCACTCTAACCCATCTTTTTTTGGCCTGAGCAAAAGCCCGATAGAGAATGACTCCATTTGGAGAATGACCAGAATTATTGTCAATTAAACTGTGTATCAGTTGAAATTGGTGTTTCAGATGTGTACGTATTTCCTGGAAAAATTTAACAGAGCTCCTGGCACTATACAATGCAACTAATGATTTGACAAATGCTTTTTTCTTCTCTATCAATTAGCAAATTCAATCAGAAGTGGTAGCTGATAGGAACAGCAGTACACCTTGACTATCTTGCCTCAGGGCTATGTCAACTCTCTTGCTCTTTGTCACAGCATTGTTCACTAGGTCCCTGATCATTCTGACATTCCAGAGAACATCCTGCTGGTCCACCACACTGATAACACCATGTTGACTGGATGTGGTGAGCAGTAAGAGCAAGTATCTTAGATGCCTTAGTAAGAGATATGCATTCTAGCAGGTAGAAGATAAATCCCATAAAAATTCATGGACCTGCCACTTGATAACATTTTCAGATGTTCAGGAACATGTTGGTGAAAGATAAGTGGAACATTTTGGTGAAAATGAAAGACACGTTGATTCACCTCGCTTGCTGATACAATGCTTGGTGGGCCTCTTTACATTTTGAAGGCAATGGGCTTCTCATTGGAATTTGTTGCTTCAAGACTTTTATTGAATTACCTGTAAGACAGCTAGTTTTTAGAGGCTCTTTAGTTTCCCCAAACTGTGATACAAGCTGCTCCGAAACTCAGATCTTCTGACCTCACAGATCTAAAAGTGCTTGAAGTATCTGTTGCAAATCGGGATGCTGTATGGGTCCTACTGTACAGAATGGAAAAGATGCTGTACAGAACCCTAAATTTTGGAACATAGCCATGTTCTATTCTGCTGATAATTCTTTTCCTTTTGAGAACAGCTTCTGGCTTACTACCGAGCCCTGGCAGAGACTGAACATTTAAGTACAGGACACCAAATGACTACACTACAGAGCCACTCATACTGAACCGGGGTGTTATCTGAGCCATCAAGCCATAAATCAGGGTAGACACGAAAATAATCCATCATCAAGTGGGAAGGGTATATAACTTTGGGGTTGAGCGGATCCGGAAGGCTTAAGTAAAATGATTGAACAGATAGTTGACTTAGACTATCTGGGTACTTTCTGCAAAGCATCGCCACTTCTCCCTCAGTCCAATCCTATGGAATTCATGAGAAGTTCCCTGTGACCTGTTGTTGAAGGAAGAAAACACTTGGGCCTAGTTTACATACAAATCTGCATGATAAGCTTGTTCCAACTGGGAATTCCAGATGCCACACTAAAGTTCCACTCTAGGGTGGCCTTATAGACAATGGAGAAGGGAACTCTTAGTGAAAAAATCTTTAAACAGTATATCTGGTTGTCCACTTTGCCTGGAAGGAGAGATGACCTGAGGTATGGATCTACTCTTATTTATAGGCAGTGGCTAAGTTGCCCAGTTGATCAAAGGCTTGGAGAGAATGAGGTTGACTATAAGAAGGTAAATGGAATAGGCGATTGAATTGTATAGAGTGTGAAGATATTTGAGTCCCATGTAAATGCTCTTCAAAGGGCATCCACTGCAGAGAAGACTTAATATTCAGGTGGACAAGATAGCCTGTTACAGTGGACGAAAGTTGCCCTCTTTCCTCAGCTACCCCAGTGCTTGCTTGCTCAATGGACCCATATGCAAAACTGACATGGGCCCATGTACAAAATGGCCATGGTGGTATAGAGAGAGACTACTCATGGGACTTACCCTCATCCAGTCTGATCTGGATACTCCATAGATTTACCTTGTCTGCCCACAATGCTTCTGCCAACACTACCATCTGTGGAATTACAAAATGCTTAACTGACCACTATTTCTAATGAAGGAACTCATTCTATAGCAAGAAAAAGCCAGCAATGGAATCACTCTCACAGAATTTACTGATCTTACAATATAGTCTATCACTCAGAAGCATCTGGCCCAATAAAATGATAGAATGGCTTACTGCAGATTCAGCTACAGCACTAGCTGGGAGATAAACACCCTGTAAGACTGAGATAATGTATTAGTTTTTGTTGCTGCTGTAAAAAATAACTACAAACTTAGTGGTTTAAACAATGCAAATTTATCATTATATAGTTCTGTAGGTTAGAAGTCTGACACAGGTCTCGCCTGTGTTAAGTCTTTGGTAGGGCTGTATTCCTTTCTGTAGGTTCTGGGTAGGATCAGTTCCCTTGCCTTTTTCTGCCTTTGGGGAGCTGTCCACATTCCTTGGTTCATGGTTCCCTTCCTCCTTCTTCAACGTTATTAAAGGAAAATTGAGTCTTTCTCACATCTCATTACTCTGACCTTGCTTCTGTCACTACATCTGCTTCTCTGATTTTCTTCTGCCTCTCTCTTCCACTTTTAAGGACGTTTTCAATTACACTGGGCCCACCTGGATAATTCAGGATAATCTCCCTATCTTAAGATCAGCTTTTTAGCAACTTTAATTCCATCTATAATGTTAATTCTCCTTTGCTATGAAGGCTAACATTTTCATAGATTCCAGAGATTAGGATGTGGGCATCTTGGGAGTTGGGAGGAGCATTATTCTACCTACTTCAGATACTATCCTACAGGATGTAATACATACTCTGAACCACAAGGAATATATGGTGCTGTTTCTTCAATAGCCACAATACAGAGGTCCAGATATAAAGGAATGGAAGCAGGAGTGACCCCTCTATACTTAATGACCCCCTTGAAGAATGTTAGCTTCCTAATCCCAAAACGTGGGGCTATGATTATTTAAAGTCCTTGGTTCCCAAAGGAGGAACGCTTTGACTAGGAGATACAACAATGATTCTACTGAATCTGTGCTCCTTATGGCATTGAGCCAACAGGAAGAGAAGGGGGTACAATGCTGGTTGAGGGGTCAGACCTTAATTACCAAGGAGAAGTTAGGTTGCTGCTACATAATGGGCACATGGAGAACTCTCTAGAATTGAAATTCACTAGGACGTCTCTTATTTCTTCTATATAAGTTTAATGGAAGACTACAGCAATTCAATAAAGGCAATCAATAGCACTAAGACCTCAGAAACTTCAAGAATGAAACTTTGAATATTCCCACCAAATAAAAATCTCTGACTAACTGAGATGCAAGCTGAGGGCACAGGGAACATGAAATGGGTGGTAGAAGAAGAAAGTAATAAATATTAACATGGGCTGATAATCCATTGCAGAAATGTGGACTGTAGTAATAATGTGTATTTTGTTATCCTATATACACACAACGTGTAATAATATTATCCAATATATATGTACACATACACACATGATGATTTCTTTTCCTCCCCCCCACCCCCACTATTCCTCTATTATTTGTGTAAGGAAATTGGTAGCTCCTTACTTATAGATTACCAGACCATAAGGAAGCATATCTGATCCTAAAGAGGAGAATTGTCATCACCTGGTAATTCTGGACCTTGGAATGGGTAGAAATGGACTTTGAAGTGACTGATGGGACTTTGAGTTGCCTCCTCATTTCCTGTTTGGCTCTTTAGCTCTCTCAACCTCTGTGACTGGATCCCTATCTTAACTTCCCTCTAATGAGCTCTCTCGCTTGAGCTGCTTTCCTGACTAGAGCCTGACTAAACCATGTTGCTTCCCAGTGAATTCCTCTTCTCCTCATGCTGCATAGTTGTCTCAACTGTGTGCTGTGATTTGTCAAGGGCAACATCAACATCAAAACACACTTCATTAGATTAAATTAATATATATTGACACTTTGCCTCTCAAATCCTTATCAAAGCTAAACTGATGAGTAAAGAAATATGTGCCCAACAGGCTTTCTTGGTCAAGTTCTCTCTAGTTAAAAAGAATTCATCATCTGCATTTCTGTCATTTTCTCTCCCTGTTAAAATCTGTAAGTTATCTATTGCCACGTAACAAATTACCCCAAAACTTTTATTGTTAGTGCTGTCAAGTTGATTCTGACTCCTGGTGACCCTGTGTACAGCAGAGTAGAACACTGCCTGGTCTTTTTTGTGCCGTACTCTTATCTTCTGGCATCATATCAGACAATGCTCCACTGCTATACGTAGGGTTTTCATGGCCAATTTTTCAGAAATGGCTGACCAGGTCCTTCTTCCTACTCTGTCTTAGTCTGGAAGCTCCACTGAAACCTGTCCACTATGGGTGACCCTGCTGGTATTTGAAATACTGGTGGCATAGCTTTTAGCATCACAGCATCACACAGCTGCCACAGTATGGCAATCAATGAACAGATGTTGTGGTTCCCTGACCAGGAAATGAACCCAGGCCATAGCAGTGAGAGTGCTGAATCTTAACCACTAGACCACCAAGGCTGGCTGCCCCAAAACTTGGCATCTTAAAGTAACAAACACTTATTATTTCATACTGTGTCTGAGGGTGGAAAATTTGGGAGCAGCTGGCCTGGGTGGTTCTAACTCAGGATCTCTCATGGGGTTGCAGTAAAGCTGTTGGGCAAGATTGAAATCATCTAGAAGTTTGACTTGAGTTAGAGGATCTGCTTCTAAGTGACTGTTGGCAGGAGACTTCATTCCTAGCCACATGGGTTTCTGTATAGGGCTGCTTGTAACATGGCAGCTTGCTTCCCCCAGAGACAGAGTCATGAAAGCTTCAGTATTTTATAACCTAATCTTAGAAGTGATAGACCATTGGCTCTGTTGTATTCTATTGGTCACACAGGGCAACCCTGGTACAATATAGGAGGAGACTACACAAGGCTGTGATTCCAGGAGATGGGCTCATTGGGGGCCATCTTGGAGGCTGGCTACCGTAGAATCTATGATCAGTCATCAAGAAAGACCAGTTTCCTTCCTTTTCTGATATTTTATATATAATTTTTTTAACCTCAAGAAAGCTGAGGCTAGGAGGGGAAAGAGAAAAATGGAAAATGATTTGTTGTTAAAATAGTCATGTAAATGTTGTTACAGTCTCAACCTATTTCAACCTTCCAAAATACCTTTTGTTAGAATTTATAATTTTCAAAGGGGAATTTTCTATCCTTTATTTCATTTGTGTCTTACAAAAGTACTGTGAACTTTACCGCAATTAACTGAAAGAAAAAAAAAATACTGTGAAGGCAGACATTTTTCTCTCATAGATGAAGAAGTCTGCTCATAGGTCCGCTGAGGTGACTCAGAAGGAGTCAGGAGAATTCCGTTTTCTGACTCCTAGTCTGGCAGGCTCTTTGCTACACTTTGCTACTTTATCTCTGAAATGTAAACAGATTCCAAATTCATTTGGTTTTTGTTTTAAAACAACACCTTGTGAAGGACACAAGGTGGTTATTTTTACTGGCGTAAAATCACTAATGTAAAATAAGACTCGTAATTGGCCTCATGGATTCTCTTTCCAAAGCAATAGTTAAAGTGGTTATCTCCCTTTTAAGAGGGCCTGTTTGTGTACTTAGCAAATCCACGTAATTTATTCTAAGAGGTCTAAGGGGATTTTCATTTTCAGGTTTCTTTTTACTCTGCAGCCTTTTAAGCTAGGAGGCTAATCATCCTGCATTATGGAAAGCATCAAATCAAGAATGGAAGGCTCTCTGTACTTACTGCTCCCAACCCTGACAAGTTAGTTTTTTGGGGTTTGGTTTTGTTTTGTTTTTTGTGGGAGAATAATGCTTTTCTCTGTCTCCACAGCTTGGTTAGATAAGAGTTTAAGAGCATTCAAGATAGCCCTTCCAAAAATTATCATGATCAACTTTCATCTACTTTATTTTCCCTTTTCTTAAGAAATGCTGCTAACTTAAATGAAAATAAAAATACCCATAAGGGTCCAATGTGAAGCAAGTAAAACTTAAATTAATAATAGATTAGTTGTTCCTCAAGATGCCCTAGACTTCTCTGCAGTCTTTAAATGGGGTATTCGCTTCCAGCCACCTCTTCCCTTCCCAATGTCCTAGCCGTCTCCCATAAGAAGCAGACAGTACTGACAGGCCTGGTTTATATGACCAAGTACACAGATTGAATTGTAAAGCTGGCTTTGAGTCATTAGCAAGTATAAAAGAGAAGAAAACAAGTAGTGCTTTTCCACTCAGGTGACCCACAGTGTCGTGAATGCTGTTTGGACAGTGTGTCTGACACACTACACATCACAATGCGAATTCCCCATTTGGTCAGGGGCAAGAGTGTTCTATTTCCACAGCAGCTCAGCCTCCATCCCTCAGGCCTCTCAGCTCATCTGCCTCTTGCTGACTGGACCAGAGTGTTGAGTCACATTCCATAAGCCCCAAACGCCATGTTTGGTGAAGGTCTCCCATTCCTCTTTTCTTTATTTGCTCTAATATAAGAGCTGCATGTTTTGGGAAGGTTAATTCTTCAGAAATTTATGAAAGTTGAAAATAAAGATAAAAAATTCAAGATGGATGGCCATCAAGGAAAGGAAAGAACGGAGGGAGGAAGGAAAGAGGCAGTTAACAAAGGGTTTAATGGGGTTTTATAGAAATTTGCCTTTCAACTACATGAAGAATAGATAGAAATCTAGTCCTTGCTCTTAATGGGAAAAATGGAGGGTGGTGCCAGTTTGCTAACCATCCATAAGCCTAAACACTGCCTTCGTGTGAAATTAAGATGCTATAAGTACCATTCACTCCCTGGAGATTAACCAACAGATAAATAATCCTGACACTATAATAATTAGATGATTAATGACGTTTTAAAAATGTAGTATTAATCCCTTGTTGAACAAAAAGCTATCAGAATCCCAGCAGCTCTGAGGTCTATTTTTTGGCTAATACCCTGTCCTCAATGAGTTTGCTATTGAATCTCTGTTAAAGCATCTACATTAATGGTTCTCAGAAAGAATCACAGAGTAAGAATCTGTCTATTTAACATGTAGATTCCCATCCCTCTGCAAAAATGATTCTAATTCAACAAGTGGAGGTGGAGTGAGAAAGGAGTTTCTTTGAGGTTTCTGATTTAGGAAGTCTGAAGAATGACTGAAAACTCCTCCAAATGTGGTCCACTTTGGAACTTGTTGAAATGCAGAATCTCTTGACTGCTCCAGACTCACAGAATCAGAATCTGCATTTTAACAAGATCCCCAGGTGATTGGTATGCAAATTAAAGCTTGAGAAGTACCACTCTAGAGTAAGGGTCAGCAAACTTTTTCGGTACAGGACCAACTAGTAAATATTTTAGGCTTTGTGGGCCATGTGGTCTCTGTCACAGCTACTCAGCTCTGCCACTGTACTGCAAAAGCAGTCAATAAAACAGGGGTCTGCAAAGTATGGCCCGTGGGCCAGATCTGGCCACTCACCTGCTTTTATACAGCCCCCTAGCCAAGAATGGTCTTTGCATTTTTAAATGGTTGAAAAAATGGCAAAAGAAGAATAATATTTTGTGACATGAAAGTTATATGAAATTCAAATTTCAGTGTCCATAAATAAAATTTTATCAGAACACAGCCACAATCATTTGTTTACACATAGTCTATGGCTGCTATTATGTTACCATGGCAGAGCTGAATAATTGTGACAGAAACCACATGGCCTGCAAGCCTAAATATTTGCTATCTGGCCCTTTACAGAAAAAGTTTGCCAACCCCTGCAATAAAACTTTATTTGTGAACACTGAAATTTGAATTTCACATAATTTTCACATCACAAGATACTATTCTTTTTTTGATTTTTTTTCAACCATTTGAAAATGTAAAAAACATTCTTGACTCTTGGGATGAACAAAAACAGGCAACATCAGAAGCAACCTGTGTTCTGCAAAGCTTCATTTTGGAAACACAATCCAGGCTTCCTGAAAAGAAAAAACATCTTAAGCAAGGTTTCCCAAACTCCAGTATGGCCAACAAACAGTAAACTCATTTCTCCTTAATAAAGTAATCTCTTTCCTAGTCTCAGTCACATGGTTTGGGAGGACTCTCATTACCCCCAAATTCCAGATGTGGAGCCCTGATTTGGTCAAGACAGTCAGTGGATCCCAATCTTTTGATCATGGTTTTGTGTTCAAGGTACATGATCCTAAACCAGCGCCAATGAGATGTAAAGACCTTTCCTGGATTCATTTCTCTGCAGGTGCTGCTGAAGGAGAGAGACTACTTCCTAATGGGTGCAAACAAGGAAGAATATAGCCATGAGACCTGCTGACAGCCATCTTGTGAGCCCAGGGGAAAGGCTGCCTAAAAATAGCACCAACACCAAGAAGCCAAAGATGAGAAATGGAGACTTCCTTTGAACCTTGGATCATACTTCACCTGAAGCTATGCCTAAACTATTTAAGTGAGTAGACCAACAAGTTCCTCTTATTGTTTAAACTAGATTGAAAAGAATTTCCCATTTTTTGTAACATAGAATCCTAACTGATGCACACATTATCTCAACTCCCTTTCCTTAAAATTTTGTTTCAAATACTTGCATTTTATCTGGTCATATGTAAATCATCCCCCCACAACCCCCTAAAAAACAGCAAATCAATCCTGCAGGTCTGTCAACCTTAAAATGCAAAGATGACTGTTGTATAACCCAAATGACAAGAAACTCCTCTGAATGTAAAATCCTTGATGCCAAGGGCAGGACTCCAAGTTTTCTTCCCTGCTCGTGGCCAAATGAGGCTGTGCTGCAGAATTCAGGTCAATTCTTAGAGTGGTCTTCATGATCACCACCAGAAAGCTCCATATGTGTGGACCATGACTCAGAGATTGTAGCTGCATAAATTAGGAAACCAATGATAGATAATGAGAAAGCTTTCCTACTCTTAAGAGAGCTCCTGTCAAAGGGGTCGGCATTAATTCAAAGTCAGGCAACCTGGGTTCAAAGATATGACCAGCAGAGTGACTTTGGGAAGGTCACTTCCTGGCACAGGCTTCAATTTTCAATTTCCTCATCCATAAGATGGGGAGGAAGGTGGATTTTAGTGACCCTGCTGGTCTTTTCAAACATTCTGAAATGAATTCTGAAATCAAGCTAAGGACCTCACCTCCAGCAGTGCCCTCTGTGAAATGTGTTTGTGTGTGGTGGGGGTGGGGGTGGGGATGGAGGTGGGGGTGGGGGGGACTTGATGGTAGCTTTTCTCTTCACAAGTTGCACAGAGTCAGTCATGCTTTTCCAGTATTTACCTTTGAAAGACACAACAGACACATCAGAACCAGAAGCTATCCTTTCTGGTTATGGGTGTGGTGGGAAATTATGAAAGTCATAGGTTTCAGTGTGGGACCTTTTGATTAATCACAGGTGGCTTCTCAGAAGAGTTAGGAAGTTCTTGTTTCTCTTTTGCTCTGGTCAAATCCAAAGCTAAAGGCGGCCAATAGGAAGACTGCAGTGCTGTAAGGGGGACTAGGAGTTCAGGAGCCTCTTGGTGTGCTTGGTTCAAAAGCATATTCCTTCTCCCACCCCACCCCTGAGTCCCTGCCCTGGTTGGGAACCAGGGGTCCTGAGTCCAGTCACGCTGGCATGAGCCAAAAAATACACAAAATCCTTAGGGGGGGCCAGCCCCATGGCATAGTGATTAATTTCCGCACTCTTGGCTTCTGCTGCCCAGGTTCATGGACTCAGATCCTGGGCGCAGACCTACACCACTTGTCACCCATGCTGTGGCTGCAACCCACACATAAATTGGAGGAAGACTGGCACAGATGTTAGCTCAGGGCTAATCTTTCTCAGCAAAAAAAATTTATAAAATTTATTTTACAAGGAAATAATGAATATAAAAGCACCTACCACAGGCTTTGACATGCATCAAGTCTCACTAAATGTTAGTCATACAATATATATTATAACCAACAGTTATACAATATAAGAAGCATGCAGTCATTTCACAAGAGAAATTGTGGCACAAAGGAGAAGTGACTGACAAGAAGTCATCCTGACTAGTAATGGCCCTCAGACCCCTGCCAGGTATTGTAGCCTCTACCCCTAGGTGCCTCCTTAGAAGCAGAGAACTTTCTGAGGTTTTTTGTTTGTTTGTTTTCCTGCAAATTCACTGAGTTGCCATCAGTTTTGAAGTGTTTTTGGAGTTGCAGAAGAGTAGGGGCTAAAACTGCTGGGAGATAGGGGCATAGGAGCCTTGGAGAAAGGTAGACAAGAATTCAAACCTGTGCTCCAACACCTATTAGCTATGTGATTTATAGTAAGTTACATAACCTCTCTGTGCCTTATCTGTAAAATGGGGAAGATCCAATAAGATAACATAGGTAAGGTGCTTAGGAAATTGCCAGGCACATATAAGCACTTGAAATAAGTCACCCATTATTATGAGCCATTTGCTTTACACGCCAGAGGAAGAAAGTCCATCCAAAAGCAAGACTAGGCTCTGGGGAAGCTGGAGAGCAGGGGCCAGTGCTGACTGGAGCTGCGCACAGTCCTTAAGGATTGGGCTGTGTGCCCAGCACGGCCCACTTAAGGACCATTCACAAACATTCACTTCTTAGAAGGTCACTTTAATAATTAGTCTTGCCTTGTTAATTACACTTTACTGATTAGAAACTACTGCTGGGGGTGCTGTGAGTGCTAACTTTTTAGCAGCTGTCTGAAAATAATGGTGACTGATTTTGCTATTGGGCTTTTATCTTTAAATGGCCCCTGTCATTAGGGCATTGTGATGGGAAGGCAAAGAGGAGACTCTGGAGGCCAGAAGACTCTGCTGGTGATTCATGCTCCCTTTCCCGGGCATTTCCCGGCCTGGCATTCAGCTCCAAACCTGAGCTCCCCCACCCCAGCCTACATATCCCTTAGGATCAGGAGACAGTTGCCTGCTTGCAGGGAGATTTAAAAAAAAATCTAAAGTCTGTGGTTTGTAAAAACATTTCGCTAATAACAAATAGCCTGCGTCTGAGGAGAGCCTTCTCTGGGTTCAGCATTCTACACGCACCATCTCAGTTAATGTGCACAACAGTCCAATAACGCAGGTGCCAGTATTCCACCCACTCTACAGCTAAGGCAAAGGAGGCACAGAGAGGTGAAGGGAAGTGCCCCAAGTCACACAGGTAGCAAGTGGCAGAGGTGAAACTTGAACCCAGTCAGTCGTGAATAAAACCAGCAAGTGTGTAAGTAATCTTTGGACTTTGAAACATTCAACCTTGGTCTTTCTCTCCCTTCTTTTTTAATTTTTTTTGTTAAAAAAAAAGGCCTTCAAAAAATAGTAGACACAATTCTGAGGCATAATAGTAGTAACACCATTTGTGTGTGCCAGCTCGTCCCTGTAACACTTACGATGCATCATCTTAGTTAGTCATCACGACAACCTTGAGTTAAGTATCTATCCAGACCCATTTAAAGATGAGAAACTGAGGCTCAGAGAGGTTCAGTGACTTGCCCCAAGGCCACAGAGCTAGTAAGGGTTGAGTTGGGAGCTAGAAAATAAAAGTCTAATAAACTGTCAACCTCGGAAGGGCTGGGTTGAGACGGACCGAGCGGCCGCCAGACCGCGCGCCTCGGCCTTCCTCAAAGCGCCCCAGAAGCGCCGCAGCTGCGGCCTGGACAGGCGGCGGTCTGGGAACCCAGCCCCCACCCTACCCTGCGCTAATGGGGGTAAAGCTCGGCCGGCGCCATCCTGCGAGCCGAGTCTGATAATAGCCCTGATTAAATGGCAGGGCAGCCAAGGGAAGGCCCCCGCCGCCGCCAGCGCCACCGTCGCCGCGCCGACTAAGCAGGGACCGGCAGTGGCGGGGCTCTGACTTGGACGTCTGCGTCCCAGCCCCAGGGACGGCGGCGGCCGGAGCCCAGGCAGCGTCTCTGGCCTCGGGTCCCGAGTGGGAGCCGGTTGTGTCCGAGGGTGGCTCGAGCGCTGTGAGCAGAGAAGCGGGTTTGGGTCTGCCTATCCACCGTTCAGTCGTTCGCAGGGACCCCGAGAGTGGAGCCCTGGAAGGAGTCTTTAGAAGTCAGAGTCCACCTCCAGAGTCATCAAGTGGCGTAACTAAGAGGAGCCGGGCGTACGTCTCCATGGTCCCCACTACCCTGGGCTGCCCGTGGCCTCTCCAAGGTGGAGGTCTGAGACCGACGATGGCGTCTAAGGATGGGGTGGGTTGTGGGGAGAAAACCAGCGGATCCCAGACCCATGAGGTGAGAAAAGTATCGGCTTCCTGCCGTCGCAACGTCCTAACTGGGGTCGCCGCTCCCAGTGCGCTCAGCCGGCGCCAGGCACTGTGCGAGACTCCCTCTTCACAGCTAGGAAAACTAAGGCTCAGAGCAGTCCAGACAGCCCAGGGTCACACGGCCAGCCAAGGACAAAGCTGGCTTTGAACTTCCAAAACTTGGCAGTCTGGCAGTCTGCTTCCAAAACCTGGGGGTACGCGGACGGCGAGCCGGCACAGATTCGCGCCAAGCGGTGCGGAATCCCGAGGGCCATCCCCGCCTCCATCCCCACCCACCTCGCCGCCTCCGCTGCCTCCTGGGAACCTGCTCATTACTCTGTAATTACTCCAGGAAAGAAAAAAAATTACAAAGGCTGCCTGGGCCCGCAGTCCACATGCGACACAGAAAGACCTTTACTTGGCCCGCCTTCTGCTTTGCGTGCCGGGACGGTGGACCGTGGGCATGCGAGTCACACCTACCCACGTTTGGAGGAACAAAGTGCCGGGTCCCGGTGGGCAGAGAACAAAGACATGCACTTGTTTCTGGGCTCTGGGGCTGCTATTTACAAACAGACCAAGAAAATCTAGCTCTCTCCGCCGAACTGCCTCTGCTTCCAGAACAGGAAACCAAACAAGTTAGTGATACAATCCCATATGGGGTGGAGGTTAAGACTGTGGAGCGAAAAGACTTGGGTCGCACAGCCCAGAGGTCATCTTGCTCCGCCATGAAACTCTCCTATCCGTGTGCCACTGAACAAGTGTTAGCCTTCCAAGCCTCATTTTCTACACCTTTAAAACGCACACGATAATGCTACCCGACTGATATTATTATCAGCATTATATATTTCTTGGAAAGCCTAGTGCAGTGCCTCGTACATATTAAGTGCACAATAGAAGCTCTTGGTAATGCATTGAAAAACTAGCATCCAAAATTTGAAATGCATGCAAAACACCTTCAAACTACTTGGGTCAATGGAAGAAAATGCAGTGGAGAGGCTGACTGTGAGCCTCCATCCTTTCTAATGAGGGTGTTCACAGCAGAGAGGCTGCATGTCTGAGCATCTGCAGGGACCCAGCCCCTTCTTTGTGGTGGCATAGGAGTTTCTCTTCCACCACAGAGCCCTGAGTGAGACCCAGAGCCTCTCACAGACCCCAGAGAGAAAGTTGTTTCTTACATTCCTTGAATGCAGGGGGGAAATTGGGGCTCATGAACACACTTCTTGATCAGAGCTAATTTGTATGGTCCCTAAATCTAAAAAGAGGCTTTTTCCAAGTTCCAGAGTTGGCCAATAGTAATGCCTGTAATGTCCTTTGTATTCACACGGACATTACTCCATTTAAACTTCACAACAAACTCTTGATGTAGGTATTATCATCAGTAACCGTATTTCACAGATGTGGAAACAGAGGCAGCACGGCTTGTTCCAAACCCATGTTTCTGATGCCAGACCCCAACACCTTCCTCTGCAAGGGTTTTTATTAAAGTTTATTCTGCCTTATTTGAATTTAACATTGAGCCATTATTCCCCTACGTGCTGAGTCCTTTTAGCTCAATCTTGAGGAAAAGGTAATGTATATTTTTCATATCAATGCTCTTTTTTACATCCTCAGCTAGGCTTTGAATCTTTGACAGGCAGGGATCTGATGCAGGTTGTCCCTCCTCATCCCCAGCCTAATAAGCCAGTGCCTGGCCCAGAATGAATGAACGCCAACGCATAGGTTGAATTTGCTATCTCTGCTCCTTGTTTCCTCAAGTCTTTAACACAATTTCTATTTCTTGTGGTTTTTACATGCTTATTATCGATGTCTCCCACCACACTGTGAGTTGCATGAGGCAGGAATTTTAGGGTTCGGATCACTGATCTATTCCTGGAACCTAGCCTAGTGCTCAGCCCAGAGTAAGTACCAGGTAATACTGGATGAATGAAAAAATTCTCTGCATTCTTTATCTTTTATGAGATGCATACATCTTTGTTCCCTTACATAATCCGTGCTTCAAGTTGTCTGGAGCACGCTGACATTTGGAAATAGACACCCAAGCCCTTATTGGGTTTATTTTGCCGTCCCCAGGGAAGATGGTGAGCTTCAATCCATGGCTTCTAGGCTGACTTGCAAGGGAAGCTGGCGGCAGAAGCTTGGAGGACGACATCCTGCCTTTGTCTTCTCCATCTTGATCTCCCAAACCTCCTGATAAGGACGTGGATAGGTTGTCACCAAACAGCTGGCACCGGTTCATGAAGAGCGAAGGTGGGACGTGCTCCAGCAATCGCCAGAGAGGACAGGGTGCATGTGGTTGGTGGAAGGCTCGATCATCTTCCAAAATGCGGCGATCGTTATAAGTTTAATTAGGTGACATATCCCAAACTGGCACTGCTTTGCGAGAGGAAGGGCGCTGGCAAGACAGCTGTGGTCGCTCTTCTGTGGAAGTTGTCTCATTTAGTTTCGAGGGTTTCTTTAAACAACTAAGAAATCGCAGCTCAGTAAGCACGCTGGTGCCGCCTGTTTGGCTGAGGTGTGCACTATCCATGCAGGCCCCACGCGTCCGCACTGGCGGCCCAGAGCATCCGGCCAACAGGACCTTCACTCCGAAGCAGGGGACTGTCGTCTGTCCACTTTCCTCCTCCCAGCCGGAGTTCCCGCTTAATCAGTCCAGCGCGCGCGGTAATGCAGGAGAGACGCTTTCAAAGCTAGAGATCGCCGCTCTACTGATTATTATCAGTGTAATTTCGATTAAATTCTTAACCTTCCGGACAGGGTCGGGACTAGGGTGAGAGCCCAAAATTTAAGGGGGCGCCAAAAAACTCAGTAATCAAGAAATAATTTAATGCAGTAATTTAAAAAATCAAAATTCATGCAAAAAATTCATGATGCGCAAAATATCTAAGCTTTAAGTAAAGACAGGATCCATCAGCCGCCGGGAAGTTGGCAAGAGTAAGGCGGCGACATCCCAGTAGGAGGGTTGGAGAAGGAAGACAGGAGCAGGCGTGGAGGAGGAGGAAGGAGGGTGGAGGGAAAGGTGAGAGTGGGTCTGGATTCCTCACTCACAGGGTCAGAAAAGATCTTTCTTTGCTGTTCTTGGGATCATGCTGCGAGTTTTGCACTCAGCTCCAGCGCACGGGTTCTTCCCTGGTTAGGAGGCCTGGAGCGCCGAGGCCCGGTCCCTGCTGTTCCGAGCTCATGGGGGACGAACTGGGAAGCGAGTGGTCGCGGGGGAAAGCGGGAGGGTCGCGGCCCAGAGGGAGCATTCTCTGAGGAGGCTCTGAGGCCCCGCTCCTGACCTCTGCCCCCCGACCCAGGGGAGCGGCGCGGTGGGAACCGGCGGAGGCCCGCGCGGGCGCCAGTAGCTGGGGGCGCGGGGGCTGCGCGCACCCAAGCTTCAGGCCAGCGTGAGCCTGAAGTCCGGCCGGGTAACTTCGTGGTACCGCGGTTCCCGCACTCAATGACCTTTCCCTTCACCACCAGGACACGGGCCCTGGAGATGGGCGCAACCTGTCTAGGTCCACACGACATCCTTTCCCGTGGTCCCACACCTGGGCGCGACTGTGAGGTCCCGGGCGGAAAGCGCGCACGCACACACCACCAGGGACGGTCAGATGACAAGCTCCGGCCGCGCCCCTCGAGGAGCCGATCTTGCCCTTAGAGCCTGGACTGGGCGAGGGCTCCTCGAACGGGAGCTGCCGGGCGCAGAGCCTTCCGGGGTGGGCCCGAGGCCTGGACGTTCCGGGCCCATCCTTGCAGCCTGGGCTGGAGGGGGCGCTTCTCGGGGACCACATGGGTTCAAGAAAACTTAATCCTGCCAGGTTGTGCGTCTGAGCCTCGGCGGGGCTCCTCAGAGAAGCTGGGACCCGCCCTGTCGCTGCGCGGTGATTTCCGAGGCCGCGCAGCGCGCTCTCTACCCGGCGCGGGAACGCGCGCTCCTCTCGGCGCGCCTCGGGGACCTGCAGCTGCAGGCTCCGAGCGGCTGCGGCCGCCCTCCCCTCGCTGCTTTGGGTGTCTTTCCTGTTCGGTAAACCGAATTTGGGAATCCAAAGCTCCGAGGCCCGTTACTATTGTTTTAAAAGCATTTACCAGAAAGAGGGGAAGAGAGGATGGGGACGCGATCTCGGGCCACTTTCGGGAGTAGCTGCCCGTGTGCCGAGAAACGGGTCTCCTTTCTCACCTTCTCTCCCGCGATCACCTCGGGTGAGAGGTGGCGCCTTCCGTTTGGTCCCGCTGCCCCAGCGCAGCTCTTGCTCCCGGTGCCGGCAGCTGGTCGGGGTGACTAGCAGGGGACCAGTCCCTGCCGCTGTCAGCGGAGGGTTCTGCGTTAGCGTTCGTTAAGCCAGGGACCATTGGCCAAAAGCGGGAAACCGATTACTTCCTGGACAGTTCTTGGGGTCGACTAACTTTTGAGTTCCGGAGGCTACAAATGAGAATTTGAAAAGGTGGCGTGTTTAAGGAGACATCTTCCACTTCTCCATACAAACTCCGTATAACCAAACAGATGTATAACCAAAATTTTAAATTCCTAGGCTCTCAAGTTTAACACAATGTGAATAATGGTCCACTACCACCATGTGACCCCAATCCTCTACATGCATTCCCAAACTGTCTACACAGACAAATCTCTGCGATCGGGAAGTTGCAGTTCAAAATCAAATATAATAAAATTCATACTTATGTTTTACTTATATTGGGGTAACTGTTAAGGTTACTTATGGTTTAGGCGCTTTACTCAGGTCATCTCATCAATCCACAGAGCCATCTTCCAGGTTGGAATAAATTATTGGTCTTATTTTAATGTAGATGATGAAAGAGAGGCTTCTCAGGGCTAAAGCGGGCTAAAGTCAAAACTCAAAGCCTTCCCCGAGTCCAGTGAACTTGCCGGTATCCGAAAGCAGCGCCCGCCCGCCTGTCGTCAGCCTGAGAAGGGCCTGGAGGGACGTGTTAATGTGATTGCTTTGTTCCAACCTCCTCTGTGGCTTTACCTGTTAACTCGCGCTAACACTGGGGTTTTGAAGGGACCTCAGAGGTCAGCGGTCTTGGCTTTGGGACGGCTTTGAATCACCCTTTGACAGCACCTTTTTGCCAAGCACCGGTTCCCCGTTTTTATAGCACCATATTGATTTGCAAAGGCAATAAATCTAAGAGAAGAGACAGTGTGCCCCCGATAATGATGTTGTAGTATACATTTTACTGCAGCTGTTTCAACACCAACAAGATGCATAGCTTCTTAGGGATTCCCAAATGGCTCACCTTTCGAGCCCGGATTTGTTTCGAGTGGCCTTTTCAATTCCTCTGGTTTGCCTCCTGCCTCCGCGCGCACTCGCTTAGCTTTCTTTGCTTTTTTTTTTTTTTAACCTTTAATAGGGTGAATAATCGGAGTTCTCTGCCCACAGGAGACCCAGAACGGGGCTAAGGCAGCGTGGGCAATTGGAAAAGGAAGTGGATTGGGAGCAAGTCAGCTTTCCCCTTGCTCCTCCAATTCTTCTAAAAATGTCCTTTTCATGAATTATTCAAATTCCAGTTTGACTCATTAAGATAATTTAGAAAAGATACAGCGTTTCCTCTGTGTAGAAATGCAATGACAAGATTTTTTTTAATCGAGGTATAATTCCACAATTAAGTTTTGAAAACTAAAACCAGCAAACAAGATCTTCGACATCCAGTTGAAGCATGTATTAAGTTCTAGACTAACCATGACATCATCCCCTCCCCAAACAACCAAATAAAACCTCTTGACAAAATCTTCCTTTTTGGCCAAACCCTAAGCATTTGAGACAGGAAAGGAGCCAGTGTGTGCCTTACATTCAAAAGAAGGAGCTGCCACTGTTGCACTGAGGTTGGGGGGGGGGGCTTTAATAACCGCAAGGTCTGTGTTGTCCAAAACCAGCAGCGGACTAAAGATTCAAGAATGGAAACCGATCAGTAGGCGCATCCAGTGGTTTCGCCTCTATTCTTACTGCAGTTTGACCTGCAAGCCTTCTGCTCTCAGCTGGCGTTAGCTGTATTATCGATCTCCCCCCAGAAACAGCCCAGGCACAGGCTGCAGGGCCAGGGTGTTCAAGGCCGTCGCCTGGAGTGCGGGTCCTGCGCTGGGCGGACTGGAGGGGAGATGGACCCCTCCGCCACGCCAGATCCGGTTTTACTCTCTCAAAAGCAAATGGAGATGGGCTAGACTACGGTGTAAACCTCTTCCAGCACAAGTCTATGGTTTTACGAATTTTCCCAAACGTTTACACATACACCCTTTGTACATCGAGGCTAATACCCGCATACGTTTCATAGTCACCTACAAGAAGCCCCTTGTTAGAAACTATTGGTACACGACGACAAGACAGGCTTAAACTATGACCCTCCCAGATGTCACCATTTTACTTATATAAACGTTCTCAACTTTCGACTTTCAGTTTTTTCCCATAAGTTTATTTCAGGAGCTGGGGGAGGGGGTGCAGTGAAGGGAGAAAAAGACTGGTGGGAAATGGGGGCTGTTTTTTTTCTTTCTTTCTTTCTTTTAAGATCCACCAAGAGGTTCCTAATCGCCAGACCGACTGGCTGGAAAGGAGCGCAAATATTTACATGTACAGCTTGAGTGTGTGTGTCAGCCTGAGTTTACACGGCTCCAAGTGAAGCGGATTACCCTGCGAATTCGGAGAATTTGAGTTATTCAAGCTGAACAAGGCCAACAGCACGACCCCCACGGGGCCGTGGGAAGTCCTGGTCGCAGCCGAGCTTGCGAAGCAGAAGGTTCGGTGTCAGCCAAGCCTTGGCGCTGTAAGGCTCGCACTCTCCCACTGCGCGTCGCGTGGTCCCCGCAGGGTGTCGCGCCCCCAACACTGAGTCCGCGCCTACCCCTCGCCTTCCCTTCAGTCGAGGCCCCATTTTCCAGAGTCCTTCTCGGGAATAGGAGCCCCGGGTGACAGGCGCACCGGTGTGCAGCAGTAGTCGTTGTTCTGAGAGAATCCTTTGCCAAGTGCTCACAGCCCTCCCTTAGCGTATCTTTTGCAGAGCTGCGTCTCTCCAGACCCACTGTCAAGCAGACAGATTTTGGAGCCCCACGAGCGCGGGGATCCAGCCCTGCGGGCTGTCCCGCAAACGGGATCTGGCTCGTTGTCGCAGGCTCTGCGGCGCCGGTTTCCGCTCTACTTAGCGTTACCCAACTTTCTTTTGAAACTTTGAGCACCGGTTAGAAAAAGAACAGAAGAAGCCAAGAACTCCCCAAGGCTTCCTCTGGTCTAGGTTCCCGCACTGGGCCACTCCGGAATCCCGAGTCTTAGGCCGGAACAAAAATGCCCCTTCCCGACGGTGCGCACCTCCCTCCTGCCCTGGGACAGCGAGACCAGGCGGGGGGCGTCAGCGGCGGCCGCGCCAGCTTGACGGTGGCACCCCTTTCACCGAACGGGTGCCAGGTTCGCGGCCGGCTGCACTTCGAGAGGCCGTGCGGGCGCCGCGCCTGGGGCGCGCCCTCCCCGCCCGGCCCGCGGCCCCGCCCCCGGCGGCGGAATCAGGAAGCGGTGACGTGGGACGGCGCTGACTGGCTGCGGGTCGCCGGGATCGCCGCCGCCAGCAAATTAAGGCGCAGGGCTGTGAGCGCCCGGGCGCAGTGTCCTCCGTGCCGCGCTGCACTCCGCAAGCCCTCGCTCGGGCTCCCTGGTGTCCGCCCCCTCTCAGCCGCGCTTGGCCAGTCGCCACCTCCCTGTAGCTTGGGCTGCTTCGGCTGTCCCCAGCGGGGGAAGGGAGGAAAGACGCGGAGTGGGTGCTGCAGGACCCCTGGGCTTTGCGCAGCTGATGCTCGTCTCCAGCTTCCGGCGGGGCAACCTGTGGTTCTGCGGAGAGCCCCGGTGCTTGCGCACCCGGTTGAGCCCGCGGTTGGTCCTCTCCCGGCCTCTCCGGCTAGTGCGAAGTCTCTGCGGCTCGAGGGCTTTGCGGTGGGGGAGAGGAGAGGCCAGTGTGGAGCTCTTGGGAGGTTGGGGCTGACTCATCTGGAGTCCCCGGCTCCGCTGTGATTGCACTTGGAAACTTTGCGCTGTGTTTCGGTCTTTGTCTCACTTGGGGAAGCTGGACGGCCGTTCGGCAGGCCCCGTCCCTGGGCAGGACCGCGCACTGGGGGCCATGGAGTTCACGGCGTCGCCCAAGCCCCAGCTCTCCTCCCGGGCCAACGCCTTCTCCATCGCTGCGCTCATGTCGAGCGGCGGCTCCAAGGAGAAGGAGGCCACGGAGAACACCATCAAACCCCTGGGTAAGTCAGGCTGCCTGTCTGCGGTGGGCAGGGGCAGGGGTGTTGCGCATCTGCCTGTCCCTCTGCACTCTGGCTGCGGGAGGCTCGCGAGGGCCGGCTTGGGGCAGCTTCTGACCCTCAGGCCATAGGCCATACGTTGGGGGTGGGAACTTTTTTCTTTTAGGCCCAAGTTTTCTTTGGGGGCTTAAATACAACCGGTTCGCATCTCGTATATGCACTAGTCGCTCTCCCTACCATTTGTCTAGAATCCCCATGTCAAGTCGGACATAGGTGTGTGTGTAACTTTGTTGGGATAAAAACATTCAGGGATAAATAATAATAAACCCCTTTTAAGACTCGACAGGATTTACGATGCATGTAACACCTGTTTGTGCATTTGAAACCAAGGAGACTAAGGGACTTCACAAAAAACTAGTTTAATTTTGTTTTTCCTCTGACTTAAATAGACTAAACAGAGTCAGCTCCTTAAAACCAGCGTCAAGTGCTGTAGAATAAGCCAGTTCTTCCTGCATGAACGATTTTCTTCACAGAAGCTCTAGACTTATCTGTAAGACATCATTTTATTACTGCCGTCATTTTCAGTGGAGGTTGGCAAAAACATTAGCCAGTAACCATTTCCCAAATTCCTCAACTTTTAGCTATACTGTTTATTTAACAACCTTTACCATTTATAGAAGATACTAGACTCAGAGTAATGGGAGAAAAGGGATTATGTTCCCCTTAGCACAAGTGAATTGTGTGGGAAAGAAACTGCTGGAGAGAAGTGTTTCAAAGTCCTTTACAATTGAGGGAGAAAGAAGTGTTCTCGTCATCACCTCTTGGATCCTTGAGAAATAATTATTCCACATCCTGATCATCTGGTAGCCCTAAAACAGTGAAAAACATCAAATAGCAAGCTTAGGGTAATATTTCTTTAACTTGCCCTAATTTTTTCCTTCTTTCTCCCTGTCTTTCCCAACACTTTAACACCTCACATCTGAAACAGTAATAATATGAAAGATGAAGTGTTAGTCTCTGGGTGGAGAGAGAAGAGAGAACTAAAATCCCTATCACAACTTAGAACCAAGGAAAAGGAAACTGGAAGATCTCCAGAAAACGTAATGTCAGAAAGTCTCTTCTCCAAGATTTTCACTCCCTTCCCTTGTTTCTTCCCACCCACTCTCCCATCTAAATCTAAACCTGCCAAAGAAATGGAAACAACCAAACAAACCTCAACTGTTTAGGAAAAAATTAGCCACCAGTTTATTTCAAAGTTATCTTCGTGGGTCTTTTGAAAATTATCCACTCGTATTTCGGTGGCCTCCAAATTCTCTACAGACCACCATCACAGTGTGGTAGCTAGCAGGAAAAAAGGATTTCAGGTTCAAGTTCCTGACAGAAGCACAGACAGCAGACTGGAAAACATGTCCGCTTCAGCTCCACTGTCATCTCAATGCTGCTTCCTTCTCTATTTATTTTCCTGAGAAAACTACCTTTTATCTAAATTCTAAACTATAAAGCCATTCCCAGGTCACAGCCCCCCGACATACACATACACACACAGTCTGTAAAATGAGCGTCCCTCTCCAAGGTTTAGAGATAGGCTCTGAAATAACCAGAAGGCATTCTTGTCCCTTTCATGGGCCAGCTCAGCAGAGCACAATTAGTGACTGTAAGCTGAGGACTCCGGCAAGAGAGAAGCCTAAAGGTTCTGTTAGGAGAGAATGTGGTACCTTGAAGCACTAGTGAGAAGTTGGAGCCATTGTAGGGTCGGGGTGGAAAGTGCCTCGTGATTGCTCATTTAAATACATTAAGTCTATTTAGAAGAACTGCCTTATACCGCTAGAACATTTCTTTAAAAAATTCTTTTTAATTGAAATATAATTGACACACAACATTGTGTTAGAGCATTTCTGTATCATTTTCTTCCTCTTCCATGTCCCATCCCTGACACATGGGTTAGTCTGGGGCTTAGGCAGTTTGCCTTTTTCGATTGTCAGAAAATAAGAAAATTTCTAAGGCTACTTGTTATTTTCCTATAAAGACATTATGTGAATGTGTTTCTGAAAATATTAGTAGAAAATAAGATTTTTGCCATGGCCTGGTTCTCTTTGAAATTGAAAATATAAGGATTAGATAATTAATTTGATTATTCTGAAGTTAAAACATTTCCATGAGTTGGATTATTATTGTAAGAGAAGAAAAGGTAAAAATTCTCCATTTCCTGCTTGCCTGCCTCAAGTCAAAGAGAAATATGGGAAATAAAACATTTTATATGATATATACATCATCTATATGTACATACGTACGTTTAGGACTTGTTTTGGTTCCGTGAGGGCACTTAGAACAGAGTTGTTTGGAGATCGGTTTCACGTTGCGGATTCAAGTAGTTTCTTTTTTAAGGGATGCAAGATAATTGGGACAATTACAAAAGTCCCCCTGTATTCCATCAAAGTGACTGGTGTAGTCCCAGGCCCTTATCAGCTGTGGAGGAGAATGCTTGGTTCGTCGGCAGTGGTATTCCAGCCTGATGGTGGATGGCAAAGCATTCTTCCTACTTTAATACTTGGTTAGCCTGGGTTTGGGATTGTTTCCTCACTTCTAGGACCTTTTTGAGAGAGATGGAAAAAAAATACACACATCATCCTTCAAACAATTGTTTCAAGCATGTTCTAAAAATGGCCCAGAGAGTTCACTCCTGTGATTTAACAAGCTATGTGCTGGAGTCTTTCATAAGATCTCAGGCTGGGAGGGATATTGTAAAAATGCCCTAATCAAATATCTTAAAGCCTAAGAAACTGAGAGCCAGGCAGAGAAGTGAAGTAACAATTTTTTTTAACTGCATCTCCACTTTTTTCCCCCTGCCCCCCTTTCATTTTTTCTTATGGAGAGAGGGCTCCAAGAAGGAAGGGAAAGTTCCTTTCAATGTGAAGAAGATGTTGATCTCTTCCTTGGTTTTTCTGGAGAAAAGTCTTTCCTGGTTGTCAGAGGCAGGACTGGCACTGGATCCCACAAGCTGTGAAGTCTAGAATGTGGGAGGGATAGCAATAGCAAGACTTGCTTTTTATCATTCCCGATCACCACCTTTCCCTTATCCACTCCTCACATTTTTATTCTCTGAAGTGGGTTTCAGTAATGGTGGCAACAAACCATGGCTCTGGAACTCACTCATTTGGTTCCATGAGCAAGCATTGGGCATGTCACTCCATGGGAATCTCACACCTGTATAGTGATGGGTTATTGCTACCTCCCTGGAGTTTCTGAGCTTAGCTTTTCCAAAGTCAATCCAGCTGCCTATTTTAGTTGTGCTGTTCTCTTTCCTGTATTTTTGCTTGACAACATTAGCTGTCATTCTCCCTTCTCTTTGCCTGCAGAACAATTTGTGGAGAAGTCATCCTGCGCCCAGCCTCTGGGCGAGCTGACCAGCCTGGATGCTCACGGGGAGTTTGGTGGCAGCGGCGGCGGCAGTAGCAGCCCCTCCTCCTCCTCTCTGTGCACTGAGCCACTCATCCCCACTACCCCCATCATCCCCAGCGAGGAGATGGCCAAAATCGCCTGCAGCCTGGAGACCAAGGAGCTCTGGGACAAATTCCACGAGCTGGGCACGGAGATGATCATCACCAAGTCTGGCAGGTAGCGGGGCCTTGGCGGGTGAGGAGTGGAGAGATGTGACTGACGCCCTGGGGGGCTTAGAGCGTTTCCAGGAACTGGGCAAACACCGCAGGTCCTGAGCACGGAGAGAGCGCTTCGCTCAAGGAGGGCTTCTTTCCACGGACTTGGTTTTGGAAAGAGCGGCTGAGACAGATGTCCAAGCGTTGCTTTCTCGGGATCTGGCCCTGGAATCCCCACCTCGGCCTTGAGAAGGGCACAGGGACTGGAGATCTCCGCCCCCTGCAGCCCGGGAGAGCTGGTGTGTGTGTGTGTGTGTGTGTGTGTGTGTGTGTGTGTGTGTGTGTGTGTGCGCGCGCGCGCGTGTGCAGAGTCAGCCTCCGGAGGGAAGCAGGAACTCGCGCCCCTCGGGGCGCAGGGCGGGCTGCTGGGTGCTGCGAGGGAGGCAAGTAGCTTCCCTTTTATTGGCCTCGATTTGCAGAAGCCGCCAGCTACCATTAAAAACTAAAATTCAAACCTGGGCGGAAGAATGAAATTTGAAACGATTTACACTCTCGGTGGGACGGAGCCCGCGCGCGGCGGGGCCCTTGGCGCCGCAGCCGGGCGGGCTCAGGGCGGGCAGGAAGCCGCGGGTGCGGGCGGCTCCCGGGCCTGGGGCAAAGGCTCCGGAGGTCCGTGGCCCTTGGCTCCTGGTCGCTCAGCTCTCAGGACTCTGGGAAATACTCCCAGGGTCTCCCGAACCCCAACCTTGAGAACCCCTCTCTCGCTTTCTACAACAGGAGCGAGTTTTCTCGCTGCAAAGCGAGGAGGTTGCGCGAGTCGGTCCGCTTCGGATACTTCGGATCCAGGAGCCTAATGGGTTTTATAATGTAGCATAGGATTTTCCCTAATCACAGACCTTCGGGTATTAAAAAAGTAAAACTAAACTTTTCACCTAGCAATGAAGACTCCTGTAAAGATGACACTTAAAATTACTTAGGCTTGAGAGAAGGTCGATCTCCATATTCACATCTCTGGCTTTACAGGAAACAGAAAGGGTTTGGGGTCCGTAGGGAAGGGAGTTGGGCCCTTTTCCTCTCTCCCTACGTCGGGTCAGCTCATGAGGCAGTTTGAGCTGGGGCCGATTCTTTTTGTCTCCCTGTATCAGGAGGATGTTTCCTACCATCCGAGTGTCGTTTTCGGGCGTGGATCCTGAGGCCAAGTATATAGTCCTGATGGACATCGTCCCCGTGGACAACAAGAGGTACCGCTACGCCTACCACCGGTCCTCGTGGCTGGTGGCCGGCAAGGCGGACCCTCCGCTGCCAGCCAGGTATGTGTCTCCAGATAATCCGCTTGGGCAAAATGCGTGTTAACACTGCTGGCAGAACGAACGGCTCTGGGCCCTGGTTGTTTGAGTTTTAAGCAGGTCTGTTTTTAAAGCCCTGAGCTCTGGTAAGAGAGCATTCCAAGCCCAGACACTCCAGGACTGACTATACAAAACATGGGTTAGTTTCTGAGGAAGGCCGAGTCTGTGCATAGACAGAATTCTGTATTTAATTTTATCTTTTCTCACAGTTCATTTCCTTAAATTTCAATTGGATTGTTTGTTAGGAATCTGGACCCATTTCGTGTGGCACCCATCATTTCTAGTTGGCTACTTAAAAATCCTTTTTAGGAGAGTACATTTTAGTAAAGTGATTGCTTATAGTAAATATTTGTTAACTATGTGGTTATATCTGCACAGAATAAACATTTTGGTAAAATGTGGTTGCTTTTGACCAGTAAAGGGCTCAGAGATTTTAAGTGAAAAATGAAACTCTTTTTTTCCTCCTCTCCATAATAAGTTTAGTGGATGAATGTAATTCAACATCAGGCTAATATTCTTTTACGAGAAACATTGCTCAATTAATATATTAAGTATCATATATGTTTACATTTGTGCTATTCATTGGTAATAATGTTTTTCCAGGACAACCCTGTTTAAAAAAGTCGCATGCAAACCTTTACTGTGGCTGCTTTGCCCAAATGAGCATTTTCGGGGAAAAAGCATGTATTTGTCTATGTGACTAGTAATAGCTGAAGTTACAGGGCTTTAACTGTATACATTAGTACAAACAAAGAATATTAGCTGACTTTACATTTAGGGTTCTAAAATCAAGCCTCCCAGCTTTTAAGTTGTTTTATGATTAATTTTTGTAATTGAAAGTTCATATCAGAGCTAAGAATTTATTTAAATGTACAGATTTAGGAACTTTGAAGTTATGGCTGTTTCTTCGTAAGTATCTAGTCTGGAGTCTTAGACAAGGCACAGAATCAACACAGACAATTTTCACATACAGTTCAGACAGCATATTAAGCTCACTTAGTAGTTGATCACATTATCAAGCTTGCACTCTGCTAAATGCACTAGAGAAGAGATCAAAAGAAGCCTTTCAGAGTTTTCCATTCCCAGGAGAGACTAGGAAGGACATCTTCCCAACCCTCCAAATCAGTATATTAAATACAGTCAGGACTAAGAAATTTTAAAAAAATTAACTTTTTTTTAATTGAGCAAGATTCACCAGTTTACAATAGACATTAAAATGAATAGAATTAGAGTTCTCTAGTATACTATTAAATAGTCGATTCACGTGACTCTCAAGCTCCTTTCTAAATTTTACAATATTGTTTTAAATGAGGGAAGGGGTATTTTAGCAGATTCCTAACCATTTTTACAAGCAGACTCCCCCCCCCCAAGGCTTTCCTCTAAGAAGTTAATCACTCTTATTTAGCATACGTTTTCTTCCTATCTGAAGGTATGGAGAACTGGTGCAGGCCAGCAGGACTTTGGAAATATGACATGCCTTGTTTACGTTACTAATCTGTTCTGGTCAGAGAAGGAAAGCACGTACCAATACGCTATCTTAACTGAAGCATGTTTAAGCTATTGCTGGAATTTTAAGTCCCAGGGGACTTGAGAGAGGAGGGGCTTCCTGTATGCTTTTTCATTCATCCTAGCTTATTTATATTGATAGTAGATAAAAATATTTTAGTGCATTATAGGATAGAAATATTCTAGATAATTTAAGCAACCCTTCTTCATCATTATTAAAAGAAATAGTGATGTATTTTCTCGCTCCATAAGGGAAAGGCGAGGACCTTGGGAGGTGACCATTTGGTACTGGTGGTGGAAATTCCTTGTGGTTCTAGTTCTTCAAAGCATTTTATTTTAGACTGAAGTTCATCAGTCAGTTGTTCCTAATCAGAGGAAATAATGCTTGACAATATCATTTGATCATAATAATGGGGAAGACATTATACATGATCTAAAATAGTTATATTTTCATAGAGGCCATTTCCCTTTCTTTAAAGTAATTGATATTTAAATAAATTAATCTTTATTAATGTGATTACATATGGTGAATTGATACTTAAAGAAGGAACATTTCATCAGCTTCTAGGACTTTAAATAATTTTGAACCCTTTTTGGTGGGGTGGGTAGGATGTGGTGCTGATCAGTAAGACAACTGCACCTATAAAGTCATAGTCTTGGAAGGGTGACACTTGAAAAGCTCCTATGGTTGTGTCATCAGACAATATGTCAATTGAAAGGCAATTCTGAGCACTCTTCCTAAAAAAAAAATCAAACAGGCAGACACACAAACATCTAAAGACTTTAAAGTTCTCATCAGGATATGGCAAGAATCCTTACTGCTGTCAGCCTTTTGTGTGCTTTGCTTCTGGTGGGCTTTGTGAGTTTCAGCACGTGCACCCACTTCTTCTATTCTTAGTCCTCTGGGTGACAAACCTCGGCACAGACTTCTTGTTCTTTACAAGCAAAGCGTTTTGTGACTTTTTTTTCTTGCCTTTGCTCCAACCAGCAGGAACACTCATCCACCACACCCATGTTAGCCAAACCGTAATGTTTATGTTTAATTATAGTTATAAGGATCCTATACACAATTTAAATATAAATAACCTGTTACATGGATAAAGGAATTTGTCCTATTAAATCAAGGATATTTCCTTCCCCTCTCATTAGTTCTACAATCTCCCCTGACTTCAGAAAAGCTTTTGTAGACTGGATACCAACATTGGGATTTACCCAGAGTTGTACTTTGTGTGATACTTGTAGATAGAAAAAAATGGCCTGCGTTTAACTGTGAACGAGTAAAAGAACGGCTTGTACATAGCAACTGATAAATACTTGATAAATACATTTTTCCCATCAAAGCTTTTTTTGTTTGTTTTTTGCTTAGGTTGTTTACACATAAATACACTGAATAAATAGAAGCTCACTCAGCTTGTTTTTACTTTTATTTACTGAGCAATTAAACAGATGGTGAAAGTAGTAGTATTTAAGGTACCTGGGGGAGCAACAGACTATGATCTGTGGACTATTAATGGTTCCCCAGGTCCCTGTGTTAAAAGTACTCTGTCTTGTATTTATAAAGAACACGAACTTTAAACTGAGCCACCTTCAAGTTGAAATGAATGGATTCTCTAGACTTGTTTCCTCTTTTAAATTCTTTGTCCTCATTGCTTTTTAGCAATGTTTATACTAGGAACTCATTATGCAATTAGTATAACCTAGTCTTTCTTTTGAAAATACCTGCAACAATAAGATCTTATATTTGACAGAAGCAGACCAGTAGTGGATTAGATAGATGGAAAAAAACCCACCTTTAAAAATGGCTTGCTCAGCCATTTTTATGGAAAATTTATTAAGTATTATCCTTTTTAGATCATTGGTACAGAAAGAAACACATTTAGATGTTTTAGATTTATTTTGGTATTGTTGTATTATTAAACTTGAGATTATATGGGGCAATAAAATTCACCATTTATATGAGGTTTTTGTGTTCCTTTTGAATCAGACTATTTTATAACCCACAGAGAGCAGTTTTTAAAAAAATGTCTCAATAAAATTCTCTCATAATTTTCTTAGGCTGTATGTACACCCAGACTCTCCTTTTACCGGCGAGCAGCTGCTCAAACAGATGGTGTCTTTTGAAAAGGTGAAACTCACCAACAATGAACTGGATCAACATGGCCATGTAAGTGCAGAACCTTGGACTGTGTGGATTCCCTGAGATGGAATGGAGAAGTCCCATAAAACATCCTCCGTCTAAGTCTCCACCTTCTCTCCCTCTCCTACCCTCCATCTCTGAGTCATTCTATGACAACATCCATGTGTCCTTCAGGGAACCTTGACTACTATTGTCAAGAGGTCATTTACAGGGATACTCTGCCATTTCTATGCAAGAGGGTTAGGGACCTTCAGCACCATGGATTTCCTAAGACTTCTGCAACTGCTCTACTACCAGCACCAACTACACAAAGGCTACTATAGCTTGTTCTTGGATTAAACATCTAATTTCTGTCAGTGATATATCAGATAACACAGCATAAAGGGAATGGGGCTGAGACCTCCTATGGAAGTTTCCCAAAGGGTGTTCTATTGGACACATTCAGTGAGATGCAATAGAACAAAAGGGTTTTATGTTCAAATACATTTGGGAAAGTGCTGTTTACTCATTATATATCCCCTTTGTAGAGAGTCTTATGAATATTAAAGCACAGTGAAGTCTTGCAATTAAAAACAAAACAATATGATTTTGTGTCAATAAGGAGTTCATCAAAATGTGGAAAAAAGAGAAATTGGAATTCTGAGCTCTTATCAATGGTTAATAGAACAAATAACCATTGATACAGGCCTTTACACATTTGATCATATTGCTTTTTAAGGAACTATCCGTGATGTTAGTCCATGCTGTTAAATAAAGATTTACATAAAAATTCTGTTTTAGATCTTATGCTAAGAAAACTTAAGGCAGACTTGCATACTTCTTTTGGATGAGGAGAATACTGTTTCTTTTTTTGCCTCAATTGCCAGAAAGCACCATGGTATTTTCATAGCTTATTTCTTTGGTTTAGATATTCTGATATAATTATACTCTCTCTTATCCCCTTTATTAAGGCTCTTGTTACTTAAGGTTTTAGTTTTTTATTGGATTTATGCAAGTTAGAAGAAGAGTTTCAAAACTTTTCTCAAAAAAGATGGTTATAAGTAGATAATAGATTAGAGAGTTCTAGACATGGTTTCAAATGGTTAGATTGAATCTGGAACCAAATAATTGGCTTCAGGCATCGCCTCTATCCATTTGCCCACGGGAGACCTCATTTATCAGGACTAAGTCAGAGTAATCAGGTTAACTTAGGACTCTGCTGGTGGCACCATTGGGATATTGGAAGTAGGTTAACAGGTTTCTGTTATTTTATGTATTGGAAAAGGTAATTGACCTTTATCTTTAAGGATGTTGACATAATTGTCCTTTTTTCTTTTTTTAAAATATGTGTCCATTGACGGATTTTTTCTCTTTTCAGGCTAAAATTTATGAAGTATGAGAGACATTTTCTGTAGGGCAACTATCATTCTTAAAGTCATTCATAGGAAAATTTCTTGGGCTCCACTGAAATCTTCACAGGGAGAAATTTTTATGGTTCTGGTATTTTCTACATGTGAAGCTTTTAGAAGAACTGTTTGAATCTTTCCAAAAGGACTTGAGAGTTCATTTTGAGATCAGCTCTCCAGGACTGATGTTTTCCTTTTTGCATCAGCTTCATGGGTGGGAAGAGCACTAAGCTGTATTTCAGGAGCTCTGGGTTCTAGTCTGATTATGTCAGGACTAGGCCTTGACAAATTGTTTTGTCTTAGGTGGTTGCTAATATCCATTTTAGCATTAAAATTTTACTACTTAATATAATCTTTTGTTATCAGAAATAGTGTGTTCTGAAAACAAGGAAAGACTTTTAGATCCTGTGCTTTTTAGCCAAGTTCTTTGACTCAGTCCTGAAGAAGCCCCTATTATAGCTGCATTTTTAGTTTTATAACAGGAAAATTTCTTATTTCTGGGAATTTACTTTGACAAAGTGGAGTCCACATTTCTATTAGTGTTCCTTAGCCCCATGAGGGCTTGAGCAGAGTCAAGGAGCCCTGGTGTCTGAGACTCAGTCTGAGGTCTGAGTCTGTCCGGCACCCTTTCCCAAAGGAAACTGACCTAGGGGTGGTATAAGTAGGGGAGAGGGGATCTTATTTAAAGCTTAGGGCTTTTTCCATTGTGTGCCTGAAAAATTTGAAAATTCTTTCTATTTTCTTAGTAGAACATGTAATGAATGCTCAGGTTTTTTCTTATGTCAGTATTAGGAGGTGAATGTTTGCTTTTGTCACTTCGAGTTTATTCCAGTTTTATGACTGAGCATAGATATATATCTTGAACTCCTTGAAATAAACTCATTTTACAAAGAGATCACTTTTTTTTAAAGTTTATTTTGATTCATTTGAAGCTCTTGTTTCAGTTATTCTTATTCAGGTTTGGGATCATAAAAAGGTGGCATGTTCAGAATTCAATACCAGTTAATGCCCTGTAACTTTGAGTTGGCTTACATCTCTGCACAGAGAGAGATTGATTCTGCTTCGATTATCTCACAGTGACTAGTATTTAACTCTGCTAAAGTCACCCAGCAGGAACACTCATCCACCACACCCATGTTAGCCAAGAAAACAAGGGAGCCATTAGTTGCAACAATGCTGCGTGCCATTGACCCTGGTCCTGCCACAGTATTTATCAAATGCCTCCCCTGAGAGCCATGCTCTCTGCTAGGCCCTTGGGGTGAAGGGCATACAACGTGAACCCTGTTATCCCAGGAAAGACATACCCAATTTTGCAGATTAAGGTAGCTGTCTGGGTGGCAGGGGGGACGATGTGAAAAATGTTTTATATCTGAAAGTAAATTTTGTTGCTCAGATTTCATAATGGCAAATTATTATATTTTATTTAAAAGATACATGAAGAATACTGCCAGGGTATGTTTATGATTTCTAAGTATTAGGCAACTTTTATTAGCTATGGAATGGAAGATGGCCATCACTATCATTCATGTTTAGTTTGTAACTGGAAGTCAGAAATCAATGAAGCTGTCAGAAATAATAACAATAATAATAATAATACAGTTCATATTTACTGAGCACTTCCTATTTGCTATGTGATTACAAGAGTTACATCATCTAATCCTCACCACAACCCTATAAGGTTAATACTGTTTTTGCATTTGAGAAAATGAGGTTGGTGAGGTGAGATCGCTTGGCCCAAGATTAAAGAGCTAGAAAGTAGCAGATTCAATATTCTAACCAAGGTCTGTCTAATACCACACCACCTTTCTAAACTGTTTTATTTCTTCCCCATAAATAATAATCTGTCCTCCTAGAATATACAATTTCTTACTTTAGAAAATTTACACATCCATCCTTTAGTCTAACTTGACTAACAAAAAATATTTAAAAAAAATAATAAACTTATCCTCCAGATGACTTTCCCCCCATCATTTTAGCAAGGACACTTGAAACAATCTGTATTATTTGCAGTTGTTTTGGTAAAATGCGATTCACAGCGATAACTCTGCAGGATCTTGTGAAAATGATTTGCCTTAAGAATGGAAAGGGTAGATCCTAATCTTAAAACTGAATTAGAAACTGTGGATTTTATGATTCTTTCTTTGCCTCACTGTAATTTGGCCTGTTTAGCAATATAATTACTTAAAATTCAGTACTTCCCATCTCTTTGTTGCAGATAATTCTGAACTCAATGCATAAGTACCAGCCACGGGTGCACATCATAAAGAAGAAAGACCACACAGCCTCATTGCTCAATCTGAAGTCTGAAGAATTCAGAACATTCATCTTTCCAGAGACAGTTTTTACTGCAGTCACTGCCTACCAGAACCAACTGGTGAGTGTACCGTTCACAATTTATTTCCTAAATAAGATAAGGATTTAGGAGGTCCTTTCATTTTTTTGGAGAGAAGGGCTATCCCACTACTCAAAATAGAAGTTCACTTTGGAGAGAGCTGATGAGTGTCACCCCCAGGACCTCTAAGTGTGTTGAGTGACCATGGCTCAAGGTTATGAAGGGCTGTATTACACCATCTTTTCTAGAATCGTAATACTCCTGTCAGGTTGTTCACTGCCCACTCTCCCAGCCAAACCTGCCCCACTCTGCCTTCTCAAATTTTCTTCTCAAGAAAGTGACCTGCTTCCTTTTCCTCCTCTTGGGAGAGGCTCACAGTGTACATAACCATATGCTCATTGCTTCATAAAATTTAGAAGTTCAGTTTTTCTGCTAAATTAGCACACATATTCTAGCCAACTGCCCAAACTACTGATACTTTAGATATTTTGTGAGGCTTAGTCAGCTGTAATTTAGGGTAAGATAATTCTAGCAGAATGATTTTAAATGTGTTTTTAGATAATAAACTGTAGTATGTAAGCAGTTGTGTATTTAACATCAAGATATCTAATTTGTAATATTGAATTATATGTTTTCTACTCTGTTGTACATGACATTTAAAATTTATGCATTTCTTCATTCATAAAGTTTAGACCAATTCAATAAAGGTTTATCCAAGTCTAACTAAGGCCTGGGTGCTGTTAGATACTTCCCCATATATTATCTTCTTTCACGGTCAACATAGCCTTGAAGGCTGGAGGTATTAGGAACATTTTATAGTGAGGAAGCTGAAGCTAAGAGAGGGTAAGTAACTTTTTCACAGTCAGGAAGGACCAGAAGTAGAATCTCTTTTGATATGCTTCAGTAAAAGGAACTCACAATTGTCAGTTTACTTGACAAATTTGGTTATTCGTAGCCTCTCGAGGTCTTTGTGTCTTGCTTTTATTTGATTAGTTATAGGTAGCCAGGACTGTGGTTCTCCTCTTGTCTTGATGTTGTTATATTTTGAGTTCTGAGTGAATGACTGTTAGGTGCTGCCTCATAGATGGCTCAGAGTCAAGAATGGGATGGTCAACCAGAGGAGATATGGTGTTGAGTCTCTCAGGAAAAACAAGAAGATAAAGCTGAAAGCCGAGGTAGCCCTACACAAATGAGGAAATCAGAGCCCAGAGAAGGGATGTGGGCAAATGGCCGGAGTGAATGTGTGTCTGTAAGGCATAAGCACCTACAAGTTCTGTACAACTCTGAGTAGATTTCACTTCACCACTGTGGCTGCCATTTTCCTTAACTGTAAGCTGGGGCTAAGAACTGGCCAGACCATCTTAGGGAATTGCTGAGAGAATGAAATGAGATGCTGTGTGTAAACATGCCTTTGGAAACTGTAAGGCACTCTATAAAGAAGGCGTATGGTTACTGTTGGACTGTCTCTGGAATGTCCAGAGAATATCTGTCACCATTTGGGTTTTAAAATGTTAGTGGTGTATTTCTTAATGAGATAAATGAATGCACAAATGTTGTCATACTAATCATCTTAAAGTAAAAGCAAAGCATTATAACTTTTGAATTATCTCTAAGATAACTCAAGAATGGAAACTTTCAGAGAATGCCCAAGCTAAAAATTTGGGTATAGACTGTAGCCCACAAAAGCCTAAAACACTAATGCTGTTTCTCTGAGAATCTGGAATATTGACACTAACAATTCCATTTTTAATTTATTTGAGGACACATGTAATGCAGATATCATAGGTTCCGAAAAGATTCCCGAAACATTCATTTTACACTAATCGAATTTGTAGCTTTTACATTAGATTTATACTAATACAAGAAACCCTGTTGATGTTTGAGAATGAAATAAAAACTTGTCATGCAGAAACTTCATTGCTTTTATCAGAGTTCTCTGTAAAGAGAACAAAAGCAAGAGTAGGTAAACCAGATTTTTTAGTGAAAATTACAAACAACAAAATTAAGGGAAGTTTCTAAGTATAACACCTTAGATTTGGTCTAATAGATGAAGGAGCAATCCTGAATAACTGTTGGCAGGACCTCTCATATTGCAGTACACTGGAATAGGAGGTTGTTATCTACATAATTATAACAACAGCTAATATTTGGGTATTTCCTGTGTGCAAGGCACCATTTAAAGTGTGTTATCTTATTTAATCGTCACAATGAGATTATGAGAGAGGAGCAGCAGTATTTTTATCCTGCATTTTACATCTGGGGAAATTGAGGCACGGCATTAACTCTTCCGAGGTAACCTTGCTGCTCCCATCACAGATTCGAATCCAGAGGTTAGGTTCAAAAGTCACTGTTCTTAACCTCTAAGCTTTAGGTGCCTACTGTCCCCAAGAGAGCAGAACTTCACCTCCTCTCAGCTTGTGACCCTGATGGACTCTGAGACATCCTTTTTAGAGGGTTTCAACTCTTTATGTTCATTTTTTTCCTTTTCAACGAGTGCTCCCACTTACCCGCTGCGTGCAGGGTGCTGTTTACACTGCACAGCAGCCAGTGTAAGGAGATGGCAATCATCCTGGCCATCAGATCTACTAGCACTAGCTGCATCTAATCGGAGCCGTATGCTTTAATGACATTGTCTCATTTGATTCTTTTCTTTTCCCACTCAACTTTTTATTTAGAAAATTTTCAACTATCGAAAAATTAAACAAATGATAAAATGAACCTCATGTACTTTCCACCCAGATTCAACGATTAACGTTGTGCCATATTTGCTTTACCTCCCCTGCCCCAGTTCTCTCTCTCTGTAAGTATACATACATACTTTTCCCCTTCCTTCAAACATTTGAAACTAAGCTGCATGCATCATGATACTTAAAACTTCTATAAGTCTATACTGACAATAAGAATATTATTTTTGTAACCACAGGATCTTTATCACAGCTAAAAAAATTAATAAGAATTATTCCTTAACATCATCTAAATTTCAATTCATATTAAAATTTTCAGGATGGACCAACAAATGTCTTTTATAACCTTGTTTTCCTCCCTCTGAACTAGGATCCCACTAAAGTTCATGGTTTGGATTTATTACTTTTAATTTAGAAAAAAATCTCTACATTTTTCCTCAATATCTCATTTAATTTTGACACTAATCCCCTGAAGAAGGCCCATGAGCCCCATTTTGTAGATGAAGAAACTGAGGTTCAGAGTGGTTAATACAGTCCCCAAAGTCACAAATCTGGTGACGGAACCATCTTCTGGGTCTTAATTCCTCCTTTTTGGTGGCATCATGGTAGCTTGCAGGGCCAAGGAAGTGACCACTGACATTGTCCAGGTTTGGAAACTGAATTTGAAAATGTTGCTAAAATAAAATAGGTTAAGATACTAATAGACACACATCCCAATACTAGTTGCTCCTCTTGCAAATGTTTATTTCTAACTGAGATTATAATTGGTCTCAGCTATAATCCAGCTACCTGTGCTTGGCTATCCTTCACTGCATCATAAAGATTAATATGGTTAGTAGATCATTTCATTGCTAAATAATTCACAATAGAAGTGATTAAATTTAGAACTAATTTCCTCAATAGATCCTGCTGTGTCTGAGTTTATTTCTATATATCCACCCTTAAAACTGTAATCCCTAGCACAATGCCGTGTATATATTTGAAACTCAAGTAATAGTCAAAGATTTGATTAGGTACACTAATAAGTCAGTTTTGCACATGGTATATACATCTCATAAGACTAATCAAAATTCATGTTCAATAAACATACGTCAGGTGAATAAATCAGTTTAGGGGTTAGCATTTTCGTTAGTCTTATACAATTTTCTAAAGTTATCCTGATTCTTTCTAGGCTTCCCCACATCTACTGCTTTTTCACTGCTACACCATGTTTGTGTATTAATTTTCCTGTAGCAAACATGTAATAAAATATATAGGAAATAAGTGAAGTATGTACTAAGTATAGCATAAATATTAGAATTTTTCCATGCACAGATAAGAGAGAAAAGAGATAAGCAGATTTAAAAGTTCACATTTAGGATCACCTTCATATCTCTTAAACTTTGGGTAGGACTATTATTTTTACATCTATTAAAAGCCAAATCAAAGCTTCCAATAGAATTTGTGAAAAAGCTTCTCATTTATTGTGACTGGTAGTTTTATTTATAAATAATGAAAATGGGGCATTTTTGCTATTTTTTTCTCTGGTTTTTGCAAGGAAATGAATGTATTTCTTTACATTATTAGATAAAAGCTAAATACATTACACTTTCAACAAACTATTTTATAATTTAAGATTTAAAGGTCATACATTGTTTTTGAGCAGGCAGACCATTGCTGTAGAGTTGAAGTACAGGTCAGGTTTCATTTTTAAATGCCTTTGGACAGATCTTTTCCTGATAATTGGAGAAATGGTCTCTGAGGGCCAATTTCACCTTGTGGCTGGGAACCCCAGCTGGATTCCAAGTCCAGTGATATCACATGGAATAATAGCCCCTGGAAAAGGTCCCCTTCTCTTTGGCGCAGCTGGCAGTGTCAAAACTCTGCCCTCCAGTTATGCATACATTTATCTATAGATAAAGGAGATGTTGAAAGAGTGAATTTTTTGGTTAAGAAATGCATTATATTCTATATTATTAAGATAATATATTAAAAAATGGTGTCTTTTTGGCCTGAATTAGTCAGTGATTTCTATATATGTAGGTACACACTGAACTGCAGGATTTCTTAAGCACGAACTGCTGTCCTTACTTGTTAATGCTTTTTCCTCACAAAATGAAAAACATTGCTGCTTTTAAAATTTGTTTTGAATTATAAAGCCATACCTGTGGTTTCACGTGGGTTTCTGTACATGTTATGTTTGGTAGTTGACTAGTTTGGGATCCTTCTTTTCGTATTACCTTTGGCCTGGGTGATATTGTTCAGCAGTATTAGACACTGCAGGTCTTCTGTATCAGGGAACAAAGGAAATGGTGTCCAGCTGAAATCCCTGTGTACAACTCAGGTCTTTTCTCTTATCGGTTCTCAAATGTGTAACTTTTTCAGTTATTCCAGATTTCATAAAGGGATGTAAAACTATATCTTCAGAAATAAATTTCTTTCTATGTAACTACTGATTTTTATTTAAACATCTGTGGAATAAATTCTATGCCTGACCTTTTAAAAATGCATGATTACCTAGAATGTTAAACTTTTGCTATTTAAAAATTATTTTATCTTACAATTAGAAAACAAAATGAAATGCTTTTTATGTAAAAGAAGAGTTTCACTCAGTCTATAACTGGTTAAAAGATGAAATCATATTTCTGACTGCTTGTTCTTGAAGCAAAGTTCAACAAACATTTCTGGGGTGCTTATTGTTGATATCCCAATAGATTCAGAGTCTAGGGATATCACAGTGAGCATGGTGGACTCATTGAGAAGTTTAACCCCAGGTCCCTGTGCTGCTAATCACTACTCCATAAAATCTGTTCAAGATTGTAGTGTTAATCCAGGGCCCCCATACAATTTTAGTAATAAGAGATCCATTCAGCTTCTTTTCTCTAACTTCCAAAAGTAGTTATTTTCCCTGGAATTTGATGAAATGGTCCATAGAGAAAGTAGTACCTGGTTATTGTTTTGAGCTCCTTTTCTACTTAGCACACTAAAGTTAAATCATTGCTGTAAACAATTGGTAAATCTAGGCGTACATGAGAGCACCTTGTACTATTCTAGAAACTTTCCTATAGTTTAAAATTATATCAAAATTTCAAGAAAAAAAGTTACCATTGATATTCCTGGGGATTATGAAAGAGGGACTAAAACCATACTGGAAGTAGAAAATTCTAATAATGCAAGAACATTCCAAGGAAATCTGAAAACTTGTGTTGAATTTAATTCACTTCCTCATTCAAAGTTATGAGAGTGATATTAGATACGGTGACACATCAACTGAACAACATACACATGTTGAGAGTATTTATTCTCTATGATAACTCTAGGATCATCACATTCTGAGCCAACAGTCTTTATCTTTTGGAAATATGAGGAACAACAAATACAATTTTCACAATCTCTTTCAGGGATAAAGTGGATCAAAAATTCTTCATTAATCATTATATCAAATAGAATATACTTTCTATCCTTTTAGTTTGTAAAGACTCAAACCAAGTTTGATATGGCTCACATTTTAGAGGGATGGCTGGAAAAGGGTGTCTTTCAAAATTAGTTTTTCCGTCAGATATATTATCTGCCATTGTCTCCAGAAAACTTTATCCATTGGCAAATGCATTCACTTTTTAGTATTATAAGTGAGCTTATAGGAATTGAGCTTGAAAGAAGCCTTAACTGATTACTCTACCTCACAGTTTCAGTTTGAAATTTTCATCTGGGTTTGGTTCACCCTTAACATTGCCAACACTGTGGTGAATGTGGTGCTACCCTTTTTTAGTGGCATTTAAGTCACTTCCAGTTGTGGTTGGCTGTGTATCCCTCTGCCCGCTCCATGGAACTTTCAGCTCCATTAGGGCAGGAGACTGTGTATTCTTTGTCTTTGCACGATCCAGCATTTAGCATAGAGCATGATAAGTAATCAATCCTCATTCAGTATTTGTCGATGAATCATTGTGAAAGCATTTTCATAAACTATAGAGCACTTTAGAAATATGAAGTATTTTAACATAATTATTCAGTAGAAAGAGACACAGCTCCTGTCTTTGAGGATTTAAAAACCTTGTTGGTGTTTTATAATCTCAGATCATCCTGATTGCTTGGACTTTAGAAGATGTTTACAATTTATTTCAAACAAAATTTTTCTCCTTTGTCCTGAAAACTGACCTTCAAAACTAAATCCTAGTCTAAAAGCATGACTGAAACAGACTTCACCCTTCAGAAATCCATGGCCGTTAAAGCAGAGGCTGTGTGAGAGAACGTTCTCTACAAACCTTGATGGCCACACTCTAGAGGCAACGTCAGGGACTCCTGTGTATTTCTTTATACGCATACTTAAGTAGCTGTTGCTATCCGTTAAGAACAGGTTTCTTACTTATCCAGCTTATTTCCTTCCCTGTTTACCATTTTCCATTAACTGAAAAGGAAACTAGCAATTAAAACAATTTTTTTGGCTGCTCTAGAGTGAATGTTCATGGGCTAAAAATGAGCATTTCTGAGGCACTGTCAAGTCCTTAAAAATTAGTATTATTAAACAATCAATTATAACTTGCCAGTGTGGATGATAGAGGAGTGCAGTCTCTCTGGTCAGGATAGTGTGGGAAGTTCTATTTTAAGCAAGGTAAATAACTTCTTTGCAGCTTGTACATTGGTTAACTCACATCAAGAAAATAAGAAAAGGAAAAAGATGCCTTTCTTCTGTAATGAAAAAAGCAATTCTTTAGGTGTTAATGGTTTAAAATGAACAGTAGATACACTCTGATCAGAGGAAAGTTTCTTTTTGGCAAAATAGTATTTCAAACTATTTTGACTGTGTTTATTCCTTACTGTGAAAGAGGAGGACATGCCTCAACCTATAACTTTTTTTCCCAAGTTAAGATTATTTTGTATGTGTCTCTCTCTAAAGATTAACGTGGGTTCTCGTTTTGATATGAATGAGCCAAGACTCTCTTTAAAGGTGTCTCTGGTTCTAATTCAGATACTGACTAGCTGTGTCTTAGTCATAATAAGTTCCTTTCAGTTCTAACATTCAGGAATTTTACAAGTCGAGTATTTTTTAATCAACATTTCCTTTATATATATTTTTTTGCTTTGTAACCTAATGTATTATTCTTCGGAGGTGCAGTACATATGATTTAATGGATCTTTCTACATTAATATTAATACTGTGGGAATTAGGACTAGCACATCATAGACAATACTTCAGACTATGATTCTTATTAGGAAAAATTTTTTTCCTTATAAGTATAGAGTCTATAAATAACATTGTATGGGAGGATAACAAAAGACTGACTAATTTGATTCTAATTTAGTCAGATGCAAAGGAGGATGGGTAAATTTATATTCTGAAAGCTTTATATCATGTATTTATGTCATGTATTTCAAATAGTACTGAACATGAAGCTATTATTGGCCATTTTATCTTTTTACCCATTATGGTATATATATACCCATAGTATTAACAAAAGATGTTGCCAACTCAGCATGAGGCAAGGTTCTTGTTTTTATTCCCCATTCCCCACCAACGCTGTCCTTCTAGACAGCTCCCCCACTCCCCAGTCAAGCCCTAGCCTTTCACTACTCTCTTAAATATTTCACACCACAGCCACACTGTTCATGAAAGGCCCCCATCCCTAATTGTCTGTATCCATTGACCTCCAGCCTGTTCTCTAGGACTAGCCTGACCTCAAATACCTCCTTCTCTCTGAGGCCTTCCCCAACCATCCCACCCAAACCATGCCTCCTGTGAACTTCTCTAGCGATCTCAACCTTTCTCATGGTGCTGAGAGACATTCTTGGGGTACCATGATGGAAAATGAACGAACTCTTTATTTCTGATTTTATTTCCTTGACCTCGGAAATGATATTGTTTTATTACCCATTCTTCCCTTTCTAGATAACCAAGCTGAAAATAGATAGCAACCCTTTTGCCAAAGGATTCCGGGACTCCTCCAGGCTCACTGACATTGAGAGGTAATGAGAATTTTCTGTTTACTTTTTTGTCCAGATAAGATAAAGAGAAGAGTGAGTTTGTAAGAACACACTCCTTTCGATGCCAAAGAACCATAATCTTACTGTATATAGTCTCCAATTCTCTGACCCCCTTCCCTTCTAGTTATAAACCCTGATATATGATATGATATGCAACTGCTTAAGCTTTGACAGCTGCTGCAACTGAATCTGTTCTATGCTCACTTTCTGAGTGAAGTGGTTTCTTTGGTCAAGACATTTATTCAACTGTAAAAAATAAGGCTTCTTTGTTATCAAAGATTCAGTCCTCTTGATGATATTAAGCTTCATGTCTCTAGTGGCAGTCTGCAGAGAAATGAAATCTTGATAGCCTTTGCCTTCTGAAGTGGATATATTTACTAACACAAAGAACATAAGGGTAGTTTGGAATTTTAAAACAAGTAGACATAATTTAATTCAAAGCATGTATTTTACCTATAGCGTAGCTTGCTTATATTTAATGAGAGACATCAGATCTCAGGACCTTTAAGAAGACAAGTGACAATCATGTGCCTGTAACTTACTTCATTTTTTAATTAATTAAAATGGTTCATGCAGTGTGAGACTGTCTATGTGATGAGTAATGACTATATTGAGATACACAGTTTCCCCAATATGAATGTCAAAAAATGTGTTTTTCAAAGAGAACATTTTTCAGCCTGATTATGCGTATCCCTTAAACATACTGTGTAACTTGTAACTTTCTGTACTTATTCTTTTTTTTTTTTTTTTGGTGAGAATATTTAAGTTCTATTCTCTTAGCAAATTTCAATGATATGATACAGTGTTATCAGCTGTAGTCACCGTATTGTTTACACATTAGATCCTCGGACCTTACTCATCTTCTGTACTTATTCTTTTATGTGGCCTGATGTCTTTATTGACGGGTTGGGTACCCTAGCCACCAGCCTTCTGGTTTATCTTATCTCCAATCTTTGTGTGATTTCCCTACCAACTGCTACACGTTTCTGCCACACTCTTCGTCACCTACATGGTCACACTCCTTATCTCAGCACTGCTCCCCAACCTGTCCTGGCAACTCAAACTAAGGGATAATGACATGTTTAGCAACATCTGTCTGACTCTTCCCTAAGCCTTCCCAAATGGCAGAGCATTTGATTTGGGGGACAGATACAGAGACTTGATGGGGAGGCAGAGAAGCCAGCAGGAGATGCTGAAAGTTGGGCAGGAACTATGGGGTTTGAGTAGAAAAGAAAGATGAATTAGTTGGAGAGCTTGATAAGTTGTTGGGGTGTTGAAATCAGGGAAAGAAACTTGAGTTTGTGGTTGAAGATCCATTGCAAAATGCAGAGAGAAGGCAAGTGTCTGCCATTAGTGGGGGCCATACGTGGGCAAATAGGCCATAAGACCCAAGTCAGTAGAATGTGGTATCAGTGGTGTAGGTAACAAATGAGTCCATTTACAAGGGCTCCTCTCATTTGGGCATGATCTTTTTCATCTCCTATTTCTGGAGTGCCAGAGGCACTGACTCAGACTGGGTTTACACAGGTGGGATTATAATCAGTGAGCCTTTTCTCTGTTTTAGTCAAGTGTCAAGTAAGAATGAAGACAGTGGCTCAGTGGGGCAGTAGTGATGTGTTTTTATAGTGTACGTCACATCTTCTGTCTCAGATCGGGGGTGAGCATGATATATGGGGAGACAAAGTCATGGGTTAGAGCCCCAGTTCTGCCATTTACTGGCTGAGTGATCCTGGAGAAGTCACCTAACCTCTGAGTCTGTTTCCTCATCTAGAAAATGGAGAAAATAACCCTGCTCACTTCAAAGGTTTATTATGAGAACCAAGTAAGATGACATGTATGAAAGCACTTTATAAATCTAAAAATGTAAAATAATTATAAGTTCCTCATCTTATTAGATGAGCATAGTTTTTACTCCATCTAAATCTACTTTTCATAGGCTTAATAAACTACTCTTGGAGTAAAAATAGCCCTTTAGCTGCACATGTGCTCATGAGATACAAGTGCCCAGACTGACTGCCCTCTGCAGCGACAGATTCAATAATGCATGCAGCCACATTTTCCACTGATTGAATAAGCATCCTGATGTGGGGAGCACTCACATGTACGTGAAGCTAAGTAGCTTTCAATGGTCTGAGGGCCAAGAGAGCATCTTTGTGACTAGCTGAAAGTTTGCAAGATGACCTAAGTAGTGTGAAATTGGCCAAGGTTTTGGATTTCATTTCCAGGTATTTAAGTCTGAATTTTTCCTAAACAGCCTTTGGGGATGGGACAAATCAGATCAATTGATCTTTAGAGACCTAAAGAAATTAAATTAGTCTGGAGTCAGTTACTGCACTAAACCATCTAGTAATTGAATTGCTCCTTGTAGCTGATTGAAAACAGCCCTATCTGTAACAATATAGGGAGCTCTTCTTTAGAAGAGATCTGAGAGAAAAACACATCTTTTTATGACATGATGACAGAAATTGCACTTTTCTAAGCTAATTGAATATGATGTTATAAATATGTGACCTTAATTATTTCAAGTTTCCTGTTCCAGATTTACAACTACTGTGTGGGACACCCAAACAAAAATGCCTTTAGGATTAGATCTGTTTGCCTTATACCTCTAAACTCACAGTGTTATTCTTTCTACAATAGCACAAGCTTTGGGGTACTCTATAGGGCATTATGGTTTTCTTGCTCTCATTTTACTCGGTTCTGTTCAGATACTTGAATGTCTCACATACTTCATGTGTAGCCTTACTCTTCAGGGGCAGCATCTCCCTCATTTGTAAAAGGAAATCCATCTCATTAGCAAAAGTAGAAAGTATTTTCATTAGATGCTTTGCACATATACCTACAGCTAAGAAGCAAACCAAAAACCCCAAGGGATTTCTTAATATAATCTAATTTATAGTTATTTGGTTCAGGGAAAGAATTATCTGCTGGTCCCTTATAATAAATAACCTACAGACAGTCTTGTCAGTTGGCGTTTTCTTTTTCTTTTTTGGAGGGAAGGAGCAATTTGTACAGGAAGCAAAGGCACAGTGTTACTTCTGAGAAAGAAAAAATAGCTAGGAGAGTTTTTAAGTGTTTTCTTCAAAATTAAGTTTCTTTTATTAGTTTTTTTTTTTTTTTTTTTTTTTTTTTTTACAAATAGAGTTCAGGCTCATTGCAGAAAAACACTGACAAGCAAGAAAAAGACCATAGAAAAGTGAGAAATCCCATTCACTCACACATAATCACTAGCAAAAACTTATATATTCTTCCAGATACTTTCCTATGCATGTATGAACGAACATTTACTTCCTTTAAAGTTTACCACACATAGTATTTTTAATCATTTTTCCCTTAATATCAATAGGTACATGTCTGTAGTATACATTTTAATGACTGACTAATTTTCCATTGTGTACAATAATTTACTAGACCAATCCTATATGTTAGCTATTTAAGTTTCCCACTTTTTGTTATTACACACAGTGCCAGAAGGAAAAATGTATATCTTTACACATATTCTTCACTATTACCATAGGATAAATACTAACAAGTAAAAATGCTGGGTCAAATGACATGTATTTTGTTAATCATAATGTTATTATTAATTGTTAAAAATTTGGGAAAAACTTAAGTGTTCAGTAATAGGAGAATGGTTTAATAAATGTGTATAGTCATGCAATAGAATTTTTAAAAACTGTGGTAAAATATGCATAACATAAAGTTTACCATTTTAACCATTTTTAAGTGTACAATTTAGTTGCATTAAATACATTCACAGTGTTGTGCAACCATCACCATTATTCATTTCCAGAATGTTTCCAACATCCCAAACAGAAAATCTGTACCCATTAAACAACTCCCCATTCTTCCTCCCCCCAGGCCCTGGTAATATTTATTCTATTTTCTGTCTCTGAATTTGCCTAGTTTAGGTACCTCATATAAATGGAAAGATATACATGTTTCAGAGCCTTTTCATGCATACTGCCAAGTTTCCCTCAAGAATGATTGTCCATGTCATGGTCACGAGTGTTCATTTCTTTGCACCCTTATCAAACAGGATCATCTTTTCATCTTTGCCAACTTGATAGGTGAAAATTTGTATTTTCTTTTGTAAATTGGCCTGTTTATGTCCTTAGCCTGTTTTTATTTCTTTTGGATTGCTCATCTTTTTCTCTCATTGATCTATAAAAGCTATTTATATATTAGTATTTTCATTGTTCATATATGTTAGAATCATTTTACCAGTTTGAAATTACCTTTTTATTTATTTTTTTGATAAATAGAATATTTTATCACCAAATCTATTGTTCTCTTTCTTTATGATATCTATTTTAACAAGATGTTCCCTACTCCAAAATTACGTATACATGTAAAGATGTATATATGTAAATATGTAAAGATTTTCCATCACTTTACTGCTTTCTAGTTTTTTATTTAAATATTTAACTCATGCAGTATTTATTTTGGCATAAGATATAAAATAGACATCACTGTATATTTCTATAAGTGGCCCCAGTACCATATATTTATGAACATATTCCTTTCACACTTATTTATAATTCCCCCTTTATCATATACTAAATTCTTACCTGTGGTAGTTTTTACAGTCTCTTTTTTGATCTGCCAGTATTGTATTGTTGTAATTTTTATAAATTGATAAAATATGTAAATATTTGATATTTAGATATCTGACATGGCAAACTCCAAACCTTTTTACTTGTCATTTTCAAATTTTCTTGATATTCTTAGACATTTATGCTTCCAGTCTTTGGAATCACTTTGTCAAGTCTTCCCAAAAAATGCCGTTGGAATTTTGATTGGTCGTGTGTTGAATTTATGCAATAATTTGGGGAGGAAATTGATACTTTACACAATTGAGACTTCCTTCTAGGAATATGTCATATCTTAGTCCTTTTACTGAAACCTCTTTGTATGTTCTTTAGAAGTTTTGATATGTTCAAGTTTGTAAGTCCTGCACATATTTTCTTAAGCACTTAGCTAGATCTACTAGAGCTACACTGTCCAATTTCAATAACCAATGGCCACAGGTGGCTAGTGAGGACTTGAAATGTGGCAATTCCATATTGAGATGTGCTGTAAGTACAAAAACAAAACAAAACATTGATTTTGAAGGCTTAGTATGAAAAAAGAATGAAAAAATTTTAATAATAGTTTAAAAATATTGATTAGATGTTAAAATATTATTTTGGACATATATTGGGTTAAATAAAATATATTACAATTTCACTTGTTTTTATAAATGTAGTTACTAGACTATTTAAAATTACATATGTGGCTCATATTACCTCTCTGTTGGATAGCACTGTCTTAGAGGGATTTTGGGAGGGGAGAGGGCTTGCTTTTGGGAATAGAATTTTTAATTAGAAATCTACCTAGTTTAGTCTGTAAAAAGCTATTTATTCCTATATGTCTTTGGCATCCTGCCATTTTACCGAACTTAAAAAAAATTAATTTTAATAATTTTTCCTTTTAGTCTCTTGAGTTTTCCAGTGAGATTGCTATATCATTTGCAAAAATAATAATTTTTTTCCTTCTAATAATTATGCTGTTAAAAATGTGGGTTTTTTTTTTTATTATACTGCCTAAAATACCCAGGACAGTAATGAAAAGTAATGATGATACCGTTTTTCTCCTGTTCTTGACTTATTTAGTAATGCCTCTAGTGTTTTATCATTATATATGATTTTTACTGGCTATTGGTTTCATATGGATATTATTTATCATATTGAGGTAATACCTTTCTATGACTAAATTAAGATTTTTTTGTTAGCCTGAATGTTAATTGAATTTATATTAGATGCTCTTTTAACATCTATTGAGACAATTTTAATTATTTTTCTACTTTTAAATAACAATATGGTTAATTATAGTCATATTGTCTATGTTGAACCAACCTTGTATTCCTGGAATAAATCCCGTTTGGATTTTATCTGTTTTTCTTAGAATACATTGCTGGATTTAATTTACTCATATTTTATTTAAGACTTTTTGTATCAATCTTCATAACAGAGATTTGACTTTGTTTCTTCTTTCCTCCTCTGTTGGTTTTTGGTATCAGGTTTCTACTAGTTTGTTCAAACGAATTGAAATATGTTCCTTCTTTTTATTGTCTGGATAAGTTTAAATAGCAAAGAAGTGATCCTTTACCTGAAGATTTTACAGTCTTGCCCATAAACTCATCTGGGTGCAGTATTCTTTTGGGGAATATTTCTTTAACTGCTTTCTTAGTTTGTTTCATAGTTTATCAGCCAAATACATATTAACTTCAGCCGATTTCATGCTTTTTGTCTTGAATTCTATTTCATCTGGTCTTATATTGCTATACTTTAAAAATTTTTGCTTTCTTTTATTTGCCTTGTAGTTTTTAAAAATCTTTGTCATTACAGCAATATATCCCCCTCTCTCTTGCATCATCAAACAAATATCCTGACATTTCTTTCATTAAGGAAAAGACCATGTTCTCTTGTTCGCATTTGTCTCTGAGTTACTGACTCCCAGTTTTCTGCTCCTTCTTATAGTAAAGTTCCTTAAAAAGAGTTATATGTGTTCTCTTCTCCAGCTCTTCTCTTCCTTTGTCTCTTCCACTCTGCCTTTTAGACTTTCACCCCCATTACTCCACCATTCTACCCTTGTTAAGGTCACTAGTGACCTCCCCATTGCTAAATCCAGTGGTCAATTCTCAGTCCTCATCTATTTGACCTATCAACAAGGTATAACACAGTTGTTCATTCCCTCGTTCTTTACTCTTGGCTTCTAAGACCTCTCACTCTTCTGGTTTCTATTCTGCTTCATGGCCATTCTTTCTCCATCCCCCTTGTTCTTCCTCTTGTCCTCCATCTATAAACAGGGATGTGTTCCAGGCCTTAACCCTTGGACCTCTTCTCTTCTGGGTCTGCATCTCCTCCCTGGGTGATTTGACCCAATTTCATGCCTTTGAATGCCTATATGCTGATTACTATCAAATTTACATCTCTGTTTCTGGCCTCTCTAAAGTCAAAGATCTAACTGGCTATTTCTTTTACTGTTCCCTCTCCCGCTAAGGGCACCTCAAATTTCACGTATCTAAAACAGGATGCCCAACCATACTCTTCCACACCTCTTCTTCCCTGACTGTTCCCATCTCTGCTCCTGACAACTGAATCCTTCCCATTGCTCCTGCCAATAGACTAGGAGTCATCCTTGGTCCCTCTTTTTCTCTTACTTCCCACATCCAGACAGTCAGCTAATCCTTCAAACTATATCCAGAGGAGTCCAACTACTTACCATCTCCACTGTTCTTTCCTAGATTATTACATTAATTTTCTAATTGATCTTTCTACTGCCACTCTTACTGCTCTTAAGTCCATTTTCAGTACACTAATCAGAATAATCTTGTCAAAGAAAGGATGTCAGGACCACATCACTCTTGCCCAGAGCTCTCCAATGACTCACCTTCTCATTCACAGTAAAATCCAAAGTCCAGAAAGGCCTGAAAGGTCCTGTGGAACCTGACCCCACCTCTCCCAGTTCTCTCTCTAAACTCATCTATCTTTCTCTTATGCACTTTTCTTTGAACATTCCCAGGCCCATCTCAGCCTTTGGGCCTTTATGCTTACTTACCTTCTGCCTGGAATGTGCTGCCCCCAATATCTGAATGGTCCAAGGCTTTGTCTTTTGTTTCCTACTGTATCCCCAAAACCTAGAATAGTGCCTGGTACACAGTAAACACTCAAATATTAGTTGTGTAAAAAAATGATATGTCTTTTTAAAATTGTATAAAGAGTATCTGAATTGTTAAACATTTTGTCTGAAGGTCTTTGTTTTTTAATAGAAAAATTTAATCCATCTTCAAGAACTGTGATAACTGATGTGTTTGGTATGGTTTCTTTTTAACTGTTTCCGCTTTCTGTTTAATTCAGCTATTTGTTTTACTTTTTATTTTCTCTTCCTGTCTCTTGTTAAATTTGCCGTGTCTTTTTTCCCCCTTTTATTATGGCTAACACTCCGCAGTTACCATGTGGCAGGCAGTGGGCTATATACTTTACATACTTTATTTCAGTTGCTCTTCAGAATAATCCTATAATGAAGAACCATTACCATCCCTATTTTGTACATGAGATAGCTGAAGCTTAAAGAGGTTAATACTTTATTCAAATTCACAGGCTTTGTGACAGCTGAGCCTCACACCCAGTTTAGTTTGTCTGAAACCAAAGTCCCTTCTCTAATATTCATTATATTTCTTTTTAACAATTATGCTTTTAAATTCTAAAAGACATATTTGTAAAACTGATATTTTTCTATTATTGTCAGAAATGAAACCATATGTTTTCTTTTCTTGTACAATAGGAGATATTTAGTATATGATTCTTCCTTGGACTACCCCCTCAACCTATAATTTTGGTCTAAATAATCTGGGTTTTAAATCCATAATTTTATTCATGTATCTTCTTTTTCGATTTCTTAATGTTAACATAAGGATCACAATATATCAACCACAATCATTTAAATTTAACTCTAGTCATACTCATTGTTTACTGTTCATTTCTTCTATACTCTCTCCAATTATTGGAATTGTATTCTGCCTTTATTCTCAGTTGTTGATAAACACTGAGTAATTGGTTAAGGAAGGATATGTGGGTCATTGTCATTATGAGTTCTTGCATATCTGAGAAGATCTGTTGCCATTATGTATGAACCTAAGTGGGTCACAGTCTTTTTCCTCAGAACTCTTTCAACCTTCCCTTGGCATCTGACTTTCAAATATTGTGGAATGAAAGCTGATACCACACTCGCTGTCTTTCCTTTGTTGGAAACTTACCTTTTTTCCCCCTCTCTCTCTGGATAAAATGCTTTTAGAAAGTTTTCTTTGAAATTCAGAAACTGTACCAATATTTGTTCACTAGTAGATTTTTTTTCCATTAGTATTTACAATATAACTGAGCCCTTTGAATTGAAAACTCATGTCATTATTCAGCTCAGGAAAATTTTCTTCTTGTTCTTTTTCTCTTCCTCCTCCTTCTTCTTGCTTCTAATTGCTCATCTCTATTCAGACCTTCTAAAACTCCTATTACACATATATTACATCTTCTGAGTCTATTCCCTATTTCTCTTATCTGTTGTTTAATAATTTTCATCTCTGTAACTTTTTACTCTGATATTGGGAGAATTCCTTATATGAGTCTTCTCATTTGTTCATTTTGTTTTCTGCAGTATCCCCTATTCTGTTTACTGTTTTTATTGAGTTCTCTTAAAATGTGGTAGTTATTATTTTGTCATTTCCAAGAATACTTGTACATTTCCAGATTGTTTCCTTTTCATGCCTACTAGTCCCTGCTTTATTAATACAGGGTCTTCTTAAATCTCACTGAAAATTTGAAAATACAAACCAGAGACTTAAAATATTTCTCCCTGTTTCTTGGAACAAGTCTATTTCAAAAGAGATCACTTGTTGTGGTCTTTAAAATTAATTTTCTTCTTTTGAATTGCTGAATGTTTTGTAATGTCCAATTATTTTTCTCTAGCTCATCCATAAAATGGGATGTCTGTTTAGTGTTAGGAGCTGAGATTAATTTTGAATAAAAGTGTGTGGATCTTGGTTAAACCTTCAGGTGCAGACCACAGAAGGGGTAATGATTTATTGTAATTTTGCCAATGTGGAACTATAATTATTCTGTTTGGCTAGGGAGTTGTCACAGGTGGATGGAGATATCCTTGGAAAGGGAGTTTTAACTTTGCATTGATTAAGCTACCCTGTCTGTCTGCCTCAGCAGCTAGAAATCAGTTGCTCCCTCCCCATGCCCAGCAAAGCCCTCTTCCAGAGCCAGTCATGGTCATGGCCCACACCCTACAGTGTACCAAAACACCATGGGCTAGTTGAGAGTGCTGCTGTGGGATTCCTACCTCCTAGCCTCCTGCAGCTTGAGAATAATTGATATCTACAGAGATATGCCTTTATCGTTAATCTCTGATGCTCCACAGTGGGGTTTAGGTGAAGCTCTGACAGAGGCCTTTTTCTTTATTCCCTCCCCAGGTAGCTTTCCTCCTTGTACACTGATGAATGGCAGGCTGGGTGATGCTTTCCTCACTCCTCTCCTGTTTGTGGCTAAAATATCCAAGTATGTAGTTGGCACTCTCCCTAATTTCCTGAGTTCCCCTTATTTTCTCAGCCATGTCAGTGGGGCAGAGAATTAAATACATGAGCTTATCTCACCACATTGGTTCAGGATTCGTACGGAGAGTCTCTATAAAGTATGTTTAACACCCCCCCCCCCCGGCATTGAATAAAACTTTCAAACACATGAAATTTGGACACACGCCCAGTGGGAATCAGGCCTTTTTTGTCAGAGCTCAAAGACACTCTATTAGTTTAGATGAGGAAGGAAACTTCAGGAAAGAAAGTTGTAAATCTAATATTCTGGGAATTTATAGACGTTTTATCTACATCAAGCTATGGAGCAGCAAGCGTTCTGGCATATTTGCTGAAGAGGTTCACAGTTTTCGGATACTTTCTAGGTCTTTGATAATGACTTTCACTGCTAGAAAGAAAGAAGTGTTTGGTTCTAACACAGCTCTAAGCTGGCTTGTGGAGCTTCTGAGGTAGTGAGATTTTCATTAGGAGTGGTGCCAGGTCTGGGGCCCATCTCTGATCAGGTAAATAGCTTAAAGCAGGGGTTAACCAACTACTGTCTGCCACCTGTTTGGTACAGCCCACAAGCTAAGAATGGTCTTTACATTTTTAAATGATTGAAAAAATTAGAAAAATAATATTTTGTGACATGCAAAAATAATATGAAATTAAATTTTATGGTCTATAAATAAAGTTTTATTAGAGCACAGTCATGTTTTTTCAGTTTATTTATTGTATGTGGCTGATTTCATGCTACAGTGACAGAGCTGAGGCTATCTGACAGAGACCATAAGGCCTGCAAAGCTTAAAATATTTACTGTCTGGCCTTGACAGAAAAAGTTTGCTGATCCCTGGCTTAGAACTTTAAGGGGCTGTGGATATGTTGGGAGCAAGAAAAACTCCTACCCAGAAGTTTTAGCTCCTAAGGATGATTTTTCCTCTTTCTGGATTAAAATGAAGAAACTCAGAATTTCATTTTGAGGCCCAGGTGGTGATGCTAGTTGACAAAGGTGGTGAGATCTGATCTCCCCAACACCTTATTCTTCCTGTCTTTACAGTGGTATTGAGACATGCTCTTAGGGTCATTTCAGCACCTGTAGTTCAAGCCAGAAGAAAGATAAAAGAGAAGGATGACAAAGTAACAACTTGGAGATGTATACTTTTTAAGATTCTCTGCAGATTTCAATTATCTGTTATTTCTGTTCATCTGCTCATCTTGTGCCTCAGTTATTATGAATAATTGAAAAATAGGTTGTTTTTTTGTCTCTTTCAGAGTACTAAAAACTTGCAGGGCCTTTAGAGAACAGTATAAAAAGGCATTTGGGAAAGTAGGCGTTAGAAAGACTCCTAAAACATTGTCCAGTTTACTGTTGAGGAATGAGAAAATACATTTTCTAATATTTCTCAGATTTGCATTTTAAAATGGCAAAATAATATATTTGAGATGGGTAAGAATCAAGTACTCAACCCTCAAATAAGTCAGATATGAGCCTCCACCTCTCAGAATCCCCCGTTCCGGAGATAGTTTCTGCTCTCAGTTTGAAGGGTGTGTGTGTGCGAGTGCGCACGTGCTTTAAAGATAAAATCCAACGTGAGTTCACACTAATACTTTCTATTTGAATTCAGGGCATTAAGATTTTTACCTAACCTCTTTAGCCTTACACCTGTATCTCTTTTCTCTCATGCTGAGACGCTAGTGCTCATTAACACTGGGAATGGTAGAGTATTCCGTCATTACTCATTTGCTTTCTCTCACCGTTTACAGATGTACAGCAATCTCAGAATATGCATATCAACATACCTCCAACCATATGGTGACTAAAAATAGTTAGAAATCTTTTTGTGGTTCTTTTTGTCTTTAGCGTAGATTCTACTAAAGATTTTACTAGATTGTTTGTTTTTAGGTTTTTTCCCCTTATTTTACTACTAGAGTGTTTTAAAGTCACTTGGAATCATCCCTCTGTGTCATTAAGCCACTAATCAAATGATATACATTTAGGTTCATTTGTTTTACTGTATTTTCTATTTCTTGGAATTTAAAAATATATAATTTTCTTATATGATTATTTAATTAATGATTTACATGGTTTCAAGACAAATCTACAGAACGTGGCTTATTCAGAGGCATCAAGATTCTATCCCTATCCCCTCCACCGTATTTCTTCCCTTTCCTATAGATACCCATTAAAAAAAAGCATTGTTTATCTTTCCATTGTGTTTTTTAATATAAGCAGAGACATGTTTATATATTCTTTTTCTTAGATAAATTTTAACATACTCTACACATTTTTCACCTTGTTTTTTTCACATAACAATGTACATTAATATATTATGTGTATGTACATCTGTACTAGGTGAGTATATAATATATATGTAATGTATATATTAATATGTTTGGGTTCAGTTGTATCATATTGTTTTGTTATATTTAAATAGATATTAAGCCTTTTCTATAAGTAATCTTTTACTGTGTGGACTATTTTATTAGCAACCTTTTTTTTGTACTATCTTTTTTGGTAACTAGCAAGGTTCGTACTCTTGTTCTAATGTTTTCCTTTCCACTAATATCTTTTAAAAACTCCTATTCCCCCGCTTCCTATGAGCAATATTGAAATTAACTAGTAACTTCTTTTTTCTCCCTTCTCCTTTCCCCCTTTTTAAGCATCTGATTTGAAGTAATATCCCCTTAATCTCAGTTAATAATCAACAACCTTATCCTACTTATCTTCTCTCCCCATTCTCCCCTCTTTTGAGAATTGTGCTTCATCTACCTTGTCAGAGTATATAGTCATTACACACTTTATTCTTTGTTATAACCATGGTTTAATCTTAGTTCTACAAGTAAATATATATTTAATGCCCATTAATGTATCTTATGTCAACATCTCTCTAGTTGTTTTGGTTGTCTGAAGCTCATTCTCTACTAGATTCCTCAAGAAGGGCTCGTGGGACCAATATTCCTTGTCTTTTGCATGAACATGACAGTTTGTGGCCTTCATTTGCAAAAGTCATTTTGACTAGAAAGTATCCAAAAACTTGCTTCCCATTTTCTTTTCTGCTGTATCTTAAATATGTTGTTACTTCATTGCCTCCTGGAATAAAGTGTGGGTGCCGAACTCTAACGACAATCTAATATTCTTTCCCATTAAATTGACTTAGTCTTTTTTCTGGAATGACCAAAAGATTTCCTTCTTTTTCCTTTGTTCTTATTGTGCCCAGTGAAAGGACAGAGGGGCATCCCCAGTTCCCAGAGGAGGATTATCTGGACTTGTTGCCTCCTTGTTTCTTTCACTCAGAGATGATGTGAAGGGACAGAAGGAAGGTGGCATCAGTCCTCTGCCACGTCACTCATTTACTCCTCTTGTACCTCATGCTTCTTATAATGAGTAGTCCTTGGAGCACAATCCAAGACTCTCTCTACACTAAATTCTAGTGAGCTTCCCAAAAGCTCTGCTGATAACTTTAGAGGCAGAGAGAAGGAAATTCATGGGTGAAATGAAATGTGAGGATTATGTGGATTTCCCTTCTCTACATCATGGGTCCCATCCAGACAGCTGGCACTTGCACCATTTCAGTGGACTCAGCAGGGAAGCTGAATGGATGTCATGCTCAGTACTCTCTCCAGATTTCCTATAGTAGAGCATTTCTTTAAAAATCCTCTACCTTTGAATTTTGGACATATTAATCGCTTTTTTATTAAGAGTTGGTCCAGAATGAGACTTTCTGCAGGATACTTTTGGGCACTCAGCTCATCTCTCCTCTTCACCTTTCTTCTAAGCATTCTGGCTAGCTTTGGAAAAAAGAAAATCTGACATTCAGGGCTCCTGAAGAAGTCATGCATGTCATGAACTGATTAATCCAATCTAATAGTTGTTACCCAAGTAGCCAACAACATAAGTTCTCATTCCACTCTTACATCCTATCTTTAGAAGAAAACCAGTAGAATAGATTTAGGCAAAGGAGGAAAATATATATATTGAGCGGGGGAACTGTCCTGGCTGAGGAAATAAATAGATTAAACTTCAGCCTAGTGAATAGTGAAATGGTTATAGCTCATAACTTAGTTTGCTAATTCCCTTAATCTTTCATAAATACAACTATATTTGAGTGTAATGGAGACTCTTACACAGTAGATTTTGCAGTGTCTGTAATAAAGTAAAAGCAAAATATAATTTCAGTGAAGTCTGCTTAAAACAAAAACAAAACCAAAAACAACCCTGGACGTTAAGGGCAGCCACTATATGAAAGGGAAGCAACTCGAAAGTAAAAATACTAAAGATAGCAAATGACAAAAGCTAATAACAGTAGTTTCTGCCCTTTGGATCTGCTCCTGCTCCCAGTGACCCACGGTGTTCCCTGGGGCCCACATTCTGTAACAGGAACCACAGAGCAGAGTTTCTGAGATGGGGAAGGACAAGAGGACATGTGTATCACCTCTGCTTGGAGGGACAAGCCCCAGGAACATGATGTTGCTCAGAATGAAGAGACAGAAATCAAGGAGTTTAAAAATTGAATTTTATCTCTGGGATTATTGAGCAACATATAATATACCAATCTTGTATAAATGAAAATAACTTTATTTTTAAATTATTGACATATAGTTTATTCTTAAATACAGATTAAAACATAGGAAAAATATTTTTAATTATATTATGCACACTAAAGTGTGCCCTGACATTTTGTATTTAAACTTCCAAAAGAAATTTAAACGTAGCTGCAGAAGTATTTATTTTGAGGCTGGAATGATTTGGGGAGCCATCCAGTTTATCTGTCATTATACCCATGAGGCAACTACGGCCCAGAGAGTGCAAGTGATTTGGTCAGGTTATATAATTAGTTAGTAGACAATTTGGGGGTAGAACCCAGGGTTCTTTGCAGCTAGCACTGTACTTTTTCAAAAAGTTATTTTTAATTTTTACTTTTGTTTATACATTTATAGATTCATAAACTGTTAGACTCATAATGAATCTGAGATCATCTAATCCAGCCCACCAGTAAATCAAAGCCCAGATACAGATAAGGAATCTGATCGTACAGCTTCTTAGGAAAGAAACATTTTTGTTTTTAATCTCCAACGAAGATAAATTTAGCATAAAAGTCTGCATGCATAAAATGAAAGCAAGTTTGTTTGGTAACTGGATTAAAGTCTGCTTTTAAATAAAATCTATCAATTTAATAAATTAAAATAGTCTATTGACAACAACCACAAAAAGGAAGAGATGGCTTTTAACAGAACTAATTTTTTTCAAATTATAGAAGTAGTTGCCACAATATTCCTTTAATTAGCAAGCTGTGTTTCTGTACTTTAAATGTTTCTCTGATCCACCGCTTCTAAGAGGAAGCATTTATTTTACAAAACAGTGTCAAACAGAACAGTGAATCTGATAGAGTAGGAGAGTTATTCACAATTGACTTATAGTTGTAAATTGTTCTCCTTTTTTGCTTGCTTGTGTCTTTCTTTCTATCTGTGGACAAAGGATATTTGTTCCCTGCCTCACAATTTACTCAAGTTTATTTAGAGGCCGAGTAATCTGTGTACTTCGCATGAGACTTTTCTTCTTCTTGTCACAGCCTTAAGACTTAGGAAACTAAACATAATAGGCTTAGTTTTTTTTCAGTGGTATATTTTACTTACTTAAGTTGCTAATGATAATATAAAACCAGAAATGTATATTACTACTGAAAAGAAAAATCAGGAGGATTAAGTCAAATAAATAAAAGTAAACTGAAGTCTAAAAGCTTTTCAAAAGATTAGAGTTATTTTGTTTTTCCAAAATGGATTGCATAATATATTTCAGTTCTCAAATTAAAATTAAGGATTTATAATATACCTCAAATTGTATTATCTAAAGTTTTCATTTATTAAGTACTTTGTGGAAGCTACAAATATTGATATATTGTCTTCCAGTAATTTATAACATTATCTGCATAAATCTTTAGAAAAATATTGTGACAAGGAGTTATTTACAAAGGCCCCAGTAAGACATGATGTAAACATGAGCAAATTGATGAGCAAGAATAACTTTAAATATTTTGTTTCCTATAAATTAGATTTTATTTTAATGGAGTTGACATTTTCTCCCTGAACACAGTTTTTTCCAGGTCTGTATTTAGGAGGGAAAGTTAGAATGTAAATTGAAGAAACATTTAATTTTTATTTAATTTTCTCTCTGACATGTATATTGTAGGATGGTTTAAATGAAGCATGGCAAGGTATAGCAACTGAAAATCTCAGTTTCACCTAAAATGATTATAATTATGTAACCAGCTTTAGGAACCCATGATCTTGATATTCAATAATAGTAATTTAATTTTATTATCTATAAATATTTATTGAGCACTTATTATACACCAGATACCAATATAAGCTCTCTATATGTATTAATTCATTAAATCTTAATAATAACCCTAAGAGCTAGATCATACTAATATCCTCATTTTACAGATGAGAAAACTGAGGCATGGAGAAGTGAAGTAATTTGCCCACAAGCACAAGTGAAGTAATTTGCCACAACTGGCAAGTGGCAGGGCTAGGATTTGAGCTAAGCGGGTTCCAGCAAACATGCTCCTAACCACTACACCAGGGCAGTAGTTCTCCAAGTGTGGCCTCCAGGTTAGCAGCCTCAGCATCACCAGGAAACATACTGGAAATCACATTCTCAGGCCATACCTCAGACCTACTGAATCAGAAACTCTAGGATGGGGCCCAGCGGTTCATGTTTTGACAAGCCCTCCAGGTAATTCTGACGCACACTGTCTTAGTCTGTTGGGGCTGCTATACAAAAATGCCATAGACTGAGGGGCTTAAACAACAGACATTTATTTCTCACAGTTCTGGAAGCTGGGAAGTCCAAGATCAAGGTACTTGTTCATAGACAGTCATCTTCTCACTGTGTCCTCACATGGCTGAAAAGCAGAAAGCCAAAGCAAACTCTCCCGTCTCTTCTGATAAGGGCACTAATTCCATTCCTGAGAGCTCCACTCTCAAGACCTAATTGTCTACCAGAGGCCCCACCTCCTAATACCATCACATTGAGGGTTAAGATTTCAACATATGACTTTTGGGGAGACACAAACTTTCAGTCCATAACACACACTAAAGTTTGAGAACCACTGCCTAGATAAAGAAAGCATTCTCTTCTGGGTTCAGAAGCCAGCATTGTAGTAGTAGAGACAGTCATGCAAACACATAATTGGCATCAGTCTAGTAAGTGCAGTAAAAGAGGAATATATTAGGTATGGTGGTGGTGCAAAGGAGAATGTGAGGGAAAAGGGAAGGTTTTGCTTTTTGAGCATTGAGAAATTTGCACTCTAGTTTCAGAGATAGAGGAAGGGCAGTCAGTTCCAATACTGATAGAATATGTTGGTTTTGCTTATCTAGAGTTTGAACAAATAGTTCAAATGACTTCAAATAGTTCTGAACATTTTGGCAGGATCAACATAATCATTGTAGCTACCCTTTATCTTGACCACCCTTCTGGCTATGATTGTACCTTTCACATGTATATTATTCTTGGAATTGATGGTTACATAGTAGTCAGAAAAGATCTTTTAAGATATCTAAGGTAATGATGTACTCTTTCTTGCCTAGAAAAATAATTTAGTGTTAAGTATTAGAAAGGCCAAACTTTAATAATGGTACCTATTTTATTTAGCTATTAAATCAAAAGTAAGTCTACTAAAACTACTGTCTCTTGCTTTGGGATATAACAGAACTGAGCATTACAAGGCACTGTCATACCTGGTGATACCTAAATCACTTAACCCATTAGGTGACTCATCCCTCAATTTTTTCAGGGTACAGTATTTTAGAAATCCTCACAATAGGCTTCCAGGCTAAACAAATTCTTTGCACTTTTCATTCTGCTGGAAACAGGGATTAGACATAAAGTAAACAACATGGGCTGTCTACTCTTTGTAACATCTTTGAAGAGATGGTCCTGATATGCACCACTGTTTTCAATCACTTAAAAGGCAATAATTCAATTATGCCATCCTTTATATAAGAACTGCCATTGCTTTCAGTTCACTTCCAGGCCTGAGACAAGTAAATCACATCGATAAAATCCTTTTTTTCTCCCTCCTAGAGACTAGAATAAGTAATGATACCAGTGATCTACCAAGGACAAAGTGGATATAATGTACTTCTTATATAAAAGCAAAATATTTCACAAGGCAGTGATTCACTGTGTTATTTGGAAAATGACTTTTCTTGTGTGTGTATATGGAAGATGTTTAAATGATTTTATGTAAGGGTACTTTTAGCTAGGCAAACACTACACTCTGCTTTTGAACTTAAATGCTTGGATTAAGCAGCTTTTATGTGCATAGGATGAGAGGAAGAATACACCTTAGAAATACACCATCCATAATTTGGGCCCATTGATGGTCATTCCTTTATGACTATACAAAGAGAAAATATTTTCTAGGCTATTTGAAGCAAGTTCCTTCCTCATGTGAAAATAACCACCTAATTCTTTTCTAAGTTCATTTTAAATATTAGCAGCATGCCACATGGCTCAGACTAAAAGGACATCAACTTGAATGTATGTTTTAGTTGTCATTGTATTAAGGTTTGCTCAGCTCACTTGACTTACTTTTTAATGACCCAGGCTACCCCGAAGACAGTCACTCTCTAATACTGTAGTGAATTAAGTCCTTGAGTAAGTGACATCAGCTGTTAAGGCTGCAGGGGTCCAACATTACCAGAGTGTGGGCATATAAAGATTAAAATATATGGCAGTTGGCAAATTGATTAATTAGGGTCCATGTCAGACCAAATTATCCTTTCTATTAACTTCTGCATTTAATATATTTACTGATGTCTCTTAGTAAATGATAAAATATTTTAATTTCAACAAGTCTAACTCTAAGGATTCAACAAGTCTGTTCAAGGGATTTTTAAAAACAGGTTACACTTTTAAATGAGTGACACAGATGCACTAAAGCTTAATATTTTATCTTTTATGATAGATATAATTTATAATAGAACTGCAAATAACATTCTAGTCAAGTTCTCTGCTGACTTTAGCATTCAGTTTATGAGAAAAATCCTCTTGTTAGGATCACATTATTCTGAATTAGGATTATTCAGATGGGTAGAATAAATTGGAGAAAAATATAATCTAAGAGAATAAAATATTTTTACCTGCTCTAGATATACTTTTATAAGGCACTGATATTTACTGAGTAGCTCCTATGAGCCAGACACTATTTTGGGCAATTCAAATGCCTTATCTCATTTAATCCTCATGGTTACAGTTATCACTATTCCCTGCTTTATTTTTATTTTTACATAGTACTATCACAATCATCTAATATGCTACACATTTTTCTTATTGCTTCTCTCTTCCCTCTAACCTCCTCCCCCATTAGGCAGAAATTTTTATGTTTTGTTTACTGCTATTCCCACAATTCCTAGAATTGTGCCTATTCATAATAGGTATTCAATAAATTTTTTTTTTTGGATGAATGAATGGCCCTGTTGGGCAGGTATTATGTTCTCCAATTTACAGATGAGGAGAGGTTAAGGAAGTAACAAAACTAGAATGTGAAAATGGTTCTAGGTGGTCTACCTAACTCATCTATTCATTCAGCCTTTTGGTGAATGACTTTAAAGCCCATGATATTTCCAATACACCACACTGCCTCCATTGCATTTACTACATTGATACAAAAATCAGCATGATAATAACAATTTGGTTTTTTTTGTTGTTGTTGAGGAAGATTCACCCTGAGCTAACTGTTGCCAATCTTCCTCTTTTTTTTATGTGAGACACTGTCACAGCATGGCCACTGACGGAGGAGTGGTGTAAGTGGCACGCCCAGGAATTGAACCCAGGCCACCTGATCTTAGCCATTAGTCCACCAGGGCTGGCCCAATAATGACAATTTTTATCAATTCATTATAGTAAGTTACCAAAGTATCAATGTTAGACCAGCAGTTATTTTCTTTTTGTTCATTGGTAGGTTATCATTTCTCATGGTATTTTATAATTTATGATTAATTTTGAATAAACAATAAATATGTCCAAGGTTCAAACGGTATAGAGGAGTTTATGGTGAAAAGTGTCCATCAGAGACCTTGTCTCCATTCCTAAACTTGCCTGCCCATTGGAATCACCCGGGTAGCTTTAACAATTATTGAAGCCTGTGTCTCACTGCCAGAGATTGTAATTTACTTGGTCTGTGAGTGTAGCCTAGGTTTTGAAATTTTTAGAAGATTCCCAGGAAGGAATTTCCTTCAGGTAAAAGTAAAAAGCAACAAGGACCAAGTATACCCTCTTGCCTTAAATAACTAAGAAACACAAAATATATGAAAAAATGTTTTTTATGACATTGGACACCAGGAAACAAAAGACAATAATCCCCAAGGGATGGGAAACAAGTGAGGTGATCCCTATGACAGTCCCAGTTTATAATCTGAGAGAGTATCTAGGCCATGGCACAGGGAGGGAGAATACGGGCAGAGCCTAGCTGACCCCTTGAGTTGAGCAATCAGAGCTGAGAGTTTGATGAGACCAAAACAGTGAGAATCCACAGGACAAACTACAGAAGAGGAGAACTCTGAAGATCTACAGAGAGGACCTCTTGAGTGTTCAGCTGAGACCTGATTAGCATGTGAGGAAACTACCAGAGGCTGGGGGGAAATTGTAGACAGTTAATGAGTAAAGATACAGAAGATTTGAATACTGTCAACCAACTTGACCCAGTTGACATTTATAAAACACTCTATAGACATCAGCAGAATATACTTTCTTTCAAGTACACACAGAACATTTAGTAAGATAGACCAGACTCTGTGCCACAAAACAAGTCCCAATAAATTTAAAGGCATTCAAGTCATACAGAGTATGTCCTCTGACCACAATGGAATTATATTAAAAAGGAATAATAGCAAGATATCTGAAAAATTCCCAAATATTTGGAAACTAAATAACATATGTCTAAATAAGCTATGGAGCAAGGAAGATACCAAAAAGGAAATTAGAAAATATTTTTAACTGAATTAAAATGAAAATAAAACATATAAAAACTTGTAGGATGCTGCTAAAACATTACTTAGGGGATACAGTGCTATATCCTTTTAGAAATGAAGAAAGGTCTCAAATCAGTGACCTCAGCTTCCATCTCAAGAAACTAGGAAAAGAGCAAATGAAACCCAAAGTAAGTAGAAGAAAGGAAATAATAAATATCAGAGTAGAAATCAATGGAATAGAAAACAATATAGAAAATTAGTGGGACCATAAGCAGAGAAGATAAATAAAAATGACAAATCTCTAGCTAAACTGCTTAGGGAAAAAGAAGAAACCCAAATTACCATTATCAGGAATGAGAGGAGTAATATCACTACAGATTCTACATATACTAAAAAAGGATATGCAGGAAGGATAATAAAAGCAATATTATGAACACTTATGCTTATAATTTCAACAATTTAGATGAAATAAATTCCTCAAAGACACAAACTGTAAAGCTCATTCAAGAAAAAATAGATAATCCGATGGCTTTTAATTTGTCATTACAAACCTTTCCACAAAGAAAACTCCAGGCCCAGGTGGCTTCACTGGTGAATTGTACCAAACATTTAAGGAAGAAATAATAACAATTCTACCCAAACTCTTTTAGAAAATTAAAAAGGAGGGAATACTTCCCAATTAATTCTATGAGATCAGCATTACCTTGATACTAAAACTAGAGAAGACATTACAAAAAAGAAAACTATAGACCAACATCCCTCATGAATATAGATGGAAAAACTCTAAACAAAATTTTAGGAAATTTAATGCAAAAAAAGGATAATAAGACTAGAGTTTAGCTCAGGAATGCAAGGTTGGTTTAATATTTGAAAGTTAATTTATATAACTGACCGTATTAACAAACTAAAAAGCAAAAACAATATGATCATTTCAATAGATACAGCAAGAGCATCTAACAAAGTTCAACTTGAAAACCTCTCAGAAGGGGCTGGCCCCATGGTGTAAGCAGTTAAGTTTGGCGTGCTCCGCTGTGGTGGCCCAGGTTCACAGGTTCGGATCCCGGGTGCAGACCTACACCACTCCTCAGTCATGGTGAGGTGGTGACCCACATACAGAGTGGAGAAGGATTAGCACAGATGTTAGCTCAGGGCTAATCTTCCTCACCAAAAAAAGAAAAAAAAAACAAACCTCTCAGAAAACTAGGATCAGAAGGGAACCTCTTCAGTCTGATAAAGGGCATCTACAAAAAATCCTAGAGATATTTATCTAGTGGTGAGAGACTGAATGCTGTCTCTAAGATAAAGAACATATCACAGATGCCCACTCTTACCACTGTTAATTCAACATTTAACAAATAGTTCTAGCCATTGCAGTAAGTCAGGGAAAAAAAGTAAAAGTTATCATGATTGGAAAGACATAAGTAAAACTATCTCTGTTCATAGACATCTTTATTATCTATGTAGAAAATCCAAATCTACAAAAAGGTACTAGAAAAAAAAAATATGTTTAGCAAGGTCACAGGATACAAGATCAATATACAAAAATAAATGTATTTCTATGTACTAGCAATGAACAATCAGAAATTGAAATTAAAAAGCAATATTTATGATAACATGAAATATTTAGAGATAAATCTGGCAAAAGATGTGTAAGACATAAAATTTTAAACTACAAAAACATTGCTGAGAGAAATTAAAGAGGACTTAATTAAATGGAGGGATACTAGTTAGTGGGTTGAAAGACAATTTTGTTAAGATGTCAATTCTCCACAAATTGATCTACTGATTTAACACAATCCTGATCAAAATGCCAGTAGGCTTTTTTTGTAGAAACTGACAAAGTAATTCTGAATTTCAAGTGGAAATGCAAAAGAACTAGAATAGCCAAAACAACTTTGAATAGGAAAAATAAAATGCAGGACTAACACTACCTAACTTCCAAAACTTTTATGCAACTACAGTATTCAAGACAGTGTGATTTGGTGTCAAGATTAACTAATAGATCAATAGAACAGAATACAGGGTCTAGAATTAGGCCCACACATATATGAACAGTTGATAAAGATGCATGTTTTGACAAAGATGCAATGATAATTCAGCGGAAACAGGGTAGACTTGTCAATAAATAGTGCTGGAATAACTAGATATCCAACTGCAAATAATGAACATTAATCCATTCCTCATAACATATACAAAATTAACTCAAGACGAATTATAGACTTAAATGTAAAACGTAAAACTGTAAAACTTCTAGAAAAAATGTTAAGAGAAATCTTGTGGTCCTGGGTTAGGCAAAGATTTTTAGATATGACACCAAAATCACAATCCATAAAGTTACAAATGGATAAATAGGACTTCTTCAAAATTAAAAACTTCTGCTTTTTAAAAGACACTGTTAAAAGAATGAAAAAATGAGGGCCTGCCTGGTGGCATAGCGGTTTGCGCATTCCGCTTTGGTGGCCTGGGGTTTGCCTGTTGGAATCCTGGGTGCAGACCTACTCACCACTTATCAAGTCATGCTGAGGCAGTGTCCTTTATAGAAGAGCTACAATTCAACAACTATGATATACAACTATGTACCGGGGCTTTGGGGAGAAAAAAGAAAAAGAGGAAGATTGGCAACAGATGTTAGTGCAGAGCCAATCTCCCTAAAAAAAGAAACAAACAAACAAAAATTACTTCAAATTAAAAAAAAAAAAAGAATGAAAAGATAAGCCACAGACCAGGAGAAAATATTTGTAAATCACATGTCCAATAAGGACCAGTGTCCAGAATATAAAAAGAAATCTCAAAAATCAATAATAAGTAAACAAAGAACCTACTTTTAAAAATGGACAAAATATTTGAACAGTTTACCAAAGTAGATATATAGAAGCAAATAAACACATACAGAGATGTTCAACATCTTAGTCATTAGGGAAATGAAAATTAAAACTATGATGAAATACCAGTACATGTATGTTAGAATAGCTAAAATTTAAAAGATTGACCATACCAAGTGTTGACAAGAAAGTGGAGGACCTGAACTCTCATACCCTGCTGGTGGGAATGCTGAATGGTACAACTGCTTTGGAAAACCACATGGCAATTTCTTAAAAAATTAAACACACATCTACCATACAATCCAGTCATTCCGCTCCTAGGCATTTTTCCGAGAAGTGAAAGCATATGTCTATTTTTAAAAAAGTATACATGAATATATGTAGCAGCTTCATGTCTAACAGTCAAAAACTAGAAACAAGGCAAATGTCCATCAATAGGTGAATAGATAAACTATAGTATATCTGTGCAGTAGAATGCTACTCAGAATGAGGAAGAATAGACTATTGATATATGCTCCAACATAATGAATCTCAAAGGAATTATGCTGAGTGAAAGAAGCCAGATAATAAAGAACATATGATTTAATTTCATTTTTATAAAATTTTAGTAAGTGCAAACTAATTGGTAGGGACAGAAATCCTACTAGTGGTTCCTTGGGAAAGTTTGTTGGGATGGGGACCAGAAGCATGAGGGACATGAGGGAACTTTTAGAGGTGTTAGATATGTTTGTTATCTTACTTTTGGTGATGGTGTCACCAGTCACATAAGCCAAAACTGATCAAATTGTACATTTTAAATATGTGCCACTTACTGTATGTTAATTATACCTCAATGTAGTTTTTTTCTTTTAAAAGATTCCCCACGTGATTCAAATGTATAGACAAGTTTGGGAATCACTGCTCCAATCCCTCAGGTTTGCCTCAGTTCCACTCTACAGAGGCAACCTATCCTAGGCAGTTTCTTGTTCTGGAAACTGGAACGTTCTGGAAATATTATGCATATACAGGCATATATGAACATACATATTCCTTGTTTTAAAGTCACAAATGGTAGCATCTTTATACACTGTTCTCTCCTTAACTTTTTTTACTTACTGTATCTTGGAGATCATTCCTTATCCATAAATGTGGAATGGTCTCATTTTTTTAACAGCTGTATGTTAATCCATTGGATCTGAATTTTGTCTGATCCCAATAATATCGACTACATAAGGTGGTACTGTATGCTTATTTTAAAACCTTTTGGGAACAAAGGTGTAACTTGAATAGTTGCTAGAATTAATTTTTCTTTTAGGCATACCCTTAAGTCCTCATTTGCATGCTATACAATATGACAAAATGCTTTCATCTATGTGGAGTACAAGCTTTCTAGAACACCAAATTCACTATGAATTAGTATTTTTTCACTGGTAAAGTCTGTATATCTATGTGAAATGTTGACAAGTGTTACATTTTGAAAAGTTATTATGACATTTTGTTTGCTTTCCTTGTCCTCTCAATATGAAATTTGGTGTTTGGTTTGTTCTTCATTCAAGACAAAAGTTTTTAAATCCTTTTTTTGTCCTTTGGTTAATTTGGCCTTGGTCTTTAGGCTACAGCTGTTCTGGAGATGTGTACTGTGTAAGCTAACCTATTACCAACTTGCACATTTGGCAAAAAAATTATTTGGCTAAACTCTTGCTGGCTTTTTTTTTTCTTTTTTAATAGCAGGAGGTCAAATTGGCCAATACTAACATAATTTTTGTTTTTAAAGTTAACTGCAGTCTTTAGTTTTTAGGCTATGTTTCAAGAGAACACCTACAAAGACAATGGACCAATTTATTTGGGGGCCTAAATTCCCTAATGGTCATTTATGTGTCCTTCACAAGTTTTCTATAATTTTCAGTCATAAAGCAACAAGAATCTCAGTGTCCATTATCCAAACCACCCACCTTGTCATATACTCTATGCACTTACTAGGTTTATTAGTGAACATTGAGTCTTTTTATGACTAATGATATTTTGAACTTTTTGCCAGCATTTCATCAGATGTTGAATCAACACAGTTTCTATCAGTCGAGCATTGCCTTGTATTCATTAGCTGACGAATCAGAAGATTCACTGCAGCTCCTCGTAGTTAATTCACGCACTCATTTTTCGCATCATTAAACTCCATATTCCTATGGTCAGACGTTATAGCTCCTTGTTCACCTCTTTGTTCCTCATTTTGCAGAATTTCAGGGGATTGTCCCCATCCCATTCAGTCACGTTTGCTTGTATGTCTGCAGTCACGTTTCTGAGGAGTCTACAATGGAATAAATGTACATGTTTTGAATGTCATCTTTCCCTGAAATGGTGGTCTTTTGGCTGAGAAAATGGTTTTACTGACTAGTAAATTACCTTTTGTCCTTTACACCCCTTTCCATCTCTAAGTACTTAACTTTTTAGTTTACTCAGGATGTGTTGCTCTCTAACCTAGGGAAAGTGTGGAGAGCCTGATTCAAAAGCATTCCTATGCCCGCTCACCCATCCGCACCTACGGAGGAGAAGAGGATGTGCTGGGGGATGAGGTTCAGACAACACAAAATCGAGGTAAGACAGCTTCCAGGTGTTGCAACTACTGGGAGCAGGAACACCTAAAAGAGAGTGAAGGCAGGCAGGTGATGAGACTTCTACTCCTCAGGGTACCAATTGCCCCAAAAGTATTTCAGGAGCCTTTTCAGGAAGGGACAGCTCCTGAAGCTGATTTTCATCCAGTTCATTATTTTGCCTTTGAGTCATAAGTGATTATACTGCCTGAAGGTTTCTTGGGGTTTGTTTTCTAGGAAAAGGACATCAAGCCTCTGAGTCAGGGCTAAGGAGTTACTTGTCCGTGATCTACTACCAAAGAGCTTTGGGGGCAGTTCCTTAGTCTTTCTGAACCTCAGTTTTATAATCTGAGAATCAGGGAATATATCTGTTTCACTTATGTCAGGCATATCTGATTAGGATCAATGACTAAAATGGAAAACACTTTTAAAAAGATTCTCCTAGTGAAGGGCACTACGTAGAGGTGGTGGCCACAGTGGTGAGAATAGGGGACTACTGAAAAATTCCTCTGTTGCAAAGGCTCAGGGAGGAGCCCTCTGCACCTGGGAGTCCAGAGAAAAGAGACCAGAGGGTGCCCAACAGGGATATGCCAATGGGAAGAGAGCCCTCTGTCATCCTTTTATGTTCATAATATGGAATAGCATAATCAGTCAAAACATAGGACATCTCTTATAACTAAATTCAAATGAGCTACTAGTAATTATACAATCAGAAAGTTCAATGTCAACTCTTATTTAAACTTGTGGATGCTGTGATATAAAAAAAACTTTTGCAACTTGTCAAATATTTAATGAAGAATTATGAAAGCTAAAAAAAAAAAAAGAAAAAGAAAAAGACTCTTGTGGGTTCTCACAATGGCTTTGGAAACCAAGAAGCTTTGTTGAGGCTTGTACGTCCAGCCTTCCTTAGGGATGATGCAGATGTTAGGATGGATATCCACTATTTGGAGCTCCTTTAAAGGGAATCAGGTCATTACCTTCAGGCAGGCTACTAGTGTCTTAGCTCCTCTCTGGGAGTATGCAGGCCATCTGGTGAGTTAAGTCTTTCCTATTTAGTAAATTCTCTCTTCCATATGTGGTTTGAATGATATCTTCGTGTCTGGAAAGGTGGATTTGCCTCATGGTTGACGTGTTTGTCTTTTTAAATTGCAGATCTATTATATATTTTTAAAAATAAATTAATCCTTGCAGATAATGTAATTCTTGATTTGCACACTGAAATAGCGTTTCCAGTCTAATGAGTTGTTTTTCCTTTCAGGGTCAGCCTTTACAACATCTGATAATTTGTCTCTTAGCTCCTGGGTATCGTCTTCATCCAGTTTTCCTGGATTTCAGCACCCACAGTCCCTGACTGCTCTTGGCACCAGCACAGCATCCATAGCGACACCCATTCCTCACCCCATACAGGGTTCTCTGCCACCATATAGCCGACTCGGGATGCCTCTGACCCCATCAGCCATAGCCAGCTCCATGCAGGGGAGCGGCCCAACGTTCCCCTCATTCCACATGCCCCGGTACCATCACTACTTTCAGCAGGGGCCCTATGCTGCTATCCAAGGACTGCGCCATTCCTCTGCTGTGATGACACCATTTGTATGACTCTTCTAAAAACAGGAGAATCCAGATCCAGAATGTGCAAATGGGTATGGAAATATAGGACAGCGTTGGGTGGGTGGGATGTGGGGTGTTGGAGCAGGGGCTCTCCAGGAGACACAGGACCTATTAAAGAGGAGAGCTGGACTCACAATAAAACCTGCCATTGAGGGAATGCACCGTGGACCAGGATTCATCTGTAGTTGGGAGACAGCTCTTAGGTTTGAGAGAGAATCAGTGTAAAGTTCTTAGGCAGCCTAAGCCCTGCAACTAATAGGATATCAATTTACCCAGAAAGTTTAATAATACAAGGCAGATGACTCTTAAGGTGCATTATTCCTAGTGGTTAAAAATGCTGTGTTGATGCAGTAATGTATAAAATCAACATGTATAGATTTTCTTTCTGCTTTCCACAGGTTAGAAGAATCTTCAAAGAGGCAATACTATATAACATACTGACCCTAATGCATAAAGACTAACTTCAGTCCATTTCTCCCTGTAGAAAGTAAGAGCCAATAGAGAAATATTTGTAGTGCTGTAGCTTAAGCATGTTTAGTTTTCTTTTGTGTTAGTTTGCTGGGGAAGGAGCTAAGATAATGCTAATACATCCTATTTTGTGGATGAATAGACGGTAATGACTTCACAAAGTTCTTTTTGTAATATTGAAGGGCCAGTACCTGACTAGCTCCTTTTCACAGTCTTGTCTTCTTTCTTCCTAATTCTCTTTCTTGCAATTACTTGCCATTTATATATGAAAAATCTTCTGTATACAATTTCGAAGCAAGAGGTTCTGTGTGTTACATTGTAAAACAGCTTTTATTTTTCTGGGCTGCATTCTAAATACACTACTGACTTATTCACTGAGGAACACTTTAAAGCCTCTACATGACGACACATGAGGCTTTCTTTCACTTACAGCTGCAATAAAAAGATGATTGCCCTATTGTGAAAGGAATTTCTCTGCCATGGGTGCCAAAGGCCCCTTCATTTTTACTTCAGCTTTGGGAGACCTTATGGATGTTTAAATGTACCAGGCGAAATTCTCATTTTCAATAAATCTGCTTTGTTGTTAGATTAGCTGCTACCACTGACTGACAAGGATTTGTGAATGAGCATTCTAAATGCCCATATAGCCACCATTTAACCTATGTTCCTGAGGAGTTAGGTGTCCATATATCTGATTTGTCATTTTTTCTTACTGTGTTATATTCAGTGACTCCTTTACCATTTTTCTAGTCCATTATATGAAATTTCATGTTGACTCAGTGACTCCCCAACTGAAACATTGGCAGTGCTTATAAGTAAATCTAAAACATTCATCCACTTTATTTTCAGCTCTTGCTGTCATCCTAAGCCTTCCTTTAATGTTTAGTATAGTAATTAATTATATTTTAGTTATATATAATCTCTATATTATTTGTGGGCAACATATATGTAAGCATTTACAGTCAGGGTAGTGCACTTGGCATTTGCAACAGTTCATTTCCCTAGTACCAGAAATTTAATGAAGTTTATGGTCCTTCAACTTTAGATATAATGCATTCTAGCTACAGGATATAACCTGTCTTCTTCACAAAGCTCCCCAAAACTCTATTTTAATTTAATTTAAATTTTATATGTAATATTCATTCCACTCTGTTCTGACTGCAAAAGTATTGAATCTTAAAAGCAATGGGAACTATTGCTGCTGAGAGTAGAGGTATATTTGGGAGTAAATGCAATATACTTATCAGACTCCAGTGGGATTTTATTTGGTTGTTTTAATGTTAGGCTTCTCCATATCAAATGCCTTTCTTGGGCACATCCAGCCTATGAAACAAGGCATAATGGCACAGGGTGTCTACATCATGCCATTGCTGGATTTTGCACTTGCCTTTCTCCACTGTATCCCAAAGGGTACTTATGGAGAAGCATGGGCTGTGTTAACCAAGCATCTCAAAGTCCTATGGCAGACACCGTAGGCTAATATCTAACTTCTTGCATGTTATGCTGTAGTATCCACGGGTAGTGTGTTTTCAAACACAGCACAGATGTGCTTTTCTTTAAAGAAGCAGTTATGAGTAATGCTTAAATATCCATAGAGCTTAGGGTAGGGATTTAATATTTAATAGTTGGCCTGTTGCCAGTGCTCATTTTAATACAGAGTCCTGCTGCTTAAAGTGGGAATAACAAAAGTAGATGCTATTTTACATGATGCTACTCAATACCCTGGTAAATTACTTGTCTACTAAAGTAAACCCATATCTCAATTTTCTTTCCAATGAGAATGAAAGGATCATTTTAATACTGTTTTGACATTTTCCCCAATTGATGTGTCTCAAAGTAGGTCTGCATGTTTTTGTTAAATATGGTTTTATACCAGTATTTCTTGACTTCATAACTTTATTTTGTAATTAAGCAATATAAGACAAAAAATAAGTAGAGTGCTTAGAGAAAAGCAAAGACTAAGATATCAGAGCATGTTCTTGGGAAATCACACCTGAAATTCTAAATTGGATATATTTTTTAAGTATTTCGTATTGTTTGAACCAGAAAGAAAAAGCACAAGTGATATGGAGCTTAACCTGATCAGAGTCACTCAAGCCATGGGAACCGGGGTTAGATATTTACCCCACCAGGGTCTTGCTGAGCTATTCTGGTTGTTGATTCTTACTTAACTCCTTGGGTATTTCAGATTTAAAAGTCCAAAGTCTATTCTACCAAATGTATTGCAAGAAATAGATAATTACTGGGAAAGTCAACTGAATAATAAAAAGCATGGGCTATATTTGGAATAAGTTCAGGGTTCCCCCCAGGTATACTACAGTACCAAAAAGTATGGCTAACATAGTGCTGCTAAAAAGAGGCCCTGATGCCAGAACTGCTTTATCTAACCAAAGGAACTAATTCATAACTTAGTAGGTTGTGAGTATGTGATTTGTTTTTAAAACATTTATCAATACTTCTGAGTAAGTTCAATTATCTCTTTTACTTAGTAAATCTTCACCCCTCCTCTGTCCACCCTTAGCAGTATAAAGGTAAACATATGAAGCCAATGTCTAACATATCAAATTATTAGGTAACAAGATCTACATTAATGAATTTATATTGCATTGCTGGTCCTTTTGAGTTTATAACAATGATATGTTACCTGGAAGGCCTACCTCCATTCCTAGTAGGAGGGCACAGAGTAGGAGATATTAAGAAGTTTCCTTAAATTCATCATCTAGCACAAACCTGTGTAGGGCTATTCTATAGGAGTTATATTGACTTCTGGGATGTTCCAAGATCTTCCCCTCCACACTCATCCACATCTCAGCCATTGCACTTCTCCAGCCACAACATTCCCCACTCCTCAAAAAAAAGGAAACCCTCTAAAAGCCCAAGAAAAAAGAATTCTTAAAGAAAAGGATCCCCATTCTCATAATGTGAATGATTTTTTTCAGAGAGATATTAGGATATTTATCCCATTTCTGAATCTCATTTTAGTTTTTCAGGTTGTCCTGCTTATATTTAAGCTGAATTATATTGAGTAAAATAAACTTCAAATAAAATGGATGGAGTGACTTTACCACCCTATTAAATATGCAGTCATGCTTAGCCATGACTCAGCATCTAAAGTTCAAAAAACTTAGTATGGAATGTGCAGGGACACGTATTGCAAGAAAAACAGTATTTTTACTCAGTCTTCCATTGACTAAGTAAGGAAAACTGTTTTCACTTTAAACATGTATGGAATTGATAATTATTACAAATAAACCAATATTATACCCTAAATCTAGACTGGACAGAAATAAATAAAGCACTGGACAGGAAAGATTTTCAGTTGGCTTCTTTACAGAGCTGGGCTTGGGTAGAGGATGAATTTTATATGTTTTTGTATTATTTCAGAATGCAAGGATTTTATGTAAATGAGCAAAGGGATGGTTAAGAACTCTTAAACCTTTAGAAAACCATAAAATCCTTTCTTCACTACTATTCCATGCTAGTTATAAAATATTCCAATACTTGCCTTTCTTCAGCATGCTTAAATATGAAAAAGTTCATTTATAAATATTTGATAGGCAAATAATCCATAAGTATTTTCTGGCCCTTCTTTCTCTGTCCCCCCCTCAATTCCAATCCCCTCCCGTGATATAAGAAAATACAAACATTTTGGTGATATAATACATCTGGACAAAAAATACAATTTGTTGTATTTTACTTCTGATACATTAAAATACTGTATTTAGTTGTTTTTTTTTCTTATTTTCAGCAATCTAAAAGAAGGTCTTTTATTTCCTAAAGGATAAAATTGGATGTAGCCTCTTTAGTAGACTCTCTTACAGATCTGCTGTTTGCTGTGTCATTTGCTTAATGAATTGCGTGAGAACAGTCACTGTAATGAAGTGTGTGTGTTGGGGGTGGGGGGCAGGGCATGGGAAATGTTTTATGAAAAAAGAAGTTATAAGCCTAATACTATGAAGTAACATCTAATGAAGTTCTTTTTAAGTGCAATATATTTATTTCTGCTAGAAATGTATTATCAACATTATGTAATATTTGAAGCATTACATGTTATTTGTAAACAGCTTAAAATTATATATTACTCAAAATTGTACAGAAGTACAAATGTGTGGATATTAATTTCTTTCATTAAAAATGGTGTGTTTTTGATATATATGCACACACTTACACCTTTCATTATCTTACACACTTTGCTTCGTGACTTTTGTTATCTGTTTCCTCACCTGAAAAAAAAAAGATTAGGTAAGATCAGGGGTCACAGCTGGCACTCCCAGGCCAGACACAGCCTCCTGGATTCCTACACAGGGTTTGGGTTTTGTCTTTAATGGCACTGAAAGCCTTTTAGAGAAGACATTGCTCTCAAGTCCTCACCAGTTTTCATTTCCCGTTTTCCTAAACCCAGTCCCCTTCACTCATTTCCTCTACCTGATGAACTCTTAGAATCCTGGGACTTTGCACCTGTCTGTATTGAATGATACTGAAGACTCCATAAAGCTTAAAGAACTCCTACCTCTCATTCCAGTCATGAGCTCTTGGATGTCCTGTAATGACATTACACAAAGTGGGCTGAAACAAAATAAGATTAGCCAAATTCAGAGTCTTAATTCTACTTCCACATGACAGTTCTTCAAAATATTTGACGTTATCATACCTTCTGATTTCAGAAGTCTGCTCTATTACCCTTAAATTTTTTGTGCATGCCAAACACTAACCTTTTAAAAATCTTTTATTTGGAATAATTCCAAGCTTGAAAAGTTGCAAGAATAGTATAAAGAAACTCTGTATACTCTTTACCCAGATTCACCAATTATTAATTTTTGCTCCATCTGATTTATTATTTGCATTCACACTGAGTAGTGCATGCATACACATGCACATAATAGACACAAATTGTTTTTCTGAACCATTTGAGAGTAAGCTTCACATGTCATGCCCCATTATCCCTAAGTAATTCAAAGTGTATTTCCTACAAACCGAAGATTCCATGAAATATCCACAATATAGTTAGCAAGTTCAGTACAACACTGTAATCTACCATCTGTACTCCAGTTTTGTCAAATGATCAGTGATGTCCTTTGCAGCATATTTTTTCCTTCAGTACAGATCCAGTTCAGGATCACATATTCAGTTATCATGTTTCTTTGGTCTCCTTTAATCTAGTACAGTTCCTCAGTCTTTCTTTGTCTTTCATGGCAAAAGAATTCCTATTTTTCAATGGTTTATAATTTGTTACTATCTTTAGTTATCTTGATGTTCAAATCATGCCAGATTTGGTCCCTGGGAGCCCCTTAAGCTGGCTCCTATGTCCTTTTGACACGCCCTAGTTTGGTTTTTTTAGCACTTCTTCAATTTCTGGTATAAACGTTGTTCCAGGCTCACCTTGTACCTTTCCTGCCTCAGCCTTGGAACCAGCCATTTCTTCAAGGAGCCCAGATTCCTTTTAATTGGGGAACTGTATTAGAAACGAAGATCTGGGTGCCAGATGTGCTCACTGGGGTATGTTTGTTTCTAGGCCTTTTCTGCCAGCAGTTAGGAATACATATATGTATATAAGCACACACATTCAAATATACCTATGTGTATGAATGTATGTATAAAGTGTATTAGAAATCATGAGTTTATGCTGATATCTCCAATTCCAATGCACTCCCATAGGGTTCTTTTTCCTTGTTTTGCCTCAGTCCCTCAACATATTTATTTACTCAAGTTTACCATACACCCCAAATCATTTCACATTGCTTCACTCATACAACTACAATAAACAAACCTAAAAAGAGTTCAGGATTTGTCTGCATTTGTTCCCCCCCACTCAACCAAGTGTATATAGTCAAATGACATGATTAGCAGTTACTTAGTTTAGCTCCTTTTTTACTCTCCTGTGTTATGTTATTCACTTGCAATACAACTGGGTTCATTTATTCAGTTTACTTACAGTTTTACGAGTTTTTTTTTCCTTTTCATTCTTACTGCTTTAAAAAAAAAACAAACATAGAGTATTAACATGCTTCCAAAAAAAAAAAAAAAACCTCATAGAACTAATAAGTGATTATAGCAAGGTTGTAGGATACAAGATTAATATAAATAAGTCAATTGCTTTCATATATACTAGCAATGAACAACTGGATTTTGAAGTTAAAAATACACCATTTATATCAGCACCAAAAAAAGAGAAAAGAAATACTTAGATATAAATGTAATAAAATATGTACAAGATTGATAAAACTAGAAAACTCTGATGAAAGAAGTCTAAAAAGATTTAAGTAAATGGAGAGAATTCCATGTTTGTGGATAGGTAGACTCAATATCGTCAAGATGTCAGTTCTTCTCCATTTAATCTATAGAGTCAACAAAAACCCAATCAAAATCTCAACAAGTTCTGTGGCTATCAAAAAATCAATTCTAAAGTTTATATAGAAAGGCAAAAGACCTAGAATAGCCACAAAATATTGAAGAAGAATAAAATTGGAGGACTGATGGTACTCGACTTCAAAACTTACCATAAAGTTACAGTAATAAAGACAGTATGGTTTTGGCAAATGAATAGAAAAATAGATCAACAAAACAGAGTAGAGATCCCAGAAAATAAACCCACATGAATATATTCAACTTATCTTTTTTTTTTAAGACAGGCTTTACTTATTTCTTTTCTTTTTGAGGAAGATTGGCCGTGCGCTAACATCGGTTGCCAATCTTCCTCCTTTTTCTTTTTTCTCCCCAAAGCCCCAGCACATAGTTGTGTATCATAGTTGTAGAGTTGTAGCTCTTCTGTATGGGATGCCGCCTCAGCATGGCTTGATGAGCAGTGACTAGGTCTGCACCCAGGATCCGAACCAGCGAACCCTGGGCCGCCAAAGTGGAACGCGCAAACTCAACCACTATGCCACCAGGCCAGCCCCTCAACTTATCTTTGACAAAGCAGCATATGCAATCTTTTCAAAAAATGGTGCTGGAATAATTGAAGATACACATGCAAAATAATCAATCTAGATATAGACCTTGCATATTTCACAAAAATTAACTCAAAACAGATCACAGACCTAAATGTAAAATGTAAAGCTATAAAACTCCTAGAAGATAACACAGAAGTAAATCTAGGTATCACTTCTCGGCCTTTTGGCTATGATCAAGTGTAAAAGTAAATCTAGGTAACCTGGGCTTTTTAGATACGACACCAAAAGCACAATCCATTAAATAAAAAGTTAATATGATGGACTACATTAAAATTAAAAAATTTTGTTCTATGGAAGACTATTAAGAGAATGAAAGAACTGGCTGGGAGAAAATATCTGCAAAACATATCTGATAACAGACTTGTATTCAAATATACAAAGACTCATTAAAACTCATCAATTATAAAACAAACAACCCAATTTTTTTGTGTGTGTGAGGAAGATTAGCTCTGAGCTAACATCTGTTGCCAATCCTCCTCTTTCTGCTGAGGAAGATTGGCCCTGAGCTAACATCCGTGACCATCTTCCTCTATTTCATATGGGACGCCATCACAGCATGGCTCGACAAGCAGTGTGTCAGTCTGCACCCAGGATCCAAAACTGCGAACCCTGGGCTGCCAAAGCAGAGTGCATGAACTTAACCGCTACACCACTGGGCCAGCCCCACAACCCAATTTTTTAATAGGCAAAAGATCTATCTGAATAGACACCTCACCAAAGAAGATATAAAGATGCAAATAAACATCTGAAAAGATGCTCAACATCATATGTCATTTGGGAAATCCAAATTAAAACAACAATGAGATACACCTACAGATTTGTTAAAATGGCTAAAATCCAAAACACTGACAATACCAAATGCTGGTGAGGATGAAGAGCAACAGAAACTCTCACTCGGTGGTGGTGGGAATGCAAAATGGTACAGCCACTTTGGCAGGTTTTTGCAAAGCTAACTTAGTCTTATCATATGATCCAGCAATAGTGCTCCTAGGCATTTACCCAAATGAGTTGAAATCTTATGTCCACATAAAAACCTGCATATGAAGGTTTATAGCAGCATCATTTATGCCCAAACTAGGAAGCAACCAAGATGTCATTCAATAGGTGAATGGATGAAAACAGACTGTGGTACATCCAGAAAATGGAATATTATTCTGCAATACAAAAAAAAAAAAATGAGCTATCAACCCATGAAAAGACATGGAGGATCTTAAATGCATGTTGCTAAGTGAAGAAGCCATTCTGAAAGGGCTAGCTACATACTGTATGATTCCAACTATATGACATTCTGGAAAAGGCAAAACTATGAAGGCAGGAAAAAAGATCAGTGGTTGCCAGGGGTTTGGGAGGAGGAAGGGAGGGATGAACAGGTGGAGTATACAGGATTTTTAGGGTAGTGAAACAATTCTGTATGACATTATAATGGTGGATACATGACATTATGCTTTTGTCAAACCCCACAGGACTGTACAATTCAGAGTGAACCTTACTGTAAACTATAGTTACATTAGTTAATAATAATCATGTATAATTATTAGTTCATCAAATGTAACAAATGTATCACACTAATGCAAGATATTAATAACAGGAGAAAGTGTGTACATGGGTGAGGAAGAAGAGATAGATGAGAATTCTGTACTTTCTGCTCAGTTTTTCTGTAAACCTAAAACTGTTTTGAGAAATAAGGTCTATTAATTTAAAAAAGCCCCAGAGATACCACGTCACACCCACTAGGATAGCTATAATCAAAATGATGGACAATAACGAGTGTTGGTAGGGATGTGAAGAAATTGGAACCCCTGTACATTGGTGGTGGGAATAGAAAATGGTGTGGCCACTTTGGAAAACAGTCTGGCAGTTCATTAAAAGGTTAAACATAAGAGTTACCATATGACCCAGGAATTCTACTCCTAGTTGTACACCTAGGAGAAATGAAAACAAACGTCCACACAAAAACTTGTATGTGAATATTCATAGCAGCATTATTCATAATAGCCAAAAAGTGGAAACAACTCAAATGTCCATCAACTGGTGAATGGATAAATAAAATTTGGTATATCTACACAATGGAATATTATTTAGCTATAAAAAGAAATGAAGTACTGATAAATTCTACAACATGGATGAACCTTGAAAACATGCTAAGTGAAAGAAGCCAGACACAAAGGACCACACACTGTATGATCCCATTTATATGAAATGTCCAGCACAGGGATATTCATAGAGACAGAAAGCAGATTAGTGGTTGCCAGGGGCTGGAAGGAAAGAGGAAAGGGAATGACTGCTAATGGGTACGGGGTTTCTTGGTGGGGTAGTGAAAATATGGAATTTGATAGTGGTGATGGTTGCACAACATTGTGAATATACTAAAGTCACTGAATCCTACAATTTGAAAGAATGTATTTTATGGTATGCGAATTATATCTCACTAACGCTGTTATTTTAAAATGTAAAAGAAAAAAAAAAGCAATCCAGCAAATCTTTTATTTCCTTTCTTGAGGGTCCCACTTGTCAATTTTGAGAACTTCCAGGGGAGTGAATCTTGTGTACTTGAGAGTTAAGACTGGGCAGTCTAGAACCGTCTCCCTGCCTCAATTTTTTACCCTGTAAGAAGAAGATAATACTATCTATTTGATAGTATTGTGTGGCCTTATGCTCTCAATTTATATTAGTTTATTTTTATCTCTTCCTTTTTTTCCCCAGGAAGAATTGTAGCTGGTTCTTTGGACTCCCTGGGAAAGGAAAGATGATATAAATAATTCCTTCTCCAACTTGAGCCTTGGTAATATAGTAATAATTGCTACCTTTCATAAAACATTTATCTATGCACTTTATATACGTTATCTTACTTAATGTTTGCAACAACTCTAGGAGGTAGGGGCTATTACTATTCCCTTGTGAGGTATGAGAAAACTGAGGCTTAGAGAGATTAAGTGCTCAGAGACCCAAGTAAGTAAGGAAGCCAGGATTCAAATCCTGTCTGCACTTGTAACTAAGACACTGCACTAACTCCTCAAATAAATATTTCTAAATTTCAAGAATTAAAAAAAGTCTACCTTGCCTTTTCTGAATCCAGGTACACAGCCTTAATTAAGAAACATAAAAGCTGCATAGCTCAACAATTTTTTTCCTAATGGATTATAAACTGTCACTAGTAAGTGACTTAAGAGATTCAACAGATTGTGACCAGAAATTTTAAAGTGACACATTTATCTTTTGGGGATGGGCCAATATCTATGTGGAAGCAGGACTCTGCTGCCCAAGCAAGAGTCTCGTGGTCTTGATGTAAACGCGTATTACTTATTCAGGGGCATTTATCCTTTATACTCTAGTTGCCATTTAGGCTGCTGGAGGATAGAAGTAATTAGAAAATAGGAATAACGAAGTCCACTGTACTTAGAGACTAGACAGCAAGTGGAGTCAGGGAGGAACCAGGAGAACAGAATCCAGGGCCAAGGTGGAGACAGGTTGGGGCTGGGCTGAATAGATTAGAGACAGAGATAGGCTTGGATCATCTGGGATGGCAGTGACAGGTGTAGCAACTGGAGGGCAGGATGGGGGACAAACTGGGGTAAATTGTAGAGAGTGACACCCTCAGGGTAGAATCAGAGCACATAGCTGGAGACAGAGGAGGAGAGAAGGGAAGCACTGGTAAGAAGAGAGTTTGGTACAGGGCACTGTACTACCTAATAGGTATATCTTTCCAGCTACCTAAATATATGTACAAATACTAACTAGAATCAAATAAGTTTAAAAGACTTTGGTAAGGCCATGTAGTCTAAAGTCTTTATTTCAGAGCTGAGGAAATCACAGCCAGAGAAGTAAATTGCCCAAAACATACAGGGCCCAGTCCAGTGAGATTTCTAGGTCACTATGTCATAATCAAAGTTAAATCTTAAACCAATCTAAAAGATTATGTGATATAAAACATAGCACACAGATGTCTTATGCATCATTGCTGTTTTTGCTGTTTTGCATTTAATCTGCCCACATATATTCTACACGTCATTTCTTTAACATATTCTAAGACTTTTGTTTATTAATATTGAATGTAGTAATTCTTGTATTAGTTACTTTGGTGGTAAATAAAAATAATCTCAATATGTTGGAGCTCATACATGAAACTATTGTCATTGGGTTCATGGAAAAATTGATTTTTGGGGTATGATATAAGTACATATGTATGTGGTTGTGTCATTGGTTAAGTCATTTAATAATGATTACTGAGTACCCTTCTGGTTAAATCAGTGTGTATATTCTATGCAATTGGGCAGTCTTCCCATGTTGGGGGTGAAGGAATTAATTAATTAATTCCCAATTAATTCACCGACTACCTCCCTTCCTTCGAATGGAACATGCCTACATAGGGCTGTTCAAGGTCAAAGAGGTCTTATTTCACCTGATATAGGCCTGGGGAACTAAACTGACCAAAGTATGGGTGGCTGAGAGAGCTTCTGTTTTAGAAGGAGAATAGGCCCTTCATGGACACAGAAAGTAGACCAGAATGCTCAGAAATTCCAAGTTATCACAAACACCCTTTCTCCTGTGGACAAAATGCAGTGTCATGCAAAGCATCACATACAGATGCATTGAAATTCAAGCTATATGCTTCACTGCAACTTGGTGATTCTCCATTTTCTCCTATGAAGAAGCATCTGCATCCAACTAGAATTTAAGCAGGCTCTATAGACTAATTCAATAGCAGCAGATGTCCTGTTGTAAAATGAATCAATCCAGGAAACGTAATGGTTTCAGACTGAAGCAGTTGTTTTATAAAATATACATGTGCAAAGACATTTCTTTTAGTGGAGGCAACTTGCTGAAGAAGAATTTGAAAGAATCTTTTAACTTATAAAAACAGAACAATTAGAGAACAGCCACCAAGAACCACATACCCATGGTTATCCTATTTTTGGAGACAAAAATCAAGATACACGACTAAACAAAAAGATTTTTTTTATCCTTGTGAATTTATAGGAAGTCTTACAAAACTATAAAAAAAATGAATCCCATTTGGTTCACCTTTTTAAAATTTCTTAATTGAAATGAGTAAAATTACTAAATCAAATTGTTCTAAAAGAATCTTGGATATGTGGTTCAGGTATAGTTAATATAATTAGGAGATCCTAAGAATTTAGCTACCATCTTTGGGACCAATAATGATGAAAGACTGGAGATAAACACTTTGATGCCAATCCCAACTCCTTGCACCATAAAAGGGAAAAAAGTATTTTAATATATAAGAAACTGTGAAACAGCACAAATAAAAACCCATCTTTTATGCAGAAGAGTATCAAAGTGAAATTAGTATTCTAAATTATCAAATTATAAATGGGAAATTTAACATTTTAAAAATGATGTTTACTGAACTACTTCCAGTTTTTCTCGTCCATATAACCAAGCTATAGATGTTACTGACCTATCATTTATATCTATGTATTTGTGAAAAGTTAAAACATTTAAATTTGATAAAAAGTTTTCTGAATCAATTAAAGCAAAGTCTTTGTTATTTGGAAAACCAAACATCAGCCATGATGAATATCTTAATTATTTTGACATATGAAATATACAATGTAATTATTTTTATGCAGGGTTACATTTGGAATTTCCCTATATTTCATTTTAAGTAAACTGATTTATTACAAGAACAGTACTTTTTTCTTTTTAAAAATGAATTTAAAAACTACCTAAATTTTTAAAATTCTTATTTACAAGTCATTATTGCCATCTGCTGGTTAAATAGTTTCACTGCATTTTTTTGTAAAAATTAGCAATTGTTTTACTAAAAGACAAAGAGAAAACAGAGAGGAGTTTTAGATATAGATGACTGGATTAGAAATCTCTGTGCAAGAGAAATAATTTGCTAAATCATGAGGCATCTTCATTTCAAAGAGGATAAGATAATGCGAGAATATATTGCATAATATAAAATTATAATGTGTTGATCATAGAATAAGTATCAGATATACTGGTTTAAGTTATTGTCATTATAGCATGTAGCTGAAATATGACTCAAATAACTATTCAAAATAACTAGGTCAAAATAAGTGACTACTGTTAGAGAAGTTATAAAATGCCACAATTCTATTCAACTGAATAAAACTAAGTGCCATATTTCCCCTCACATACACAAATCTATTCCTCTCCTTAGTCAGAGAATGCATAATTATTTAGGCAACTGTCTCTCAGTTTTCTGAGTTAACTAATGAACCTAGAACTCATATTTCTGTTTAATAATAGAACCAACATATAACTTAATGACAAAGAATCCAGGTGAGCAAAATATTAATTGGGAGTAATATTTACCAGTATACTCTGAATATGGTCAATCTAGAGCAAGATATAGGAACATTTTTTTTTAAGCTCATATTATGTTTTAAGAGCTTTAGCATTATTCAGGTAAGGAAATAAATATTAGAGCAGTTAAGTTATCAAAGTCACACACTGGTAATCTTCCATACAGGAGTCCTCTTTGTAAAAGATTTAGAATGGAACCTGGTACACAGTTAATTTTATGCATTTACTATATATCAGAATCATATAGATCCTGCTTCTTTTACCTTTAACACTATATCATGAGTATTTTCCTATATCATTAAGAAGTCATTCAAAATGACTTTTGTCAATTTATGACAATGTCAATTTAGTAATGCTTCACTGTATCAGCATTCTATAATTTATTGTTTGGTGTTGACGTTATTTCTAATTTTCACTGATATAAATAATAAACAATGAACATTCTTATAAAAAAGTTTTTTCAATAGTAAAAATGACCAGATTTGTACTTTCAAGGGTAGACCAAGTGTAAGAACATGCTTTATTTTGTTAGGACATTGAATCATCCAAAAGGCAAGTGCAGACTCCAGGAAACAAGCAAACAAATTGACCATAAAGAGAAACATCAGAAATAAGCAACATAGACTGAAGGAAGGGAAACCAAAATCAGAAAGTTCAGTTCAAAGTTGTACAAGAAAGTCACTGAAAATGACATATGGCCATCATTCCAGTAGCAGCCAGTCCTACTTCCCACAAAAATACCCACCTCTCATGGAAAACAAAGATACAAAACTTATAAAATCACTAACTTTTTTGTGATTATTCTAACTTTTAACAAGGACCCTCAGATTCTTTTTTAAAATATTCAACAAGATATATAGCTTAAAATAAACACATCTAACCAAATCACAGAGAGTTGAAGTATAAACAGATTTACTCAGCAAACACTAATTTTTTAAAAAGCACAAATGACCATATTAATTTCAAGTAAAGTAGGGTGTATAACTCAGCTGACTTGCAATGTCTATAGGAAAATATAAATTTCCCAAATTGACCCCAGAAGTAGACAATGTAAATTCACCAATGATAATGAAGGAAACTGAAAGATTAAAGGAAAAAAAAACAGATTTTTTTTCTCTAGAACCAGATATTCTAATATAGACTAAAAGGTGCAAATCCACTCTATTCATTTTATGAATTTAATATAATTCCAATAAAAAGAAAAACATAATCATAGCACTTCAGTTATTATTCCAATAAAAATATTAAAATACTCATGAAAAAAGGTATTTTATTGTGTATTTGCATATTTATTCAATAATATATTTTTATCAACTATCCATAAATACCTTGTATTTTAAGCTCAGTATTGGCTAGACAGAATTCATTAGCCGTTAAAACGTGGGCAATTTACTACATCCTTGATAGTAGGTTTTCTAATTTGCACAAAGTTATTATGAATTAAATGAGAAAACATTTTAAATACCAAACACAGTGCCAGAAATGTAGAAATGCTCCTTGGAAAAAAACCTTACAAAACAAATGAATAACAGTGCTTATTGACTTTAAACAAGTACGTACTGTCGGGTAAATGCACTACGACCTTCAGATTAGGAGGAATTAATGTGGGCTGGAGAAATGGGCTGGGGCCTGGAAGATAGACTGCAGATGGGCAGGGAGAAAAGGATGAAACAGCCACAAGGTGGCTTTTCAGCATGAGTACAGGGATAGTTACGGAGTTTCATGCTACGAAATGACTGAAACGAAGATTTGCGTCCGGGGAAGTGGGAAATTAAAGTTGAAAAGGTAGATTGGGGCAGACTATTGAAAGCATTGATGAGCAAGCCAAGGAGTTTACATTTTATTTGTGGGCCAGTGGGAGCCATGAACATTTTTGAGCGGTGTTGCATCAGGAAGATTAATTTGGCCACAATGAGCCATAGATTAGGCGGAGAAGGGGATTAGGAAATTCAGTCCCATCCATCATAAAACAGATGGGAGCTGAAGGAGTGTGGGCGCCAGCAGCATGGCTTTTGATAGAAGACATGGAAAATGTCAATGGCCCCTGTCCATCTTTGCCAGCCGCTGTGGCATCATGTGCGTAGTGATAGCGACTGTGAGGCTAAGAGCTCCCCTCTCAGATGGTTCTGGGTGCTGTCTGGTTTAGGAAGGTGAGATCGCTGAGCACAACGCTTCTAGGCCTGAGGAATTCTGAGCAACCTTGTTGGGACACACAGTTTTACTTCAAGAATGGATGAGTTACCGCTGTCCTCCAAGGGGAAACCGCTGAATCTCCGAATGCGGGTCAACCTGAGGCTCTGGGACTATACTCACCGGGCTCACACCGGCTCTGCTACATATTGCCTGTGGCCTCGGGCCATTCCCTCAGCGTAGGAGGACACTGAATGCCTAACGCAACGTGTTCGTAGGAGGTGAAAAGAGATGTTCCTCAAGTGCCAAGCGCTCACCAGGCGCTCACTTCCTTCCTTCGCTCTCTTTCTATGGTTCTTTCTTTCAACTAAGATCTCTTTCTCCCTTATTTAACCTCGAAACATGCAACCTCTTCGTAAAAGTGACAAAGCTAAGCTTGAACTCACTCGAAGAAAGGAATTAAATCGCAAAGCCTCCCATACTTGGCCGCAAGCAGGACGCAGACTTGAAGCGGTGCGCGGGTCAGCGCATGTGGGAGAATGCGTGTGGGCGGTGCGCAGGGGCGCATGTGGGAGCATGCGCATAGGGGATTCACACGGTGTGACGCGCCTGGGCTGCGCGTGGGCGGCGCACGGCCGACTGTGCCTCAAGGCCCCTCCTCCAGATTTAGCGGTCGTCTTCACTACCCGGCGGCGCGCAACGGCGGCTGGGACGAGTCGTTGAGATCGCGAGCCGAGGCAGTCCCAGGCGGACCTCACCCGACTCGGCTGGGCCCGCGCCGGAGAGAGAGCCACCTTCATCCGAACAGGGACTATGAGAAAATGGTCGGGCAAACGAGGAATAAACACAGAGAAGCGGCTTCAGAGCCGTTGCACTCTCCCCGCTCCGTGCAGTCTAGACGGCGGCGCCGGGCCACCGGAGCCGGGGAGCCGGAGGTGGAGGAAGAGCGGCAGGAAGAGGTGGAAGAGCCGGGGCTGCCTTTGTCTGTAGGCGGCGGGCACCTGCCAGGGGGCGCCCGGAGGTACTCGCCGCGGAGGACCCGAAACCCGAAGGCGCAGAATTGCATGCAACTGGAAGCGGTCTCAAGGATGCTTTTTCTCGGCCGCTTCCAATTCCTCAGCTGTTTCCTGGAGCAGCTCCGCGACAAGGTGCACCTATTGCGGCGACGTCCGTTCTTGGGCAGGACCACCTATGGCATAGGTGAGCCGAACCGGGCGGGGAGAGCCCTCGGCTGGAGCCCCCATGGCTCAAGGCCGGATGCCCTCCCTCCGGGGCCCCGCGGGGCTAGGCTCGGTTCCGAGGGACCCTCCGGCCCTCTGAGTCTCGGGTTTGAAGTGGTGTTGGTGAGTCTGGAAAAAGACCAGTTTGATTTAGCAAGCCTAGCAGCAATCATGACAATGTCCAAGCTCTGGGAAATCGCTGATAAGAATACCTGGTCCCCTTAGTTCTGAAAAACATTTTCCAGGGTTTTCGGGAATAGTGTTTTTGGGCATACTGATCACCCCTATGTCACCAGTAAAATGTCATCTTAATCAGGGCAGCCATTTGTCACGTGTTGTAAAAATGATAAGCTAGCTTTTTGGGGGCAGACATCGTGTTCTTCTGCACCTTAAATAAAGCAAATAAAGTGCTGGTTTTTTAAATTAGTTGAGAATCTTTAATAGTGGAAGTGGGGTCAAATTAGACAATATATTGTCTCATGTTGGTACCTATTTACTTTCATGTTGTTGTGGAGCTTCAGTGCCTAAATTTGGAGACTTTTTTAAATTTAAGCACTTGAAAGATTTTCTTTTATTTACATTCCTCATTTTCTGTAGCTTAAGTGGTAACTTAAATGTTGTTGCTATTTCAATAAAATCAATTTTGAGCCTAGTCCTTGGCCAGACTGGCTACTGATATAAATTGAAACATAGATAAATGTCTCTTAATGTAAGTTGTGATTTCTTTTCCACGTTAAGTTGACTTCTGATGTTAAAGTAGAATGAGTCTCCACATTTGGGATGTTAAAAATACTTGAGGAATAATAAATGGGATTTCATATTTAGATGTTTATCTGATGTCTAATTATGGCAACAGATATATCCCACATCCGGAATCAACATGGGCTTGGATACCAAGCTGTTTTACCATTCTGGATACAAGTTCCAGAGCGCCCATATCTGGCACATCAAAGGCACTTGGTGAATGTTGGGTGAAATAATGACTGAGTATATTAAGTACTGGGAGAGTTCAGCAGAGCAAACTAATGCTTTAGGATGAGAAGTGGGAAATGAAGTCAGGGAAGACTTTTAGGAAAAAGTGGGATTTGAATTGTGACAAAAAGGCTAATATTTGGATGTGTGAAGCAGAGAACAAGTATTAGAGTTCAATAGAACAGCATAATCAAAGTCTATGAAAGTGAAGTGGGGCAGAAAGGAAGGGTACAAAGGGTGCAAAAAGAAGAGGAAGTAGGAAGTGTCAACTTAAAAAGCAAATTCGCTCGTTATTTTATCTTCAAAATGAGTTTATTTGGGAATAGCCTAAAGAATCGGAATTTAGGCTGTGCATGTTATGACAAACCATAGGCAAATCCGGAAAACAATGGAGGGGAGCTGGCTTTTATAGAGAAAAAGGGGGAGTAGGGAAGAGCTGTTCTAAATGAAAGTCTATTGGGGGAAAGTAACTGTTCAGGGTGGCAATGGCTTCTCATTGGCTGAGCTGTTGCCTGGTGGGAAGAGAAATCTTCCTTCAGTAGTAAAGTAGTTTTACTTCCTGTGGGAGATGCAATCATCAGTCTGTCTCTTCTTATTTTGTGTAATTGATGATGTATGATCGGGCTTGAGAGCTCGCTCTGTAGGCCTTCCCTACTCTAGTTTAGTTAAGGTTTCTTTTATTAATTTCCACACATTCCCCTTTTGATCAAGATTTTTCTCTGAAAGCATTGCTGATCAGCAGTCAGGTTCTGTGCACGTAGTGGTCTTGTCCCTCCATGCCAGGAAGGACCTTTCCTGGTTGTCATGTCCCTTGTTGGTGGGAAGGTGCCTAGTGGTTGGAAATCCTTTAGGCCACATTTGAGTAACAACGGTGGTCAGGAGGGAGAACTCGCAGGCATTTGTTATTCAAAGTCTGTGGTCGTCTGAGGTTGTAAGCATCAGAAATCATTTCAAATTCTTGAGCTAACATTGTCTTGTTAGGTACATCATCTTTACAAAGGTTCGACAGGCAGTAGGTACACAGTTTAATAACAAGTACACAAAGTGGGATTAAGAACACTACAACAAGCCCAGTTTGCAGAATGGTTCTAAAACCAGGAGCCCAGACCTGAAGGTAACCAGCTGAACAAATCAAGAGACTGGGTTGTTAGGTGAAATTTGTTGTAGCCAATGTGCTTGCTGTCTAATCTTATGTAATTGGGTTTTTACTTCCTCAGAGGTATTTATCCATGTGCCACAGGAGGTGTTCACCACTGCACAGATACCTCCTTGCTCAGCAAATAGATAATCAAGGGTTGTACAGTTATCCAAAACTACCTGGGCCAATGAACTAAGTGCCTGTTGCTGAGCTGAAATTGCTCTGGCTGTGGAGTCAGCCAACTCTTCTAGTGTCAGAGGGAGATTACCGATCATTTGTTGGCAGTCACTCCAGCCCATGGGAAGAAAGCTCTTCCCACGGAGGCAAACCCAGAGTCATGCATGCCTCCTGAAAGTGCTCATTTAAAGCAGTAATAGTGGTTTAATGGAATGCACCAGTGAGAGACCTCTGTTTGGTTATGTAGAGAGAATAAGACAGTGAATACAGCAAGGACACACTGTCCTTGTATTCTCCAGCTGTTAAGGCAGTGAGTTGCCCAAGCATAAAGGCGATTACTGAAACCTCACAGATGAAGATGTAACCGGGGGTGTACACAAGGCCCCCGCGTAAGTGATATCATCTATAGATTCCTTCATCAGCACAGAGGCATAGCATTATATAACCAAGGCTCAGATACTATGTTGTCACATACTGAGAGGTTGCTTAAATATTTGGGTATATCAAGAAATTTACAGATGGTGTGGGTTACATTGATGGCCTCACAGGATTTTTCACACAAATATTCAAATAATCTTGCCTTCCCCTCCCAAGACTGGGTTAAATTAAAGCAAGCAATGAGTTTAGGTGGGCTTAGCACCCTGAGATGGTAAAATGGGCCAGCAGAGCAATTTAGAAAAACAGCATCTGGAATCCCAGTGAAATTACTTATAGGATGAACTAAGGGGTCATTACTGTCTGGGGCAGACCGAGGTTTCTATTGGCAATCAGAGAGTTTCCCCCTTTCTCAAGGGATTGGTAAATGTGAACAAGGGCATTATCCTTCTAGGAAAGAGAGGGAGAAAATAAAGGAAGAAACAACAGTGGGAAGAGGGCATACAGGGCTAGTCCACTCATCTTAGGAACACTGTTTGCCTCAGACGTCAGCTGCTTCTCTTCCTCGTCAGATTGGTTTGGAGTCTCCAGCGTTTGTACAGGACAAGATATCAGGTGGAGCCTTCTTAAGCTGTGAGATGTACCCAAGGCTCAAGTCCATGAAGTTTGGTTGACATCTGGGTAGTGAGGAGGGTCTAGTATAGTCTCTTCCAAGGAGATTTCAAGGGCAGTAAAATTGGAAATGTCAGTTTGAGTATCGTATCCAGACATTTAAGGAAACTAGAAGAATTTAGGATCTAGTCCAGCTTACAGGTATAACAAATCCTTAAAGACAATTAATAGGACTAGAATTTAAAATCCACAAAAGTGCAAACATAATGTCTTTCTTCACAATTACCCTCATTTTTATTAAAGATAATCATAGTACAACTAATTTGTTTATATTAAGCTTGGTCTGATTATTTATATAAATATAGCAAGACTAGTGATTGACCATCTAACCTGTTTTTAAGATTGCTTTGCTGAAACCTTGTAAGCAAAGTACTAGGCTGATTTTTCCAAGCAGTTCCTTAAGTCTGTCTGGTCATATCTGAATCTATGTACATCTTTCTTGAATATAACCTTCTAGTCAAAGCCTTGGTGATGTAGCCAATATTTCCAATAGTGTCCTGTTACAAGGAGAACAGACCTTCACTGAACCCATGCACATATGTATATTGTCATGAAAAGAATACGTAAGAATTTCCAAATTCTGGAGGGATCAGATAGAAAAAGATAAATGTTTAAACCCTTGTTGCAAAGATACACTTTACCAAATTGCTGTAAGTTGTAGATAGCTTTAAGGAGAGGAGAAAAAGGGGTCCTTTACATCTGGAAAACAAAACATCAAATCAATCAGTTTTCCATTAGAGTTGTAGAAATTCTTACCCAGTTCAGTGTTATGATTTTAAAGTTGTATTCCAGAGTACTTGTCAAAGTCTTTTTAATCAATCTCTTTGAAAATGAAACATATTTGTAAAAGCATCAGAGTAAAACAATAACTATCTGTAACTGACAAAGGACTTTTTAAAAAAGGCAATGGTTAAATGCAACTGATAAGGAAATCTGGGTATTTTTGTGACATTGTAGATAGTAACTAGAATTACAGGTAAAAACATTATGTTAGGACATATCAGATTTTTAGGAATTTTATATAATTTCTAGAACACTTTTTAGTAACATTCACTCATACAATATAACGTAAAAAGTTTATCATCACTTATTTGACCATGCTTCTCATGTAATTTGACATACCAAATAAGCCTAATTAGTGCAATAGCTCTCTTTTTATAAGGAGAGGGAGTAAGTCTTTTGAGATGTCATAAATGCCCTCTGGAAAAGCCCAAAGTTACATCCAGGTCAAAAAAATTATCATTTAGAATTTGAATATTTTGAGAAACTTATCAAAAATATCAAAAGGTTTGGACACTTGACTAAATAGGATCACAGGTCATTATGAAATAATACTTAAGTGTCTGTTTGACCAAAGTAACAGTAACGGGTTTCAAAGGCAAATACAAAAGATTACCTAGTTGTAAGCAAAACTTAACTCCTTCAATACTGAGAAGCCTCAGTTCTCTTAAGTAATTGAAGGCCTGATAGAAACAACACAGGAAATTATTTTGACAAAGCACAAAAATCTGTTTTCTAGGCATATTGCCTAAACGTAGAGAAACTTTCACACTCTGTTTCACCAGCAGACCAATAGCTCAAGAAACTTTGTCCTTTCAACAAAAAAGAAAGCCAAATTTTAATTTTGCATCAGTTTATCTTGATATTAAAATGAATTCATTCCAATCTTAGCCAGTCCTGACCGCTCATAAAATTCTTCTCCCAAGATTTGTTTTTATAAACCTTCTACAACTTTCTTCTTACATTCAGATTTTGTCCTATGTTTTCTTCTTTCACATTCTGAAATAACCAGCCTCTCTTTAGGACAAAATTACTTTCTTTTCCCTCAGCAGAATGCGTTTTCATTGCTCATATCTTCTTTTACCAAAACACACATCCTGCTTTCCTTGCATACAGAGATAGTTCCCTTTTTGTTTCTAGTAGCTTTAGTTACATATATTAGAATTCTTAACGCTTAGAATTCCCAATTCCTAGTGAAAACTAAGAAGTAAGCAATCGTGGACTGGCAGATTTATAAATACATTTCATAATTTCGAGGAGTATATTCCCTTTTGAATAGTGCAGTCTTTCAGTGTGGCACAAGACATGGTTACAGACCCAAATTTATCTTTAGTTTCTTTGCAATAGGAAGACAAAAGTAGATAAACCTATGTTTGGTAATTAATGTTTTAGTACTTTATCTTGTTTGAAAAATGATTTAGGTACTCAATAACTATCCATTATTTAGTTTAACTTTGTATAAACTTTGATCTTATTTACATTTAATTACTTGCTTTTAAAAATCATGCTTGGATTAGACATTAAATAGCCAACCATCATCTTAAATCACTTTCTTGCTGACAGATTTTGTGACAGAGATAGCATGAGCCTACTTGACTAGTAAAAGCAGGCTGAGAAAAAAACTTGCACATTTGCATTACATACAATACTAACAACTCTGAAAACATGCCTGTTTTCTATTTACACCAACAGTCGTAAGCTAGCTTTTATTTACTAAAGGTTAGTCCTAGATCATGTGAACTTGAAAAGCATTTAAGTTAGTTTCTATTATATTTCTGAGATTTAGGAATACTTAATTTATAAGTGCTTAGTTTCCAGACAATTAAACAGCTTTTTACACATCAATTCTAGCAATACCATTCAGAGGTAGAAAAATGTCACGTCTCTATAAAATACATACATAGACATATAGACAGACATAAATAGAGATCTTATAGCTTTCATTTTAAAACTTTTAGCCTTGTCTCAGATACAGTAGTTTAAAACTCAAAAGAATAGTTGGATCCAAATTGTATTTCTGGCAAATGGACTAAGGTGAGGTTACATGTTCAGTTGGCCAAAGTCTTTTACTAAAGATTTTTATTTGCATGCTGTAAGGATCCTTTTAGAGCTGTGTTTGGAGTCATTTTGTCTGTTATTGAAGGTCTAGGGTAATTGCTATTTAAAATTTCCTTTCTAGTTTTTTATTTGCTCCAGGTAACTTAGAAATAGTAATTAGAGGTTTAGCATTTGAATCCTCAGAGGGTCTGATTTTAAAGGGGCAGATTTTCACAGAGAAGAGAAGAAGATGGCATCAGGGGCTGAGCCTGGGCACAAGATGGCTGCTGGGGTGAAGTCTGAGATAAAGGAGCCTGGGAAGACAAACAAGATGGTGCCTGAGACAAAGAAGAAGGGGGAGGGGAACATGAGGCTTCAGAAGTCATTTTGTATCCTTCAGTTTTTTAGTGATTTTGGCTAATTTAGACAAGGTATCTTGTAAAGAGATGGTTTTAGAGCTTTGTGCATATCCAGAACCCTCCAGGTACCAATGAAAATAGATGTACTGTTGGTTTTGCTTAATTTTAGAGCACCATCTTCCAATTTGGTTTTAAGAAAAGCTAATTTGGGGAGATCGAAAGTTCCCTATAATGGCCATTGTAATTCCATACTGCTTTTGGTCTGCTTGGCCCACTTAGTTAAAAATGTGGATGTAGGGGGCTCAAAATTCTCAAACATAAACCAGCCGGGGCCCCTGAAGGAGGGCTCCCCTCAGAACATTTAAATGACAGGAATTCCATTTCTGAAATTTCCTCTGAAAAGCCAAGAAAGTTGCTAGAGGAGCCCTGATCCCCAAGGGAATCTAAAAACAAAAGAAAAGTTGCCGGATTCCCAGCCCTGATTCCAAAAGGAATCTGAAAACCAAAGAAAAACTGCTGGATTTTTAGTAAGCCTGAGCCCCAAAAGGATCTGTACTACCTTTAGAAAACAACTGAGTACTCACCAAGAATGACAACTTGAACCCAAGGACAGAGCCTTGAGCCAGAAGGACACAGTTCCTCTCCTGAGAAGACAAAGCCTCTCCCTGATCTGGAATAAAGTGTGAGAGCTCAAAACTCAAGGAGAGTGGAGCTTGGAATCTGAGAGGAGACTCACCAAACCAAAAGAAGGTGGCAACTCACAAAAGTAATGAGCACAAGGGACTTAGTGTGGGTACCTCGCTTGATTCTGGGGGTCACTGTCTTTCGAGGATTGCCTCCTTTGAATCCCACTTTTGGGATTCCACATTTGGAAGTCCCACTTCTGACACCGTATATGTCAACTTAAAAAGGAAATGTGCGTGTTATCCTCAAAATAAGTTTATTCGGGGATAGCCAAAAGAATTGCAATTTGGGATATGCATGCTATGGTGAACCATAGGCAAATCAGGAAAACAAAGGAGGGGAGCTTGCTTTTATAGAGAAAAATGGGGAGTTGGAAGGGGCTGTTCTAAATGAAAGCCCATTGGGGGAAAGTAACTATTCAGGGCAGCAATGGTTTCTCATTGGCTGAGCTGTGGCATTTCTCATTAGCCAAGCTGTTGCTGGGTGGGGAGAGAAATCTTCCTTCAATACTAAAGTAGTTTTACTTCCTGTGGGAGATACAAGCATCAGTCTGTCTCTTTCTATTTGGTGTAATTGATGATGTGTGATGGGGCATGAGGGCTCCCCCTACAGGCCTTCCCTACACCAATTTAGTTAAGGTATCTTGAATTAATTTCCACAGAAGTTCAAAAGGTTGGTTGGGACCAGCCATGGAGAGCCTAATTCAAGAGTGTTTTTAAGGCATTTGAACTTCATTCTGCAGCGATTGATTCTTTCTTTTCTTTAAGAAAAATAATTTTTTAATTAGGTGAAATGCACATAACATAAAATTAATCATTTTAAAGTGAACAATTCTGTGGCATGTTGCAAAAGAGTGATGAAATTATTGATGTTCCAAAACCACGTAAATGAGACATAAAGTCTTTCAAGTCTCTCCCTTTGCTCCTCAAATCCCCCTGGCAGAGGTAAGCATTATTCACAATTTGTTTTATGTCCTTTTAAAATTTTTCCTATGCTTATATAGATAGAATTAGCTAGCCATCTTGTTTGTGTGTGTTCTTTCTCTAAACATATAAGATAACACATTTGAAATAGTTGTTTTAAAGGTATATTGTGATACAGCAGCTTTTAATGACTTTTCTTTTTTCTTTTTCCAGCTGCCTTTGTGGGAATTTTGCACTGGTAAGATTAGTTTCAGTTTGAAATAAATAAAAAAATTTGGACTAAATATTGCCATGACTGTTTGCATGTAGTAAAACAATAACTTCTTGCTGTGTGTATAGAACATCTGTATGTACACCAGTTTACACACATATATATATATTACTTTTTTGAAAACCTCACATGTGAAGCAGCATTTACAAAATGGATGCATTAAGGGAATAGTAACTTATGAATTAAAATATTTTTGCTTTAACAAAGGATTCACCCTAGTGTACTTTGCATGTTTATGTCATGTAAAAAAAAAGACTCCCTTATTTTACAGTAATTATATGTTGTTAGTCACGTAAGCTTAAAGTTTTAGTAGCACCTGTCAATTGGAAATCAGGTAGAAATGAAGATAAAGACTGCAGTAGTAATACAGACTTAAATGAGCCTTTCAGTGTGCATGCACGTGCACCTTATTTTACAAGTGATCTATTTGTAAAAATTATATGTAAAATAATAATATTTTTCCTCTGACATATTTTCATTTCTATCTGAGCTTAGGGATTTCTACTCTTGGGAACAATGGGATCTGTCCATGTCCTGTTGGGACAGTGCTGTCCTGGCCGTTTAGTCTGCAGGGGGATTTTGATGTTAGAACTAAGGCTGTAATGGTAAGAAACGTTTCCTACGGGTATGGGTACCCTGGCATATGTCCCACATGTAAATTAAGGTGAGTGGAAGACAGGTTTGATATATGGAATTTTGCTTTATTTTGTACTTCATTGGAAAGCATCTGCTATGTAAATTAAGGATAGCATGATTGCTGACTGTAACTAATTTTGCGTACCACGTATCCTCCTATTTTCACTGCCTACAGCTGTTTTCTTGAGTTTCACTAATAAAATATTTTGAAGTACAGTCCTGTGTTCTTTGGAACTTGAAAGTTGATCCCTTATACGGTATTATACTTATTTAAAAATTGCTTTAAAGTAATTTTATTTAAAATTCCAAATGCTTTTCAGCAGTTACAGAGACAGTTCCCAAACCTGGTACATTAGAATCACTTGTAAAACTTAACAAACAAACAGAAACTTGCCTCTGTTCTGATTTAGATGCCTGGAGTGGGAGGAGAGGTGGAGAAGTCCACAGGAGTTTTAGATACACAATTAAGGTTAAGAACCAAGGAGTTAAGGAATTTCAGCCGTGTGGTACACCAGATTATAAATGTCAAAATATATGTTAGTAAGCAAATTATAAAATTATCTCAATATTTATCATAAAAATGCTTTTTCCTTTTTGTGATTTTTATACTTGATAACTTAGTTATTTTAGTACTGGCTTTGAAACACGTTCTTATTCTTATAATATGGTGCTTTATTTTTTTTCTAGGATACATTTAGTAACACTTTTTGAAAATGAGCGTCATTTTTCTCACCTCTCATCTTTGGAACGGGAAATGACTTTTCGCACTGAAATGGTTAGGTTCTTTCTTCTAATGAATTCATTTGTACTTTAAGAATAGTAAGACTATACGGTGAAACTTATTAGGAACTGAAATGAATTTTGGGTAAACTGCACTATTTCTCAAGCTATAACATAGGTTTATTATTTAAATAGAAAAGTGTTTTAGGATTTTTTTTCTTTACTTTCTCTCATTATCTCTCCTCCTTTCCTAATGCAAACCTCTTTTTAAGGTAATAAAGATCAGTTATAATACCCAAGGAAGAAGGAGAACAAAGACAACATTTAAGAAGTGGTATAGGGGTATCAAATGTTATCAGAAATTGCTTTCTCTTGGGCTAGAGGTGGGAGACCCCATGTTTTACCTGGCTGTTTTAATTTTTTTTTTTTAGCTCTCTTGATTTCAAGATAATCTCTTTTAAGAGGCAACTTTTAACATAGCTTCTTTAATAATTTTTCTGTTCTTTTGACACCATCTGCCATACATATTTCACATAATTATTGTAAGGATTAAATGGGATAATGAATGCCAGAATGGTGGAATTTTACAATTAAGAGAGACTGGGGACCATCCTCCAGATCAGCTAGTTAGGAGCCAAATGAAAACTGAAACTGGCTCCCCTGGCTCTCCTGACTTTGTAGCCACTACTTTTGTTTGTTTTTATTTGTGGCTAAATTAAAATTAAAAATTTAAATTTAAATTAAAAATAGCAGAACTTACCATTTCAACTATTTTTAAGTGTACAGTTCTGTGGCATTAAATACACTCATATTGTTGTGCAACTGTTACCACCATTTATCTCTAGAACTTTTTCCCTGAGTTTTGTGTTTGTTTTTTGGGGGGGGGGGGGTTATTGCTGAAGAAGATTTGCCCTGAGCTAACATCTGTTACCAATCTTTCTCTTTTTTTGCTTGAGGAAGATTAGCCCTGAGCTAACGTCTGTGCCAGTCTTCCTCTGTTTTGTATGTGGGTCGCTGCCACAGCATGGCTTGACAAGTGGTATAGGTCTGCACCAAAGATCCAAACCTGTGAACCTGGGCAGCTGAAGCAGAGTGCACTGGACTTTACTACGCCAGGGGCTGGCCCCTAGAACTTTTTTATTACCCCAAACAGACACCCATTCAACACTAACTCCTCTCTTCCCCCTCCCCACAGGCCCTGTAACCTCTGTTCTACTTTCTGTGTATAAATTTGCCTATTCTAGGTACTTCAGCCACTGCTTTTTAAATCTCATCCTTATAGTCCGCTTAAAGCTTTGAAGAATTAGATGTGTTAGCATTTGTATGGCATTTGAATTTTTAATATTTTATAGATATTATTTCCAAAGAGAGAATATAAAATATTAAGTAAGGACTGTAGCTGTGGTGGAGTGGCTTTGATGTGGCTTTGATGACAGATCATTGGATTCAGATAGCAGTTCTGTGCTTCGTTGTGTGACGGCTAGTCAGTTAACCTCTCTGATTCTCAGTAATCTCATCTGTTACCTAGAAATAATGCTAGCCTTACAGAGTTTTATTGAAAATGAAGGGAGATAATGAACGAAGCACATAGCACGGTACCTGGGACAAAACAATAACTGCTATTAATAAAACATTTTTATATTTTCTATTTTTCTAAATATAGACTTATGCATATTAGATATCCTTTCATTGTAGTATTGTCTTGTTGCCCTCATAAGCAGAAAGGAAATATCCTTACATGAACTCCTATTTTACCAATCAAAACTAGGAGAAAATGCTGTTTCAGACATCAGCTAAAACAGATCTTCAGTTTAGTAGCCACTAGCATTGCTTAATCTATCAAAAAGAAAGTAGTTGTATGAGGCAGGGGTGAATGTAGTTGTTGAAGATTATTTTTAATGTTTTTTGGGAGAGTGTATTACAAACAATTTGGTCCTTTATTTGCTTTTAGATTTCAGGAAGGAAAGCAGGAAACTGATGAGGGAAGAAATATGAAACAACTTGCTTTTGTTAATCTTTGAATTTTAACTAAACAGCCCTTTTACCAGCCTAATTAAGTCATTATTTCATTTGCTGGAATAATACCTAGGATAATCTGCTTTTCAGGACACAGTATTTGTGTCATGAACAACAGTGGTCAATTGACATTTAGTTAGGTTTCACTTTGCGCAGAGCCCTTAGGTGGAGCTAGGAAGGAGGTTGAAAGCATTGAAGTTCTTTCTCATGATGTTTATGATCATTATATGTTATTTCTTAAGAGCTGCAAAAAAAAGAAGTAATTTTCTATATGCAAAGTTGTACAAGGACACGAAGGCATCTCTGTTTATGCCAAAATTCATCAGATCTCAACTTCTAGGCATCTCATAATGTGAGGGTAAAATCAGGCTTGGTAGAATTAAAAATATATTGTATACACATTTTAAGGCATGATTAGAAATGTTCCTTAAATCATTTAACCATCCCTCCAACTCTTTTTCAAACTTACAGAAAACATATAAGGACAGTACAGTGATAACCTGAAAAATGTATGCTTTTTTGAGTCCAAGAATGTAGTAGCGAGGAAAAATTAGCAAGTCTTATTATCGACCTTTTCCCTTTTTTCAGAAGAAATTGTTCTAAAAGGAGTTATAAAAATAAATATTTTCAAATTTTACTTATGTTGACAATTTGTGCCTTTTTTTAAGGGACTTTATTATTCCTACTTCAAGACCATTATTGAAGCACCTTCATTTTTGGAAGGATTGTGGATGATTATGAATGACAGGCTCACTGAATATCCTCTTGTAATTAATACAGTGAAACGCTTCCATCTTTATCCAGAGGTGAGTAATATTTTGGGACGAATATTTGTAGAGTGATTCTTTTTTATGAGATAAAAATAGTAAGTAAGCACAATGATGTTATAAAAAGGAGAGGACCTTGTATGTGTCTTTATAGTTGAGCAGAGTATCAAAAGTTCCTCTCCTAAATTTAAGACCCAGAAACTATGCTCACATGAACTCAAAGAATAGAATCTTAGTATTGAAGTACTGACCAGTATACTAGACAAGCCATATGGGAAGGAGCCAAGAAGAGTTCTAAATGGGGATGGTCTGTTGGCTCTGGAGACCGTGTGGATGCGCATACTGACCACATGAAAGGACAGTAAAAGTGATGAGCAGAACAGTGACCTTGGAGTTACGTTAATAAAGCAAGATTTACTTAGTCACATAGCCAGAAAGCTCTGAATGTCTTCCAATGCTTGGCCTAACAAAGTATGGATTTTATGGTAGTCTGCAAATTCTAGAAACTGGAAAAACAACAAAAAATTAGTAAATTCAATTTGTGAACTCTTCAGATAAATGCTAAATTTGACATCACGGTAAGTACTACTTTTGCGTTATCTCAGAATCCAGCAGATTAGTTAAAAATTACTGCTTTTTAGTCCTTTCTTTATATTTTGTAGCTTTTAAAAATTATTGTTTTTTTGATTTTGAAATGTATAAAATTATAGAAACTTAGAAAATAGTATGGAAATATGTGTGATCAACCACCTAGAATAAGTAAATGCTACTCTTTTGTCGTTTTTGCTTCAGGTATGTAAACTAATTAAAGCGTTATAAATACAGTTAAAGTCATCTTTGTTCTGCTTCCCAGTGCAGTTTGCTTCTTTCCCCTTCCCACAAGTATCGTTATCATGAATTTGATGTGTGTATCCATCCAGTCCTTGTTTCCAAGGATTGTTTTATGTGTTTTTGTAAATCCATATAAATGCTCTCATATTGAATATATCACTCTACAACTTCCCTCAACATTATATTTTTGAACACTATATGTATATTTTTTTCTTTCTTTAATTTTGACCATTTTATGAATTCCAAAATTATTTCTGCATTTCCCTATTTGTGGATATTAATTTGTTTCCAGTTTTTAAACTATAAACAGTTCTAAAATGTATATTCTTGTATGTGTTTTCTAACTGTGTATGTGCAAGATTTTCTCTAGGATATATTCTAAAAGTAGAATTACTGTATTGTAGAGTGTGTGTTTTGTCAACTTTATCAGATATTGCTAAATTGGTCTCTGAAGCAAATGTAGCAATTCACACTGCTGTGTAGGAGAGTTCACTTCTCTTCATATCCCTATTAGATTTCAAATTATCAAAATTTCTGATTTTTGCTCTTCTAATGGCTGTGGTATTTGTTTTAATTTGTGCTTCCCTTATATTTGTGGAGTTAAGAATATTTTCATGTTTAATAGACATTTGGATTTGTTCTTCTATCAATAACCTGTGTAAATCTTTGTCACCTGTTTGGTAGTTGTTTTCTTATTGATTTGTTGGCATGATTTATATATTGTATAGAGTAATCCTTAGTAATATATGCTGTGTACCCTCTTCAGTGAAATGTGTCTTCATGTCTGTTGCTCATTTATTAATTGGATTGTTTGTTTTTTTAATGTTGAATCTTAGGGTGTTCTTTATATATTCTAGATACTACTACTGTGTCAGATATATGGTTTGCAAATATTTTCTCCCAGTCTATGGCTTGTCTTGTCATCTTCTTAAACAGGGTCTCTTGCAGAGCAAAATTTCAAAATTTTGATGAAGTCCAGTTTATCAGTTTTTCTCCTTATGGATCATGCTTTTGGTGTTAAGTCTAATATTTCTTTGCCTAGCCCTAGATGCTAAAGATTTTCTATGTTTTTTTTCCAAAAGTTTTGAGAGTTCTATGTTCTACATTTAAATCTGTGATCCATTTCATTTTGAGTTAATTTTTGTATGTGATGTGAGACCTGAGACTTGGCTCAAGATTCTTTTTTTTTTGCCAATGGATGTCCAGTTGTTCCCACACCATTTGTTGAATGGGCAATCTTTCTTTTGTTGAATTGCTTTTGCACCTTTGTGAAAATAAATTGGGCATATTTCTATGGGTCTATTTCTGGGTTCTCTGCTCTCTTCCATTGATTTATATGTCTATCCCTCTGCCATACCATATTGTCTTGATTAATGTATCTGTATAATAAGTCTTGGATTAGGTAGACTGATTCCTCTTACTTCATTCTTTTTCAAAATTGGTTTAGCTGCTTCCTTTGCCTTTTAATATATATTTAACAATACTCTTTTCTATGTCTAAAAAAAAATCTTACTGAAATTTTGTTAAGAATTGCATTAAACATGTAAATAAATTTGGGGAGAATTGACCTCTTTACTGTTGAGTCTTCTAACTCATGATTATGGTATGTCTCCCATTTATTTAGACCTTCTTTGGTTCCTTTCATTAGTGTTGTGCAGTCTTCAGCATACAAGTCTTGTACATGTTTGGTTACATAAACACCTAAGTATTTCATGTTTTTTGAGTGATGATAAAGGGGATTGTATTTTTAGTATTGATCTCCACATCTTCATTGCTAGTATATAGAAATATAGTTGATTTTTTTGTATGCTTATCTTTTATCCTGCACTCTTGCTGAACTCACTCATTAGTTCTAGGAGGTTTTTTTTTTTTTTTTGGAGATTTGTTGGGATTTTCTATGTAGATAGTCATGTCATATGAAAAAAGGAACAGTTTTATTTCTTTTTAATATGTATACCTTTTATTTCTCTTATTTACCTTATTGCATGGGCTAGAACTTTCAGCATTACGTTTATTAAGACTGGTGAATGTGGACATCCATGCCTTGCTCTCGGTCTTAGGGAGAAAGCATTCAGTCTTTAACCATTAAGTATAATGTTAGCTATAAATTTTTTGCACATGACCTTTATAAAGTTGAGGAAGTTTCTCTCATTTCTATTTTTTTCTAAAAGTTCTTACCAGAATGGATGTTGGATGTTTTCAGTGCTTTTTCTGTACCACTTGATATGATCATGTGATTTTTCTTCTTTATCCTGTTAATATGATGGATTACATTGATTCATTTTTTTAATATTGAAATAGCCTTGCATCCCTGGAATAAACCCTACTTGGTCATGGCATAAAATTATTTTTATATATTGCTGAAATGTATTTGCTAATATTTTGTTAGGGCTTTTTATGTTTATCTTCATAAGGGATATTAGTCAGTATTTAATTTTTTGGTACTTTTTTTGTTGGTTTAGTATCAGGGTATTATTAGCATCAGGTAATGATTGGGGAAGTGTTCTCTCTCCTTTTTTCAGGAGGAGATTATATGGAATTGATATTAATTCCTTTTTAAACATTTGGTAGAATTCTCTAGTGAAAACATTTGAGCATGGAGATTTCTGTCTGGAGAATTTTTACATTTGGATTCAATTTCTTTAATAGTCATAGAGCTATTCAAATGATCTGTTTTATATTGGATGAAATGTGATAGTTTGTGTTTTTCAAGGTCCATTTCATCTAAATTGTCAAATTTAAGTGTGTAGAGTTGTTCATAGAATTCCTTTATTATCCTTTTGACATATGCAGACTCTGTAGTGATATCCTGTTTCATTCCTGATATAGGTAATTTGTATCTTTTCTCTTTTTCCTTGTCAGTCTTGCTAGAGGTTTGTCAATTTTATTGACCTTTTCAAAGAACCAGCTCTTTCTTTTCATTGACTTGCTCTATTGTTTTTCTGTTTTCAATTTCACTTATTTCTGCTCATTATTTCCTTCATTATTATTTTGCTCGCTTTGGGTTTCTTTTGCTCTTTCTCTAGGTTCCTCGGGAGGAACTTAGATTATTGATTTTTCTTCTTTTCTAATGTATTAATTTTACTGCTATACATTTCCCTCTCAACACTGCCTATCTCTGGTTCACAAATTTTTATATGTTGTATTTAATTTTTTTAGACTCTTTATTTTTTGAGCAGTTTTAACTTCAGCAAAACTGAGTGGAAGGTATAAAGATTTCCTGTATCCTTCCTGCCTCCATACCTGCACAACCTTCCTCACTATCAGCATCCCGCATGAGAGTGGTATATTTATATATTTTTACAATTGATGAACCTACATTGACACATCATCACCAAAAGCCCATAGTGTGCATTAGGGTTCACACTTGATAGTGTATATTCTATGGGTTTGAACAAACATATAATGGCATATGCCTACCATTATAGTATCAGACATAATACTGTCCCTAAAAATACTCTATGCTCTGGCTATTCATCCCTCCCTCCCCTAAACCCCCTGGCAACCATTGATCTTTTTACTGTCTTCATAGTTTTGCCTTTCCCAGAACGTCATATAGTTGGAGTGATATAGTATGTAGCCTTTTCAGATTGGCTTCTTTCACTTAGTAGTATGCATTTAAGGTTCTTCCATGTCTTTTCATGGCTTGATAGCTTGTTTCTTTTTTAGTGCTGAATAATATTCCATTGTCTGGATGTAACACAGTTTATTTATCCATTCACCTACTGAAGGACATCTTGGCAGCTTCCAAATTTTGGCAGTTATGAATAAAGCTGCTATAAATATCCATGTGCAGCTTTTGGTATGGACATACGTTTTCATTTCATTTGGGTAAATACCAATGAGCATGATAGCTTGATTGTGTGGTAGGAGTAGGTCTAGTTTTGCAAGAAATAGCCAGACTGTCTTCCAAAGTGGCTATACCATTTTGCATTCCCACCAGCAATGAATGAGAGTTCCTGATGCTCCATATCTTGACTCTCATTTGGGGTTGTCAGTATTCTGGAATTTACCATTCTAATAGGTATGTAGTGGTATCTTACTGTTTTAATTTGCATCTCCCTGATGACATAATTTGGAGCATCTTTTCATATGCTTATTTGCCATCTGTTTATCTTCTTTGGTGAGATGTCTGTTCAGGTCTTTGGTCCATTTTTTAACTGGGTAGTTTGTTTTCTTATTGTTGAGTTTTAAGAGTTCTTTGTATATTTTATTTTTTTTTGTGAGGAAGACCAGCCGTGAGCTAACATCCGTTGCCACTCCTCTTTTTGCTGAGGAAGACTGGCCCTGGGCTAACATCCATGCCCATCTTCTACTTTATATTGGACGCTGCCATGGCATGGCTGACAAGGAGTGCATTGCGGGCCCCCAGGGTCCAGGCCCGTGAACCCTGGGCTGCCAAGCGTGAACTAAACCACTGCGCCACCAGGCCAGCCCCAAGTTCTTTGTATGGTTTAGGTAACAGTCCATTATCAGTTATGTCTTTTGCAAATATTTTCTCTCAGTCTATAGTTTGTCTTTTTATTCTCTTGACTTTATCTTTTGCAGATCACAAATTTTAATTTTAATGAAGTCCAGCTTATCCAGTTTTTCTTTCATGAATTATGCCTTTGGTGATGTATCCAAAAAGTCGTTGCCAAACCCAAGGTCATTTAGATTTTTTTCCTGTTATATTCAAGGAGTTTTATAGGTTTGTGATTTACATTTAGATCTATGATCCATTTTGAGTTAATTTTTGTGAAAGGTGTAAGATCTGAGTCTATGTTTGTTTTTTCACATGTGGATGTTCATTTGTCCAAGCACTATTTGTTGAAAAGAGTGTCTTTGCTCCATTGTAATGCCTTTGCTCCCTTGTCAAAGATCAGTTGACTACATTTATGTAAGTCTATTTCTGGGGCTATCTATTCTGTTTCACTGATTTATTTGTCTGTTCTTTTGCCAATTCCACATTGTTTTGATTACTGTAACTTTATTATAAGTCTTAAAGTTGGGTAATGTAAGTCCTCCAACTTTGTTCTTCTCCTTCAATATTGTGTTGGCTATTTTGAGTCTTTCCTTCTCTATATAAACTTTAGAATCAGTTGATATTCACAGAGTAACTTGCTGGGATTTCGATTAGGATTGTGTTGAATCTGTAGATCAAATTCATCTGACATCTTGTCAGTATTGAGTCTTCCTATCCATGGACATGGGATATTTCTCCATTTATTTGGTGGTTCTTTGATTTCTTTCATCAGAGTTTTGTTGCTTTCCTCATATAGATCTTGTACATATTTTGTTAGATTTATAATTAAGTATTTCATTTTGGAGGTTGCTAATGTAAATGGTGGTGTGTTTTTAATTTAAAATTCCAGTTGTTCACTGCTGGTATATAGGGAAGTGATAGACTTTTGTATGTTAGCCTTGTATCCTCCAACTTTGCTATAATAGGTCCTTAGTTCCAGGAGTTATTTTGTTGATTGGTTTGGATTTTCTACATAGACAATCATGTCATCTGTGAACAAAGCTTTTTATTTCTTATTTCCCTATCTGTACATCTTTTATTTCTTACATTGTCTTATTGTATTAACTAAAACTTCTAGTATAATATTGAAAAGGAGTGGTGAGATGGGACATCGTTGCCTTGTTTCTGATCTTAGTGGGAAGCTTCAGGTTTCTCACCATTAAGTATGATTTTAGCTGTAGATTTTTTTGTAGATATTCCTTATCAAGTTGAGGAAGTTCCCCTCTAATCACAGTTCACTGATCGTTTTTTTTTTTTACATCAATGAGTGTTAGATTTTCTCAATTGCTTTTTCTGCATTTTTTGATATGATCTCATAATTTTTCTTCTTTAGCCTGTTGATATGATGGATTACATTAATTGATTTTCAAATGTTGAACCAGACTTGCATACCTGCAATAAATCCTATTTGGTTATGGTGTATAATTCTTTCTACTCGTTGTTGGATTTGATTTGCAAATTTTTCTGAGGATTTTTGCGTCTATGCTCATGAAAGATACTGTTCTGTGGTTTTCTTGTAATAACTTTGTCTGGTTTGGTATTAGGGTAATGCTGGCCTCAACGAATGAGATCACAAGTATTCCCTCTCCTGTATCTTCTGGAAGAGATTCTAGAGAATTCTTCTACTTTCTTCCTTAAATGTTTGGTAGAATTAATTGATCACCCCATCTGAGCCTGGTGCTTTCTGATTTTGAAGGTTATTAATTATTGATTAAATTTATTTATTAGATATAGTCCTATTAAGATTGTCTGTTTCTTCTTGTGTGAATTTTGGCAGATTGTGTCTTTCAAGGAATTGGTTCATCTAGGTTATCAAATTTATAGGCATAGGGTTGTTCATTATTCCTTTATTATCCTTTTAATGTCCATGGGATCTATAGTGAGTGATGTCCCCTCTTTCATTTCTGATGTTAGTAATTTGTGTCCTCTCTCTTCTTTTTCTTAGTTAGCCTGGCTAAAGGCTTATTGATCTTATTGGCACTCTGTTGTTAGATGTATGCACGTTAAGGATTGTTATATCGTCTTATAGAATTGACCTCTTTATCATTGTGTAACACCACTCTTTATCCTGATAACTTTTCTTACTATAAAGTCTGCTTTATCTGAAATTAGTATAGCTGCTCTCACTTTCTTTCAGTTAGTTTTAGCATAGTATATCTTACTCCGTTCATTTACTTTTAATCTATGTGTGTCTTTATATGTAAAGTTGGTTTCTTGTAGATAACGTATGGGTGGGTCTTGTTTTCTGATCCATTTTGACAGTCTCTGTCTGTTGATTGGTGCATTTAGATTACTGATGTTCAAAGTGATTATTGATACAATTGGATTGATATCTACTATATTTGTTACTATTTTCTATTTGTTGCCCTTGTTCTTATTTTGTCTTCCACTCTTTTATGCTTTCTTTTGGGTTTTAATTGAACATTTTGTATTATTGCATCTTCTCTCTTTTCTTAGCTTATCAGTTATAATTCTTTTTTTACTTTTTTTTGATGGTTGCCCTAGAGTTTGAAATATACATTTGTAATTAATCCAAGGCCACTTTCAAATAACATTAAATCACTTCCAGGGTAGTGTGAGTACCTTGTAATAACAAAACAATTCTAATTCCTCCCTCCCAACCCCTGAAGCATTGCTGTCATTCATGACACATATACAAAAGCAGACATACATACATAATCATACATACTTGAATACATTGTTGCAATTATTATTTTGAACAAAGCTGTTATATGTTAGATCAATAAGAATAATGAGAAGTTTTCATCTTCATTTATCTTTTCTTTGATGCTCTTTCTTTCTTTATGTAGATCCGTTTCTGGTCTATATCTTCTTCCATCTCTCTAAAGAACTTCTTTACAAAATCCCTCAATTTTTGTTCATCTGAGAAAGTCTTTATTTCTCCTTTACTTTTAAAGGATAATTTCACACGTATGCAGAATTCCAAGTTGGTTTTTTTCTCTCAACACTTTAAATATTTCACTTCACCTTCTTCTTTCTTGAATGGTTTCTGAGAAGTCAGATGTAGTTCTTATCTCCACTCCTCTATAAATAAGGTATTTTTTCTCCTCTGGCTTCTTTCAGGATTTTTTTCTTTATCTTTGATTTTCTGTAGTTTGAGTGTGATATGCCTAAGTGTGGTGTTTTGGCATTTATCATTCTTCATGTTCTCTGAGCTTCCTGAATCTGTGGTTTAGTATCTGACATTAATTTGAGGAAATTCTGAGTCATTATTTTAAATATTTCTTCATTTCTTTCTCTCTCCTCCTTCTGGTATTCCCATTGCATGTATGGTACACCTTTTATTGTCATCCCACAGTTCTTGGATATTCTGCGTTTTTGTGGGTTGTTTTTTTTATTATTATTCTTTTCAGTTTTGGAGGTTTTTATTGAGATATACTCAAGCTCAGAGATTTTTTTCCTCAGCTGTATCCAGTCTACTATAAGGCCCTCAAAGGCATTCTTGATTTCTATTACAGTGTTTTTGATCTCTAGCAATTCTTTTAAATTTTTTCTTAGAATTTCTCTTTTTCTGCTTACATTGCCCATCTATTCTTGCATGCTATTTACTTTAGCCATTAGAGCCTTTAGCATATTAATCACAGTTGTTCTAAATTCTTGTTCTGATAATTCCAACACCCCTGCTGTATCTAAGTCTGATTCTGATACTTGCTCTATTTTTTCAAGCTGTGTTTTTGGCCTTTAGTATGCCTTGTAATTTTGTTTTACTATATAGACATTATGTCCTAGGTAAAAAGAACTGCCGTAAACAGGCCTTTAGTAGTGTGATGGTAGGGGTGTGGGGATAGGGGAGGTAGTCTATAACCCTATGATTAGGTCTCAATTTTTTAAGAGCCTGTGCCTCTGGACTGTGAACTTCACAAGCACTTCTCAGTTTATTTTCTCCCCACTTAGGTGCAACAGGATGGCTAGAGTGGGCTAGAGTTGGGTATTTCCCTTTTTCCCACATGGAGGGCTAGAGGAGGCTGGAGTTGGGTATTTCCCTTCCTCCCTGTAGGTTAGGCTCTGATAAACCCTTAGCAGCTTAGGCTCTGGTAGAACAGTTTCTCCTGAGGGCAGGCTTTGTTAAGAAGAACAGAGTGGTCTGGTGTATTTCAAAATGGTTCCTTTTCCACTCCCCCTGCAGAAGCAGGAAGAGATTTTTCTCTGATATCCACTGTAAGAACTTGGTGAGCTCTTAGAGGTAAAACTCATAAATGTGTGGGCACTCCCCCTGTTACTGGAGGTTTTGACTCTCAAACTTGTCTATGCTCTGCCTCCAGCAATTCATCAATTATAGTTTAGATTTTTTCTACTCTCCACCTGGTTCCATGGAGGTTTATGCTCAAGGGTTTCTGCTCCAATAAGTTGTGATTCTCTGTGTTTGCCTGTCAGTCTCTCCAATTTGGGGAGCTACAGTTTGCCCTGTGACTTCGCTTCTCTACTGGATCTAAGAATAGTTGTTGATTTTTCAATTTGTTCAGCCTTTTTACTTGTTAGGATGGAGTGGCAGCTTAACAAGCTTCTTAAATACTGAACTTGGAAACCTTGTATTTTGTTTTTATTCAATTCAGTGTATGTTTTTTATTTCCCTTAAGACTTCTTATTTGATTCATGGGTTTTTTAAAAGTGGGTTTTTTAGTTTCCAAGTGTTTGGAGATTTTCTTTTTATCTTTTGGTTATTAATTTGTAGCTTAAATTCATTGTGTTTAGAGAACATACTTTGTACATTTTAATTCTTTTAACTTTGTTGAAGTTTGTTTTATGACACAGAATATGGTTCATCTTGAGTTATATTCTGTGGGCACTTGAAAAAAATGTATCTTGCGCTGTTTTGGGGTGAAGTTTTTTTTTTGTGAGGAAGATTAGCCCTAAGCTAACATCTGTTGCCAATCTTCCTCTTTTTGCTGAAGAAGACTGGCCCTGGGCTAACATCTGTGCCCATCTTCCTCTACTTTATACGTGGGATGCCTGCCACAGCATGGCTTTATAAGCGGTGCATAGGTCCATGCCCGAGATCTGAACCTGTGAATCCCGGGCCACCGAAGCAGAGTGCACGAACTTAACCACTAAGCCACTGGGTGGGCTCCTGGGGTGAAATATTTTATAAATGTGATTAGATCATGTTAGATGATGGTTATATTGATATTTTCTCAGTCCTTGCTGATTTCCTGCCAAATATAGTTGTGGATTCATCCATTTCTCCTTTAGGTCTATCAGTTTTTCTTCACATATTTTATGCATTTAGGATTGCTATGTCTTGTTGGATTTTTATCATTATAATAATAACTCCCCCCTTCGTTTGTAATTTTGTTTGCTCTGAAGTCTGCTTTTTCTGGTATTAACATAGTTACTTCTTTCTTTTGATTAATGTGTGCATGATACATCTTTTTCCATCCTTCTACGTTCAGTCTGCCTTTATCATTATACTTAAGTGAGTTTCTCGCATAGTTGAGTCATGTTTTTTAATCTAATTTGTCAATCTCTGTCTTTTAATTGGTGTATTTTACCACTTATATTTAATGTAATTGTTAATATGTTTGGGCTTAAGTCTGTTATTTTTTTGTTTTTTGTTCTTGGTTTTTCATCTATTTTCTTTTTTTTGTCTTCCTGTGGGTTATTTGAGCATTTTTAGAATTCTATTTTGAGTTATGTATAGTTTTAGAATGTATCTCTTTATGTAGCTTTTTTAGTGGTTGCTGTAGCTATTACATTATATGTACATAACTTATTACAGTGTACTGCTGTTGTCATTTTATTAGTTCAGATGAGGTGTAGAAACCTTACCTCCCTTCATCATTTCTTCTTTATGACATAATCATCGTAAATATATCCTGTACATCCATTTAAAACCACATCAGACAGTGCTATGATGTTTGTTTTAGCCATCAAACTTATTTTTAAAAACTCAAAAGGTGAAGGATAGTCTATTTTATTTTACCCATTTTTAAAATTTCTTCCTTCCTGATGGTCCAAGATGCCTTCTTACATCATTTCATTTCTGTTTAGAGAAGTTTCTTTAGCCATTCTTTTATGGTAGGTCTGCTGGCAATATATTTTCTTAGTTTTTTTTTCATCCTTCATGTCGAATTCCCTTCATTTTCTGAAGGCTCTTTTTGCTGGATTAGGATTCTAGGTTGACAGTTTTTTCTTTTAGCATTTGACAGATGTGCCACTTCATTCTGGCCCTTCATGGTTTCTGATGAGAAAGCTACTGTCAGTTGAATTGTTTTTCTCCTTTAGGTAAGATTTTTTTTCTTCCTTGTTGCTTTCAATATTTTTTTCTTTTTTAGTTTTCAGAAGTGTTCAGAAGTATGATGTTTAAAAGTTGAAAGTGTGATGTGTCTTGGTGTAGATTTCTTTGGTTTTATCGTATTTTTGGTTTGCTCAGCTGTAGTTTCCTCTTTCTCCTCTCCTTTCAAGACTCCAGTGACACAAATGTTAGATCTTTTGTTATAGTCCCACAGGTTCCTAGGGAACTATTTTATTTTTATTTATTTATTTATCTATTTATTTTATTTTTGTTATTATTTTTTTTAGTCAGTTTTCTGTCGCTTGCTCAGATTGAGTAGTTTCTGTTGTTCTATCTGCCAGTTCACTGATTATTTTGGTTATTGTTTTTTTCAGTTCTGAAATTTTCATTTGTTTCTTCTTTATATCTTCTATTTCTTTGCTAAATAAGACTTTCTATTTCTTTTCTAAGACTTTCTATTTTTTTATTTGTTTCAAGCATGTTCCTAATTTCTCATTGGAGCAATCATTCTAATATTTTTGTCATTTCATTTTTGGAATCAGCTGATTTTTTTCATTCAGTTTGAGATCTTTCTAATTCTTTATATGATGAGTGATTTTCAGTTGAAATCTGGATATTTTAACATTATTTTATGAAACTAGATCTTATTTAAATCTTTGTTTTAGCTGGCTTCCTCTGGCACCATTCCTGCAAAGGAATGAGAGGGTGCTTGCCTTGTTACTGTCAGATAAGTGTAGAAGTCCAGGTTCCTCTTCTGGCCTCTGTTGACTCCAAGGTAGGGGTGCTCCTCATTACTGCTGGGTGGGATGGAAGTTCTGACTCACCATGTGGTCTCTGCAGACACCATGGTGGGAATGGCCTTGTTACCACTGGGCGGTGATGAAAGTCCTGCTGCTTCACTAGGACTCCTATGACATTACCCCATTGGGAAAGGGAAGAAATGACTCATTGCTGGTTGGGGTGGAAGTCTAGGCTCCCCGTGTGGTCTCTACTGACACCATGGGAGTAGAGGGCTCCCTACTTGGCCTTCTCTTATACCATCCCAGTGGGTGGGTTTGGATGACTCATTAAAGCCTAGAGAAGGTTGAAGTATAGATTCCCCATTTGACCTTTGTTGGTGGGGATGGGGCCTACAGTTTTTTTCTGTGGTGTTTGGTTGGAGCAGAGACATTTTTGTCTAAAAGTTTTCTGTATTCCTAGGCTGCCCCTTTCTTGGTCCTTTGGCTAGAGAGCAGGTTTTTGTTGGTCCTTTTTGTGTCTGCACCCATTGGCATTTCTGGTTGCCAGACTCTTAACTCCAAATCTGAGAAAATGAGTCAAAAGGAAAGTCCAGTGAACTCATCACCATGTTGTTCCTTTAGTTCTTAGATCCCTAGCAATTTTGCCTTCTTCTCTCTACCTTTTAGTGTCTTCTTGTGTTTGATTTATATAATTCTTGGGAGTTTTAGTTGTACTTGGAGGAATAGGGAAAAGTACATCTATTCCATCCTCCCCAAAGCAGAAATTTGCATTTCTTAAATATTTATACATTGTTTTTTCATTTTCATGGAATTCAAGTTATTTTCTAATTTCTCATGTGATTTCTTCTTGGACTCGTTGGATGTTTAATATCGTGTTGTTTAATTTCCAAGTACTGGAGGGTTTCCCAGATTTTTTTCTTTTTGTGATTTCTATAAGTACTTTTCAACGTAATTTGTCACAGTAACAATTGTGTAGTATAGACCTGCCTAAGATCTAAGATGGAAGAAGACATTTTCTGCACCAACTTTCTGTATATCCCAGCTTACTCTTCAGAGGTGTTCTTCTGTTCTTATTTCCTCTGAGGATTATCTGTACAACTCTGTTGTAAATGCAGAAATCAGAGACAAAAAACCCGTTTCTTGAATGTTTGACTTCAGTTAGTGTTGACTTTGTGTATGTAAGATGAGGATTTAGCTTATTACACTAGCTCCATTTCTCCCAGTGTTTGATAATTATTTTTAGTTTTTTGGTTATTTTTGGAACTTTATGTAGTAAAATCTCTGTTTCTTGTTCCATTAATTTCCAACAGTATGGTCTCAAAGACATTAGCTAATTTTTTTCTTTTTACTTATTCAAAATATTTATTAAATAATTATCGCAGTTTTCAGTTTCTTTGATGTTATGAAAAAGTAATCATGATAATATAGTTCAATTGTTTTTAAAACTTGATAGCCTTATAAGGACAAGGCAACAAGGAGTTGTTCAGTCTTATTGTCACATTGCATGAATACAGTATGGAGAAGATCTACATTTGCTTCCAACCTTCTGTAGTATTTAGGGTTGAAGGGAATGTCTATACTTTTTGTGTTCACAAGGAGATTGATTTCTCATGTAAAGCTAAAACTATAGGTTTGGAACAATATGTTTTGGAAAAGTAGAAGCATTTAATGCTTACTATATGCTAGCACCTACATATAGGCTCTAATCTCCCATCACTCTCACATGATCGTTCTTATTAACCTCATTTTAGAGATGAGGTGACCGAGGTTCAGAGGTTGAAGGATTACTTCAGGCCGTAGAAACCATAACTTGCAGAGTCAGAATTTGAGTTCACTTTTGACTTCAAAGAAGTGCTTTCCTACTATATCAAGCTACATCCCAGAAAGGAATGTAATTCTAGATTTAGCACATACATTCAGTGTGGTAATTTTTTGTACATGTATGATAAATACACAAAAATATAAATTATAAATTTTAGTAGAAGGTCAGTTTCATAAAATTAAGTGATAAAATAGTAAATCTATATTTTTTGGATATGAAAAGACGTTTATGATGTTGATTAGTGATGTATGCTACGTTAACATTTTACAATACGTAACAATTATATAATATTGAATAACTCTAGCTGTGTGTTTTTATATGCTAGGGTGAGACTGGAAGGATGATCACCAAAACATTAAAGGTAGTTAGCTATAGGTGGTTTTTACTTTCACGTTGGACTCTTTTTTTTTTTTTTTTTACTTTTTCCCCCAATGATCTTGCATTATTTTTTCCAAATCTGTAAAATTATTTTTGAAAAATCTCCCAGGCATGAGCATTTTGTCTTTTGTTTTAATTTTTTGTTGTTCTTTTCCTTGTCTTTAAACTTTTTAAAGTGGATTGCAGAATGGGAAGAATTGGTTAATTAAATCTGCTTGGTCCAAATTTTAATGGGCACAGGAGCTATTATTCCATATGCAGTTGATTTTATATTTTGTAGACTCTGAAGAAAATAAATTCAGAGACCTAAATGAAATGTTATGAAATATTTCTATAAATCTTTGCATTTTGCTATTAATAACTATAATATTTTAATTATATACTTTTATGCTATTTTAGAGCTACTACTATTTATATTTCAGAGTTGATTACAAGAGTATATTACAGAGATGTTGATCACAACATAAATTTTTGTAGATGTGCATTACTCAGTAATACACAACTTTATAGTGTGTGTGTGTGTGTGTGTGTGTGTCTGTGTATATCTATCTATATATATATAATTTCAAAATGACTATTTCCCAAATGAAATGATTTAAATAAAATCATCAAAATTTATAATGTCAAAGGCAACCATCATAAAATGGTATTTTGGAAAAATTATTAAGAAGATAATATATTTTCCTCCAGTATCTCTTTTTGTTTTTATCCTTTGTAGGTGATAATAGCCTTCTGGTATCGCACAATTGTGGGACTAATGAATTTAATTGGGCTAGAAACTAAGACCTGCTGGAATGTCACCAGAATAGGATCTGTACATGAAGTTCAAAGTTGTGAAGGCATGTTTCTTCCTAAAAGGCTGCTGTGTTGTCGTTAACGTTTACATAAACATTTTATAATGTTATAACTCATTTTAAGAATTATTGTAAACTGCTGTGATATTTTTTCTTTAAAACAATCTAGAACTGATTCACCCCAAAGAGTATTCATCCTTTAAAGTAATATTCTGAGAAGGCTATGTACTTACTAATATGAGTATTAATTTGGAATTTAATTTGAATATTGATATACCTCAATGTAAGGCAATCCTGAATATGTCATTCTTCCATTTCAGAATAAGAAGATATAAAAAAGTTCTGGGGTAGCTTGAATATATAAATTTGGGGGATATAGATTATCTTCCTGTAATAGTTAACATAAAAATTTAATTATGCATACATATTTAAGTATCAGATATACAATAATAGATTGATTTAGAAATACTGCTTTTTTATACCCTCACAGTCCATGAATAGCTCTAATCAGATTCATATACATCCTGTACATTGGTATCTTTGTCAAAGAACCACTTTTGGAATCTAACAGTTTTCCAGGATCTGTAATTATCACTTCTATTTAAAATGTTTGCAGTTTAGCAGTTTTACAATCTAAGTATGAAGCTGTCCCTTGAAACTCTTATTTGAAGTCACTTATATCTATTTGCCTAATATTTACACAGTTATTTTTTTATTTGTTCATATTCTCCACAACATGGCTACTTACTATATTTTATAAATATAGTATATATTTATATATACTGTATATAATATTGTATATATAATGTATATAACATAATATAATAATATAATATGTTATATATTATAGATATATGATATATAATATATATCATATATATATGTTATAGACTTGTTTACAATAACATTCAACTCTTAGAATATATACTAAATCTGTATTTCTGTATTCCCTCACGTTTTTACTGATTCCCTCAGGTGATTTTTATAACATCTAAAATAGCATTGATAAGAGGATATTTGACTGGCAATTAGACATTTTTTTTTTTGTACAAAGTAAAGGAATTGAGAAAATGCCTCATAAAATGAGAGACTTTGTAATGATTCAGTCAGCTTAGAAGGCATAACCTTTTCTGAGGGATGGAGAAATCACCATATGTATGTACATATATGGTATTTATTAAGTTGCCATTAAGTAGGTTAGTGTTAGCACTTGCAACCCCAAGATGAACCAGGTAGACATGGGGCTTTACTCTCACAGAATTTATACATAAGAGGGATGGTAGTGGTCATATGCATGATGGATATTAGAAATAAGAAAATGAGGGGGCCAGCCCAGTGGTGTAGCAGTTAAATTCACGTGCTCCACTTCAACAGCCCGGGGTTCTCAGGTTCGGAACCCGGGTGCAGACCAGTGCACCGCTTCTCAAGCCATGCTGTGGCAGCGTCCCATATGAAGTAGAGGGAAGATGGGCACGGATGTTAGCCCAGGGCCAATCTTCCTCAGTGAAAAGAGGGGGATTGGCAACGGATGTTAGCTCAGGGCTAATCTTCCTCACACACACACACAAAATAAATAAAATTAAAAAAAAAAAAAGAAATAAGAAAGTAAGGTTGCTGAGGTTAGGAGTAAGGGAGAAGTGTTTTAAGAATAGGGACCAGCATATTCAAAAGTCCCGAGGCAAGAGAGAACTGAGAGAAGGCTAGACTTCCTGGAGCAGAGAAATAGAGAAGAAAAAATGGTGTGAAATGATGCTGGGAATGTAAGCAAGGGTCAGATAATGACGGGCCATTTGCTGGTTAAGGATTTTGTACTTTATTCATTGAAGAATTTTAACAGATTTGCCTTTTTAAAACATTATTTTGGCAGTTAAATGGAAAAGATACTGCTAAAGGACAAAAGTGGGTTCAGGGAGGCCAGTCAGGAGACTATTGTGCTCTCAGCAAGTGATTCCAGGAAAGATAAGTGGGAAGTGCGTGGATCTGAGAGAGATTTTGGAAGCAGAATTGACAAGATTTGGTAATTGTTTGATGGGTGAGGGGAAGGAGAGTGAAGTTATGTAACACTTTGGTTTTTGGCTTAAGTAACTGAATCCCTTTGGTAAGAAACATTTTAAAAGTAGCAGGTGTGAATTGCTACATTAATTTGAAGTACCTGAGAGATCTCAAAGTGGAGATGTCAAGTGGCTACCTGCATATACCCTTATGGGAATAAGGAGAGAGTTCTGGGCTCAATATAGACTTGGAGTCATCTGTATATAAATGATCACTGGAGCCATGGAAGAGGAAGAATTTCCTTAAGGAGAATATGCAGACTGAGAAAAGGAGAGGGCATGTGACAGAGCCTACGGTGGTCCAATATTGAAGGGGGCGGGGTGTATGTAAAGGAAATTATTAGGACAGACTGGAAAAGAATGATTAGAGAAGTAGAAGGAATCAGAAAGTCCAGCCTTCAGATCCAGGCTCCACCAGTTACAGCTAAATAACTTTTAGCAAGTTACTTAAGTTTTGTGTTTTCTCAATCCTTAAAAAAAAGTGTTTTCATACTGACTAATCTCATAGATTTGTTCTGAGAATTCTGTGAGATGATGGTAAAGCATCTAGTAGACTGTGTGTGTGTGTTAGTATATTATATAAATATAGTCTTATACATGGAACATATTAAGTATTAAGATTCTGGTTATACATAATAATGGATCAAATAACCAGATTATCTCATATAAAGCTGCTTCTTGAGCTCAGGAGCCATATCTTACTTATCCTGGAGCCTAGCAAAAGATAAAAATAATGAAGTGGATTTTCTCTTGTGATTCATCAAGTGACTACAGACAGTTCTAGATACTGAACAATAGCAACTTCACCTAAATAAAGTGAAGCATCAACTAATTATTACAGTATAATAATACTTCATAAGGGGAAAGTATAAATGTAACTGCAGTAAAGTATAAAGTATAAATGTAACTAACACCATCTCATGTAAGTGGGAAGTACTAATGTAACTATTAAATAGAGCAGCAACCTGAAAAGCAAATGCTTTTGGCAAATTTATGAACTCTTGATTACAAAGCACTGAGATAATTATGCCCAATTACTTTATAGTCATTTATTCATTAAATACTGAATATTCTGTGTGTTTTTTTAAGGATTTGGAGACCCTGCTTACTTTTATGTTGATGTGATTTTTATTTTAAATGGAATAATGATGGGATTGTTCTTCATATATGGTGCATACCTGAGGTAAGGCTACTGTATTAAAAAATCTTTCAGTGGGCTTATAAGGATGGGCTGACATTTGTTGATTAAATGAAAAGGGTAGGAGCTGGCCCAGTGGCATAGTGGTTAAGTTCAGCACATTCCACTTTGGTGGCCCAGGTTCGTGGATTTGGATCCCAGGCGCACACCTACATCACTCGTTCAGCCATGCTGTGGCAGCGACCCACATGCAAAATGGAGAAGATTGGCACAGATGTTAGCTCAGGGCGAATTTTCCTGAAGCAAAAAGAGAATACTAGCATAGAATCAATGAAAAATTGTGACATATTCAACATTATATCAGGTGTCCTATTCAGCACAGTAAGTCAAGAAACAGTATTAGTAAGTATAAGAATTGGAAAACTTGAAAAAAAGAAACAAGTGTCCTTATAGGCAGATCACATGATTTTATGAAGAAAATTTAAAAAAATCTATGAGTAAAGTATTACAATAATAAGAAAATTTATAATGCTGCTGGATATGAAAATTAATACACAGACATTATAAATCTATACTTTAGCATCAAACAGAAAATGAAGTTTTAAAAAGATGCCATTTAGAATAGCATTGAAAGCATGAAGTTCTTAAGAGTAAATCTAACAAAAAATATGCATGACCTCTATGGGAAAATTGTAAAACTTTATTGAGAGACATTTAGGAAGACTTAAATAAATGGAGGGACGTACCGTGTTCATGGATTGGAAGCCTCAGTATTAAAAAGATGAGAGTTATCCTAATTGATTTATAGATTCAATGCACTACCAATTTTGCTGACCTTGATAAGCTGATTTTAAAATTATTCAGAAATGCAAAGGGCCTAAAATAGTTGAGATATTCTTGAAGAAGATAGGAGTACTTGCTTTATATCAATAATTTCTGTATTATAAGGCCAGTGTAAATAAGATGATGTGATATTGGCATACAGATGGACAAATAGATCATTGAAATAAAGTAGAACCCAGAAGAAGAAACTTACATTTAAAGACACGATGTATGACAGAGCGGATAGGATAAGCTCCTCAATAAATGGTGCTGGAATAATTGGGAGATCATATGGAACAAAGAGAAGTTGGAGCTATATGAAAAATCAATTATAGTTGGATGAAAAACTCAAAGACAAAATTATAAAATGTTTACAATGTTATATAAGAGAAGATCATCAGTAACTTGGGATGAGAAAGGATTTCTTAAACAGGGTACAAAAGTCCAGCCATAAAGAAAAAACCTAATAAATTTGATGAAAAGAATTTAAGTTCGCAAGACATTATACAATAAAAAGATAAGCCACAAACTGGGAAAAGATATTGCAAAGTATATACCCAACATAGTATCCAGACATCACATTCATTAATTTGACAAATATTTATTGAATGCCTGCTGTGACTGGGAGCACTATTCTAGGTGCTGGGAATACAAAACAATCTTTGTCCTCAGGGAGTTTATATTTGAGGGGGTAGACAAAGACTAAGAAGACAGACAGCCCGGTGGAAAAGAGGACCAAATATTTATGAACAGACATTTCCCAGAAGAAGAATTCCAAATTACCAATGAACGTATGTGAAGTTGACCACCATTATTAGTTATCAGGAAAAATGCAAATTTAAATCACAATGAGATACTATTTCACATCTACTAGATTGGCAAAAGGAACTTTAGTATAACTATTTTGGAAGAACGGCATGCATTATCTAGTAAAGTTGAAGATGTAGATAACTTATAACTCAAAAATTTCGATTTAAAATATATATGCCTAAGAAACTCTTGCACATGTACACCAGGAAATACGTACAAGAATATAGCAGTGTTGTTTATAATAGCTCCAAAGTAGAAACAACTCAAATGTCCATCAACAGAGAAATGTACATATTATAGTTTATTAATATAGTGGAATCCTATACAATAATGAGAATGAATGAGCTACAGCTACACACATCAACATGGATGAATCTTACAAGTATAATGTTGAATGAATGAAGGCAGGAACAAAATTTAAAAAAATACTGCATACTTCCATTTGTATAAAGTTTAAAAACAGATTAAATGACGGTACTATATGTATATAGAAGTGTTTATATTGATAGGATAGTGGTTGTCTCAAGAGGTGGCAAATAGAGACTAAGGGTGTGACCAATTTTCTGTTTCAATGATGTATGGCAGTTACAAGGATGCTCACTTTATAATTGTTCTATGAACTATGTAGAAATTTTTATGCACTTTTCTATATGTATGCCATACGGGAAAAATATATATATATGAACTCATCACAGTATTTTGAGGGCAAAGGATTACTGTGAGATTATGTTGGCAGTCTTCAAAATGTCTATTCTTGAAGGTAGTTTGTATTTCTTATGCTTTTTTAAATATGGAAAATGTTACACAAGACTAAATCTTTTTTAAAATTAATATTTTTCATTGAGAGAGCTACCCAAGAGGTGATAATCTTCTCTAAATTGGTTACACAGTTCTGGACTATCACATATATTACTAGGCTCCAGGCTTTAAGGAGAATATGTAGATAAAACAAATGTTGGCTATAAAAGTGTCGTCAAGACCATGAGGAGATTGGAAACTATGGCATATGAGAAACAAAAGAAATAGGAATTGGGGAGAAATTTTGTATTTCTATCTCTGGTCACCCTCCCCCACTGGCACTAACTTGGGAGGTAGATATTCCCTTTCTTTTCTTTTGGTGGTAAATGATAAAATGTTGACATCCATATCTAACTTGATCAAGTCTAAAATTAATTGATATCTGTCCCCTTCTTCTGAGCAATACAAGGAATTTTAGAACACTTTGCTTCAAAACAGCCCCTCACATCTTATGATTATCACCACAGTTCGATACTGTGTTAGCCTCCACAGCAGTCATTATTTTTACAGTTTATGTTGTCAAATCTTGCTCAGATTTATCTACGTGTTCCTAGTTTCTTTTTGCAGCATTTCTTCTCGCTTCTCACACCTTCCTTCTTTCAATTTCTTCCTTTCCGATGTGTATCCTTTGAATTTCTTTTTGTGAAATATAAATGGTAAATCACTTCCCATCAGCTTTACTCTGCTTGGCTTTTTAAACTCATTCTTTCCTTTCTTCAGTCATTCAACCAATATTTATTGTCTTCCATGTGTGAAGCTGTGGATATAGTGATGGATAACATACAAAGAAAAGGCATCTTTAAGAAATGGTTCTTTATCTTTGAGGATTATTGGCCATCCTTGATCTTTTGTATTCTACGTTGTTGTTTCTTTGGGACTCAACAAAAGAATATTTGCGGTAGTTTAGGTGGTTCAAAGTTATTGCTAAATGAAACTGTTAGACTATTCATCTCTCAGTCACTGAAATCTGATTTCAAAAAACAAACATTTGTCTCCATTCAGAATAGTCAAAGATTGCAAGATAGACTCTGAAGTGTGTTAAAAATTATTTTATGTTCATATCTTATTTATTTAGAAAATTTTAAATATAATAGATCATAAAATTCAGATTACTTTATATGTACATTTTGTATGGTTATATATTCGAGACTAAAACATCAACTACATGGGTACTTCTGAATTTTCTTTTTTTTTTCCTAAGGAAGATTCACCCTGAGCTAACATCTGTTGCCAATCTTCCTCCTTTTTTGCTTGAGGAAGACTAGCCCTGAGCTAACATCCGTGCCATTCTTCCTCTGTTTTGTATGTGGGTTGCCACCACAGCATGGCTGAACGAGTGGTGTAGGTCCACACTAGGGGTCTGAACCCACGAACCTGGGCCACCAAAACAGAGCATGACAAACTCAACCACTATATTACAGGGCCAGCCTTATGAAATTTTTACTATTATTTTATATGGTTGAGTACTATGACATTTTAAATATGATTTTAAATTCTAAGAGAGAATTTTGTGAAAAACTCGTTATGTATTGTATGAATTATGATTGTATACTTTTTTGTTGTTTTTTTTACAGTGGGACTCAACTTGGAGGTCTAATTACAGTGTTATGCTACTTTTTCAACCATGGAGAGGTTTGTTTTCTAGAAAATAATTTTTAAGAAATAGAAGGGGCTGTATAGGAACAAGGAAATATAATCATCAAAACAATATATACTTGCATATTACTTAGAACTTTGCAATATTTTAAAGAAACTTGTGTTGTAAATTGATATTTTAATCATGTTTATCTACAATTTTTACATAATAATTGGAATTTATGACATGAAATATCTTGCCTAGTTTTTAGTATATATACACATGTACATATATTTTGTAGAAAAAGGAAATACTGTACTGTTTGAGTTCAGACACTTCATATACATTATCTCATTTACTCCTACCAAACTTTTCTGGGAGGTGGTTGTTATCCTCACAGTAGAAGATGTGAAATGAAATTTAGAGAGGTTAAGTTACTTATCTCATTCCACATTCACTACGTGATGAAGCTGCCTTTCCCATTCTACATCTGTCTGACTCTAAAACCTTGCTTTTTTCTGTTACATCATGCTGCCTTTTCAACGACACAAAATGCTGAATTCCAAATATAAATTAACTTACTAATTCAGCCAGTGGGACATGATCCACCTAAAAAGAGCTTGTAGGAACTTTTTTAGAACACAATAGATTCATTCAACAAAATATTGAGTACAAAGCAGTGCCAAACTCTATGAGATGCTGGGAATATGGCAGTGAAAAGTGCGAGACTTTGACTACTAGCTAGGTTTTGGAGACAAAATATGTAATACGTTATGGCACAGGTTATGTAGGGTAGAAGTCTTTATCTATTACTATTGGAAGAGGTGGATACTTGGTTTATTTTTAAAAATGAGTTAGACAAGGGAACCATACAAATTAATACACCAATATCTTAAATATATTAACTTAAAGCAAACAAATGCATTGTCATTCACCAATGTGTTCATGTAAAGACAAGATCTTTTCTTTGACTATGCCAGACAGTTAGCAGTATGAATTGACTTTCTTGTACATACCATAATTCATCTTCCAAGGCTTACAGTTTTGGTTCCTTGGAAGAGGAGCAATAATTTTAAGCCTCTTTCAAGGTGGTAAGTGTTTAGATTCTCTCTAGAATTTCAGAATTCTTGATATAAAACTTTTATAATATTCTCACCCATATGTTTTAGAAATAATTAGTTTCAAAGTCTATATAAACATTTAATTAATACTTTTATTATATGCATCATGTTAGTGATTCCCAAACACTTCTAGTTGTATTTAGAAATTTGCAGTTAATTCTTTTTTTTTAAAGAATATTCTTTTTTCTTTTCTTGTTTGAGGAAGATTGGCCCTGAACTAACATCTCTTGCCAGTCTTCCTCCTTTTTTCCTTTTTTCTCCCCAAAGCCCCAGTATATACTTGTATGCCATAGTTGTACATCCTTCTAGTTGATCTATGTGGGACGCCGCCTCAGCATGTCTTGATGAGCGGTGCATAGGTCCACGCCCAGGATCCGAACCAGTGAACCCCAGGCCTCCAAAAGCAGAACGCACGAACTTAACTGCTCTGCCACTGGGCTGGCCCCTGCAGTTCACCTTTTTAAAGGTGTTTTTCACAAATTCAGAGACAGTCTTCATTACTTGTAATGTGTGTCTATACTCATTAAACTTGTTTTACACAAACTCTCTTGGTGTTTGTGAGTGCCCTAGGTGACATTTGTCTAGATATTTTTCTGGGCATGTATACATCCCAAAGCCCTGGGATGCAGAGCTGGAATGTGGATCTGGTTTTTCAGTCCCAGAGTCCTCACTGCTCCTATACCTGCCATCATATTTGTCCTTTGGGTTTACTTATGCTTGACCTGATATATCTTTCTCTTGTTTTGGGACTTGCTAATTAATGGCTCTCTACCTGATGGTTATGTGCTCGTTAAGAGAGCGCCCAAAACGGAGAAGCTATACCAGGCATTCAGAAGTGAATGAGCCTAGTATTAAAATTATTAAAATCATCCCACTCATGATTTTTAGATTAATAATGTTTATTGCAATGGAACAAAAAGTGAAGTAAGCATTTTATTGATTTCAGGCTACTCGTGTGATGTGGACGCCACCTCTCCGGGAAAGTTTTTCTTATCCATTTCTTGTACTTCAGATGTACATTTTGACTTTGATTCTCAGGTAATTTTTAATTATAAAACAAGTCTAAATAAATTATAAGTTAATTTTCTTAAAATATACTTCAATCTATTAAGTTGTAATTACCAAATTTAAGCTCACTGTCTTTTTTTCAGTTACTTTAAAAATAGAGTATCCAGTTAAGAAAATAATATAAAATTACTACGTAAAAATTGCTTTCCGCTTAGGAGTCTAGGCTACAGATTTTAGATAACCACATTATATTTTAATCAGAAGGTATGTGTTCATATATATATTTGGTAAAAATTCAAAGGTTTTTGAGAAACTATTACTTTTTTTTCTCAAAGCTTATGTACTCTGACTCATTGTTTTCTAACCTGTGGTTTTGATGGAGCATTAATGTATTTTCCATGAAAAAGTGTTCTCTGCACAAATGAATTTGGGAAATGCTAGGTTAAATAGATAAGGAGTATATATATTCATATCTTTATGAATATTTCTAACTATTGATGTTTCTAGCAGTTCAACCAGAGTTTCATCTGAACTGTTTTTCTTGGACACATTTTTTGTTGTTAGGATTAATTTTATAAGCATTTGAGAAATTTAAGAGGTCTGAGAAACAACAACAACAACATAAATAGAATACTGTAAATAACTTTATGATAGAAATAAGTTTCACAGAATATTAATGAGATCTCTCACTGCGTGAAATAGTGATCGCTGTCCTCCAAACTCAGAGGGAGCCTCGTCCTTCACTTACTAGTACCTATCAGATTCTGCCTGTATGAAAATCATTTGTGTACATGTCTTCTTTCGTTCTTAAAACTGTAAATTTGTTAGTCAAGCACACATACAATTGTCTGCATATACACTTAATATAATTAAAATTATATTATAAATTTTAAACTTATACATATTATATATATTAAACTTATATGTATATAAAAGTATATTATAAATTTAAAATTATAAACTTAAAAATACCACTGGAAACACGGACCATGCCATATTGATATCTTTAACCACAGAGCACTTAGCTCACTGCCATGGAGATATTTAAGGCTCTTATATGTTAGGTTGAAGAAGGTAAATAGTGGCATACTGGGGTGGCTACCAGCCTCGAGAAAGGGGCAGACTAACTCCTGATTTGTTACCAATGTGACAAGTTTATTTTTAGATTGAATTTGGATTTGGGAATCTGCTCTCCATCCAGATTTCTATATCTTTGCTCTGCATATTACCTTCTCTCAAAGATTATGGTGGAAGAAGCTGCCTATTTATTACCACTCATTCCCAGTTAAATTCCTAGAGAGATGGTTTATTTTTCATTTTTTATTTTTATAAGTAACATTAGTTTGACCAGTCAGGGCTTTCATGGATTAAAATGTGTTAATCAGAACATTTAGGATTGTATCCTTGAGTGCATGTGCTGTAGTCTGTATCTTAGCCAAAAGTAATTTTTGTTTGATAAATATAAGACACTGAGTACTTAATGAATATATTTTGTGATAATATTACTAAACAATGTGAATATTTAAAATTTTGCTTTTGAATATTTATGTCACATAGTACAAGGATTTATCAAAATCTAATATAACCTTTATAAAAAGAATATTAGAGTTTTATTATTTACAAAAATGTTTTTGTTTTTTTTTCATATTCTAAAAGATACTAAAGTCTTCTGTGGTAAAAGGTGTTGATTACTAATATATCTCATAATTGCAGAATGGATAATTTAAACATTAATATGCAATAGTTTAACTGTATTCTACAATTATTCTTTCTAAGTCATTGTTTTAAATTATTTCCTTAAAATTTTTCTCATAGTTGTTAGCTTATTACTTCACCAGCACTTATATTTTCTTTATTGCTTTTTGAAACATGAAAGTAGTGGTGTGTAAAAGCTATTGCTGCTCATATAAGGTAAATATCTTGAGGTATGAAGGGTCAGTTCACATTCTATTTTCTGACCTTCTTGCTGAAGTATTAAGTTTACAGTGTCATGCATACTTAGAGGAAAATAAACTTTTATGTTTAAAATATTTTATTTACTGTTAAACTACATACAATATTTTATTTAAAGCTCTAATTTTGATTGTTTTATGCTAAGTGTTTTTATAATCCAAGTATTTTAATTTCTTTTTAATGCGCTTTTAGAAGTTAACTATATTTTGTTGCCTTTTATCAAAGGTAAGGGGGTCATTAGATTTAATCATTTTTCAATTAGTCTTTCTGTTTAGTGATAGATGACTTTTATGGTAAAACTTATTGATATCGATTTTCTCCATTAAGGACCTCGAACAATAGTAGAAGGCATTTCATTGCACTCTGTCTTTCCAATGTTGCTTTCATGCTTCCCTGGCAATTTGCTCAGTTTATACTTTTTACACAGGTAAGATGATTTTAAACTAATTTAAGATGAATGCAAGATGTACTTGGTTTTTCTATAGAAGTTTTAGATTGTGATTATATTTGTGCCCTAATAGCTCTTCAAAATATGGAATAATTATGAAGTTTACATACATGTGTGATTTTTTTAAAATCTTATAATTCTGTTTGCTATTAACATATTGGCTAGTTAGACAGATATTAATGATCAACATGCAGAAGACTTTTTCCTATCATTTTAATTTGCGATTTTTTATGTTGGTATCTGAGATGATCTCTCTAAATCTGCCTGCAGATCCTCCTTTTGCCTTAGGAATCATTTTGGATGTCAAGCTACACAACATGATAAGGGCCAATACTGCTCTTCATGGTAGGGACTTTCTGCTTTTAATCCAGCTAAATTCTGGCTATTTTGTCTGAAGAGCAGAATTTTATTGGACACTATTTCTCAGAGCTTTAGTCATGATATCACTTGAGTGAATTGAGGCCGTATCCTGTTTCCCCAAACAACAAAGTGACTAATGGCAAGACACTGAGCTGGGGAAGCAGAAAAAGGTCAATTTTGATGAAATTTCAGGATACTAAGATGTTCCAGTAGAATTTCTTTCCACCTAACAAACGCTGATGATAATAATGTTTTTTATTGGCAGTGAGAAATTCTGCCAAGAAGCCTTGTGCTGCCCATTGTCTACTAAGAATGAAATTATAATCTCAATTTAATTGGTGCTGCATGTTTAAAGTATTCTCTCTGCTTTACTTCTGTATAGTTGGCCCTTTCAGGTTATAACAGAAATTCTATGGTTTTCATTATTTGCACATGCCAACATAGTAGAATAGATTTCCAATGTCTGTTGCTTCCTCACAAGCAAATTTATTAATCCAGTGATGCTGGTGAAACTATTTAAGTAGCTCTTTAGGTAATTTTGATATTGCCTTAATGATTTTCTATCCACTCAAAAGATGCACTAGGCTTTTAGTTTTCTTTTTTTCCTTTTTCTTTTTTTATTGAGATATAATTGACATGTAACATTATGTGTTTAAGGTGTACAATGTGTTGATTTGATACATTATTATATTGCAATATGATTACCATCACAGTATTAGTTAACACCTCTATCAAGTCACATAATTATTATTTCTTTTTTGTGGTGAAAACATTTAAGATCTAGTCTCTTGGCAATTTTGAAGTATATAGTACAGTATTAACAATAATCACTATGCTGTGCGTTAAATCTCCAGAACTTATTGATCTTCTAGTTGCAACATCTTCATCCAATGTGTCTCTTACTCCCTCACCCCCCAGCCCCTGATAACCACCATTCTACTCTCTGTTTCCATGAGGTTGGCTGTTTTAGATTCCACATATAGGTGATATCATACAGTATTTGTTTTTCTCTATCTAACTTATTTCACTTAGCATAATGCCCATAAGGTCTGTCTGTGTTGCAAATAGCAGGATTTCCTTTTCTCTCATGGCTGAGTAATGTTCCATGTATATATATACACACACACACATACACATACTGCTTATTCTTTATCTCTTCATTCATTGACAGAAACTCATGTTGTTTCTGTATCTTGGCCATTGTGAATAATGCTGCAATAAACATGGAAGTGCAGATATCTCTTTGATATTCTGTTTTTATTTCTTTTGGATATATACCCAGAAGTGAGATTGATGGATCATATAGTAGTTCTATTTTTAATTTTTTGAGGAACCTCCATACTATTTTCCATAATGGCCGTACCAGTTGACATTCCCACCAACAGTCCTCAAGGGTTCCCTTTCCTCCACATTCTCAATAATTCTTGTTATCTCTTGTCTTCTTGATGATAGCCATGCTACCAGATGAAGGGATATCTCATTTTGGTTTTGATTTGCATTTCCCTGATGATTAGTGATGCTGAACATCTTTTTATGTACCTGTTGGCCATTTGGATGTCTTCTTTGGAAAAATGTCTATTCAGTTTCTCTACTCATTTTTTAATCAGATTTTTTGTTATTGAGTTGCATGAGTTCTTTATATGTTTTGGATATTAATCTTTTACTCAGTGTGTGATCTGCAATTATTTTAGTTTGATGTAGTCCCACTTGTTGATTTTTGCTGTTGTTGCTTGTGCTTTTGGTATCGTAGTCCAAAAAAATCATTGCCAAGACCAGTGTCAAGGAGCTTATTCCCTATGTTTTCTTCTACGAGTTTTACAGTATTAGGTCTTGTGTTTAAGTCTTTAATCCGTTTTGAGTTAATTTTTCTGAGTGCTATAAGAGTTCAATTGTGTGTGAATATCCAGTCTTCCTGACACCATTTATTAAAGAGACTATCCTTTCCCCACTGAGTATTCTCAGCTTCCTTGTCAAGTATTAGTTGACCACATATGCATGCATTTTCTGGGCACTCAATTTGGTTCCATTGGTGTATATGTTAGTCTTTATTCCTATACCATTCTGTTTTGATTACTATAGCTGATAGCCTAATGAATATTCCTTATGGGTTACAATCTTTTATCTTCTTTTCTTTTACTGCTTTTAGGTTTCTGTTTGACTTTGATTTTTTACAGTTTGATTATATAGATCTTCCTCAACTTACAATGGGGTTACGTCCTGATAATCCCATTGTAAGTTGAAAATATCATAAGTTGAAAATGCATTTAATACACCTAACCTACAGAAATCATAGCTTAACCTAGCCTACCTTATATGTACTCAGAACACTTACATTAGCCTACAGTTAGGCAAAATCATCTAACATAAAACCTATTGTATAATAGTGTTGACTATCTCATGTAATTTATTGAATACTGTAGTGAAAGTGAAAAACAGAATGATTATCTGGGTACATAACGGTTGTAAGTATATAAGTTGTTTACCCTCGTGATCGTGTGGCTGACTAGGAGCCACTGCTGCCACTGCCCAGCATCCTGAGAGAGTATTACACCGCTTATCACTAGCCCAGGAAAAGATAAAATCGAAGTATGGTTTCTACTGAATGTGTATTGTTTTTGCATCATCATAAAGTTGAAAAATCATAAGTTGAACCGTTGTAAGTTGGGGACCATCTGCAGTGTGTCTTAGAGAAGGTGGTTTTCACTTGCATTAATGGGGTGATCTATTAGCTTTGTGAACTTGGGTGTCCAAGTCTCTCCCCAGGTTTGGGAAGTTCTCAGCTATTATTTCTTTAAATAAACTTTCTGTCCCCTTCTCCTAGTTCCTGTTCTCTCTTCTCCTAGAACTCCAATGATTCTGATATTTGATGGTTTGGTGGCATCATATAGATCATGTAGGCTCCTTTACTCTTTTTCATTCTTTTTTTTTATTCTTCTGACAGAGTTATTTCAAAGTTCCTATCCTCTAACTCACTGTTCTATCTTCTGTTTGGTCTCTTCTGATGTTAATACTCTCTATTGCATTTTTCATTTCATTCATTGAATTCCTCAGCTCCAGAATTTCTGTTTGGTTCTTTTTAATGATTTCTATCTCTTTGTTAAATTTCTCATATTGTTTATGTGTTTTTTTCCTGATTTCATTGAATTGTCTTTCTGTGTTTTCTTGTAGCTCATTGAGTTTCCTCAAAACAGCTATTTTGAATTCTTAATTGGGTGAATGACAGAATTCTGTGTCTTTGAGTTTGGTTTCTAGAGGATTATTGAGATTTTTCGGTAATGTCATGTTTCCTTGATTCTTCTTGTTCCTTGGAGTTTTGTGTTGCTGTTTTTGCATTTGAAGTAGCAGTCACCTCCAATCTTTACTAATTGCCTTCAGGTGGGAGATACTCTTTGTTGGTCATGCTTGTATCTAGGGCTTTCTCTGATCTTGTGTGGATACACTGGCTCCGTACTTCTTGCTCCCTCTTTGTGGCAGAATTACTAAGTTTTTTACCTTTTCTAGATCTTACAACTCACTAGGCTGGCTACTGGAAACTTCTTTTGTTTGCCAGAAGGTGGTGGTACAACTCAAGTTTGTGGTTTCTCCCTTGCCCACAGACCCTGGCCTGTTTTCTATGTGAGCTCCTTGTCTGCCAGGGCTCACTTTTGCTGCCACACTCAGGAGCATGCACAAGGAGCTGGCTGCAGAGTTGGTGGGTTTAACATTCGGGGGGTGTCGGGTGCCTGTGGGCCAAGTGGGGGGATCCTTGGTTGAAGTTTTCCCAGCAGCTGATGGGCAGGTTTCCTCCTGAAGTCCTGAATGCAGTCATAAGGAATCACATCCTTTTAATGCTCTCTCATATTCTTATCTGCCTCTTTCTCAATCTCCTCCTTCCCCCCCTCATGGAGGTCACACCTCACTACTTTGGATGCTGTGGGAGAGAAATGTTTTTTTTCCAGCAATGTCCTGCACAGCTGGGGAATCCAGGCACGTACTCACTGTTCTTTTCCCCATAGGTAGGTTGCCACTTGCTAGTTCAGCCCCACACTGTGCCACCTTGAGGGAGGACAGTGCTACCAAAGTTCTTCTTACCTTCTCCAGTACATCCCAACTCATATATATATTATTTTTTTTTTGCTCCATTGGGATGCCGGAGCCTCTCCTTGGGAAGACTGGACTTCTACAAAGGCTCTCTCATTTGCGGCCATGGGTGTCTGCCCAAGTTATCACTCTCCAGGTTTTTCCCATCTGTAGGCAAGAGGGGCTGGGGCCAGTTCACTGGCTCCAGCTGGTTCCACAGCCCATACCAAGGTCTGTCTGCCTATTACCCAATGGATAGGTAGGACCCTTGGCCTATGGTACTGGATCCCACAACTCCCACAGAGGCACTTTGTTCATGGGTGGATGCCAGATTTTAGTTGTTAAAGGGGGGGGACAAAAAGGAGGGACGTCTCATGCTGCCATGATGCTGACATCACTCCTGGCTTTTCATTTTTTTAAATTAATGTATAGAGTTTTGTTTGTTTGTACGTGTGTTTGTGTTTTCATGCTAACAGAAGGATAATTCAGTTATTTTTCTAGGAGTATTGTAAGACTTTTATTCTTGATTATCTTTTTCATAGATTAAGGTTAAAATTAATTCAGGTCTCCTGAATATATTGTTTGATAAATAGGGGTGAAGGGGTCAAGAATAGGGTATATTTTAAAGGAAAAAATTACAGGAGACAATTATAGAAACCCAGAATATTTGGGGCGATAAGACCTTAGACATCATTCTTAACATGCTGAGAAATTATGACTTATTTAGTAAACTGGATTTTAATTTAAAATATGTTCTATTTTTCTTATATTTTATTAGAGCATTCCCAGTCATATAGGAAAGATTGTTATGACTAAGGAAGGTAAAAGGGATTAAAATCAGAAGTGATAGAAATGCAAATTATTTCCAGAAGAGATAGTATTGATGTATTTATACAAAACTGGTTATCAATTTCATTTTCTTCCTTCATATAACTAGTTTTTTGTTTGGGGTATGTATATGGCCACATCTCTTTTAATATTTAAATTAATGTGACTCCATGCCCTCATCCTGCTTACAAAATTATCTTTTTCCATCCCTGGAGTTTCTCTTTCTATGATAAGCACATCAGCCATTTATTTGGGCCAAGGATGAGGGCTAGATGGTTTCACCTCACCATTGGAACCAGAAATGAGACTGCTTGTATCTGGAGGATTCTCTAGCCATCACGGATCTGGGCACACAGAGGATGCTACTACACTGTTGTTTAGCAAAATGCTTTCCCCTTCTGCGTGAGAATTTCACCCTCAGCTAACCTTTTAGCTCTCTTCCCTTGGAAACCTACTACTGTGTTGTGTCCATGATGTTACTAGGCACGTTGCTTAGTGATTGCCTAATTGCATCCAGAGTGGAAAGAATTATAAGTGAACTAACTTCTACCTAAGGGGATTATCATAACTTTGGGCTTCTGTAAGTGAGGCATTTGTTTAAGTGGCATTCCCTTGTGGAGGTTCCTGTGGGTTATGGAGCTCCTAAGCCAGGGTGGCTTCTCCATTTGCCTGCTGTGTGTCTTTCTCTGTTCCTTAGCTTTCTCAGGAAAGCTGGGGTGAGGCTGCTGTATAGACTTCTTTGCAGGCTCCCACTGAAGAGAAATGTTTGAAGCTGTCCTGCTGGCAAGTCATGTTTCCTGTCCTACAGAACAGGAATGTCTGAATGAACCTGAGCCCAAGTGTGAACTTAAAACCCTCTGGTTGGCATTGACATCAAGAACTCAGATTCACCTTCTTGAAGACAGAAAACTTCTAACAGCCATAGATGCTGGGCGCTTCACACTAAAATTGGCCTGGACTCCGTGCTTTTACTTCTGAGTGGTGCAGCTCTCTTTTATGTAAATATGGTCATTTTGTCTCATACCATGCCTGTGGTGCTGAGAGAGCTGAGTCGAGTCAAGGAATTTCAGCATCAGCCAAATGCTCTGTGCAGAACCAGGCTTCTCCTAAGGAAAGACTAGAGTTCTGGTGTTGCGTGAGCTCACAAGTTCCAAGTTCTTTCACCTCCATTGTGTGTTTATTTTTCAAGCTCCTGCGGGTCCTGTCTGGCCAGTTTACCCAGATTAGGATTAGACTAGTTTCTTGGAGATGTTCAAATATGGATGCATTTCAGAAAAGAAAGGTTTCTCCCCCAGGAGACTCCTGGTTCCCTAAGAAATTTTTTTCCAGTTCCTCTCTCTTCACTGAACATCAAATTTCACACACCAAGGGTCTGAGAAAGGAGTCTTTGTCAAACCAAACCAACCTTCCAATTCAAGAAGAGTGGGTGCTTAACTCCCTTCAACCTACAAAACTAAAAGAGGCCATTAAAATGTTTTTTTTTTCCTCAGGGGACCTGGTGTTTCTTCTACTAGAAATAGAAGCAGCTTCTCTTACTGTAAATGTCAGCTTCTCTCTCCAGAAGTTCTGTCTGACCTGGCATCCTGTTATATGAATTCAGTCTACTAGTTGATTTCTCCTTGTTAGTTTGATAGTGTTTATTGTGGCCACAATGGTTAAAATATAGTTTAAATTCTCTCTCTATATATAAACTAAATAACAGGGAATCAAAAATTAGCTTACAGAGAGTTTATAGGGTTTCAATTCTTATACACAGTTTTATCTAAGATGTCTGCCCTCATCTCTGATTTCAGGAACAAAATTGGTCCAAGGACTTGACCAGATTCAAAACTCTCTTTTTTGTTTCCTGGAGACAAATTTTGAACTGACCTCAAACCTACTGACCTTGAGGCTAGTATCTGCAGAAATATGATGAAATCTTCAGCTGGGGGCAAGAATAGAAGTCAGTTTTCTACATTTTCAAACAGAATGTCGACTCAGCTGCTTGTATCCAAATGAGAAGGCTCTCTTTTCAGCAATTCAAATAGCAACATTTCAGCAACTAAGAATTGTCACCTGTGAAGTGTTTTTTCTTAGCCAAAGCTTAACTGTGATACTTAAGAAGAGTGGTCTAGATCCATATCCTAACAATACTCGTCTATGGGAGGAAGGAAAGGGAGATAACATATGCCAGACTTCAGTATTAGAGTTTATTTCATTTAATCCTCAAGGATTCCAGTCAGATGGGTATTATTAATTTACTCTTACAGATGACGACACTGAAGCTCCAAGATTAAATTAAAATCAGATCTTCCCAATTGCAGAGCACCAGCACCTTGCCAGTTTATTTTTGTTGTATCTCTAGGGTCTTTGAATTCTTCTCTATTGAAGGTTACACCCTTAGCCATATTATCTTATTTCCTTGCTAAATGCCTTCAGCTTTCATGCAGCATTAATAAAAGAAATATGCATTTGAAGAGTACTTATATACCTTTTGTAAAACTATAATTGAGTCTACTCTATTACATAATTGCTTTCCTGTTTAAGAATCTATATGATATATTTTTCATAATTAGTGTCAAGATTAATTTTCCTCACCAGGTGAATTTATGAACTTTTAACAGCTGTAACTATTTTATTAAATGAGCTGGACTCAACAGGAGACAAGCAGAAAGCAACTGTGTTTTTTCTCTTAATGCCTCTTAAAACCTGTGTTTTAGACTTGTTTCCTCCCCTAATTTGGGTGAAATCTCAGGAAGTCCCATACATATTCCTTTCATTTCACTTTGAAGAAGAGTGTCAATTCAGTAGAGAAAAAATTTTGGATCTTTAAAATATGTTTGTTTCTGACCAAAGAACATGAAATATATATCTGCTTATTTAGTTCTTGTTTAATTTCTCTCGATAATGTTATATAGATTTTTAGAGATCTTACAGATCTTTCATTAGATTTGTTTCCAGGTATTTTCTATTTTTGATGCATTTTAAAAGACTCGGTATTTTATATTTGCTAGGTATATAGTTCTACACATGTAAATTAGGCAAAGTTGTTATGTTATTCAAATCTTTTAGATTTCCACTATTTTTGTTTGCTTATTTCAGTTACTAGAGGAGGAATGTGTTAAAATCTTCCACTGTAACAGTGGAGTTGTCTATATCTACTTTTAGTTCTGTAATTTCTTACTTCAGACATTTTGATGCAATATTATTATGTGTACAGCTGTTATATATTCCTTTCATTTCTAATATTTGTCTTTTGTTTTTTTGATAATAGCCATCCTAACAGGTATGAGAAAATATTTCATTGTGGTTTTGCTTTGCATTTCACTGACATTGAGCATTTTTTCATGTATCTATTGGTCATTTGTATATCTTTTTTGCATAAATATCTGTTCAAGTCCTTTGCCCATTTTTAAATTGAGTTAGTTTTTTGCTAGAGTATTATGAGTTCTTTATATATTTTGCATATTAATCCCTTATCAGATAAAAGTTGCATATATTTTATCCTTTTCTTTAGGTTGCCTTTTACTCTATTGATTGTTTCCTTTGCTGTACAGAAGCTTTTTAGTTTGATGCAATCTCACTTGTCTCTATATCTGATAAGGGATTAATATCAAGAAGACAAGAGGTAATGAGGGTTAGTGAGGATGTGCAGGAAAGGGAACCCTTGTGCACTGTTGGTGGAAATGTAAATTGGTGCAGCCACTATGGAAAACAGTATGGAGGTTCCTCAAAAAATTAAAAATAGAACTACCATATGATCCAGCAATCCCATTTCTGGATATATATCCAAAGGAAATGAAAACAATATCAAAGAGATATCTGCCCTTCCATGTTTATTGCAGCATTATTCACAATAGCCAAAATATGAGAACAACCTAAGTGTCTGTCAACAGATGAATGGATAAAGAAGATGGTATGTATATACAATGGAATATCATTCAGCCATGAGGAAGAAGGAAATCTGCTATTTGTGACAATATAGATGGACCTTGAGGACATTATGCTAAGTGAAATAAGTCAGAGAAAGACAAATACTGTATGATACCACTTATATGTGGAATCTATAAAAAGCCAAACTCATAGAAACAGAGAGTTGAATGATGGTTACCATGGCCTGGGGGTGGGGGAAATAGGGACATATTGGTCAAAGAGTACAAAATTGCAACTAGAAGATGAATAAGTTCTGGGGATCTAATGCACAGTAAAGTGATTATAGTTAACAATATTGTTGTATATGCTTGAAAGTTGCTAGGAGAGTAGATCTTAAGTGTTCTCACCACAAAAATGAAATGGGAATTATGTGATGTGATGAGGGTGTTAGCTAACACTGCGATGGTAATAATATTGCAATAGATAGGTGTGTCAAATCAATACATTGTATTCCTTAAACTTGCACAATGTTATAAGTCAATTATATGTCAATAAAGCTGGAAAAAAGTAATAGGGGAGCCCTTGGTAGAGATTCTAAGCTTAATAAAAAGGGTAAAGTTCTGATTATCCATTAGTTGGAACCGCTTTATACTTGCCCCATCCATTTTTTGGAAGGAGGTGGGTAGTGAGGTATTTATGCTGGGAGAAGAAGAAATGACGAGGGTTTCAAGAGTAAGGTATTAGCACAAAAGTCCCAAATTCTAGGTAGTTGATCTATAGAATAAACTTGTAAAAATGTATGCACTCTGACTCTGAGATTCGGGGGTGGCTTTCTGCTGTGCCTGAGCTTGCTTTATGAGACACTTGGTAAGGTGTTGAAAGGTTTGCTGAGCTATTTGTGTCTTTGCCTGTTTTCCACACCACCAGCAAATAAGTTCTTTTAGGGTGGAGATAGCGTTGGCACTCTAGTATCCGTTGATTGGACTTGAATTTATAGCATTGTTTCTAAGAAAACTGTAGTTTAAGCTCCAAGCATCTAAGTTATAAGCAAAGGTCTGGGAAACAATATTCAGGTAAATTGGTTGTTACTTGAAAGTATTACCATCTTCAACTGGTACCTCTTTAAATCAAACATCTCTTTGGGATTCTTTTTGTGTGTGTGTGAGGAAGACTAGCCCTGAGCTAACATCTGTTGCCAATCCTCCCCTTTTTTTTGCTGAGGAAGACTGACCCTGGGCTAACATCTGTGCCCATCTTCCTCTGTTTTTATATGGGATGCTGCCACAGCATGGCTTGACAAGCGGTGCGTCTGTCCGTGCCTGGGATCTGAACCTGTGAACCCCGGGCCGCTGAAGCAGAGCGTGTGAACTTAACCGCTATGCCACCAGGCCGGCCCCCTCTTTGGGATTCTTGAGTGAATTATTCATTGTTTTTGTACTTATAAGTTTTTTGAAATTATACAGTGAACTCATGACCTGATTACTACTGAATGTTAAATTGCACAGGGCTTTTCAAAGGCCCTAACGAAAGAATTCCTGGGCCCAGTCATAATAATTATTGTGACTACAGTCCTCTAAAATACAAGAAATATTAATACTGTAATTCCCAGGAGAGCTCTGCAATCTTTAATGTAGTAAAATGCAACCAAAATAAAATGTCATATGGTTGGAATTGTAGAGCATGTCACCTTTTCAGACTGGCTTCTTTCACTTAGCAATATGAATTTTAAGGTTCCTCCCTGTCTTTTTATGAGCTGATAGCTCATTTCTTTTTATTGCTGAATAATATTCCATTGTATGAATGTACCACAGTTTGTCTATCCATTCACTTCTTGAAGGACATTATGGTTGTTTCCAGTCTTTGGGGATTTTTTAAACTTCCATGTGCAGTTTTGAGTGGACATTAAGATTTCAACTCAGTTGGGTAAATACCCAAGAGTGTAATCATTGGATTGAATGGTTAAGACTATGTTTAGTTTTGTAAGAAATTGCCAATTTTATCAGGTTTTTGGATTTTAGCCATTCTAATAGGTGTGTAACAGTATCTCATTGTTGTTTTAATTTACGATTCCCTGATGGAGTACTATGTTTAGCATCTTTGCATGTGCTTATTTGCTGTCTGTATATCTTCTTCGGTAAAGTATTTGTCCAGATCTTTTCCCCAGTTTTAAATTGGGTTATTTGTTTTCTTATTTCAGAATTTTAAGAGTTCTTAGTGTATTTTGCATACCAGACCTTCATCAGATATGGGTTTTGCAAAGATTTTCTCACAGTCTCTGGCTTGTCTTTAAAATTTCTTAATGTCTTTTGCAGACCTGAGGTTTTTAATGATAAGGAAGTCCAGTTTATCAGTTTTTTTCTTTCATGGATCATGTTTTTTGATGTTGTATCTAAAAACTCATCCTCAAATAGGGTCACCTAGATTTTATCCTATGTTATCTTTTAGAAGTTTTATAGCTTGCATTTTACATTTACGTCTGAGATCCATTTTGAGTTAATTTTTTTTGAAAGGTGTAAGGTCTAGGTCTAGATTCATTTTTTTGTGCATGGATGTCTACCACATCTTCCAGCACCATTTGTTGAAAGGACTATTATTTCTCCATTGAATTACCTTTGCTCCTTTGTCTAAAGTCAGTTGCCTGCAATTGTGTGGATCTGTTTCTGGGTTCTCATTCCATTGATCAGTTTGTCTATTCTTTCTCCAATACCATGCCATCTTGATTACTGTAGCTTTATAGTAAGTATTAAGGTCAGTTTTCAAATCTTTTAAAGAGTTTTCTCTTTGCCTTTGGTTTTGAGCAGTTTTTATTGTGATATGCCTGAGTGTGGTCAGGTCTTATTTGTTTTAATTTACCCCTTTTTGGGAGTTTGTAATACTTTATGAATCAGTGCTTGATTTCTTCCATAAATTTTGGAAACTTCTCAGGTATAATCTCTTTAAATATAGCTTTTACTTAATTCTCTCATCCCTTTCTGAGATGTAAAGTGTAGTATATTAGGTCTTTATACTATATGCTCTACATCACTTATGTTCTTTCATATGTTTTTTATCCCTTTGTCATTTTATGCTCTCTTGTAGATGTTTTCTTCTGACCTGTCTTCCAATTTATCACTTTTTTGTTTGACTGTGTTAAACCTGCTTTTAAACTGATCTTTGATTTCTTAATATTGATTATTTAATTAATTAATATTGATATTTAGTTGTATGTTTTCAATTTGGTTTTTTTATGGCTTCCAGTACTCTCCTGGAATTTTCAATTCTGTCTATTTCCTTGCACATGCCAAACATAAAGTCTATGTCTGATGAGGCCAGACATGTTTTTGAATGGTTTGCAAGCTGAGTGATTTTTACATTTTTAAAGTGTTGTTTAAAAAAAAAAATAGACGAGTATACAATAGAGATTGTATGTGGCCCACAAAGTGTAACGTATTTACTATCTGACTTTTTTACATAAAAAATTTGCTGACCCTAAACTAGATTCTTTTTGTTTTGATGAGGAAGATTAGCCTTGAGTTAGCATCTTTTGCCAGTCCCCCTCTTTTTGCTGAGGAAGATTGGCCCTGGGCTAACATCCATGCCCATCTTCCTCTACTTTATATGTGGGATGCCTGCCACAGCATGGCTTGATAAGCAGTGCATAGGTCCGCGCCTGGGATCTGAACTGGCGAATCCCGGGCCACTAAAGTGGGGTGTGCAAACTTAACCACTGTACCACTCGGCTGGCCCCCTGAACTAGATTCTTTATGGATCTGTTTCTGTTGTCTTAGATGTAATGTCTTGTGTCCTCCTATGTCTGGTTAGTTTTGCTGCACTTTTAGACATTGTACATGAACAGAGTTAATTTGAGACTAGATTAGTGTTAACTTCTTCCAAAGAAGATCAGATTTGCTTCCAGTAGGCAAATAAAGGCACTAACAATCTTGAATGATTTTCACGCAATTAGAGAATGAGATAATTCAAAGGTGGGCTTCAGTCTTCCTGAGGGTTGCTTGATTTCTGGTTCTCTCATATAGTATAGCCCTTTGAAACCCCAAACCAAAGTCTGGGCTTTTAGCAGGGATCCCATTCTAGGTGTGCCCTGACGGCTGAGTCTGTGGAAATCTCTCAGCTGCCTGTCAACTGGCAGGCATCTGCTTCTGTTGGAATTGGCAGATGCCTCTGAGACAAAAGTGATCCAAAATGTCATGCTCATCACTGTAGATTTCCATCTTTTCTCTGGTCTTAGCTTCCTAATTCTTTTTTGCCTTGTTAGTAATCTGTGGCTTTCATACAGGTGTTTTTTATATTTTTCCTAGCTATTCTAGTTCTCAGTGAGAAGGTTGGTTCAAGTTACTTTCACTATCATTATTGGAAATAAAATTCTCCTCTTATATTTACTTGGCTTATGAATAATGAAGGGTTTGCTTTCTACATTTTTTTTACTTTTGTTTTTTTATATTTTTATTTCAGATAGCCTCATTATTTCCCATGTTTGTTGTGGGGTACATTGAGCCAAACAAATTTCAGAAGATCATTTATATCAACATGGTAACATTTTTAATATTTATAAGTCAAATATTAAAATAAAATCGCAGGGTTTATAAAACAGAATTTATTCTGTTTTAGGGGTACCTCTTCTCAAGTAGTATTTAATGCATATGATGTTAATAATATCCAGAAGGAAAATGGGAAATGTACATTATAGATACCATATTATAGCTGATTACTCTTTCAACTAGACTGTAGATGTTTTGCACTCCCTGAAAATTTTAAAAATTCTTATGTTTTTATTTATTATTGTCACTACTTTTTAAACTGTCTTTTCTCTCTGAGACCTGAGATTTTTAACACTTTGTGTGAATATGACACTGCAAATTTTATGTTTTTTGCATTTTTGCTTTTATCTTAGTTTCTAAACACATCTCCTTTAAGAACGTAAAAATAAGTATCTTTTAGATAAGAACATAAAAGAGAACTTTATTAGTGATGGAAATTCTCAAATAGTCCAACAAAAATAAGATTAGAAATCTAATATTTGTAACTAAGTCTTACTTATTATATCACTCCATTATTGAATCAATGGAAACAATAGGTTTTGTTTTTACTGTTTTCTTTGTACAAAGTAGCAGATAGAGAAAAAAATTAAATTCAGCTATATAGAATTTATGGTGTTGAAAATACTTAGAACCTATCAATGTGTTGAAATTCTATTATCATTTGGCTAAGATCTATTTCTTAGTTTTATTTATGCAAATAAAGTTTGTATTAGAAATAACTATATGCCTGTAGACTATGTATGCATTATACTATATATCTAGTAACTATCAAACATTCTTTTCTTCAATTTTCAGATTTCGGTTCTCCTTTGTTTTGTGTTGATGTTTGGAAATCCAATGTATTTATCTTCTTACTATTCTTCATCTTTGTTAATGACATGGGTAAGTGTTTGCTAAACTTATGAAGATTTTTTTTTTACCTGTCAAATATTAGGTTTACCCACCTAATATAGGTCTAGGAGAAGAAACAGGGCCCTTTCCTGGTTATTACTTACATGAAAAAGTTTTTCCCAAGTAACACTTTCTCTATCTCATCCTCAAAAAATAATATAGTAGAAAGTTTACCTTTTTAAAGCAATGTCCAAGTAAATATTTAAAAGAGCAATTGTAAGGTAATGAGACTTACTTTTAAAATATGCCATAATTTATGGTAAAAATTAGTTATTTCTTTGTAAGTCACTTCAGTAGGCTAAATACTTATGGCAGTGACACTGCCATTGCCCCAAACATTTTTGGAACTCCTCTGAATTGCCTTCACACACTGCGGCACATTCTTTGAATATCCTCAAAAGCGACAAATCTTTGTCTTTCAAGAGTGGGTTTGATTTTTGGAAACCACCAGAGTCTTGTGAATAAGTAGGTGATAGGGCTAGGTAATATAGATCTTGATCAAAATATGGGGTAACAGTAAAGTAATAAGACTGATTTTCTTGCACCCATAGCTAAATTATCTCTGAAGGCAGGTTAGAAAGAGGAGTTCCAAGCTGTTTGGAGCAATGGCAACATAATTAGAATAAGTGTATAGTCTCCTCCTGTGACTTACTTTCATGGATAATACTCATTTGGATATGTATTTGGCACATTGGTTCGGTAAATCAGTTTTAATACTTTATAGTCATACTTCTGATATTCATAAGCCAGACCTGGAATGTTCTTGGGATGTTCTCTTTCCACAATGATCAGAAATGATACCAACCACAGTAATACCAAAATACAGCACTTTTCCATTGATTAAATCTTTTGGGATTGCCTTTATGTTTTAACATTTTTGCTCCCCACTCCTTTTTTTACTCATAGTAAGTAATCCCTCTTCCTTCTCTCTCCCAAAAAACATAGGCTGTTTCTTTTCAACATTTTGTCAAACTTTTTCAGCATTACAAAGTAGAGAACTTGTAAAGTGTGCTAAACCAACTCTTTTTATGAGAACTTTTTTTTATTTTGAAATATAGCACAGATATACAAAACTGCATAAAACAATGTCTTACGTACTTACTTAGTACTAACTAGTACTGAGTAGTACTGATTAATGAACTGTTATTTGGCAAACATCTTTAAACTACCATCAAGTCAAAATCAGAACTTTTCCAACCATTCTAGAAGCCCTCCATGTGACCTGCCCCAATTATAACTCCCTTGCAATGCTCTAGAACAGTAATGAGTACAGTGACTATGGTAATCACTCCAAGCTTTCCTTTGTAGTTTCATCACTTAAGTTTCTATTTTTATCTACAGGTTTCCCATATACCTCCCTGGTTTTATTCCAGGAAATTTCTTTGTTGAAGAACATGGGTCATTAAACATATGGAGGGTTCTGTGGTCTAGATTTTGCTCTTTGAGTCCTCATAGTGTAGCTTTACATCTTCCTTTGCCTTCTGTATTTATCATATATAATAAATGGATCTAAAACTTGGACAGGTTCATGTTTGATCCCTTTGGAAAGTCTAGAGTATTGTGTTTTCTTCAGGTTGCTTCATTCTTTTTATGATAGCAGCCATCAGTGCTTGGTACCAGGTCCATTCATTCACTAGGGATTGCAAAAGGGTGATACTCCAATCCTCCATTTACAGTTCATATAGGAAGAGTAAAGTATATGTCTAAATGAGGGGAGTTGGGAGGAAGTAAAAAATAGTTGAAGAAATGATGACCCAAAATTTTCCAAATTTGATGAAAATTTTAAACTCAGAGACGAAGAATATCAATGAATCCCAAATACAGGAAACATAAAGAAAGCTATAGTAAGGCACATTATAATCGAATTGCTCAAAATCAGTGACAAAGAGAAAACTTTAAGAACAGCCAGAGAGATAAGACATGTTACATATAGAACAAAGGGTAAGAATGTCAGCAGATTTGTGTGTGTGTGTGTGTGTGTGTGTGAGGAAGATTAGCCCTTAGCTAACATCCACTGCCAGTCCGCCTCTTTTTGCTGAGGAAGATTGGCACTGAGCTAACATCTGTGCCCATCTTCCTCTACTTTATATGGCACGCCTGCCACAGCATGGCTTGGTAAGTGGTGCATAGGTCTGCGCCCAGGATCTGAACCTGCGAACCCTGGGCTGCCGCAGTGGAGTGTGTGAACTTAACCACTGAGCCACTGGGCCGGCCCCAGGATATCAGCAGATATTTCATAAGAAAAAAAATGCAAGCAACAAGACAGTCAGGCAACATCTTTGAAATATTTGAGGAAAAAATACTGTCAATTCTATACCTAGCAAACATATCTTTCAAAAATGAAAGCAAAATAAAGGCTTCATGACCAGCAGATTTCTGCTAAAAGAAATGTTAAAGGAGGTCCTTCAGAATGAAGGACTATAATATTAGATGTCAGTGTGGCTCTACACAAATGAAGGGCATTAGAAATGATAGCTAAAGGTAAATATATAAGGTTTTCCTGCCATTTTTGACAACATGGATGGACCTTGAGGGTATTGTGTGAAGTAAGTCAGAGAAAGACAAAAACTGTCTTTCCAATTGTGTCTTCTTTAATTTCTTTCAGCAATGTTTTGTAGTTTTCAGTGTATAAGTTTTTCAACTCTTTGGTTAAGCTTATTCTTAATATTTTATTCTTTTTGAGGCTATTGTAAATGGGTTTGTTTTCTGATTGCCTTTTCAGATAGTTCATTGTTAGTGTGTAGAAATACGACATATTTTTGTACGTCCTGATTTTTGTGTCCTGATACTTTGCGGAATTTGTCTATTAGTTCTAACAGTTTTCATGGGTATGTGTCTGTAATCGTTAGTGTTTTCTATATATAAGATCATGTCATCTGCAAACTGAGATAATTTTATATCTTCCTTTCCAATTTTTATGCCTTTTAATTCTTTTCTTGCTTAATTGTTCTAGCTAGGTCTTCTAGTACCATATTGAATAGAAATAATGAGAGTTGGCTTCCTTGCCTTATTCCTAATTTTAGAGGAAAGCTTTCAGTTTTTCACCATTGGGTATGATGTTAGCTGTGGGATTTTTAAATATGACATTGATTGTGTTGAGATAATTTCCCTCTGTTCCTAGTTTGTTGAGAGTTTTTATCATGAGAAGGAGTTGAATTTTATCAGATGCTTTTCTGCATCTATTGAGATGATTGTGTGATTTTTATCCCTCATTCTGTTAGTGTAGTGTATCACATTAATTTATTTGCATATGTTGAACTATCCTAGCATTGCAAAGATAAGTCTCACTTGATCATGGTGTATGATCCTTTTAATGTGCTGTTGAATTCAGTTTGCTAGTATTTTGTTGAGGATATTTGCATCTATGTTCATCAGGGACATTGGTCTGTAGTTTAGTTTTCTTGTAGTGTCCTAGTCTGGCTTTGGTGTCTGGGTCCTGCTGGCCTCATGAAATATGTTTGGAAGTGTTCCCTTTTCAATTTTTTGGAAGAGTTTGAGAAGGATTGACATTAATTCTTCTTTAAATGTTTGGTAGAATTCATCAGCAAAGTTATCAGGTCCTGGTCTTTTCTTCGTTGGGAGGATTTTGATTACTGGTTCAATCTCCTTACTAGTTATAGGTGTGTTCAGAGTTTCTGTTTCTTCATGATTCTGTCTTGGTAGATTGTATGCGTCTAGGAGTGTATCCATTTCTTCTACATTATCCAATTTGTTGGCATCTAATTTTTCATAGTAGTCTCTTATAATCTACTTTGTTTGGGTTTAGTTGTTTCAGATGGGAGAGTAAATGTGGTTCAGGTTATATCAAATTGACCAGAAGTTTCATCCTGATTGATTTTAATTACTTTATTTTTTGGGTGAAATATGCCATATTTCTAAGAATAAGAAATATACAAGAAGTTATACTCAGAAAATGTCACTCCTTCTCATTCTTTCCTCCTCATTCTCTCTACCTTTCTGTTCACTTTGGTCCTACCTATTTCTTGTAATATATCTCATTGATTTTCTGGTTTCACATTTAGTTGTTTTTTCTTTTTTGCACTAATAAATATTATTTTATTATCTCTCTCTTACTTACATAAAAGGTAGCATACTCTAGATAGTCTTTTGCACTTTGATTTATTGACCTATCCTGGGTATCACTCCATATCAGTTCATAGAGATCATCCTCATTCTCTTTTATAGTTTCATAGTACTCCACTGTGCATGTTCCATAGATAATTCAACCACTGTCCTATGTCTGGGCATTTAGGTTGTTTCCTATATTTTGCATTTACAAATAATGTTGCAATGTATAATCTGGTACATTTTTATTTTCCTGTTGTTGGAAGTTCAGGCATCCTGGCTTACCTTGGTCTAACTAGATGATGCAAAATATTCTAAATCTAAATCATATAAAGGCCTAAGATTTCAGTTTCTCATGGGAAGCCTTTTTTTTTCACCCCAAACTTGGGAATAAACAAAGACTGCCATAGGTTCTCTCTTAATTAATGTTTTAGTTTTTAAAATCACCTTCTTTTCTCTGGCACCTGGAAAGTTCCTTTTCTTTCTTATAAGTTCAGTTAGGAATTTTTAAACATTCTAAAATATTTTATTTGGGAATTCGGAGAGGAAGGATTTTCATGTTAATTCAGCCTACTAATTCTGCTGGGTAACCTACATGTACACTTACACGGATATACCTTCCACACACCCTCTACCTCCTCAGAGGAGTTGCCTTGCATGAAATGCCCCAGGTAACTCAGTGAGGAATTAACTGGATTAGAGAGGCAACTTTCTGGCACACAAAACATTTGGGAATTTTGCCATGTCCAAGGAAATTTGCCATGTTCAAATTTTGAAAAATCAACAATTAAGAAGGAAAATGACTGATGATAGCCAAAATGGAAGGGAGTGGCTGTGTAATTTTTGAAATATATCATTCATATAAAATATAAATATTATTTTTATTTAGTTGTTTCATTTTATATCATATATGCATTTCAGGTGATAATTCTAAAGAGAAATAAAATTCAAAGATTGGGAGTGTCTGAACTCAACTTTTGGGTAAGGTTCAACATTTTTAACACAATTTTTTCAAACTCTTTTTATTTCTATAAACTGAATATGGGGTAATATACTTAAAAAATTGAATGATTTGTAATTAATAAATCTTATAAATAGCTACCTGCATAAGGTGGGAAATTGTCCTTAGCAACATTTACAAATCATTTTCAAGAAATTAGTTCATTGATTTCAGCATTACCCTCAGGCTTTTCTTCCTTTACTTTTTATTCTGCTATACTCCTACTACTTGGCTTTTTAAATTTCTGTCTATTAGCCTTGGGTTTCTCTCTTTAGATTTACTAACCTTCTCTTCAAAATAACTCAGTTTGTAGTTCTGTTCCCACTTTCCCTTTTTCTTTTCTCTACATGTGTCCATCCTCTATCTTTCCTTCTGCTTCCAACTTTAAACTCTATTATTCTTGTCCTTTTAACATTTTCCCTACACTCTCCCAGCCCCTTCTTATTTCAACTCAGCCACTACCTAATCTTTGTTTGACTTCTTCCCAAATATACAAATGATTGGTCCATGTTATCTTTGTGTTTGTGTGTTTTGTTTCCAAGTCAAATAAGTATATTATTAGGTAGGCACTGTAATTACTGATTCTTGTAGTATCAGACAGAAGACATTCGTTCTTTTTCTCTGGGTCTTTGATGTACTCCTATTAACAAATAAAACCTGCCATATTGAAGAACTATGTGATTACGTACTATATACTGATAGGATAAAACTGGAAGTGTTATGGTAAGATAAGAAGGTAGATTTCTACTCAGAATACAAAAGAACAAAATTGCCAGTTTCTCATTGCTGAAGGCATTCTCCCATCCTTTATGGTGAAAATGTAGAAATATTTATGCACTTAAGTTATTGGAGACCCGACCCTTCTAATATATGATTTTTTTACTTCAGAAAAATTGGCAATGGTTGTGGTTTTTTTTTAGATTAAACCAAGAAAACAACAGAAAATTCAGATTTTCATTTAGTAACTGAACTCAAAAGAAAGTCAAATTTCAATTACTAACTATTGAAAAGTGACAACAATAGAACAGTGTCCATGGACATTTAGGGAATTTTCCCAAAGCTGTGCTCAGAGGAAAATTTATTGTCTTTATTGTCAGTTTTAGATTGGAGAGAATAAAAATTAAGCTTTCAGCTCAAGAATTTTAAAGCAACAAAAATGTGAGGAGAAAAAAGTTGATGTATAATGAATGTTCAGCTACTATTTGTGTTTTGAAACTGATATAATTGATATTGTCAGTCTCTTGCAAAAGGGAGAAACAAGTCATGGGAGTCATCTAAACAAACAATGCAAAAGATATTCTGGCTTTTTATATGTATTTTATAGATGACAGTCAAAAAGGAAAAGCAAAGATATTTTTGTGAGCTAACACTTTTTCTTACAAAAGCCTGTTCTATTACTCCAAGTAATTCTTTCATACCTGTGGAATAAAGATTATATTGCATATCTTACTCCGTCATAATTGGAAAATTTGAAAACAAGGAAGTTATTATCTTTTTACATTGAATGGCAGTAAAACAATACATAGAAAAATTGTCCCTTATGATTGATCAAAATCTAGTTTTAATATTCTTTACGATCATGTGGCAAGTTGAAAGAAAGATTTTTTTTTTTTGCCCTCCTAGGTATTAAGTGTTCTCTGTTTGTTCGCCTCTCTATGTCTTTAGCAAAGATAAGTATTTATAACATAAAACCTGAACAAGGTACTTTTAGACCTAAGTGATTCACTTTATAGTTTTCTTCAATAGGAGAAAATTCAGTGCTTAATGGGAGACTCCAATTTTTGGTTGCAAGGTAATTATTGAACTGAGCTCATGCTGAAATTTACTGGAAAACACCAAGGGGAAATCTGTGTGTCTCATGAGGATGAGAATCATTACAAGAAGGGAAATGGAACCTCATTGGTAATCTAAAACTCGATACTAAGGTCAGGCAAGGACAGCATGAGAAAGGCTTTTCTTACTCATGAACATAGATTTAAAATTTCACCTAGATTAGAAACATTCCATGGATAAAAAAAATACAAAAGAAAAGATTAGGAACTCAAAAACAGACATATATATATATAAAAGATAATCCATTCTGATCAAATTGGGTTCATCCAGGGAATGCAAAGATGTCTGGAAAATCGATAAATGTAAATTATCACACTGACAGATTAAAGGAGAAAAATACCTTGTGATCATCCCATTAGATGCAGAAAGTGAATTTGATAAAATTGAACACCCATTTATGATAAAAACTCTTAGCACAGTGGAAGTAGCAGGGAGTTTTCTTAACCCAATAAAATTCTTTGTCAATCATTGGTCTTACAGGTGAGGTATTTGGAGTGTTCCATTTAAAATAAAGACTAATATAAATGTATTTTTTCACATTTTATTAAAGATCCAAGCTAGCACATTAAAACAAAGTAAATAACAGGAATAGGAAGGAAATGGAAAGGAAAAAACAAAATTTGTTATAATATCATTATTTACATAGAAAAAAATAATCTTCAGACAATTAGAAATTATAAGAATTCAATAACGTGGCTAGGTGTAAATATTCAAAAGTCAGTTGCATTCTATTCTCTGACAACAAACAGAAAACATATTTTTAAACATACGCCATATATTAGGAAGAAAAAATACATAGTATCTGAGTAAATCTAACAATATATATAATATTTGTATGGGAAAAATTACTTTAAAATTATTAAGACATAGATAATATCCAAATAAATGGAAAAGTATATCATGTTTATGCATAGGAAGGCTCTATATAATGTCAGTTCTCTCCAGTTGGTGTTTAGATTCAAAGCGATTCCATCAAGATTACTTTCAGGCCACTTTTCAAAGAATAATGCTGGAATAATTTGTTATGTATATGGGAAAAGTCACATCATACACAAATATCAGTTTCAGACTTGGCCATTGTGAATCTTTCAAGCTGGATCTTTTCCTCTTTTGATCTGTCTTCATAATTCTTTGTGTACTTCTTACATTCTGGTTCAACAAGATGCTCCAGGGTCATCTTGTCTTTTCCTTGCCCCAGCTCTGGAATCAACCATCTTCAATGATCCCTAGTTCCTTTTAGTGTACAATGGTATTTAAAAACCAAGATCTGAGTGCTGTGTGTTCTCATTGCTACCAGTGTGTCCTTACTTCTAGACCCTTTTATTGTGTGTATGTGTGTGTATGTGACTCATGTGTGTGTGTGTATCTGTATTTATGAAATCATGATTTCATAACTATACCTCCAATTCTAGTCCAGTGCTGTAGGAAGACACACTGGCTAGGTACCCTAGGGACTCAAAGAAAAGCACAATAGGCTGGTTTCTCCTGAAACTCCTCCCAGTGGAAGAAGGCTTATCATGTCCTAGCCTGCCACCCAGTGGTAGAAATCTGGCTAGGTAGATACTTTTCTTCCCTGGAGCACTGGCAGAGATTGAGCAGAAACCCAGCACGGGGGGTGCAACAGAGGGAAGGAGGGACTTGGAGAGTGGAGAATGTTCTCCATCCTACAGGTCTGGCATCTAATGTCCTGCACCTAGTGTTAACAGTCCTGGTTTCCCACTCAGATGGCACCAACAGGGATCAAATAGGAGCCCTAGTAACCCTAGGCAGGCCAGGAAAGAGCTTTCTGCCCCCCACAAGCCTGGTGTCTCCCACCCCCCACCTAGTAGCTGCAGGACTCAGGAGAAGCACATTTTTCCTCTGTGGACGGCACAAGTGGGGACTAAGATGGAGCACCTGGAGCACCACATGAATTAAGCTGACCAGAATAGCACTGCAGAGGCTCTGAAAAGTAGATTGTCATTGCAACTATAGTACACAAAAGTAGGCCAGGACTTGCATGCTAACCGTAAACAAGGTGACTGCTAAAATAGAATGTTTAAATAAGATCCACAGTCTCCAACATAATATCCAAAATGTCCAGGATACAGTAGAAAACCAATCATCATAATAAGGATAAGGAGATCTCAATTTGAATGAGAAAAGGCAATAAATAGATGTCAACACTGAGATGACTAGGATGCTGGGATTATTTGGCAAGAATTTTAGAACAGTTGTCATAAAAATCCTTCAGGGAGCAATTATAAATACTCTAGAAGCAAACGAAGAATAGAAAATCTCACCAAAGAAATAGAAACTTTTTTTTAAAAAAAGAACAGCTTGAGAATTATGGAACTGAAAAATACAATAACTGAAATAAAAACACTCAGTCAATAAGCTTGATAGCAGAATGAATATAATAGAGGAAGCAATCAGTGCACTTGAAAATAGAAATTACCCAATCTAAACAACAGAGGAAAAATAGGTTGGAAAAAATTATAAAGATTTAGGGACAAAAGATCTAATATTTGTATCATTGAAGTTCCACAAGGAGAGGAAAAAGCGAGTGGCTGAAAAAGTATTTGAAGAAGTAATGGCTGAAAACTTCCCAAATTTGGTAAAAGACATATATCCACATAGTCAAGAAACTGAGTGAATCCCAAGTATGATAAACCCAACAAAATCCATGCCAAGACACATAATAATTAAATTTCTGAAAACTAATGACAAAGAAAAAATCTTGAAAACAGGCAGAGAGAAATGACACATTACCTAAAGGGCAAAACTGATGGGTATTGCAGCAGACCTCTCATCTGAAACTATGGGGGCCAGAAGGAGGTAGCACAACGTTTGACAAGTGCTGAAAGAATTGTCAACCACAAATTACATATTCAGTTAAAGTGTCTTGTTAGGAAGGAAGGAGAAATAAAAGACATGCTCAGGTGAAGGGAAAACTATGAGAATTTGCTGCTAGCAGAGCAACCCTTCAAGAATGGTTAATGGAAGTTCTTGAAGCAGAAAGTAAATGGTGAGAGAAGGAATCTTAGAACATCAGAATGAAATAAAGAACAACAAAATGGATACACATAGGGGTAGATATAATAGACGAGTCTTCTCTTGAGTATTTCCTTTCATGTGTTTTCTTTTGCTTTATTTTGTTGTTCTTTATCTAGATATTTGAGTCAAGGTTTTCATTTATTTATTTTTACCCTCATTTTTATTGATATAAGTTTTTGAGACCTTGAATTTTCTTCTGATCATTGCTTTACATGTCTCCCTGAGTTTCTAGTATGTAGTTTTCGTTATTGTATTTAAAAAAAATTCTTTGTTTTTTTGTGTTTCCCTTTCACTTAAGACTCGTTTAATGAAAGATTTGTTAATTTCCGGGAGGAAGGGCCTTTTGATCTTCTGACTTTATTATTAATTTCTGGTTTTATTACATCATGATTACAGAGGGTTGTTTGTAATATTTTTATTTTATGGAACTGTTGGATGCTTTCTCTCTGACCTAATAGATGATCATTTTTTTGTGTAAATATTTCATGTGTGCTTGAGATGGAGGCGTATCTTTTATTATCAGGATGCCAAGTTTGATATATTTATCCATGAGATTGATTGATTGATTGATTGCTGCTGAGGAAGATTAACCCTGAGCTAACATCTGTTGCCAATCTTCCTTAATTTTTTTGCTTGAGGAAGATTAACCCTGAGCTAACAACTGTGCTGGTCTTCCTCTACTTTATATGTGGGTTGCTGCCACAGTGTGGCTGATGAGTGATGTAGGTCCACGCCTGAGAACCGAACCCAAGAACCTGGGCTGCTGAAATGGAATGTGCCAAACTTAACCACTATGACATGGGTCTGGCCCCGAGATTTATTTTTTAATGTCGTTTCTGTCTTTTATATCTTTATGTATTATTTGCCCGCTGACCTATCTTGTATTGAAAAAGTGTATTTAACTCTTCTATTATTAGTGTGTTTCTATCTGTTTCTCCTTATATGTCTAGTAACTTGTGCTATATAAAGGTGGTTGTAGTGCATAGATATTCATACTTATTATATCCTCATCATGAATTATGTCTTTTAATGTTAAAATATTTTTTATATCTAATGCTGTTTGGTGTGAAACTTTTAATGACATTAAGATTTTAACCTATGATTTCTTATTTGCTTTGGTATACTTGTGCCCCTTTCTGAATCTGTTTTGTGTCTCCTCCATACAGCATAGGTCAGGTCTTGTTTTGTGAGATAATTTGAAGATTTTTATTTATGTTATAAATGTTATGTGTATTTTTATTATATTTATTCTTTCTCTACATATTTCATTACATGATTCTGTTTCATTTTTAACTCTTTTTATATTCAGGAAGGTTACTTCCTCAATTATTGCATGCTTGAAACTGTTTTTCTGTAATCTTTTTACCTGAATGACAGATTGGCTAGATATAAAGTCATTGTTTCCCCCTTTCCTGAGTTTTCTGAAAATGCTTCTGCATTGTTGTCTTGCTTTGTATGTTTCTTTTAATGAGTCTGATGTTAGCTAAATTCTCTTGCCCTTGTAAGTTATGTGACCTTTGTGCCTGGAGGTTCTGAGGAATTTTTCTTCATTTTTAATAGTTTTACTAGAATATATCTTGGGACAGTTTACCATACCAGGTCAATTTTCCCAGTAACTAGTGGGTCCTTTCCAAATATAAATTCAGTCTTTTATTTCTAGGAAGTTTTCTTGGGTTATAGTTTAAATACTAGTTCTGATTCATTGCTTGCTTTTTCTTTTTCAGGGACTCCAATTATAAGTATGTTGCCTGTCTTCCATTTCTACCACTTTCTCTGATACTTTTACTTCCTTCTTTAATCTCATTTTCATTCTTTTGGGGTTTTTTTTACTGCTTTTATTTCAATGCCCTTATTAAATTTTTATTTGACTCTTTTCTCCTTTAATTACTTTGAGATGGTCTTCATTTTCTGATAATTTTCTCCTTTTCTTCCATTTCTTTTCTCTGTTTAATCAGCTCTCTTATTTCTTTCTAGTTTTGTCCATTTTTGTTCTTAGTTTTTGAAAATCTCATTTAAGGTTTTTATATCTCTAAATGCTTATTTGAGGATAGTTCATTCAGCTTTTATTTCTGCATTATAGTTTTCTTCTGCTTTGTGAGATTTTTGTTGTTCATTGGGATATCATCAGCTGAAATGTTTGCTTCTCATTTTTGTTATCTTCTTAAACAAGCTTTAGATAGATAATATAGGCATCTTTCATCTAATTATTTTGTTGGCAGAGTTGGTGTTTTTTAGTCCAATAACTTTCTTTCAATATTAGCAGTAATTGTTTATCTTTTGATTTGTTTGGCTCTCATTTATCTTTCTAGATGCTAAAATTTTCCTCTTCTTATTTCCTTCCCTGCACATTCTCCAAAGGGTTTCTCTCTTTTCTTTTTTCCTTCCTCTTTCCAGAAGTAATACCTTTCTGATATTAGTATTTTTTTTATCCTTCACCCTTTTAAGTCTCTGCTCTGTAGTCCATTCTTTCCTCTACCAGGACTCTTTTCATACTTAGGGTGAACTTTCTCTTTCTTAGGTTAATTTAGTTCATTTTGGGCCCCTCACTTCCCTCTTCCCACTTTCACATAGTTTTGAGATTCCCCTTATTCTCTGAAAAGGCTTAGATGGGGAACTTGACATATAACTTTGCTGTATTTGTTGTTTCTTTCTATTTACAGGTAATCTGAAGTGTGTACTGTTATCTTTTCTATGTGTGATTGTATTGTTCTACTTGTTGGATAGTGTGGAGAGATTTGGATTTAGGCTGCTATAATTTTTCTCAGGCTACCCAGAAGTCCTCATTTGTGCTCTTTCTAATCAAGGCTAGCCAAAAAATAAACAAAAACCAAACAAAACCTCCCATGTAAGTTTTAGTTCATATTTCTCTCTTTAAAATGAAAGCTTAAGTCTTCAATTTCAAGTTTTCCTGTCTTGAAGAGGAACTCACATAGTTATATTTCCAAAAGAGTGATGGAAGAATTTTTAATGAGGTAATCCTGTCTAAAAAAAAAAAAGATTTTCAGCTAGGAAATAATATTTTGAAACAAACATATAACCCCCTTCTTTTCTTTGCAGAAATTGAAAAGAAATAACTTGAAAATTCCTTTAGATTTAGGATATGTAGAACTCTAGTGTTGTTATATATTTTATATCAATGACATCAGTTTCAATTCTTTGCATTTAAACAAAATTTTCTAAAGGGATATCCTTTTTTAGACCTTATCACTAATATACTTCACGTGATTAAAATTTTCCTATGCCACTTACTGATATGATTTAATATTTTCACTGGGTAATTTATAATTTTTAATACCTGACTTCTGTCTATTTTATTTTCTAGCTAATTCAAGGTTGTGCTTGGTTGTGTGGAACAATCACTTTGAAATTTCTAACATCTAAAGTCTTAGGCGTTTCAGACCATGTAAGTACTTTCTAGTTAAAATAAAAATTCCTATAAACATATAACTGGGTGAAAACTTTGAAACCATCTATTTTTACCTCTTCATTGTATAGAGGTTAAGTGCCTTCTTTGAGGTCCCCCACACTAGTTGGCAGAGTCAATACTAAAACCCTGCAGTTCAATGATCTCTTCAACCCACTAAGAAAAAAGTGTATCAGTGAATGCTGACTTAGCATTCTAGGAAGAAAATTAATAATAAGTAGTTATTTGTTTATATTTCATTTAAAATACAAATAGTCATTTGTTTAAATAATAAGTTTATTCATTTATTGCAGATGTTAACATGAGCAGTCTGTACTCAGCTTTGAATTAAAGAACTCTTAAAATCTCAATATAGTTTTATTTATTTATAATTATGGAGTAAAATTAAGATGTAATTTGATATTTTTAAAGCTTTTCTTGTAATATAAAAAGAAGTTAAAGCTCTCTATCTTTTCATTTTCTAGAAAATATATGGACCTCTTATCTCTCATGTGGTGTTTCTCTTTAAGTCTAATGCTTAAATGATGGCCCTTTTCAAAGCATAGGTCTCTGTTAACTAATTAGAGAATAGAAAACAATGCATGAATTTACTTTTGATGTTTAGCACTTTCTATTTGGATATGAGCATAGATGAGTGTGTCATACAATAATCTACTCTGAAATTTACCTTATCTAGTACTATCCAATTAGGACCCTGCCTAAAGCTGAAATGACTTCAACTTTAACAAGGGATTATAGTGTTTACTCTCTAAAAGGTCAAGTGCTATCACTATCCAATAGAATAGAGCTTGCATACACATTCATGTTAAATAAAATTTCAAAATGTAAGGATTTAGTTGCCATTTATTGCTAGCTCTGCGTGGTGGTTTATTAGGTTTATTTGTTGCTGTTGTTCCCTGATATGTCTGACACATTTTCTTTCCCTTTTTATTGTTCTTAACTTTTTATTCTGTAAAGGGTATACGTTTTATGATAAACTTTATTTAGGCCTCCTAAGTTATTTATTTATGTATTAGTTGGTCTCTGATTTTCTTTCTTGCCTTACTCCACATTGTCACCCAGCTCTTTACAAATCTTAAACACACACACACCTCCTTGGTACTCTTAAGTGACTTTCTTTATGTGACAGCTGTGAGAAAGACTTGAAACTAAAGTGGTTTGGTTAAATTTTTACTAGTCACCTGGCCTACCCTAAATTAGAAAAATAAAGCCAACTCTAAATTATCCTTGGTACTGGTAGATAAGAGGAACCATGAATAAATGAAAACTGCAGACAGTCATCAAACTTGATATAAAATAATTTCTGTCCCTGTAAAATAATTTGAATTAAGGTTTTTACATACCAAATATTTTCTTTTTTCTGGCCTTCTGAGAATGCAGTGGAAAAATAATTGTCCCACAGACAGTGGGTAGAAAATAGGAGTTCTGCATTGGGTTTGGCTGGTGGTGTTTATTTTAAAGGCCTTGCAGATCAAGTAACTGAATCAAAGTAGTGTGTATAGTTACTGTAATTCTTATGAAGAATAGCTCTCTTATTTAATGGCTTGAATGTATGTCTGAAAAATCCAAGAAGTACCAAAAATGGCAATCAGTGTATGAGGCTTTGTGAAAATGACAACGCATAGAAAATTTGTTGAGGATTTACAATGTGTGGTGAAAAGGGTAACATGACATTGCTTTTTTCTTGATAGATGATCTGATTATAAAATCTCGTGATTAACTGTGTGGTGGTTTCTGCCCAGCAAATACTGATTTTAGCTTACTCTTTACATTATCATCTCTGCTTATTTTTTCTGACTTCTTTGTACTTTTCATTTCTCTTTGTTTTCAGTTTTCTTCACAATTCAGTGCATAGCATGTGTGGTTCCCTGTATTTTTTTTGTTTTCTTTGACAGACATCCACATACCTTGGATTTATCTGCTCTGTAGACTTTATTACTAGTACATCAAATCAATTATTATTAACTATAATTATTTGTGTAATTTTAATTTGTTTTACTTTATTTTCTTCCAGATTCGCCTGAGTGACCTTATAGCAGCCAGAATCTTAAGGTATACAGATTTCCATACCTTAATTTACACCTGTGCTCCTGAATTTGACTTCATGGAAAAAGCGGTATGAATGTTTCTTTGTTTTTTCCTTCTCTATAGGTACAATGGTTTTTTTCTCTTACGTTTTCCTTTTAATCTGAAACTCAAACTTTTTATTCAGAAACACCCAACTTACTTACTCTATCATTTTTTTAGTGTAACTTTTGCTAATCATATGGCCTTCCTCACCTATTTTCTTATGTGTAAAATCAGTAAACAGTGGCACCTATCTTAAAAAATTATTGACGATGGTTAAGTGAGGTAATCCAGGGAGAGTGCTTAACATACTATAGTATGAGCCATAGTGAATTACTATTATTACAGCTCAATTACTTTTAATAATATAGGTCACTTGGAAGTATGGGACCACTGAGGAAAAATAAATCCAAATTCTTGTTTTTGTTTTTAAAAAAATTCAGTTTTATTTTATCTAATACCCCAAATATTATAAAATATTTTAATAAGATATTGCCAAGAAAGGTATACTGCTAATCATACATTATTCTCTTATCTGTCCAACCAGTCGTATATTCATTCAAAAGCTATTATTGACCACCAATTATCTGTGAGTCAGTTTGCTGTAGGATTACAAAGAAGAAAATGACTTGGTTCCTGCCTTCAAGAAATATATAATTTAGTTACATGGTGAATTACCCCCATCACAATAATAAGTCTGAGAATTATTTAGCTGCTGATATTATTTCAGTACTTATTGATACTTACAGTAATTACTCAGGCTAGCTTTCTTCCTTGTTAGTTCTAGTTTCGCAAATGAAAATATTGGAACTTTGCAGCCCGGGAAATGATAATGGAGGGCCCAGGGATCAGTAAACACACATTTTAAAACTTAATATTATGTAAATAAAGGAAAGATAACACCAAAGAAAGTAATATTAGGCATAGCTAATTTTTAGTTTAATAGTTTTTATCATTAAAATTTTTGATAAATTTGTGTTTTTATAATTTTGATTCTTGTATTAGAACATGAAAGTTGATAAATATATATTCTGTTAATGACAAAGATATTTTTACCCTTAAGAAATTTCATTGTGATACTCAATTTGATAGAGATTTTTACTAATTTAATAAATGACTATTTTGAATAATTTGCTATATTTCAGACTCCACTGAGATACACAAAGACATTATTGCTTCCAGTTGTTATGGTGATTACTTATTTTATCTTTAAAAAGGTATTTGTAAAAAATTTTATCACTTGCTTGTGGATTCAGGATAAGAACTATAATAGAGATTAATGCTAATAGCTCAGAATTCCGATTTATTTTTAGGATGAACTCTTTCCCTCCCTAATAATTTTTTTATTCACATCTTTCTTTACGTAGTAGTACATGAGCTTTTTTAGAAAGCCACATTAGAAAAGATATTCTTATTTATTTTTTCAAAAGAAATTTATCAGTTACCCACTATGTACCAAGAACTACATTAGTATAGGTACAGTGGGACAAATAAGACAGGCCTGCTCCTATAGTCTGGGAGTGGGGGGGACATTAAGCAAATAATCACACAAATGACTAAAGAATTACAATTGTTATAGGTGCTATGAATGAAAAGTACAATGACAACTTTGGTATCTTTCAAGTGTAAAGCACATTTAAAAAAGTCTTGATCCATTTTGAGACATGCACAGGAGAAATTTGCATAGACATTAAAAAAAATCATTCTCTACATGCTCAGTGTTTTCACAACAAAGGAATATATTATCATAATAGGAGAAATAATGTTTAAAATACCACTGGCAGATTTTCTTGGTGAGAGTGGTTTATCTGAAAGCCTAGTTAAAGACAGTGGGTCCTTCGTTTTTAGCAATTTTGAACCATCTTTATTTCTGTTGTTTACAAGTTAACTTGCCTTCAGTCAATATGTATTTATTTTATATTTTTAAGCAGATAGCAATAACATGATTTCCTTACCACCATACCAAGTGTGGTCCTATTCAAACTAGTTTTCTATATTTAAAGTCAAATTGTATATTTTCTCTATGTAGTTCCAGTTCCCACATTTCTCATTCCTTTGTTTTCACATAGAATATGAATAATTTATGAATGAGAAAGCATCTCCCTCTACATCTCTGTTGTTCCTCCCTTGATCCAGTTCCCTAGGGACCACTTGGAAAGAGTGAGGATAGAGGTAACAAAAGGAATGGAAAATTACGGACAGTTTGCTGCTCTCCATCCCTGTGGCCCTACCTAGCTCAAGTTGCAGATAGAAAAGAAGCCCATTTCTATTCCATCATGGCAAAGTGTGGTCTTCTTACAGGTTCCACTTGGAGGGGCTAATGCAGGAATTCACCTTTAGTGGGAAGATAGTCAACATAGGAGAAAATGATAGCTAGATCTACTGTTACTATTTTTTTAAATTAAGATCCAAGACTTGTAACACGGTACTAGCCTGACTTGTAACACAGTACTAGCCCCAAAACACAAACACACCATGCTCAAACTATGCGTGTGCACTAGCAGGTGCATGCACGCACACACCTGAGCGAGCATGTGCTCGTGCATGCACCGCCCTGCAGCCCCTAAAGCTTACCTCCTTTCTGCTTCCATATAAATCCCTCAGTTTTTATTTGTCCTACTGTGGCTTATTTGTCACCTCAAGGATACTTGTGATGTTTATTTAAATTTTCACTTGTGTGAAATCATTTCTAGGGAGGGAAAGAAGGAAGACATGTAGTGTGATTTTCCTATGGTGCTACTGTATGTTAAACTCCTATAAATGCATATATTCTATTAACTATACCCTTGAATGAGCTTTTGCTTGCCTGAGTGACTAGAATTTCACTTATGCCACTCGAAATGTTGTTCCATGCAGGATACTCTTGAGTTAATGAGAGAGTTAAAAATGTTAAACTTAGGTTTCATTTTAAGTTAGAGTTCAGATTTCACTATGTATTTTTTCAACGTTTATCTGTGAGTTACAAACCACATATCATGCAGAGTGCAAAATTTTAAGTTCCCCATAAATTTCTCTCTTACCATTTAAGTTGTATATGCTAAAGCCTATTTGGCCAAATTTAGCCTTCACATTCCTCTTCACGCGTCCCTCTCCCACCGTCACCATCATCTGGTACATTTTGATAAGTGCTTTTAAGCCTTCTGTATCAGTCATTTGAGGCTGATCAGGGAAGCAGATATGCCATAAGTAATTTTATAATAATCAGGAGTTTGAGTGAAGTAAGAATATAGACTATGGAGAGCGAAGAAGAGAGAGAGAGGGATTCCTAATTCACTTGGAAGGTGAAGATAAAATAGTCTCTGAAAGTGCATGGAAGAAGCTGCCTGTCTATGAAAACCAATCCCTCACCTTCAGCTCACACCCCTCCCAGTAAGATATAAGCTCAAACTCTAGTAAAGAGTTATCCACATTTAAAAGCTTAGAATTTTAGAGCTAAAATGGACCTTAAAGATTTACTCCAACACTCTTTTTTTTTAAAATAGAAGTTATAACTTCAGCATGTTATTTGCCTGGGGCAGAGCTGGGACTAAACTGTTCCTGAGGACTCACTTTAACAAGAAAAATGCTTCTCTCTAGGGGGGTGTTTATGTTAATCAATCAGGGCATTTTAAATGTCGCAGAATTGCTTAGAAAAGTTTCATTGATTTGATTCTATTCACAGGCTTTTCGTGATATTTTATGTGTCTTATCTGCAAATACTTATCTAAGGTAATTATATCATAGTTGTTTTTAAATCATACTATATTCAATTATTAAATAACTTACTGTAATATGGTTTTTCAAATGAATGTACATTGCACTTTAGCATTATGATTAAGAAAGGAGACATGAACCATACTTAGATGTTTTCTTTAAAAAAAGACTGAATGTTTTATTCTTATGGATCTCTTTTATTATTTGGACTTGTTTTGGAGATAATTTGTGAATTAACTCAAAGTTTAAATTGGTTTAGTTTAATTTTAATATATGACTAGAATTTAAAGTCAGAAGTAAGCTAAAGTTTTATTTTGGCTATTATTTTTTTTAACTTTCAGAGAAAGCATAATTTTTTGTTTTTCTGAATATTCATGAAACAGTTTTTTCTACATTTGTCATTAAAACTATTTATCGTATCGCATTTTTTCTGGTTTTAGTAAAGTCACTAGAATTATGGAATAAACATATACAAGAAAAATGTCACTCAAATAAATCACACATTGCTATAGGACATGAGAAGTAAATTGTGAAGAAAGCTCCTTCTGAGGAAAATCTTAAATTACATTTTGTATTTGTAGATATGTCATTAGATTTGCTGTATTTAATGAAATTTATTTTTTAGGACAGTTTTAGATTTACAGAAAAGTTGTGAAGATAGTACATAGAATTTCCATGAACCCCATTCCCCATGCTTATATTTTCAGTAAACAGGATGGTTGCCAGAAGAGCTAATTAGAATCTTATGGTTGAAATCTTTGAAATGGTAGAATCTTATTTGTTGAAATCATTTCCAAACCAATGGGGTTAATAGACCCACTCTGCTTTTTTTCTGCTTAGATGGAGCCCAGGGGAATGTGTCTTGACATTCAACAGAGGGTGTATTTAGAGCCTGAAAACTGTTCACATAAGGAATGCATGAAGGGACCTCTGATATTTAATTGGATAGTAGAAGCTTGAGGGGTACATGGCAGCTGTCTTCACATATTTGAGAAGGTGTAACATGGAAGAGGACAAATTTGAGGGGGCCTATGAGTGGAAGATACTTAGCTCAAAATAAGAAGGTCTTTCTTAGAGATTAAATACCTGAAAGTGACGGCCCTGCGTGTGTGTGTATGGGCAGAGGGGTCCTTTAAATCACACAAATAATACGTGCTTGTAGTATTACATTTAGACAAAATAGTATATCAGGAACAGAGGGTGCTGATTGTAAATGGCTTTGTATGTATCACTGTAGAAAACACACACAAAAACATAATATATTTTTTTAATGGAATCATAGTATTATATTTGTTTAACAGTATGCCTTGGGTGTCTGCCTAAATCTTCCTCATACTTTGTAGTGGTCTCCACATTTTATTGTTAATCATCGTGAGTGATGACCAAGTACTTAGCCATTCCCACATCAGTGGACGTTTGTTTAGATTATATTTATTTTTTTCTCATAACAACCAGTGCTATGAGTAATGAACATCGTTATACGTGTATCTTTGCATACTTAGTGTTTAGAATATTTAGTATTTAGATTATTTGCAATGGGACTGCTGGATCATAAGGTATGAATTTTCATAATTTGATAAATACTGAGAGTTTATAGTGATGAGTGTCCATTTCCCTGCATCTCTATGAACACCAGTGTTATCAAACTTTTAATATTTTCTATCTGATAGGTAAAAAAAAAATAGTGATTCATTTTATTTTATAAAAGTCTTTACTAATGAAGTTTTACATCTTTCCATGTTTGTTCTCTATTTGTATTTCTTCTTGACCATTTGAATATTGATTTGTAGTGTTTTTTATATTATAGACAGTAACCTTTTGTCTATTACGTGTATAACATAGTTTCTTCCAGGATGTCAGTTTATAGTCTATTGATGGTCTTTGCTTTATAGAAGTTTAAAATTCCTATAAAGTCACAACTGTACATTGTTTTCTGTGTTCATTTGTTGCTTAGAAACACTTCCCCACATGAAAATCAGTAAAATATTTCCACGTATTTTCTTTCATACTTTTCTTTGTCTGTCAACTCATAGATCTCTATTTCTGTAGGGTCAGTTACTGGAAAATTATTGGTTCTTTTGGTTGTGTCATGTTTCCTTGATTTTTCGAGTTTCTTGTACCTGATGTGTTCACATTAGATGGAGCAATCACCTCTTCCCCTGGGGGGTCCACAGCAGCAGTGACTGTTGGTTACCTTAGTGGTGGAAGCTGCCTGTCTTCTGTAGAGCAGGCCACTGAGGTCTGTGCTGACACACACTGTGGGGCCCTCTGCTGTGAAAGCTGTTGAGGTCCTCACTGACAAAAGCTACTGGGGTCCCTGTGGAGCAGGCCTCTGGGGACCACTATGGCACCTGCGCCGTGGCTGAAACCGATACCCCTCGCCCTTCTTTGTTTCTAGCTGTCTCCAGATGTCTCAGCTAAGCTGATCTTCTTAGAGATCCTTTCTGTGTAGTTATTCTCCATTTTTTGCTCCACCTGTAGGTTTTTTTTTTTTTGGTGAGAAAGATTGTCCCTGAGCTAACATCTGCGCCAGTGTTCCTCTTATTTTGTATACAGGACGCCGCCACAGCATGGCTTGATGAGCAGTGTGTAGGCCCCTCCCCAGGATCTGAACCCATGAACCCTGTGCTGCTGAACACAAACTTCACCACTATGCCACCAGGCCTGCCCCACCTATAGGTTCTTAACTGGACTCTTAAGCCCTCCTGGAACAATTTTCATTTGTGGATAGCCATCTAATTGTTGTTTTTTGTGGAGGTGCCAAGGCAGGTATCTCCCACTTCACTGTCTTGCTGACGTCCTCCATAATTTTGTGTTTTACATACAGATCATTAATCAACCTTGCATTCATTTTGTAGTGTGTTGACATATAGGAATCTGCCTTTCCCCCCTCAGGTGAAATATTGTTCCAACACAATATTGTGCAATCTTTTTCCCAATCATTTGAAATACCAGTTTTAATCACATACTAATAAATTCTCATATGTACTTGATTCTGGTTTAGATTCTTACATTGATCTATTTGTTTCTGAGTCAGAACAGCACTATTTTAATCTCCCCTTTTTTGTTATTGTTTTTCACATTTACTTACATTTACTTTTCCAGGTAAGCTTTGGAATAAATGTGTCTAGAATTACCCTCACCCCAAGGCACTTGCCATAGTCTATTGGAATTTCTTTGGATTAATTCAAAGAGAATTTAATGTTTATATAATTGATTCTCCAATCCAGTAATATGATATATCTCTACTTAATAGTGTGGGCAAGTCCCTGAACCTCTCTGTGCCCCAGTTTCACCCTGGGAATAACAATATCGACATCACAGGGCAACTGTATGTATTAGAAGAGTTAATGCAGTTGAAGTGCTTAGAACTGCTGACAGAACAAACACTCATGTGTTATTATTATTGTTGTTGTTATTGTTCTAATTTTTATACTTTATTAAAGTTTTGTAGTTTTCTTCCCTATAAGTCTTACTAAGATTTTTCTTCTGGATCTTACAGGTTTTTTCCTTTTTTCCTATTGAGAATGGTAATTTTAAAATTGTATTTGCTAATTTATCATTGCTAGTTTATAGAAAAGCTGTTGATTCTTAAATATCAATCTTGTATCCAGCCACATTACCAAACTTTCTTTTTAATTCTTTTAGTTTTTCAATTGGTTCTCTGGATTTTCTAGGCAAGTTATCATGTAATCTACAAATAATGATCATTTCTCAACATGTATACCTCTCTTTTTTTCCTTATCTTACTGTATGGGCTAGAACTTCCAGAACAACTTTGAATAATTGCAGTGATAATGGGCTTTGTCCTTTGTTTCTGACTGGAATGTGAATGCCTTCAGTGGCTCACTGTTCTGTTTGCTGTTAGTATGTAGTAGATAGCCTTTATTTAGATAAGGAAGTTTCCTTGTAAACCATATAAACCAAAATAATTTTTTAAATTAAATATCGGTGTTGAGGGGCCAGCCCGGTGGTGTAGCAGTTAAGTTTGCGCCTTCTGCCTCAGCAACCCGGGGTTCACCGGTTCGGATCCTGGCCATGGACCTACTCTCCGCTCATAGAGCCATGCTGAGGCGGCATCCCATATAGAAGAGCTACAACTCTACAACTCTGATACACAGCTATGTACTGGGGCTTTGGAGAGAAAAAAGAAAAAAAGGAAGATTGGCAACAGATGTTAGCACAAAACCAATCTTCCTCAAAAAAAAAAAAAGTCAATGTTGAAAATATATGGTATGTGATTATAGGTCAATAAAACTGTGGAAAATTAGATGTTTAATTTTTAAAAATATTTTGGGATTATTACATGGCTTTTCTCTTTTACTTTATTAAGTATTTATAAATAATAAACTAATAGGTTTCTTAATGTTGATCTATTCTGGAACACCAAGAATGAAATCTATTTGGTCCTTGTGGATTATTCTTTTAATACTGTGCTGAAACTTATTTGCTAATATTTTATTTAGTTTGTGTATGTGTGTGTGCATATATATATGTATATGTATATATATGTATATGTATGACTGGTCTATAGAGTTTTTCTGGGCTGTCCCTACCTGGTTTTAGAACCAAAGTTATATTCATCTCATAGCTTTATTTGCTTTATATCTTCCTCTGTTCTCTGAGGCTAGTGTAATTAACATGGGAATTATCTGTTCCTTAAAGATTTGACAGACTCACCCATAAAAATATCTTTGGCCTTTTTTTGAGGGTAGGGATTTGCCCTGACTATTTTTTCAACATCTTATATAGCAATATATGTATACAGATGTTCTTCTTGAGTCACTTTTGTAATTTATATTTTTATGGAAAATAAGCCATTTCATATATAGATCATAAATTGTAGGAATTCTTTTAAGACAATTTCATCTATAGTTGTAATTATATTTCTCTATCTTAACATTGTACATCTGCATTTTTTATCTTTTTTCTTGTTCAGATTTATGAGAAGTCTTTCTTTGGATTTTTCAAAGAACCAACTTTTGGTTTTATTTATCATATCTGTGAAGGCTGTTCTCCGTTTTATTAATTTCTGCTTGTATTTTTATTCTTTATTTTGGTGTTTTTTTTTGTTATTTTTCTGTGTTTGATGTCCAGCTCATTTATGAACAATTTTTATTGTTTTCTAGTAAATTCATTTAAAGGTATAATTTTTCCTCTGAAGACCGCTTAGACTATATCCAGTGGGTGTGTGTAGCATTACCATTAATGTTCATTTCCATGTAGTCTGTGATTAGAATTTTGATTGTTTAATCCAAAAATCATCTAGAAGAATGTCTTAAAATTTCTAGCTAGTTAGTTTCTTTTGTTGTGTATTTTGCCTTTATGGTTTATTTATTTCCCTATTTATCGAGATTAATGTTCAGTTTTTGTAAATGCTCTATGAGCATTTGAAAAACGAGCATTTCTTATTTTGGGGTAGTTCAAAGTTAAATATTGTATCATGTAATTAACAGTGCTATTCTAAATTCTCTAGTATACCAATTTACTTTTCTCTGTTATTTTCTCAGGATGCTATCTTCATGTGTTACATTAAGAATGTATTTTGTCTTTCGAAATTGTAATGTTAAGTTTTTGCTTTACATAGACAGTGCTATTGTTCATTACATGATTGTTATAGGATTGTACCTTTGATTATTGTAAAGGATATTCTTTGCCTTATTTAGTACTTCTTGCTTTAAGTTCTTCATAGAAAATTAATATTGCCACATCCACTTTCTTGTTTAGTATTTGCCTGGTATACCTTTAGCTAAACTTTATTTTCAACATTTTTGTGACATTTTGGTTTAGGTATATTTCTCATTGTTGGATTTTATTTTTTCCCTTCAATCTAAATTCTATTCATTTTTAAATTGGCAAATTAAACCCATTTTCACATTCTTTGTGATAACTGCTGTTTGGACTCTCCCTGCAACTTTTTTTTATGTTTTCTATTCATTACGGTTTAAAAAAAATTATTTTCTTAACATCTGCTGAATCGTTTGTCTACATCCCATTTCTGTTTTCCTAGTTGTTTACTTTAAATTATTAGCAAATACACTGATATCAAGAATTGATTAGTTTCTAAAACCTATTACCCTCAACAATAATAGCTAACATATATTGACTACATGCCTGATAGTATTTTTAAGTTTCTTACATGTATTACCTCAGTAAATCCACACAACCACTCTGTGAGAAAGGAGTTCCATTATTATACTCATTATTTACAGATGAGGAAACTGAAGCACAGAGAAGGTGAGTAATTTTCCCAAAGGCACACAGCTAGTAAGTAGTGAAGTCAGGATTCAAACTCAGGTACTCAGGCTTTAGAGATCTACTTGCTTCACCACCGTGCTATTGGACCACTTCTCCCTTCCTTCACACCCTCACCTCCCGTGTTGTACTGAAACAATCTGAAATTTTAGCTAGGTTGTTGTAATATCTTCTGTTTTAAGAAGTGTCTGAACATTTAGATTAAAGACAGAAGAAAGTTTTATACTTAAAATTCTACCGATTTGTCCTTGACTGTTTCTTCTATCTCATGCTTTCCTCTTTTTAGATTCAAAGACTACATCTGCTCAAATGATGTTTTTTAGAAAGAGTGTAGAGATGGCATACTTTCTGAGTGCTTTCTTGTCTGAAAAAAATGCTTTTATTTTGCCCTTTTATTAGATTGATGGATTGGTTAGTAAATATTTCTGGGGTTTATTCAGCATTTTGTAGAATTGCTTATTGTTTCCTAGCATGGAGCATTACGGATGAGAAATCTTTACTTACTTCTTTACTTTTGCTCTTTGGAAGCTTATAGAGTTTGAGATTGTGAGTGTGTGTGCGTGTATGTGTGCGTGTGTGTGAGTTTTATGTTTATTAATTCATGGGACATTTTAACTTGAACACCCAAATCTTTCTTCAGCTCAAGGAATTGTTGTTCTCTTATTCTTTTGCTTTAGCCTCTCTCTTTTGAACATCTATTCTTACTTTTATCATATTATCTATTTCTTTTTTCTCTTATATTCTCAGAGCATTCCATGACTAGGTCTTCAACGTTATCAGTTTAAGCTGTGTACATTCTACTCTTCAGCTGCCTTTTGAGGTGTTAAATTAGGCAAATATGTTTTTCTCAGAATTTCTGAAAGCTCCTTACCGTTGCAGCTTGTTCTAATTGTGTGGATGCAATATCCTCTTAAACTTCTCTGAAGATAATTGGAATTTTCACCTAATACTCTCATTTATTTCTTGCATTAACTCTGTTTCCTGAGAGGTCAGTTCATTTGCTCATTCATCTTGGTGTTTCTCTTCCATGCTATTTGTGTCTCATGATTCGGTTGTATATTCATATTTTAAATTAGCTACTAGATTTATTTGTATCAGAAGTTATTGTGAGGTCCTTGGTGATTATAATAATTAGTTACCTACCAGGCCTCTCCCTTGCATGCAACAGCTCACCACAGGATCCTGTTGTGACTGGCAGATTTCAGGGCAGTTGGAAAGCCGTCCCCGCCCCCCATCCTTGACTGCATGAGTTAGGAAGGAGCTGCGATGGAGGCAAAGTAATCTGGTGATTTCACTACTATCCTGAGAGCTTCCCCCAACTACCCTTTTTTTTAAATCTCTAGATGTGTGTGTGCTCTTGAACTTATGTACTTTTTACTTTATTACTTGAACTTTCTTCTCTCTCCAAACCCAAAATCTGTATTAGAAGGCCTCTGCATCCTGTAAAGCCTTTTTGTAAAACTAAAATACCCAGTCTTTTCAATGGAACAATAAAATAGGCAGTCTGGTGCTCTTGTATGAATCTAACATAAACTCCATGAGGGTAAGAACAGCGTCTATACCATCCCTGCCGTGCTCACAGCATGGTGCCTAGAACACAGTAAGTGCACCATAACAATGTAGTAAATTTTCAGACCTAAATATTTAGTAAATTTGTTGGACAGCTTTTCTGGAACTGAAAATATTTGTATGCTTTGCCCAGTAACTTCTAGAAATTTATCCTAAGGAAATACTGACTGCTCACATTTTTATATACAAGGATGTTTATGTTATTTATAGTTGTGAAAAATGAAAAGAACTCAGAAGTTCAGCAATGCTTATTTAAAGTATTGTTTATACTGTACATGGTTGAATATTCAATAGAAATTCTTTTTTTTTCATTTATCCTTCCAGAGGTACAGTCTCCAGCAATCTGTAAAACCTATTTAATCTTAACCAAAGAATGGCTTTATGATATACTTTCAAATAGGATGACTGTAAATCATGCCTTTTAAATTGCTGTAATTTTTGGTGATATTATCTAACATACATATTTATGCTCCTAAGTAGTTTAGAAAGAATCAAACTTTAAAAATCTAAAACAAATAAATGTTTATTTTTATGTAATCATAGTAATAATGGGCATTCAGTAAATAGAGACTATTTTTGTTTTATTCCAGAAAACAGCTCCTTGAACATGGTGAGGTAAAGCTTTCATTTTACTCTCTGGTAGATTTGTGTATTAAATTCTAGCTCAAAGATAATTCACAAAGGTATAACCTTGCTTTTGAGGCACCATCAGCAGTGCTTGAGTGGTTCAGCCTTGGTGGTAAATTTCTCCTGATCCTTCACTCTATAATCTGCTCTGTTTTGAACAGTAGTAAGGATTTGAAAGCCAGAAGGCTGATTTATGATTGTAGAACATGATTAAATTAAATTACTTTCATTCATTTGTTCTTTCCTTCATTCAGCAATGACAAGCATTCGTTTCTAGCCTGCAGAGCTAATCACCTACAGCACATCAGGGCAAGTACTCACAGCCCTGTGACTAGTGGCCTTCTGCCACATGCAGACTTGATGGTCAGTCTGTTACAAGCTTAGCAGTGTTCTCGGATACAAAAGATGGTACAGCAATGTTCCTGCCGTCAAATATGTATAAATTTTCAGTGGAGACATGAAAGAAACAAGACACCATTTTATATGGTGCTGAATTATTTTGTGGCATACAAAGGGAAGGATCAACATGGGCTAGAAATACTTTTTCCTAAGTAATAGAACTTTGAGTCTTAAGGTGAAGGTTAAATTTACAAGAGAGGGCAACTGAATTTGAATTAATAGGAATAGTTTATGATGATAACTATTATTTTTTGAATAGTTACTATGTGCCATGTACTGTGCTGTTTGATTTTCATAATATTACCATTTTGCAAATAAGAAAATTATGTTAATTAGGTGGTACTACCTGTTAGAGAAATAAACACTAATATTTCACTGACTTAACTCAGTAGAAGTTTAATTCTTTGCTCACAAAAAGTTAAAAACGGCAGTTCCTGGTTAGCAGGTGGCTCTCCAGCAAGCAGTGATAGACAGACCCAGACTCCTTCCATATATGGCTTTGCCATCATCAACATGTGGCTTCCATGGTTGACGTGCTTGTCTGTATCAAGCCAGCAAAGGAGAAAGAAGATGGAAGGCCGTGCACTAGGGCTTTTGTAAGAGTTAGGGCTGGAAGAGGTGCACACCACTTCCTGCCCACAGCAGGACTCAGGCACATGACCACAGCTGACAGCCAGGGAGGCTGGGAGACACGGAGTCTAGCTGTGTGTGTAGGAAGAAGAATGAAGGGGTCTCTGCCAAGAAATAGAGATCAAGAGAAATTAAGTAGCTTACCTAACACCTCACAGCTAGTTTGTAGTAAAGCTTGCATTTGAACCCAAGCAGTCCATTTTCAGTGCTCTCAAAGTAATAGTCAGCCCTTACTGCTTCCTGTGTACAGGATATTTTTTGTAAGTGATTTACATATATTCATAATTTCATTCTCAGAACAATCCGTTGAGGTAAGTACTATCATTGTTTATATTTCACAAATGAAGAACACTGTGGCATAGAAAGGTTAAGTAACTTGCCTATGGTCACAAAGCTAAAGTGACCTTAGTTTTGTGGAGCCAAGGACTGTGAGCCCAGGCCGTGTAGCAGCAGAATCCGTGCTGTTAGCCATTCACTTGCTACTACCTAACGTGAACTGCTTTTACGTAAATCAGCCATGTCACATTACTTGTTTATCATACAGTATTTAAAACACACCTCTTTTTTGGGGCCGCCTGGTGGCGCAGCGGTTTAGTCCGCGCTTGGCAGCCCAGGGTTCGCGAGTTCGGATCCCGGGCGCCCGCCGACGCACTGCCTGTCAGCCACGCTGTGGTGGCGTCCCATATAAAGTGGAGGAAGATGGGCACAGATGTTAGCCCAGGGCCAGTCTTCCTCGGCAAAAAGGGGAAGATTGGCAACAGATGTTAGCTCAGGGCTGGTCTTCCCCACAAAAAAAAAAAACACACCTCTTTTTATTTTTTCTTTCTTTTTTGTGTGTGTGTGAGGAAGACCAGCCCTGAGCTAACATCCGTTGCCAATCCTCCCCTTTTTGCCGAGGAAGACTGGCCCTGGGCTAACATCCGTTGCTAATCCTCCTCTTTTTGCTGAGGAAGACTGGCCCTGTGCTAACATCCGTGCCCATCTTCCTCTACTTTATATGGGACGCCGCCACGGCATGGCTGACAGGCAGTGCGTCGGCGGGCGCCTGGGATCCGAACCGGCGAACCCCGGGCTGCCAAAATGCGAGCTAAATTGCTGTGCCACCGGGGCAGCTCCGGAACCCAGCTCTTTAGAAGCATAGTATTCCTTAATTTTCTGCCCTCCTTTCTCACATTATTTTGCTGCTTTCTTATTGTCTTTCATTTCTCCATTTATCCTTATTTTGCCCATTTTTTTCTTTTTTTCTACTAATTCTATATACATATCAGTTCAATTACTATTAGGTGCCTATTGTACACCAGGTCCCTGCTTTTATGGAATTTAACATATAGTGGAGGAAGACAAAAAATGTGAACAGGTGATTATATATGCAATGATAAAGGTAGTTACAAAGTTGTATGGAAAAAAATGATTAGATCTGTGTGGAGGGGGTGGGGCAGTCAAGGGAAGATTTTTTTTTTAATGACATTAGAGGAGAAGTTTACAAAGGTCAAAGGATGTGCATGGAAGGCATAAGGTAGTATGTTATGTTCAGAGCTGTAGGCAAATCAGTATTGCTGATGCATAAAAAAAGCAAAAGTAGCAGAAAATGAGATAAGTAAGCTGAGTTCAGACTATGGTGGCTTCCTATGCAAAGAAGCTGGACTTCATTCTAGACTTTGTTGTTAAGCAGGAGGTGGTACAGTCAGATCTGAGTTTTAAATATTTTAAATCTGTTGGCAGTAAAGAGGATGGTTTTTTAAAAAAGGCAATCAGAAGTCAAGCTGACTAAAAGGAAGATAGTGATAGCAAATCTCTTAATCTTTTTAAACTAAAGAGAGTATGCTAAACTGATATATGGGCAGATTAGAGATTTAAATTTCTAAAAGCAGTAGATCTTACGGAAGGAAATGACAGATTTCCATGCAGGGCCAATGTGAAGTCTTATGTCTGCTGGATGAGAGACTAGCTCCTCGTCCCACTCCCACTGTGACTCCCACTTGATAAATGTCTCTCCTTACAAGGTTTGGGAGACGGGGACCGTTTTCACCTTAGGGGTGACGGCATGGAAGGTGTAAACCCTGGAGGGTACGGGGGTGTGAGTCACTCTAAATATGATATGATAACAAAAGGTTACACAGTCCAGCTTGTTTCAGGGTTAGGTGAGGATTCCTTAGGATGATTTTAACACCAGAGACCGAGTTCTCAATTCCTTGCTTTGTGCCAACCCTCCGAATCAGGGACAGTCTGCATCCTTCAATTTACTAACCGAACTCTGGATTATCTCCCCACTGTCATGATATTGATTATTAAAGTGTGCTAGATTAAAGGACTCTGTTGTGCTTTTTCCTCATAATTTAATGTAATTATCTGTGTCTACTCCATCAAATTACTTTCTTTTAACCAATGTTTTTATTTTATGGCCTTAGAAATTAGTGAAGGAGTACCTACTAATTAATGGGGGAAAAAAAGAAGGGAAGCAGAGTTAGGAACAATATTTATTGCCAAAGAGTCATAGTCCCAATGAGGAGCTAGTGTGAGGATAGGCTAGGGAGAGAGAACATTGAAAGTATTGGCTCCTGAGTGTTCTTTTGACCCACTTAGACCTCATTTTGTCCATAACAGTCAGTCCTGCAGCAGCCTTCACTTTTTTTATCCAATCGCTACAGTTTATTATATAATTTGATCCTTTATATTTTGTCAGTTGAGTTTGTGTTTTCTATAATAAAGTTTTTCTGTTACTTACAGCCAAAGGGTTTTCTGTGACACAGTGAAGGCATCTGAACCAATATAGAGGTATTCTGTTGAAGCGATACAGAATTTGGGAAAAGAATTACTTCTTTTGAGAAATTAATTGAGTGATGTATGTTGGGGGTCTGTACACTTTTGTGTTCAAAGACTAATACAACCATATTATTTCAGGAAGTTTATTTTGGAGAGGAAGCACAGGGTAGTGGTTAAGGACAGACTCGGGAGCTGGACTGGACTCAGATCTACTTACTAATTGTGTGATTTTGGCTAAGTTACCTCACATCTTTTGGGGAACAACATTAATAATAATAGTACTTATCTCATGGTTGCTATGGGATAAGTGAGTTATATGTAAGGTACTTAAAATAATACCTAGTGTAAGTTAAGCACTGTGTAAATGTCCACTTTTACAATTTGTGTGCTTTCTGGACCAAGATTTCAGGAGGCTCCAACTAATACTCTGCCCCCGTCAACTGTGCCAGTGAAGGGCACCTCTTTAGTGTGTTCTCAAGGCATCTTCACACTGTTGTGGGAGGTGGTTTTGACAGGAGCAACCCGCCATTTGGACTGGCCTTAGACAGGTAGTCCTGTATTCTCTCTGCTTGGTAGCTGCAACCTCACATTTTACCCAGTTGGGCTCACTTATTCCAAAGATTGGGAATAAACACTTTCCCGATCTTCTCTTCCTTCCTTGCTTCCAACCTCTAAAATATGTTGTGAGGATTTTTATGTGGAAAGAGGTACTAATGAATCAGCAATAATTTACATATAGTAGTGCTTTTGGGACTATACTTTTTGACTGTAGTCTTCTGTCCTCCACTTGGTTAAAAAGAAAGCTATTTAATAGAATGGGAGATAAAATAACCATGGCAAGAGAGCTCAATGGAAAGTCAGGAGCCTGAGAATAGAAAAATGGTTAGGAGCGTTTGGATGAGAATAGAAAATGAACATAAGTGATGCCATTTGGAATAGCTATTCTGTGTCATCCAGCTACAAAAACATGCAGGGAAGATAAGGAAATGGTAGGGATCTTTTAGGTCTCCATATGAAAACAGAGTCCTTCTTTCAACCTTTAGATGATAGAGGAAAGTCAAAGAGAATTACTACTTTGAGTTTAGTTTTGGTCATGTGAGAAGTTGTTGCTAAAGTAGAAGTGATGAGAATTAGAGGAGAAAATGATAGTGGCTCAAAATAACCAAAGAAAGGAATATTGGAAGAAGTCAGATGTGTACTTGCATTGAGTAGACCATATCTATTGTAGTCTATTTCTAGATGCCACATTTTAAGAAAAACATGATCAATCTGTTACCATGTCCAGTGCAGGACAACCAGAACTGCGAAAAGATGGAACTAATGATTGAAGGTTTCTGAATATTTAGCCTAAAAATAGAAAGCTTTTTAAGGGTGAAGGTGGGGATAGTGCAAAGTCATAATTATAGTATTTAAATGATAGAGAACTGTCATGCATAAATGGGTTTAGACTAATTTTGTGCTGTTCCAGAGGTGTGGAAGTCATAGGGAAACATTGGTTCAGTTTTAGAAAAGATTTTCTAACATTTACTGCCATTCATCATTATAAAGGCACTCCTGTGGGCGTAGTCCTATTCAGGAAGTAGTAAATATCCAGTTCATAGATTTATAGACAAGATTCCTGTTCTGGATAGATGATTAAAGTAGATGACCCATGTAATCTACCAATCTGTGATTTAGTGGTTCTAAACAAAAGGACCCATTTGGGTATGAAGTGTGTTGGTGTCTTTTGTTCCCTCCACAACATGTCCTTGATTTTACCCAAAGATAAGTTTAACTAAAGAAAAATGAAGGACTGATTTTGAAATGAATGTTCCACCTTCCAACTTTGGGTCCAAGAATTATGAAAAAAATTAACAAATTTCATTTTAAACATCTTAAAAAAGGAAAGAAAACAGCTTTGCATATAGTTTTTGCCATTCTGTTTTAAATACAAATTATGTACTTCTGGTTATAAAAATGACACAAGTTTTAAAAAAATTGGAAAATGCAGAAAAATGACCATTCAGAAATAACCTGTTAACTTTTTAGGTATATTTTCTTACAGCCTTACCCCCACCGTGTGTGTGTGTGTGTGTGTGTGTGTATGTATGTATGTATGTATTATGTATATGTATATATACACACAGATGGTTTTCACAGAATTAATGCCGTTCTGTATGTACAGAGTTTTATACTCTGAAAACTTTCCCATGCCATTAAATAATTTGCCGATATGTAATCTTTTAATGGCTGCATACATGTGGAAATGCAGTAATTTACTTATTCCTTTATATTGGTCACTTAGGTTGTTTCTATTTTTGCTGCTAAAAATTCGCTTCAGTAGTCATCTTTGTATCTTTGTAGAAGCATTTTTGTGTTTTGATTATTCATTTAAGTTAAATTCCTAGAATGGAAATGTAAGTCAAAGGGGTTGGCTCTTTTCTAGTGTCTTGATAAGTATTGGTAAATTACAGGAATGTACCAATTAATTATTTCAGTGTGTTTCATGGCATCCTCTCTAACACTCAGGGTTAATTTAATGTTTGTCAGTTTTATAGATGAAAATATCTTTAACATCTAATTTGTTTAAGTGTTAGCTAGAACGTGAATATTTAGTTGCCACTTACTTTGGGTTGCATTAATTCTTTTTTTTTTTTTTTTTTTGTGAGGAAGACCAGCCCTGAGCTAACATCCATCGCCAATCCTCCTCTTTTTGCTGAGGAAGACTGGCCCTGAGCTAACATCGTGCCCATCTTCCTCTACTTTATATGGGACTCCACCACGGCGTGGCTGACAAACAGCGCATCGGTGGGTGCCCGGGATCCGAACCTGCGAACCCCGGGCTGCCAAGCGCGGACTAAACCGCTGCACCACCGGGCAGCCCCCAAGGGTTGCATTAATTCTTTGTCCATTTTTCTAGTGAGGAGTTGGTTGATATTTTATGAATATGCCTGTAAGAAAAGTTTTGTTTGAAACCTTGTTCACCCCATCTTAATCAAAATGGGGTGTCCTACTAATTAGTACAAATATTTATGTAATTCCACTAGTTTTAAAATAATCTAGTTTATGTTTTGCTAGAATTTTTGTTGCTGACTGAATTTTGCTGATATGCAAATTTGTGAAGCATTCAACATGTTTATGTCTCTGTGGCTCACTTCCTCACCTTATGTAGGTCCTCGCTCAAATATCACCTTTTCAATAGGCCCACCCTGATGATCCTACTTATGATTGCAACTGCTCCCACCTATGGCCTCACACCACACCCTGCATTCCCAGTCTCCTTTCCCTGCTCCATTTTCTTTTCCATTGCACTTACCACTTTCTAATAGACTGTATAATGTGTTTGTTTATTTGCTGTGTCTGTTTATTTTCTGTCTCTCCTTGCTAAATGTACTAAAATGTAAGCCTCACAAGGGCGGAAATTGCTCACTGTTGTTTTGCTCACTGTTGTATCTGAAGCACCCAGAACAGTACCTGGCATATGGTAGGCATTCAATAAATCTTTGTTGAATGAATGAATAGATATTAATAGACTTATTACTATTAAAAGATCCTTGTCCATACACCTGAAATTTTTATAATGTTAAAAACCAATATTACCCCAATAAAAAAATAAATTAGGGGCCAGCCCGGTGGCGTAGAGGTTAAGTTTGTGCGTTCTACTTCGGCAGCCCGGGGTTTGCCGGTTCAGATCCTGGGCATGGACCTGCTCACTGCTCATCAAGCCATGCTGAGGTGGTGTCCCATATAGAAAAGCTACAACTCTACAATTATGATACACAACTATGTACTGGGGCTTTGGGGAGAAAAAGGAAAAAGAGGAAGATTGGCAACAGATGTTAGCTCAGGGCCAGTCTTCCTCAAAAATAAAAAAATAATAAATTTTAAAAAGATCCCTGTCTTAATGAATAATAATAGTTTTAATATACTTTTATATTTATTAATTTTAAAATATATAAAGTAAAATGTCATTTTGTTTTGTGTTTTTATAGCTAATTTTTCACACATTGCAGTTGTTTGCATTTACTGCTCTTGCCATTTTAATTATGAGGCTGAAGCTGTTTTTGACACCTCACATGTGTGTTATGGCTTCCTTGATATGCTCTCGACGGGTAAGGTATTCATTCTCATATAACTTCACTATAATAACTGGTAACAGCAGTGTAATTACCGTGGCTTTGCTTAGTAACCCAAAACGTAAAAACACTAAGTGTTTTTATCTTAAATGATTTAAAATGTTTGTTCCTGATTCACTATAGAATAAGAAAGCATCTTCAAGTAGCTCTGAAGATTATTCCTAGATCTTAACTGATTTCTCTGACAAGTGATGAAGCACACTTTCCCCTGTTAGTCTCCTATCCACAGACATAGTTTTTGGAGTTCAGTTCTATGCAAGAGTTTCTTGGCCCAACAAAACTATCCTCAGGTACTCATCTAGTACTCAAGTAGATGCAGGGTAATTGCTCTAGTGTTGTCCTGTTTGGCTCAGAGAATCACTAGAAGTTGTCAATTCTGGGGTTCCGTTATTGTATCTAATTTACAAAAGAGCTAGACAAAGTAGCTAGAATTTTGGGACCAAGATCCTCTAGAAACAACTTGTTTAGTTTTGATTATGAGAGTCTTGTCTTAGAATATCATAATGCTTATTTTCCTAAGAGGAATATATATGTCAGTACTACCGGGGTTTCCCTAGTTATGCAAAATATCCATAAAAGCCAGCCAGATGTTATAGGATTTAGTTCTAGGATGTTTCAAAATTTTAATTTGCTAATTTTAATCCTTGGTAACAAATCAGTACTGGAAGGATCAGGTATTCCTTCCTTAATTCTTTCGAGAGGAAAGAAAACTCCATTTTTAACTGGACCCTGTAATTCCAAAATACTTGCTATTTTTAAACAATAGGTGATGATGGTTCTGTATATTATTGGTGTACTGATAGTATTAAATGGTATTCCACCATGGTTGAAGTAGCAAGGTGAGAATTTGTTATTGACCCCATAGCACTCTTTGTACAAGAATTATAAATAAATGGTTTCTTTCATTTCAGCTCTTTGGCTGGCTTTTTTGCAGAGTTCGTTTTGAGAATGTTATCTTTGGCATTCTAACAGTGATGTCAGTACAAGGTTGTGCAAACCTCCATAATCAATGGAGCATAATAGGAGAATTTAATAATTTGCCTCAGGAAGAACTGATACAATGGATCAAATATAATACCAGACCAGGTATGTAGCCGTTTAGTTCCATATATAACTAGCTTTATACACACACGCACACATACACACATTTATTTATATATTATATAGCTCTCATCTCATATATGTGTGTATATATATAATTTAAAAATACACACACACAGTCATTCATACCCTCACACAGATTTTGAGCATGCTAATTGCAGTCTCAAATCAAATCTTTTCAAAAAATGATTTTGTGCCCTCTTTAAACCTCTCCTAGATAACGGTCAAAAATAATTTTAATTAATATCAAGAATTAATGATTGTTCACAAGTTACACGCTATAACTCTGCGATTATTATTGTATTTTAACCATAACAATGAGACACGTAAATAAATCTTTAATATCAAAATTTCACACCTTGTGACAGGCCCGTGGAGAAGATACTTTTGACTGTGGGGATGTTAACAACACCCCTTCTATCACCCCTTCTGTCACTTCAGTCAGTGCTGTCTGCTCTAAGTCTGTAAAACCAGTCACATGCAGAAGAGTTAAAATCTTGGATATTATATTTTATTCAATAAATCATCTCAAAGAGATGAGTATACATTGTACTTCTATGTACTCAAAAATATTTTTTTAGCTTCCCTTCTTTTCTTACTCTCTTTCTCTAAAACCACCTGAAGCAGATAGATATTTGACTTTTAAATACTTTTCCAGAGAATAAATATATTCTGCAGTAAGTGATCTATATTCTTGTCCAAGACTATTTTTGATGTTCGGTCATTTTCTCTGGCACAAGTTCTTTACTATGGTTTATTTAAATTTATCCTGTGACTCCTTGAATCCATTTCCTCCTATCTTTCCTCTGATAGTCACCATTTTACTAATTAGCCATCATTAAGGTAAACTTCTGTAAACTGAGATGTTTGGTCTACGACTTTCAAAGGGTGTAGGTGACAGTGCCTCGTCCCTTAGAGCCGCCAGCCCAGTTGAACCGGAATTTTTGAATTAATCCTCTCCTGACTTTTCCCTAGAGGAGTTCAAGGTAGGTCCTCCCTTTAGTGTCCCTTGCCCCTCCCCAGTTACAGCTATTTTTTCCTAAGCTTTAAAAGGTCCCTGCTCTTTTAATCTTTCTTTGTTCCAGTGTTTGTCTCAGGTTCTTGGCAGAGAGAGCCTGTGCTTGGCAACTTATCCTTCTCAGATAACTCCCACAAACTCCTACCTCATTTTTAGCCGCCTCTTCTTTGATCTTCTTATAAATCTTTTTCATCCCTGTTTTATGAGTTCTGTCATGGTTACCACATGTTTGTTAAAAGCAGCATGAGGTTCTCTACATGGTGGGACTAGTGCTTCTGTTCAGGTCCACCATGTAAGGTTGTATAGTTTGCGCACTACACAAAGGTGCTCAGTTGAGAGGACGAGTGGGAACTGAAATCCAGCCTATGGTCCACTCACCAAGTCATGTATTAGTGAAGTTCTGTCAAGTCAGAAGGGATACTTTTTTCTAATGCAGTCATGCACTGCATAACAACATTTTGGTCGACGATGGACCACATATACGATGGTGGTCCCATAAGATTAGTACTATATAGCCTAGGGGTGTAGTAGGCTATACCATCTAGGTTTGTGTAAGTACACTCTATGATGTTCCCACAACGAAGTCGCCTAACAACACATTTCTCAGAATGTATCCCCTTCGTTAAGCGACGCATGACTGTACATGCAGTAGGCTAAGTGGAGACTTAGGTATGTTTATAGGAAAAGATCTTATTCTTTCCCTGTTGTGGTCATATTTACTTCACCACCAGGAGGAAAGAAACAAGTGGGGATTATTTCTTTGCCTCTCTCTGCCATAGATGGTTTCTCCTCATAGTTCCCGGTCTTGCTGGACAGGCTTTCCTGGTTTCTTCTGGATGACCCTGGCCCTGAGCTTTGGGTCCCTCTAGCCCAGGGTTTCTCAGGCTTGGCACTGCTGACAGTAGAGGCTGTCCTATGCACCGCAGAATATTCAGCAGCATCCCTTCCCTCTATCCACGAGATGCCATTAGCACTCTCCCCTGCAGGATGCCAACCAAAAATATCCCCAGAAGTTGACAGTGTCCCTGGGAAACAACATCACCCCTGTCTGAGAACCACTGCTCTAGCCTAGGGGCTTGCATCATTAATTATTGAATCTTGCAATAATAAATACATATCTCTAGTTCAACTGATTAATCTATTTTCAAATTTAAGGCATATAAAGAGATTTTCATTCAAAGTTACATTTGGAATGCTTAGTTATATTTGAAAGTAAATATTCAGTTATTTACAGTAGATCTGAATAACATGCTTTGTTCTTATCAGTGATTTTATGGTGCTGATTAAAAATGATAATCTTTATAGTTATATAATCATTTATTATACAGAGTGCAGGAAGTAAGCGTTTGGTCTTTTTGTCTTCCAAGAGACAAAGCTGAAACTGAAGCCAGACAGGAGATTTTGGTGTATCCCTAGTTATAATCAAAAGGCATACATTTATACATGCCGTTACTCCAGAAAGTACTAACACGTAATGAAATGATTTGATGGAATGTATAAATTATATAAAGTCAAAGAAAAACTAAGAAAACTTAATAATGGATATTTAAAGATGATCTGAGGGAACAAAATAATGCTTTCCACTGGCAAGTCCTCAGGATTACAGTTCACAACCCACAAAAAGTTGTTTTTAAAGATGTATCATAAGACTTGTCCTTTATAACAGCCTCTCAGTTCCTAGGATTTTAAATTATTGGAACAAGATATGAAAATTTTCAATTCTTTCTTGTCCTATGTGTCTTCGTAGTACTGTTTCTTAGCATAGTGCTTGAATGTGTCAGGAAGCTGTAGTGACGTGGCTAAGAGGGTGGGCTCTGATACTTCCTAGTTGTTCAGTCTTGGGTAAGTCACTTAACTTTGCTGTGTCCTAGCTTCCTCATTTACAAAATAAGAATAACATAGAACCCACCTCAAAGTTGTGCAAATTAAATTGTTTAGTCCTAGTAAAAATATTTAGCACAGTTCCTGGCACCAAGATAACATTGAACAAAAAGTTAGCTGTTGATAATAAACAATCAGTAAATATTGAGTGAAGAAAAAAATGATGTCAATGGTTATTATTTAAATGTACTTGATCTTTCTTAATTTGGGTTCAAATATTATAGATAAGTAACTTTTGATTTTCTTTAAAACATGTTATTAAGAAAGATAATTTTGTTTTTCAGATGCTGTTTTCGCAGGTACCATGCCTATAATGGCAAGTGTCAAGCTCTCTACTCTTCACCCCATTGTGAATCACCCGCATTACGAGGATGCAGACTTGAGGTTGGCAACTAATAGACTATTTCACCCAGACACTTGCAACTTATACTGACTCTTAGGAATAGGGACAAATTTTTACACACACACATGTTCTCATCCTCATATTCATGATAGAAGTTTAAAAAAATGTAAAATAACCATCCAGAAATTACAGTATATATCTGTTGACTCTAAAGCAAGCTTAGTAAACATCTGAAAACTGAAAAAAAGCAAAAGCCAGTTTTTCTCAGAATGAAAACTGTGTCACATTTATGACTAGTCTGTGTGGGTGTGTGTTGAGGGGGTATGTGTGTGTTCCAATAAAACTCCTAAGTAGTAGTAGTAGAAGGTCGGATGGATTTGGCTCATGGCCATAGTTTGCCAGTCCCTGCTCTAGGTTCCACAGGCCCCTCTGCCTGATTTGAGAAACCATTCGTGATCTTACTGGTGGCCAATGACTAGTGTTTTTAACAGAAAAAGTACATGAAATTTGCTGTATTACATGCTTTTATGAAAACTTAGGGTGTTCTTTTGCTAGCTGATTATGAGAACTCTAGTTTCCATTGAGGTCTGAAAGTTTTATTTTCCTTAAATGATTTAAAAAATCATTCTAGTAATTGTCAGGGCAGTTGTTTTCTGTAATGCACTGAAGGTCTATTATTGGAGATAAAAACTTAAATTTAAAGTTTTGTGTCTGTCTATGGAGATTGTGCATCCCATATATTTGAAATCCTAAGAAATATCTAATGCGTAAATGGTAATTTGTTCAAGACTTCATAAAATCTCCAATTTAGGGCCAAATCGTCTATTATACCATATTATGTATAGTGAACGTCCCCGTTTCTCAGGCTTCTGTTAAAGTGCTGTCTCTGCTGACTGCTACCCTGGGTGTCCACTGTCTGAATGTTCTGTTTCCTACATTCGACTTCAACTCATATGTTTTTCAGAGCTTCTGTAGATGAAATCATCTATGGAAATCTATATATTCACTGTATTCAGCCTCAATCTGAATGTGTTCCATGAGCAGATTATTTTATGAATTATGCAAAGCAAATTTTATACTCTGAACTATTTTCCTGCTACCCAACTCTAGACTCTAAACTGCTTTATACACTACTAACAAGCAATACCTGCAAAATTCAAACTGCTGTAAGTTTTTAGCACATGCAAAATATAAGTAGGAATGTGGAAATTGCTATCCCCAAAATAATTCATGCTGTTTGGGGTCATGTATATCAATGCTCCATTTAATGAGCATTGAGATGTTGATTTGCTACAAAATTTTTGTAATACATTCTATTATCATTTATTTTAAAAAAATTTTAACCTGTCGTTTGAATTTTAGGGCCCGGACAAAAATAGTTTATTCTACATATAGTCGAAAATCTGTAAAAGAAGTGAGAGATAAATTGTTGGCGTTACATGTGAATTATTACGTCTTAGAAGAGGCGTGGTGCATCGTGAGAACTAAGTGAGTGTGAGCACTGTGCTGCATGGTGTGGGGTCTTTTTAAGCAACAAATGTTTTACTTCATTACAGTAGTCCTGATTCTTTAAACGTTTTTATTCTAAACAAATTCCTTTAAAATATTACCCTACTGTTTTATTTGAAATTATTTCACGTCGGAAAGTAAAATTATACTATCATTTAGATAAAATCTAATTTCAAAAAATTATAGTGTGTTTTAGTATCCTAATTTTTTCATTTTAATTTAACTTAGTTAATTAACTTAATTCATTTTAATTTAAATATAGCTTTTTTCCTTAGTTTTTCAAGTTTTTATGTTAACTTTTGTTAGATGTCTGAAATACAGATTTGAATTTACTGCAAAGCAGGATATTACCATTCTGCTACTAGAGAATTACATTGGATTTATAAGACTTATAAGAAAAGTTTCACATAACTCAAAAGGACATAATAAGAAGGGTTTCTAATTAAAATTTTTTAAATTTCTGAGTTTCGAATCTCTAAAAATCATGAAATTTTAAATGTTTAATGGATATCTTGAGGCCTTTGTTTAGACTCCTTGATTTAAGAAACCCTTAGTTGTAGTAAGTCTAACATTAAGAATTTTCATTTCTTTGATGGATAATTAGGAATAGGCTATAACAAATTTTTGAAAAGCTAAGTTCAGAAATTTTAGTAGCTAATTTTTATATCTAATTTTATATCAAATAAATATATCTAGGAAGAAATGGCATCTTGCAAAAGAAGAAACAGGAACATCATAATGTTAGTGTATGTGCACATCATGTTAATTTAAAATTTAATGAGACAAATAGACTTCAAAACAAGGCACATTACCACAGATAAAGATGGACATTTAATAACAACAAAAGGATTAATTCATCAAAATTATGTAACAATTCTAAATGTGTATACATCTAAACAGAGCTTCAAAGTACACAGTAAAAATGTGCAGAACTTCAAAGAAAAATTAAGCAAATCTTCAGTCATAGTTGGAGATATTAACATTCCTTTCTCTACTGAGAAAAGTAGATAAAAATTCACTAAGAATATAAAAGAGATGAACAACAATAGTATATCAAATAACCTCACTAATTGGCATTTACAGAACACAGCAGGAAACAGCCGCTATTAAAGGACACGTTCTATTAAAGGACACGTGGTGTGTTCACAAGAGAATATATACTGGGCCGTAAAAATGGTCTCAATATAGTGAAAAGGTTTGAAATTATACAGGATTAAACTAGAAATCAATAATAAATAGATATCTAGAGTAAGTCCATACATATTTGGAAACTAGGCAATAAACTTATGGATAACTTATGAGTCAAAGAAAAAAAACCCACAAAGAAAATTAAAAAATACTATTTTTTACTTAAATGGAAAAGGGATCTTTTCAACAATGTTGCTGATCTAACTAGATATCTGTATAGAAGAAAAATTGAACCCCATGACCCATACTACACCATACACAAAAATTAACTTGACATGGATTACAGAACTAGATGTGAAAGTTAAAATCCTAAAGATATTTTAGAACACAGAGTACTAACCATAAAAAATCCATAAAGTGTATACATCAAAATTGAAATATTTTCCTCAAAAGATATTGTTGAGAAAATGAAAAAGGCAAGATACAGACAGGGAGAAAATATTTGCAAAGCATATATTTGATAAAGGACTTACAAATATAGTTTATATAAAGAAATTCTACAAATTAATAATAAAATGAGAGTACAATTGGAAATGGGCAAAGACGTGGACAAGATCATTCACCAAAGAAGATGCGTGAATGACCAGTAAATATATGAAAAGTTGCTCAATATTGTTAATGTTCAGGGATATGCAAATTAAAACCACAATGGGATACTATTGCTCATATTCCAGAACATACAAAAATCAGTTGCATTTCTATACACTAACAGTGAAGTAGCAAAAAGAGAAATCAAGAAGACAATCCCATTTACAATTGCAACAAAAAGAATAAAATACCTAGGAATAAACTTAACCAAAGAGGTGAAAGACTTGTACACTGAAAACTATAAAACATTGTTGAAAGAAATTGAAGAAGACACAAAGAAATGGAAAGACATTCCATGCTCTTGGATTGGAAGAATTAACAAAGTTAAAATGTCCATACTTTCTAAAGCAGTCTATAGATTCAGTGCAATCCCTATCAAAGTCCCAACAACATTTTTCACAGAAATAGAACAAAGAATCCTAAAATTTATATGGAACACCAAAAGACCCCAAATAGCCAAAGGAATCCTGAGAAAAAAGAACAAAGCTGGAGGCATCACACTCCCTGATTTCAAAATATACTACAAAGCTATAGTAACCAAAACAGCATGGTACTGGCACAAAAACACACACACAGATGGATGGAACAGAGTTGAGAGCCCAGAAATAAACCCACACATCTATGGACAGCTAATTTTTGACAAGGGAGCCAAGAACATACAATGGAAAAAGGAAAGTCTGTTCAATAAATGGTGTTGGGAAAACTGAATAGCCACATGCAAAAGAATGCAATTAGACCATCATCCTACACCTTACACAAGAATTAACTCAAAATGGATTAAAGACTTGAATGTAAGACCTGAAACCATGAAAATTCTAGAAGAAAACATAGGCAGTACGCTCTTTGACATCAGTCTTAGCAACATATTTTCAAGTACCAAGTCTGACCAGGCAAGGGAAACAATAGAAAAAATAAACAAATGGGACTACATCAAACTAAAAAGCTTCTGCACAGTAGAATAGATAAAATTTAAAAAAGTAAAATACCAAACATTTGAGAGTATACAGATTAACTGGAAATATCTTACATTGCTAATGAGAGTTAAAATGATACAACCACTTTGAGGAACTATTTGGTGGCTTCTTATAAAATTTAAGCATATATCTACCCTCAGCAATTCCATTCCTGGGAATTTAAATAAGAGAAATTGAAACATCTGTCCACAAAGGATGTTATAGCAGCTTTATTCATAATAGCTTAAATTGGAAACAACCCAAATATCTATCAAGAGAAGAATGAATAAACAAATTGTGGTATATTCATACAATAGAATACTACTCAGCAATCAAAAGGAACAAATTACTGATATATGGGGAAAAAAGATGAATTTCAAAAACATGCTGAGTGAGAGAAGCCAAGCACGAAAGAGTACATATCATATGATGCCATTTCTATGAAGTGCAAAACAGGCAAAACTAATCAATAGGAATAGAAATCAGAATAGGGGTTGGCTGTGGTGGAGCAGGAGATGAGAGAATTTACAGGACTGAGGAACGTTTTTTTCCCTTTTTTTCTAGAATGATGGCAGTGCTCATTATCTTGACTGACAAGTTTGTTATATGGGTGTATGCATTTGTCAAAACTCATGGAACTATACACTAAAATCTGGGCATTTTTACTTAGATAATTATACCTCAGTAAAAAGTTACTCTCAGTATGAAAATAAACATTTATACAAAGAACTCTTTTAAAGTTCTAGGACTTAAAAAACATTTCAGAACTATTGCTAATAGACTTCTGAGAACACCAGGTATAAAGCCAAAGAAAGAATAGCAAATTTTCTCTCAAGACTATTCTTATTGGTAGTATTAGTGTAGATCATGTTTGAAAAGGATTCTGAAAACATCTGGGCTCAGACTGAACAACACCTGTGATTGATTAGTAATTCCTGTCATGGGTTTAGTGTTAGGACGCAGATGGGTATGTACAAGGTGTGTGCTGTCTCTTAGAGAGCACTAAGTTACAGCTTGTTTTTACAAAACTGGCTGCTTCTACTTTTCTTCACAGCTCCATTCTAAGTATTACATACTGCTTGCCTAAAGGTCCTCAGACTGACATTTAAAGAAAATAATATAAAATGTTAATCGGCTTTTATAGTTTGGACAAACTGAATTTAGGACTTACTGGTCTAAGGCCCAAAATAATTAAACATAGGACCCATAAGAAACCAGTTTTAGAGGATTTCGGTTAATACTGGCAAGAAGAGGTTGAATTATTTCTCCCAGAGATTACAATTATAATACAATTATAAGAACTAGATGAAAACACAAGCGCTCCTCACTTTGTGTGGTACTATATTCACTGAAACTCGGGCTTGTCAAAACTATGTCCTCACTATGCATGGTTCCATGGAAGCTCACTGTCATGTTAACTGAAACTCATGTGTATTGGAACCATGTCCTCGCTAAGAGTTATCATGGAACTGTTTAAAGCAAGGACATTGTTCCAATGTGTATGTGCTTCAGTTAATAGGATGCCATACAAAGCTAGGATTGACTATATTAAAAATGACTATTTGAAGACTGGAAAGTGACACAAAAGCAGGGAGAAACTTGAAAAAAACTTACTCTTGAAGGACTTCTCTGGTTTCATGACTTTCCTACCCGAGAGCACTTCCTAAACCACCCTCTCCCTGCCTCAGGTATAGCAGAAAGTCACAGCCTACTGACTTGAGGGGACAGATGAAAGAGTTATGAGTAGCAAAGCAGCTGGATATTTAAAGGGGACATTTTGGAAGTGAGAGCACTGCAGAAGGGTTGAAATCTGAGTATAAATTCTGCCTAAATCGTTGGTTAACTACTATTCTACAGATTCCTGTGGGCAACCCCAGGGAGCCTGGAGAAAGCACAGGCAGTAACTAGGGCAAGGAGTCTATCCTTGAAAGACAGAACTTCTCCTGGTGAAATTTGCTAATTTCCTGTGCTTTTGACTAAGTACATTCCCCAACTCAGACACACTCCAGGAAACAGAAAGCAGAATCATTACTGACTCAAGGTACGGGGGCAGAAATAAGGGATAGCAAAGAAACAACACATTTAGGGGAGAACCCCAGACGCAAGGGAAACACAGAGAAGATGGACCTCCAAATGTGAGTGTAACTCTGCCCATGGCTGATAAAAACACAAGGAAAACCCCAGGGCTAAAAAAAGAAGTAGCTGGAATCTTCAAAAACTGAGAAGAGAGCTACTGCACGTGACAGAAGATCCAGGCAAGTTAATTGCCTACTCTAGCAACAACAACAACAAATTGACAATCCTTAGAACAAGACAGATTCCAGAATCACTACGATGTATTGTCTATAGCATCCAGTTTCCAACCCAAAATTAATAGACCCACAAAAAAAAATGGGAAAGTGTGACCAATACTCAGGAAAAAAAGGCAATTAGTATAAACTTATTCAGGTAGGCCCAGATGTTGAATTTAGCAAAGACTGCAAAGCTGCTATTATAAATATATTCAAAGAATTAAGGAAAATTTGGTATCAATAAATGATGAGATATGGAATCTCAACAGAGAAATAAAAACACCCTCCCTAGAAAAATGGAAATTCTAGAGCTGAAAAGTATAAGTAAAATGAAAATTCTTTAAATGTGCTCAACAACAGATTTGATGTTCAATGAATTTGAAGGTAGATCAAGAAAAAGTAGCCAATCCAAAAAAACAAGGATCAAAAAGATTGAAGAAAACTAACCAAAGCCATAGAGACCTGTGTAATATTATTAAGTAGTTCAGTGCATAATATGAGAAAGAATGAAAGAAAAAAAATGGCAGGAAAAAATACCTGAAAAAGTGCTGCCCCAAAATTTCTCAAGTTTGCTGAAAGCCATTAACTTAGAGATCCAATAAACTCAACAAATCTGACTAGGCTAAACTCAAGGAAAACCACACCAAAGCACACCATAGTCAAACTGGTGACGAAGAGAAAAGAGAAAATCTTGAAAGAAACAAGCGAAAAATGTGATATGTTAACCTGACTTTATCTTATAAACAGTGGAATTCAATGGACATTGGAATAATAATTCAAAGTACAGTCATCCCTCGGTGTCTGCAGAGGATTGGTTCCAGGACCCCCCACAGATACCAAAATCCATGGATGCTCAAGTCCCTTTTATGAAATGGCATAGTATTTGCATATAACCTACTCAATCCTCCCATATATTGTAAATCATCTCTAGATTACTTATAATATCTAATACAATGTAAATGCTATATAATAATTCTTATATGTATGTTTAGGGAATAAGGACAAGAAAAAAAAAGTTGTACACGTTCAGTACAGATGCAACCCTCATAGGCCTTTGATCCATGGTTGGTTGAATCCATGGATGTAGAACCTATGGATACAGAGGGCCAGCTATACTGAAGAAAAGAAAAATCAATCAATAATTCTATACTCAATGAAACTATGAACTATCCTTTTAAAATTAAGGCTAATAAAGACATGAAAGACTATTTCTTATTTCATGAAGAAGCAGATGATCAAAAAAGAGGTGAAACAAATAGAAGGAAAAAGAAAAATGGCAAGCCTTAATCAAACCATATCAGTATTTGCAAGTGTCAATGGGGACTAAATACTCCAATCAAAAGGCAGAGATTGGCAGACTGAATACAAAGCAAACCCCAACTGTGTGCTGCCTATAATAGATGCATTTTAAATACAAGTACAATGAAGGAAAGGTTGAAGGAAAAAAGATGAAAATGTTACCGTGTTAGTAACATAAGAAAGCTGAAGTGGATATGTATTAATATCTAGCATATTCTAGAAAAGGCAAAACGATAGTGCAGAAAGATCAGTGGTTGCCTAGGCTATGTTTAGGGGAAGGGTTGACTGCAAAAGGTATGAGGGAAGTTATTGGGGTGATGGAAGTTTTCTGTATAATGATTATGGTGGTGCTTACACACGTATACATATTTGGCCATACTTATCAAACTTTACACATAAAATGGGTGAATTTAATTATACATAAATTATACCTCAATATAGCTATTAAAAATATAGAAACGAATTTTGCCTGACTTCTCTCATTTAATGACTCTCATGCAGGGTTATTCTCCAGTGAGAGATATTGTCTCACTCAGTCCACTCATTGAGCCACCCAAGATGGGAAAGGATTGAGGAGAACAAAGTTGGCATAAGAGCTTCCCTTCCCTGCCTTGGACTTTATGTTTTCATGCTAATCCAAGTCAAGTTAAGCTCAAAAATACGAAATTCAACAGGAATTAGATTATCTTTCCTCTAATTTGTCTCATTCTATTACTAATGGGCCTTATGTTTGGATGGTGATATCATGTAGAAAATATATTTATATCTCATTTGAAAATAAATTTTTAAGTATATATTTTGGAGTGTGTATTGAACCTTTATTATTAGGTTCAGTAATATATTGGTTATTTGGTTAAGTGGGACATGAAAATGCAACATGCTTGATTCATTTTTATTATCTCCAAATGTTGAACTTAAGTTTTTTGAAATGATGCTTTAAAATCTTTATTAAATAAATTAGCCTCTAAGAATCTAGGAGAAACTTTATAATTTACATACTTCCTCTAGATATGAATGCATTTTTAATATGGATATATATGTGCCTATTTTATTTCAGGCCTGGTTGCAGTATGCTTGAAATTTGGGATGTGGAAGACCCTTCCAACGCAGCTAACCCTCCCTTATGTAGCGTCTTACTCAAGGATGCAAGGCCTTACTTCACCACAGTCTTTCAGAATAGTATGTATAGAGTGTTAAAGGTTAACTGAGAATGAGACTCCGTTACACTGTGGTGCAAAGAAATGTGTCAAAAACAATCCCTTTTTGGCTTATTTACAATAATAAACATCACAAGCTTTAATAAGGGACCCTTTAAAAGAAGATAATAAAATGATTTAAAGTTTTTCTAATTACTAAAAGGTAAATTATTTCATTGTTTTCCATTGAATGTCAGCCTTATTAAGCTTGTCATTTAAATGATTAAATCACTTCATACTGCATAAACAAATGTTCGTCTTAAAGTTTGAAAGAAAAATGTATGTAAAGGAACAATGAAATTTAATAAATCAAGGATATGTAAGTCCTTTTGTATCCAACTAGGTGAATTGCTTCCGATTTTCTCTAGGACCGGGATATACCAGCCCAAACTCTTTAAACCATTTAGAGTAGACTAATACAGTTTCTGAAATGGCACTTTCTTAAGATCCTGATACTAATCACAGCTTCTTTACCTCTGTGAGGAAATTTGTTTGTAACCATGCATCTATTAAGTCTGTGTTTGCTTTTACTAGCCTTCAGGAAAGATCTGTAATAGCTTTTAATAACTTTTTTTATCATTTCATACAAGTTAAGTATTTTTAAAAACAGCTTATTTTGTAATGTTTGAATCTCTTGAAATTTATTTACCCAAGCAGATAAGTATTTTCTACTGATTATTTCACAACCTAATCCAACAGGTTATTAATCTGTCTTTAGAATCCAGTGGTTTTTCTTTTAATATCCAGGTAAATTAAAAATTGCTATGGTACACAACCAAATTTGGTAGTTAAACATAATCAGAAAAGAAAATTTAGTTAAATTTATCAAATGAGATCTTAACATTCTAGATCTGAACGAAACAAAGGCATTTTCATCTTGATAGCCCTGTAGCTCATTGGAATAGTCTTTCTTTCTCGTCACCATCTTTTATAATAACATATTTTTAAGTTCTCATTTATTTTTGGTTTTGGATGAGGAAGGTGATGTTTTATAAATTCTCTCCTCCAATACAAAACCTACCCAACAATAATGCTTGGAAAAGTGGTAAATAGTTATCTTGAAGATACTGTTATCAAATGCAAAGATAAACACTCTTCTTCTCTGCTTGGTAGATATGAAATATGCCACATCTGTAGTATTTTAATATGCATCTACTTTAATCATCTTGGAGTTTTTGTAATTTCCCTATGTTCTTGGCTCTCTACACTTGAGATAACAAAATGACTTAATTCCATAGATGAGTTCAGTTATACTAGGTAAGAGATTTTATACAGGAAAACCAATAAAATTATTCTTCAACTTTTATGGTTGTAAAATATTTTAATACAAGACACGAAACAGCTAAGAAAGCTGGTCACATTTTATATATATTAGCATTTTCAAATAATTTGTTTTGGTGTAAGTATGGAGCAAAGAAGGAAAGGAGCTATAACATTCATAAAAATTAAAATACATTTTGGATGATGTTTACATTGAAAATATTTTAAAGAAGTTGGTAGAATTTTTTTAAAAAAAGGTGTAATAGCCAATAAAATATTCAATACACCTATATTTACATGGGTTTATATATAGGAAAACCGATTAAATTATTTTCAACTTTTATAGTTGTAGAATATTTTAATACAGGATACAAAGCAGCTAAGAAAGTACGCCACATTTTACTTATTTTAGCATTTTCAAATAATTTGTTTCGATGTAAGTGCAGGGCAAAGAACGAAAAGAGATGCCACACCTAACATTCATAAAATTAAAGTAACACATTTTGTATGGTGTTTTCATAGGAAACATTTTAAAGAAGTTGGTAGAATTCAACAACAACAAAAAAGGGATGAGTTGTGTTAAATAATAAAATGTTCCATACAAATATGATGTATTACTATGAATTTATGTTATTTTCATGTACTATGTGTGTTTAAAATTAAAAAAGCCCTTGAAGATCCTCTGTGTGTTTATCTTTCCTCATCTTTTACCAAGCTTGCGTTTTGAAATTGAAATACTCTGATATGAAGGTAGAAATCAGAGGTTCCTGGATTTATTAACCGTGTGTCATTGGCAGTGATCTATCTTAACCATTTTTAAACAATTCTGCAGTCTCACACAGAAGGCAGTGTACTGTGATGGAAATAGTGTGGGCTGTGTAACCAGATGGATCCAAGTTTGAATCCTGGTGCTTCCATTTACTAGGTATATTACCTACCATCCATTCAAAAGATATTTGTCAAGCACTCAGTGTATGCCAGGCACAATGCTAAGCTCAGACATGTTACTTGACTCTGTGATCTTCAGTTTCTTCACTTGCAAATCAGGATTTACAATCCCTACTTGGCAGGGTCATTAGGAGGATTGGTGAGATGTATCACAGTGCTTGACACATACAGGCACTCAACAAACATTAGTTCCATTTGCTGCCTCTCCCCGTCCCAGTGAATAACCAGTTCAGTAATATTAAGTTACATGGTAGGTTATCTCTTCTCAGAATTCCAAATAGTCCTACCTTTATTTTGTGTCAATAAATAGGAATACTGGACTAAAACTTACTTTTATACAAATTATGCTGTTGGTTTCTTGTCTGCATATATTTTATTGTTTATTATTTTGAAATGTGAAGACTATGCATGAACACTGTGGGTTGAGTGATGGGTAGATTTTTTTTAATGCAATGAAGTGTTTCCTTAGTTTCTTATATTTTGTATTTTTGTGCATTTATTTGAAACCATGGCTAGAAGTGAGTTGCACACAAGCTACAGCAATCTCCTCCATCACCCAGTTATCACAAGCTGAGGTAGCTTCAAATGAATAATACGTGTTTTACTCTTGCTGCTAACAGATACCACATCAAAAAAATTGAGTACTTTTCATATTAATTTTAATAAAATTATGTTTACATTTTATATGTTTCTATTATACAAGCAATACAAGCTCACTGTAGAAAATTAGTTTTGAAAAAAACAGGAAATTTGAAGGACGGGGAGAAGTATTCAACAGGCACTATTAACGTATTGTTTTCTTCCAACTTTATTTATTTTATTTTATTTTTTTGGTGAGGAAGATTGGCCCTGGGCTAACATCTGTTGCCAATCCTCCTCTTTTTGCTTGAGGAAGATTGTCTCTGAGCTAACAGCTATGCCAGTCTTCCTCTATTTTGTATGTGGGACGCGGCTGCTGCCTGGCTTGATGAGAGGTAAGTCTGTGCCCGGGATCCAAACCTGTGAACCCCAGGCCACCGAAGCAAAGTGTGTGAACGTAACCACTATGCCACTGGGTTGGCTCCCCAACCTTACTTTGAATCATAAATTTTTTGCTTGTTTTCTTCTTTTAACATTGTCTAATCAGTTTTATGTTTTGTTCTTCATATAGTAAACATGGAAATGGTATATATGGACTATTTTTAATGGTTACATAACATCCTATTGTGTGTGTGTGTGTGTGTGTGTGTGTGTGTATAATATGTGTAAACATATATGTTAACCATTGAGCTATTTCCATTTTTGCTACTACACATATGTATTATAGAACACTGCAATGAATATCTTAGTGCATTAAGATTTTTATTTTCAAATTATTTCCTTAAGATAGATTCCATAAAGTAAAATTTCAATAAAAGAATGTGGACACCCTTAAAGCCTTCTATGCAGTTTGCTTCAAATTATTTTTGCATAAAGATTGTGTGCCCCACCAAAAGTCAGTGTATGACAATGCTCATTTCACCTCACTCTCATTAGCACTGGTTAGCCTTATTAAGAATATTTTTTGCAAATTTGTGACACCCAAAATGGCACTCATTATTATTTTAATTTACATTTATTCCATGGTTTGGGAGGCTGGGTACCTACTCATGTTCGTTAAGTGGTTGCTCTTCCTCTTGCGCATTGCCTCTCTACATTCATCATTTGTGTGTGGCCAGCTCAGCACTGAGAGTGCCTGGGTTACAGATACTCATTGTTATTGAGCCTGTCTTGTCAGTCAGTGATGAGTAAAGTTGGTAAAGATGCCATATGAGTTTGTATATTTTTACTGCTCTGTAGATTGGGGATTATGCTTTAGGCTGTCTAAAATAATTTATAATTTACTTTGTACCATATTCAGTATGTGATATTTAATATTAAACATCGTTTAAAAATTTCAGTGCCTCGGCTGTTTAAGGATTCAGTGATCATAATTTCATGGTTGGACACTATCAACTTTGTAAATTATGTATAAAATTTCTTAAACCATTATTAGTCTAATCCGGGCTGCTTTTCATAGGATATAGAAAGCAGAATTATTAAATTTTCAACAGTTTTTGGCCTCGTGAACTAGTGGAGCTTTATGTCAATCATTGTCCAGTAAAAACGCCCTGTATTCTTATTCCTTAGAAAGTATATTCTCCAGAGCTCTGATCATATTTTTTAAGGAAAATTTGAAAAGAACAGGTAGGTGTATAACTTCATGCACAAAAATTAGATTAAGATGGGTCAAAGACTTAAATGAGAAAGGCAGAACTTTAAAACTTTTAGAAGGAAATAGGGAAATGCAAATGAAAACCACATGACAAGGGGCCGACCTGGTGGCGGAGCAGTTAAGTTTGTACGTTCCCCTTCTGTGCCTGGGGTTCACAGGTTTGGATCCCGGACACAGACCTACTCACAGCTCATCAAGCCATGCTGAGGCAGCATCCCGTATAGAAGAGCTACAACTCTACAACTATGATGTACAACTATGTACAGGGACTTTGGGGAGAAAAAAGAAGAAAAAAAGGAAGATTGGCAACAGATGTTAGCTCAGGGCCAAATCTCCCTCAAAAAACAACCAAGAAAAACCACATGACAAAATGTAGAAGTCTGATAATAGTAAGAATTGATGAGAACAGGAAGCAAGAACTCTCATGAAATTGTAGTGGGAGTATCAATTGGTATAGCCACCTTGGAAAATAATTTGTTATTACCTAATAAATTTGAAAGTATGTAGTCCTTGCAACCGGCAATTCCACCCTAAAGAAATGCTTGTACAAATACACCAGGGGAAACAATTACAAGAATGTTCATGGAAATACTCTTTGTTCCTGGGGGGTGGGGAGCTGAAAACAACCTAAAGGGCTAGCAATAGAATGGATAAAATGAAGTACTTCCATACAGTGGAATATTATAGAGGAGCAAAAATGACCTATTCATGCATCAACAGGAATGAATCTCAAATATAATGTTAAGAATAAAAAACTGAGTTATCAAAGGTGGTATGTGTTTATGTGTATGTATATATGTAAATATATTTGCCATTTAGATACAGTCTAAAAGCACATAAAACAACAATATTATTAAGAGATATATGTGTGGCAGAACAATAAAAGCATAGGCATAATTAATACGAAACTTAGGCTGGTGATGACTTCTAAGAGAGAATGCAATCCAGGAGGGACCCTGTGTGCTTCATCGTTCCTGTTGCATCTCTTAACTGGGTGTTTAGTACGTAAGGGTGGTTTTACAATCCTTTAAGATGTACACGTACTTTGTAACATTTAACATCTTATACCCTTCAAAGTAGGACTTTGATACCACACCGGTGGTTCTTAAACCTCAGAGTCTTTCAGCTGCTCCAGGGTGCTTAAACAAGCATTAGGAGTTGTTCTGACAACAGGTCCAGCCAGCCACATGAATTGTCAGATTGAAAATTTTATTGAGCTTCCATTTGGGCAATTTATTACTTAGTTTCTTCAAATGGCAGATGATGGGACAGTGCCTTTATTGAACAGCACAAACTGGGTAGAAAGAGTGATTATTATTTTCTGTTTTGTTTTCTTATTTTAAGGTTTTTTCTATGAAAGTAATTCACATTCTTTAAGGGAACGTTGGAAAATCCTGGATAGTAGTGAAAAGAAAATACATGATCTTTCAGGAGTAGTACAGCTTCTTGAAGATTACCACATCATGGTTCATAGGACTTTGAAGAAAGACCTCATTGATAGAAATTGTATTACAATGCACAGTAATTATTTGATTCTTTTTTGTTAATAAGTCAAGATGTGTAGTATAATGTGGCTTCTTCATGGCCTTATTAAAATAGCCTCCATATGATGAAAATTCGGTTTTTGCAACCCAACACATCAGTGTATTTGGGCCTTTGTATATATCAAACACTCAATGTTCTATAATATATAGGAAAAATACAAACTAAATTTGTTTTTATTTTTTAAAAAGGTCAAGATTTTTGTTAACCAACTTTCAGCAGTACATTGATTAGAACTTCAAATCAGTCTCCCTGTTTCTCTTCAGTTGTGTTAAATTGCTTTTTCATCTCTTCCTGTGGTTAACTACAAAGATTAGGAAAAATATAAAATGTACCTACTTGGTATTAACACACGATCCATAAAGAGATTTTTTTTTTTCAAAAGAGCAAAATTTCTAGCATGGGTTTCAGTAATATTCAATAGGAGACATTGCTTTTCTTTGAAATGCGATCTAAAAAGTATTAATATTTGATATATAATACTCTGTACGCCCTGCAGCTCTTAGAGTCCTTTCTTCATTCTGTTGAAAATGCATCATCTGCCTCCTCTGTGGATACAACGTGCAAATGTCCACAAACACTTTAAAGGCGCTCTCCATTTTCAAAGAGCTTGGAAGTTGGTGGGTAATAATCACCCTGTGATCAATGCCAGGGCACAACAGAAGGAACGCTTGAGCAGACCATGTCATTTCTCATAAGACTTTCTAGTGGAGGTGCTGCTTGATCTGTATCTTAAAGCAAAGGTAGGAACTAACCAACTAATTGGGGCAGCGGCAGGGAGGCGTCTTTCCATGGAGAGGGAGCAGCACGTACAACAGCTCGGCACCACTGAGGCAGGTGGCTCGATCCAGGCACTGCATTTGGGTTCAGTGAAGCCATGTGCGTGTAAGCCGGAGAGAGCAACAATCAGATCGTGCGAGTAGCAGTGTCTAAAGGAAGACACGCCTCTGGAGTGGGAAGACAGTACACAGCCTTTCTCTCCAATCCACTGACCCCCAGGCTCCATTTCTTCATCTATAAATTGGTTAGAACGCCTTCCTCACAGGATTGTGAGGATCAGACAAGCTGTTCCATGTCGAAGTGATTATAGAAGTGCACCGCTGCACAAGGGATCCACTTTAATACTCCCGAAGACATTGAGTCCACTTTGAATTGGTTGTTAACAAAAGGAAGCTACAACACGTATTAATAATCCAAAAGACCAAATAATAAGATCATTTATATTTGACTTAGAATTTTGTTAGAGGAGGTTTTGCAGATACTGACTTCCTTAGTTATGCTTACCTGAGATTAAAATTTATTTGTATCTTTTGACACTTACAGACAAGGGCCTTTATTTTTTAAATTCTATTAAAGAACTACATAATATTCATATACAGGTATTGAGATTATTCAAACAAAGCTGCAAAGCGCCTTCTTGGAATATTCTGGATTGAACCATGACCCAAAAATCTAGGAATTAACATCTGTACAAAATAGCACCTCAGCTACTGGAAAAGAAATAGCCTCTTCACACAGCTTTGCCAGAGAGACCTAAGGAATACAAAGGAGATCTTAACATGAGTAGTTATTTTTTTAACCAGGATGGTGTGGCTGCCACAAAGGTGCACCACCGCTCAGATCTTCCTCCAAGAAAGAACTAACTGTTCAGCTGCAGGATAGTTGACTGACGGCCTCCGACTGCAGCACCTTCCACATCTGTGGTAGCATTCAAGCCAAGGTCACCCTCTTCTCAGGCAGTCCCCAACCAATGACTGAGCATGGTGAGTACCAGGACCTGGGCATTTCTGCCCAGTGCTGGACTTCTCAAACAGGCCAGCTTTTCTTTGGAGCTCCTCACCGAGTGAGCCAGATCTCCCTTGTGGTTGGAGGCTCTCCCTGCTTGCTCCTCCTTTCACAGGTATCAGATCAGCCTCATGCCCTGAATCCCTGCTGGCCCAATCCTGCATCCTCCTCCTCTAACAGCTGATGCCCCTTCCAATATGCCTCTTGCCCTCCTTACTCCATCCATCTCAGCATCTGTTTCCTGGAGAACCTGAACTAACCTAAGCAGATTGCCAGTCCAAATCACAATCAGAGCAAGTTCAGGCTTTTGTTTCAGTCCTCTGGGATGTGTGGAGAGATTCTGCTGTTCCCTGTGTATATGGGGCTTATAAATACAAAAAAACTCACTGACTACAGGAAAACATAGTTTCACTCTTTCACCCATCCTAGTTTTCCATACCACTCAGAGATAGTGTAACCAAAGAAATTCCTCTTTTTAGAACCTTACTGGGGTCCCCAGGGTAATCCCTATGAGGCTTTAACACAGTAGCCATTGTCAGGAGAAGGGACCATATGCCCATGAGATGCCCATCCTTTCTCACAGTTCCAGACCCTCGTCAAATTTCAGAGTTCCCAGAATGGAAAAAAAAGTCCTTTGTGAACAGTAGAGTCCAGGCATTCAAACCACTGAGGCATAGCGAATATACACTGTACACTTCTATGAAGAGTTAAACACTGAAATTTGGTCATAAAATTACTCTAGCCAAGTCCTGTTATTTTAAATGAACAGTTGGGCTTTATTAGACTCTCTTTACAATATTGTAGAAAGCAAGACTATCTGAATCTGAAATATACTTCCTATTTATTCCCCATACTTAATAAAATGTCTTATGGTTTTATAAAAACTGGATTAATTCCATTTAAATAAGTAGGAAGAAATGCCCACTGAAAAACTTATATTGTGCAAAATGTTTATTTTATATATACTTAGTGCCATCTGCTGGCTATAAAATATTATAACATTTGTCATGAAATAACTTACCTACAAAAAGTGTTGAGGAGCTAGTTCATATATTTTAATAGAAAATGGGAGAAATCTAGGGAGAAACAAAGAGAACTTAAGGACATGAGCCACACTTTTTCAGTTGTGATTATCTCCGCAGATAGTAATAGAACAGTAATTCCTAACTCTTCTCTCCCTCACCCACCACATCTCTAGTATTTCTTCCATCTCACTCCCTCCTCCTCTGGTGCCTTAGAAGGTTCTCTGTTTTTACCCCTGCTTCCCTGTCCAGGATCACTGACACTCCCAGCACACTTCTCACTTCAGCATCATTGAACTGCTTGAAATCTCCAGCAGCTCTTTTTCTTGCCTGTTCTCAGACCGTCCCCTCAGTCTACTAAGGTCTTACCTGTCCTCCTCCCACTTCCTCTCCCTGCTCATCCTTCACATCTCTGCTCAGAAGTCCCCTCCTCCTGGAAGCCGGTCCTGACCTCTCCTCAGTGGTCTGTTAATGCCACTCCACCTGCCTTGTTGTCTGATCATGTAAAAATTATCTGTTTACATCTGGGAGTCTCTTTTTGAGCTGTGAGCCACTTCAGTACAGGGTTTGTGTCTTATTTATCTCTGTTTTGCACCCATCACAGTATCTGGCACATAGTGGTGCTCAGTAAATATTGCATGAAGGAATACTGTGGAAAATAACTAGTTAAAGTATAGGAAAATATTAAAGATAGGGTGGTTGGCGATCCTTTTGGGTCATTTTAACTGTTTATTCTCCTCACTATATGGCTAAATTATCCCAAAAATGGATCAATATATTCTTGTAATTATTTTTTAAGTATTCAACACTGTATTGGATGCTCTGGTGATCAAGTTCAAAATATTAGTATATAAATTAAGACCAGGTTTGCATCCCTGCTCTAACACTTAGTAGCTGGGCAATTTATTTAGCATCTTAAAATTTTATCATATGCAAAATGGAGGCATTAAAGGTGTATCCCTCAGAACAGTCATTTGAAGAAAAAATAAGGTAATACATGTAAAGCATATAAAATAGAGTAAGTGACCAGTCGGTTGTTTGTTGTTGTTCTTTTTGTATTGTTCTTGCTAAAATCAGATCAGCACAGAGCAACTGCTGACTGGATGGCATTTCTGTTCTCCATTCAATAATTTGTTTATTCTTTAGGGACTGTCTGTTCCCCCTAGAGTCTATTATCAATATTTTACTCTGCCAATTTGGGAAGCTTCACTATTGTGTTTCTCTGATGAGGGCTAACTCACATCTTTAATTTTAAGAAGTCATTGTGCTGGAAACAGAAAATGCACTCAGCCTCAGTATGCAACTAGAGCTTATCCTGCAAAACAGTGGGTTGCTATAGTGTAGTGGCATCATATGGTTTTAAGTTTTAAAATAACTTAGAATTTACTTAGGTGGTCTTTCCCTCCAGGTATGAAATAAGAAACCCAAGAATCCCAGGCCTCCAGTGTTTGGCTTCTGACAAACTACTCACCAGTGAAGGCAAAGTAAACTGAAAGAAAGAAAGAACAGCTTCTCAACTGGAAAATAATCCAATACCCTTAAGGGAGCTGACGTCTTGTGTACAGATTTTACCTCATGCCACAGCCTCTTTGGATGGAGGATAGAGGAAGGTAGCTGTTTCTGCTTACTCTTAGAGGCAGTTTGTTAATGTCTCTCTAAATACCTGTTTTTGTAGCAAATGCTTTCACCTTGCAACAAACAGAGGCCAAGGTTTGTGGCCTGGTTCTTTACTAAGTGTTCTAGGGCTCTCATTCCTACCTCCCCCTCCAGCTGCCTGGGTCCAGGTGGGTAGAAGGGGAGGGATGGTGAATGAGGGGAAGATGTGGAAGGACAGGAAGGGAGTGGTGGTTGAGGTAGACAACAGATGATAGTTGTCTGGGTTGCCCCATGTTGGAACAGCTTCCCACAACCTCTTGTTCACGTGATTGGGTAGAGCCATGACGTGGACATTGATAGTTAGAAACCTGGGTCATGAGACCAGTCTCTCCAATCATTCACTTCGGTTGAGGATTCAATCTTTCCCATCCAGCTTCTCCACACTCTGCTCCCTGTATTGACCATGGCTTTTACTTACCATGACAGGTGATTTTCTCTGGGCATTATTCTCTCATTACTACCATCACCCAAGAAGAAGCAAACTTAAACTTCAATTTCAGAATATTTCAGCTAAGCCATTTTCTTTTCTTAGATGGTTTATAATAATGGATTCACACACACTCATATGAAATAATATTCTTTATCAAATACTTTCATACATTTAAATCTTCTGACACACACAAAAATCCATACTCATTTCCAATATGTCCACAACCCTCATGAGCCAGAAGCAAGGCCAAAGAGAAGTAGAAAGAGGCATTCAATGAAGAGACTTTTTTCTTTAGAACCCCTCCCTCCTGCAGGAATATTACTACAGTCACTATAGTAAAGGCAAGAAATTTGGCATTATAACAGTTTTCTTTACTGTCTGAGCTGATGGTGACATTAGACATTAGAAGATAAATATGTGTATAGCAAAATAATACAAAGACTTGTTCCAAAGTCAACTATTTTGTTCTCTCCAGATTAGAAAAATAGGCAGGAACGAAATTTCTGCTTCCCCTTATAGGTCTCCACTCTACTGATAAAGACTTCCATTGCAGGATCTACAACATTTTGGTGGCTTTTACTCTCTACTAACCTTCATTTTCCATAAGGGTGCAAAACATACCTTAACAGGAAAGCAATTTCTTTGCACGCCCAAGACCTAGCTCAATGCCCGGCTTCTCACAGGTTCTTGGTCAGTGTTTTCAGAATGAATTTGATTATTCCAACAGGTCCCACATGCCTAGCTTCCTGGGAGAACTGGAAGTGGGCAAATGAGGGCAATCAATGGGGTCTTCAAACTAAAAGAATCAAAGTGACTGAGCACATTACAATATTGCTTTGATGGAACCCGCTCTCTCGTGACGGACACCTATCTTTTCTGTTTGCGACTACTTCTCTCTTGTCTGACCAGAGAACACCTCTCTTGCAGGCAACTCACTGTAGTTTAGATGATCTCTAACGGCCTTTTGGCTCTAAAGAGCCCTGATCTGTGTATGACTCATGCACACTGACATTTTTATTTCAGGGGGAGGAGAAAAGAGAAGCAGTTTAAAACACACGGAAAAGTCAAAATGACTGAAGCTTTCAGATTCAGCTGAGAAATAGGTGAGTGCTGGAGTCCTAGAGAAGTCTATCTCTGTAAGAAATTTTAGGAGATAGATGAGATAGTGAAAATATTTATTGTTGAAAAACGAAAACGAAAATGGGTAGCAAATAGACTGTGTAGCAGCATATGTTCTTAGTCATTGGAAAAGTCAGGAAGTTTCCATTCAATGTTTTTTCAAGGTAGGCACTTCAGAAGCTTAAGTTGGTGGCTTTTTAGTAACGCCCTTAGACCCCAAATTCAATCCAGTTTAACTCCATTAAGTAAGTACTTCTTACATAGCTGGTGATAGAAGGAGCAGTGGTAAAGACAGTGCATTAACCATGATTTTTGTTTTCTGTAGTTTGATGCTTTGACACCTGGGGACTTGCTGACCTAGGAGGGGCCACCCCTCCCAGCGTTTACTAATTCCTAGAGATAATAAAGAACACAAGAACACCTTTCATAGGCAAACTAACCAACCCAGAGCTCATACCCCCAACTGCCTTTCTTCTGTGCTCTCGCATTCTGGGCCATTACCCACCTGCCCTAATCACCCCAGGGCCAGGGACCAGACAACTTGCCCACATTTGCCCCCAACTTCCTCTGCCTCCTGATTGGCATGGTGCTTCCCCATGTGGAGTGGCATTGTGTGCTCCTTCCTCTTAGGAACTGTGAATAAACTTCTTTCTTCATGACAGTCATTTCTGTGTCTGTGTGTCTTACCATACATGGAGGCCGAAATCCAAAACACTGACAACACCAAATGCTGGGGAGGATGTGGAGCAACAGGAACTGTCATTCATCGCTAGTGGGAAAGCAAAATGGTGCAGCTACTTTGGAAGACAGTTTGTCAGTTTCTTACAAAACTCAGCACACTGTATAATACAATCCAGAAGTTGTGCTTCTTGGTATTTATCCAAATGAGATGAAAATTTATGTCCACACAAAAGCCTGCACGTGGATGTTTATAGCAGCTTTATTCATAATTGCCAAAACTTGGAAACAACCAAGATGTCCTTCAGTAGGAGAATGGATAAATAAACAGTGGTACTTTCATACAATGGAATATTATTCAGTGCTAAAAAAGAATGAGCTATCAAACCATGAAAAGACATGGAGGAAACTTAAATGAATGTTACTAGTGGAAGAAGATGACCTGTAAAGGCTGTGTACCATACAATTCCAATCATATGACATTCTGGAAAAGTCAAAACTATGGAAACCATAAAACAATCAATGGTTGCCAGTGGTAAGGATGTGAGGAAGGAGGAAAGACTAGGTGAAGCACAGAGGGTTTTTAGGGCAGTGAAAATACTCTGTATGGTACTATAATGATGGATACATGTCATTATACATTTGTCCAAATTCATAGAATGTACAACAACAAAAGTGAGCCCTAATGTAGAATATGGACTTGGGTGATTATGATGTGTCAGCTTAGGTCCATTGATTGTAACAAATCCCTCTGATGAGGGATGCTGATGATGGAGGAGGCTGTGAATATGTGGAGGCAGGAGGCATACAGGAAATCTCTGTACCTTCCACTCAGTTTTGCTGTGAACCTAAAACTGCTCTAAAAAAATATTTTTTAAATACATGCATATAAAATAACTTGAATCCAGCATTTACAAAGAACTCCTGAAACTCAATAATAAGACAAAAACCCAAATAAAAAACAGGAAAAAAATATCCCGGGTATCCTTAGAACGGGCAGATAGTGGTAACAATCTTAGAGCTGCCCTAAAAACCATGGCAAATTGTCTTCTTGATCCTTTCATCTCTAACAGCAATGGTAATGCTGGGAAAGTATGGGTTTGGGATCAGGCAGACCTGGGTTGGAGGCTTGGTTCTGCTACTTATTAATTACAAGACCTTAGACAATTTAATCCATATCAACATTCATTTAATCATCTATAAAATGAGGACAATACTGCCTATCCCACAGGCTGCTATGGAGATTAAATGCTATATCTATATCTATATCCATATCTATATCTATATCTATATCTATATCTATATATCAGAGAGCCCAATTTAAAGGAAGTGCTTAATAAATAGCTATTTTGTGGTAGCTGCAGTTGATACATTTCTCCTGAGGGAATCATCACCACTTCCATATGCTTCTGATAAAATGAAAAATAGATGTGATGTTTTGAAGATAAAGGAACCAATTGGAATTTGTGAGTGAAGGCATAAAGAAAATACAAAAATAAAGAAATGACATAGAGTTATTTAGGAAGGTAAATTTTAATAATAATATCTTAAAAGTGGTATCACGGCAGTAGAAAATGTGATACAGACTACCTACCAATGAGGATAAATGATTAGGAACTTTCGTTTTCATTGGCCTAGATAATTTGAATACCTACAGGCAAATCTACTGTCTCTTGGTATTTCCATCAGTAAAATGGAAGTAATAATGGCTAATCTTTCGTTTTTAATCAAGGCTTGAAAGGTCAGTCACCTTACTCTCCTCCACCTTCTTGGCAGCCAGCTCCCCTTGATGCCTTCTGTAATGCTTGAATTGTCCTTTCCTTTCCTACTCAGACACACAACCTTTATTGGCTTTGTTTTCACTTTGTACAAGGACAACGGGAGGAACTTCTTACCTTTTACCCCTGTCTCTAGCACTTCCTCCCTTTGCACCATCCTTCCTTTCATCACAGATTAATCTTCTTAAATACTGGTCACTATACATTCAGGCCACATTTCTACTCAGAATTTTCCATCACTTCCCATTCTTCACTGGGCAAACGTCTTTATCTGGCGCTGAAGACCTTCCACAATGCAGTCCCAGCCTACCTTTCTAGTCTCATCTCCCACTGCTTACCTATACAAATTAAATCAGAAGACTCTGCTCTATCTTCTGAGCATGTCCATATTTTGGTCCAAACTATTCTCTCCCTACTTTCTCCAACCTCTCCACTCCCAAAATCCTACCCACATTTGAAGGTCTAGCTCAGATCTTTCCACTTTGAAGCCTTTCTTGACCACTTAATGTGAACTGTCCCCTGAAGCACTGTGATACTTCTTGTTCCACACACAACACATCTGACGTTTTACTAGCTGCACTTTACATTAACGTTATATGATTATCTTATCACTGGGACTAAATCCTCAAAGACCCAAGATCATAATAAGTTCTTAATATTGCCTATGCTTTTGCCCATTGGGGACCCATTTCTACACAAAGGAAGATGACAGACACTGTTGGCCAGAACACAGAGCAGTGAAATGAAACACAAAGACCACCCCGTGGGGAATGTCTATTCTATTAGTTTGCTAGGACTGCCATAACAAAGTACCACAGACTGGGTGGTCTAAAGAGAAAGTTATTTTCTCATGGTTCTGGAGGCTAAAAGTCTGAGGTCAAGGTGTTGGCAAGGTTGATATCTTCTGAGGCCTCTCTCCTTGGCTTGCAGATGGCCATCTTATACCTTTGTCTTCACATGGTTTTCCCTCTGTGTGTTTTTGCATCCTAATCTCTTCTTATACAAGGAATCATATTGGAATAGGGACCACCTCTAATGACCTCATTTTATCTTAATCACCTCTTTAAAGGCCCTGTCTCCAAATACAGTCACATTCTGAGGTAATGGGGGTTAGGGCTTCAACATATGAATTTGGGGGGGGGGCACAATTCAACCCATACGTCTACTTAACAGCATATGTTTTATAAAGAAGCAGAAGAAGGAAAGTGAGAAGAAGAGGAAGGAGGAGAAGGAGAAGAAGGAGAAAGAGAAGAAGGAGAAGAAGAATGAGGAGAAGAAGAAAGGAAGGAAGGAAGACAAGGAGAAGAAAGGAAAAGGAGACACGCCTGTTAGCAATGCACATGACAAATATTTTTCTTTAAAACTTAAATTTGATAACTTTGCAGTAATTAAAAATAGTTTTGACACAAAGAATGTCATCTGGCTTAGACCTGCATGGGACATGAACAACACAAAGCACGCAGAAGAGAAGGAGATGAGCAATCCTTACTTGAAAAGGACCACCCTCTCCTTTGATTGGGAAAGGAGATGAGAACATAATGCCTATAGTTTGTTGCAAGTACTTTTGCTTGCTATATAATGAACTTTATAAACTTCTTTTTCTATAATATGTGTCTGATCATTGTTAACATCTTTATTATCTTCATAAAGTGGATTTAAAGAGCCTGTCTGGTGTTATAGATGGATGACTCCATCCTACTAACGCTATCATGATTCTAGTGCCTGGGCAAGGAGCCTTGCTCTTGAGATTCAGTGTAAGGTTCATCGTTATCTAGTCTCTGTCTGATGCTTCAGGCGGCAGTACCACTGAAGTCTTTTCCATCTCAGAGAGTAAACATGAACTAACTCAGATCCAAAGACAACAAAAACTTTATCATTGGTTATGTCCACAAAACCACTGACCATTGTTTTAATAGTGTGGATATCTGTTCTGGACACAAGGAGATCATCAGTTAAGTAGAGAAAAACAGAACAACCTACTTTAGAGTATCTAAACCATTCATTCCACTATTTTAGTAGATAAGATGCATAACAATCAACGTCTAGTCATTTGCTGAATATTACAAGATATTATAATTTACCTTTGAGTGAAGCTGTACTCGCAGAATTTATATGGTACAATTTTGTTCTCTTATGTGAATAAATTATAGGCTCAGGAAATAAAGGGACAGGTCAGGCAGAGAAAAAGCAGGAAAAGTAATTCAAGTAGGACCAGTAATCCATGGATGCCCATCAAGTTTAGGTGAAAGTAAAGAATAAATCTGAATGTGAGAGTTGGGCCAAGGAGTGACTCTTTTATCCATGGCCTCAGTGATGTGTGATTAAAGAAAGAAGAGTCTGGAGAAGACTGGAAATGGGCTAACAGTGATGAAGGAAATGGACAGGCAGATACTACTAAAATAATAATAATAATAAACTCTCATTTATAGGCCTCCTCAGTGCTGGGCACTTTATACATCATCTATTTAATTTTTAGAACAACTTAGTAATGTCATCTTACAGATGAGAAAACTGGGTCTCAGAGATGTCAAGTGCCTTCCTAAGATCCCCCAAATAGAAAGGGACAAGGCTGGAAATTAGATTGAGCTCTGTCTGATCTACCGATACAATCAAACAAACACCAAGCTGCCCTAGCTGGAAGTCATTTATCTACGGGGGAGACAGAATTGGAGGTCTAGAAAGTAAGGGTCCCTGGAGTTGCCAATTTTTATTGGGGCCAGGTGGTGGAGGAAATGAAGGACAAGGAAGAGCTGGCTGAAAATAAAGGCGCTGGCCCCTCTACAAGGGAAAAACAAGACAGTAACACTGTAGGTAAAGAACTTGGGTCCCAAAGGTCATCTCAAGAATTGTCTCAAAAATTACTGACCAAGCAAAATACTCAGCTCTTTTCATCCCAAATCTTCTTAGGATTGGCGTCGGCCTGGGAGCGCAGGGCAGAGCTGAACTCGGGGAAGACTGAACCACTCTCCACTGGTGCAACAGTGGAGAGGGAAAGGGAAGCAGGCAAACAGGTCATTATGTAAACCCAGGAGCTCCAGCCCAGGGTGGGATTCTGTTCTTTCTATTCCCACAATAAGGTATTTAGTGGGGAGCTGCAGAGACATCCATTGAGTTCCACCACTGACCACCCTGCAGCGGGCTGCCTGGCAAGCCTGAGGGGATCCCTCCTCCTCTTGAGGAAGTTCAGGGTTCTGCTGCTCATTCCATGGGGATTCCCTGCTGGCTCCGCTCATGCGTTAGGTTCTGCATTAAGCAGAAGTCTATGGTACAGACTTTAAAGCATTTCCTGTTTGCTTGTTTACTGGCACCCATTTGCTGGAATTTAAAATTCTCTGGAGGAAATAAAATTCCCATGTGAGGCAGTTTTGTGACAGTGTGAGGTGTGTGTGAGAGATTCAGTGTAGCTCCTGAGGGTGCAGAGCTGTTCCCAGCTATATGATGAACGTCGCATTCAGACAGACAGCGCAGGCGCTCAATTTAGAACATGTGGGTGAATGACTGATGTGACATCTTGCTGAAACCTCTTGGATGCAAAGTTCCCTAAGTACGTAAAAGCTTTGGAAAATAACATGAAATTGCCTTGACTGCACTCTGCTGCACACAGCAGCAGAATGTAAATGCTTTTTTTTTTTTTTTTTTAACTAAAAAGCATTTTTAAGGTTTTGCTCCACAATAGGATGGAAATGATATGGCAGTGCGGGAGCACAGTGATGTCAGTGAAGTGTGGCTCACCATGCATTTGGTTGTTAATGCAGTCAGAGACACAGAGGAAGTCAGAAAACCTATTCTTAAATGATGTCTTAATGCAAAAGTAAAAACGAGTGACTTGTAGATGTATATTGAGCTGTCTGCTCTGCAGCAGAGAGAAACTGAGATCAGAACAGCCACTGTGAGTCTGGGTTCACTGAGAGTCTCTATTTCAATTTCTTCAAGGTGATTAACAACTTTCGGTTGAATAGGAAGACACCTGGCTTCCCCATGCTTTAGTTGACCTGTCCTGAAGTAGAGAAGGTTCTGTGTGACCACTCCCGCCAGCTCGAGGACGCTGATGCTTGTGAAATGTTGACCCTCTCTCAGGGATGAGAGGGTTGGGATTACAAGATAGTTTTCAGAGATGTGGGACATATTATTATCCAACATGTTTAGCAAGACATGAAAAATGCTGTCACTCATGCCAAGAATCTGAAAGGTCAATTTCAAGGCAAGATCAGACAATTAAAAAAAAAATGATCACATTCCTGCTGTGTGTCAGAAACTGGAAGGAGGTCAGAGGCAGCAGTAAATTCTCTGCCCTCAAGGAATCTCAAGGAGGAAACAGACATATATAACAACAATTACACTAAGTATTACAGGTAATGGTGGTTGTGGTAGTAAGTTATGTTTCCAGAATGTGAACATAAAAATGGGTCCCTGGATCTTTATGATTCATGAGAGGTCGAAGCTACCAATATGCAAATGCGTTGCAGGTAGACTAAGAGACAACGCTCCTCTGACAAAGCTCTCGGCACCTCTGCCAGAAAAACAGACGTTAGATTCCCACAAAGTGTCTGAAATTCCCACATATCCAGCATGCATTCACAAAAGCCTTCCCAAAGAGGGAAGGACAGGGAGATGCAAGCTGTATACAGAATTCAATAATTATTCGGTGACAAATATTACTGAGCCAGCCATTGCTGGCCCAATAAGCCCTCTACAGCCTGTCTCTCTCTCATCAATTATAGCTGAAAACCAATACAAAAAACCCCACTCCGTAAGGAACCTGAAAAGTAAAAACAATACAAGGTGAGTTGTGAAGTAAAAAATTGAAGAAAAACCAGTATTGGGGTGAGTATCTTGGCTTATCTTTCCTCTTTTATGTCACAGCTTTGACCCGAAAGTGCCCCAGTTATGGATCTGTGTGCCGCAGGCACAGCCAGCAGATCTCTGAGAGAAACCTCCCTTTTTTGACCAGAGCAGGAAAGGGAGCTCCTGCGAGCTGAAAAGTGTGGGACACATCTTAATATCTTCCCTCTTTTTTTTCTCCCACCTCTAACACAGAGTGGTCCCTATCTAGAACTTCACGGCAGTGGCTGTGCCATGAGCCTAAAGCACCGAGAAAAACCTAGTCTCTCTGGTCAGACAATCTGGCAAAAGGGTTCCCTGTGGTCTAAGGAGTATAGAAGAAATCCCCATCATTGTTCTCTCCACGTTGCCCTGAATGCAGGGCCAATCACATGGAATTGCATTGCAGAGTGGTCCAAATAAATTCCAAGAGGAACCCATCTTTCTGGCGAGAGGAACCTGGTACAGGCGACCCTGGGATCTGGAGAGCATGAGGGAAATCCTGGGGAGGTCAGACCTGGAGAAGGGATGCTCTAATTCTATGTACAAAACAGCCAAGTTCTGGGCAAGTGACCAAGCTACACATGCATGAAACAGACCCCGGGCAACACAGTGACCACTGGGAGACCTGACCTGGTAGTGAATCCTCTCTTCCACTGATCCACAGGACTTGTGATCTGTGCCTAACTAGGTTGATTAGCTGCTGAAACAAACGAAAAATCAACATTCTCTGGATTTTTTTTTTTGAGCAAAAAAATTCCAACAATCTCCAGAGGATTTTAATAGGACCTAGAGTCTGACAACATAACATCAAATTGTTTAGAATACAATCGAAACTTAGTTAAACAAAGAACCAGGAAAATGTGATCAGTTCTCAGGGAAAAGCTATCAACAGATGGCAATCCACTTCAAAACATCAAAATGAACATTCTTTTAAAGTGCCTATATAGGCCATGTTCTGGGCCATTTAATAAATCTTAAAATTTTTTTTAAATAATTGAAAGCATACCAAGTATGTTGACAGTCATAAGTATGAATGACCATAACAGAATTAAAGGAAAAAAATCAAAAATAGAAAGATATCTGGAAAATACCCAAACATTTGGAAATTAAACAACACAATTCTAAATAGCCCATTGGTCAAAGAAGTTTCGAGGGAAATAAGAAAATATTTTTAAATGAATAACAATGAAAATACCTATTATATTTTTAAATGAATATGTTTAATATTCATTTAAAAATATTTAAAAATTTCATTTTTAAAATGATTTAAAAATTTTTTTAATAAAAATCATTAAAAAAATAAAATCATTTAAAAAAATGATTTAAAAAATAAAATTAAAAAAATAAAATCATTTAAAAAAATAAAAATCATTTAAAAATAATATTTTTAAATGAATAACAATGAAAATACCTATTATAACAATTGTAGGAAGTGCTTAGAAAAAAATTATAGCATTAAATGTGTATATTAAATATAATGTGTATATTAAAAAGAAAGTCTCACACTGAGAAACTAGAAAAGACACTAAATCCAAAACAAGCAGAAGGAAGGAAATAATAAAGATAAGAGCAAAAAATCAATGAAAGTGAAACCGAAAAACAATAGACAAAGTCAATGGAAATATCAATAAAATGGATAAAGCTCTAGCGCAACTAACCGAGAGAGAGAGAGAGAGAGAGAGAGAGAGAGAGAGAGAGAGAGAGAGAGAGAGAGAGAGAGAGAGAGAGAGAGAGGGAGAGAGAGAGAGAGAGGAAAAAACCACCAGTCTCAGGAATGAACGAGTAGATTTCACCAGGAAGGCCACCAGGGGTCCCACATCCTCGGGGAAACTAGGCCCCTTGGAGAAACTGGAGGTTCATTAGAGGTGATTGTCAGGACCTTGGACCTCATCAGGATGAAGGGACACACGCAAGGAGGGGCTGTGGACAGTTACTGCAGACCCCAGAATGGTGCCAGAGTACCGAACGGGTGGAGCCTGGGCCCAAGGCCAGCTTACAGGCCGTGTGGGAGGAACATGGTGGCAGAACTTGTGGCACTGAGTCATGCTCAGGCTAGCTCTTGAGGGTGTTCTAGTAACTCTCATGACACTGAGAGGTGTGACCATTTATGAGCAAAGATTCACTCAGGGAACAGAAAGACAGAGAGTCTCTGGGAAGCATGGGCTTTTGATTCAACGAGAGTTGGGGTTGAGGCCTGGGCAGAGTAAGCTCCTGTCACCCTCTCTGTAAAAGGGGAATCCTAGTACAGCTGGGAGAGGAAGCGGCTGGACACCATGCCTGGCATTTAGTAGGTACTCACTGCATACCGGTTTCTTTCCATTCCCCGGAGAGGCCAGGCTACCCAAGGGCATTTGTAAGAATTGTCACCTTGGGGAAGAAAGAGCCAAGTCTCGGCAGGAGCTGGTAAAAACCTGTGGCAGCCACAGTAGCCAGTCTCTCGAGGGGGACGGAGATGCAGGAGGGGCGCACCATAGAACAGCCCTGAAGCAGGGGCACCTGAGCCTAAGAGACCAGCAGACTGAGGGGTGGACCTGCAGCAGCCTGTTTGCGCAGGCAGCAGAGCCTCCTGGAGGAGGACGCAGGCTGGCCCTCGGTGGGGCTGGCTCTTTCCAGGGAGCTGAAGGGACCCCCAGGAAAGAAGACCTCCCAAGAAAAGAGGTTGGGGAGCAACGAGCTGGACCGGATAACAAAGCCTTCACAGCTGAAGAGAGTGGAGATTCCAAGTTCAGGGTGAAGGCAGTTCCTCACCCTGTCCGGCCCAGCCCCTGGGATGCAGGCTCTTGTCTGTTGCCTAGGGAGAGGAAACACGATCTATTTTCTTAGTCATTTTGTCTGTGAATTCTAACACAGGAGCTCACAAGCACCTGCTTGACATTCCTCCCACACCTGGTAACAGAGAACTGCTCCTTCCCTCCCACACTCCATTGTCACAGGCCACACGACAGCTTTGTTCTCAGGACATCAGAGCAGTGGGTGGCAGAGAGGCTGTACTCCCCAGCAAGGTAGCTTCCTAGGCCGTGACAGCCGAAGACGGCATTCTGGTGACAGGCAGGGCACAGGCAGGCCTGCAGGGCAGCAAGCTAGTTCTTGCACACCTGAGAGACCCCCTCCAGAGAGGCCCAGAAATACTGGTATAGAATTTACAGGGGGAGGAGGTGTGAAGCTCCTGCAGGTGTGAGCCGTGCCAAGCAGTCAGCAAAAGGTAAATGGTCCTGTTAACTTGACCTCATTTGTATCCACCTGGTGGGGAAGCCTTGGAAAGATAAGGCAAGAATAGTCATGCTCTGTAATTACCATCTACTTACCCAGCAGCTATCATGGGCCAGGCACTATGCTTAATATTCTAAACATATTATTCACTGCTTATCACAGCCCCTAACCCTCCCACTCCTTCTGCCCTCTCCCCTCTTCCTCCTCCTTTACTGTACAGGAATACCTTGATTAAAGGAAACCTAGAAAGCAGAAACACAAATTTGGCAATGAATCTTTTAATTGGGCTTTGATTTTTATAGCAGGCAAAAATAAGCTGGTTCTCATTTTTTAAAAAATATATTTAATAAAATCAATACTTGGTAAATATTTGTTGATTTAATTCATGAAACATGTGGATGTTAAATGAAAATGCATCAAATATACCCCAGAAATGAAAAAGATGACTTATTTTCACTTAGCGCACAATACCCCAGCACTCCTATGCCCCAGGGAGCACCATTCCCACAGTTTTCTAGGCAAATGCCCCCCCCAATACAGGACCACCCCAGGATGCTAGTGAGTGCTGGCTGCCCACCAGCTTTGAGTTCATTACGAGTAAAAATGATTTTTATGTATTTTAACCAATTTATTTGGAAGAAGCAGATGAAAATTTACAATTTTAACAGAATGTTTACCTTAGAACAGAAGCTAGATGAAAAGATCAGCTGGGGCCCAGAATGCACATATTTTTCCTGTAGATCCAGCCAAATGTGAGACCAGGGACTGGGCGTAATTCATCAGAGCTAAGCAACACTCTGCAGGCAGGTCGTATGGCACCCACCTACCTTTGTAACACTGTCTGCCTTCAGTTGCAAACACAGCCAACCAACTCATCAGAGAAGGACAGGAAAGAAAGCCAAGGCTGGCAGCAGGCTGGGCACCCCCAGTGCCAGAAGCCACCTGCACACAGCATGGTGCAGAGGAATAGCCAGAGTGCCCTGGAGCCAATTCCTTCTAGAAACCAGCAGTGGGGGGGCTTATCCACCCTACCCACCTCCAGCAAGGAGGAGCTGCCAAGAGGATGAGGTGGAAGGAGGAGGCCCAGACTATAGAGGGCTTGGGCTGTACCTTATTCTTCTCTGGTCCCCGGGCCCACAGCTGTCAGGTTAATACTGCACTGAGTGAAATGAACTGATTCTAGCCCCAGCTCCCCTGGGAATTTCCTGAGTGATCTCAGTGAGTTACTTCCCTTGGAGCCTGCTGCACAACAAACCACTCTAAACTTAGTGCATAAAACAAGAATGAGCATTTATTATCTTTTACTGTTTGGGGATTGATGGGGGCCTAGCTAGCAGTTTTTGGTCCTTCTGCAATTACGGTCACACAGCGGCTGGGCTAGAGTTTTCTTGAAGGCCTTTTTATTCATCTAACTGGTGCCTTGTCTGGGGAATCCTAAATAGCTGGAGGCTGGAACATCTGGGACTCCTCCGGCACCTCTCCCTATCACAGTGTGGTCTCTCCATGTGGACTCTCCAGTGTGGTGCTTCAGGGCAGCCAGACTTCTTACACAAAGGCCCAGGCTCTAAGGGTGCTTGTCCCAGGGGAGAGGCGAGTGGAATTCAATTGCCTTTTGTGACCCAGCCTCACAGGTCACACGGTGTCGCCTCCAGAACACTGTTTTTTGGAGGCAGTGAAAGTCCTGCCCGTGTTCCAGGGGAGGTGATATAGATCCCGCTTCTTGGTGGGAAGAGTGTCAAAGAATTTACAGATATGCTCTGAAACCTCCACAGAGCCTCAGTTTCTCCATATGTTAAATGGGGATAATAATACTTGGGTTTTGATAAATGGGGCTATGCAGATGAACTCACGTGGTGAAAGTTAAGGTGCTGCCCAAACATAAGAGATGGACAATTATAAAAAGCTGTCTGGTGTTGCTAATTCTCAAACTGGACCATATTATAATATTTCAGAAGCTGAAAAGCAAACACAGTTTTCTCATTGACATTCTTCTCTTCAATAAATATGTCACCTGAGCTGTAAGAATATAATTTCCCCCAAAGGATCAATAATAAAACCATTTTGAATGAAAGAGAAATATAGCCTGTAAGCATTTTTGCTTTCTTCCTGAATTTACCCTTGATCAAAATAAGGTTGCCCACCACTGCTATGCATCTTGTTACCCCCACTGCCAAACTCAGTGTCTTGCAAATGTTGCTGCATATGAATGTTTATAGTGGAAAGAATTTGAAAACAAAAATGAGTTGTCATGGGCCTATTTGTCATTAAATACAATTGTCATTTTTACTCTGTGTGTAGAAATAAGGTAAGTAAAAATTTGTCCTGCGCCCACTTCTATTGTCATACTAATAACAGTTATACTTATTTATTAGTTAGAACTCTTGGTTGTGAGCACTAAAATAAAAATGTGAGCAGGCTTAACAGAAAAGAGAACTTCAGGATATCTCAAGCCGGGCAGTGATGGAACATGACCAGACCTCAGGAAGGGTCTCCATCCAACAACTGGTGGGAAGTAGGTTTGTCCAGGATTTATTCACTCCTCTGTTCTTTCTCTCTGTCTCTCTCTCTCAATCTGTCTCTCTCTTTCTCTCCCAACTCTGCTTCTCACTGTGTCTGCTGCATTCCACTCTTTCCACAGACTAACTATTTCTACTTCTCAGCTTACATGACAAGCAGAAGGTGGCTGCTCCATCATTTCCTATTTTGAGTCTTTCATTCAGCAGACTTGCCCAAACTAAATTAGACCTCTTAGTTACAGGCTCAAATTCTTGGGAGAGATGATACGCTTGGCCCTGCGTGGATCAACGTCCATTCATCTAGGGTGAATGATCAAGTGACAAGAGTATAGCAGCAGGCTTCTGGGTGCAGGGAAAATCACATTATAACAGCTGCAGGCTCCGGGGTGGAGAAGGGGAAAGGGGAGGATGAGGGGAGGGGACGACTGGTGGGGAGGAGCTAAGGGATTTCTTTTGAAATGGAAGGACGCTCTTGAGGGTAGCTGCTACAATTCATTCACTGACCTTTTCCTGCTTTACTAGACTTAAGGGCAGGACTGTGTTTCATTTACCTGTACTGTCAATATCAGGCACACTGCCACACCCATAGTAAGTACTCAGTGCATGCTGGATTTATGAATGAAAGTTTTTACATCACGTTTCTTAAATGACAAAACCATCCAGAACTTTGGTCACGGGTACAGACCTTGTGATACAGTCATGTGCTGCATAACAACACTTCAGTCAACAATGGACCGCATATATGACGGTGGTCCCGGAAGATTAGTACCACAGAGCCTACATGTGTAGTAGGCTATATTATCTAGGTTGTGTAAGTGCACTCTATGATGTTCGCACAACAACGAAATCATCCAATGACGCATTTCTCAGAACATATCCCTGGTGTTAAGGGACACATGATTGTCACTCTACACTAAATGGGGCTCTCTCTTTCAAGTTCATCTTGATAATTTGAAATGTAACCAAAAGGCACATTTCAATGTTTAAAAGCAAACTTCTCCAATATAATTTCTTCGCTTTAATGAAATGTCACAAAATACATTTTAAGTGCAATTCTTATTACTTGGAAAGAATGGCAAAAAGAGCACATAATTAGACCAAGGGAAGTCTGAGGCCATATCATTTGGATATATACAGATGCCTTAGGCTTATAACCTAAATACTACTAAATCAACTGAATGCAAGCACTGTATGTTTTAGAGTCTGTGAATCAAATATACATTGGGGTTCCACAGAATCTATTCATTTGAAATGAAAAAGAAAACTCTTTGGGGTGGATTGTTGGGAGACTGAAGGCAGGAGGAAAGCATGCAGTGAAAATCCAGTAATCTGAGCTGGTCCTTTGTACAGGGTATCAAGATGATACAGCAGGCTCATTTTAATAAAGTACTACAGGTGTTTTGAGTTAGAAGGGACTTAGGGAATCATTTCATCCTCTCACAGTAACATTAAGTGACTTACCAAAGTCGCCTAGTTGACCTGGAGTGTCAAGGGACCAAAACCGCCAAGTGGAAGCATGCAGATGTCCTGGGAGAAGTGGCTCATTCCTCCCCCATGGCCTGTCATTTGCTGTTTCAAAGGGGAGAATTCTCAGCCAGAGTCATTTAATCTTATGCAATAAATGCTGTGGCTTCTGGGACTTCTGTCCTGTGGTCTTGGCAGGCAGCAGGATGCCCCGAAGCTTATCTCTGCTGGCTCAACTGCCACATTGTGATATATTAGCTCCTCCGCCAGCTACTTTTCTTGTCCACTTTTTGAGAAAGGCGCTAATCTGAGAGAACTGACACAAACTGCTGATGTCCAGCTTTATGCATCTTTCAGCTACCTTTTCCGACTCAGTCACATAAATCTCTTTCCACTTAGGTCTGTTCCCCAGGTCTATTTTCCACAATGGTGGTGTTGCAACCCGCTGGGGTGTTGCAATGGGCCGTCAGCGGTGGTGCAACTCATTTGTTACTAACAATAGAGTTCCACAGTCTGCAAGCGACTTACTTTTCAATATATAAATTAAAGAGAACTCAACTTAATCCCTCAGTTGCCCTGAACATACTTTCTCATGAAAGCCCGTAATTGTTGGATGGCTTTATAGCCTTTATTTTCAAGGAGGCAATTTTCAGCTCTTAAGGAAAACCACAACTCACAGTGTCTGTCTTTTATGAATGTTCCACCTCACAAGACAGTATGCAGTCAAGGGTCAGGCAGAGTGGCCCCATCTGGGTTCATCTCCCAGCTCCATCTCTAACTAGCTGTCTGACCTGGAGCTAGTTACTCAGCCTCTCTGTGTTTTTCCCCCTGTAAATTGGGGATAATAAAAGTATGTACCTTGTAGGTTGTTGTGAGGATTAAATAATGTGTATGAAAGACATAACAGTGCCCGGAACCTGGTAAAGGCTAGTTTTATAGTAGCAATTCATATTTGTTATTATGAGGCTTTTCCTTTTCTGAGTGGTTTCCTTGATGTTTTACCAGTCATTTTGTCTTTGGGCATAAAGAACAAATGCATCGTTACTGCATTGAATCATGCCTGCACATAAATACATAGGGCGCCTCGGCCTGGATTTCTTTTGTTTTCAAGATAGTTAAAATTCCATGGCCCTCTTCCTTAGCTGGCTCCAGAAATGTGTCTCGGGCTTGGGTAGCTCCAGGAAAAATGGGCTTTGGCACAAGGAGCTTTTCTCCAAAATATTTCATGACTCTCTTCACTGGCTCCTCACACTTGCACCTTGATTCATTTCTCCCTCCTGACATCCATCATTTTCAGGCTCTTTCTGTTTCTGGCCAGTCCAGGCAGAGGGGGGAAGGGGAGATTGCTGCTCAGGTTTTCTGAGCTGTAGCCAAGCTGGGTCTGGGCTGAGAGAAAGGAGCAGGAGTCGGAGAGGCGAATCCCTGGCATTCCAGGTTGAAGTTCCAAACTCTTTTCCAGCCAATGCTGTGTCCTACTGCGCACTGTGGGTTAAAGTAGCATTTGTGACCCAGTCTAAGTGTTGGAGAGGCTACAAATGAGGGACTCAAATAGAGACCAGTGCCATGGACACAGGTCTGCCGTTGATGTGTGAAAGGCACTTCTGCCTTTTGATCAGACTGACATCCTGCATTCCTTGTTCCCTCATTGTTTTTTCCTTTTATTGTAAAGATAAACTAATACATATTAAAAATCTATCATATAGGCAAGGAATAAGAATAGAGATCATTTCTTCTTTTCCTAAAGTTGTGGGTCTCAGCCTCATCATTTGGCGGGGTCACCTGGGGAGCTTCTAAAAGGTCCAGATGCCCTCCCTTTCTGACTTCCTTGGTCTGGGTGAGGTCTAGGCATCAGTATTTATTAAAGGATCCCAGATAATGTTAGTGTCACCAGAGCTCCAGGGGTGAGACCTGGCGGGCCTGTGGGGACCCCTCCCACCTCCTTTCCCCCACTTCAGATTCCAAGAAAAGGGTCAGGTGACACCAAAGATGCTTCCCACAGAGCCCAAAATAACATATCTGTGTAACATTTTCACAAGTTTTATAAATAGTACATGGCCTATTGTTACCTACCTCATTTTCTTGGCAGTATTTTCAGGACTTGTTTCCAAGATCCATCTTAAACTACTAAAGAAGAATGATTGTGGACATTCAATAGCTATTAATCCAAAATCTGACTCCAAAAAGAAGGATGAAGGCTAAACTTTGTGAAAATGTATCTCTATTGCATTTTCCATTTTTTTTCTACAGACAAAATTTGTTTGCTTTTCCTGAATGTCTCCTTCACAAATGTACAGATTATGAGATATTAATAATAGAGCGAATTGAGAACATATTTATTTGCCTTCAAAAAAATGCAAAATGGAAGCAAAAGAAAGAATCTTACTTTACTGAGTGAGCTCCCAACACTCAGAACTAATCCATTTGGAGTGACTGAGTCTTTTTTTTTTTTTTTTTACCATTTTTTTAATTGATGTCTTAATAGTTTATAACACTGTGGGGTTTTAGTTGTACATTTTTGTTTGTCCGTCACCTTGTGGATGTAACCCTTCACCCCTTGTGCCCCCCCCACCCCCCTTCCCCTTGGTAACCACCAATCAGTTCTCTCTGTCCGTGTGTTCACTTATATTCCACATATGAGTTAGTTCATGCAGTGTCTGTCCTTCTCTCTCTGGCTTATTTCACTTAACATAATACCCTCTAGGTCCTTCCATGTTGTTGCAAGTGGGACAATTGTGTCTTTTCTTATGGCTGAGTAGTATTCCATTGTATGTATATACCACATCTTCTTTAACCAATCATCAGTGGAGTGACTGAGTCTTAAACCACCATCCAGGCCAGGTTTTGCAATGTGGTCAGGCATCTCCTGACTGGAAAGGCAGGCTACCCATGGCCTCATCCCAAACTCCTCACTCTCTGGGGACAGGGGCCAATAATCTGCATCTTAACAAGCTTCCTAGATATTTTGCTTGACTTTATTTTTTAAAGCAGCAATGCTACCTTTAAAATAAAATTGAACATGGAATCCCAGGAAATAAACTGGTGAGGGTGGATTTCCTCTAGTTGAGTGAAGTAGTGATGAGGCAGGCTTGGGGTTCAGCAGGTGGCCTGTTCCAGGGTTTCAGGGAAGCTTCCCTGAGGCACCACCCCCAGCTGCTTCAGGGACTCCTAACATCAGTGTTGTCCCTGCCTCTGTGCTTCCATTGAACCGTCCATCCCCTAAATTCTCCCCTTCCTTCTCTCCGCTTTCTCTCCTTTCCAAGGACTGTCCTTGTTAAGGTCCTCTGTCCTCTTCTTGTCTCACCATACTCCTTCTTTCTCAACCATCATATTCCCTCAGTGGCTTTCGAAATACATACATTTGTCCAAATAGTCATAAAAGAAAAGAAATTTAGAACACGTAAGGTTGTAGTAAGGCAAACTCTTTTTTTTAACATTTGCATTTAACTTGCCGAATTGTAGAGTTTTTAACTTCCTGCCGTCCTCATTTCATTGTGCATCTACTCTGGCTGGCGTGGGATTCAAGCATGCCCGAGCATTGTTCTAGTTGTCCAGGACTGCTGTTGAGGGCTGATCTTGTGTTATGTGGTTCTCTGTGTTACATCAAATAAATCGTGTCAGATTCTCCATGCAGGTCTAATTCCGATAAAAAAAATAATTTTGCAGATTAGAACTTTGAAGCTGACAACGAAGGAGTTGTGTGCCCTGTAGGGAACTTCTTCAAGCCTTAGTTGTGTTTGTTTCATCGTGGGAGATAAGGAAAGAAGAACAGACATCTAGTCTGTGTGTGAATTGCATGTGCTGTGAAAAGCTGCCAAAGGAACCGCAGAGTGGGCAACGCCAACTTGCTTACAAGGCTGTTTTATATCCAAGTGACTAAACTCTGCACAAAGCAAGACACAGCACTTGGGCCAATCACTGGGTGGGTTGTTGTGACATCTATTCGGGGGAATCTAGAGCCCCAACTTAACCCTCTCTGACTTTCACACTTTGAACAAGTGAGTATCAAGTGAGACTCAGTGTCAAGAAAAGCACTGGCCCTAAAGCCTCAGTAACATCATTGAACCCCCCCCCCCCCAGTTACCCCCATCCTGAGTTGGAAACTCCTCAAATATGGATGGAAGTCCATGGAATGTGCAGTCATAGGACCAAAGATAGAATTTTGGTCCATGTGTTCAGTCATTGCCACTTCTTGTTCCTTTGTCTGCTACACACAACAGAGGCCATTTTGGGCAGATCAGAAAGGATTGGGATAAGTTCTTTTCTTCTGTCCCCCAATTCTCTCATTAACTCAGGGTCAGTGGCAAGTGGGTTTCAATTCCTCCCGAGACTGCACAGAATCCATACCTATTGCCTCCCAAAGCTTCCAGGAACCCAGCATGGTGAACACTGATCCTCAAGCAAGGTGCCAAGGCTACTGCACTAGTTCATTGCACCTTGCAGTTCAGCTCCTGCTAAAGCAGCTTTGACTCTAGACACAATATTAATTGGCTGGATGCAAAATCAGACACTGGAACCCATGTCAGTTAGTTTTCTCTGAAGAGCTAAAGATTCCTTACCTGTTACTCCTCCCTAACCCGTTGCCTGGGACAAAATGGGCATTGCAGCAACATGGAGCTTCTTTGCAGGCAGAAGTAAGGAATTTGCTCACTCCAGCATTGCTGGGCATTGTGGGCTTCAGGTCATCTTGAGATGGCAAAGGATCGTCTCCAGGTATTCTCTTAATGTTAGTTTCTGAAAACAAACCAGGATTAGTGGCATGAGCTGAAGTGAGTTGAATTAATAGCTGCTTGGTAAGTGAAACAACTAAATCTCTTAGTTTTTAAATATATCTGCAAAATTAATCCAAAATAATTATAGTTTAGAAATACATAGTGAACGCCTTTAAAGATAAGACTTATACCAATCTATTTCCTAACTGTTAAGAATCTGTATGAGAGTTTTGTCAAACAAGATTCGACTCATTTATTTATTCAACAAATACGTACTGTGCATCTAGTGTGTACCGCTCCTGCTCTGGGCTTGGGGGTACAGCATTGTCTTCATGGACCTGGATCCTACATCCAATTTATAGTCCTTACATTTCAAATGGTGAATCTCTGCTTGTAACTAATAAATGAGATCAAGTACACCTAATCACAAACGTCTTTCAAAGAGTTTAACATTTTAGCTGCTCTCATACTTGTTCTGTCATGGTCTCAACAAATGGACAGTGTGGTAAGTGATACGACAATGGACAGTCTAGGTTACTAGATGTATAGCCCAGGGGGAGGGTGGAGGTAGGAGAGGAAAGTTCCTGCGGGAACTGATTTCTAAGTGAGATATGAAGGATGAGTCTGGGTTATCCAGAACTGCCAGGGGCTGAATAGGCAGAAGTGTGATGTTTCAAGAGAATAGCATGTATATAGGTCCAGAGGGATACGGGGCATAGAGTATTGGGGAATGGTAAGAGATGACGCTGGAGAAGAAAGAGTAGAGAGAGGGTATGGTATGGCACAGATCATGAAGGCCTAGTAAGTCATATTTAGGAATTTTGAAGTGCTGAATGATTTTTAAAAAAAAATGAGTGACATCGTTAGATTTGCATATTAGAAATAGTTCTCTGGAAGGCTGATGGGCAGCAAGAGAAGATGCAAAGTGACCAGTTAGGAGGTGCTGCTGAAGGCCATGGGAAAAATGATGGTGGATCATGGCAGTGAGGATGGAAAGAAAGAAATTTACTTGAGAGACATTTGTGAGACAGAATCAGTAGGATTCTATCATTGATTGGATATTGGAAGAAAGAAAGAAGAAATAAGGATGATGCCCCAGATAGGAGATTAGAGAGAATGTTGGTACCACATACTGAGATGAAGAGACTGCAAGAGAAGCAGGGTTGGATTTGGGGTTTGAGGTGCCAAAAAGACATCCCAGTGTGACCATCGAATAGGCAGTTGGGGATATGCGTCTGGCTCAGGGAAGAGATCTGGGCTGGATGCACAGGGTTGGAAATCTCCAACAAAAAGGCGGTAATCAGATTGCTCAGGGAACATATGTGGAGTAAAAAGAAGAGAGGTTCATATTTGAACTGTGGGGGCCATCAGCATTTAGTGAACAAGAAGGGTCTTCAAGGAGACTGGAAAAGAACAGCACAAGAGACACAAAGACCAAGTATGTGAGTCAGAGAACCAAAGGAAGGGAGTGGTCAGATGACAAGATAAAGACTTTATGTCCTGAGAACCTAGCAACATGGAGGTCATTAGTGATCTTGGTGACAGCGGTTTCTGTGGAGTGTTAGACACAGTGCCAGACTTCCATGAGCTTGAGTGACTAAGAAATGAGGAAGCACAGAAAGGGGGAATAAGGAACTCTACCAGGAATGTCTATGAATGAATCAAGGAGAGGGAGAGGGCAGTTGTCTTGGGGCGATGTTGGTTTGGGAGAGGGTTCTAATTAAAATAGAAGTCTTTCGGGCAAGCTTAAGGCTGTTGGAAGGCAGTCCAAACAGTGGAGAGATGACCAAGCAGTTAGTTGGTAGAGGAAAGCACCAAGATGATAGGAGGGCGTAAGCCAACCCTTGGAGGAGAGGTTGACTGTATATGGAAGATGGGCTCCTCCTTGTGATGAAAAGAGGATCTTGGGTGAATTTGTGGGTATATGGGAGGACAGGAAAGCAACTCCTTCTGATGGTGTCCAGTTTAAGAGGAAAGGCCATCTCTGGGAGTGTGGGAGTCGGTGACAGTGTGACAGGTTTGAAAGACTAGTTGTCAGTCAACTAGGGCTGCTATAACAGAATACCATAGACTAGGTGGCCTATAAACAACAGAAATTTTATTTCTCACACTTCTGGAGGCTGAGAAGTCCATGATCAAGGCACTGGCAGATTTGGTGTCTGGTGAAGGTCTCCTTCCTGGTTCACAGATGGCCGTCTTTTCACTGTGTCCTCATATGGCAGAAGCGGGTGAAGGAGTTCTAAGTCTCTTTTATAAGGGCACTAATCCCATTCTTGGTCTAATCACCTCCCAAAGCCTCCCACCTCCAAACACAACCACACCGGGGATTAGGTTTCAACACACGAATTTTAGGGGGACACAAGCATTCAGTCCATAACACTAGTGAACATTTGCTGTATCTGCTCTGGAGACTGGGACAAGGGGAATGTAGAATGGTTTCAGGGAAGCACTTAGGGTCCAGTTTGCTGATGGAGACTAAGAATCCATTGTGGCTCTTGTCTCCCGAGTTGTGGGATTTCTCCAGCACTCCTCAGTACCACGGGTACAGATCTGAAGTTGGACCGTGGGATTTTCTAGGTGCATGAGACAGGAGGGAGGGGGATCCTGGCAGAGAGAGAGTTGCAGTGATGGGTCCTGGCACTTGAGAGGTAATAAGGAAGAGACTTGGAGGCACTGGAGGTCAGGTTGTTTGGATGTTAAAATGCAGAGGCAAAGTCAGATTGGAGTGATGACAAGGAACAGGCTGAGACGACAAGAGTGGGCAGAGGACATGGAGAAGGACTGCAGGTCACCAGAGGTGAGGATGTCAAGGAGCTGAGAGGCTGGGTGTTGGAAAGGTCCTGGAATCACTCACAGCATTGGTAGGAACTGAGAGGACTGGGGGCCAGGGCTAGAGTAAATGGGGGGAGGAGGGGTGTTACCAGGCAGTCTGTACAGGACAGCAATGATGAAGGGTAGAGATGACAAACAGTTCAGAGGAGCTTTCCAGGAGACGGAAAGAAGCTCCAGGGAAAGAACGGAAGAGTTGTGGGGGAATGAACCTGTCACAGGAGGAGGGGCTCTGGAAAGAGCCGAGAGGCAGAGACTACTGAGAAGAGCTGAGTGTATCAGGGATGGGTTGGGGGCCTCAGGGAGCACAGGGTAAGGCTGGGTAGGGGGAACAGCTTAGGGGTGAGAGGATAAATTGTGTGATACATCTAGGTGCTAACCCTGGAGAACGGGGATGGGAGACTGCTGATACAATGTCTAAATGAATCAGTCCCCCACCTTACCTGTGTCTGGGGGCGGGTGAGAGGGAGCCTCGGGCTTCTGGCTAGGTGTCAGCAAAGGCCGGCTGGATGCAACCAAGTCCTGGCCCAAGTTAGAGGCAGGAGGTGAAATTCATGGGCTCCCCGTATTCGTAAGGCCACCTGGGTGTGGAGGGAGCTCGGCATCCTTCGGTGAGGAGTCTGCTCAGGTCTAGATAGATTTGCAGGGCTTTGAGAACCAGAATCCATGTTGGGGCACCCTGGGCATTTCATGCCCAATCATTACTTCATTGACTCTTTAATCCATTTATTTGTTCCTCATTGTTGCTTCCCTTCCTCATTCCAAAAAGAACTTAAGATGCTCATATTAGCATCTACCATGTGCCAGGCACATGGGATTCAGAAATAAGCTGTTCCCTGTCTATAACACCTTTTCCATGTTTCCTTCTGTTCAAACAAAATCTATTGTTCCAACAAAGCCTAGACCTAGTTTTTCATCTCCTCCCTGAAAACTCCTGGGTCATGTCAGCCACGGTCTCTTCTCTTTGGAAGTCTTCCAGTACTTATGCTTTGAATCACATATTTTCTTACATAACTGTATTTTGTTCTAGCTTGCTCAGCCTCTCTAACTAAACTGCAAGCCCTTTGGGGATGGGGACTTAGTATATGAATTTTTAATGTCTGTAATATCTACTAAGGCAGTAGGGACATGGTAAGCCCTCATCAGGAGGCATTGCATTTTAGGGAGACGTGCCCCTTTCTGCAATGGAGTTGTTCTTGACGATGCACCAGCACCAGGAATGATACTGAACTCTCTGAGTTTCTCAGGGACACTCCTTGGAGCACGAACAGTTTGACTGACAAGGTCAGCTACCAGAAAGACAGAAGATAAAATTTGAAAAGCAGCAAAGGAGCAATGTACGTGTGTTCTCACCAGAGCCTAAAGGAATACATTATAACACAGTCACAAGTTAATGTTAGAGCTTTGCTGAAAGTCGAATGTTACACAGATACACTTTGTTGCATCAATTTTAGGTTTCTGTGAAGTGTGCTGGCATAATGCAGGTTCCTCTCTTGATGTGAGCAACTGCTGGGGGAGACAACTGCCAGAATCCAGAACTTGACCCCAAGACACTTCTCCAATAAAGAGATCAAGTGACCTAGTCTGAGGAAATGAGAAATAGATGCCACAGTCAAGATTCCCCTTTTGCTGTCACTCTCTGGGTTAGGAGAGCAAGTGGGAGGAAAATGGGTAAATTTGGAAGTTTTAATGAGGGCTTTAAAATGACAACAAAGAGAAACAAGGAAATTGGTTCCCAGCTTAGTCTTCCCTTGACGAAATGTCACTTTCCTTTGCCCATTTAACAACATTTCCCTGGTCCCTCTACTTTAATATCATTAAACTTTATGTGGGGGGCATTTACTTGTCTTCCTCTATTATTTTATGCTCTTCCTCTTTATTTTATGCCCATTTCCTCCTCTTAATCTCCTCTCTCTCCATCCCCCAATTTTTTAAAATTTATTTTTAAATTAATAGTTATTTTAAATGCCCAAAGTACAATATTGAGTGAGAAAAGGATTGGGTTTGCACCGTGGGGACCAGACCAGGGATTCTTCATTGGGTTGCTCTGTTGGGTTTCTGTCCTTGGAATCTGCCTGCCTTGGCCCAGCATTTCTAGAGTGTTACATATGGAAGTACCTTCCTAGTGCATCTGGAACTCCTGAAAAGAAAAGCACATTAAAAGTGGACAGTAATTGTAATGCTTAATCTGTATTCATCATAATCTTGGATTGAGTCATACGATCATCTGTGCACAACACATTTTTGAAAATGCAGCTTTCAGCTTGTCTTTTTTTCTTTTCTTTTTTTTTTTTGTGGCATCCACCGCTATGTGGCAGGCACTGGCCTGAGGACACAAATATGAATAAACTGCATTCACCACTCTTGTGGATCTCACAGTTATAAATATAAAATGAAATCTGGCATGTAACCGTCCATGACTGTTCTAGTTTCTGCTCCACCACTCTTCCTGTGTGAAACATCCTCCTTTTTTGAGGGGAAGAGCAACAGGAGTTGCCAGACTTAGTGACCCGCCAACTGGCCATCATTTATGACGCACTTGTGGAAAGCATGGAACTTCAGGGGAGTTCACATAGCTGCTCATATAGCTGAGGAGCTTGAAGCCCAGTGAATGCAGGACTGGTCCAAAGATCACACAGCTGTCCTTGCTCATCCGTGCTCAACTCCCCTGCGTCCTCACACCCATCCTGGACTGTTAACCTCAGACTCTAGGAGCACAGAGGAACTGCCATTCTCCCTACATCAGCCACTGTTTCCAACATTTATTGAGCAATTACCTTGATGGAAGTAATTGTTAGATACTTTACATACGTTGTCTTATTTAATTTTTAAAAACATATAGGGTAGATGTTTTTATTGCTCCCATTTTAGAGATGAGGATATTGCAATTCCAAAAGGTCTTGTGACTTGGCCAAGGTCACAGAGCTGATATGTGTCATGGCAAAGACTGGAATCTAGGCCTAAAGTTACCATGGTTTTTAACCAATACACTACATTGCCCCTGTCTGGGATTCTCCACTTGGTCGCCAAGCAAAGAAGGGGACTCATCATCACTGGTGGAATTGATAAAAATCCACTGAGTGTGTCTTAAACATAGGTGTTCCTCTTTCAATTCAATTCAACAAACTTTCAAAGCCAGGCTCTGTGGGACAACATGAAGTTGAGTAGGAACGATTCTTTGTCCTCTAGAGATTGGAGACGAGGGGAAAGGAGAGCTAGAACTAAGTGACCTTCAAGTGCACTACAGAAGACAGCATTAGCAATCATTTGATTGTTACCTTCTGCATTCATTCACTCAATCACTCATTTATTCATTCAACAAGTGTTTTCTCTGGTAAAATGGTACCAGTTTAAGGAAGGTAGTTCCTGAATCCATGCCTACCATGCACAGGAGGACACAGACAAGCAATCCAACAGTTCAAATATTGAACCTCTTTTCCCACATATTTTTCTAATCGTTTTAAAAAAAATCAGTTAACAAATTATTTGTATCACCTTTAACAGACATTGAATTAGGTATTTTTTTATTCTAATGGGCAATAAATTCCAAATTAATCCAAGAGGGTAACACTGGATCCGTCTGACACATGGTTTCAGAATCCAAGCATTTCGTGATATCACTTTCAATCATTTTTCTCTAAAAAAGTGTCTGAAAATGTTGTTCCCTGCTCCAATAAAGGCAACATCTGAAAATCCAAATTCATAAAATATACAGAGTATGAGGGATTGTTAATTAGCACGAAAAAAATATTTCCTTTACAAAACAATTCATTGTCTCCTAAAAAGGCAAAACAGTGAATGAATGCCGGTATTAACTTCCTAAGAAATCGCTGGGCAGAGAAACTTAAAAGAGGGAGGATCCATTGCCACCTGAAGCCCCCGGAATTACAATGGAGACAGTTAGCAGAACGATGTGGCTTGATTTACAAAATTGGGACTTAAGGACAACTTTTTGGAACAAGCCCACTGGACACCTCAAGCAAGGGACCTCTCAGCTGCCATCCAAGAGGCTGTAAGGGTTTCGTGCAAAGAATACGGGGTTGGAGGGGAAAGGATAACTGGGATCTGCCCGGTTTTCCTAATCTTCCCGGGCTTCCTTTACTCATGCATTCCGCTGCTATGTGAAAGAAAATACGTTTTCGACTAAAGTTTTGTATTTATCAGCAAATAAAGTTTTCCTGCTTTCTTTCAAGCCACAAGGTTACAGCATGTGAAAATAACAGAACATACTTGTTGATAATCTTTCCTTCTCGGGCCGTTCAATTTTATCACCTTCAGCCTGGGCTCCTACCCTGGTTTTCAGTTTACGGTTTTGCTGTCAGGCACACCCTTGTGCCTCGACCCTTATCAGCCACCCCTGAGATACTCTGCTGCCATTTAAACCCGGGTCGCATCCTTCAACGAGAGAGCTGCACACGGCAGCGTTCTAAGTTGCGAGACTACACGTACTGGAGTACACGTGAGACCGCGCTCGGCTTTTCTCCGCCTGCCTCCCAGCGGCGGGGCCACCGAGGCTCCAGAGCGCACGCACAGCGCCCCCACGTGGTCGTACCCAAGCACCTCCTCCCCGGTGCACACGCCCCCGCGCCGCGCCGCCCGGGCCACCCCGGCTTCGCCGGGCTGCACGCGCAGCCTTGATCGGGTCCGAAAGTTTCACCAGCGGCCCCCGCCGGGATAGGGCTCCTCTTTCCTTCCAGCCACTCCCAGAGGGAAGGGCGGCCGCTCCCGGAAGGCGGCCCACACCCTCGCCCCGCTGGACCGCGCGCGGGCCCCAAGCAGGGCCGGGGTCGCCGGGGCAGCGGCGGGGTCAGCTCCCGCCCGCGCCATAAGTCCGCGCGTGCGCGCTGGCCAGCCGGGAGCGCGCGTCCGGCGCGGAGGGGCGGCGGGGGCGGGGCCGCGGCCGCTCACAGGGTGTCCCCGCCCCCGCCCCCGCCCCCCGGCGTTCCGCGGTCGCCGTGACAACCAGAGCGGCGGCAACGGCGGCGGGCGCGCGAGTCCGGCTCCGCCTCCCGGCCGCACCGCCAGGCAGGCAGCCGCCGCCCGGCCTTGCAGCTCTCCCCGCCTCCCGGCCCGCGGGAGGGACCGGCCCGCCCTCTGCTCGCCCGCCCGCCGGAGAGTGAGCGGCGCCCGGGCCGCCCCGCCAGCCCGCCGTTCCCCGGCCGCCGTCCGGGCGCGCGTAGCAAGCGGTCGCGACTATGCCAAGATGGTCCTGCAGGCGCGGAACAAGCACCGGGAGGCGGCCCCCAAGCCGCCCCAGCCGCCCCGCGCCTCCCAGTCGCCGCTGAGGGGGGCGCCGGACGCCGGCGCCGGGGAGCCCGGGCCCGAGCGCGCGTCCCCGTCCCCCGGGCGCAAGGGCGCCGCGGGCAGGAAGGGGCCCCGCGCCGAGCCCGCCGCGCCGCCCTCCGGGGGCGGCCTCGGGGGGCGCCTGGCGGCCGGGCTGCGCGGGGCGCTGGGCCTGCGGCGCGCGGGGCGCGGCCGGACCTGGACCACGCTCCTGCTAGGTGAGCAGCCCCGGCGCCCGTGCCGCCGGACGCGGAACTTTGAGGCGCCGGCCCTCCCCTCCGCTCCCCTCCCGCTTCCGCGCCTCGAGCCCCGCCGGCCGGTCCCCGCCAGTTTGCAGCCCTCTCCGACTTTTCCTGGGACGTCCTTCCCTCCCCTCCCCCTCCCCGTGGCTCAGCCTGCCTCCCTCCTTTCCCAGCCGCTCTCTGACTCGGCTTTAAAAAAAAATGGCCCCGAGATCAACAGCTGCCCGGCCTGGCCGCGAACTGGCAGGTCTGCGCTAACGAGACTTGGGCGCTGCTGATTGGCGCGGACCGGCCGCCTTCCCGTTATCCCGGCCCCTGCCCGGGAGGATGGTTTGTTTGGGGTTGGAAGCGATTCCGTGGAGCTCCAAGCAAAGCACTTTCTCTGTCTTAGAAAGTTGCTAAACTTATCATTAGATTTTAGCGTGCTTTTTTCTTCTCGGCCGCAGACACCGCCGGTGGCACCTTATTTGTGATTCCCCTCGGCACATCACTTTCCAGGTTGTGTTGTGTTTTGGGCGCCCGAGCCTTAATCCTCCCTGCTGACCTGGGAACGTTGGGTGTGGAGGGCTCCCCTCCTCTCCCGCTGCCATGCATCAAGTGGATGATGTGTAACTATGCTGAAAAAAATAAAGTTGAAACATTCATAGGTTGTGGCCCGACTTCAGGTTTCCTTTGTTTCCTGATTGACATTCCGATAAGGCAAGTTATAGCAGTTTGGATAATAGGCCTAGTTTTTCTAAGTCAGCCAGTAAAATGCTATAACACTGGTTTTCGTATATAATGCCGGTAATGGGCTTTGGCTGCTGAATTATTTAACTACTGGTGATTTATCCCTATTATCCTTTCAGATTCCCTTAGTAACCCATAAGAATTTGGAGTTCAATATAGGCCGAGGAATAGAACACAGCAAATCGGCTTCCCCTGAGATCACAGCCACCACTAGAAGCCACTCAATCATAAAAAGCCAGTCATCACTGTGTGTGTGTTTTAATGGGCTCGGAAAGGTTGATATTGTTATTGGGATACTTTTTTTTTCCTATTGTAGAATCAAGCCTAGAAAAATCCAGTATTTTCAGTATATTCCTCCTTTTTTCAGTTGTGAGCTTGAGAAACCTTGCTGGTGTGCAGATTGGATAAGTTCACCTTGGGGAGGCAGCATGGTACAGTGGATGAGACAGGCTCCAGATCTAGTTCACAGTGCTTAAGTTTGGTTTAAGTTTCAAATTATTTCCTTTGCTAACTTTTTGTTCTCTGTGACAATGGGATTGTCACCTGCCCTACCTACTCCTCGGGCATGTCCCAAGGAGCAGGACTAGAAGGCGTGGGTAATATATGGGAGGAAGGCACTTTGTGTCTAAAGCATTTAACAGGTTTTAGTTGTTATTATAAAAGCACATGCATAATACTGATTTGAGGTCTGGTGACAGAATGAAGTTGAATTTTTCTTGAATGGCTAGTGTAAACATTAATGACTTTGTAGTGAAATATGGAGTGGCCTCACTTCTTCAGGGAGGTTGCAGTAACAAATCATGGAATCATATCTATTGCCATCTTCTTTTGTGCACATGTATTTTCTTTTCTTGTAATTGCATTTCCTTTGAATCTTTTTATTGGATGGCTTTATTTGGATTTAGTAATGCTCAGACCTCAATACAGTTTTGTTTTAATGTAAGAGTGTGGCATTTACCTGACTCACCCTTTTGGGCATTGGAAGGAGGTACAGTGAAGGAGCTGTCCCATGTTCTTGGGTGTCACTGGCCGTCAGATGTATGGACGTGGATGACCAGACCAAGGTCTAGAGACTTTCTGTCCTTGCTAATCATCTAGCTGAGGCCATGGGGCAGCTTGAGAGAGAGTTCTGGAGGATGATCGAACCTGGGATGTTTGCTTCTTTTTCTGGCGCTGTCTGCTTGGACCTGCAAAGAGGAGCAGAGTTCAGACATTTCTGAAAGCTGCCTCATTTCCTCTCTTCTCCCCCCTCCCACAATGAGTAAGATTTGAGCTGGCACTGTACAGTTTTTTTAGTATGCGACTTTGCTATGATAAAAATTGCTTCATTTATGTTAAGGAAGAAATTTTATAACTGAAGGTTCCCTGATAGAAGCACAAATTTTTAAGAGGTAGAAACTGAGTGGGGGTCCCTAGTTCACTTTCTCTCATCTCCTCCGTGTGTGCTAAGCTCTGATGAGGAGCTCATTATCTGCCAAGGCGGCCCTTGCCACTGTTGAGCGGTGTTAAGCACTGATAAAAAACCCATTTTAGTAAACATATGTTTTCTTATTTTTGGACATTATTTACTATTTAATAGTAACAGTTGTAAAGAAGGGCTCTTCAAGTGTTTATATTTAGAAGTTTCAACCCAATAGCTCCCTGTGTCAGCCAGGGGAGGCCGTGGTACAGTAAGAAGAACCACGACAATGTTTCTCCAACGTTTTTTACCACAAGCCACAGTAAGCAATGTGGTTTACATGAAATCCGCTCACAGTTCTGAAAATGCAACCCTGTACATTTATGCATGTGTCTGTCTGTCTGTTGATCCTTTTATGTATGCCAATGTCCTGGCAGGAAACAGATTTAATAAATGGACTGTTTTCAAAAGTGTGAGCAGGTATAAGGAACACCCAAAGGACGCTGAAGCATGTAGGGACTCTCAACAATGAGGAGGTGCTACCACCTCTGGCTGTGTAGGGGAAGGACGGCTTCATCAGGAGCTGAACCCAGGGAGAGCTGTGCTGTGGGAGCAGGATCACCCAAGAAGAGTGACCCCGCATACTCTCTTCCCGTCCTCTGATCTCCCGCTGGCGCCTCTCACTGGCTGACCAACTGGAAACCCTTAGGCAAGGGGCCCAGCTGAATCATTCTGTAGGGGCATCCTCCTGGGGCTGGTAACAAGGCTGAGAAGGGAGGAGAATGGATTTGGAGAGGCAGATGGAGAGTAACCAGCACATACGTGCATATATTTAAAATAAAAGTGTCGTATAACAATCCTTACCCCTGTAATGGACGCACACTCTGATTTCTCTGTTCTGTCCTTTTAAGAAAATGGTGTTTATAAACCATTACGTTAGTTTCATGATCTAGTGTTATGACCCACAGTTTGAAAACACTGTTTTAGAACTGTTTTCTGATTCTATACCTGTTTCAAACTAGTTGAGCAAAGTGTTGAGCTTCTCTGATCCTCGGTTTGTATGCATGTAAAAGTGGGGACTGGACTAGACTGGTGGTCCTCAGTCTCAGCTGTGAGCTGGAGTCACCTGGGAGCTTAAAGAAATCCCGGTAGCCAAGCCACATGTCAGAGCAATTAAATCAGAATCTGGGAGCGGGGGGAGCCGGAGGGAAACATCAGTGGTTTTCAGGTCGACATCGTCCTCTCCTTAGAAGCGGACTGTCTGGCATCACTGATCTGATGTTCCTGCGTGGCAGAAATCCCCCAGAACTAAGTAAATCGCCCCTTCCCCTCTTTTAAGTGGGGACACAGATAGTCCAGTTTGCCAAAGTTTCTCCTAGTCTCTGTCGTTTTCCCAAAACTGGGGCTGCGAGTTGCCGTTTATCGTCTGATATGGCTGTTATTTTAATTAGAATTGAGAGAAGAGTGACCTGTTTCGTGTACCTTTGTCCTTTATCAAAAGAGGAGAGACAGAGGGTAGTTGGAGAGGGCTCGGTGTTTCAAGGAAAAATGGAAGGGGTACTTTCCTTTGTGGAAGTGAAGAATGTACATATTAAACATGCAAACAGGGCATGTCTGTGGTGAAAGATGGTAGTGTAAGATGCCATTTACAAAAGATAATAAAAATATGTAACCTGAATATGGAAAAGATAGATGATAAAAACTACTGTGTTTTCCTCTCACATCTGTCCTGCTTCACTTGTTTACATCACCTGCCTGGTTCCTGTGGCCAGTGGCAGCTGCACCCCTGCTCCAGGTGGTTCTTGGTTGCCAAGGCGCCTCAGCCTCGGCACTCTGAGATTTTGGGTCGAATAGGTCTTTGTTTGTGGGGGCCGCCCTGTGCATTGTGGGGTGTTTAGCAGCATCCCTGTCCTCTACCTATTAGATGCCAGTAACACCTCCCCAGTTGTGACAGCCACAGTGTCTCCAGATAATGGCAGATTTCCCTGGGGAGGCAAAATTGCCCCTGCTTTTGTTATCTACAACGTATGAGAGCCTGGAAGCCTATATAATGGGAGGCATATGTGACTTCTTAGGGGCAGAAGGGGTAAGAAACTGGGTGGAGGCAGAGGGTTGAGACCAGGTGTTGGGAGCTGGGATGGGTAAGACGCAGTGTGCTGTGTGTGAAGTACCGTAGGCATCTCAGTACGGACCTGCATTTGAATCCCATTTCCACACTTAAAAACTGTAGATCTCCTAATATTTCTGACTCTTAGTTGCTGTATCTTTAAAATGGGGATAATAAATGCTTCACCTAGTTATGGTAAAGAATAAATAAGATAATATATGTAAAATAACAGTAGCTTCATTCACATTTACCAATTATTGAATATCTATTATGCCAGGTTCTAGTTGTTGGGGATAAAATGGAGAGCAAGATCTCTGTTGCCCCTGACTCCATGGAACCTCCATTCTAGAAGGGGAGGAGGGATGACAGATAAATAAAAATAACTGCACATTGCAGTAAGTGCAGTGGATGACAGAAAAAAGTGGCAGAGATGAGAAAACAGGAAATACCCACTTTAAATAGGGTCAGGAAAGCCTTCAGGGAAGTAGCCTTAAAGCTGAGACCTACAGGAAGAGAAGATTCACACTGTATGGAGGAAGAGAGGAAGGGCATTGTGGATGGAGCAAACGACATGTGCTAAGTTAGGGCAGAACTTAGCAGGTTGAAAGAAGAGAGGGTGGTGGAGCGTCAGCATGAGATGGGCACAACCAGATCCCACAAGGAGCTTGGGTGTTATTCGTAGTGCGATGGGACGCCACTGAGGAGTGTCGAACAGGAGAGTGACATGATTTAATTTTTATTTTGAGAAATCTGCTTTTGGGAAAATGGAGTGTGGTAGTGCAAGAACAGAAGTGGAGAGAGACCACTAAGGAGGCTCTGGCAGGGATCCGGCAAGTGAATTGTTGGCCTTGATGAAGGGGGTGGATTTGAGATTTATTTTGGGGATAGAAATGGTAGGACTTGCTGGTGAATTGGGCTTGGGTCAAGGGAAAAGGAAGTGCTGTGGGTTTTGGGCTGCTGTCACTGGGAAAATAGGGTGGCGGGTTCCTGGAGACGGTGAGGACTAGGGGTGTGGGTGAGGGGACAGGTTTGAGGGAGAAGGTCCAGAATTCTGTCGTGGACATGTTACCTTTGAAACATTTGTGAGAGGTTTGAGTTTGTTTTTTTTTGTTTTGTGAAAAGACCTTATTTCTCACTCTTTTCTCACCTTTTATCTACATGAAAATTTCATAAAAATCTAGAACTTAAAGGTTGCCTCCTGGAATTTTACATGTGAGGAAACTAAAGTAGGCCAGGCCAATGGCCTGACATCATTAGTAAGTTCACTGGGTGAAGTTTGGGATTGCAGTTAAAGTCTCTTGGCTTGTCAAGCACATCTGTCGACAAATTAGGAGAGCCAAACCTACCAAGGCTTTTAGTTTGGGGAGCAGGAAGATCAAAACGAAAACAGAAAATAACCGTGGAGGCACCTTGGAGAGTGTGAAGTCCCAAGTTATTAGAGGTAATAGTTGTAGCTGTACAAGGTCGTTAAGTGCTAGGAATAGAGATAACCAAGTAAAAACTCCTCATTTCACATTTGGTGGAAATGAGACTCAGAGAGGGTAAATAACTTCTAAGTCATTTAAAACTGAAGGAATATTTCTTCTTAAGAGTGACTTTCTTACCAGGAGAGGTGAAAAAGAATTTGATTTTTAATTTTAATTCTTTCCCTTTATTAATCACTGTTTTCAGCTATCAGGATTTTGACAATTTCTCCTTTAGAGTATGTTTTGAATTTATATTTGCCTTTTCCTAATAAAAACTGTTAAAAATGTGGATTTCCAAGCCCCGAGTGAGAGCTGTTGAATCAGGATCTCTGAGGGTGGGGGCCCAGGAATGCAATCTTAACATGCCCCTCCGAGGTCAGTGTTCTCACCCTGGTTGCCCATTAGAATCTCCCCAGTGCCAGACCCAGCAATGTTCAAAGCTCCCATGTGATTCCAGGGTGCTGTGTCAATGTTGAGACATTGCTCTTAAAAGTGTTTATAAATCACCTGAGGGGTCTTGTTAAAATATAGATTTGGAGTCAGGGGGTCTGGGATGGGGCCTGAGAGTCTGCGTTTCTAACAAGCTCTCAGGTGATACAGTTACTGCTGGAGGACACTTGGAATACAAAGGAGCCAGTTCTCACATTAAACTTTGTGAACAACTACCTAGATTTTGCTCCAGTCATTTCTGTACCAATGATAATTAACCTTGACGGTACATCAGAATCACTTGTGAATAAGAAAAAGATCCCTGGAGTTTCAGATTTAGGGGCCTTGGATTAATACTCAAGTATCTCTAGTTTCATTTAGTGCCACTGATGATTCTAATGCAATAGCAGGGTTTAGACCACTGTGGCTCTCTATTGCTGTGTTATGATGTTCTCTCTGAAACTTGCTCTGTTTCTTTACTGATTAGCTAAGTGCTTCCCAACTTTTTTCACATCCTGGCACACATAGAAAATGGTAATATTTGTGTGGCATGGGGTGGGGGTAAATGATCTCTTCAAAGCCTAGAGCTTACTGGCCCCGGGGACCCTGGCACTCCCATTCTTGGCACTCTGGGCCCCACTGGTTGGGAACCTCTGCCAGACTCCCTTCCTGATGTTCTTGGAGCTCTGAGAGCCTGACACAGTCCATATGTAGTGAGTGGGCCCTCAATAAATATTATCTCATTATGTCATTTTCCTGTGTGTTCTGTGCCATCAGTATGAGTGATGGGAATTCTTTTGTGATATTGGATCAAAGTCCACATCCAGCTATATTGTAGCTGTCTTCTTTTCTGGCTACCTACCATAAATCCCCACAGAAGTTGTAATCATGTCTTGAGACCACCCCGCCATCCCACTTTAGTAAACCCTGCCCTGAGAAGGTCATCACTGATCTGCCTTCTAAGATTTCTTACAGTCCATAGACTTTGTGCCATTTGCTTGAGTGCCTAATGTGTTCTCTCATTATTTTATGTGTCTAAATCTTCCCTCTCGAAGATTTTATCTTTAAGGGCACAGATGTTGGCTAATATTTTTTTAATGTTGTTCTTGGTTTCTAGGAAAACGTGTTGTGCATGTAGTAAGCATTTAGATACTTGTTGTCTTTAAAGCACTTATAACACACAAAAATCTAGGTGCTAGAAAGAAGGAAGGAGCTGAGCTGGTGGTATACATGACTGTTTTCTCTTTCCCAAACTGGGGCCTAAAGAATGTCTTTTTGCTTGTTAGTTTACTACACAGAAACTGGGATTTGTTTCATTCCAGGTACTGTAGACTAGAAATATGATTTCTTTTAATGTATTAATTTTACTGTAATATATAAGTTTTTACCTTCATGTAATGGGAATCCTTTGAGCAGTTTGAAGTGCTTAGACATTGTCTTTGGGTGTTTAGGTTTTTATTTAATTGGGTACATTCTGTAATTTCTTTTACATGGTGATAGTCATTTAAAAATTCAGCCCAGTGAGATACCAGGCATAATGCTAGAAGATGTAGATATTAAGATGAATTCATACAAGCTCAGCCTCAAGGCCTTTGCTTTCTAGCAGAGGAAACTTGCGTGCATGACTAGCTGTTTAGGTGCTGTAATAAAGGTATTATAGCTGGGATGGCAGGACAAGCTTCACAAAATGCCCGCATTTAAATGCCTTTGACTTTGAAGGATGAATCAGGAGTTTTCAGGCAGGAGCAAAGGCATAGCACCATTAAAGCACTTGGTATTTTAGGGGATGGTTGCCCAGTACAGCCAGCATGAAGGGTGTGTGGTGGGGATTAGCTGGAAATAGAGTGTGGGCTCCGTGGTGTGACTTTTCAGACAGGGGATGAGATGCTTAGATCTGTACATTTAGAAATTGACTTCGTTCTCCAGGATGAATTGTTGATGTGGAACAGGAAGATTATTTACTGGTGACTTCAGCTTCTGGAAAGAAACTTTTAAACTCTGAATAGACCCTTGAGAACAATAAGAAATGGTTAGTAATGTTAGGAAGGAGTTGAGATAGAACTTGTCAAGGTTTATTTGGAAACCTTGTCTAAAAGATTTAAGGAGCATCCTTAACCTCTTTTTTTATGTCATTTTGTCACTTGAGGGTTAGGGAAGCTAAAACTCTTTAGAAGGCTTTAAGTATGGATTAACCTCAAATTAGGAATAAGTTGTGTTTTTAAATTTTGCAAGTCATTTTTGACTTAGAATACATTTCACCATATAAATATGTTACAAGATGAGGTCATCACATGCCCAGAAATGGGGAAGGAGGCCTCTCTGTTGTGGTGGAAGGAAACTGAGGTTTGGAATCAGAACCCCTGGGTTCAGGTAGTTCTTGCCATTTACAGTTATATGCCTTTGGGGAAATAACCTCTTGGAAGCCCAGTTTCCCATTTGTAAAGTGGGAATAAATACTCGCCAGGTTGTTGTGAGAATCAAATGAGAGAGCTCATAAAGGAGCTCTGTGAATTTTAAGTCAAATGCTAGTTATGAAGCACACGAGTAAGGGAAAAAGTGTGACGTGCTGGGAAGATGTGTTCGTGGTCAGAGCACATGTGCTGGCTGCAGTTGCAGGAGGGCCGCCTGCAAGTTACCACAGAGGGGCAGTGGGGGAGGCAGCCCACCCTGGCTTCATAGTTATTGCTCTCACACCTTGAGGAGGAGGAAGAGAGTAAGGACAGCGGGTATCCAACTTCAGTTTGCAGAAGACTCAGCTGTGGAATCTTAAAAATGCAGATCACAGGGCTCTACTTCCTAGCAATCCTGATGGGGGGGGGACTGGGAAGGGGCCTAGGACTTCTGAGTCACCTGCTGGAATGGGGCGACTCTGGGGAGGGGAAGAGGCTGGGAGAGGAGGTGAGAGATGTCAGGGGGTTGGGGGGCTGGTGGACAGGGAATGGGGTTTAGGAGCCTTTGAGGATTGAACAGAACAGTATGAAAGAACCCCTTCTCCCATTTCTTTCTCCGTTCCCCCTGCCCTCCTTGCTGCTGCTGATCACTGCGGGCCAGGCAGTGGGCGTCCCCTCCCTGCCTTCCGAGGACACTGAACTTGCCTGTGTGGGGCGATCTGGAGGGAGGGAAAGAAGAATAGACGCTACTGGCCTTGGGAAATGTGATTGGAAGGAGCAGGTGTCAGAGGGAGCTTGGGAACCTTGCTGAGGGGAGCACCTGGCCCACCCAGCTCCTGGCTCCTCTACCCCAGCTCCTCGGCTGTGCTGGGCCTTGAGGACAGAACTGGAGGCTTGGGCAGCTGGCTGCGTGTAGACAGGGGTCTAATTTGCACTAAGTCAATGGGGACTCCATTTTTGAAAAAACAAAAACTATTACATGCACACGAGTGTGTGTGTGCATCCATCCATCAAAGTGTATTCAACTTTGGCTTATTATGTGGATGTGATTTAGGATCATTTCATTTCCCCTCTTAACTATATCAAATTGTACATATTAATTCAGCAAACATTTGAGTTGGGTTATGCGCTCAGCCTTCTACTAAGCACTATAGTAAAAAGTTCAGCAAAACATTGTTTCTACCCTCAGGGAGTTACATTCTATTTTGTTGAAACAAGATTCTAATAACAGAGTAATTTTCAGTGAAGTGGCCAGCTTAAATCCCATAAGACTGAAAATGGATAAAATGTAACATATAATCTGGTACAAAATTTCCTTAATCAGAAAGTGAAAGGAGTGTTCAGTTTAGTTTCAGAGTGTTGGTAATTTATATGCTTCCAGCTAAATATAAAAAACTTCCAAAATTCTCAGCCATAGGATTGGAATCTTTCGAATTAGATTACAAAGCAAACCTTCTTTCCTTGAATACTTTTTTCTTACAGAATAGATTTGGGTTTTTTTTGGTCTATGTTCTGATTTTTAAAAAAACATGCTGTATTTACCTCAGTACCTTAGAATGTTAAAAAATAGCATATGTGTTAAAATTGAAAAAAGGGATTATCAATTTTATGACACTCCGAAAAGACTGTAGACAGGGTTGACATCACTGGAATAAATTCTTAGAAAATCATATATAATCTTTTCTGTAGGCAAGAAGGCAAGAAAAGCTCTTTAGGGGTGACTTTAGAAGTTTTGTCATTATATGTTTTTATGCTTAAATTATATGCTGACAAGACAGTATCTGCTTTACTGGGGCTTTCATTTTCAAATGATATATACATATAATTCATTTCAATTTTGAATAAAGCATAGCTCTACATTTTTATATAAAATTAATAGTTTCTATAAAACATGCTGCCTATATCAACAGATGAATTGCAACTTTCCCCCCTTGTGTCTTTAAAATAAAAAAAAAGGAGGGAAGAGGAGTAAGATACTTTAGGGTAAGGAGGCTTCGGCTTGTGTCTCACCCCTCCGTCCACAGGAGGCCGTGCAGTGAGTGCATGGCTCTGGGTAGAGTTCCTGCCTCCAACCTCCTTTCCTCCATTTATCCACTTTGTTTCCTTGGCAAGTTACTGAAGTTCTCTGGGCCTCAATTTCTCATCTGTAGACTGGGGAAGTATTTGTACCTACTACGTAGGATAGTTGGGAGGATTTATTATTCAAGTAAAGCACTTGAAAAGTGCCTGGCTTATAATAAAAATTCAAATGTTAGCTGCTTTATTATTATTATTATTTTGCTGAGGAAGATTGGCCCTGGGCTAACTAACATCGGTGCCCATCTTCCTCTACTTTATGTGTGGGATGCCTGCCACAGCATGGCTTGATGAGTGGTGTGTAGGTCCACACCTGGGATCTGAACCTGCGAACCCCTGGGCCCCTGAAGCAGAGTGCATGAAGTTAGCCACTGTGCCACCAGGCTGGCCCCACTGCTTTATTATTATTATTACTAAATTGAAATGAAAAAGGAATTAAAAATGTTGAACAGATTAGGAATTGATTCTGGAGACTATGAAAGAGTGCCGTGCAAATGCCAAGAACTCCCAAGAATTGTCTACCTTAGTGCTTCAGGGATTGAATGAAAGGACTTAAAGGAAGGCACCAAAGGCCACTTTGTACCTTCTATCCTTCTCCAGAGAAATTGTGGTATTCTGAGGAAGTAGAGGGATGTTGACCTTGAGAAATCCTATTTATCACTCCAGAATTGTGAAGGTCAAAGGCTCATTTAAAGGTGTAATGTGAAATGCATTGCTATTAAAGTCAGCAGAAGACAGGATGTCCTCTTTTATTAGAATTATTTAGTATTATTCTAGAAGTTTATTGTTATTGTCAAATGGGAAGAAGAAATGACAGTGAAATTATAAAACTGGAGCAAAATGATCATTTTTAAATAATATGTTTAAAATGGAGAATTGAAGATGATTAACCAGAAAACTGTAAGAATTAATAGTTTAGTAAATGAGCCAAAAATAAATACATTAGCAATATTCAGTAAAATATAATGAAAAATATTTCATGGATGTTAGCAGAAAAAAAATATTAAACTCCCAAGAAAGACTTAGTAAAAAGTATGAATTAACTATGAATTAATCATGTATTAACTCTTCTAATAGGATTTTTTTCAAGGGCAATTGAAAACCAAGTTGAATAATTGAACATGGTCCATATACCATGCTTGTGGACATGAACATATGGGTTTATATTGTAAACATGTACATTCTTCCCCAATTAATTTAGAAATGAAATCCCAATTATAAACTCAAAGGGATTACCAAAGTAAAAATTGTGACAGGTCTTCAGTGATAAAGGGGGCATCTACACTCAGTGAGAGAAGAATGATTTCTTAGAACATGATAGCCCACTGAGAAAATAAAGCCCACATTTTATTATGGTGGAGTGAAGTCTTTAAAGGCAGAAACCAAAAAGAAGTGGATGGTAGATTTATCAACAAGAAAAAAAATCAGTATTTCAGAAGATCAAAGTCCCATACACAAACAAATGTCAAATGACAAACCTAGTTAAATATTTGCCATTCCAGTGATGTAGAAAGAGTAACCTTTTGTCTTTTATAACCACTGATATCTCCTAGACAAAATGTATTTTTTAATTTTTTAAAATATAAATACTTCTTTAAGAAGAAGGCAATAAGATCTGAGCTGTTTGGTTCATTTCTAAGAATATTTTCATAGTTCAATTCCTAGTTAGTGGTTATTTAATCAGAAGCCTGCAATAAGATGAATCTTGTGATATAAGAAAATTGAATGGCATTTTCTAGATTCATCTTAATATGTTCTTTGTACCTGGACAGAAAGCAAACTATTGATTCTCATGAGACTGATTTTATTATTAGCTTGTTTTCTCTCTCATCTTTTCTTTCTTCCTTTTCCCTCCATCTCTTCCTTCCTTCTTTACTTGTTTCATATTAAATTTATTTAGTAAAATTTATTATAAAAATTCAGATATTGCAGCATATATGAAATGTAGTAATTCCTCTTTTTATCTATCCCCAGTCCTGTTCCCTGAGGTCACCATATTTCTTTATTCTAAGTTACCTCCCACCATTGATTCTATTACCCTGGCGGTTCTATTGGAAGTTTCCATCTGAGGGTTCCTTGTATAGTTTTTGGCAAAATAGGCCCTCATATATTTTGTTGAATGAGTGAGTCAGTGAAAATTGTAGATATATGTCTAATTCCCTTATAATCCATTCTATTGGTACTTTAAGCATACCTGGGGCTTTCAAAGAGTCGATATTCTTTCCCTAATCCTTAAGAGTTCAACATTTACACATCCCAAACCTTACTGTGCTTATCTTTGTAATCTTTTCTGTAAGGTGAAAACATTTCGTTATGCTAACATAGTAATTTAAATTTCTTTTTTCTTCCAGCTGCCTTTGCAGCAGTGTTGCACTGGTAAGATTGTTTTTCTCCTATGGAGTATTTTATGCAGATGTTTATAACTTACCAAAGCTATTTCCGATATATATATAAAGGAATAATTTCAGTATGTTAAGGATGAATATATATTATTACATGCAACACAGTAGTCTGAAAAAGTAGTTTAATTGATAAATCAGGGTCAGAATAATGTAATTTTTTAATAAGAAAAAGAGATCCATTATTAAAGAGGTTGTGTTTGGGACTGTCCTTTGCTTAACATTAATATAGTGTTCATGTTGAGAGGAAGATTAATTTTTTTTAATCTTCTGGATAGAGAGAAATATGAATTTCATTAATCAGACATTTCTGAAATGGTAACCCAATGACATTTATAGTTTAATCTATAATTTTATTGTACTTGGCTTAAAATATCATTATTTTGATTCATTCTAATTTTAAAATCTAATCTGTGTTTTCTTACAGAGAAAAATTTTAGTAGAAATGTAAGACATACTGAGTGGAAAATCAAATATGGATACCATTGTATTTGAGTTTTATTAGAAAATTGCCTGCAAATTTATAGATACTTTTATTTTTTCTTTTGGAGTTTCTTTTAAAAATAAGACCGTATAAATTTCAGCACTGTTGCTTTGTTGTCTTTTGTTTTTGCAGGAGCCACATAACACACCTCTTTGAAAATGATCGTCATTTTTCTCACCTCTCAACGTTGGAAAGGGAGATGGCTTTTCGCACTGAAATGGTTAGTTTTCATGTGATATTTTATTGTAGTATTTTAGTAACCTAAAAATTTTAAGCTTTTTATCACAGAAATTTTCATAGATATTCCAGAGGAGAAAGAGGAGACAACTCTCCTCTACCCGTCCCCCAGCTTCAACAACTGACAACACAGCCATTTTTCTTTCATCTGATGTCTGCTCACCCTTCTCTTCATAAAGGAGACCTCAGACATCATAGCATTTCATCTGTAGATACTTTCATATGTGTCTCAAAAGAAAGTACTTTTTTGTTAACACAGTACCATTATCACACTTAAACAATGAACAGCAATTGCTTGATATCATCAACTATTAATCAGTGTTTAAATAACCTGATTGGCTTTTTTTTTTTTTTTTTTACAGTTGGTGTGTTAGTATGTTTGAATCAGGATCTAAACAGTGTCTATACGTTGCATTTATTTGATGTATCTCTTAAATCTTTTAATCTATAAATTTCATTTTTTGTTTTTGTTGCTTTTCTTGCTATTTATTTGTTGAAGAATCCAGGTCATTTGTCCTATAGAATTACCCACAGTGATTCATGTTGTTTATTATGTTCCATTGTCCCAAGTTTCCTGAAACTTGATAGATCAGGGTCTTCATAGCTGAAGCTTTGATTTTTTTCTGGCAGGACTAGTTGATAAGTGGTGCTGTGCACTTACTGTACCATACCAAGAGACACAACATACGTGGTCATCTCACTTTCTGTGGTGTTAAGATTGATCAGTGGCTTTAGCTGTTGTCATGCTGATTCCTCCATTATAGCCTAGCCATCAGCCTAGGTCAGTTATTTCTTAAGAATTGCCAAATGGTGATTATCTATCTATTCTATTTTCTTTTTCCCTGCATTTATTAACCGTGGTTCCTCTATAAAGAAGAACTTGCCTATTTGGTCTCTCTGAGGTACACTTCGTATAGGAGAGACAGGAAAATGCTTGATTCCTTCTTCTTCTTTACCACTTTTTAGAAAAATGAGTTGGTTCCTAGCATCTTCCAGTTAGTGGTGACCAATGGAGTTCCTTCTTTTGGAGTATCATCATAATCTGATGGATTTGAACATGTTTTGTAGACTTATCTGTCTTTACCTTGTAAGATCCCTTGCAGTTTGCTCTGTGCCTCCTTGATATGATCTCACTAGTATTCTGTAGCTTCCTTATTTTCTGGTACTGCAAGATATTTCCTCTCCAGGCCTGGAATCATCCAGTTTTCCAAGGAGCCCTGATTCCTTTCAGTGGCAAATGGTATTTAGAGACCATAATTTTGGTGCTAGAGATGTTCATTGCTGCTGGTTTATACTAGATTGACCATTGTGTTTAGGCCTTTTTTGTAAATAGAATTAGGAAACAATTTTTTTTAAGGGAAAATAAATCATTAATTTATATATTTAAATTCAAATTTAGGATTAGATGGTTTTGCTTATTTGATATTAAATTTATCTTTTCTGTTAGCCTGAAAATCTTGGTTTCAAATTACTTATATTTGAGGAATAAAAATACCAAAGGTATTATTAAAAAAATGATTACTGAAAACCATTTAAAACTTTCTGTCAGTTCTTTTTGACTTTAGGATATATTCCACTAGGGATGTGCAGTAAAATTACTATATCTTAAAGTTATGTGACATCCTCTCCCAACTTGATAAATAGTTAATTCCTTTCTTTTATTTTTCTTTTGATATTTAGGGATTTAAACATTTTTGTTTTATAATTAAATAAGATATTTACATGATTCCAAAATCAAACCTACAAGTCAGGGTAGGTTGTACTAGTTTCCTAGGGCTGCCATAACAAAGCACAATAAACTAGGTGGCTTAAAAGAGCAGAAGTTTATTCTCTCACAGTTCTGGAGGCTAGAAGTCTGAAATCAAGGTGTTAAGTTTATTCTCTCACAGTTCTGGAGGCTAGAAGTCTGAAATCAAGGTGTTGGCGGGACTGTGTTCTCTCTGGGGGCTCCGGGGCTCTCGGAAGAATCCTTCCTGGCCTCTTCCAGCTTCTCCTCTTCCCGGTAATCCTCGGTGTTCCTTGGCTTGCACTGGAGATGCAGTTGCTTCAGTCTCTGCCTTCATTCTCATGTGTCATTTTTCCCTATGTCTCTGTGTCTAAATTTCCATCTTATTAGAAGAATACCAGTTATATTGGATTTAGAGCCCACCTTAATGCATTATGATCACAATTTTAATTTAATTTGATTACATCTGCAAGGAGGTCACATTCAAAGGTTTCAGCAGACATGAAATTTGGGGGGACATTATTCAACCCAGTACAATAGGACATATTTTTAAAATATTAAATGTTAGAGTTGACAGCTAATAGTACTGGCCGCCAGGGCAGTTCTAGGCAAAATTTATAGAAGATGGAGTTTGTCTCTGTGTTCATCTGTCTTGCCCTATACTGCCACTTATTCTCCCTCATAAGCCTTCTAGTACTTGCCTGTTGTTTTATCCCACATATTATTCCAACCTTGATATCTTTCCTAATTAGTATGTCAAGCTAAAAATTTATGTATTTCCCTCAAAATGAGAGCACTACCACTGTCCCTCCCCCCATCCCCACAGCCCAGTCCTACAGGGTATTTACCTTATGCTGAGTTGAAAGGAAGGAAAATAGTCTGTAAAATTAGTTGGCATCTGAATATAATTTATATGTAATACATCAGTGTGTAGCCTTCCTAATATATTTGCATTTTTACATGTAAATCTGGAGGAAAAATGGCTGATCATGCCTTTTTGGGGATTCAAATAAGCAGTTAGTGGGAAACATTTTTGGCTAGGGAAGATTTCTCGGTTCATGGTAAATTAAAGTTCCATAATAAACCAATCACTCACCCTGTTCATAAGAGAGCTCTTTCTAATACTCAAATTAGTATGGGTTATAAGGTTTTCTTAAGTGAAGTATGCCGAGTTATAGTATTTTTTAAATGTTGAAACTATTTTTGAAGCTATTTTGAGCTCAATTGTTTCAATTAAGACAAGGTTATACTAAAATATGTATGTTTTTTGCAACCTAACTATCAGTGATCAAAAATCAGTGAAATTAATTGTAGATGTTACTTGCTTGATTGTTTTTCAAAACCAGTGTATTTAAGTTTTTTTTTAAGCTAATAAGAGGTATAATAATCATGTACTTCTTATTATAACTTTAACATATGCTTATTTCAGGGACTATATTATTCCTACTTTAAGACTATTGTGGAAGCACCCTCGTTTTTGAATGGAGTATGGATGATTATGAATGATAAGCTGACTGAATACCCCCTTGTTATTAATACATTAAAAAGGTTCAATCTTTACCCTGAGGTAAGTTATTTTTTCAATTATGATTTTTTTTAACTTTTAAAAAATTTTATTTGTATTAAATGCTGGTTCTAAATCTAAGGTGTAATTTAATGTATTAAATTTTGTCTAATTTTCTTAAAGAAAATGTGTATCTTTTCTTGCAAAGGAATATGAAAAAGAAGATCATTATTAATTTTGGGGAGCTTTAACAGATTTTATGGGAACTATTATTATGATTGCTTGGTTTGGAAATTGTGGAAACTAGATTTGGTGTGTTTATAGGGGTTATAGCAAGGGAGCACCATTACTTTTACATGTCATCTGCCAAATAATGTTTCTTCACTATGTGTCTTCACTTAATTGAATGCACTTTCTCCGGGTGGGGGTGGGGGTGGGGGAAAGGTGGGCCCACCCGGGAGGCGAAGGAGGAAGGCAGTAATATCAGTAACCTTTTTTGGCCTCTCCATTACCATCTCTGCCTTCACTTGACACGTCCCTAAGCATTCTCCAGGGCCAAGCTGAGATGTGACTTCCTCAGTAACATCCTTCTTGACTGGATATGAGGTTCTTCAGTTAAGCACACTGGCCCTGTGTTCCCCCTTCTTAGCGTGCTGATGCTCCTGGACAGCACGGGGCCTGATGCCAGGGCTGTGGCTGCCTTGGTCTCTGTGGGGATCTCAAGCCTGGGCTCAGTACCAGCAGTTAGCAGGGCTCTCAGTCATTTCCCTTTGAGTGAAAGGAGGAGTCCACCTTCCAGATCAGTGAGTTAGCCTGACTGATTAATGTGGACATAGAGGTAAAGGAGAGAGAGACGAATAAATAACTACCAAGGTTCAGTGTTTCTTACTAATGTACAGCTTACTGAGTACTTTCTATAACCACGTACACGTTTACTTTTACAGAAATGGGGTCACACAGGACGTATTTTTTTTTTTAATAAATGCCATTTGTCTTTTAAGAATATTCCTATGTCGGGCTCACCCAGTGGCACAGCGGTTTAGTCCGCGCTTGGCAGCCCGGGGTTCTCGAGTTCGGATCCTGGGCGCCCGCCGACGCACTGCCTGTCAGCCATGCTGTGGTGGCGTCCCATATAAAGTGGAGGAAGATGGGCACGGATGTTAGCCCAGGGCCAGTCTTCCTCAGCAAAAAGGGGAGGATTGGCAACGGATGTTAGCTCAGGGCTGGTCTTCCCCACAAAAAAAAAAAAAAAAAAAGAATATTCCTATGTCATCTTTTCTTCCACGGTGTCATTTTTAATGGCTGTATATACAATCTACTGTTTCTTTATTCCATCTTTTATGAAAATTTTGGCTGTTTTTAAATATTCTAAAGCCGCAGTAAGCATCCTTAAAGCTAAATCTTTATACACATCCTTATGTTTTTTTAAACTATAAGTTTATTGGTGTGGAACTGTTTACTTAACAGAATATATACTTTAATGATTTTGGTTCGTGTTACCAAAATGCCTTCTAGATAGCTTGTACTAATTGAAATTCCTGCTAGCAATGTATTTTGTTCATTGCTATATATATGTATGTATACATTTCATTCAATGCTCTATATTAAAAATACATTTTCACTTTTATAAATAATTGCTTGTTCATGCCCTTTGTCTATATTTTTATTGAAGTTTTGTAAGAGCTTATTTATTATATGTAGGATGTTGATACTGTGCTCTATGGATAAAACATTTTCTCCAGCTTTTTGTTTGCCTTTCTGCTCTGTGTATGATGTGTATGTATTTTTTCTGTGCAGAAATATTGTATCTGTCAATTTTTTAAGTTTATGGTTTTTCATTTATTCATACATTTAAAATTTTTCATTTTTTAATCTTTATAGTTATGTTTTAGATATTTACATTTTCAATTTATCTGAAATTTGTTTTGATGCAGTGTGGGGTAGGAATCTAAACTTATGTTTTTTTCAAAATGGTCTTCTATATAAGCTAACACTTTGATGAGAGGTCCATCTTTTCCCTACTGATTTGAAGTAGCTTTCTTATGTACAAAATTATTATACGTATGTGCTTGCATCTGTTTTTGGACTTTGTGTTCAGTATTGCCTTAGGTTAAAATCCTGGGAAGCAGGCTGTGAGATGGAGATTTGCTACAGGAAGTGTATAGGGGAGTACCCCTGGGGGCAGCACCTGAAGGGGATGAAGGAAGCAGGATGAGGCAAGAGGAGGAGTTGGGCTATGATGCAGTCACAGCAAAGGCCCCAGCCAATCCCACAGGGAGCTCTGGAGCTGGAATGGCCCTGCAGAGTTGTCCTACTTTGAGGCAAGGGCCCCTGGCCTTTGTATTCACTCTGTTGAATAGTCAGACATTGCATGTCGTTACCCTTGGTTAGGGAATATGACCTTTATGAATTTACTCTCTTTAGCAGAGGGTAGTTCCCAGGGAGGGTCTTAACTGAGAGCTGTCAGCCACCAACCGTCCCAGCTGCTGGGGGAATGAGTGCCTCAGCCCTGAAGGGGGATCTGGGTGGCACTCCACTGCCTCCACCATGTTACTTTGATGTGCCTGGCTATTCTTGTGTCAGTATCACACTATTTATTTTAATTATTTAAAGTAACAAATTTTAATATCTGTGAGGACATTCTCTTCAGTAGTCTCTTTTATGTTATTCTTCTAGATAACAGTTCTAGATACACACTTGGGATTTTGATTAGCAGTGTTTTATGTTTATGAATTAATTTGAGGGAGACTTTACATTTTGAAAAAGTAGATTTATTCAAGAAGACAGGGGCCTGGCCCAGTGGTGTAGTGGTTAAGTTCATGTGCTCTGCTTTGGTGGCGTGGGGTCCATGGGTTTAGATCCCAGATGCAGACAGCTCATCAAGCCATGCTGTGGTGACATTCCACATACAAAATAGAGGAAGATTGGCAGAGATGTTGGCTCAGGGCCAATCTTCCTCACCGCCCCCCCCGCAAAAAAAAGAGAGAAAAAGAAAAATAAGACAGTATCTTTCTATTTGTTCAAATCTTCTTTTATGTCCCTTAGTAGAGTTTTATAGCTTTTGAAAAATATAAATCTTGCATGTTTCTTGTTATATTTTATTCTTACTGTGGGTGAACAGTTGAAGGCTGACCAGTGGAGAATCTGTGTAGGGGATTGTGAGGCTCATTTTACTAGATTGAAAGTTGCCAAATGGATGGTACAGGAAGAGAGAGTTTGATAATTATCAAAATATCTCAAAAATATTCTAGTTATGAAACTTGAGGATAATGTCTTTTCTTATGATGTCTCTATTTTAAAAAAAAATAGGTAATCTTAGCCAGCTGGTACCGGATGTATACCAAAATAATGGACTTGATTGGTATTCAAACCAAGATATGTTGGACGGTTACCAGAGGAGAAGGACTCAGTCCGATTGAAAGCTGTGAAGGCAAGTTTGTTTCTATGATATTGTCCAGTTATCTGTTGCAGCATAATGAACTTACCCCAAACTCACGGTATAAACAAGAACCATTCTATTATCCTTACGGATTCTGCATGTCGGGAATTTGGACAGAGCATAGCAGGCTTGGTTTGTTTCTGTGATGTCAGAGGCCCCTGCTAGGCTCAAATGGCTGGCAAGACTGGAATTAACTAGAGGCTTCTGCACTTACATTCTGGCCCCTGGGCTGGGCTCAGCTGGAACCGTCACCTGGGACATCTACATGTGCCCTAACCTTGCAACTTGGGCCTTCATATAGCATGGTACCTCAGGGTGGTCAGGCTTTTTATATGGCAGCTCAGTTCCACACTGGGCACTGCATGGCCTCTTATGACCTAGCCTCAGAAGTCACATAGTATGGCTTCTGCTGTACTTTGTTGAAGTGGTCACAAGCCCAACCAGAATCAAAAGCTGGGGCGTGACCGCACACCTCTACAGGAGGAATGTCTGCGAATTTGCAGCCCTATTTTAAAACCATGTAGCTACTACCCTGTTCTCATCTATGTTCTGCAGTAGCGTCATGTGTTTGTATGGGAACCAAGGCAACCATTTAATATATCTGGCAACCACTTTCAAAATAAGCACATTTTAATATAAATTGCCAGACACTTAAAGTAATTTATAGTTAGAACATATGTTTTGTTTATTTTTAAAGGATTGGGAGATCCTGCTTGCTTTTATGTTGCTGTAATTTTTATTTTAAATGGACTAATGATGGCATTATTCTTCATATATGGCACATGTTTAAGGTAAGACTATTCATTGAGAATATTTTGGTGTGTGTTTATAATAGTATATACTAGAATAATAAAAAGAGTGAAATAATCATTAACTTTTTAGTTTTATAACAATGTCATTTTTAATATATCTACTTGTAGATATAAAAGTATTTCCCATTTGGCTGATTTCACCTTTGGCAAGGCCAGCCAAACTGAAAATAATTTTAGAGGCTTAAATAGAGCATGGTGGGGATATTTGATAAATTTTAAGCGTTCATAGGAATTTGAGCATAAGCAGTATATATTGTTTACATGAAATATAAAGGGAAGGATCACTCGTTATCAAATGGTGTTAATGGCTCTTACTTTGCTAATATTAAAATAAAAATATACTTTATGCAGATATTTAATATCTGACCTGATTTACTTCATAGTTGAACAACATTCTTAAAACTAAAAGATTGACAAATTTCCTAAGGGTTTTTATGTTTATTTTTATTCTTTTTTTTTTTTTTGACAATTCACCACATTGTATACTTGAACTATCTTCCCATGAGAGCATTTTTAGAATTTCCTTTTTTACTGCTTACTGATTCTTTGTAGTACAAAGTACAAGCATAGGTGTATGATTTTCAGTTTGGGTTAATTAGTTTGAATCTACTATTATCCCATTATCTTCTTTGCCTTAGAAGTGTGGATTTTCAGTTTAGTGCCTTAAAGATCCATTCAGTTCTAGTGTAGTTTTGAGTATGTAGCAGTTACTTGATAGATATTTGTCAAATGAGGAGGCTATTAGAAGATCAATTTAAAATATATTTACATATAGATTTAAGATACTTTGATGGTAATATTTCTGACTTCTAAGAAATTTCTTTTATTTTATTGGGGGAGACTGAAATGAAAATGTGTGATTAAAAGAAGATGTGAAAATTTTGTTTTTGAAACAAGACACACAAATAACTTAACCAAAAGCGTATGGTAATCAGAAGAGGAGGCTGACTTGAGGGAAGGCAAGGCCTTGTATCATGACAAGCCCAAGGTAGACTTGGGGGCATCTATTCATTTTGCTAAGTACTGCCCATCTGTCTTATGGATAGCTTTATTACATTTGGGAGATTAGATTTTAAGTAGGAGAAATTAAAATATGGAACATGGCATTGCTGATCTATAGTTAATGCTACTTTTTTCATTGAAAGAAGAATTTCTAAATATTTATTAAAGTAAACATTCAGTATCATTTTCTTATAATGCTTGTTATAGCCATTGTTTTGAAGGCTGAAGGTACAGTATCTGCTGCAGAGAAGATGAGGTTTTTGTTTTGGTTGAGGGGTTTTTGGCGGTTTGGGCCCTGACCTGAGGTTTCTCAGTCTTCAGCCTCAGTAGTCCCCAGTCGGCAGGTTTCTCCCTACACGGAGATGCATTTGTTTATTCAGTCAACACATAAAGTACAACAAAGGCTCTTTTGAGCCTGCACGTTTGGGTTCTGAGAGCGTGGCCGTGGGGTGAGATGGGAGATAGGGGGGCGTGTATGTGAATGGAAGATAGATGGCAAAGATCAAGTGCCCACAGTTCTGGAGGGAGGAGAAATTTGTTCTGTGGAGTGGTTGCTTTGGTTCAGCCTTAGAGAATCAGAGCATTCTGGACAGATGGAGGAGAAAAGAATCCCAGGGAGAGGCAAAGGTGGAAAATCTGGGCTGTGGAAAGGGGATAACAGGGTAACAGATCAGTTTTACTGGGATGCAGATTATTGAGTGGTGTTGTGGAAGGTTAAGATTGGAAAAATGGATTGGGCTGATTGAAGAAAGACCTTAATTCCAGGCTGGTTTGAAATCTATTCCACCACAAGTGAGGGAAATCAGAAATTTGACCAATAGAGGAAAAGGGTTCAAGGTGAGCTATGATCTCAGGAGACCCTAGGCTTCCACCTGTCCACAGGGTCAGCCAGTAACTATTTCAGCACAGTGTCTGTCAAACTGCAGGGCATGACCTAGTAGGGGTTTTAAAATCAATTTAGTGGGTGGACTCAGCAGTATTTTTACATGAAAAAGAAAAGAATACAAATGTAAATAATAGGGTGTACTACACTTAATAAGAGAGGTGCTATTTAGAGAAACTTCTGTTTCTTGTTTTTGTATATATGTGTATACATGTGCATTTGCTGAGTTACAGTGTAAAGTCTCATTGCTTATTGTAGTTTTAGTGTAAAAAAAATATCTGTAGACCACTGCTTGGAATAGCATGAGGTGGTGACTTACCTTAGAGCATTTGGGTCTCTCCAAGTAGCTATCTCTGGCTTTTCTCCCCGCTCCCAGGGCTGCAACCTGTTTCAGCTCCACCCACTTTGCTGCTTTGTGCCCCAGCAGCCCCTTTGGTGTTGCCTGACTCTTGTACCCGGTGGTGGTCTACCCTCTGGAGCTGTGCTTCCGTATAGACACTGCAGTAGTGGCACACGTTTTCGTTTCTCTAGCTCTCCCTTTGCTCTGTTTTCGGGCTTTTTCTTAATGCTGAATAATCTCTTTAGCCTGGTCCAAACACATCCTAAACTTGAGGTTCTTTCCAGCCCCACCCATCCCCAAATGAGGGTCCATTTCTTGTGCATTATGGAGCCACTTGTATTCTAGGAAGCCTTGACTACTGCCCTGTGCCCTGAGAGCGGGTGTGTAGTTATACTTCAGTGGTGATCCTGGTTTATATTATGTTAAATAAAGTCTTCTATCACTTCTTTTCTATCAGTTTTTTTTATTGCATTTTTAAATGTTCTTGACATGAGTATTTTTAGAGGTCTCAACTCAAACTACTAGTTAGTTCTTAATGTTTTTTCTTCCTTGATGGTTAGTTTAGTCACCCTTCTAATTTTATAAAGTGGGATAAAGCTGCAGACTTCTTAACATGTGGGTTAAGAATCAAGAGGAGGATATCTAAAATTGTTTTTAGAATCTTTTTATAAATTGTGTTATATTTTGAGAAATAGAAGTTGAGATTTGTCTAGCAGGTTAGAAATTTACAGGCAGATTGACGATGACATTTTTAATCCAGAAGTATATTTGTTTTAAAATAATACAGATAGATGTTTCTGAAGTCAGATAAGCCAGTCCGTTTCACGAGAAATGGAAATAGAAGGGAAAATAGAAAACATAGCCAAAAGGTGAAGTGGGGCCAGGCTGCCAAGCTCTGATGCGAGGAGGTGAAGTAAGACGTTTTTTGCAAACCCAGCCTGTTCATGATGTACTTCTTTTTCTGGAATTCTCAGTATTTTAGTATTTCTTTAAAATACTTATTATTTTTTAAAAGCTTTGTTGTTAATTCGTAGTTAACAGTTATTTATTTCATAAGATGCTCTGTTACTCAGCCACAGACTAAATTTCGGGAGGACAGTTTCTTAAGACCCTGAATGTGAAAGTCTCTCCTGTAGGGAGGAGGGAACATAAGAGAGTGATTAGCAGGCAGTTAGGAAAATCCCCATACCTTCTTTCGGGGGAAATTTGTATATTCCTGGGAAATGAAATTCTTTTATTGATAAAGGCCAAAAGCTTTTCTTGTTGGACCCCAAGGGCAGATATCCAGCAAGTAATACTAACCCTTTTATTCCTTGTAGTTTACTTTGATTTTTAGTATTATTCTGGAATTTGGGGTTCCCTCTAGCTAGGCCATTGTTGAGTAAGAGTAGATTGGATGGTATATATAGCTGTTAATTATTTACCCTTAGGCACTGGTGTGCTGGTAAATGTTTGACAGCCAGCTCTCTGGAAAAAATACATACATATGTACATAAATAAAATTTATTACAAGTTTTATTGATATAAAAGATGTGTACAAATAATACAGGGTTTCTAAACAGGATTTTTTCCCTTTTTTTGGAAATAGTGCACCAGAAATACTCTGACTAGCTCAAATAAAAGAGAGTGCAATACTGGGATACAGAGATCTTGTGGAATTAGGGACAGGAAATAAAGTATTTGGGCCTCATGAAAACTGAAATTTGGAATTCCAAAGCCTTTTTAACCAAGGAGGCCTGTTGTCTCCATGTCACCTCCCTCTTCATCCCCACCTTCCACTCCACTTGTTTCCTGTCTGTCACCTCTCTGATAGGGTGTGTGTGTGTGTGTGTGCGCACACGCCCCAGAGGTTTTGGTCATTTCACCTGGCTTTGGAATTCAAATAAGTCAAAACAAACCTTGTGTTTTGAGGGTGAATATTTCCATTAGTGGAAAATTAATTTAGGACAAAATTAGTCCTGAAAGAGGGATGTCCATTGGAAGATGTGATTTTGCTTTAAGGCTCACTCCTCTGTTGATGTTACAGAGTTCATCTTTACTTGCTACCATTTATTCTTTATTTGTCATTGTCCTTCAGTCTGTCTGTCTTGGTTCCTTCCCATCTGGCTAGGAATGTGTGCATCCTTACCCTCCCCTCTCAAAGAACAAAATTGAAACAAGACTTTTTAGTTGGACTACCCCTTGGATTATCCTTCTCACCACCTAATGTAGTCTTTAAAACTCGTATACCTGCCTCCACTGCGTCCCAGTCTCAGCAGTGGTGAGGATGTGGTCCCATCCACCTGTACCACCATCTCCTTTTATAGTGATTACCTGGTGGCCAGGCCAAGCCATTGTTTTGTTTGCTTGTTTTTAATCTTAGGATGGTAAAATGTTGCATAAAATCATCCAAGGTTTTCACAGAGAAGTGCTGTGGCTGACCTAAGGGACCTCTGTCTCTATCTTTTTGTGCTTCATTTGCTCTTCAGAGTCTCTCCGTGATTACAGCTGCCACAATCTTTAGAGTTCCTACGCCCCTCGCTAAAGGATGGACAAAAATTCCTTTCGCACTTTTCCTAAGACAAAGGAAATAGAGCAGAGTCATTAAAGCACTTAAGTTCGAGTACGATTTTTAAATCTTGTAGTAGAATCTGCCTTCCTCATTCAGTGTCCTATCTGAGAGTGCCCAGAAAATACCCCTTTTGGTTTTTGGGCTCTTTCACATTTGGTTCCATTCTAGATTAAGCATCATCTGAGCAGATCTTTGGAAAGAACAGTGGGCAGTGAGTTGGGTTGATGACTCATCGTGGGACAAACCCCACTCATGCTGAGTGTCCCTCTGTCTGTACTCCCTGGTACCTCTCCAGTCAGTGCTGCCTACTTGGACTTTGGTTTGTTGTGCTCTGTGGAATACCTTTACTGAAATTTACTGTTAGGGTCTTATAAGAAACAGCTATATGAAATTCCTTACTTTATGTTTTGTAGATCTTTATGATTTGAGTACATTATCTGCTATATCACCCACTATCCTTTTTTAAAAAAATTTTTATGTGTGAAATGTGTCCTGCCTGTGGAATTGTATAAAATCTTTACATACATTTTTAAAGAATAGTAAAGTGAACAACTGTGTGCCCATCAGTCAGATTAAGAAACAAGTCATTATTAGAAGCTTTCATTCACTTAAACTCCTCCCTAATGCATTCCCTTCCCTTCTCCCAACCCTCAGAGGAAATGGCATCCTAACTTTTGGGCTAATTTTTTCCTTGCTTTTCTTTATAACTTTACCATCTATGTATATATCCTTAAATATGGTGTATTGTTTAGTTTTGATAAACTGAGCATGAAGCACAAACCTAGCTGTGTAAGGAAGGGGCAGTATTTCCATTATTAGATGCAAGTTCCCAGAAGAAGATAGCTGAACAGGATCTCTGGGCCATGGTCTTCACATTCCCTGAGGGAATCTTCTGGAACTGTAAGGAGCGCAGCTGAGGTAGGAGAGGGAGCTGAGCTGCCAGGTATTGGAGTAGCTGATTAAAGCAACAAGCCAAAAGTGAAAGAGTTAAGCCTTTTATCACTTACTATGATGGAATAAGCAAGAATCTAAAACTGGAGAAAACCCCAACTCTTCCTGTTCATTTTCCCCCATGGAATGATGCACTGGTTGAGAGTCAGGTGGATCAGTGCAGACATGGGGGTCATCTCACTGTTGAGAAAGCCCCCCACAAAAGGCTCGAGCAGTTTTATGGACTCTGAGGTGGGAGGGGGCAGGGGGAGGGTGAAGGGGAGGGTGAGGGGGAGGATGAGGGCTAGGCGTGGAAAAGTACTGGGTGCTGAATCAGAGTGGGGGAAAGTGTCTTCAAGCTTTCCTCTTCTTCCCGTCCGTAAGGAGCCCTTGGCAGAGGCACCTGAAGAGGACCTCTGGCCAAGGCCCCAGATAAAGACCTAGGAAGGAAGGTGCTGGAACTAGCCATGCAAAGATGTGAAGGGCATGACTGGCCTGAGGTCCTGGGTCCTCACAGTGCACTGGCTGTACATCACATCTGGTGTGGGGAGAGGCCTGTCAGGTAAACTTTTGTAATTGTCTGTGGTTGGGCCTGAGAAATTACACATGGGTTTTTAACCAGGAGCCCTACTCCTTAGGACATCAGTGGGCAAGGTCATGAACTACTCCTGGGATAAATGTAGGACTTATTTGGTAGGGGCATCTGGAAGAAGTGTAGTGTGGGCCTGGTCCTGAAGGTCCAGCAGAAATATTGCCAGGGTAAGAGCTTTCCTCTGTTTCTAAATTCACCACTTGTGTTCTGGCTGTCAGGAGCACACCAAAGCAAAGCAGCTTCTGTGGGTAAAATAAGTGACTTTAACTGATGCTAACAGTAAGGCTTGTAGGAGCCAAGACAAAATACAAAGAATTTGGTCCAGGCTTACCTGGGCATTATCCTCAGGTTAAATAAAACGTGAGGAGCTTGGGCATGAGTCAGTACTCGGTTCTGGACAGGCTGCTTTCTATTGTTTGGTGAATTTCTGTCATCTTGGCATTTTCCTTCACTATCCAATTGGGATTTCCTTCATTGCTCTCCTATATTGGATCTCTTGTGCCTGTATCCTGTTTATTCTTCTTTCTTGGTTTATTTTCTCACTTTGGTACATCTTTTTTTTTTTTTTTTGTGGGGAAGACCAGCCCTGAGCTAACATCTGTTGCCAATCCTCCCCTTTTTGCTGAGGAAGACTGGCCCTGGGCTAACATCCGTGCCCATCTTCCTCCACTTTATATGGGACGCCACCACAGCATGGCTGACAGGCAGTGCGTCGGCGGGCGCCCGGGATCCGAACTCGCAAACCCCGGCTGCCAAGCGCGGACTAAACCGCTGCGCCACCAGGCGGCCCCTATTTGGTACATCTTCTAATAGTTTTTGAGAGTGGGTAGATAGGAGGTAAAATTTTGAGACCTTGCATATTTGAGAAATGTCTTTATTTTTGCCTTCATATTTGATTGATCGTTTGGCTGAGTATTGAACTTTAGATTGAAAATCATTTTCCTTCAGAATTTTGAAGGCATCACACTATTGTCTTGCTTCAGGTGATGCTATTCAGGCATTCCTAGTTATTTGCACTCTTAAACCTTTGTGACCTTTTCTCTCCTTTTTCTCTCTGGAAGATTGTAGAATCTTCTCTTTGTCTCCATGGTTCTGAAATTTAATAACAATATGTCTTGGTGTAGATCTGTTCTCATTTATTATCTTGGACATATGATGGGTTGTTTCCATCTTGCAACTTATGCCCTACATTTCCAAGAAATTTTTTGACTTATTTCTTCATTTATTTCACTCCTTCTGTTTTCTCTTTCAGAACTTCTATTATTTGGATGTTACATTTTCTGGTCCTCCAATTTTCATATCCTTTTCCATCTTTAATATCTTTGCTGTTCTACGTTCTAGAAAATTTTATCAACTTTATTTTTCCAATACTTCTACTGAGATTTTCATTTCTGTTATCATGCTTTTAATTTCTAAGAATTTTTATTTGTTCAGTGAATGTTCCTTTTTAGAATAAATAGTATTTTACTTTTGTTTCGTGGATTCAGTATCCTTCCCTCTGAGGATATTAATGATTTTTTTCCTCCCCCAATAATCTTGGCATCCTCTAGTTTGATTTTTTATATCTTTTGGTCTCCACCTTCCCTGTTAGAAGCTTTCCTTAGATGTCTGGCTATCCTAGGCTGTCATGATTAAGACTGGAGGACAAAAAAGCTGTATGGAAGTTCCAAACTGTGGAACATGGTAACACTGAGTTGTTATATAATTTGAATAAATGATGTGGGAAGAACTTCAGTGTTTGCCAGTTCTTTGGTTTGCCTTTAGATGTAAAAGCAAATATGAGGTAACAAAGGTCTTTCGGGGTTGTAATGGGGAGGTGAAGTGTTTTCTCTGGTTAACTGAAATGGAAGGTGGTAGAAGAATTTTTAAGAAGTGATTGGGTAGGAGGGAGCAAACCTAAATGGGTTAGGAGGCACTGTCTTCTATTTGAGAATAGAATAAGGTGATGTTTGCAAGGCACCTAGAAGAATGCTTGCCTTCAGAAAATAGTTTTTAATTGAATGAAGTGAATAAATTATTGAAAAAAAAACTTAGTTCATGGTTGTCATATATGAAAGGCACAATAATAATATATTATTGTCTATCACATAAGCTTTATTGGCATTTACCAATTTAGGAAATATTTTTCCAGTGGACTCATGTGAAGCTTTCCCTCTGCAGATTCCAGTCTTTACTTGACTGTTTGTTTACTGAAGAAATACATACACAGCACTTATTATGTGCCCGGCTCTAGTCTAAGCTCTTCATAGTCATAAACTCACTTGATCCTTATGATTAACCCCATGAGATAGGTTAACCATTTTATAGATGAGGAAGCTGAGGCAGAGGACATTAAGTAACTTTCCCAATGTCATGTAGCTGATCAGTTGCAGAGTTGGGATTTGAACACAGACGGGCTCCAGAGTGTGTGCTTTCAGCCACCTCATTCTGCTGTCTTTAGATGAATACGTTTGAACTGTTCTTTCTGATATTAATTCAATTTTCTGTAGCTTTACTTAATTTATATTTAAAGACCCTGAGTAATGAATAAAAAGCTGTTTATTCCATTTCCAAGGAGAGTGGTATTTAAATTTCATAAAAAAGTTTCGTCTAAAATATTTCAAAGAAAAGTGGCACTTAGAAGGATCTAGACTTTGCACTCTCTTTTCTGGAATAGTTCATTTCCTAAAGCTTCTTGGGTTGCTAGGATTTTGCTGTTTTTATGCTAATACTTGTGTATGCATTGTTTATTTTAGTTTGACATGTAGAACTTTACTCTTTATAATATTGGCATTTATTAGGATCCTGTTTTGCCCCCTTTTTAGTTCTCATATTTGTGATTTTGTAATCATTCTAATAGTTTCTTCATTCGTTATTTTTTCTTAGAGTCATTTTGTTGATGCTTTACAAATTGGCATGAAAGGTAGTATACTGTGTATGGCGTTTCTGTTTTCTTAAATGTCTGCTTGTGTGATTGCACGTTTCGCCCTGACTCATCATCCTCTGTGTAGAATTGTGCACCATGGTTTTGAATGGTCTGACAGTTTGTAGTGTTTCAGCCTGTTTTTTGAAAAGTTTCTCTTCTAATGGTTTTCAAGCCCCAAATCAATAGAATACACTATTTTATTTCTTTTGGTGGTGCATAAGAACATCTGTTTAAATGTTATCTGGAAAATTTTTATGATTGTTTTCCTCATAGCTCTTTGTCCGACAAATATCAACAGGTTCCCAGATAAGTTTATTGAACAACTCTCTATTATTGTGTTTTAGAGCTGGGTATGATACTTACTAGTATGTTTTTTAAATTAATTGTCATTATTTTGTGTGTCCATATATGACTTTGGCATTATTTGGCTTTTTGAGGTGAAATGCAGCAGCCGTCCCTTGCCCTGTCTCCACCACCCACCCATCCATCCCTTTGTCCAGAGGAACCACTTTCAGATCTTTGAAACCCCAGTGGTTCTAATGTATAAACCAGTAGTCCATATTTATGTTATGATGATGATATAAATATTGCTCACTGCTGAGTCAAATAGGGTAAATAATTGTTTACTTGGTAACAATTTTTTTTCCTGTAGTTAATAATTGCCTAGTATTTTCCTTAGTTTTCTCTGTACCCTTGAATTCCAAATTTACAACTGAACTGTAAAACACTACTTTATACTTTGTCAAATGTATAAAATCCATCATTTCAATTCTCCCACCCCCACCTCCCGGGACTTCCCTCCTGTAGCCCTCTGTCTTCTGGTTCATTCTCTAGGCCTGCTGCACAGCTGTTGTGCTGGGACATTGGTCACCACCACCCTGAGAGTCCCCTTCCTTCTCTTGTGTTGGATTCATGTTGCTTGAGTCCTATATTGCCTTCTTTGTTGTTTATTCCTTCATTTTGGAGGATCCCATCCTCAGGTAGTTCCCAAGAAAGAGTACATGGAGGGAATTAAAAAAAAAAGTTTATCATGCCTACTGGAACTTTATGTTACTTTTATACTTGATTGCTGGCTTGGCTGGTTTTGGTCTTTTATTTTCCCTCACACTTTGTTCCGGTCTTCTAAGATTCAATCTCCCTAGGATGCCCCGGCATTCTCTGTCTCTGGGACATCCCAGCATTCTCCCTCACTAAGGCTGCTTCAGCTATGCCACCAGTCCTGCTCCCCACCAGGCTGTTTTCCACACTGCAGTCAGTATAATTTAGTTTGAGGAGCTGTGACAAGGACAGTGCAGCTGGAGCACAGGTTTTGGGTTAGGAGGAAGAAGAGTCAAAGGAGTCCGGAGGTGTACTCAGTGGCCAGATTGTGCAAGGCATTTTGGACGTGTTTAGGTATTTGGATTTGTCCCTGAGAGCAATGGGATGCCAATGAAGGATTGAGTGGTTGGCCTTAGCATGATTGGATTATTTATTTTTAAAGGTGGCACTACCTGCAGTGTAGAGAATACACAGTAGAAGGAGCAAGCCTGGATATAGTGAAGCCATGCAGGAAGGTGTTGCAGTTGTTGTGTGAAAGAGGATGTCGGCCTCAGCTAGTGCCGTGGGAGTGGGATGGAGAGCAGTGGACAGACTTTGGGATATTTGGGAGGCAGAGAGCATGAGGCTTTGTGACTGACAGGTGGTGTTTGTTTTTGTAATTTTAGGGCAGCACACATTTTCACATTGGTGTAATTTTCTCCAGTGGGTCTCAGCAGAGAGTTAAAAAGCTAGGCATGCCTGTGAGAAAGGAGAACAGTTGCGAATTATGGGGAGTGAGCCAGAGTGTTGGGAGATAACAGCTGTGAGGAGGGCAAGTGTGAGAAAGGAGCTCAGAGGAGCGGGGGCTGATGAAGCGTCCAGGAGCAGTGTCTGGAAGTGGCAACAGAGGAAGCTACTGGCCTCACCTCCAGGCCCTGAGCCATACAGGAGCACGAGGGAGTGATGAGGGGAAACGTTTTCTGAGGAGAGTGAGGTTTCAAGGCAGGAGGAGGAAGCATCTGGGCAGAGGCTGAGGGTGCCAGGGAAGGAAGTTCTTCACCGTGGAACGGAGGTTCTGGAGGGCTCAGTAAAAGGTCTGGATGGAGAGTCAAGCAGTGTGGTGGTTGGGTCACAGTTGAGCCTCCACTGAGCACATGGTGCTGATGAGAGCAGGAGCCTGCATCTTGGCCAGTGACCAAGGGTAGCAGTGATGTGAGGTGTGATGTGTTTGGCTGAAAGTTTCCAAGACAAACGAATGCCAGTAGTCTTGATTGGATAGTTTTTATGTTTCCATTTACTCCTCAGTACATTTCGACTCTCTGCCATGGGCAAGGCTCGGTAAGGCGCTCGGGCAGCTACAGTGGTGAATTGGGAAGTTCACAATCTAGTAAATAAAATATTGTTTCTTGGCTCTGGCAGACAGAGTTAAAGGCATTAATTAGTTGCTTGTAACAGACTGGAAGGACTAAGCTGAGAACTTTTCTCAGCCTTCCTGATTCTCATTCCTCACCTTTACTTTCTGTGTCTTTCCTTGATGCTCCCTACTATCCCCACATGTAAGTTTAGGGGCAGATGCTCAGCTCTCAGCCGGGCCTGCTGGGGATTTCTTCAGCTATTAAGGTGCTGAAGCTTTATAACTCAAACTTGAGACTGGAATTCTCTTAATTCAGTTGTTTCCAAATTATTCTCTCATTCTCTTTCTTAAGCTTTATACAACAAGAAAACTCCAAGAGTTATTTAATATTGTTTTGAATTAACTATGATTACTTTTTTTTCTCTGAACATTGAACTTTGCATGTTTCAACATTCTTTGGTAAATAGAGGTAAAAACCGTGATGATTAATGAAGCCTATCAAAATGTGATGATTGGTTTGAATCCACGTCACTTAAGGATGTAGGGAAGAAGAAAATTATAAAATTATTAAATGTCAGAACTGGAAAGTATTTTTAAGATTCTACATTCTTACCCTCTCATTTTATATCTAAGGAAATTGAGGCTCAAAAGGTGAATGAGGTGTATAAGTAAATGTGGTAAAATTTAGCAAGCTTAGGATGTTTTAAAATTTGTACAATAGGAGCTTTCATGTTTTCTGACAGTTGGTGGTAATATTGCAGAAAAACTTTTTTTTTTTAACCGCTAGGGAATGCTGAAATATCAACTGATCAACTGTAATGGAAAAAAAAATCAATTTTAAGTATTTCGATTACTACGTCTTTTCTGTTTAGCAAGATAAAATGACCTGTGTGGTAGTCTCTAAGGATCAGAGGGGAGGATGGTACATACTGGGGACACTATGTCAGATTTATTGCAGATTACATCATTTCATAATGATTGTAACTCAGAGTATTCCTTGTAGATAAGCAAATTTCATTCTCCCCTCCTGGCTATGCAAAATATGAAAGTGTGCCCAAAAATTTGCCTCCCTGCTTAGTGAAGCAAAGCTGGCTATATTCAGCTGATGCTGGACCATAACCTATATTATGATAATTTGGTGCAAAGGGAGTTTTGTCGCACTGGTTCTGCCTTTAGGCAACTGTCCGCCCTCAGAGCCCCACAGGATGTATGGCAGTTGAGTGAGGGTGGACAGACTTCTTGGGCAGTCCTAGTCCTGAGATTTGGTCAGGAAGTTGGATTAGTGACTCTTCTGTCTTTGTCCTCTCGTTACTGCTATCCACATCCCTATCTTTACTCTGCCACATAAAAAAATTAAAGTTATAAAATTTCAATTTTGACTCCTCTTTGTTCCAGGGCATTTTTAAAAGTGAATTTTGCATTAAATTCCCAAACATTTTTTGTTTTTTTTTTGTTAATATCTCTTGTGTTTTAGGTTATTTTGGATTATAATCAGAGTGAGGTTTCTTTGCAGCCATATGCTCCAGGGACATAAAAAAATAATGTATATTCTCTGTATAGTTAGAATACCATATATATTCATAAAATTGAGCTTGTTGATTTTTTCATTCAAATCCTTATGTTTCCTTTAGCTTATGTGACCTGCCAAATTCTGAAAATGTTAAAGTACTCCATTATGATCAGATTTTATTATGATCTTGTATTTCTAGAAGTTTTAACTCTAGATACTTGACTGCTATATTATTTGTCCATAAAATTTTTATCTGAAGAAATACAATTAGAATTGAATAAGTGGAGAGAGACAAGCTATACAACTGAATGAGCAGACTTTCGGTCATATAAATGACAATTCTTCCCAAATTATATGTAAATTTAATGACATTCTAGTCAGAAACCCAACAGTTGTTTTCTTGGGGAGGGGGACACTGGTTAGAATTACCTAAAAAAAAATCTTAAGTAAGAGTAGCTGGGGGTGGGGTACTTTCCTTATCACGTGTTAAAATTTCCATAATGTTATATAGTAATAAAAATAGTGTCATACAAAAAGTATAGAATTAAATCAATTGACTGGAATGGAACAGATTTTAGTAATAAAAATAGTGTCATACAAAAAGTATAGAATTAAATCAATTGACTGGAATGGAACAGATTTTAGTATTATAAGAAATTAATATATGATAAAGGCTGAATTTCATTTCACTGGGAAAAGGAATATTTGATAAATGATATTAGCATAATTGGCTATTTCAAAGAGAACAAAATTAGGGTTTTATACATACATTTCTATGGATGAAAAATTTAAGTGTAGAAAACAATAATCTTAGAAGAAATTTTAGAAAACTATGACATTTTGAAGTGGGGAAGACCTTCACAGACAAGACAGGAAATGCAGAAGAAATAAAGGAAAATATTGACATTTAACTGCATAAAATTAACTACATAAAATTTAAAATTTCTTTCTGGCAGAATACACCATAAATTATATCAAAAGACTGTCACACATATGACGGTCAAAAAGTTGATATCTCTAGTCTTTAAATAGGGGAACAGGCAACCCAATAGAAAAATGGACAAGAACATGAACAGGCAATTCACAGAAGAGAAAATGCAAATTGTCAAAAAACCTCACTAAAGCAAGGCTCTGTACAAGTAGGCAGGAAGTACCAATCAAAATAACAATGAGAAAAAGTTTCCATCTCTCTGATGGGCAAAATGTAAAAGGGTCTGGGCACATCTGGTACTGTGTCATAGAGAAATGGACCCCTCATACACCATGGTGGGGGCATGGGCTGGGATGGCATTTTCTGGAAAGTTCACATTCTTTGACTTGGCAGTCTCACAGTTAGATCTATCCTATAGAAATAAAAGCACCAGTATTTACGTATACAAGGATGTTTAACATTTTTTTATTGTAACAAGAAATTGAAAAATATCTGTCAGTGATAGGGAAAGGGCCAAATAAATTGCAATACGTTTGCACTATGCAGTATTTGACATAGTTAAAAAGAATGCCTTAGGTTACATGTATTGATTAGGAATAATCTTTGTGATAGATTAATTAAAAAAGAAACACATTTCAGAGGGATGATAATAGTATGATTAATATAATCAAATCAAATTTGTATAATCAAATATATACAAATACATATATTTGTACGGATATAGAGAAATATTTGGAAGAATGGACACATGTAAGTGTTGTTATTGATTATCGTAGGTAAATAGGATTGGAGGAGGTTGACAAGGAGGAAACCAATTTTTTGTGTGTGTGTGTGTGAGGAAGACACTAGCCCTGAGCTAACGTCTGTTGCCAGTCCTCCTCTTTTTGCTGAGGAAGACTGGCCCTGGGCTAACATCTGTACCCATCTTCCTCTACTTTATATGGGATGCCGCCACAGCATGGCTTGACAAGCAGTGTGTAGGTCTGTGCCTGGGATCCGAACCTGCAAACCCGGGCCGCCAAAGCAGAGCATGCAAACTTAACCGCTCCACCACCAGGCCGGCCCCGGAAACCAATTTTTAAAATATATAGACCTCTGTACTTTTTATCTTGTTAGAATAAATTCAAAATATTAAAATTTATTTATTCATTTTTTTTATTAAACCCATAACTCACTCTTCATCTTTCTCATGTTTCGTCACTTGCAATGAAGCCTGGGATTTGCCTGTTTGCTGGTCTTTTGAAGAAGATGTGCTGCGCCCCTGAGGAGAGAACCCTGCCTTCTACTCCCTGGCCTATACTACTTTCTAGCTCCTTTATCTGTCCTGTTATTTTTGTGATCCATCCTTTCAACCACTTTCTGACCAATATGCTGTTTCTTTGCCCCTTTGTATTTCATTCGTGCCAGGCCAGGTTGATAACTGGTGGAGAAAAATCACACAGTCCTACCATTTAGTGTCCCTATGAATTTGTGGTCTTCAGCTTCAGTTGATCCCTTAAAGATGGCTCTGCAGCCCTCTGTTTCCCTTGTTGCCTCTCTCCTTAAAAAGCAAGTAGTATCTCAGACACCTCCTTTTCCTCAAATCTTTAGCGCTGCCACCTCTTCTCTTGAGCGGCAAGTGGCTGTGACCCCAACACTAGGAAAAACAGCCACTCCATAAACTACTTGCCACTAAACATGCAGACTTCACTCTCTTGCGCTAAGGCTGACTTGGGCTCCTGTACTGGGGATCCAGCCCTTCTTGTCTCCTCGTGGGTGGGGGGCACTGAGGGTGTGTATGCTTATGACGTGGATTATCCTTGCTCTCTCATGTACCTCCTCTGTGTTTCCTCATTCACACATCCCCAGGAGTAAATATAATGGCCTAGAATACCTACTTCTGATTCTCTTACCTCTCTGTGTTATACACATACTCGTTGGATGGGTAGAAAGAAGGAAGGGTATTTGAGTAAAATAATGAGAAAGCAGCATGAGCTAAAGAGAGTAAGATGACTTCAAGACTAAAGATGAAAGAAATGATGGAACAAACCAAAAACAGCCTTACTTTCCCCTACTCAGATGCTTCTGGCCAGACAGGGAGGAGAGTGGGGGACATATTTCACTCTTACCTGAGCAAATGAAGGTTTAGTTGTTAGGACTGCCAACAGTCCAACAGCTGTTAGGACTATTCTTAGCTAGAGTTGTAAGCCTGATTGTTGTATTTTGATATTTGTATTCTATTTCACAAATTTTTGAAAACAAATTAAAGATAAAAATTTATCTGTATGCTTGAGTTCCCCAAGCATGTTCTGTAGAAAAGTAGCTTGGGGATAGGGTTTGAGAAATACTGAATTAATTAAATCTTTGATGTGCTCAAGTGCTTTGTGAATTTCCAAGAGTAGGAGACAGTGTGGTGTTTTCCAACTTTATGACCATAAAGCCGTTTTCTGCGCTTCCTCTTCCCCTTTCTTGAATGTACATCGTGTGTCCCAAGAAAAATAGTTTGAGAAATGCTGAAGGATACAAATAAATATGTGGTAGTAAAGAATAAAAAAAAGGAGAAAAAGATCAGGTTGCAAGATGCACAGTAACATGACTGTTAAGAAATTTTTATTCTCTGTCAGTTTTTGTGTTTTCTATACATTTTGAGGATGGCAAATGATTTTTAAAAAATGAAACTTGTTTTGACTAATGATATTTTAGAGGAAATAAGCTATCTTGCAAATAAGCATAGTAGAGTTCTAGTGTGGCTAAAACTTTTTGTAATATTGGAAGGTTATCATGTTATTTCAAGGTTTTATTAAGATTGACCTGGATTTCTGTTATTTGAGTTACATTTTCTTATCCTCTTTTCCAGCGGCAGCCGATTAGGAGGCCTGGTCACAGTGTTGTGCTTCTTTTTCAATCATGGAGAGGTAGGTAGTCAACAAATATTTTTGAAATCTTTAGGGGATTTTACTTCTGGAAATACAAGTTTCTTCTTTAGGAGTCAGTCAAATATTTTCTAAAATTGTGGAAGATTTTACTTATAGAAATACAGGTTTCTTTAAATTTAATTTCTTTAAATTTAATCTATAGTAGGAGTCTTCAAATGTTTCATCTTATTTTGATTCAAATTTTAAACACTAGCATCTATTTTAACCTTTCATGACCATTATATCTTTTATGTGATATGTCTTTTAGTCATTTGAAGAAATAGTGGGTCTGTATCAATTCTTTATATAATTTAAAACCGTGAAAGCTCATGTTTCAGCTCTAATAGAAATAAGCCAGCCATGGCTATAGTGTAACCTCCTTGTGTGGGGATAATGTTTTGTTGTAGGAGCTAAGTAGTATGTTTCTATTTTAATGTATTTATATTAAACTTTCATATACTTTTAAGTAGCATTTGCAAAATAATTTATTATACCTGTAAATTTGCACATATCTAAGGGCTTTCTAAGGAGAAAAATATTGTAAAAAACATAGACTCTGGATCCAGGCTACCTGGGTTCAAATCCTGGCTCTGACATTTAGTGGCTGTGTGACCTGGGCAAGTCATTTAGTTTCACCTGTCTTAGTTTCCTCTTTGTAAATGGGTGTCATGATGTTACCCATCTCATGGGATTATTGGGGAGATTAAATGAATTCATATGTGTAAAGTGCCTAGAAGAATGTTTGACACACAGTAACTGCTATGAAATTATTAGTTTGTATTATTATTAACAACTTCATTTAAATTAAATTCTAATATAAATTCAGGGTGCCAATGAATCCTTCCACTAAATTAATCATAGTTGTAAGTAAATTTCTAGTAATACATCTCTGTCCAGCTTTCTTTCATGGTAAATTTTGTATGAGGGAAAGAAAAGAAAGGTCAGCTTGCTTTGAGTGAAGTAACAGTCCTATTATGTGTTTCTACACTAAGCATCTACAGTGTTTGAATATGCACATGTTACAAAGCTCTGAGAGTAGCCATGCTAAAACCTGTCTGCAGAATCAAGGTTGAACTTTTTTTTGTTATTCAGCAGGTTACTAATGGATCTTGAACTAACATATGCTTAGTATTTAGAATCATAGAAATTTAAAGCTAGAGTGGCCTTATAGATTAGAGCATTTGACAAAAAAAAGATTGCATTATGATATCAATTAATTGGCTTGGTCTGAGTTTTGAGCAAAATAATTATTATTTGGCTCTTTTTGACTATGGATTCTGCTCATTGTTATAGTGTGAACCATAAGACATTTAGAAGCACAGATTCTGTGAGCATGACCTAAGAAATAGGAAATAACCGCTTAACAATGAAAGAAAGGAGCATTGAGTGTCCACAATAAGATGTTGGAGGAAAGGGATTATTGAAAATTTTGAAGCCAAGACACAGTTTTAAAGACTACTGTCTGTTAAGCAGAAAGGTCTACTGTGTTACCCTCAGTGTAAAGTCAAGGTTATTAATTCCTGATCTTACATTTTTCTTACAATTTTGATACTCATGTAGCACAAACATTGTTCCTTATAAAGTCTTTTCACTGTTTACAATGAAATTTAGACTATTCAGTTCATTTTTCAGGTTGACAGATTTTCTTTTTGATACTTCTCAGCTACTTGGTATATTTAAACATCTTTAGACGTCACTTTCTGCTTAGGAAAAGGTAAACTAAATGTGATTAGAATTAGAATTGCAGTTTAACTGAAATAGTCAAGTTGTTAATGGTACTTATATCAGTTACTGTAGCTATAGAATAGAAAAGTGACTATTTTGAATAATGACATATTAAAATTGAGAGCATAAACTGCAGTTTTGGGTAAAATAATGGTGAGAACCCAAGTGACTGAAAACCATTTTGTTATAATTTTATATTTATTTTGTTTTTCAGATTGTGAGTTTCAAACCTTATTTTTTTCTGAATTTTAAAAATGTTGCGTAAAACATATAATTTTTATATAGGGAGAAGCATCTACTCTGCATTTAGTGAATGTTATTCTAGAGTATCACGGTATTTTGCTCACTGGAATTGGTGGTGGATTACTAATCGGTACCCTTCGTTCTTAGAAGAGTTATTTTAATCATGTGAGTGAGTGGTTTATGTGCCAAAAAATAGTTGTGAATTGTTACTTGCTTTTAAGTTCTATTTCCTTTATTTAGTTTGCTCTGTACTTGAGTCTAAGATAGTATATGATGTGCTTTCTAAAATATTATTTCTCTCAGATAGTTTTACAGGGAAAGATTTTTGCCTTAACAAAAGAACTGCGAAATGTGTACTATAAAAGGATTAATCAAATTATTGAAAACAGAAATTTAAAACCTTCAAATTTGAAACGTGAAAATGCAATAAAGAAGCTATTAAGTTATACATTTCATAATAAAAATTATGCAGATGCTTTCACTTATCAAGTTTTTAAATTAAATGCTGATTCTGTCCCTATTGAGAATTATTGCTAAGATGAGAGCTAATAATTTTGCTCTGCCTTTAAAATATTTCCTTACTATAAGGTAATATGGGTGCACCAAGAGTTGATGCTGCAGGATTTGTAGCCTGCTGATGGAAAAGCATTTAGATGTGTAGATGAAAAACCTAACTAAATATTTTTTCTAATTTTTGACTTTTAAAAATTCATTATATGTGAAGTAGTTTTGTCTAGCTTTCTCATGATGAGATTTAAAAACAATTATTACTGAGCACGACTGATGGTGTTTTGTATAAAACATGTTAACAGATGTAAAGATATGCACATATGAGAAGGAAAATCTTTTACTGTTTTTTTTGGAAACAGTAATTCAAAGTATATGAAAGGATTGTTTTAGAGGCATATCTAATTAATCTTTTTTATTACCCATAACATATTTCTGACCCATATTAGTTTCCTAAATATTTTTGAACTGAACTGAGATTAAAATGTAAATATAAATGTACTTGTTCCTAATTACTTATTGATGTAGTTAGGTCATTTATATAAGATCTGGGAAGGAAATAGTCTTTGAAAATAGTCTCATTAATTCTTAAAATCTTGTATGGTAGATAAGTAGTAAATAATATCTTAATATGCATAAAAATGGAACTACTAAAAGGTTAAGTGTTTGGTTCAAGGTTGCTAAGAAGGGAGAGGATTATAAGTTTCCTGATTAACCAGTAATGCCTCCAAACTTCTCTCAACACATGTAACTCTTAGATAGGGGAGTAGGATTTCAAACAACACCATAGTTTATCTTTTACAAATGAAAAGTACAGAGTTCTTTCCTTGCCAATTTGTGGGACTTTTTTTTTTTTTCTTTTCCCTTTCTCTCTCTCTCTCTCTTTCTGCTCCTCTGTTCCCTTTCCAGTGATGGTAAAGTTTTGGCCAGGACATTTATTCTGGGTCTTCTGTTTATTCAGCTCAATTAAAACAACATATACTGAGGGCCTCCTGTATGCCAGGTACTTGTAGATGCTGGGGATGTGCCAGTGAGTAAAACAAAGACCCCTGTCCTTGTGGATAATCATGTGAAGGTAGGAAGATCTTCTTCTGCTTAAGGTGAGAGAGTACTGGCTTATCTGGGGAGTAGTGAGGAGGCCATTCTGTCGGGAGCAGAGAGTGGAAGGGATAAGGCCAGACAGTTAATAATGGGAGGTGGGACGTGGAGGGAGCTGCTTCTGTAGTCCTTGTTGGTCATTGTAAGGTTCATTTGGAGCAGATGGAAAGGCCACTGGAAGGTTACATGCAGAAGAATGACATGATTTAAATACTTTTTACATTAGTTTGGAAAATAGTATAAGTGCAAGATGTGTTATTTATTTAGGCTATTGAATGATGTGCCTATGGATTTGTGAATTTATGTTAAACTTTCATAAACTCTAAAAGTCCAAAACCAGAGAGTGTGCTACTCTTAGTTGAGAATGAATCTGTTGGTGTGGACTTGAAAATTAGCCTATAATGAAGTAGAAAACTAGCCAACAACGCCCTTTATGACTTGGCTTCTGCTATATATCACCACTCTTCAGGCTGTTTTCTTTGCTTCAGACCTACTGTCCTTCCTTCTTCCTCTTCCTACAAAGATCCATTCCTTTTCCTTCCTCAGGGCCTTTGCACATGCTGTTTCCTATGCCTTGCATAGTTCCTTCCCCTTTTATCTCCTAATCTGTGCCTAATTAACTCCTAGTCATCCTGAACAACTGGATATTTCAATATGGGTTTCAGTTGTGTTCTTCATTTCTTCCTGCAGATCTGGGTTTCCATCTGGTATAATTTCTCTTCAGCCTGAAGAATTTTATTTAGCATCATGGTGAAGATCTGCTGCTAACAAATTCTCTTAGCTTTTGCCTGTCTAAAAATTTCCTCATTTTGTGCTTCATTTCTTGACGCGTATTTTTGCTGGATAAGAATTCTAGGTTGATAGCTTTATCTTTCAGCACTTTAAATGTGTCATTCTATTGTCTTCTGGCTTCCATTGTCTGATGAGAAGTCAGCTGTCATTCTTATTGTTGCTACAATGTGTAATGGGTCTCCTCTGTGGTTTGAAGACTTTCTTTTTATATTTGATTTTTATTGGTTTGATGATGATGAACTTAGATGCCTTCGTTACATGTATCCTGCTTAAGGTTCACTAAACATCTTTAGTCCATGGGTTGGTTTTTTTTTATCAGTTTTGGAAAATTTTTAACAAATGTCTTCTCTTCAAATATTCTGTCTTCCCTGGTCTCTCTCTTATCTTCTTTGAGGATTCTAATTCCATGTATGTTCAACTTTTGATGTTGACCCACAGGTTTTGACACTCTCTTGCTCTTTTTTTTCATTTTTTTCTCTTTGCCTCCATTTGGATATTTTCTCTTGCCATGTACCTGAGTTCCCTGATACTTTATTCTGATACATTCAGGCTGCTATTAAGCACATTCAGTGAATTTTTCATTTTAGATGCATTTCCATTTTAGAATTTCTTTTTTTCCATCAAGCTTCCATTTTTCTGTTGAAAATTCCCATCTGTTCACCCATTCTGTCAGTCTTTTTCTATAAAATTTTAAACCTGATTATTATAGTTACTTTGACGTCCTTGTCTGCTAATTCTAACATCTACTTTGTGGATTTAACTCAGTTGACTAGAATTGGCTCCTTGATTGTGGGTCATGTTTTTCTGCTTAGTTTGCATGTCTCAAAGCTTTCTATTTTATGCAAGACCTTTTATATAAAAGACTGAGAAAGCCTAAACTAGAAAATTATTTTTGCTAGTTTTTTCCCCAGAGAGGGAACGTCTTTTCTTGTGTCAGGGCATGTAGGCTGAGGGACTGAGCGTTTGGATCCCACCATGGGGCCTGCTAAGCTGGGCAGGACTGCAGTTTTAATTTGTTTTAGTTTACCTCCAGTTTCAAATGAATTAAAGAACTCTCTGCCTTTGGCTCAATCTCCAAATTTCCAGATGCTCAGCCCAGGGCATGATCTCTTTGGTCTTATCAGCATTTGAATTGGGAGGGGGTTAGTTTTAAGCTTCTTAGTTAGTTTTCAGTCCATCTCTGGATTCAACTCCAGCAAGTTCCTGGAAGCTCAGCACTGTATGAGATTGTGAGAGATCTCTGCTTTCTGTCTCTCTCCTACTGCTTCTTACTCTGCCAAATTCGTGTGTGTGTGTGTGTGTGTGTGTGTGTGTGTGTGTGTGTGCGTGCCCAGGGTTGGTGGGGGGGAAGTTTTCAGTCAAAAAGATTTCTTTTTGTGTCATGGTTTTTCTAGATTCCAGTTTGTTGTTAGAAATCTTGTTTTTTTACTGGTCCCAGCAAAGACTCTCTGCCTATGGTAGGTCCGTACCTAAATTATGCAGTTGTTTCCAGGTATGAAGCCAACAGATGTTCTGTATCTTTTTTTGGGCTGCATCTAGTTCCACTGTAAACTTTGTCCTAAACTGGCAGTACCAAAAAAAAGTGCACATTTCTTTTCTTTTTTCCTCCAGTTTTTTATTTTGAAAAGCTTAAAACCTACACAGAGTTCTAGATTCACTTCATTCACCAGTTTTAATATTTTGCCACATTTGCTTTCTCTGTCCCTCATGGACACACCTACGTACGCTGACATTTTTCTGGTTCATTTAAAGTAAGTTGCAGACATGATGACATCTCTCATATATATATTCAGTATATATTACCTGAAAGCAAGGACATTCTACGTAATCACAATATGGTTACCATTCTCCAGAAATTTGTCACTGATAATTATACAAAATGTGTGAAACTGTCCATATTCACATTTCACAGTTATCACGATAAATTCCTTCATGCTTTTGTTTTGGATCCAGAATCTCATTAAGGATCACACATTGCATTTAGTAGTCATTTTATCTAGAACAGTTCCTCTTTTTTCTTTTTCCTTTTGTGACATTGACATTTTTGAGGCGTCCAAGCTCGTTATTTCATAGAAGGCCCCATAATCTCGATTTGTCTAATTGTATCCTTAATAGATTCAGATTAGACCCTCTTGTGAAGAATGCCACATATGTGATGATGTGTACTTTCTTCTGCATTACATCTGGAGGTGTGTAATTTAAGCCCAGTTTGACTCATTATTGAATTTACAAACTTTAATCATGTGGTTAAGGTTATGTCTGTCAGATTTCTCTTCTGTCAGATTTCTCTATTATAAAGATGCTTTTTTTCCTTTTAAATTAATAACTGATCTGTGGATAATATTTTGAGGCACTGTGAATATCTTGTTCCCCAATAACATTTTACTGAATAGTTGTAGCATCCATTGATGATCTTGAATTAGTTCTATTATTTTGGCCACTGCAAATTGTAATTTCCTAATACTAACATTTCTTCTACATTTATTTACAGGTGTTCTTCTGTAAAGATGAATCCTCCCCTCCCTTTCATTTTCTCTTACTGTCACTGTATATACGTGGATTCCTTTTTTATGTAGTGTTTTATAGTCCACGATCATTGTCATTCTTCTTGATGCTCAAATTGTCACAATTTTGGCCAGTAGGAGCCAGCCCCTTCTCTTTTTTTTTTATGTTACATAATTTTCATACACTAAAATTTAAATATCCTGACCATACAGCTCAATGGGTTTTTACATATGTCTACAACCATGTAGCTGTAATCCAGATCAAGGCATAGACTGTTTTTAGCCCTCAATCAGGGTCTCCTCTGTCCCCACACAATCTATATCCCTCCCCTTCCTCCAAAACAGGTAACCTCTCTTCTGACTTCTATCACTGTAAATTGGTTTTGCCTGTTTTGGGACTTCATATAAATGGAATCATACTTTCTTATGGCTGACTTCTTTCAACGTGTGTCTGCGATGTTGATCCGTATCATTTTCCAAAGTGCCTGTACCAGTGTTCACTCCCACTAGCAGTGTGTGAGAATTCCAGTTGTTCTACATCCTTGTCACTTCTACGTTTTGGCAGTCCTCTTTATTTTAGCCATTCTGATGAGCGAAAGAGCATCTCATTATGGTTTTAGTTTGCATTTTTCTGATGAGTAATGATGTTGAGCATCTTTTTATATTGCTTATCTGCTTTATATTGCTTATAGATTTCCTCTTTTGTGCAGTGGCTGTTTAAGTCTTTGCCCATTTAAAAAATTTGGGTTGTTTATTTCTTGTACTGGTATATGGAATTCTTTGTCAATTCTGTGGAGTTCTTTGTATGTCTGCAAATGTCTTCTCACAGTCTATGGCTTGCCTTTTCACTCTTCCTGGAGGTTTTTAACAAACAGAAGTTCTTAATTTTGATGAAGTTCAATTTATCAATCTTTTCTTTTATGTTTAGTCCTTTTTGTGTGTTGATTAGAAAATCTTTGCCTACTACAGGTCATGAAGATTTTATCTTGTGTTTTCTCCTAGAAGCTTGATTATTGTAGCTTTCACATTTTGATCTATGATCTGTCTTGAATTTTTGTGTATAGCTGAAATAGATTTAAGATCCCCACTTCCCACCCCAATTTGAATAACCAATTAACCTAGTACCATTTGTTGAAAAGATCATTCTTTCCCTACTGAATAGCAGTGGTGCTTTTGTCATTAATCAGGTAACTGTATATTTGTGAGTTTGTTTCTAGACTCTCAATTCTGTTCCATTTGTCTGTTTATCTTTAAGCCAGTTTCACACTGTCAAATACTGTAGCTGTGTAAGTTTGATATCTGGTAGTGAAAGTCTCCAACTTTGTGCTTCTCCAGTATTGCTTTAGCTATTCCAGGTTCTTTGTATTTCTGTATAAATTTTAGAATCAACTTGCCCTGACTCCTCCCTCCCCCAACACATAGACAGCCTGCTGGGACTTTAGTTGTGATTGCTTTGAATTTCTAGATCAATTTAGGAAGAATTGACATCCTAAATATACCGAATATTCCAATCCATAAACATGGATATATCCTTTCATTTATATTAATCTTCTTTAATTTCTTTCAGCAATGTTTTCTGTCTTGAAAATCTTTTGTTAGACTAATTCCTAAGTATTTTATAGTTTTTTTGATGCTATTCTATGCTCTTTTGATATATCCCTATCAGTCTTTGAACACTTACTTTCTTGCACAAAAAGGTGTTTCAGGATCACCTAGTACTTTCTTGTCTCCAGCTGTGGAATCAGCTATTTTCCAAGGAAGCTTGGATCCTGTTAGTATTTAGATCCTATGGTATTTAGAGACCACGAGCAGGGTGCTGTGTGCTCATTGCTACTTGGATGTAATTACTTTTAGCTCCTTGCAGTAGAGAGCTAGGAAATATACGTTTTAAAAATCATTAATTCATGCTGATTCCGCCAATAATTTTCATACAGTATTATAGGGTTCTTCTCTGCCTTCTCCCCCCTCCATATTTGTATCTCCTTCTTCCCCACAATTTAAATGTATTTACTTATTTGCTTTCTTCTATAATACACACAAAACAGTGTCAGAATTAGTACACTAATACTATTACCAATAACAAATGTACTAAATAAGGCTTAAGATTTCTTTGCAGTTTTTTTTTCCCTAAGAGTATGTTCTACTAAGGGTGTACAGAGTTCAAAAGTTACTTGAATTATTTTTGCTTCTCTATGTTGTGTTGCCATTTTGATACTACAATTAGAATCATTTGTTTCAGTTTATATTTATACTGCCTTTGTGTCTTGGCAAACACTTTCATACTGTAGACAGAATTCTGATTATGTTGATAACCTTGAGAAGTGTAGTTTACAACCATATGATAAAGGTGGTAGAGTTGATATTGATAATATCTTGTCAGATATATATATATATATTATTTTTAAATGAGTAAGGAGCGGTCAAGTTTGAATCATTGCAGCAGTAGATTGAATCATGAAGATGTAATTCATTGCTTTTCCAACAAAGCTGACTGATTTCACAGAAGTTCTATGTAAACTTAGGATAGGATATACTGATATCCTAGAAGTTCAGAGACAAAAAAGATAAATGTTTCTTTTCATAGAACCAGCAGAAATTCTTTATTAAGATAATAAAGCTCAATTATAGCAATTATATATCACTGCAATGTTAATTCCTGTATGAGCCAAAGTTGTTTTACAAATTCAAATTGACGTATGTAACTGATTGGTTAATACAGAAAGAGACAAAAACTCCAAGAAAGCTACCTGGCTTATTATCAAGGTGTGGTGCCATCAGCTGCACAAAGCCCATGCCAAGCTCAGGGTCTGTGTAAGCAATGGGACCATCCTAAGGAACATCAAATAAGAGATGTTTATCCCGTGGCTGTTGCACCTTGCACTTTTATGGCTAACATCTGGATAATAGAATCCTTAAACCTATACCATTCTCTGAAGAAGAGTCGCCAAACCCATGGTGGCCAGAAATCTTTTTTGGAAGCCCATGTAAGTATAGTGTTTAAAGCAATATTATAACTAATATTAAGTAATATGAATCAATATTATAGCTAATATAGCAGTGCAGCAGTCAGAGGTGGGATAATTTGTTTTAAACCCAAACATTGTACTGATAAGTTTTGCTTGATCCTGCAAATATCAACTCCAGTTAAAACTCCCGGAATAAGCCTTAAACGTGATCTGTTCAAAACTCACTACGATTTATAATTCACCAGTCAGTCATACTCCTATTTATTTTTAAAGTATGAAGAGAAATCAATTAGATTTTGCTAGAACTCTAATAGTATAAGTAAACTATTTGAAAGTAGAGATTGAAAAATGAAACTCTCTATTGCTAAAATTCGTTTGTTTTTGATTCTTGGGTAAATGATTAAAAAAATTCAGCCTTTACTAAGCAGAAAATAAAACCAGAAAATTAAAGCAGAAAAAACCCAACATATTGTTGTCATCAATATCTAGGTAGTATTATGTTGCATATGTAGACTTAATTTATTCAGTGCTGTGAAATGTGTGCTAAAAATTATATACTGGAGATGACAGTTTAAACAGTGTAAGATTTTCATTGAAATCATTTTCACAATTAAAGAATTTCTTGTATTTTGTTAGAGTGCGGGATGCACTTGTGTAACCCTTTTCGAAGCAGTTCACATATATATTTCCTCCTTTAATTCTTAGACTTCAAGATAATGCCTTTAAAAGGCATTGGTATTTTAAACTGCCAAACCGTATAGAGAACTGTAGATTTTTATTTTCCATTTAAAGTTATAGTTAAAAAAATATTTGTTGAAACTTAAGATATGATTAAAGCAAATCTGTTTACTATTTTCAAATTAAATGGGGTCATCTGGAACAGCAATTATGTTTGTACCAGATCTAGTAAAGCACACGGTGTTATTGGAACAACAATAAGAAGCACTTTCACATATGTTTGAACTCATTCACTCTTAATTTTTTAGAGGGAGAAGGTCTTGCTCTTTATCACAGTCCTGTAATTGGGCCTGCTTATCCTTACTTTACAGAGGGTGTAATTGAGTTTTAGAGAACGGAGTGACTTCAGCTGTTAAGAGAAATAAATTTCTAAGAAATGACAACATAGTTAGATTTGGGTAACAAAATAAACATGGGTGAACAGTTTGTATGAAGAAAATTCTCAAATTGTGTGTTATATAGTTTAAATATTTTCTTATTTGTTTTTGCACAGAGATTGGTAGCTTTATAAATTTTGGTTATATAGCTCTACTATCAATCATACTGAAATCTCTAGTTAATCTATTAAACTAACAGATTTTTCAAGTTGCATCCCAGTAACAACAAATATGCCTTTTTAAAGACTTTTTAAATCTTTTCAGAATTCTCTTGTGTATATAGTTCATTTATAGATATCGATGTTAAATTTCATAGAGGATGATGAATTTTGGTTAAAAAAGGAGTAAATTGACTCCAACTTTCTGTAGCAGTAGTAGAAATATCTGATAGTCTGAGGTAGAGCTGGGATAAAGAAAAGGCTTATTTCCACTCTGGTCTTTGTAATTCTGTATGGTCTTTAAAGTAGCCCTGCTTGACTTGAAAGATGTAATGATTTCTTCTAGTATGACTAGCTTAGTAGTAGTAATATCAAATTTCTTATATTTAATCCAATGCAGTTTTCTTTAAATTGAAAGACGGACTTATTAATATGTTTAGTACATATGCAGAATAATGATTGAGTACTAAAGCTGAGATAGTGCATTAAGTCTCAAGTGAGCTTTTCAGATAGATTGATACTTAACTATTTTGGGACTTTTGTTACTTTCTTTGACCCCCCTCTGCCACTTTTAAATATTTTACAGCCCAGCGTAGCTTAGGTAAAGAAGAAGTAAAAACAAAAGTGGAGTGCTCCTTTTTAGCAGCATTGTGAATGAAAATACTAACATTGATGACTACAAAGAGTTTTGAAGTATTGTTTCGGGATAGTTTTGCTGAAATTTGTGTGAAAGAAGACAAACTATAGTTAATTTACACAACCCATTCACATGAAATGTTTTTAATTTTGGCAGAACATTTTCTAGCTGGTACTCTCCCTCTAGGCTATAGTTGAAGTTTTTTGGTATGTTGTTGTTGACAATTCATGATGTTAATATTTCACAAGATCTTATGCCATGTGTGTCTCCCTCTCAGTAATGTTTCTCACTTCCCAGTTTTGCTGTTGGTGGAAAATCTAGTGGCTCGTTTTCCAACACACCATTGAAATTATGTGTGAAAAAAACTTCTCTTTGTATTTATAAATAGTGACTTTCACTTGGTATGTCTTACCTAACAAATTTAGCAAATATTCCATGTGCTATGAACTATTTTTCAGTGTACCCGGGTGATGTGGACACCACCTCTCCGCGAGAGCTTCTCATATCCATTCCTTGTGCTTCAGATGTTGCTTGTGACTCATATTCTCAGGTAACTTTGACTTATCTTTAGTTTGTTTGTTTTGCATTGAATAACTTAAGCTAGAATATTTCAAGTTTCTATAATAAAAATAGTCAATATGATAAAATAATTAATATGCTGCTGCTAGCTTGAATTCACAAAGGTATTTTAAGAATATAACTTCAAGATATTTACTACCAAAAACACTTTCTTACTCTGCCTTCTAGTCGTCTTCCTTTTTCTTGGTGGTCCACAGATACTGCTCTAGGAGCAGCAAATCTGCTTCCATTTCCTCTGCCATCTCCACTTTCCCAAATCATTTTCTGCCACCACTACAGCCTCCCGAAACTAGGCAAAAAGAAGAGGGAAAGCTGGTGGCAGTAGAGTGTATCTTATAAGATATAGTCCTTTAGAGCAGAGAACAGTTCGTGGAATGATTGTGGTCAGGTACATTAACACATTTAATTCTTTCTACGTTTGTTGAGCATTTCTGAGAATCAGATAGTCGGAGTAGAAAGAAACCACCTCGGTAGATCAAAGATATGCTAGGAGAATTCCTGCTGGAAGTTCAAGATTGGATTGGGCTCGCCCATGTCGTCTGACCTTCAGCTAGAATTGCAAGCACCACATGAGTAGGAAGAGAGTAGGATCCAGGACAGTTCTCTCCCCTTGCTGTTGACAAATACTGAGTTTAGACAGATGCCGCCTTGATTCAGACGGTAAAAATAAAATGAAATGGGGCCTGTGAAAAAATAGAACAAAGCATGATGAAAATCTGAAGATGACTCAGACGAAGAACTCCCCTCAGTGATGTGTAGAAACCAGGAGAACCTGGTTGATGTCTGTTACTCCAAACCCTTTGGACCATCCATCTCCCCCTGTGATGGTCTCACTAGGAAAAGAACCATTATGTGACTTTGTCTCTTGTTTAGTGTTTTTAGACGGGCCTTTCACAGAATGTGGGATGGGTGGCGGCTTTTGTATTAGCTTTTGAAGTCCCTGCAACTCCAGCCTGGTTGCTCTCCCCTAAATTCCTCTTTTATTATAAGATTTAAAGCTTCTTTAGCATTTTCAGTAAACTGAACTCTGTGAACTGATGACCTTTAGCCCTGGGCACACGGACAGATGTTCCCTTCTCACACGTTTCAGGAAGACGTGTTGCGCTATATGAGTGTCTGATTCACCACTGAACACGCTGTGTTTCCACTTCCACATTCTTGATCTTGGCTTTTTTCTGCAGTATAGTGTAGACTGTGGACTGCCCATCAGTCTTTAATTTCTGCTTTTCTTCTACCTCAGCTTCTGTCTTAAATCGAATGATGGCAAACCTTTGCTGCTTCTCACACTTCCTCACTGATCTGCTCTGATCTGAGCAGCCACGGATGGTGCTGCTCCACTGCTTCCTTTAATCCATCCTCAGGGATGTGTTGCAGAAGGTTCTGCTAGTTTCCTATTGCTGCTGTAGCAAATCACCTGCAAGCTTAGATCTACTATCTTATATCTTACAGTTCTGTAGGTCAGAAATCCTAAAATCGAGGTATTGGCAGGGCTACACTCCTTCTGGAGGCTCTAGGGGCAGATCCATTTCCTTGCCTTTTCTAGCTTCTAGAAAGGGCTGGTCTGCATTCCTTGGCTCATCACCATGGCCCCTTCCATCTTCAAAGCTAGCAATGACAGGTTGACTTCTTCTCCCGTCAGTTTACTCCAGTCTTCTTCTTGCCTTTTAAGGACCCCTGTGATTACATTGAGCCAACCTGGATAATCCAGGATAATCTCCCTATCTGAAAGTCAGCTGATTGGTAACCTTAATTTCCCTTTGCCATGTAATATGACATACAGTTTCCAGTGATAAGGATGTGGATCTGCCATTATTATTATTCTGCTGTTATTCTGCCAACCACACCGGGGCTGCTCCAATTGCTGTTTCTTGGCTTCAGGGGCTGCTTTCTGTTAGGTTCTTTTGTCTTGTTCTCCAGGTGCTTTTGTGGCAAGCTCTTCCTTTAAGTTTCCTTTTGCCTCTTAATCATTGTCATTTCAGCCTCATCCACATTCTCCTTCCTATCTTTACTTTTGGTTTTTGCAGAAAAGTTTTAGGGGAATTTCGTTCCATCAAGGTCTTTTCTGTTCTCTTTATTTTTATCCTGCTTGACATCTTCCTTCTCATGTGCATGGCCATCTGAAGCTAGAGCCTTTGCAGCTTTTGCCACTGCTGGTTCAGCTTCATCGCCATCTCCATCTCCTCCTCATCCTCATCGGCACCTCATCACTTCCTGTTGGGGGCAGCCTTCCTGTCCTTTGTTCCTTGGTTGGCATGGCTCCCTTGTTACCTGGTGTGACTACTGCTGTGGCTGGTGTGACTGGTTGTGTGGAAGTGTGGTGTCTGCTTTCATTTCCCTGGGGTGACAACTGCTTTCTTGGCTGCAGTCCTTTTTGCTGGCGAAAACCACATCCTGCTTTTCTGGAGTTGTAGCAGACTTCTTACTTTTCTTCTGAAGGCTGACAGCCTCATCTCAGTCTTCTGATGTTTCCTCCTTATTACTTATTTCTGTCTCCTTTGGTGGAGTAGCTGTTTCCTTTAGTTCTTGGTTTCCACCTGTAGTTGACAGCTCACGGTCTTGGGGGCAGCGGCGCATGGCATGGGTGAGCCCAGGAGAAGCTGAGCAGTGTTGATGTTGGCCGCAGCTACTGGATGCTGTGATAAAGCTAGAAAAGAGGCTACTCCTACCACTAGAAATCATTTATAAATAAGGTTAGAAAGATACTTTATCTTAACAAATTGGTTTTGACCAGTGTTGAATTTTAAGTATTTTTAGTTTTGTATAAAGCACCTAATAGCAGCTACTGTCTTAGCTAGTTCTTGATTGTTCCTGGCAATATTTGTTTCCATTTCTTTTGTCATAGTTCAGTGCTGTATTGGTCATGCCATCACCAGGTGGAATTCCTTTGCTTTCCATTTGTTCTTCTCTCCTCCCAGTGCGATCTGTACCAGCTGCCAAATTAGTATCAAAATATGCTCAGAAATCATTGTCTCTCATTACCCGTAGAATGAAAATCATGTTCAGTATTCAAAAACAGTAGAGAAATACTTTATTTTAGACAGCGGCTTTCCACCTTACTGACTGTGATCTACAAGAAATTAGAAATCCATCTTACATTCTGACCTGGTATACACATGCACGTGTGTACACAAACAGCTGAAACAGAAGTTTCATGGAATTATGAATAAAGGGAATAAGAACCCTTACTATGTAGGATGCAATCATGTATTTTTTCCCTCTACTTCACTCTGTTAAAAATGCTGTCTTTGGAGCCGCCCGGTGGCGCAGCGGTTTAGTCCGTGCTTTGGCAGCCCGGGGTTCGCACGTTCGGATCCTGGGTGCCTGCTGACGCACCGCTTGTCAGCCATGCCATGGAGGCGTCCCATATAAAGTGGAGGAAGATGGGCATGGATGTTACCCCAGGGCTAGTCTTCCTCAGCAAAAAAGAGGAGGATTGGCAACGGATGTTAGCTCAGGGCTGGTCTTCCTCACAAAAAAAAGAATAAATAAAAATGAAAAGAAAAATTTTGTCTTTTTATCTAATCAATTGGTTCATAACTCATTAATAGGTTACCTGGATTTTAAAAAGACTTGATTTAGGGGCATGATGGAAAGAGTTGGATTAGAATAGCAGAGAGGGATGTCCTTGGAGAAGGGATACTTAATAAGTGAAGAAAGGCATTTCATGGTGGTGCTCAGCACCCACGTAGCTTTGTCCTAAGGAGGATTTCTTTGCTCCATCCAAGGTGCATACTCTGTCCCTCAGTATGTTAACATGTATACTCCACCTTGGGAAGGTATCCGGAGCTTTCCATTGGCTCACTGATTAAGGTGAAAATTACTTCTTAAAACTAGCATGAAAGATAAAATCACCTCACTCTCCTAAAAATCCCCTAAATTACGTGTCAGGACCAAGGTGAAGCCTCTAAAGGTGGCTCCAGAACGGCCTCCGCCCTTGCCTCCTCTAATCTTCTGTGCATCCTACCTGTGCAGGACCCCGCTATCTCACATCCTCCACAAAATCTCCTCAGCTGCTCTGCCCATATTCTGAATTCTTGTGGCAGTTGCCTGCAGAATACTTAGCCCTTTGAATATGTTACCTTCTGTGATTTTTCATAGACATCCTGTTTCTCCAAATGAATCTGTTGAATGCAGCATTAAACATGTTTGATTATGAATTCACCAAAATATAGTTTGAAAAAATTCAATGGATATCCTGACCCAGATACCCTCTTTCTCTTTGGCAGGCTTTGTTTTCATAGTAATAATGGGTATTTACTTTTCATAGAAAACTGTTGTAATTGAGTGTCAGGAGGTATAATTTCTAACCCGTTGGTTCATTTTATGTCCAATTTATGTTATAACCAGATCATGTTTTAGAGATTCTAATTTGCAGCAATTTGGACCCATGCTCGAGTATTTTCTGGTTAAACTTACTGATATTTATTTTATCTTCTCAAGGGCTACAACACTTTATCGAGGCAGCTTGATTGCACTCTGCATTTCCAATGTATTTTTCATGCTTCCGTGGCAGTTTGCTCAGTTTGTACTTCTTACTCAGGTGAGGTGCTTATATGTTTAAGCTGAACTGAGGTTAGTGTGTTTGATTATGTGAACTCATTTGTATAAAATTATAGAGATGTTACATGATTCTGAGTCCTAAAATGTTTTTTAATTAATACTTTTAAAGAAAGTTCAGGGCAGGGAAATATGTAAGATTTATTTATTAATGGGTGTCAATTATTTACTTACTAGTAGAATGCTTTTATTGAACTCAAATTTATAAGAATGCTTGTCTTTGTTATTCATTATTTTTAGTAGTTGCTTACAAGAGGACTAGTTCTATAAGTTTAAGTATTTATCTTAACTATAGTTTTTTCTAGTAAAACATTTCTTTTGTGAATAATGCTGTACATTTTTACACATAGGATAAATAACTAAACAGTTCATATTTTATATAACTCCCCTACCAATCTGTAATTGATCTGTCATCTTTCCATGTACACTTGTCTCCCTTTCTCTTCAAATAGCTGTATATAAACAAGGTAAAGGTGGCTATATGTGTGTTCATCTCCCCCTCACTGCCACTTCTATTTCTTTATCTTACTGGCCATATTCATATTTGTATAAAACAGTTTAAGAGTTGCTTTTTAATGCTCTTTGAAATATCTTGCTTGAGAAATGAAGTCAGACCTAGATTTGAGTCATCACTCTATTCACTAGCTTCTTGACTTGGACAAACTGCTTAACTTTTCTTAGTTTCAGTTTTCTGATTTGTGAAGTAGAGAAAAGAACCTACTTTACTGGGTTGTGGGAAGGATCAGATGAGGTAATATGTGTAAGACTCTTGCATATTACCTGTCAGTAAGATTGGCTGCTTTTATCATTATTTTAAAAAAAGAGGCTCTATTTGTATTTAATTCTCTTAGACTCCTTTGTTGTCTTTAGTTTGATTACATTTAAGTGTTTCTAGTTTAAATTGTCCATGAGAGTCACTCCTAAGACTCTACCCTGTAGGCCTGCTGTGTATTGCTTAGCCCCTGTGGTTGAAGAAGAGAGTTCCATTGCTTCCGGTTAGTGGAGATGGCTGTCTTTTTGTTTCTTTTGGGGGGCAGGGGGTTGCAGAGAGTGAGGGGAGGAGGTGGTGTGCTTCTCTGTGGCGCTTATGTTGAATAACGATGCACACTTTTTTACATAAAGGAAAAAAATATAGAATTGTTTCCAAAAAGTGATATAAAATATGAACTGTTTCATTATTGTGTCATATAACTTGTCCTTCAGCAATGCAAAGTTCCCCGAGGGGAAATCTGGGCAAAGGGAAACCTTGTTTTTCTTGCTAATGGGAAGCAATGTTGTAGATTGTTTGGAGAAAAAAACTTGATAAATAGAACTGAAGTTATATGTTTAAGTATTCAGCTGTTTTGCAGTCTCTTTATACCATGTTTGTGTAGGTGAGAAGCATTGTTTTAATTTGAATTGCTTTCTCCACGGAGAAGGGAGGAGAGGCATTATACCTCTGTATTTTAGTAAGAGGTACATTATCATCATTTAATCAATGAATTCATCTAAGGAACTCCAGTACTCTTAGAATTCTTGGTAAATAATACACAGTTTTCTTCAAAACTGGAAAGAAAGTTAAAAATACCCTTGTAATGAAAGTATTCTTTCTTATTTGAAATTTGATACTAACATGAATATTTGTATAAATGAAAGAGAACACTAATGGAGATACTTGTAAAGAGTGACTAACAAGCAGAACTTAATGTATTTTTACACACACATGCATTAAATAATTTTTGAGTTGAACATATCTTCCCCAATTATGTATTAATTGTCCTATATCATAATTAAATTTTCATATTTTTTGATTAGGCAAGGCACTTTGTTATTGTACATATTGACAGTAGAGTCACCCTGACATTAAAATGAGTATTGTTTTGGATAATCCGCAGAGTAGGTAATTTGCATGGCTAATTGAGAGAGCTGTGTATGAAAGAGAGGAATCAACTGATGTTTGCTATATTAATGTATTGACCATATTCGATAATAAATTGGCAGGTAAGAGGGAAACTAAAGATATCACTTTCAATATAAATATAAATCAATTTGAAACAGCAATAAAGATAATCTTTTCTTCATTCTTATAGCTATTCATTATATATATAATTTTTATTTTTAACTTCTTTTTAAATTTCAGATTGCATCATTATTTGCAGTATATGTTGTGGGATATATTGATATATGCAAATTACAGAAGATCATTTATATGCACATGGTAATGGTTTTTAATTTCTTTTTCCATTTAGTTTGACCTTAAACTCCTGATTAGTATTTGATTTGTTCATGGTTGAAACTAGTTTTGTAATATGATTCCATAACTAAAACAAGTGTCATTCAAAAACTATGATATAATTAACAGACCTTGTTTTAAATAGGCCACCCAGAAAATTTTAATTTAGGTCATATTATCTGATTTGAGGTTGTGCCTGACTTCTACGTTATCAGTAAAAGAGGTAATTCATGAAAGAGATGCATGGAATTGTATATTACCCAGGAGCATCAGTAAATGTTCATTTACTGAGCACCAGCTATCCAGGCACATGGGACATACCAGTGAACAGAGCTGCAAAGATCCAGCATATTTGTTGATTCCATTCTAGTAGAGTGGAGGAAGGAGAGAAGACAGAGGATAAATAATAAACATAGTAAATGGATAAATTATATGTTATGTTAGAAGGTGGTAAGGCCTGTAGAAAAAAAAGAACAAGTCATGGTTCCCTAGGGCGATCAAGACTGCCAGCTTCAGCGGGTAGGAGATTGAGGTATCAAATGAGATGGTTAGAGCAGGTCTTATGGAGGAGGGAGAGACTGGAGCAGAGATTGGAAGGAGGAGAGGGAGCTAGCTAAGTAGATGTCATGGAGAAGAATATTCTAGATAGGTGGAACAGCTAGAACAAAGGCCTAAGCCTGGATGGTTGATTTTGGTGAATGTTTATTCTTTAAAAACATTTGTTTTTGTCATTAGTTCTTACAATTTTGATGTTTTCTTTTTCCTGTAATTTTGATGTTTTTATCATATGCTGTTATTATTTTTCATTCTCTAATAATTGATACATATAAAAGGCCATTTATAATATATAGGGAAGTTAAGAACAAAGTTATGAAATGAACAACCACAAGCCTACCCTCCAACTGAAAGAACCATCATGACTTTGAAGCCCTGTGAGCCCTGAACACACCCCTCTCACTTCTGCTAGAGATAACCACTCTCCCGACTTTTTAAATTACAATTAACTTTCTTTTCTTTATAACTTTACCATCTATGTATTCTTAAATAGTATATTTTTATTATTAAATATTGGTATTGTTTTTAAAAAGGTTTGTAAAAATGGTATCCTTTTACGAGACTTACATTTTTCAGTCAGGTTTCTGGGATTTGTGTTAACTGAAGTTCAGACATTTTCTTTGCTTTATATTTTCCATTGTATAAATAAAGCACAACTTATTTATCCATTTTCTTGTTGAAAGACATTTAGGTTTTTTTCTCTTCTTTTTTCTTTTATGAATAATGCTGTACATTCTTACACTTACCTCCTGGGGCATATATATTAAGAGTTTCTTTAGGGTATTTACCTAGTAGAATTTCTGGGTAGTAAATTATATTCATGTTCAGCTTCATAATTTAATACTGCATTGTTTTTCAAAAATGATTAGACTGCTTCAAACAGTAATGTGTAGCAATTCATATTATTCTACATCCTTTATTATTTTGTCAATCTCGTGAGTATAAAATGGTATTTTATGGCCTTAATTTGCATTTTCTCTGATTCTCAATAAAGCAGAATATCTTTTGGTATGATTATGGGTCTTTTGTGTTTCCTTTTGTGACATTTCTATTCAGATATTCTGCCAATTTTTCTCTTATGTCCAAGAGAAAATGGCATCTGCTTTATTCGCTGCAGTATAATCCACTATTTCCATTATTTATTTTGATGCTTGAATTGTTCCAGATTTGCTACTTCACCCTGACTTCTTTGTCCTTTTAACATGTTCTCATCATGCTTTGAGCACTTTTTAAAGGAAATTAATAAAGGCTAAGCTTCATCAAATGCTTTTCTGCATCGTTCTAGATGATCCTGTGTATTTTCCCCTCTTGGTTATGTTATTGTACTGAATTATATTAATTGATTTTCTACATTAAGAAACCTTGCTTTTCTAAACACAGTTCTTACGTATTGCTGGATTTACTTTGCTGTTATTTTGTTAGGGTTTTTAAATCTCTGTTCATGAATGGGATTGGATAGTAACTATTCTTTTTTTACACTTTGCCTATTTTTTTTTGCAAACTGTTTAATACTATAGTTTTTTTACATTGCAGTAAAAATCAGAATAATTGTTAAGCATTGAGAGTCCGTCAATCATACAGTCACATAGGCAACTATGGATGAGGACTCTGGCTCGAAGTTATAATTATAACAGTACTAATATTACACAGGTTTAGTTTGTAGTAGAACCTATCTTGGGTAAATGATATATGCTTTATGATGTGACTTACTAACTATGGAACCTAGTTACTTACTAACTATGGAATATCTTCTTTCATTATCACTTTACAAATTCCTAAATTCCTGTAGTTACATAAAGCAAAAAAGACATAGAATTGTCTCCAAAAAAAGAATTTATTTCCATTTTTTTATTGTGGTAAAATACACATAAAATTTACCACCTTAATCTTTTTAAGTATACGTGTCAAAGGTATTAAGTACATTCGTATTGCTGTGCAGCCATCACCACAGTCTGTCTCCACAACTCTTTTCATCTTGTAAAATTATAACTCTATACCCATTAAACAAAACTTCCTATTCCCCTTCCTCCCCCCAGCCCCCGGAAACCCCCAATCTGCTATGTATGTCTATGATTTTCACTACTTTAGGAACCTCATGTAAGTGGAATCATGCAGTACGTATCTTTTTCTGGATGGGTTGTTTCACTTAGCTTAATGTTCTCCAGGTTCATCCATGTTGATGCAAATGGCAGGATTTCCTTCCTTCTTATGGCTGAATAATATTCCATTGTATGTATATACCACATCTTCTTTATCCATTCATCCGTTGATGGAAATGTAGGTTGTTTCCATGTCTTGGCTATTGTAAGTAATGTGACAATGAACAAGGAAGTGTAAATATCTCTTTGAGATCCTGTTTTCATTTTCTTTGGGGTGGCTGGATCATATGGAGGTTTCCATAGTGGCTGTGCCAGCTTACATGCCCACCGACCATGGGAAAAAGGGTTCCCTTTTCTTCATGTTTTTGCCAACACTTATCTCTTGTCTTTTTGATAATAGTCGTTCTAACAGGTGTGAGGTGATGTCTCATTGTAGTTTTGATTTGTATTTCCCTAATGATCAGTGATGTTAAGCACCTTTTCATGTACCTGTGGGACATTTGTATGTCTTCCTTGGCAAAATGTCTATTTAGGTCCTCTGCCCATTTTTCTTTTTTTGTGAGGAAGATGAGCTCTGAGCTAACATCTGTTGCCAATCCTCCTCTTTTTGCTGAGGAAGACTGGTCCTGGGCTAACATCCCTGCCCATCTTCCTCTACTTTATATGGGATGCCGCCACGGCATGGCTGACAAGCAGTGTGTCGGCTGGTGCCCGGGATCTGAACCTGTGAACCCTAGGCTGCCAAAGCGCGGACTAAACCGCTGCATCACCAGGCCGGCCCCCTCTGCCCATTTTTATATCAGATTTTTCTTTTTTTGCTATTCAGTTGTAAGAGTTCTTTATATATTTTGGATATTAACTCTTTATCTGATATATGTTTTGCAAATATTTTCTCCTGTTTGATAAAAGGCATTTGAAAAAAGTCAACATCTATTTCTGATTTTAAGATCTTAATCAAATGAAAATAGATGGATATTTCATTGAAAATTTTAGGTTGCTTCTTCATGTTGTTGATTGTTTCCTTTGCCTTGCAGGAAGCTTTTTAGGTTGATGTAGTCCCACTTGTTTATTTTGCTTTTATTGCCTGTGACTTGTGCAGGGCTGTTTGCATCTGGCTGGTATATGAGGGATCTCTAGCTGCTGCAAAGCTAAGAGCTGAAATTGACTAAAATTAACTACAATTTCCTGTCCAAAAGTTCTCCTAGAAGTTGCAAGTTCCAAAATAGTTCCATCAGACAGATTTGGCCAGGGCACTTATTATCTGAGGGAGAGACAGATTCATGCCATTTTCCAAAAATCTTCCAGCTATACTTGACTGATTTTCATAACAGATTTATTCTTGCCTGGTAGAATTAATTGTAAAATCTCCCCACTTTTTCTGTCTGTGGTCGATTTTGTGTAAGATTGGAAGGAATATTCCCTGAAAGTTTGGTAGATCTTGCCTGTTAAACTATATGGGCCTGTTATTTTCTTTGTAGACAGATTTTAAATTACCGATCTAAGTTATTTTATGATAATAGGACAATTTAGACTTTTTTCTTGTCATTTTTTGATAACCTTTATTTTGCTAGGAATTTTCCCATATCATCTAAGTTTTAAAGTTCACTAACATGGTTGTTCACAGTGTTATTTTTTAACACAGTCTTATTTTTTTTAACCCGCTAAAATACAGATACTCAAAAAAGACACAGATACTGAAACAATTTGTAATAGTCTCTCCTTTATTCTATAGCTTCTAAGTTCTCAATTTTCTTAGTTTATTAATGTTCAAATTTTCTTTTTCAAATTTAAATTCACTGATGTTTTTGAGCACCAGTTGTTTGTCAAACATTTCCTAGGTCCTGAGGATACAGCAGTGGTAAAAATGATGAAAAAAATCCCTTCTTTCATGGGGCTTATATTCTAGTGTACACAGAAGTAAACCAACTGTGTAAGATAAACAAGATGTTAAATGGGAGTAAGTAGTAGTATGGAAAAGAAAGCAGACAAGGAAGTTGGGATTTGCTGAGTAGGTAGGGGAGGTTGTAATTGAAAAGAGTGAGAAGAGGAGGCCTCACTGAGTAGGTTATGTGGGTATAGATGAGGGAGTTCAAGTAGCAGCCATTAGGTTAAAGGAAACAGCAGGCATAAATGCTCTGAGGTGGGGGTGTACCTGGTGTGTTCTAGGATCTGCAAGATGTGGCTGGATTGGAGTGAGAGGGGAAAGAGTAATATGAAATGAGGTCCCGGAGCTGAGTGGGGCAGACCTTACAGGGTTGTATAGATGTTTGTAAGGCCTTTGGCTTTTCTTTGGAATGAGAATCAAAGCCCTTGGAGGGTTTGAGCAGAGAAGTGACCAGACTTGCTGCTGAGTTGGGAATGGACCCCAAATATCTCTCCAGAGCTTTAGTACCTCTTTTCTTAATGCTACCTTATATTTTCTCTTGAATACCTTTGACATTGCTTTGCCTGATTCTTGGTTATGAATCTGTTTATTCAAAGTGATGGTATTCTGCTAATTTTTACCAAAATTGATTGGGAAAGTTTTAGAATTAGTCTTAAATTTTAGCACTTATGGAAATAAGCTATTGTCACAAAATTTTGAGAATTTAGTTACTTACCCATTTAGTAAGTATATGAGAATGATATACCATGATAAGTTAAGTTCATTCCAGGAATGCAAGAATGATTTGACATTAGAAATTATATTAATATAATTTATCACATTAATATATTTTTTAAAAGGTCAACAATATGATCATTTCCTTTGATGCTATAAAGGCATTTGATAAAAGTCAACATCTATTTCTGATTTTAAGATCTTAATCAAATGAAAATAAATGGATATTTCATTGAAATTTTAAATACATATGCTTCAAACCAAAAGCTAGTATCACACAAAATGATGAATCAATAGAACTACTCCCATTAGTGCCAGAAGCTTGATAAGTATGCCTCCTGCCACTCTTATTACTTAACATTGTTGCATGAATATTAATGGATACAGTTGATTAAAAAATAAGTTTCAAAGATAGGAAGCAAAGATATAAAAATATCATTGTTTGCAAGTGATATGATTTTGAATACCTAAAAACCCAAATTAATAAACTAATCATTACTAGAAACAAAGAAATATTATATTTATTTATGCATATTTAGCGTAACTTTTCTATATACAATCAGAAAATACGATGAAAAAAGATTTCTGATACAATCGCAACAGAAATAATATACTTTGAAATAAGCTTAATATACAGGATCTATATGAAGAAAACTAACCTCTAATAATGTATGCAAAAGAAGACTTAAAGAAATGGAAACAACATGTATTATTTTTGGATCTAAGGACTCAATATTGGACAGATATAACAATAAATGTAATGTACATTATTGAATAAGACAATCCTAATAAAGATGTCAGTTTTTGAAACTTAACGCTGATTCTAAAATTCATATGGAAATTCATATATATGGATTAAAAATAAAACTTCTAGAAGAAAACATGGATGATTCTATTTTTAAAGGCTTTTCTAGTAATGGAGCTAAATTCTGAAGACCTAAAGGAAATGAATGATAAATTTGACTAACACAAAAATTTGGAAAATGACCGTAATACAGAATACCACAAACAAAGATAAAAATGAACTGGGAAAATATTTATAATATGTTTGCTTGGTAAGGAGCCATGTTCTATAATATATAAAGAGAGCTCTTTTAAGGGAAATAACTAAAACTTGATAGAAAAATGGGGAATAGGAATAGGCAATTCATATACAGACATGCAAAACAACTTAAAGAGCAAACAGAAGAAAAGATGCTGGGTCTCACCCACTATTAAAAGAATGGAAAAGTGAATCAGTGAAGCAACATTTTTCTCCTATTAGCTTGGCAAATATTTAAAAGTGTTGGTAGGAGTGTGTATCAGCAGAAACTCTCACATCTGACTGGTGGGAGAGTAAATTGGTGCAATATTTTTTATGTCAATTTGTCAGTATTTTTTCAAATTTTAATTTATGTGTAGTTTCAGAATTTAATTTGTGTGTACCCTTGATCCATTAATTCCACTTCTAGTAATTTATCTCATGAATGTGTTGACGTGTACACAAGATATACACACAAGGATGTTTATCACAGCAGTGTTTGTAACAGGAACAACAAAATAACAACGAAACTAAACCAGAAAGCACTTCTGTGTTCAGCTGTAGTCAGAGGACTGCTTAGACAAATTACAGCACAACTCTAGAGTGGACTACTTTTTTCAGTTATTAGAGTGAATTAGATTAGTTTGGATTGATATGAAAAGCTCTCTGAAACAAATCAAGAGTAAAAGCAAGCAAAAATGTAAACTAGAATTTATGGGCTAAGTTTCCATTTGTGGTTTTTAAATAGTGTAAACTAGAGTTTGTGCATGTGAATGCCTGGAAGGATGCACATGATGTTGGTGATCTTTCAGGTGTTGAAGTGTGGGATCGAACGTGGGCTGCTTTCATTGTATATTCCCTTTGGAACAGTTTGAATTTTGTTTATCATGGGCGTGTGCAATTTTCAGAATAAAAATCAATGTTTTTTTGTTTTATGTGCATTAATTATATTTTTCTTGAATTTTTCCAGATTTCTCTTGCACTTTGTTTTGTTTTGATGTTTGGAAACTCAATGTTATTAACTTCTTATTATGCTTCCTCTTTGGTAATTATTTGGGTAAGTGTTCCTTAAGTACATGGCTGTTTTTGAAATTAATGGTTCATCAGTTTCTTTGTCACTGGCTTGGGATTCCTGAGGGTTTTTCTGTAAGAGTCATCTCACGTGTTTTACTGAATGCGTCTGTATGTGATAGAGTGTTCAAGTACTCATTTCCAGATCAGGAAAGAAACACAACGAAAGTTAATATTGGAAAACATAACACATTGCCTCATAGTCCTAATTTGTCCTATCTTTCTTCTTCCTCATCTTTTCTGTCACCTAAGTTTTAGTCCCAGGGTTCATTTTAGAAAGGTTTCTGTGCTACTTTTTTTCTCTCCTCTTTTCAGTTTTTATCCTATTCCTGCTCCACTCTCTTTTCCTCCCTCTGGCATCTTACCACAGTCTATCCTCCTTGTTCGCTGTGATCAGAGGCTTCGGGCCTGGTTTTTTAGGTTTTTCCCCTTTTGTCTATTTGTATGAAATACTCAGATAGTTTAAATTGTGTGATGGTTCAGTTATTTTAGCTAAATCACCATAAAAAAACAGATTTAGATTATCAGAAGACTGTCTTATAGAATTAGAGTAAACCGTGCAAGGTCATCTAACTCTTTTTCCCACTTTTGGGAGGATGACTTTCTACGTATAAATATTCCTAAACTTAAGGACTTCCAGAGTGCTTATGCCTTTTTTCTCAGTGGGTTTCACCATTACAATGTTTTATAAACCTAAGAGGAAAGAAATTAGTCCTTATATTTAAAGTGCGTGTGCTTTAGTATTAGGCTGGTTTCCTGAAGAGGAAAGCATATTGCACTGTCTTAACCAAAACGTAACCTACTACTTGAATAATCATTTAAGTTACTTAGATCATTTTGGCTTTCTTGATTTCTAGAACCCATTAACAAATTTGGGACCTCCTATTTCTTTGTCTCATTTTACAAGTAATTTTCATTTAAGGTCCCATTTCCCAAGAATATGCCTCTTCCCAGTCTAGACAGCCATCCTTTTCAAGTGGTGTGACTCGAGTATACTTAGTCACAGAAATTAGCAATTAGTATGTGGTGATGCTGTGTTTTCAACAATGACAAAAAAATCATTAACTGAGTTGCTGTGCTTTGAGATTAATGATAGTTCTTACAGTCGGTGAATTCTGTTTGTAATTAGGAAATGTGACGGTGTACTCAATCTGTATTTTATGTGTCTACGCAGGCAAGTCCTGCTATTACTCAGGTTAAAGTGCATGACTCTTGGTTCTTATGTACAGGGAAGCTGTTGAATGGAAGATTGCATATCAATAAAATCTTATCTAAGTACATTTTGCAGGAAATTTCTCTTCCGTTTAGTTGAGCACCTACAGTGTGTCAGGTTTCCGACTATATGCTTGACACTGAGGTGTATCTTAGGTATGATTTAGCATATTTATGTATATTTCATATATTTTGGTATTTAAAAATAAATATTCCCAACCATTACAGAATATAGCGTGTTTTTACATATTTAACATGAACACACATTTGCCTATTTTCATTTATTGTTAGCACTTTGAAACCTGAATCTTATCACATTTTGTGTTCTCAGATATTCAGAAACTTCTGAGAAGATTTAATTTGGGTTCATTTATTTATATTTTGATCTCCAACCATATTTTTGCCAAGTTTGAAGTAGATTTAGATCCCTTTAGGTACCATACTTTGGGAGTTTGTTATGTACCTGGAAAGACATAAGATTTGATGGAGGAGAAGTATTTAGTTCATCCATTAAACACTAATTTGCAGTTACTTCTAAGAGTTAATAATATTTAACTTAAGGAAAACCTTATGACTATAAGACAACTGTCTAAAATTCTGAAATTATTCCATACTTCTTAGGTAAATCAGAGATGTAAAATCAGCCATAGAAATATAGATATATATGGTAATTCTGTTTTCAATTCTACAAAGTCACTAACTGCCCTAATCTACCTTGAATAATATAGGGCTATATTATTGAAGTCAGTGAGCGTGTGGTGATGCTATGTGAAACATCGACAGTGTGCTGAATTTTAGATTCTCGACAGTCTTATTATTTAGAAGTAGTTTTGGTACTTGAATTTATGCCTATAAGTATTAACTGTATGCTATGTTATTTTCTTCATGCAGGGTATACTGGCAATGAAACCACATTTCCTGAAAATAAACGTATCTGAACTTAGTTTATGGGTAAGAATCAATCTATTTGAATGCATATTTTTTTCCTACTCTAAAATATATCATTGGTTTTATGTTTTAATTTTAAGGAAATGATCTATGTAACGCAGGGGATCTAACAGTTTTATAACATATTAGGACTCAATTTTAATATGCCAAATTGCCCTTTTTATGAAGCAAGTTAAGATTAATATTAAATAGGTAGTTAAGGAATTCCAGCTTTATTTATTTTATTAGCCATGTTTTTTTCTGAGGAGCACTGCATATATAAGAAACTATTAGTAGAAGGAGAACTTAACTGCAATTGCTGTATAAGTCTCCTATAAAATAATTTTGATAATATGATTGTATGTGTATATTTTTATTTTTAGTGATAGCCCTTTGATTTTGGAGTAACATTCTTTATTTTAATTTAAGGTGCATTTTTTAGCATTTTCTCTTGGATATGGAGATAATTATTTTGTGTGTGATTAAAGCATTTAGTTTTTCTTCCTAGGCTATGTCTTTGGAATGGCTATATGAAACATCAGTTTATTTTTGTTTTGTTATATTTTTCTTTTGTAGGTTATCCAAGGATGTTTTTGGTTATTTGGAACTGTCATACTCAAGTATTTGACATCTAAAATCTTTGGCATTGCAGATGATGTAAGTGCATTTTTGCTTAAACTTGAAAGGCTTGAAAAGAATCGAACAGGCTAAGAATGAATTACCTGAGTTATTAAAGTACCACTATTGAAACCAAATTCTAAGATGGTCTGTTCACCTGTTATTTTATCTGTTTACTCTAATGGAAAGTAAATGTGACTATGAATACAGTCTCTATTCTCCCGAATTGATTTTTTGACAGAATTCTCTTATTTTATTGGTCTTTCTATATCACAAAGATTTTAAAATTTTAAAGCAAGAAAGCCATAGAGACTTAGACTCAAATTTTAAGGTCTATTCAGTCATTTTTCTCTGGCTCCTTTATAATCCCCTCTTGTAATAGATAAAGACTCCACCCTCAGAGCCTCTTCAACTATATGCATCGTATTACAGTCTCATTCTTTTCTCCCCCCAGTTTTCTGGTCAGTGCTTGTGAAAGCTTTTTTTATGAGCCTTTATAGGTAATTTAATCCAAGTTAGTCTTATTAAGAGAAGTTTTATTGTTTGCTTTGTTTTGGTATTTGGGTAGGAGAGAAAATAAAATGAGAATTCTGCTTTATAACTCTAAGGATTCTTCCTATCCATAATTTTGCTTTGACTATTTTATTTTGGTGTTTTAGTAAGCACATTAATTAAATGAAAAGAGAAAGCAACACAATCAACACAGAAAGAGAAATGTAAATCACATTTTTTTTTTTTGTAATTTATTTTAATTGGCCATCTTTCCTCCTCCTGTAGTGAATTATAGCTGTGGTTTTGAAACTGGGTTCTCTGAAGTCCTGGGACTTCCAAGCACTCTTCTGTGGGGTCCATTTACTTCCCAGTCCCCATGCCAGCCCCTCTCACCCAGGGCAGTTTAGCTTTATTCTCTTACATATTGGACATTTATACAGGTTTTCATATGAACAGGGGAATGTTTTGCTTAAAAAACATTGAAAACAACTGTGCTATTTAATGGGTGATCTACAACCTGTGGAAAGATTTTTAAAAGTATAAAACTGTAGTCTAAAATGTATTTATTCATTCATTCAATATGTACCTGCTATGTGCCTGGCAGTAGAATATGTCCAGAGATACACAACTGAATACCACTGGTCTAGTGGGAGATAGGAACAATTTCTAGCAAATATAATACAAGGTAATGAAAACTATGATAAAAATAAGTACAGAGTGCTGCCAGAATACACGGGGAGAGTCCTAGGGACTCTCCTTCTAGGGAAGGCTCCTAGAAGTCAGCCATGAAGATGAGAGCTCAAAGGTGATTGTTAGCCAGGATGCAGAGAATGACAGGAAGAAAAGTGAGATAGCCTAAGTTCCAGGTGATGGAATCTGTCTCCTCACTGGGGGAAGCCAAACCAGTTAAGGTATTGATTCAGGTTAAAGTGACTGTTGCATTTCTGTCACAGCCCCATGTTGTACCAGGGCCAAAAAAAGTGCTACAAAAACAGTTATTTCCAAATTAGAAATAATTTAGTTGCAACTTTAATATTTCTAGAAATCTGTAACGTTGATCAAGGACATCAGCTCATAAATTCTTAATTTTGACATTGATCAAAGGAAGAGGATGGCAAGGCTGCATAGCTCTTGAGAAGCATTTCCACCCACCCTCCTCTGTTAAGATAATCACTCACTTCCCTGTCCTTAGGAACCAAGTGAGCCATTTCTCAGTATATCTTGGGTTTCCCATCCCTGCTCCTGTCAACACTCTTCTTGGTAGAAGCCTGATGTCATCGAACACAGAGGCTCAGTACTCAATGCCCCAAGGTTTATACTGGGGTCTGGTAACATAGGCACCCTCTGCCTAACATGTTATCAAAATTCCAGACTCCCGGAAGGAATGTAGGTGTTCAGCATAAACCGCATTGTTTGAACAGCTCAGGTGCAGTGAACCACCATTATCACTTAGGGTGGTGGGGGCCTTCCAAAATCACCTTCCTGATGCCAGCCAATGGTCAACCTTGTTAGCAGGTTTTTCTGGGGATAGGATTCAGGCTTACTATGTTAACTCTTATCTGAACATCAGGTTCATCCCTTCTTTTTCTGTCTGCCACGCCTTTTTGGATCTTCCATGAGTTGCACACTATCTCTCGGTTAGTCATAGATTTGTGGAGAGCCTGGGCTCTCTTGGATCCGCCAGTGCATGTATGCGGCTTTCCAGTCCACCAGGGATGTGAGAATTTATCTACCCCTTGTTGGTTGTCTCATTTCCAGAATTTCTGAAAAATTTCTTAACTTGTCTCCCAGTCTGCTGTTCACCGCACCGGGACTGCAACCTTAGGCCGGCAGAGCTATGAGCTTTCTCTCACCTGTTGTTTCCTATCAAGTTTGCTACTTTTACTGACGGTGCCTCTGAGTATAGATTTTTTGCTCTGCCCCAAAACAAGTCAGCTTTCTTCAGTAGCAAAAGTTCTGCTTTTCATGGCCAGCCTTGCCCTGGTAGAATCATTGGGACTCCCGAGCTGGGGGAGGTGGTGGTGGTGCTGATGGTGGATGGAAGCAACCTAGTTAAGAATGCCAGAATCCCACTATCTCTACGCAAAGTTCATCATTTTTTAAAATAAATGAATATTTCTCAATTTGTTTTCCTTTTGGTCAGTTTCTAGAACCTAATATGGTTGTTTCTGACAGTTTTGTCCAATTTTGTAGTTGTTATTGGAGGAAGGGGTTTGCCAACTTCTTCCTCTGCCATATCTGGAAGTCCCCGTATTCACTGATTTTTGCGTGTTGATCCAGCCTTGTATTTCTCGGATAACCTCACTTACTCACAATGTATTATTCTTTCTATATGTTGCTGGATTTGGTTAGCTAATATTTTTTTGTGTGTGTGAGGAAGACCAGCCCTGAGCTCACATCCATTGCCAATCCTCCTCTTTTTGCTGAGGAAGACTGGCCCTGGGCTAACATCCGTGCCCATCTTCCTCTACTTTATATGGGACGCCGCCACAGCATGGCTGACAAGCAGTGTGTCGGTCCGAACCTGTGAACCCTGGGCCGCCGGAGTGGAGTGCGCGAACCCAACCACTATGCCACTGGGCTGGCCTGTTGGTTGGCTAATACTTGAAAGGATTTTTGCCTATATTCATGAGGGATATTAGTCTGTAGTTTTATTTTCTTACATTGTTTTGTCTGGTTGAGGTTTCAAGGTAACGTTAGCTTCCTAAAATTATTGGGAAGTGTTCAATCTCCTATTTTCAAAGAGAATTTGTGTAGAATTAGTATTATTTCTTCCTTAAATGTTTGGTAGAATCTGACAGTAAAGCCCTCAGGGTCTGGAGTTTTCTTCGTGGGAGGATTTTCCATATGAGTCTGCTTTCTTTAGGAAGTTATTGGTAGTTTATGTCTTTAGAGGAGACTTACCCATATCATATATGTCATCAAATGGATCCTGTTTTTAAAAAAAATATTGTAGGATTCGGTTAGCAGAAATTCTTATGGAAAATTTTGCATACATCTGAAATGGTCTTTTATATTCTTTTATTTAGTTTTTCTTATTTGGATTTGGAATCAATATTTTATTAGTCACCTATAAAGAGCTGTTCTTTTTTTTTTTTTTTTTTGCTATTTTTCCTACTTTCTATTATATTAATATCTCAAAGTACCACCCTTTTTAAATTCCTCTTTGGTTTTTGTTGTGTTTTTTTTCTGTCACTGAATTCTGTCATCCTCATTTCCTTTCTTCTCATTTCTCTGGGCTTGTTCTATAGTTTTTTTCTGATGCTTGAGGGAAAGTGCTTGGCTCTTTTGTTTTCAACTTCTTATTTTTTGATAAATGCATTGAAAGCTATACATTTTCCTATAAATAGTACTTTTTTGTGTGTCTTACAAATTAACTATTTCATGATTTTCTTTTTACCTGAAGGTTATTAAGTTTTATGTTATTTAGTTTCTAGCTAAAAGGATTTTCAAAGCCATTTCTAGTTATCATTTTCTAATTTTACTGCATTTATGATTAGAAGAAGATAATTTGTATTATATCAATTCTTTGAAATTTATTTTGGCATGGTATGTGAACACTTGAAAAAAAATATTTTAGGGGCTGGCCTGGTGACGTAGTGGTTAAGTTAGCACGCTCTGCTTTGGCAGCCCCAGGTTCATGAGTTCAGATCCTGGCTGTGGACCTGCACACCGCTCATCAGGCCATGCTGTGGTGGCATCCCCCATACAAAAATAGAGGAAGATTGACACAGGTGTTAGCTCAGTGCCAATCTTCCTCACACACACACAAAAAATTTACTTGTGTTCAAGAATAACATGTATTCTTTCTTCGTGAAGTTTGTATTCTCTTTTGTGAGCTTATTAATAATATTATTCAGATTTTATGTTAACATTTTTCTACTTTTTCTATTTTAGAGGGAAGTATTTAACATTTCCAATGAAGACTGTCAACTTATCTATTTCTTCCTACTGTTTTTAGTTGTTCTTTTATACACTTTGAGTCTATACTGTTAACTGCAAATATGTTCATGATACGTATAATCTTGCTTTGCTGTTTATTTTACCAGCATATACTGTCATTTGTTGTCTCTTTTCGTATATTTTTTGCTTGAATTCAGTTTTGTGGGACATCACAGTTGCTATCCTAGATTTCTTTAGTTCAGTCTATCTGGTATATCTTTTTCTCTCCTATTTTCAACCTTTCTGCATACTTTTGTTTTAAGTATTTTTTTCGAAGGTTATATAATATTGAATTTTTTTTCCTTAAATCTAATTTAAGCATCTGTCCTTTAGTTAGTGAATTTAAGCTCTTTATATATATGGCAGTTATCATATATGGGGGCTTCTTTCTTCCATTTTATTTGAGATTTTTCAAATATTTTACTTGCTTTTTAGATTTTTTTTCTCCTTTTCATTCGATGGCTGGTTTTCTTATGCTATTCTAGGCACTATATATTCTTCCTATTGATTCTTTTTTTTTTTTTTTTTGTGAGGAAGACCAGCCCTGAGCTAACATCCGTCGCCAATCCTCCCCTTTTTGCTGAGGAAGACTGGCCCTGGGCTAACATCCGTGCCCATCTTCCTCCACTTTATATGGGACGCCACCACGGCATGGCTGACAGGCAGTGCGTCGGCGGGCACCCGGGATCCGAACCGGCGAACCCCGGGCTGCCAAGCGCGGACGAAACCGCTACGCCACCGGGCGGCCCCTTCCTATTGATTCTTAAACTTACCAGCATATATTTCTTCCCCAACAAGACAAAATATTTGAAATTCTTGAGCGCGTTCCCAGAACCCTTTAGTTTCTTCTACTCTCACCCTGATCCCCCCACTTCAGGTAGGTTTACTTTAGGGTTTTAGTTATGGTTTGTCTTAGATACAGTTTTCCCCCTTTTCTTTGGTTCTTGCTTTTTTTAGACAATAATGAAGTGAAAGTTTGGCAATTGTTTTCTCATTTGTTAAATGAAAATAATTCCACCTTCCTTGCGTGGCTTTTTTGGGAAGTGGATGAGGTGACTTAAATGAGAGCACTTGGTGACATCTAAAGAACTACACAATGTTGATTGTGAGTCAAAGGTGCATTTTATTCTACTTCTTCTGAAGTCTTCTCAATCCCCTTTTCAGACATCTGAATTACCGTTTGCTTTTCTTTACTCCATCGCACTTGTCCCTTTATGATTGACAGACGCCTGTGTGTGTTACAAAGCCCACCCCAGCAAAGGAGATATTGTGAGTGTATTTCACCAGGTTTAGCACATGGAGCAGGGGAAGCCCAGGGATGAAGGCCTTTGGTATGTTGGTGATGGATAGTGGAAGCCAGGTGGTGTTGGAGCTATCACTTGTCAGCAGCAGAAGGGAGAACTGAAGTTGGGGGGTGCAGCAGTTTCCTGTGTATCAGAAGCAAACCTGGTACAGGAACAGCGAGCTCTACAGTGTAGTGAAGACTTGTTTTAAGATACTGTTGTGGTTAAAATGCATGATTATAATACATGGCATAATCTAATGGTACCTCACTTTATTCCCTACTAGGCTCATATTGGCAACTTACTAACATCAAAATTCTTCAGTTACAAGGATTTTGATACTTTATTGTACACCTGTGCAGCAGAGTTTGACTTTATGGAAAAGGAGGTAAGATGTGATTTCTAGTTTTCTTTCCTTAGGTTTTGGTCCACTCATTTTTCATAAAGGGTGCACCTGTTATTTCAGACTCTCTCCTCTGTGCTGTTATCTCAGTTTGAAGGAAAAGGAAAACCTGGCAGCTTAGAGGAAGCTGTTCCTGTTGACATTAATACAACTCCCTGAAATATATGGTTTTTTCTCATTTTGATAATTTAGAAACCTGTATTCAGTCTAGCAATAGTTTTTTGGATGAGTAAACACAGAGGATTTTCAAATTACCTCTTTTCAGGAATAGCATTAACTCAGGGATGCTCTCAAGCTCTTATATTTCCACTCATTTTATGGTTGGTTGTTTGAATGATCTTGTTGCTTTAAAATATCATTGAGTACAAGATTTTCGTTCCAACAACATTCTTCTTTCTAAAACTGTGTTCAGATGTTTAGAAGGAAACCAGAGAGTAGTTTAGTAGATTGTGAGGCAGAAGTCTGCAATATTACTTGCTGTACTTGAACAAGTGACTCTTATTCTTTGTGTCATAGCTTACTCATTTCTAGTAGTATGCCACAAACATATTGTGAGGACAAAATGAGATACATAGGAAAATGCTTTGATATTTTAATGGTATTTTATATAAAATATTTTTGCAGGACTTTATGAGTTTATTTGGTTCAATAAACATATATACATATGTGTCTTTTTTAACACCACCCATGTGGCCCTGATTTATTATGATATTTTATTATCTGTGAAGCATTTTCCTTCAAAGCTGTGTGTATATATGTAGTAAACCGGCCATCAGTACTCTCTTGACACATTCGTTTTCGCCCTTGATCCCCACTGGGTTAGCCCCATGTCCTGAGTTACAGACCAGTGGGCAATAGTGCACTACACTGCAGACTCTTATCAACCAGACATTCTGAGTAGAGCATTTGCTGAGGATGTACTGTTTACTCCAGTGACCTATCAGTCTTCATTTCCTGTGTTCTGGCTAATGGTTTTGACACACAGTGACTGATAAAAAGTGTACGGATGATAGTGCTGAACCTGCTGAAAGAAACTAAGGAAGAGTATCTTGCAAGTCATTAAAATGCCTATTCATAGCAGATCAAGACTCCTTTAAGGAAGTGGTAAAGGAAGTAGAGGGTAAACATCAGCGGAGAATTAGGACGCAGTGGAAGTCCTTTAACTTTATTGAGGATATACACACGCCACTACAACCTGAGAGTATGAACCATCAGTTACATGATAGAAGTTGTTGTTTATTGAGGCATAGCATGACTTCAGATGGCAAAGCTGTTTCCAGCCTGCCATTTCCCATCTTCGTACATATCTTCACAAGGACTGTGCTGTGGAGACGAGTATGGCGCCAGTTCAGAGAGCGCCTCCATTGTACAGTGTGTCCATATAGTGGGGAAAAGGGAACAGTTTAACATGACAGCATCCTGATATGGAGACACACTTAAGACGTATAATGGAGTGAGCAAAATGGTATGATCCAATTTACCTATAATTAGCACACATAAAATTTTACTTTAAGTTACACTTTATTCTAATAGTGGTTCTGGGTGGAGAGGTAATCAATGATTAACTTTTTTTGTAATTTGCATCTTGTAAACTTTCTGCAATAATCATATTTTAATTGTATAATGCTATTAAAAGAAAGTAAAAGCAATGAGGGGAATCTTTCCCTTTTAGGAATGAAAATGGATAGTATTTAAAGTACAGGGATACCAAGACAGGAACATTTTTATGGCCAAAAACAGACAATGCTGAATAGACCCAGGTATATATACTTAACTATGTTTATGTGTATATATTTAATATGAACTGAAGACAGCATCACAGATAAATGGATAAAAGATGCATTATTTAATGAATATTATTTGAAAAATTGGATTTGGGGTGGGGAGTCGGGTTAAAGCCTTGTATCACATTATCCACCAAACTTCGTTATAGTTAATTAGTGTGTTAAAAATAAATGAAGCTGTAAAATAAATTTGAGAGACATTTCAGTGAATATTAACTTCATTCTTTAATGAGCATAATGCCAGTGTAAGAACACATATGGGAATGATTCACAGATTTGTCTGCATGTAACTTAAAATATCTGTACATTAAATATTGTAAAAATTAAAAAGCAAATGACTAGCTGGGATGATTCTTGCCATAAATATAACAAATGAAACTAGGGATTAATGTAATTAGTGTAGGAGCTTGTCCAAATCAATAAAAAAATGATCAAGGACTCTTATACCTCCGCACCACCAAAAACACATCCCCACCCCACACACATATACAGAAATGAGCAAAGGATGTGACCAGACGGTCCATTGAGAAGGAAATGCTGATAACTGGTTAAAATGTGAAATTGGGGGCTGACGTGGCATAGTGGTTAAGTTTGCGTGCTCCACTTCAGCGACCCGGGGTTCACAGGTTTGGATCCCGGGCGTGGACTGATGCACTGCTTGTCAAGCCATGCTGGCGGTGTCCCATATAAAGTAGAGGAAGATGGGCACGGATGTTAGCACGGGGCCAGTCTTCCTCAGCAAAAAGAGGAGGATTGGCAACGGATGTTAGCTCAGGGCTAATCTTTCTCACACACACACAAAATATATATAAAGTACTATGCAGATGTTTATAAAGGTAAATAGTAGAATAAAAACATAAAAATTCTCCTTTTAATGGGACTTCTAACTCATGAAGTTTGCATTTCGTATAATAAATTATTGAAATTACTTGTCTGATGCAGAATAGTAAGTGATAAAATTGGACTAATGAGAGGGAAAATCAGAAAATGCTACTTACTGTATACTTTGTAGGATTAAAATGTACCAGTATTTTTAATATGGTTGAAGCTAGATTTCTCTTTATAAACATATTTGGGAAAGCATACATTATTTGACTCAATAATATAGGATTATTTTTGTGAGTGAAAGTGTTGGTGGTAAGCAAATCAATTGCAATTTAGAAATTTCAAGCCCAGGGTTGTTTAAGACTGTGACCTAAAATGATTGAGAGGTATATTGGATTGCAGTGTGTGGGGCTTTGTTATTAAAAATAAAATTCTGTAGTTTTTTATTTGTTACTAAAGAAAATGTGAAAAATTTTTTATTCCTCTTGCAAACAGCAGTCATTATTCTGTGTGTGTGTGTGTGTGTGTGTGTGTGTGTGTGTGTGTATGTGCATGTATCATGGGATCATGGTTAAGATTTCTATCCTCCACAAAATATACAGGAAAAGTTCATGCCACTTAAAGGAGTTCTGCTGACTTTAAATGGATATTAAGTTGGCCTCTCTAGTTAGAAAAGTAGTGTGCAAAAAGTGAACAGTAATCTCGCTAGTCACGTTTTACACTTACAAGTGTTTGGGGACGGTATTTGTTAGTGTTTTCAACTCAACATTTTGGAGAATTTCATTTCTATGGAAATGCATCTTCATTTTTGTGATGGGAGTCAGTGGGTAGATGGGACCCTAGATGGGTGAATGCTTATGTTTCTCCACTTATACTTTTTAAAGTTCACTTGGTTCATTATTTGAAATGAAATTTTGTCTGTTTAAAACAACGTTTTCCTCTAACAAAACACCTCTGAATTTCAGACTCCACTGAGGTATACAAAGACATTGTTGCTTCCGGTTGTTCTTGTCGTGTTTATCGCAATCGTTAGAAAGGTATGTCTGTCGCCTAAGAGCTCTTTCTTAGAATAAAACATTTTCTTGGGGCCGGCCTGGTGGCGTAGTGGTTAAGTTCGCGCACTCCACTTCTGGCAGCCCGGGGTTCACAGGTTCAGATCCCGGGCGCAGACAGATGCACTGCTTCTCAAGCCGTTCTGTGGCGGCATCCCATATAAAGTAAAGGAAGATGGGCACGGTTGTTAGCTCAGGGCTAATCTTCCTCACACACACACACACAAAAACCATTTTCTTATTTCTACTTAGCGGTTACATATACTAGGCTACATGTTAATCTGATACAATGTTTTGTAGATTTATTGAAACATATTCTGTATTTTCTTACTAATAGCCTTTGATGAACCTTTATAGGCCTTAAAAATATTCTGGTATCTGCCAGCATTAAATAGACATAGCAAAAGGATGGCTCAAGTTTTGATGGTCATGTATATTTGGAAAGACATGATCAGAGAGGCCATATTGACCCAGATACAATTGTTTTTGCCTGTGTAAATTATTACTGACTCACTTTTCTTCTATGTAGTATTTCCCTAAAATATTTAATATTTGCCTAAGTAATTTGTGCAATGTTCACTAACTCCTGGATCGAGTTTATTATTAATTGAAAGGAAAAAAATAGAGCATTAACAATGCATTAATAAACTCGATAAAATAGTTAGACTCTCACCTTGGCTTTGATAATGAAATTCTAAGCCCAGATATAAATCAGGCCAGGGAAGTTCCAATCTTTAGCAAAGAGCAGGTGTGATATTCTTTTTTCTTTTAAGAGTTGGTGAACTCTGTAAGTGCAAGTGTTTTAAGAGAATGAATCGAGATTAATCTGTAATTGAAAAACAGATGATAGACCCTAAAAAGTTTTCTGATTTGTAGGTAGTGATGTCTGTGTTAACACAATGCCATATTATTTGTAGAATATTCTGTACTATAATTATTGTTCACATTATATATTTGTCTTTCCCAAAACATTTCTGGTGAGTTATTTCAGTTAGTTATTGGACAGCCCTGTGGGGTCACAGATACTATTTTCCCCATTTTGACAGATGCAGAATTGGAAGATCAGAGTGGTTGTTATCTGCCTCTCATAATGTCCATTAAAAAGCAAGGGAAGAGCAAGAATCAGGATCTGCACCTTCCCCCCCCATTGGGTGTAAATTGTGTTCAGCTGTGTAGTCTCACAGCCCTTTTCAAATTAATCTGTTTATGGTTAGTCAGCTTCTGCTGTATGCTGGGCTCTATGCTCCCTTTGCACTTTTCCATACTTTGTGTGGTGGGCAGCCAGTAAGTAATGAACAAATACTAGATGTTGGCATTCCACAGTGCATTAAAAAGACAGCAACCTGGATGACTGGAGATGATGACAACAATTAGATCAGGTTAAAGAAGCTGGGATGTTTGATTTAAAGAAGAATGATTCAAATGGAAAGTGGATAATTATTTTCAGATATTTAAAAGCCTGCCACTTGGAAATAAGATTACACTCATTTTGGCTCCTTAGAATTATGGTCAATTCCAGGAGGTAGGACTTTTGACCAGAATTGATCTGGACTGATTAGGAAAATGTTTCATATTGAAGCAGCGGCTGGGTGGTTCTTCCAAGAGCTGGGTTAAAACCTGTCAGCAATGTCATCCATGGACATCCATAATGGGGATAAGATTTCAGGTTAGATGACCTCCCAGTGGCTGCTAAATATGAAAACACAGTATCAGTTAGCTGTGCTTATCAGTGTTCGAGCCAGTTCTTCAGTTACATGTGTGTATAACGAAGGAGAGGCATTGCCATCAACCTTGGCATGGTGGGATTCGCTAAATGTGAGTCGGAAGCCAAAAAGTCAGGTTTCGAGACCCAGCAATGCTTCTTAGTTGTTGTCCACCTTCAGGGAGATCATTTAATCCATCTGAGCCTGTTGCTCATTTACCAAAGGAGGATGATACAATCTGCCTGAACAGAGCTGTTGGGTATTAGACATGATCAAGTACTGTACAAATGTAAGATTATGTTATTGTAATTATTACTGTTTTCTGAGTCATCTCTTATCTCCATACTTACATTTTAAAGTAAAAGTTTGAAAGTTTAGAAGATACTTTAGTTAAAATTTTGTTTTTCCCAAAACAGCTGTCCTAAAGTGTTTCAAAATCTATTTGCAGATTATTAGTGACATGTGGGGTGTCTTAACTAAACAGCAGACACATATAAGGTAAATATGCTATTAATAATTTTGTTACTTCCTCCATTTATTAAGTAGATATTTACAATGTGTTTATTTTATAGTTAAGTGTTGTACACTCAACACTTGATAATTGATGTTTTCGATTGTTGTCATCCCCCTTCTTTGCTATTCTCATTATTCCCTATCTGTGCAGAGCTCAGCACATCACTTATTCATACTCAGATCCCATCCAGTCCAATCTGACAGGAGCCCTACAAACAATCTATAGTTGAAGGACACATCTCTGTGCTGCAGTTAGCAGGGAAAATAAATTATTCTGTTGATGGTTTTAGGACTAATGGACTACATTTTGAGAGAAGAGCAGGGAAGTATAAAATTGGATCCATACTTCACTTTTTATACAAAATAAATTCCAGATGGCATAAAGATTTATGTATAGAAAAAAATGAAACCTCAAAATTAACCAGGGGATCATTTCTATAATTGTAGCATTAGAGAGGCCTTGTTAAGTATGACATAAAACCTGTAAACTAGAAGGAAAGGTTGACAAGGTTGACCAAATAAATACTTTGGTAAGATACTGTAAGCATTGTTCAAAGAAAAAGACAAATTGGGTAAAACATTTGCAGTATGTGACAAAGGACTAATGAGCATCATATGTAAAGAACTTCTATGAATTAATAAGAAAAATGCTAAAAACCCATTAGAAAAATGAGTAAAGGACACAAGCAGGCAGTTGAGAGAAAAATAAATTCTCGTTTTCCCTCTCCCACTGCACTCATGTCCCCTGGACCTCCTTGAACCATGGCTGGTTGTTTCCCACCTCTGCAGTTGTGCAGTGGTTGTGCCCTAAGGCCATAATTGTGCCCCCGTCCCCATGTCCTACATGTCACCTCCTTCAAGAAGCCTTTCCTGACCATCATTTCTGAGGAGATTCCCTGTCTCCTTGCTTGTTATTCTCTACTATCACACCCTTTACCTTTCCCTGAGCATTTGTCACCATTTGTACTTAAATACTGGTGTGTTGCCTGTATCTCCTGAAGGGGGAGGGGTCATTTCTGTTCAGTTCAACAGTTTATATTCAGTGCCTGGCACACAGTAAAGAATAGTAGTTGAGTGAGTGAAGACTTAACATATGACTAATAGATACATGAAAAAGTGCTCAATCCCATGATAAAGATAAAGTGAAAACATTTTTTTATCAGGTTTGTAAAGATTAATAACACCCAGTGCTTGTAAGGGTGGGGGGAAGTGGGTGGGAAGGCCGTTCGGCAATACATAGCAAAACTTAGAGTGGGCCTGCCCAGAACCCGGCAGCTCCACCAATGCAAATGTGTCCTCTAGAAATGCTCACAGGCATGCAGAGATAACAGAACAGAGATCCCCATTGTGGTGGTGTGTGTAATATGAAAACTGGGAACAACCAAAATATCCACTAGTAAGGCATTGGCTTAATTATGACCCAGTCATAGAATGGAATGCTGGACTATCTGTATGGAAATATTTCCATCATACATCATTGAGTTAAAAAATCACAAAACAATATATATAGAATGATTACACTTTGGTTTAAAATATGAAGATTTTGTATGCTTATTTGTGCATAGGAGGGATCTGGAGGATGAAGCCTGTAACTGTTAAGAGCATGGGATTGGGGGCTGAAGTAAAGGAAGTTTTAATTTTACTTTCATTCTTTTGTGGGATTTTTTGGGGGGTAGAGATTGTTGAATTTGTGTGTCTATATTTTCTTTTATAACTTGAATACACACAGCCTTATGTATTATTCTCTCACCTCCAAATTTCTACCAACCAGTGGTAAATTTTTGCATGTATTCCTGAGACAATCATTCAGGAACAGTTAGCTGTAACTGTGCCCTTGCTTATACTGAAGACTTTGAAGGCCAGGGGAAAAGGAAAAAGCTTCTGGTATATTATGCCAAAATTTCTCTTCATTTGAGATGAAGTCATTTCTGAAGAGCTTGGGAAGGAGCCATGAAGTCACAGCTATAGTATGCAGCTCTGGAAGAGAAAGGTGGAACTTTTTACAGAAACAAAGCAGTTCTTTCAAGAATAACTCACCTATAGAAATAATTATGAAAATCACTGAACTTCATGGGCTTTTCAATTTAAGTAGGATCAGAGCTTTTTTGAAAGGCGGATGGCACATTGACATTTCATTTCGCATAAATACCAAAGTCGTATGCCAATATAAAAAGGGGAGGGGTAGGAGATACATTTTAATTATCAAGATGTGAGTACCAGTATCCCCTTTATTCAGAGACCTAGAGGGTAAAGTAAGATAGAAGCAGCATAATGTAGTAGAAATTATATTGGCTCTGCAATCAGTCAAAATATAGACCTGCCTTTGTCACTTAGCTCTGTGACTTGCTTTCCTTGGTTGTAAACTGGGATAATAAATAGTTGTAAGATCAGAGTTAATGGGATGTACTGAGCATATTGACATTGTAGGTGCTCAATAAATGGTAACTGATCGTTTTTACTTGGCATGAAAGAAGGGTAAAGAAGAATCCATTTCACTTCCTTCATTTGCCCCATGTTTTTACTGAGTTTGTTACTACATCAATGTTTTTGAAACCCCAATTCTCAAATCAGATTGTGTGCTACCTGGATTAGGGGTTGATTGAATCATTTGTTCATTCTTAAAAAAAAAAAATGAGCTCTATGTGCCAGGCATGGTTCTAGGTCTTGAAAATATATCAGTGCTCCAGACAGAGAAGGTATGTGTTACCAATTCACACATTTGTATCTCCGACCCAGACTTCTCCCCTTGAATGCAGATTTATACATGTTTGTCATCTGTATTTGGGTGTTTAGTGAGAGTCTTAAATTTTGTGAACAGAAAACTGAACCTCCGAATATGCCCCTGCCAGCATGCTTCTCCTGCATCTTCCCATCTCACGTGGCACCACCATTCCCCCCACACTCTCCTCTAATCAGGCCGTCTTTGTTGTTAGAGCATTAAGGACCTTCCTGCCATGGGGCTTTGCATTGTCTGTTCTCTCTGCCTGAAATGCTCTTCCCTGAGGGATCCTCAGACTCAACCTCTCAGCTCCTTTGGGCCTTGCTCAAATGTTACTCAGTTGGTGACCGCACTGATTAATAGATGCCTTCCCGGTCACCCAGCACTCCCTGAATCTTTTACCCGGTTTCCTTTCTCTGCACAGAACTTATCACCGTGTGACATATTCTATTTATTTGCTTTTTGTTTGTCTCCTTCGACTTACATGTAAGCTCTGTGAGGGCAAAGATTTTTTCTTCCATCTTGTTTACGATGTGTCTTCAGTGCTCAGTAAAATTGAGTGGATGGTTGGATTTGTACCTTGTACTCCTGAAGGGTTCATTTTAGTAGGGAAAGGCAGATGATAATCAAGTAAACCAATAAATGAAAATTTTGTTTTCTATGAGAAGATAAAGCAGAGAAGTGCAGTAGGAGTGATTCAGAAGAGGGGCACTGAATGTGGGAGTCACAGGCGCCTCTCTGATGTTCTAAGGAGTAAAATTAGTCTAGCGTGACGGGAGCACAGTGATCAAGAGGGAACATGGTAGAAGATGAGTTTCAAGGATGAGAAGTGGGGACCAGCTTACGAAGACCATGTGTGTGTAGCATAGTAAGGACTTGAGAGTTTATTCTAATTACAGAAGAACCCATTGGAGGGTTCTAAGTAAGGAAGTGGCATGATTGGATTCCCATTTTTGGAAGATTGCTCTCACTGCTGTGATGAGACTCCACATGGGGTGGGGGGCGGAGTGAGATGTGGGGAGGATATATGGGTCTCTAGGCATGTATCCTTTCTCTGGAAATGGAAACTGTGAAGCAAGGCTAAAGGTGGAATTTTGCGGCTATGTGTGTATTCCAGAGCTACTGCTGAAAAAAATCTTGTATGTGGCTTCCTAAATTGCCTCTACAGCAGCTATAGTTTATAGGCAAGCTGAGGGACCACTGGAGATGGGAAGCAGGGGTATGGGACTGTGAGGTCTTTCGAGTTCCTCTTCACTCCCTGCTTGGCCAGGATATCACCAGTGAGGTGTCGAATACACTGCAGTGTGCCTTTTGTTGGCCTAATAAATATCATGTAGTCAAATAGGCAGGATATGCAACATTGTTTTTTTTTTTTTACTAACCTGTCTTAAAAGATTGTAGCACCAGTTTTGGTTTATAACTTTTAGTTATTTTGACTTACATATATGTGTCCTGAGGGAATATTATAGGAGTTGTAAAACTCATATTTATAAGATAAAATGCAAATAATTGAAGTAAGTGCTTCAATAATGATTGAATAGTAGTATTTCTTTTTCCATTTCAGAAAACACCTGTTTGATCACGGAGAGGTAAAGACTAATATTGCTAAAACTTACCTTAATGTTTTTGTATATTTGGATTTTTCTTTCTAGTTCCAGTTTCTAAGTTTATTGGTAATTGTCACTAGTCATCTTCAGAATAGGCCTGTATGTGTTTTTATGAGAATACTACAAATGTGACCATCCATTTGTTAAAACAATTCAGTGGGAAACTCATTTGATCTACTCTGATCATCCTCACGGTAATAGCAATTTATTTCTGGAACCCAGTGAGATGCATACTTATGTGGAGTATCTTTTGCATGATTGGCCATCTCTTTCCTCTCTGCTCACCTTGCCCTGAGGCCTTGTAGATGTGACTGGTTGCTGCTCCATCTCCTGGTGATTCAGCTTGGTTTTGATTGCTGTTCCAAGGTAGAGCTCTGGGATCTTAAACAGCAGTTGTTTCTGTTTACACTTTCCTGCCTTAGTCTGATGGTAGCACCAACATAGATTCAGAAATGTGTGCATTATTAGCTGCAGGCTAGACTCTGAGCAGAACTACAGAACCACTTACCTTAGTGACTTTATAATTGTAGCCCTCTAGTAAAATGGAGAAGTTTGAAAGTAAATTTTAAGACTTGTTTATTTCAGAAATCAAAATATTGTTACTGAGAAAAAGAACCCTTTTCTGTATATTTACCAGTTTAACAATTTATTCTTAAACTTCACAAATAGTAGGAGTAAAAACTATTTTCTCTTTTTTCAGCTGGTTTATCATGCATTGCAACTGTTAGCATATACAGCCCTTGGTATTTTAATTATGAGACTAAAACTCTTCTTGACACCACACATGTGTGTTATGGCTTCCTTGATCTGCTCAAGACAGGTAAGATGGTTATTAGGTTGGTGTAGTTACTATGATAATTTTGCTCCAGCCTTTGTTATTGAGTGGCCCTAAAATAGTATTGAATTACCCAAAGTTCTTTAAATGGTTATAGTTAAAGTTTGTCATGGTTTTGTACTCATCTTTCCTGAAGGGTAAGGGCCAAAGCAGGTAAGGGCCTTCTGACTTCTAGAATAGTCCTTGGCATACAACAGACACTCAGTCAGTGCAAGCTGATTTCATGAATGATTACTAGAGATGTTGACAGAAAGCAGAGCTTGCTTAATTGTAGAAATAATTTTTTTTTTGTTTTGACAGTCATAGCACAAATAATTCTAACAATTGGTTTCAAGTTACAAGTATTTTCAAATTACTTGTTGTTTTTCAGTATCAAGCTTAAAATTCTTGTTTCACTTATATGAGTATACATTTGTGTGCACATCCCTGACTTTACTTTTTTAAATATAGTTTAAGCCGTCTTATTATTTGCTGCTTATTTTTCCTTGATAACTGCTTCCTTGCTCTGTATTCACAGATTTATGCTTCTCCATAATGTCATCTTTTCATCAATCAACTAGCCAAGATGCAACAGCATTACTGCTTTTTAATTTAGCAAATATTTACTAAGCATCTCCATCACGTTCTAGGGATGAGGGTAGAGGGGTAGATAGAAAAATCAGAAAGCAGAAGTATATGTATGCCCTCAAGAAGCTTGAAATCTAGCTCTCCAGACATGTAGAGAAATAATATTAAGGAGAGAACGATAGGGACAAAATGTTACTATAGTGGTTTCCCCCTTATCCACGGTTTCACTTTCTGAGGTTTCAGTTACCTGCAATCAACCATGGTCCAAAAACATTAAATGGAAAATTCTAGAAATAAATAATTCATAAGTTTTAAATTGCATGCCATTTCTGGTGAAATCTCACACCATGCTGCTGCATCCCACCTGGAATGTGAATCATCCCTTTATCCAGCATATCCACTCTGTATGCACTACCCCCTCGTTAGTCACTTAGTAGTCGCCTTGGCTATTAAGACTGACTGTCGAGTATTGCAGTGCTTGTGTTCAAGTAACCCTTACTTTGCTTAATAATGGCCCCAAAGCCAAATTTATTATGAGCTGTTGTTGTTAATCTCTTATTGTGCCTAATTTAGAAGTTAAACTTTATCATAGGTAGGTATGTATAGGAAAAAACATAGTGTATATAGGGTTTAGTACTGTCCGCAGTGTTAGGCATCCACTGGGGATCTTGGAATATGTTCCCCGTGGGTAAGTGGGGACTACTGTACTGACTGTGAACTATTTGAATATGGAAAAAGTTAGGTTTTTCAAGGTTCCCAATCAGAATATTGGTATTATGTTAAAGAGGCACTGCTTTCCAGAGGCTGACCCGGGAGTGAGGCCACTGTTCCTGACTCCTCCAGGCTGGGACAGGAGAAGAGGCTGGTGGGAAGCCTATCGTCTTAAATCCCACCCCGCGCCACGACTTACGATAGAGAGCCTTGGCCCCGGCTGGCTTCATAGTTGTGGGGCCTCTGCGATTGCACAGGGACCCGCACTCAGAAGAACCCTGCACCTAGTTTGATGCTCTGCTGTTGCTGTTATGAACTTCTTAATAATTTTCGAACAAGGGGCCCCACATTTTCATTTTGCACTGGGCCTGGTGAATTATGTGGTTAGGCCTGGCCTTACCTCAGTCTGGGAATAGAGAGAGCAAGTTGAGAGGAGAGCTTCTTCAATCATGTCCCACCTCTGTAAGGCTGATGGTAGAATTCTTTTGATTCCTTGGGTCATTCTTTCTGGAACTTTTCCTTAGGATAATTAATCCTTTATCTGGGACCCTAGCAGAGACTGTGTTCTCTTGAAAGATCCATGCTTATTGGATATATGCTGCTTTATACTAACAATTATCAATATGTTCTTATTCTGGTTTCAGCTATTTGGGTGGCTCTTTTGCAAAGTGCATCCTGGTGCTGTTGTTTTTGCTGTATTAGCAGCAATGTCAATACAAGGTTCAGCAAATCTACAAACCCAGTGGAATATTGTAGGGGAATTCAGCAATTTGCCACAAGAAGAACTTATAGAATGGATCAAATATAGTACTAAACCAGGTAAAAAAGTCATATTATTTAGCTAGTGTTTTTCCCATGATTTTATATACCACTGTAAAATCCTAAACCCAGGTTACTTTCAGTGATCTTACTCTTTCTAAGCAGTGCTACTTCTAGATTATCCAGGAAAGGAGAGATGTCAGTCTTAAGTGGTTTGCAAAGGAAATGTTATACATATTTTCTTAGTAATTTATTTTTCTGTTTTCCATAAATTCAAATTTTTTCAAAATTTATCCAAAAATTTATTTTATATGCCACAATTTAAAATAATTTTTATGCTTATTTTCTTAATGAATCTTTAATCTTAGTCTTTCACATCCCTTCTTGAAATGAACTCATGAAATCTGATATTTATTCATGTTTAGAAAGGGAGATTTTGTTGTCATCTGAGTATCAAGTGACTAAATATTAAATCATCTTCCAGAATTCCTTGGTGCTATAAAACTTTTCTGGTCAATTAGATACTTCTTCCCTAGAATCAGGAAAGATTTCTTAAACATTAGAAAAATAAAACCAACCGGAAATTCTCAATGATGAGATGATAAGCCTCTATCTTCCAAGAAAAATAGTTTACCTAAGGCTGGTTGCTGACTGCTACTTTATCAGCCACCCTACCTCATTCTGGTCCTGCCATTGAATCTTTAAGTCACAAACCTCTCTGGGCCTCAGCTTTTCACCTGAGAAGTAATTGAGTTGACCAGGAGACCCCTATATCGCTCACTGAGTGGTTTCCCAAGACGTTGCTTCCTGCTTTGCAGATGCGGTGTTTGCAGGTGCCATGCCCACAATGGCAAGTGTTAAACTCTCCGCACTTCGGCCCATTGTGAATCATCCACATTATGAAGATGCAGGTTTGAGGTAAGTACACAATTCTCACATTGTTGAAAACAAATTTTTCATACAAATAGTGGCTGAGGGAACCAGCAAAATAATGAGGAGTGTTTCAAAAAGGATGTGGTGAACTGGGGTTTATAGAGTTAGGGGACAGAGGAGTGCTGAAATAAGACTGCTAAGTTAGATGCACAGATGTTAAAGCTCCATAGGTCAATAAAACTACAACCTTTGGGGTTATCTTCTCTACCAGGCAGCAGAAAGAAATCGTACCATGTCAGTTTTCTACAGGTTAACAGGGCTCCAGGACATATAGGTCCTTATTAGTAATCATTGTTCTTAAGAGCCCCTGAAGATTCATTAGCCTATAGTTTTTATTAAGGTTTTCTAATAGGCCATTTTTCTTGAATTCTCAGGAGTCGTTGAAATGGCATCACATTCAAAGAAGGTTTTATTCTGGTTTTCACAATATAACCTGCTAGAATGATCTCTTCTTTTTGTTTGTTTTTTACTGTTTTTTCATAAGTTAGAGTCTTCTGGTTTCTTTGAAAAGGAAATAGATTTAATTTTCAAAAAATTTCTAGGGTAGGTCAAGCTATTAATTTCCGAAGTGACTAGGTGAATTCTATTAATATATTCTTTTGTCTAACAGTGGGACATTGAAAATCAATTTCAGCAAGCTAATTTCCAGAGCAATTGTGTTGAATTAGTTTTTTTAAGTCTAGGAATAAAATGGAGAGCCATTTAATGCTAGCTATTGCTGGTATCCAAGTTGGGGCCATTACATCTTTAAAGGAGTCCTGTAGCTGTGTTTGTGCAGCTCATCCCCCTCCACACATAGGGTACCTTACTCTTAGTGGTGATAGGTTGATGAAGAATTTAAAACAAAAGCAAGCAAACAAATGAACAAAAAGACTAAGTTTGGAAATGAAGGGATGCATTAAACCGAACCTCCTCTCCCAGGACTCTTTTTCTTTTGAACTCCCGGATGCCCCTTAGCAGGAACTCCCATCAAGAATGTTCTTTTGACCTGATTCGTCTGTGTAGTCTTTCTTCCAAGTAGGTTGATTGCATTCTTTTAATCTTGAAAATCGTCTGCCCAATTATTTTTCTTTAAAGAGCCAGAACGAAAATAGTATACTCAATGTATAGTCGAAAAGCAGCTGAAGAAGTGAAGCGAGAATTGATCAAGCTACAAGTGAATTATTACATTCTAGAAGAGTCATGGTGTATAAGAAGATCCAAGTGAGTATTCAACACAGTTAATGTTTTATATTCATAAGACATGAAAATGTAATCCAGTCTCATGGCAAGTGCTTTACCAGTCATATGTGTGAGATGTGTTTAACATTTGGCAAAAGTATAAGTGGAAGAAACTTTTCAGATAATCATTTAAATTGAAGTTTTTTTCTGTTCTAGTCATTATAAATATCTATTTTTTATAATGATTTGCATGTGTACACTTCCTTAAAAGTATTATATTGGCACTGATTGATAATTTCCCAAATTATTCATATTTGCCTTTGACACTTTAAAAAACTTTTATTCAAAGTTGGATGTATTTTCTTTCAAAAGACTTGCAGAGTCTGAAACCAAATCATGGAGAGTCTCATTGTAATGAAGTAAGTCAGGCAGCTGAGAGTTGGGGCCTTCTTTGTCCATCCCGCATCTCTGCTCGACTGCATGTTCTGTGATAGACGGACCCCTCCCAACATCAGCTTAGAGTGAAACTTCTTTCTTGCTGTTCCACATCTTATTTGAGTGGGAAAATAATTAACTTGACTGTGACCCACATGTTCTTGGGTTTATAGTTTTAAAAAGTATCTGTTTCCACAGAGAAGTTCGCTCAGTTGAGTATAGCAACAAGAGTTGGTAAGATCTTAAAAGCAAATGTGAATTCTAAAGTTGACTGTTTAGAAATATTGCACCTGGGTGACTAGACAGCAGAAGACAGTAGCTTGTTGTTAAAATACCAATGCATTCTCTTCATGAGCACCACAGACATGAGCAGTTTTGTCAGAAATCAAACATATTTTATGGATTACTATTATTTTAAAAATTCTTACTACTCTTTAACTAAACAGAATCCTTTAGGAAATTGCTGTATCTGTGGCTTAATCATACTCATTCACCATTTATTTCATTGAGACACAAAGGTGTCAAGACAAAAATAACTAAATACTGACTCAGGAGTGAAAATAGTTCTGTGACACAGTGTCAGCATTGCCCACAAGCAAACTCAAACAGTTGTTCATTGCTGAATGATTTTCCTATGAATATGTCCCAGGTGACTTGAATTTAATCAGAATCTATAGAAAATGTTATTTTTCTTAGAGTCATAATATAGAAAATGCTTTATTTAAGTCCTTATGAACATAAGAATATATATGAAATTCATGCACTCATTTTTAATTAGCTTTGTTATATAAATTTAGGACAAAAAAGCCTTAAGCATCTCTCATAACAATTTTATGAGGACATTGTAATAAATGAATGGTGGACTGACATTTGCAATCAGAAGAACTCAGTTTCTTGCCAGAGATTTCCACCAGCACTGGGATCTCCTTTACTGCCTTGGGCTTCACTCTCCAGTTTGGTTATGCCAGCCTGAGATACCTGTAGGTTACTGGAACAGAAAAATAATGTTTCATGACCTTTTTTCCCCAAGCTAATGATGAACCATGATTCAAGATGCTTCATTTTTTTTCTAGGCCCTTGAATAGTGTTTTGAGTATGTGGACATGGCAGAGGCTGGGGCACGTCAGTTCTAAGATGTTGATGGAGCTCCTTGGATTTGCATAACTTTAGTAATCTCGTGTTCTGATGGTCAGAGCACTGTTTTCTGTACACAAGAAGGGATGAAAAGACAAATTGGGAAGTATGGCAATAAATCTTGCACCCTAAACAAGGTCAGCAGTGAACTTGCTGGCTTCTGGTCGTCTGCATTTAGAGCTCACTACGGGCACTAAGACTGAGAGTTGGGGTGAGGGGGTGCTGGATTTCCCATCTGGACCTTGACTTGTCCTTGTTGTGTTTGTTCCAGCAGGAGTGGAGAGGAGGAAGCTAAAGAAGTGGCTTTCTCTAGTCTGTTTTCTCCACTCAGTAACTAAAACAACACTCTCCACCTGGTGCAAGATTTAAGCCAGACTGATTGTAAATCTCAGGAAACTTTAGATGGGTGCACTCTGCTTAAACCTTGAAACAAAACACACAAGCTGTGCTTTCTGTTCTGACAGGAAAGCAAATGGGGAGCTCAGGAGGGGAAAGGGAAGAAGGACTAAGGTTTAGTGCTGACATTTGCAGTAGGAAGAGCTGAGTTTCTTGACAGAGCTTTCCATCAGCATCGGGGTCTCCTTTGTTGCCTCGGCCCTCCCTCTCCAGTTCAGTTATGCCAGCCTGAGACTCCTGTGTGTTACTGGAAGAGAAAAATATGTCAGAACCGGGGGAGCAAGTGGGGAACTCGAATAGGAGAAAAACAAGAAGAGGGACTAATATTTATCTAGGTCTTAAACTCTGCCCGACACGTTGGTGAGCACTGTATTTATGTGATCTCATTTCAAGTGGCTTAATTGTGTGGCTTGATTATCCCTTAAATACTTGACACCCTGTATTCAAATACAAGTACCAAAATACACTCACATGCAAGTTGTGATGAGTTTTTAATTAACTACTCTTTTATCCTCAGTTCTCTGCTTTCTTTCTCATTAATTCCAATAATAGAGTTGACATAAAATTAAAATACATGAATTCAGAAGAAAATTATTCAGATTTTCACTAATGCTATTTAAAGGTGGAGCTGGTTGGCCTAGGGAAACTTCAGGAAACTCAGATAAGGACTAAAGGATGTTATACTTAGGCAGACAGAGCTCAGACAGGCAGCTTTGCCCTCTTTTTCCTGAAAGCATTTGAACTCAGGAGCTAGGTAGTTTTCTACTTCCTGTCTGTTTCACTTTCTGTTACCATTGGCCTGCAGTGTAGTAACAGTTTGGTCTTGGCATGTGTGAGAAAGTTAAAAGGTAGAAGCCCAAGCCCATCATATTATCACAGGTGTTCAATATTGATAGAACCCAGTGTCAGTAAGGGTGTGCAAAAGATGTGCACCGAACACTCTTCATGGAAACACTCATTGGCAAAACCTTTTAGGGAGATAATCTGATGGAGGCAAATTGGGTAGCCCTTTGACATAATGATAGTGCTGCTTCTAGAATTTTAGCTTGCAGAAAGATACAGGCACAAAAATGTTTCTATCAGCTTTGTTTTATAATGACAAAATGGGAAACAATTAAAATATCTGTCCATAAAAGAGTGGTTAAATAATACATAGGAATACTAACAACTATTTAAAAGAATAATTTAGGTCTTTATGTATTGATATGGAAAAATGGCCACCTTTTATTAAGTGAGGAGTCCCAGAATCATCTCGATTTTGTAAAAGCAACCCAGGAACTTCTGTGTGTACAAACTTGTCCATGCCTATATTTGTATGCGTGTATGTCTGAAAGTGGATAAAAAAGGTCTAGTAGAATGTCTACTGGATTGTTTACAGAAGCCACCTCTGAGAAATGGGATTGGAGATGATGGTGACTTTCATTTTTTTATTTTGACAGGTCTATATTTTGACACTTTTTGGATGATTACTTACCTTTCAGTTAAAGATGTTATTAAAAAGGAGAAAGCATGTGCATTTCTGTCTTGGTGCTTGTTTCATGGTGGAGAGCAGGAGACTGGGACTGCCTTTGGGAATAAAAGGGACTTGTTGGAAACGGTTTTTTCTCTTATAAAAAAAAGTGAAGCAACTCTGACAAAACATAAGCAGTTGTCAACTCTCTATAATTTTTCCTTGTATTTTTCTGTTTTTTAAAATTTCTCAAAAAGAAAATAAGAAATTGTGAACTCCCTTTTGCCTTTTTTGTTTTTATGGATATTTGGAAAGAGTCCAGGCCAGTTGTCTTGTAAGAATGTCCCACATCTGGATTTGTCTAATTCATTCCTCATGATTAGATTCAGTTTGGCAAATTTTGGTGAGAATCCTACATAGGAGGTGTCGTGTACTTTCCATGATGTCATGTCAGGAGGCACATATCACTTTGTTCTGTTATTGGTGATGCTAAGTTTGATCACTTGATTAGACTATGTCCCCCAACTCTCTCCATTTTAAAGAGACAGATCTTCTTTATAATTAATTAGAAATCTGTCGGGTGATACTTAAAGGCTGTTTGTTTAGCCTCTTTCTCAACAACCTTTCCCAGATAGTTCTTGCATCCAGTTTTTATTCTTGCCTGAATCAGTTATTACATTGGTGATTATAAAATAGGTAATTTAGATTTGAAAGTAACATATCAGTTGCTAATTAGTGAGGGTAAGGATCGATTTGATAAATAATAAATGGACCCAGAGCTGTTGGGCCATCTGTATGGAAAAAATTAAAATTAAATTTCTACCTCACACCATACAGAAAAATTAATTCCAGATGAGTTATAGATCTAAATGTGAAAAGCAAAACTCTAAAACTTTCATAGGAGAATACAGAATGCATATTTTCACGATATTGTGGTAGGGAAGAACTCCTTAAACAAGACATAAAAATCACAAGCCCTAAAAGAAAAGACTGACATTTTGGAATATAATAACATAAAAATCTTCAATATAACAAAAGTCAAAAAGAAATTGTGAACCCTAGTGAAAGATAACAGTTATATCTATAAAACTGTTCTTAATTTGAGATAAATGTTACAGTTTTCTTGAAGAAATTAGTTGGGCAAATATCACATAATACTAATTTCACTTTTCCTCTTCTTTTTAAAAATGCATTGCTTTTAAGATTTAATTGTGCATTTAGCTAAGATATGAGCTTAACACTACTGGATTTTCTTTAAATTGACTCATTTTAGAATACAATTAATGAGAAGTTGCATAAATGTGAACTAAGCATATTTGCCAGTTATAATTTTTAAAATCAGTATAATACATTACCTCTTACTGTGTGCTGGGAACGGTGCTAGATACAGTCTCTTACTCCTCGTGACACACCTGTGTAATGGGTGTTTCCACTTTACAAATGTAGAGAGAGAGACTGAGTGAACTCTCCACCACCATATTCTTGGTAAGTAGCCGAGGCAGAATTTAACTGAGACCTCTCTTACCCCACCACCTGAATTCACGTATTTTTTTATGTCTGTTTCTTTCTTCATAGTCACTTTTGCTGCATTCATGTTGTTCTAAAGAGGATTTATGGCAGCTTATAAATATAAATGACTATGAAAGGATGTTTTTTAAAACTAGATTAAGTAGACAAAAATGAAATGAGAGCAGGAATATAAAAAGTGTGCTCTATCTGCCATTATATAATGTACATTGATTTTTAATCTATACATTAATTTTTCTAGGCCAGGTTGCAGTATGCCTGAAATTTGGGATGTGGAAGATCCTGCTAATGCTGGGAAGCCTCCCTTGTGTAACCTCTTGGTGAAGGATTCCAAGCCTCACTTCACCACTGTGTTCCAGAACAGTGTCTACAAAGTCTTAGAAGTTATAGAAGAATGACTGCTGCCGACAGAGAAGTACATCAGTAATGGTTTTAATGTTTTGCTAATAACTCATGCTTTGTTTTTAATTCAAATCCCAAAAACTTTTATGGGTAACTGTTTTCAAATAGAAAACGTTTTATTTGGTCAATTTGAATATCATTCTGATTGTAAAAACACTTATACTTTTATCAATTGGTTACTGTTTCAATGCACCCCTTAAAATTTGCTATGCAAATGAGTATATGCTTGTGCTTGACTTAAATATTTGTGCTAAAGTGAGCAAAACTACCTGTATAAAAAAATACGATGGGCCATCCAAGGATAATATGAAACTATAGTCAATTCTGAACTATATAGGGGCTGATTTACAGTTATGGACTATTGATGCCCCTTCTTTTCCTGCCTGTCACTCTTGTCTTTTGGACATTTCAGTGATTATTATTGTAATCTCCTCAGTCATGTTGGACCCTGTCATCAACTTCAGAAAGAGTAGATGGGGCAGACATGGGTATTTGCTATGTGGAATTATCTGTTTATTTCACTTTTCATGGTCTTTTGTTCTCTGTTGCTCTTGTTAATGAAGCATTTCCTGCCCATTATTAATCCAAACTCTTGGACCTGGTGGTCAGGACCAAATTCCTGTAACTACCAACCATGTGGCATTAGCGTGTCTTTCTCTCCCTCTCTCTTTCACTCCCAACATTCATTGTCAAATAAGTGTTATTTACTCATTTAATTGTTTACCAAGTACTTATTCTTGGTTAAAAAAATTTAGCGGCGATTGTGTATTTTTCTCATTCTTAGTATTATTCAAATGTTTATATTTTAATACCTTTAAACCACATTTAAAATTTTTCATGTTTAATTGTAGTTTTAAGAAGAATTATTTTGAACAACCCCAAATATGATGCATCTAGAAACTAATGTATATTTGAGTAGACATAATTTACAGTGGAACAATAGGCTGTAGTATATGGTAATTTTTCTTTTACTATTAAGGTACAATAAAACATGAATAATTTTTCTGTCAAAAAAGTAAATGAATAATCATAAGTGAGTGAAGTTTTTATATTTTACTTTTAAAATTGCCTGTCTTTAATAAGACGAAGCCTTAAGCCTTATGGTATAATTTTGGTTCCAAAAACCACCATTTCAGTATGAGGAATGAATATATTCAGCCCTCCTCTTTATTTTTTCCTTCCTATTTATTTTTATTTTGAAAATTTTTCAAACCTGCTTTGAATTCCTAGTATGAATTTTTGTTTCTTAGAAGTTAATTTGTGTGAAATGAGATTCTTCAAAACAGTGAATCTTCATAGTTCTGAGAAATGGTTTTAAGATTTTAAATTCTAAGCAAACCATGACACTGGCAGACTACATATTTAATTATACAGTGTTCTCTTTATTAACCACAGGCAGATTAACCTCATTGTGGATTGTCCTTGAGACCTGAGTCCTCAGGGATGGTTTCCGGTGCCCACTCCTGGGAGCCACTGAAGAGCTCTTTCTGCCTTCTCATCAGAGCCCAAGGACAAGCCTGGTCTGGGGGAAGCACTAGCTTGCTTAGAGCAGACAGCAGCAAAGACAGCCTGGGCTGAGGAGTGTGTGGCCCTGGCCTGCCCTGGAGCCCACATTTCCCCTGGGAGCCTCCTTCCCACCCCAAGATTTTGTCAGTGTCTTCAGGTGCCTGCCCCCTTTTTCTTGCTTGCTGGGTGGCTTTTATTTCTTGGGCTTTTGCCAGTTTCAGAAAATAGGGAAGCGTCTGGGGAGTTGTGGCTTCGGAGTAGGATTTGAGCAATGATGCAGCAATCCAGAAAAATGGGAAGAGGGCACTTGAGGCCCAGGAGGATGAGAGTCGCCCTGGGTGTGGGCAGAAAGAGGGGAAGTGTGCTCTGCTCTGTCTGTGATTATTTCTCACCCAGATATGGCTGTTTTGTAATCCAGCTGTTAACAATTTTTTTTTTTTTTGGTGAGGAAGATTAGCCTTGAGTTAACATCCATTGCCAGTCCTCCCTCTTTTGCTGAGGAAGATTGGCCCTGGGCTAACATCCGTTCCCATCTTCCTCTACTTTATCTGTGGGATGCCTGCCACAGCATGGCTTGATAAGCGGTGGGTAGGTCTCTGCCTGGGATCCGGGCCTGTGAACCCTGGGCTGCTGAAGCAGAGCACGAGAACTTAACCACTATGCCACTGGGCCGGCCCCCTACAGTTTTTTTTAAAGTTATACTTTTAAAGTTATTCTCTATTCTTCCCACCCTCCAATCCCTTTCTAATAAGTTCACATGTAATGATTGGAAATTATAACTGTTTCATATGCTGGGAAAAGTTAAAAGTATTCAGATTCATTTTTTTTTTTCTTTTCTTTTCAGAAGAATCCTTTTGTAACAGTATTTATTAATGTAACTCCACCAGCAAGTTATGTTTATATTTTAGGTCAGTTTAGAACGGGGGCCTTTGGCTACACTGCACACTCAGCCTTGGTCACATCTGGTAGCAGCCGGTGCTGTAGATTATAAATATCTTTTATGGCAAAATAGAGTAGTAGTAATTCCAATATACATGAAAAACAGTATTAAAGCTCAGTATTTTATGCATTTTTAGCATTTAAAAATATCATTGCTTTAGTGTGAGGAAGGTAAGGATGGACAAGGAGGCAATAAAAATAGCTATTGCTATGACATATAGAAAAACAAAGTTGGGTCAGTAATTCTCAAAAGATAAGCCTCTAAAAACACCTAGCAGAAAATGTGTAGTCTTAAAATAGGACAATGATATTAAGGAGAAAATGAAAGGATGTATCAGGAATAAAGCGGTATTGCATAGGAGTATTGTATTTTTATGAATTTTATGCCGGTTGTTTACATGTACTATGTATGTTAAATAAAAAAGATCATGAAAAATATGGAAAGTGTCTTTTTGATTCTTTTCTTTTCCACCTTTATAGTGAACAGGTTCAGCCTCGTTCTGTCATCAGATAACTGTGAACTGGTTTGTGGCAGATTGCCTTCCTGAATAATGGGGAAGGGTTATAACACTGGGTCCGTGAAACTCCTTAGTCCTCTTCATTGGGGGTGGTAGGTATTGGGGTTACCCATACTCTTCTTGTAATTATGGCATTACACACTTAACATTAATTTATCATTTACATCAAGGGACACAATCATTCTTTAAGGCCATATTTTGGGCATAATTCCAGAGTTGCTGAAAGCTTTTTTTCCTGCAGAAAACCAGTTTGGTCTCATGATATTTCCTAAATTAAAGCTCCATGTTTTTGTTTGATACAAGCATCAGCTTTATTTTTTCGTCTGCTTGGAGGAAAGACAGTTTCGCTTAGTTCATGTCTATATGATTAGTTTCTTTACACAGTGATGCCTTCATTCTCTGACATCTTTGGAGAATGAAGTGTTCTAATACAGTAGTTCTCAAATTCAGTGAGCGTCAGAATCACCTGGAGAGCTTGTTACAGCACAGATTGCTGTGCTGCACCACAGAGGTTTCTGATTCAAGTGGCCTAAGGTGGTGCTATGGTCTGAATGTTTGTGTCCCCCCAGGATTCATGCATTGAAATCCTAACCCCCACAGTGGTTATATTAGGAGGTGGGACATTTGGGAGGTGATTAGGTCATGAGGGTGGAGCCCTTATGCGTGAGATTAGTGCCCTTATAAAAGAAGCCCGAGAAAATTCTCTTGCCCCTTCCAACACATGAGCTTACAGTCACAAGGTGCCATCTGTGAACCAGGAAGCGGGCTCACACTAGACACTGAATCAGCCAGCACCTTGATCTTGGACTTCTAACCTTCAGAACTGGGAGAAATACATTTCTCTTGTTTATACGATACCCAGTCTGTGATATTTTGTTGTCATACCCAAATGGACTAAAACAAGTGGGGCCCCAGAATTTGCATTTTTTTTTTTTTACCATTTTTTTAATTGATGTCTTAATAGTTTATAACACTGTGGGGTTTTAGTTGTACATTTTTGTTTCTAACCAGTTCTTAGATAATGCTGATGTAGTTAGTCCAGGGACCATATGAGAACCATTGCTCTAATGGATGGGGAAGACTCTCTGGAAGACTGGCCTCTAGGGGGAGCTCCATTCCTGAGAGCACTTAACCCAGCAGGACAGGCTAGAGAGTCTCTATATAGCTAACTGAATTTTACCAAGTCCCTTTGTCTCTTAGGAGGCACTGCTTCAACGGAACTTGCAAAGAGCAAATAAGATAATATTTAACTGAGAACAGGTAAGGAAATTTTTAACCAGAACATTAATACAGCTTATTTGTGTTTGTGTTTACTGAAGAGGTGAGTTATGAATCATTTAAATCGTTTGAAGCTGTAAACTAGACTGGACTTGGATCTGTTATCTTTTCAGTTAGAGAAGGAAAAAGAGTGACATCCTTTGAAATTGAACTTCCTTTTGTAAATTACTTTGTCTAGAAGAAAATAGATAAATTCAGTGATGTGTGTGGATTTTAAAACTTCATTTTCCACTTTATTACTTTTGTTTGGCCCCAGAAAGCCTCAATCTTCTCTCATTAGAAAGCAGCTAGGGATCAGTTCTGGGTCATGGATCACATGTTTCTCTGTTCTGCCTTCCATTCCTCCTCCTCCCAACTAGAAGTTTCTAATTTAAATCAGTAAAATCATTCCCCATGCAGAAAAAGAGGAGCTGCTTTTAAACTTCATTACATTCTTGGATTGATCTTTATTTCGCTGTACTATATCGGTACAAATATATTTTTACCTTCAAAGTTGAAAAGAACAAATGAAAGGTCTTGAAAACTCTTTCCTTTTAACCTTTCCTCCCATAAGAGAGGTTTAAAATTCTGAATGAAGAGTTGAAGACTTCTTCTCTTAAGATTTTGAGTCATTGTAGTGTAATTAGAAGGTAGATTTTAATTTTTTTGCAAGGAGATTAGGACAGGATTGATATCGGCTCTGATTTAAAGCCATGTTTTCTGTACTCAATTATCTCTAATCCAAAATTCTTATTACTTTAAATTAGCAACATGTCAAAATGACTTTCAAATAATGCAACCGAGTGTTCTGTTGATGCAGTCACGTTCTTTTTAATTCAGCATAATATCATTTCATGGATTTTTTAAGTACCTAGGCTTTTTTTTCTGTATGCAAATTTAATACCTTAAAAGAAAGTTGAATGTAGCAAAAGTAAGCTCATTCAGTTGTGCTGATGGCCCTCAAAGCTTCAGTATTTACCCATTTCTAGAAGTATAGAAAGAAATGAAAATAAGAAGTGACCGTTTCTGAGTAGATTTGGCATCAGGCCGTGAAAACTGATTAAAAAAAAAAAGGTGCCTGAAGCCCAGCTCTTCAGCTCAGCTTTATCTAGGAGATGATGCCCGATTGTCGGCCAGGCCCCTCAGGTCTTCACTCTTGGTATCTGCTTATTAACCAGAGTCCAGATTCAGAGGCCTCTTCCTTGCCCTAGAACATCCTTTTCCTAGGAAGTGCAATTCAGTAATCCTTCCAACCCTTTAAATCTGTGATGAATTTGGCTTTTTCTAACAAAGACCCCTTATGTCAGTCATTCTCAAACTTGTCTGCACATTGGAAATTATTTGGGAGCTTTGAAAATACTGAAGACTTTTCCCCACCCCCAGAGACTAGGATTTAATCAGTCTGGGGTGCAGCCTAAGATTTGGAACTTTAAAAAACATGCAGGTGACATTTTAGAACCTGGCCTCCCTGTGTCACTTCTGGATATATACGCTTTTGATGTCTCTGCTCAATCAAATTAGAAATGTTAGACAAGTTTCTTATATACACACTTTATTAGTAATGATTGACTTTCTGCTTTATTAATCATGAAACCTAGTGTTGAGTAGACTCTCTAAGAAAAGAATTCTGTGCTCAGAGATATCTGCCATGGAGGGGGGGTGGGAGAGGGGCAGCATAGGTGCCACATATTTGTAAAGCCTGATTTTAGAGTGTCAATGAGAAATGGGAATATAGCAGAAAAAAAATTACTTTAAAAATCACTTTGACACTTTAATATTAGTGTGGAGAATCATGTTTCTGCTCTTTGCAGATGCTTTTTTCTTTTTCATGGAATATGCTTTTTTTGTGTGTGTGAGGAAGACCAGCCCTGAGCTAACATCCGTTGCCAATCCTCTTCTTTTTGCTGAGGAAGACTGGCCCTGGGCTAACATCCGTGCCCATCTTCCACTACTTTATATGGGACGCCACCACAGCATGGCTGACAAGCAGTGCGTCGGCGGGAGCCCAGGATCTGAACTGGCGAACCCCGGGCTGCCAAGCGCAAACTAAACTGCTGCGCCACTGGGCCGGCCCCGGAATATGCTTTCTTGATCAGTTTTTACTTCACAATGCAACTCAAATGTCACCTCCTCTGCGAAGCCTTCCCTAACTCCCTACCCCTTGGCTGAGTGAACTGTCCTATTGACAATGCTCCTATAACCTAGAATTAACATGACTTTTCCTACTGCATTTTTGTCCTTACAGACAGGACCTATGTCTTATTCCATTCTGAATCCACAATGCCTCCTAGCACAGCTCTTTTAGTAGTGCTTAATGATTTTTGAAATAAACCATGCTTTATTCAACAATGCAGTAAATTCCAGATGGCACTAAAAATTATTTTTTAAACTAAAAGAAATGGAAGATTGTGTACTCTAGCTCTGAAGATGAAATAATAAATGCAGCTCATCTTCAGATGAGATTAATATCATATATAGGAGAAAAATGTCCTTGATAAACAGCTAAACAAAAATTAACCTCATGACATATCCTGACCAGGTACGTTGATACATTCACACTTGGCCTATATAACTATTGGAAAGCAATATGGCAAAGACAGATATGTTTACCTCTAGAGGAAGGGCTCTCATTGGCCTGCTTGCGGTTGTGTGGTCCAGGATACTATAATGGCCAGTCCCGGGCACATTCACTGCTGGCCAGGAAGCAGGGAACCTTAATTAGGAATTTGGTTAAAGTCTGGAAAGAGGGACTTCCCAGAGGGTGGGGAGAGACTGATGTGTTGTTGGTAGATGAGGATGTTAGACAAAACAGGTGACATGAGTTGGACAATTAAAATTGTCATAATTGAGACAACTAAATTGGAATCCTGGATCCATCCTTTACTAACTTTGTAAAATAAGACATGTTTCTTAATTTGAGAATCAATTTTCTTGTGTTTCAAAAGGATATGCCTCCTAGAGTGATAATTGAAAAGAGGAGAAATAGACAAACCCACAAACACAGCAGGAAATTTTAACTTACCTGTCTTAGAAATTGATATAATAAGCAGGCAAGAAAGAAAGGCTGTGCATGGTTTCAGTAATAAGAAAAGCAAACTTGGTTTAATGGTTATGTGTAGAACAACTGCAGCGAACAAATGAAGACTACACATTCGATTCAAGCGTGTGGGACGTTTCCAAGAATTGATGATAGAGCATGACCCCCAGGGAGGCATGAATTTTCGGTCTATTTTGTTCACTGATGTAACCCAAGCACCTAGAACAGTACCTGGCACGTATGGGTGTCAATATTTGTTGAATGAAAAAAACTGATCATACGTAGGGCAAAATAGCAATTCTCAAAAAAAAAAAAAAATGAATGATTGAAAACCCTTACATTAGAAATCAATACAAAAATAAACAGTTTAAAATAATCCATGAGTCAAAGAAGAATCTATGATGAAAACTTAAGGGAAAAACAGGACAATGATATACTATGAACAGCTTGTGGGGTTTAATTAAAGCAGGTCTAGAGACATACTTTTTTTCTATTTAGCCTAAAATGCACACATTAAACTAAAAATGAATTCAAATATCTATGTCAAGAATATAGAGGGGCCGCCCGGTGGCATAGTGGTTAAGTTCATGCACTCTGCTTTGACAGCCCAGGGTTTTGCAGGTTCGGATCCCGGGCTCGGACAGACACACCGCTTGTCAGCCATGCTGTGGCGGCATCCCATATAAAGTTGAGGAAGATGGACACAGATGTTGGCCCAGGGCTAGTCCTCCTCAGCAAAAAAAAGGAGGATTGGCAATGGATGTTAGCTCAGGGCTAGTCTTCCTCATTTAAAAAAAAAAAAAATATATATATATATATATATATATAGACAAAGAACACCGGAATGGCCTCCCTCCCCCCAAATTGAAGGAAATAACAAGCAGAACTTGATGAAATAGAAAACAAAGAGATCAACAAAGCCAAAGTTGGTTATTTGAAATCATTCATAATCAAGAGAAAATAGAGAAGTCATAAAATGTTAGGAATGGCAAATTACCAAAGCTGCAGAGAGTAAACAGATAACAAGAGGATATTATAAACGACTTTGTCAATTAATTTAGTCTCTTAGCTAAATGGTTAAATTCCTAGAAAAATACAACTTAACAGAAATGATCCAAGAAGAAATAGAAATTAAGAACAATCTTATTCCCAGCAATGAAGTTGAATTAATAATATTTAAAAAATCTCCCTGCAAAAAAAACAACATATCTAGACAGTTTTACAAGTTTGTTCTACTAAACATTCAAGATACTTATTATTCCGGTTTTATACAAACATCCAGAGAATAGAAAATAAGAGAACTCCATTTTTTAGGCGATTGTAACATTAATACTAAGAACAGAGTGGGATTAGTGCAGTAAAGGAAAATTGCAGGTCTGTTATATTCATGAACAAAGATGCAAACAAGAATCTAGGAATAAATTGGACATAAGATGTAAAAATACCGGTTCTCCTCAAATTGACCTATATTTTAATCACATACCAATAGGGCTTTTTATGTGACTTATCAAGCTGAAAGTCAAATTTTTGTGGATGAATAATAAAGACAAGTCTGAAGATGAACATGGGATAGGGGCATTTTTTTCCTACTAGATAGCAAGATTTATCACAACAGCTGTAGAAATGTTGGCACAAGGATACACAAATTAATAGAACAGAACAGATAGCTCAAGAACAAACATGCATAGGTTTAATAAACGAGGCTGACGGCTGTCTACATGAAAACAATTGTTTCTCCACCTCACATTACACATAGAAATAAACTTCAGATAGATGAAAGACCTAAGTATGAGGGACAATACTAGAAAACAATGTCTTTATGTCCTCAAGGAAGATTTGCTCAAAGAAGGACTTCCTAAAACCCCAAAAACACTGACTGTAAAGGAAAGGGTCGATCAATTCACTACTGTGGTTGATTAATTCTGTTCACTAAAAGACATTACGAAGAGAGTGAAGCAAGATCTGATGTGTAGAAGGTATCTGCAACATACATACTTGGCAAAAGATTAGTGTCCTAAATAAAGAGCTCCTACAAACAGAAGAATCCTACAAGAATGCATGCACATATTGAGTACCTGCTGTATGCAAATGGCCCATGATCATTAAAAATCCAATCTATTCATAATCAGGGAAATGCAAAATGAAACCATAATGATAACATTTGTAACACAGCACTGGTAAGAACTTTAAAGTACTGGGAAACAGGTGGAAGAGCATGACGTCTCCTTCACTCCCAGGGGAGGGTAATTGTTTTGGAAAAGAAAGGCATTACCTGATAAATTTGAGAATGTACATGCTGTGATCCAGCTTCTCCACTCCTTAGATGTATACCCCCTCAAATTCCTGCACGTGTGCCTCAGGATTCGTCTAAGTTTACTGCCAAGTGTTCATAACAACCGAAAACTGGGAAGTAAATAGTAATGAGTAAATAGTAGAATGAAGAAAGACTTTGAGATGTGGTCATCCAGTAGTGTCCTATTGAATATGTAAAACAGCTTTAGGCAAGAATACGGATGACTCTCAGGGAAATCTTATTAAGCTAAAAAAATCTAATTTGCAGAAGAATATATGTGCTGTGAGTTCATTTATAGAATGTTCAATAACACATCAAGTTAATATCTTTTAAGGGATTAAAACATGATAAAACATGAAGAAAAGCAAGTGAATGATAAATACCAAATTAGATTAGTGGTCATCTCTCCGATGATGGGATGGGGAGGGGCACACAGGGGTCTTTAAAGTTGAAGGTTATTTTCTTTGAAACTGAATAGTGAATATGTGGACGTAATTTTACTGTAATTATTTATATTTATAAATATTCTTCAACAAATATTCAATATTGAAAAAACAAATAGACACTCTCAGGTGCTAATACACATGAAAAAACAATCCACAATGGGTGTGGCAGGAAGTCGAGAGGAAATCCTCAATTTCTCCAGCAATCACAATTTGTAAACAGGATTTCCCTTGGTGTTTGGCACATGATGGACCCTCAGTTCAATGTGAAGGGGACTAGAGGGATGAAGGAAGCAGGGGTCTTATTTAAAAGGCCAGCAGTGACTACTTAGGATAATAAAACCACAGACTGTTAGGAGAAAATGTTTGCTGACAAGGTTGAAATCAAGATCTTTTACAAATGAAAAGACTGAGGCTCTGAGAGGGGAAGTGATTTGCCCAAACTCACACTAGTGCTCAGTAGTAGAGCTGAAATTAGAAAGGTGCTCCTGGGTCCTGGGCCACGGTGCTCCATTCAACTGGGTATGGTGGGAAGAACAGGGGCTTGGTTGAATCTGGGTTGGAATCCAGACCCTGACACTTAGCTCTGTGAGCCAGTACAAGTCGGTTACATCCTGGGAAGCCCAATTTCCCCCTGGAGAAAACGGGGATAAGAAATAATGCCAGTCTCCAGGGGTATTATGAAGATTGTGCGAGGTATTGTATGTCAAAGTTTTATAGGCAGAATGAAATAAACGCTAGTTGCCTCATTTACTCCCTACCCACGATGGCAGCAGATGAGGAGGCTGAAACCATGAGACATTGTCAGCCGCCACACACTCAGGCAGGAAAGCAGCCCTCTCGCAGGAGAGCGAAGGATCCCTGCACTTGTCTGGACGTGCTTGCCTACAGCAGGGCACACAGGGGTTACTAGAAAAGTGTCTTCTTGGTTCCCCTTGCTTCTTGTTTTTGGTACTCATACTGAATTTATTTCTGGTTCCAGATGACTAGACATTCACTTCACATCTGTGTAAGTAATCATTGTGCTTCCCTATTTATTCCAGACACACAGAGCTTCTGTTATCACCGAAGGATCCCTACGGGAACCAAAAGACTCAGGCTGAACAAAGATTGCTGCCCAGAATCAATTTCCTGAAACTGGGAGCCTTCATCATTCACAGCCTGTGTGCAAAACATTTTTTGTTGTTGTTGTTTTGCATGAATGACTGACTCTGCTATTGATTTCTCCCTTTATGCAGTCTCCCATTACCTGCGACTGCGCCCTCACTTTAGGATCTTACCCTGAATGGAAAAGAACTGGCAGGACATGCCCTGCCCATGGGGACACAGTGCAATGCCATCTCTCTGCTCCTACTTGGAACCTTTTCCTTTGTCCTGAAGAAGTGGTGCGGAGGCTGCAGGCTCTGTGGTGCCCACACAGGGCCACTGAGAGGTTGGCTGAGGGTCCTCAGTGAATGTTTAATTGAGGCAGATCTGAGACACAGTGTAGCTATGTGATCTCAGGCAAATGAATTAACTTTTGAGCTGTCTAAAGAATATTCTTCATGACAGAACTGGCAGGATTTCATTTCATTTTTTGGTTGTAATTTAACATGCACATATTGAGTACCTGCTGTATGCCAGGTACTGAGCAGGCGTTATAGAATAAATAAGTCACACTCCCTACCATCAAGGAGATCCAGAAAGAAGTTCCAGACACGCAAATTTTATCAAAAGCAGACTGATTAGGAGCACATGTGCTGGGGTGGGTCAGAGCAGGTTGTGCACCCTGGCTTTGCCATTCTCTGGAAAAGGCTAAGTGAGCTTAGGCAACACATTAACCTTTCTAAATTTATACCCGTTGATTAGCAATTTGCCGTTTCCCCCTCCCATAAGCTCCTGGCAACCACCATTCTATTCTTTGCTTCTATGATTTTGAGTATTTTAGATACCTCATATAAGAGGAATCATGCAGTATTTGGCCTTCTTTGGTTTATTTCACTTAGCATAATGCCTTCAAGCTCCATCCATATTGTCACTTATTGCAAGATTTCCTTCTTTTATAAGGCTGAATAATATGTACCACATTTTTTTTAATCCATTCATTTGTTGATCGACATTTAGGTTGTTTCTGCTGCTGGGCTGTTGTGAATGCTATGAATGTGACACCACATTTTTTTTAATCCATTCATTTGTTGATCAACCATTTAGGTTGTTTCCCGCTGCTGGGCTGTTGTGAATGCCGTGAATGTGAGAGTACTAATATCTCTTGGAAACCCTGATTTCAATTCTTTTATCTGACCTTCTATTCCTGGGGGGCTGCACATTCATAATCAAACATGTCTGTTAGGTTGTGTTTCCCAACCAGCGGATCAGGACTCTCTTTCAAATGATTTCTCTGATTATCAAGATTCAATAGCAAACAGTTAAAAAAAAAAAAAAAACACCTCTCCCTCCCTTCCCCTTTCCTTAATCAGAGTGCCCAGCGCTGATGAGCAAATCAGGGGCGTCTGATCACTAACCATTTTTAATGCTGGAAACTGCTGAGATTTTCTTTTTGTGCCTTTCCTCCCAGGTGTCTCCCCATCCCCTCTGGAACAATTCCTTGCTGTTCTTCTTTTCTTTTCATTGAGAACAGGAATAATTCACCCAAACATAAGGAGAGAAAAGAGGCTTTTGCAGGGGAGTAGGGAGAAAATTGATCCCCTGTCAAAATAGTCTGGCTTCACATCTGCTCCTTTCACTCAGCCTTTGCCTAAAGTGGGCCTGGCTGGGTGGGCTGGGCTGGAGGCTCTGCTCAGCACAGTGTCTGTCACTCCTGGCAGAGCCAGGGCTGCCTTCTGAACTGAACAGGAAAATGACTAAGTGATGACAGAGAAATGGCTGCCAGTTGCAAGTAGAATTGCCCCCTCTGAGAGTGCACAGCATTGTCTTTTCAGATGAATTTTCACAATTAGCTTTCTCTTCCTGCAGAGGCTTATGATCTGAAGATTTGTTTCCTGTCCAAGTGCCCAGGTATCCATTGGTCCCTAGAGCTGTAGAGTTTTATGCTGGAAGAAAACCTTGAGAGTAAACGGCAAAGTTGTAGGCTATGAGACTGGTTTTAAAAGGATAGGAAATTCCTAAGGAAGGTTTCAAGAATTCCAAGTTTTCTGGGTGAAGGCTGAGGAAAGAACACTGGAATTATTCCAGAAGACTTAAGTATTAGTCTCTGCTCCCACACTAACATCCTGTGTGATCTTGGGTAAATTACTTCTCTGGACTTTAGTTTTCTCATCTATAGAGTGAGAACACTGAATGAGATCAATAATTTTCAAATTGTGTTCCAAGGATCCTGTAGTCAATAAGCTGGGGCAATGCTGGGATAAAGGACTTAAAATATTTTAGTAATGACCTTCTCAGAAACTTTAATATGCTAAAATGTACCATGACTTTCCAGGACAAGGATAATGTGCAAGTTTTCATAAGCAATAAAATGTCCTTTCATGGAGCAGGTGGCGGTCAAGCCGCTATGGCTTTATTGGTGCTAATGACTCTTGTTCTGGACATGCAGTTACACGGTTCAAGAAGGTGGTGTAAAGAAGAGCAACACAGTGCTGAAGGGACACAAAGTCAGTCCCCTGAGGAAAAAACATCCGTAGAAATGAGAATGTTAAGTTAGAAGGAAAGATGGATAAAAGGCAACTTGACTGATCTTCACTTATATGAAGGGCTTGAATGAAGAGCTGGAGGTCATGGAAGACCAAGTGAAGGAAGAGTGATTGAAAATTTAAATAATAAGGAAAAAATCTTACTTTTTTGCTCATGTGTGTACAGTTCCGGTGCTTTCCTGCCTTTGTGTAGCTCCTGATTTCCATCTGGTGTCATTTTTCTTCCGCGTGAAGGACTTCTTTTCACGTTTCTTGTAGTGCAGGTCTGCTGGTGATAAATTCAGCTTTTCTATGACTGAAAAGGTTTACTTTCGAAATCTTTATTTTGCTCATGTTTTGAAACATGTTTTTACTGATTAAAGAATTCTAGGTTGACAGTTTTTTTCCTTCAGTAATTTAAAGATGTTGCTCCACTGTCTTCCTGCTTTCACCATTTCCACGGAGAAATCTGCTGTAATTCTTATTTTTGTTCCTCTGTATGTAATGTGTCATTATTCTCTGGATGCTTTTATCACCAGTTTTAAGCAATTTGGCTGTGATGTGTCTTGGTATAGTTTTCTTCACATTTCTTGGGCTTGGGTTTCATTGAGCTTTTTTGATCCAGTTTTCATCAAATTTAGAAAATTTTAAGCCATTATTTCTTCAAATATATTTTCAGTCCACATCATTCTCTCTATTATCTCCTTTGGAGACTCCAACTACATAAGTTGTAGGATGCCTGTAATTGTCCTGCAGCTCATCTGTGCTCTTTTCCTGTTTTCGGGCAGGAGGGAGGGATTCTTTCTACCCTCTGTTTCATTTTGGATGGTTTCTATTGCTATGCCTTTAAGTTCACTAATATTTTCCTCTGAAATGTCTAATCTGCTATGGATGTAATCTAGTGTACTACACATCTTAGATGTTATAGTTTTCATCCCCTAAAGTTCCATTTGGGTCTTTTAAAAGTATTTTCCGGGCCAGCCCATGGCCTAGTGGTTAAAGTTCAGTGTGCTCTGCTTCAGGGGCCCAGGTTCCATTCCCAGGCACGGAACAACACCGCTTGTCTGTCAGTAGCCATGCTGTGGCCGTGGCTCACATAGAAGGACTTACAACTAGAATGTACAACTATGTACTGGGGCTTTGGGGGAAAAAAAAGAGAGAGGAAGACTGGCAACAGATGTTAGCTCAGGGTAAATCTTTCCCAGAAAAAAAGAAAGAAAAAAAAAATTTCATGTCTCTACGTAACTTCTGAATATATTGGAATACAGTTATAATAAATACTTTAATGATTCTTTGTTTGCTTGTTCTACCATCTCTGTTAGTTCTGGGTCCATTTCTATTGATTGATTAATCTTCTTATTATGGGTCATGTTTTCTTGCTTCTTTGCATATCTGATAATCTTTGATCAGATGCCAAACATTGTGAATTTTATCCTGTTTGGTGCTGATTATTTTTATATTCTTATAAATGTCTTTGAAATTTGTTCTGGGATGCAATTAGTTATTTGAAATGGATCCTTTTGGGTCTTATTTTTCTGATTTCTTAGGGGGGTTCAGAGCAGTGTTCAGTCTAGGACTATTTATTCCCTACTACCGAGGCGTCACTTTCCTGGATACCCTACCCAATGTGCCATGAATTGTGTGTTGTTTCCCCTGGCTAGTAGGAATAGGCACTATTCACAGTTCTGTGTGAGCACTGGACACTGTTCTCTAATCCTTCCAGATGGTTTTCCCCCAGCATCGACAAGTTTCCTTAAATGCATGTGCTGATCAGTACTGTGCTGAATACCTGAGAAGGAACCTCTACAGCTCACTCTCTGTGCAGTTCTCTTCTTCTTGGTACTCTGTCTTGCAAGCTCCAGCTCCCTTCATCTCCCCAGACTCTCAGTTCGGGGAGCCCAGTCAGGCTCTATCTGGCTTCTCCCTTCTTATGCTGCAGACTGTAAACTCTCTCCAGGCCATAATCTGGGGCAATTATAGGGCTCACCCCATTAGTTAGCCATCTTAGAGTTCCCAGTCCTTCACTGCCTAATATCTAGTGACTTGAAAATCTTTGTTTCATATATTTTGCCTGTTTTGGGGGGTTATTTCAGTGGGAAGGTAAATCCAGTTCCTGTTACTCTATCTCAAGTGGGAGCAGAAGTCTTTAACTCAAAATTATAGCAGAAAGTTTAAGTTGAACATAAGGAATGATTTTTTTACTATCACTTTTAGAAAACCAAAAATCATCGAAATAGGAGACCTCATGCATGGAGGCCTTAATAAAGGGACAGAATGTGAGGGTGATCTGGCTGCAACATCTGTCCCCCATTGATCCCAAGGTTGATTCAGCTGATCTGGCTGGCTAGGAGGGTGTCCCCATCCTCCCTCACTGCTCCATGTGCATCCCTCCCGAAGCTGTGCACTTGGTTGAAGAGGACAACCTTCCCTGATAGAGAACTGTTCTTCAGTCAAAGGTATAAGTAGCTGCATTCCCCTTCTAGAACCCCCAGTCAAGCTCTCAGGGTCCATTTGTAGGAGAACGTAGGGTGGTCAAGCTTCCAAGACTCCAGACACGTCCAAATGAGGCACTGTATGTGGCAGTCTGCCTTTCTTTAAAAAATAAAATAAATAAAGGGGACAATGGCATTAGTTATGGATGGTTATTTATTAAGAACTCTTTTTGATGTATGTGACAGAAAATAAATTCAAACCTTCAGCAAAAGGGGTGATTTATTGGCTTAATAGTTTTCTGGGAAGTCCAAGGAGTTGGGCCAGGCACAGTTGTCACTCAAGATTTGAATGACCATTCCAAATCCACATCTTCCCTTGACTTGAGGGCCAACACAAAGAGAATAATCTCTCCCCAGCAGAAGTAACCTGAATGGCCATTTGAGCCATGTGAACACTGCCAGATTAATTACTGTTTCCAGGGAAATAAATTACTCTGATTGTTTAGTTTGGATCTTGTTCTTCAGCCTCTCTACATCCCCGCTCACCTCACCCATGCCCATGATTGACAGTTTTACTAGAATCACATGCAGTGGTGGGGGCTGGGGGGATAACGCTGGATTGTCAAAAACTTCCCTGTGAAACATGAGGGAGCTATGATATGATCTTGCAAGATTTCCACCTACTCTAAAAATGCATAATTCTAAAGACCAAAATGGTATTGAAAGGATCTGAAAAATATCAATAATAGGGCTTCAGACAACAAAAATAAGTTGATTCTCTTCTTAGGAATCATTTCTTAAGGTTTTATTGTTTTCCTGACTTTTTATGTAATGTATGCTTATTACTGAAAATTTGGAAAATTGAGAAAATCTCACGACCCGAAGAAGACTCCTGATAACATTTCAGTGTATGTCCAAATTGTTAAAGAACTTGATCGATTTGAATTAAAAGAAGGCATACCTGAACAAAGACTGTTGCTAATTCTCTTGATCTTTCATGCTTATAGACCAAGCTGAATACCAAATCTTGGCATTTATACTCCAAGTAACAGAGAGCAGATTTTTCAATTAATTATGGCGTGTGTATACTTTTGAAGGTCTTATTCTTCTAATTACTTACTAGTTACTGCTCTGCATTGTGCTTTATTCAATAAAAATGCACATCATTTATGTCTAGTCACTGCCACATCCTGCATTACAAAGCTTCAGTTTAATGCACGGTTTGTCTTGATGTATTTCTGAAGGATCTCATACATAAACAGGAATGGTGAGGTATGGGTTGAGTGGAACCCATAGTTAATTTTGTGTTGATTCTACTCATTCATTCTCGCATTCATCATTTGTTTACCCACTTACTGAACAACTTTTTAGAATTCCTACTATGTTCCAGGTACTTGCAGGGTAGTCGAGAAATAAATGCAAACAAAACACACATGGTTCCTTTCCTCCCACGGTTTGAAGTTTAATGGGAGATATGGAAAAAAATAAACAAGTCAATGAAATAATTACAAACTGTGATAAGTGCTACGAAGGAAGCAAATGGTGTTGAGATTTACAAAATTTAGACCAGACCAGTTTCTTCTCTGCTTCAAACGTTCCATAGCTCCGCCCTGTCTAGACAAGGCAGCCAGCTCCTCAGCAGGACATTCAAGGTGCTTCATAATATGGACCCCATCTGATGTTCCCAGCTTCCATCGCCCCCAACACTCAGACACGTATAAATAGTCACCACCGCCTGGACATGTATGTAACAGCAAGGAGCTCACTAAATCATTCTCTAGTGATAGTCCTTGAGTGAGTCCAAGCAATGCAGTGACACCGGCTCACGCAGTGTATGCTCTGGATGGTAAGTTTGCAGAGTGGAGTGTGCAGGAAGACCTGGTCAGGTGGAGGCATGAAGACCACCTGTTAGGAAGCATCGACAGGGCTTCAGCAACAGGGTGGCAAAGACTGAATGTCAGCGGGAGCAACAGATCCACGAGATGCTGAAGTGATCCATTCTCTAGGGCTTGATCGTGGATTCGCTGTGAGGGCAAGAAAAAGGAGATAGCAAGTGACTCCTGGCCTCCTGGCCTTGAAGAGGTTGGCAAGCTGCCAGCGGAGACAGTAAAAGTGGTAGTGAAGTGGTGTTAAGGTAGTAACTATAATCAATATATAGATTCTTCCAGAGAAAAGTCAGAAACAATTTCTTCCTCTGAGGCTTGTCAGAGTCTTACAAGAAAAGTATCCAGACTTCTTACGGGTAGTGCTCTCACGTCAAAGGACGTGGCAAGAAAGATTATTTCATCAGACCTCTAAGCTGAGGTCTCACAAGGGTGGCCTACAGGCTGAATCTGGCTGACAGACCAATGAACTGATTTATCTTGCACAGTGTTTTAAAACTGGGAAGTTTGCCTCAAAATTTCTGATTTCCAGATTCTCTTTAAAAATGAGATCTGCTAACATTCTCATCTGAAAACAATTGGCTGGAACTGAGGGGTGACTCTCCCCTTCCAAAGGCATCTGCACCCCCAGTTTCCCACAGGCCCACCACTCCCTGATGTCCACCAGGGCTGCAGATTAAGAAGTCCTCAGTGACTGCTCTGTAGAAGGGCCCTTGTGTAACTCGTGCAGGGCCCTCTCCGTCTGGGATGCCAGAGCACGCAGGTGAGGTTGTAAACATAGTCATCCCTCCCTGATCCAGGACGCTTGGGTTTCCTCCACAGTGCTCCTCTGGGTACCTGTCCCCGCTCCATACTGTGGCTTCTCTCCCTACTCTGGAGGCTTTCCCCAAACAGCACATGCCAATACCTTGGTGGGGCTGAACCCAACACTGCCCTATAGCCAGGAATCCTGCAGGTGAACTGCAGTCTATCCCATATTAAAGCACTGTTAACAATAGTACTTTCAATGATATTAATAGGAACAATTATAAAGAACCTTGATCCATGGTCCAGGCGCTCTGCCAAGGGCTTTACATGGGTACACGACTCCTTCAGTGAACCTGAGGGTAGACGTTATTGTTCCCACTTTATAGATGTGGAAACAGAGGCACGGAGAAGTATCTTGCACAAGGTTACACCATGGGTGATTAGGGAGAGAGAAGAATCTAGGTTAAATCCTACCCTTAAAGAATTTCTTGACCAATAGTATATTTTAAAATAAAAATCATTCCTGTTTTATCTATTTTCTTAAACTTTAGTTATGCATATTTGGAATTATCTTCAAACAGCCACATCTATCTGGAACTGCTGATTAATTCTAAATAGTGTGCCATATGCTTTCCTGTCCTGCGTGTTTGTGGATGTGTTTCTCCTGCATGACTTGTGGTTCCCTCCTCCTCCTCTTCACCCATGTAAATTCTTGCTCTGGAAACTTCCATTAGCAATTACATATGCCTCTTACAGGCAGCATGGCCACATTTTCTGAGGCAGTCTTGATTTCAAATATTTGGTCTATTGTTATACTTTCTTACAGCTTGTGTCCAGACCATGGATTCTTGATTCAGAATATACAACCATGGTGTGTTTAGAGTTCTTTTAATGTCTCTTGAGATTTTTTTAAAAAATTGTATGCCAGTCTCCCTTACGAGACAGTGAGGTTCTAAGAGCAGAAATCACGTCTAACTCATATGTATGCTCCAGCCCAGCTTAAATGATAAAGAGTATTGCATGGAGTGGACACAGTTCATCTTGTACCCTTCCAGATCTCAGTTCTGTCTCCTTCTCTTTACTTAATAGTATGTTCAGATTCCTTTTTCTCTCTCTCCATCAAACCAGCTTGGTTCAAATGATGGAAACTCATTCTGAGGCATCAGAGACTAATGATAGCTTTTTGTGGTACCTCCCTAGGCACTTAATTTTTGATTGGCATCAAAGGCCTCATCTGGAAGCATCCATATAGAAAATGTCAGTGACCAGAATCCCAGGTGTGTAAGGTCAAGTGCATATTAAAGTGGATAACCATGATGAATTTAGAGTGGTGGTTCTGAACCAGGGGTGATTTTCCTCCTCCCCCTGCCCCCTCCAGGGTAATGTCTAGAGACATTCTTTGTTGTTACAACTTGAGGAGGGGGGCTCTACTGGCATCTAGTAGGTAAAAGTGAGAGATCCTAGTAAATATCCTACAATTCACAGGACAGTCCCGCAGCAAAGAATTTTCCAGCCCAAATGTCAAGAGTACTGAAGTTGAGAAACTCAGGTTGACAGGGCTTCCTATTGCTGCTGTAACAAATTTCCTCAAACACAGTGGCTCAGAACAACACAATTTTTTTATCTTATAGTTCTAGAATTCAGAATTCTGAAATGGGTCCCACTGGGATAAATCAAGATGTCAGCAGGGCTGTTTTCCTTCTGGAGGTTCTAAGGGGGAATCCATTTCCTTGCCTTTTCCTGCTTCTAGGGGCTACTCACACGTCTTGACTTGTTGCTCCCATCCTCCATCTTTAAAACTAGCAATGTCAGGGCAAGTTCTCAGGTGCCATGTCTCTGGTTTTCCCTTGTCTGCCTCCCTCTTTCACTTAAGGAACTCTGTGATGACATTGGGTCTACCCTGATAAACCAGGATAATCTCCCTATTTTCAGGTCATCTGATTAGCAAACTTAATTCCATCTGCAACCTTAATTCCCCTTTGCCATGTAATCTAACATACTCATAGATTTGGGAATTTGGATGTGGACATTGTTGGGGCCATCATTCTGCCTACCACAGAGGTCTGCCCTTGTCCTACAAGTATCGGTCACAACTCAATCCTAAATCAAATGCATTGACTGGCTTTATCAAGACCAATTTTCAAGTCATTTAAATAATGTCCACATATCATGAAATGATTTTAAGAGAATTAAGTGTGGACTGCTCAAAACATATAATTCATTTCATTCCCCTTCAATTATTGTTACTTACTGCCATATGACCTCCAGTGGCATTACTTCCTGAGCTATAGGAGTTCTTAAAGACTCTGGGCTCAGTCACCCCTGCCTCCCTGTGTCATTTCCTGGTAAGGAGTTCATACACAAGGATTAATAGTCAAATGGAAGTCAATGCACTTCTTCATTAAGTGCCAGTTGCAACAACTCCCACTGCAGAGATAAGAATCCAAGAAAGACTTTACTCCCCTTATGTGAAAATATAAGACACCAGCCTAAATTTCCTACCCAGTTATAGGCAGAGTGGAGGTGGAAGAGAAAGAGCCTTGGCTGGGCCTGCCTGGAGAAGGAGGCCCCAACCAGTTCTGTCTGCCACAGGGAGCAGGGCGTGCATGCATGAATACCCTGGACTCTGACCAATCAATGACCATTTTCTGCTCCCTTGGACCAACTTAGAAAATTAGGCAAAAAAAAAAAGGCTAACATGAGTTTAGGTCATCTGTTGGAGAGCTACCCTTACCCTTAGGAGGCATGTTGAAATTTGGGGCCCTTCAGCAAAAGGATTGGGGTTACCAACAGTGGCACAGAAGGAGTGGTGGAGAGTGTACTGCTGTTGGAATCAGAAGGCTCTGTATTCTGGTGCCAGCTCACCTCTGCCCGGGACAGCTGCCTTATACAGCCTTCCAGGGCCTGGGCGGGGGTCCTCCCCGTGCTGTCCTACAGCCTGATGTTCCAGCCCCCTTCAGGCAGGGCAGGTGCATGCAGACTGATATTCCCCAAAGAAAATGCATTTGCAGCTCAGTGGTTATTATTTTAGGAACACAGGTCTAATTCCAGGCACTCTCCAGCTTTCGATAGTAAGGCCCTAGTCCTGGCATGGCACAGAGTCTGGGGTGTTGTTGTCATCTCCTGGGTTGTCATGTGAGCCCAGAGAAATATGGAGCCAGCATTATGATTTATTTGAAAGAAAGTCTATAATGAGCATGAGCTTCAAATGAAAGAATCTAGATGGTACTGTCTCAGCTCAGCCTGTTACACTAATGCTCTGCAGGGAGGTAGCTTGAAAATTACTTTAATTAAGAGAATGGGACACAGAATGGAGAAATGGAGCCTGCTGGCAGCCAGAGGTTCCTATCTCTTCACCTTCAATGTGCAAGTGTCTGGGATGCCAGTCACAGTTGGCAGGGGCTGTCAGCAGGGTGGCTTTGCTGGTGCTGGCTTCACGGGCTTTCTGGAGCTGGAGAGTGCCTTCCTTCCATCCTGGAGTCTCCCTGAACTCGCTTTCCTTGGCTCTCTTTGCTCTATCTGGGTGTGAGTCAGGAAAGAAGAGCAGACTCCTAGGGCCCCACAGTGACAGGGTGAGGCAAGTCATGCTTCAGTTATGAGGCTTGGTGACTGGTGGCTGGCACTGACAAATGCCATGCTGTCAGCCTGGAGGAGGATTTCAAAGGACTCTGGATGGACACTGACCTCACCACCTTTATGGATGACCTTATTGTCAACATAAAAAGCATTCTGCTAAGTGGGGAAATGACTCAGAAATGGATTAGGGACCTCAGGAGGTGCTGATGTTGCCATTTGCAGTCTATCTTGCCCACTGAAGTTTTGGCGAAAGCCTAAAGCCCGCCATGTGCACTCACTAACCCTCCCTGCACTATATGGGAGTGTATTTGTTTCCTATTGCTGCTGTAATAAATTACCACAAACCTATTCTTTTACACTTCTGGAAGTCAGAAATCTAAAACCAAGACATCCTTCTGGAGGCTTCAGCGGAGAATCTATTTCCTTGTCTTTTTCAGAATCTAGAAGTCACCTGTACTCCACTCCTCGCCAACTTCTTGCTTCTATCATCACATCTCCTACTACTGACTCTGAGCCTCCTGCCTTTCCTTCATAAGGACCTTTACGATTACACTGGGCCCACCTCAATAATCTAGCGTAATCTCCCCATCCTGAGATCCTTAACTAAACCTTATCTGCCAAGTCCCTTTTACTATGTAAGGTACAAGGTTCTGGGACCAGGAGGTGGACATCTTTGGAGGGCTATTACTCAACGTACCACAGGGGACCACAGCTGGTGGTGTGGGATGGGGAGACCACAAGCAAACCCTGCCCTGTGCAGCCGGCACTGCCTCCTTCAGGGCAACGGCACCAGATCCCACGTCAAAGGGCAGCTCCGGCCCCACTTGATAGTGGAGGGCCACACTAGCTGCTCTCCATGACCTCTCTCCTGCATCTGAAGCTGCTCATCTTCCTCTGCTGGCAAGTGACCTTGCAGCTCCTTCTCTCCCTCTTTTTCTGCATCACTCGTGTGATGGGGTTGTGCAGTCCCTGGTTCTAGCCTAGGATTCCCTTATCCGTGTTCTGCTCTCCTCCCTGGGGCCCTCCTCAATTCAACATTTTCCCCAGAAAGCTCGCCATGACCTATAAGTTTTGTGAATTTGAGCACATTACTGTTATAACAGAAAGACAGAAGTATGCCCTCTTTTGAAGCCAAAGATAGGATTTGAGGGCAGCATATGGGGACAAGGATGAGGTCACAGTGCTTCCTTGTGTTATGAGCAGAGCATCATGCATGATGAGCAGGGGCAGACAGGAAGTATAGCCATTGGGACAATTTGGGGACAGAAAGCAGAGAGGTTTATCTGAGTGGGGGTGCCTCAAGGCAAGACCTGCTTAGGAAAGATTTGAAAATGAATGAGGAACCCCCAGGGGATGCAGGAAGTATTGTCTCTGGGACAGAGGAGACAGTCCTGCTTAGGACACCTGGAGACCACTCCCAGGATGGCAGGCTATGAACCCAAGACAAGACCTGGAACAACCAGCAAAGAAAGATCAGGAACCTGGGAGGGCGAGCTTGGGTTGGAGCTGAAGATGGTGGCAGCCAAGACAAACCGTAGAAAGGATAAACACAAGTGCCTGATGGCCACAGACTTCGTTTTCTTCAGAAATATGCACTTGGGCATCACCAGACAGCATCTCACTCCTGCAGTGACGAGTAGTGTAAATCAGGGGCTTATATTTGCTTTGGAGAGTTTTTCTCGCTTATTAGTGGAATGCATCTTTTACCATCTGTATGAGTTTCCTGAGGCTGCTGTAACAAATTCCCAAAAACTTAGTGGCTTGAAACAACAGAAATTTATTCTCACGGTTCTGGAGACCAGAAGTCTGAAATCAGTGTCAGTGGGCCGAACCCAAGGTGTTGGTAGGATTGCACCTCTTTCGGAGGATTTGGGGAGAATCTGTTCCTTGCCTCTTCCATCTTCTGGTGGGAGCTGGAATTCCTTGACTTGTGGCTGCTTCAGTCTCTGCCTCTGTGGTCACACTGCCTTCTCCTCTTTGTGTGTGATCTCCCACTGTGCTCTCTTCTAAGGGCACTCGCTATGGCATTTAGAGCCCACCCTGATAATCCAGGATTATATTCCCATGTCAAGATCCTTAATTTAATCACATCTATGAAGACCCTTTTTCCTTATAACATATACGAGTTCCAATGATTAGAACCTGATATATTTGAGTGGCCATTTTTCAATCCATGACACCATCTTTACACCAGCCCTGTCCATGGCCGTAGGAAAGGAAGAGAGATAAGTGATTACAGTGGCATTTCCAGCCTCTCATCATAGCTGTGACCTTTGTAAAATCAGTCACAGAGGTGGGTGCCAATGTTGATGGCCCTGATGTAATTAGAGAAAAATGCACAGAACTTTCCCAGGGAAAGAAGACAGGGGATGTGTCTGTGGATCTCTGGTCTGGGCTTTTTGGTAAGTGCACCATGAAACCCTCAATGTTCCAGCTTCTTGACTGATGATAGGAGACAGATGACTGTTCTAACAATGCCTTTTCTTCTGTTCTTTTCTCTTCTAGGTCACTGTTTCGAGAGCTACTGGCATGGGAGGAAAAACTGCGGAAGCAACTGAAGACTTGATGCCATAGGCAACTCTTTCATTGTAAACACGAGGCCCTCAGATCCAGATCCTTCCAAGTCCCAAGGCTTTTTTCCTACTTCCCTCTCTCTTTCTCTTTCTCCCTCTCCCTGCACATGGCTGAGTGGTAAGATTTTTAGTATTTTTAAATTGAAACATGTGAATTCAAAGTCCCAATCTCAAAACTTGTCACCTGTCTTTTTACTGTATGACATTGGGCAAATCACCACCGCTTTCTTGACCTCAGTTTGCTCATTTGTAGCTTAAAGTGGATGAACAATGAAGGCAGAGGCAGGAGGGGATGTCTAGTGTGGAAAAAGATTGTATAATGTATTGGAAAAGCCCAAGCTTGAGAACCAGACAGACTTGAGTTGGAAACCTGACTCTGACACTCTGCTAGTTGGGTGCTCTTGTCCCTTCTGAGTCCTTGGCTCCTCATCTGTAAAGTGGGGATAACAACTGGTGTGAGGATTATTATGGGTTGAATTGTGTCCCTCAAAAAGATACACTGAAGTCCTAATCCTCGGTACCTGTGAGTGTGACTTTACTTGGGAATGGGGTTGGCGCTGATGTAATTTAAGATAAGGTCACATTGGAGTAGAGTGACTCTTAATCCAATATGACTAGTGTCCTTCTAAGAGGAGGAGAAGACACAAGGAGAAGACAGCCATGTGATGATGGAGGCGGAGATTGGGGTGATGCATCCACCACCCAAGGAATGCTTGGGGCTTCCTGGAAGCTGGCAGATGTAAGGAAGGCTCCTCCCCTAGAGGCTTCAGAGGGAGTGTGGCCCTGCCAACAACTTGATTTCACACCTCTAGCCTCCAGAACTGTGAGAGAATACATTTCTATTGTTTTAAGTGACCCATTTTGTGGCCATTTGTTACAGCAGCCCTAGGAAACTACAGTTTCCTAGGAAACTACTAGAGTCCTAGGAAAATACAGTTGTCATGTCTGCTTAGGCTCCTCTTGGTTGTGATAGTTTCACAGGCTTTCCTTGGTTTTGATGACTTTGACAGTTTTGAGGAGTATGGGTGAGGTATTTTGTAGAATGTCTTTCTATTAGGATTTGTCTGGTGATTTTCTCATGATTACACTGGAGTTATGTATTTTGGGGAGGAAGACCACAGAGGTAAAGTGCCGTTCCCATCACATCGTATTGAGGATGCAGACAGTCAATATGACTTAGGACTGTTGAAGCTGGTCTTGATCACCTGACTGAGGTAGTTTGTCAGATTTGTCTACTGCAAAGGGACTCTCTTATTCCTCCTTTTCTTACTGTGATTTTTGGAAGTCACTCTCTGCAGCCCACACTTCAGAGATGGGGAGTAATACCCCACATCCCTGAGGGTGAAATGTCTATGTACATTACTTAGAATTCTTCTGTATTGGAGACTTGTCTCTTCTTTCCTGTTTATTAATTTAGTCGATCATTTTTGTACGAGTGTGGACTCACCGATGTTTATTTTCTACTGCGGATCATCATCCAACACTACTTTACTTTGTTGCTCAGATTGCTCCACCTTGGCCCTGGGGCCGCTTTCATTTGGCTCCCGTGTCCCTGTGAGATACCCCCATCATTGTGGGATTTCTTTCCTTCCCAAGAACTTCCTTATTTCTGGCAGTACAAGATGCTCCAGGCTCATCTTGTCTATTTCCTGCCCCAGTCCTAGAATCAGCCATTTCTCTAGGGAGCCCTGGATTTTTTTTTAAATTGGAGAATGGTGTTAGAAAGTACTGTGTACTTGATGCTACTGGGGTGTCATTGCTTTTAGTTCCTCTCAGCTGACAGAGCAAGAGACTATATATGTGTGTATACTAACCCATGTTTTTCTATGTTGCGGTTCACCTTAGAGTTGGTACTTCTTGGATACCTCCCCTTTATATTCCTAATAGATATATAGCACACCTGATTACTGGGTCCATAAGCAGGAAGAATCTATTAAAATTCACATAATGAATGAGTCTGAATGGACATTCTTTCTTTATCCTAAGGATCGTGTTTGTCAAGTCTGTATCCATATAGCCTCACCAGTGTACCTCACACGGTCCTACCTTGGGAATTTGATTCACCTTGTTCTTTCACTTAAGGTGCCTGGCTGGCCCTTTAACTTCTGCTTATCCAAATTTTCCCCATTCTTCTAGGTCCAACCCAGGTGGTTGCATGGGCGTGTTCTCATTATCATAATTCATCAAATTGTACACCCAGGATTTGCACTCACTTTTAAATGTATGCTATATTTCAATAAAATGTTTACTTAAAAGATACCTTTGATCTGGGTAGAAGACATCAGTAACTTCGCTCCCATGAGGTTGTAAATAAACTTCATGATACTAAAAATAAGACTTATTCTTATGCATCAGTTAAAATATATTCCTTTTTAAGAAACAGAAACCTCATCTCAAGCTGGTTTAAACAAGGACTTTATTATCTCAGGTAACAGGAAGTTCTGAGGTTGGCAGACTTCGGAGACAGCTGATTTGGTGGCTCAGTGATGGCACTGAGGACCTAGGTCTTACTGTCCGCTCAGCCCCTCTGGACGCTGGCCGTGTCCTCAGGCTTGCAGCTGGCTGCAACAGTTCCAGACATCACAGCCAGACCCTTCAACACACAGCGTTTCTTCCTGTGCTTCTCCCTAAAGGTCAAGGGACTTTCCCTGCAGCTTCCCCCTCTCTTCACGCCCCCTCAGTCAGAATTGAAGGAGAGACATGAAGAATCTTGGTATCTCAGTATCGGTAACAAACACTGTCACTCCTTCCCAAGGAAGGAAAGCGCCTTCAGGCAGATGAACAGGTGAGGCTTGCATCCAGGGATTTTCCTAACTGCTCTCAACAATTTATTTTTTGGCTCTTCTCTGCTGTGTCTTCTGATGTTGGATCTGGTTGGAGTGGCCATCAGGACCACTGACCTGCAGGAGGAGAAGGTGCACAGTGAAGGGTCAAGCAGTGCCCTTTATGAAGGAGGCTGCATGCCCGTGGTGCCCTGTGGGGATTATTATGGGCAAGAAGCAGCTTTGGTGCCCATCCCAGGGCTTCATGGTTGGTAAAATGGACCCTGGCCTTGGGATCCTGGCCCAGGATTTTGGAGGTGGACTCACAGTGCCATGAAGTGTTCCCTCAAAGCATTTGGCACACTACTATTTTTACATTTTTTTGTCATTAATTGATTAATATCTTTCTCCCTACTATTCTGTAAGCTCCTCAAGAGTAGGGAACATGTTGTCTATTTTGCTCAGCTTTGTATCTCCAGCATCCAAAACAGTGTCTGGAACATATGGGAATTCAACACTATTGCTTGAATCAATAAATATAGTGGGAAGAATACGGCTTTTGAGATCAAACCAATGTGGGCTCAGTGCCCAGCCCAGGGACATTTCAGCTTCTGGATTTGACCAGGCACTTAACTTCTCTGAACCTCTAAATCCCCATCTGTAAAATGAGGATAATTCCACCTCATTTAGCTTGTCCCTTATTTTTCAGTCCCCTAACCCCAAACGCCCCTCCAGACTGTTTCTTTATGAATTAAATGAGGACCAAAAGCCTGTCTCATAGAATGGTTATGGAAATAAAGTAAAATAAAATGTGTAACAGAAAGCCCTTCGTAAAAGTTGGTGCTGAAATTACGATGGTCATCATTTAAAGAGCAAGGTGTGAGAGCACTGGTCTGTGTCCACCTCACAAGTTTGTCCGGAAAGTGCGAGACTTCTTACCCTGCAATCGATACTGCTCTGTGTCATTCAGAGAACTCAGTGGCATTTTTGAGGGTTGATTATGCAAAACCGTATTGACTATATTTAAACAATTTTCTGTATTCTTGATGATCTGGCATTTGGGGACTTGATCCTAGAGAGACTGCCCCTCCCAGGGCCAGCTAATTCCTAGACATAGCAATCAACTCCCCTGAGAGTCAACATACAATCCAACCAACCCACAGCCCACATCCCTGACCCTCTCCTTTATCAAACTCTCACACTCCAAGCCAGTATTCCCTCTGCCCTAAGTCACCCCAGGGCCAGGTGCCGGACAACTAGGGACCAACCATAGAGCCCAGAGCCTGCTGAAATTGTTCAAACTATCCCATCCTAAGCTACTCAGTGTACCTACTCTGCCTGGCCTGTTCCTTCTGAGGAAAACCCCAATAAAGGCATCTCCCATCTCACCTCTTCTGCCTCCTGACCTACCCTGGTGCTTCCCTGTGTGGCCTAGCGCGGTGGGGCATGCCTCCTGTTTCTAGGGATCTGTGCGTATAAACTTCTTCCTTCATGACTGTCATATCTGTGTCTGCATGTCTTACCATACCTGATTAAAACAAATCCCGGGTACATTTTAATCCAGAAACAGACCCCGGGACAAAGTACTCTGTGTGTGGGTGGGTGAAAGGGTGTGCACGTGTTGGGGGGAGGATAATAAAAGAACACCTCCCATCTTCTGAGAAGATGCCCAGTAGAGAGCCTGCCTCAGCAGTGGCATCAGGCCCTGGGACCTGGACTCCACACAAGGTCAGGACTTGGCCAGAAAAGGATTCATGAATTTCATGCTGACACAGAGAAGAGTATCTGTACCCCTCAGAGATAAGTGCAAGAAATATTATTTAATGCCCTGGAGACTTAACTGGAAACAAATTTGTAGGAATTTCCAGTAAAGAGATTAGGAAGGAAAACTTTTTTTGAGAATCTACTTTGTGCTCTGAGCGAGGGACACAACAGCCTACCAAAGAAAGTACTATTTAGCCTCATTTTACAAATGGAGAAACTGAGTCACAGAATAATGAAGTCCCTTGTCCAGCTTGTGAATGGTGTGGCTAGGACTAGGGCACAGGTGTGTTCATCCAAGACCTCCCTGACATCACCTGCCTGTTGTCTCTAGAACAGAGCGACCTGTCAGACACTCACATGGGGACAAGGGAGCCCAAGGTCACCACCTCTTCTGGTTGGTGAGGGTGGAGAGCAGGAGTGTGGTGAGGGTAGAGCCTCTGCAATGCTCAGGCTTCCCAGAGAGCTCTTTGTGCTGCAGGAGCCTGCTCCAGGTCAGTTGTGCAGAACCAAGGACGAGGCAGCCTTTCTCCTTCCGTTGTGCTTTGTCGGCCCCTTCCCCTCCCAGGCTCTCTCTTGGGAGCCTGTGGTGCCTGCCACCTTCGATTTCATACCTACTCACTGCTGGAACCCATCTTGAAGACAGGGGAGGGGTGTTCTCTGAGGGCCTTCTGTGTGCCAGATACCATACTGGTGTAGGGGAGGAAGAAATTTCCTCTACCCTTCTAGGTTCTTCTGACTGGTCTAAGAATTAAATTGACATAAGACAGAATAATGAAAAAATTAAACAAAGTTTACTGACATGTATACATGGGAGAAACCCAGGAAAACTGAGTAACTTAAAAAAAGAGCAGAAGCCACCACCTTAAATACGATCTTTAGCTAAAGACAAAGGACAATATTGGGGGTAGGTGTTTGGGTCTTCAAAGGGGAGGAAGGCAATTCACGTAGAGATGGAAAAGCAAATGTTTGGTAAACAAATGTTTGCCTTGCAAAGAAAATGGGGCATGGAGAGGACTTAGATCAAATGGGTCTTGCTAGGTTCCTCCCTGTCCACCACATCTAGTTCATATTATACTGTAGTTATCTATGGTGATAGCTCCTTCCTGGGACAGGCCTTCTATCTTAAATTCTTTTGGGTAGTTAGGGGGAAGGTCAAAGTTTCTTCCTGAGTCTTTTGTTCTTAAAAATAATCAAGTCAGAGGGACACATTTTGGGGTGGCATATTCTGCCCCTCTACACTGGGCTTTAAGTTATCACCATGACTTTGAGGAGGTTTTGCTATTCCCATTTTGCAGGTGAGAAAGTGGAGACGAAAAGGATTTCAGCTGGGCACCCAAGGTTACACACAGCTGGTAAGTAGTCAAGTTGGACTCAGACCAGATCCTCTCCCTTCCGGCCCCAGGTTGAAAACAGCAGACCCAGCCCTGGCATGGCTGGGCTCTGGCATCAGAAGGGTCTGGCAGCCTGGAGCCTCCCCAGAGCCACAGCTGCCCCTCCTCACTGCATGGTAATTTCAGCTTCAGTTTCCCTGCTCAGCCCTCCCATTTCTTGCTGACTGGAGCCCTGTCCTGAATGCATGCCCAGGTACCTGACCTTCTCCTTAACTCCCACTAAGAAAACCAAATCAATGTATCTATTTAATCCAGTGAAATAAATGTTCATTTACAAAGCCAGCCATGCAGTCTGCCAGTCGGAATGAAGGGAGTGTATGGAAGCGGACACCTGTGAACTCTTTCCAGAAGAAAGGCAGAAACAGCACGCCTCTCTGGGAGCCATTGAGTTTCTAGGAAACCCACACTGTAGTTCCAAATATGTCATAATCTGCTCCCTAGCATTCACAAAAATGTGCATTCATTACAAAAGGAATATGTGTTTATTGTAGAAAATTGCAAGAGGAATAAAGAAAAGAAAATCTTGTAATCCTATCATCCTGTCACCCAGATATCTATATATCTAATATGTATATTTATGAAATTGGAGTTATACTATTTATTATATACTACAAAGTATATATATATATATATATATATATACACACACACACAAAAAAAATTAGAGTTATACTACTTGTAATATTGGCATTTAAATACCTTTTGTTAACATCATTTTTAATAGTTGAATAGCAATTTTATTTTGTGTAAATCAGTACTTTCCAGGGTTGGCTGTGCTTCATAATCACGTGGGGAGTTTAAACATTTTTGTACATTCCTGGGCTCTTTCCCACACATTATTGCATCAGAATTTCTAGGTTTAGAACCCTGCATTCTTACAAGTCTCCCTGGGGATTCTGACACAGCCCAGCCTGCTGGGACCCATTTTCAGAACCACCAGTGTCCGTGTGCTGCCATAAGCAGTCAGAAGTGGCACCGGGCCCAGGGCCACCTGCAGCACGTGGTGAGCGAGCAGAGGAGCCCAGGAAGGCCCAGCTGGCCGAATTTCTTTCTGGCTCTCTCTTTGAGGTCATGGTAGAGTCGGCCTCCTGGAGTTGACATGGAAGCAAGCATGCCAGGAAAGAAGAAGGATATATTGAAATGGATAGGGCCTGGGTCTTCCTATGTGTGACCTCATTTTGATGACTCCTCATGTGATATATAGTCAAATCCTCACCCCAGTTTTTCACCTTCTAACTGATACCACCACAGATGTCCCTTTTTTCCCCTGTGGTCATCTCTGATTATTTCTTTCATCCTCTTCAACTCTTTCCCAAGGGCTGGACCCTGTGCTATGTCTGCGTGTCTGCTGTGAGGAGACGACTGGCCTCCTGGCCAGCTCCAGCTGAGTGGTTTCCTCACAGCCTCACATATGCCCCTTGGGATGTCAGCTCTAATCCTACCGCCGGAGGCTGAGCAAGTCTGTAAGCCCTTATTTGTAAAAACGTGCTTCCAGACCAGCAATATTGGTCCCACCTGGAAGCTTGTTAGAACTGCAGAGTCTCAGACTGAATCCAAACTTGGTATTGTCACAAGATCCCAGGTGATTCCTACACACATGGAAGTTTGAGAGGCCCTGTTCTCAGGGGTAACATCTTCCAAAGAGCATAGCTCTTCCCGGTGCCCCACACTCAAGGGATGAGATGAGAGGCTGCAGTGCAGACAAGCCACCGAGAGGCCCAGGGAAGGGGACCTGGCCCTGCAGCTCCATCACCAGTCTGTCCTCCACCCAGACTGGCCTGGAGATCCCCAAGTTTAAGGTAAGGAATCAAACTCTCCAAGAGGGTTTCAAACCCCAGCGCTTCCTGGAGGCTGTCAGCTGTGCCAAACACCTGGCTGCTATTGTCAGGGGAGAATAAGGACCCGTGGGGACAGTGGCACTGCAGTGCTGACTACAAAGGCGAGGCTCCTATCTGCATTTGGAATGACAGGCCCAATTCTGTTTGGGAAATAAGCACAATGGCTCTTTATTCACTGTGTGTTACAGGATGTCAACGGCAGGAACAAGCCAGATGGGGCAGGGGATGATTGAGAGACAAAATACAAGGCATTGTGTGCAGCTATGCTTAGCCCAGCCCCGAAAGCCCCATTATAATAACCTTTGTTCACACAGCCCCTGCCTGGGCACGCCCACCTTCCTTGGACATCCCGTGGGCCATGGACAACATGCTGAGGTCTGTTCATCTCTTCTCAAGAAAAAGGGGATGAAGCTATAGCAAACTCGGATGAGGTCTGGGAGGGCTGGTGGGGAGGGAGAGATGAAAGGGCAAAGGACAGGTGGGACAGAAGGTGGCAATGAGGTTGGGTCATCACAGCGATCAGAGAAGACACATTGTTCACAGAATCAGTCAACATCCGTAGTGAAGCTTTGAGGAGAGAAGAGGAAGAAGTGAGCAGGTGAGGGCAGGGAAATGTCACCACTGCCTCCCATGCTGAGACAGACATCAGAAAGCCCAAGTCCAAAACCAATTCCCCACTATGGCTGTGTGGCCTAGGCATTTGGCGTACCCTCTCTGAGTCTCATTTTCTTCATCTGAAAAATGCAGACACTGACATTTGCCTTGTGAGGGGCTGTGACAATGAAATGAATTATAAGAAAGTCCCAGCGCAGCACGTGGCACAAAACCCATGAGTTCTAGTTCAGAGAGGAGTTGCTTTTGGCCTGTCAACAAATACGCCACCACCCCCAGCCCCACCAGCTCCATCCCTAAGAAAGTTTCAACCAGTGATTCCTGGAAGCAGTAAGGGGGGAGCGGGAGGTAGGACCAGTGGCAGTTGGAAGCCTACTGCAATTATCCTAGCAGCAGTTAATTATGGTCTGAGCTAAGGCAGGGTGTGTGGGAATGGAAAAGTCAGCGATTTTCAGCAGGAACTGATGTCAGCAAATTTGCATTTTAGAATAATCACCTTCAAGCACCATGAATGACTGGGCTTGTGTTTTCTCCCCTTGAATTATTTCATTGTATCACTTGAATTGTTTTATTGTCCAGTCCCTGTGCACTGATTTTTGTCTTCACCTGGTAGTGAAGGACACTTTCTCCCCTGCAGTTTCAAGAGGGTGTCATTCAGGAACAGTTCTGCCTGCTACCAGACTGTGTCAGCCCTGTTTTGGAGGGTGGCAAGATGGGCAGTCTTCCTCCCATTGTCATTATGGGACTTATTTCCTCAGAACTCTGCCCCTAAATGCTAAACAGAGCAAGCTGCTCGTGGGAATCTTCGGGAGAGGTGCGTGTGAACCTCAGGAGAGGTCGCTCTCAACCCCACGTGGAGCCGCTGCTTCCTTCACCGGGCTTGGTGTTGCAGACCGGGCCCCTCCTTGTCCTGGCCACCCCCATCCAGGCCTTTGGTGATTTGAGGACCGGCAGCACCTCCTTCCCCATCTGTATTATATTTTGACAGAGAAGAACAAAGCGACCCCGATGCATGTAAACTGAAGTTCATGGAGATGGGCTCAGGGGACAGCACGAGTGACTGATACCACAATATAGTAGTTCTCCCTTATCTGTGGGGGATGCCTTTCAAGACCCCCAGTGGATGCCTGAAACCGCGGATGGTGCCGAACCCTATATATACTATGTTTTTTCCTATACATACATACCTATGATAAAGTTTAATTTATAAATTAGGCACAGTAAGCAATTAACAACAATAACTAATAATAAAATAGAACAATTATAACAGTATACTGTAATAAAAGTTACCATAGATCTTAGCAATCTTAGCATATAATTTTTTTTCTTATTAAGACAGGAACTTTTCCCTTTTCACTGGAAGGAAGCACTTTGCGGCTTCTCTTCCACGTATCCGAATCGCCAGCATCACTCCTCTTGCACTCTGGGGCCGTTACTGAGTCAACTAAGGGTTGCTTGAACACAAGCACAGCGATACCCAACAGTTGATCTGATAACCCAGAGGGCTACTACTAATCGACTGTTGGGCAGGGAGCGTGGATAGCGTGGACACACTGGACAAAGGGACAGTTTGCAGCCTGGGCGGGAAGGAGTGGGATGGCGTGAGACTTCATCGCACTGCTCAGAATGGTGCGCAATCTAAAACGTACGAATTGTCTATTTCTGGAATTGTCCATTTAATATTTTTGGACCGTGGTTGACCAAGGGTAACTGAAACCATGGAAAGCGAAACCGTGGATAAGGGGGGACTACTGTACCCCAAGTTGCCTCTCCCCTCTGAGAGCAAAGCTTGCCTGACTGGGCTGCACTGTGCACCCAGCTCTTTCCTTTAGTGCGACTTCTCTCTCTCTCGTGCCAAGAGCAGGCTCACTCCACTTATCTGCTGGACAAACAGAGATACTGCTGGGTCCCAGTGGCGGGCCCTGCTCGGATTTACGCCAGGTGTTGAGTGCACCCCTATGTCCAGATGTCATTCCCTTCCCCTGACTTTGGGGATTACTCTCTGTTGAAGGACCCTCAACTTCATTGTTCAGGGGTGCTGAAATTCCCAGTCTCTATTTTCTCCCTATCTTGGTGAGAGCTAGTTAGGTGGGAGACTGACAGGCCAGGCAGACATAAGGGAGTGCTGTAGGGTGCTGTGGGGTGCTGCTGCCTGGTCCCTCCCCAGCATTCTAGTGGAGGATGATAAGGGTTTGCAGACCCCTCCTCACTTTCACTTCCACAACAATCCTGGGCTTCTGAACCAGCCTTTCTTCTGCTGATTCCTTGCTCTAAAATAAAGGAAATTTCGCCAGGGGTTTACTTAATAACATTCCACTATGTGCACCAGATTATTTGGCTATTTGGCTAGTTGAACTGTCAGTCTTAGATTCATCTCATTTGATTTCCTCACTAACTTTGTTTGGGGGGGAGGGGATTAAGACAATTCAATATATTATAGCTTCCCATGTTATGAATTTGAAAGATTGAAAGTTTTAATAAAACTGACTGGGCTTTCTCCATTTGGGGTAGACATGCCTCATTAGTTTATTCATTCCCCAGATTTCAGAATGCCTGTTTTTCATAACTGAACTCCCTTATTAAATGCAAGACTGTCTTGGACTTATCCTAGAACCCAGGCTGGGAACACTATGCCACAAGGAGGCCACTGAGCAGCAGGAACCACTTGCTGTATAATTTATTAAGAGATATTGCTTCTCAGACAAGTTCCACTAATGTCCCCAGTGACCCTTTTCTTATTTCCAGGTGGAAATCAATCATCATTGTTGCTCCTTGGGTGATAAGGGAAATCTTCAGGAAGAAAGTCGAGGCTCCTCTGCAGCTGTGACAGGTGTGGGTCACGAGGACTTGGATGTTTCTCCAAAAAGACCTGATATGTTACCAGCAAGAGGACATTGCCCCCAGGCCTGCATTCCCGGGGCTGATGAGCTGATCTGGTCTACTAACTATCCCCTGCAGCTCCTGGCTTTTGGGCTCCAAATAGGCCCAAGCCTTTCCTGAAGATGTGGACAGGAGGTGCTTTGCGAGTTATCAAATGCCAGGATCTCTTGTCTCACATGGGGATCCATGTCTCCCAATTTCTCACCTGCCACTCTGCCATCCTCTCCAGGGCATGGCTTGGGGCTAAGTTGTCTCTCCCCTCGTTCATCCTGCTTTGGAGGTTGGGTCCACTAGGCCCCTCGGTTCTTGCAGCTCTGTCAGGACCACCGCCCCCTTTCTTGGGGACATCTGTTGGTCTTGATGATGGATCAGGGTTCTGGATTCTCACGTTACCGCAGCCCATGTTTATGGGTTCTTGTACTTAGAGACTTCTTATGTTTACTTGGAAGGGTCTCATCCAGGCCTCAGCATCCCGTAGTGGGAAGGGATCAGTCTCTTCCTGGGTGGAAAGATGACAGTGTGGATATGATTTGCTTCCCCTCTTCCCAGCAGAAGAGAAAGTCAACTCATTTTTTAACAGCACAATGATATCCTCTCGTTTCTTCATGTGGCCTGGAGAATTCTTCAGTTTGGCGTGGGTTTTGCTGTGAGTGGCTTTTCCTTTACTGTAGCCTCTGAACCTCATAGTAACCTAAAGAATACCACAAAGATTCACCTATCTTAATCTCCTTTCTTCCCAAAGTGCCAATCTTGCCAAACTCTATTATTTATTCACAGTTTCTTCCCAAAGTTAGTAGCTCAAGGCATCTGACAGGTAAGTAGGAATAGGAACAAGCTCTTATGATCATGGTTTCCTAGGGGATAACTCATCACAGTCTGATAACACAATTGTGGAGACGAATTGTTCTAGTCAGACAAAGCACAGTGATGCATTCAATTCAGTTCAAGGAAAAAGGGGGTTATTACAAGGAAAGATGTGGAAAGAACTGAAGAACTGTCAGGATACAAGATACTTCTGTGGATGTGTTTCTCCAAACTGTATTCTCTCCCTCTCCCCTTCTCTCTCAATGTGCATTCCTCTGCACAACTGCACCATTGTCCTTTCTCTGTCAGTCAACTTCCTCTGCTTACTCATGGGTCCTGCTGTCTTATGGGGTTGAGATGGTCCATTGTGATCTCTCCCATTTGAATCTTATATCATGAACTTTGGGTTTCAATCCCCACTAACTGGCTGAATCTCTTGGCCATAGTTTGCTGACTAGTCTATGGATGAGCCGCTGTGGATCAGGGGTCTATCTTGGTCTAATCTGCTTTGGCCAAGAGGTGCTAGACCACATAGGGCCAAACGTTCACCTAAGTGTTAACAGTTGTGCAGGAAAGTGTCCCTCAGAAGGGGCTGTGGACATGGCAAACAAGCTAAAGCAGGCCCATGCCAGCATTATTCCTGCTATGGTGAGGAGCTGAGCTTTTCTCTCTCCATTTCAAGTAAAGGCAGGAGAAGGAAGGTAGTTTCCAGGGCAAGTGGACTCTGGAAGTTGCTGAGGGCATAAACTTCCCTCAGAAACACCCTGGTGATTCATGAGCAGATGCCACCATTCTTTAAAAAAGAAAAGAAAACAGAATGCACCAAGGATCTCCTGTTATGTACACTGTGAATGACCCTTTGTGGACTTTGGAGCAGGTGGAGAAGTGGGGTCAAGAAGCATTGTTTCTCCTTTAACTTTTGCCCAACTTTTCCTAAAGAGGACTATTTGGCTGGCCTTCCGTGAGCTAGTAACAAGAAAGAAGTAAAGGTAGTTCCCCTCTGTTTTACACCTATTAAGGGAGTTAGGAGGGTGTGTCTCTTGGGCAAGAGCTAATAGATCTGGATGGGGAGCAGGGGAAAGATGGTTAGAGATCAGAACAAGAGGTGCACAAAAAGAAAACGAATTTTTGGTGGGGAGATATTTCCTTCCACAAGAAGGTGTGATTATCTTAGTCTCTGGAAAGAGGCTTCCTCATTCCTACCAGGTGGGGCTTAATCTGGTTGGTTTGAATGTGGGAAGACTATATCGAGCACCTCAGCCCCACCTTCTTTCTCTTGGGCTTGGGCTGTCCGCAGGGTACAGAAGTTTTCTTCTGCTCCTCTCTGTCGCCCTGAGCAGATAACTCCCTGCTATTGGAAAACCTATCCTAGGTCAGTGCTTCTAAGAACTCAGTGGGTGTATCAGGCAGGGTAGGCTAAGTGCTGCAAGAAACAACTTTCAGAAATCTTTTCTAAGCCCTCAGAGTCCTCTCCATTCAGCCAACAGATGTGGGGGAGGAGGGGAAGCACAAGAAGCATTAATGGGAAGTTTTTATGGATCATTCTAGGAGGGTACCCATAATTTTTCTCACAATCAATTGGCCAAAAACTTATATGACCAGACTTAACTATAAGAGAGGCTGAGAAATATATAGTGCAGTTGTGGCCAGAAGGGGTGAATATAGATATTGGTGAGCAGTAGCTGTATATGCCACAATGGGGAAGTCTAATTCTAAAGTTCATTATTAGTAGGCTCTCTTGAATGTAGGTACAAGCCAAATTTATTAGTGATAAGGGTGTTGTTTTAATCTCCCTTCTGTCATCCTTTATTTTATAGTCTGTTCAAAGCTCTCATGGGGAAGAGAGAGGCCATTTTTGGGCTTCTCAACTCCAACATTTGGTACATGGACTTGGAACATTGAGAAATAAAACATAGGAGTTGAACAACAAATTGGTATGGGTTTGGGACTCTAATTTCCTTAAATCAAGGGGAAGAGAATATGATTTTGGACTTTAAATCCTTTGGATTTTAATATCTTTGGACTTTAACCTAATCGTTGAAGTTAATCATTGAACTTTAATTTCTCTCCAGAAAATTTATAATGAGAAGGGGTTGATATTCAAATTTGGAACCTCTTGTAATTGGTAGTTTATTGCTGGAGTATCTTAATGTCATTGTAGAACATATAATGGCCTATATTTAGAGCGATCACATAATTTGTCACCCAAGCTGGAGAGTTTTTTTTTTTTTTGAGAGAGAAAGGTGATTCTATTAATAATTATGCTGGGACAACAGGCTTAAACCTGGACCGTTTTGGGTGAACCGGGAGACAGGGTCATCTAGCTATGTTGGACAATGTGGAAGGAAGTAATTAGGAAAGAGAAATGGAATAGGGAATGAATTTCCAGCAGTGTAGTAGATTTAATTAATGAAGATTTTCTGAGCCACATGAAAGCCCTCTGGGGATCAATTCTCACTTGTCCATCAGTGGTCCCAGGAGGATCCACAAAGGAGCTACCAGTCAGGGGCCATCCAGTCAGGGAAAGAGGAACCACAGTAGGTATTTCAGGTAGAGGGGACTCAATGCAGGGAACTAGATGCACAGGTGTTGGAGGACTGAAGCAGCAAAAATAAGGAGTAACATAGAGACTAATAACTATAGGAAACTGCTGCCATTCCTAAACCTGGGGGAACAAAAGTAAAGAGATGGAACCATCCTAGGAGTTCAGAAGAGCGTCCCCAGGGTGGATGCTGGGACCCTACGGCAAGTTCCACGCAACTGAGGAGAGGTGCGGCCTGGATGCTGCTAGTAACTCTGAGGAGATGGTGAGGCTGGTGCTTGGAAGACAGGAAGGAAGCCCCCTAGACTCCCCAAATTGTGTTCTTCCTTCCATTCTCATGCCCATTCTCCTTTGGCAAATCCTGTCTAATAGGAAACATCTGTCAAGAGAGTCTGGGAAATGTGGTTCGCACAGTCCTAGCCCCAACATCAAGAATGGAGTCGAAAGGTGGGCTTGGAGCTGAGGAACAGTATGGAGATAAAGGGCCTAGATGCAGTGGATGGCACTGGGGGAGTGCCTGATGAGGGAGGAGCAGACAGGTATTGATAGAACTTCTGATCCCCTCCTCTGAGGATCGCTACACCTTTGGCTGACTTCAGGTTTAACAGTTAAGCACAAATGGAATGTGAACAAACAGTTGGGGAAAGTCAATGGTGGATGCTTCTTCTCCATTCCTGATGTTTTCCCTTTATGTGGAGACATCACATTTCCAATTTCTATTTGCCCTTCAATCACCCAAGGGAGGAGGAATGGCCTAATCTGTGTCGTGAATTTGGGGAGAATAAACTGGGCATGCTCAGCTCAGTCTCCCACTTCTTGGGAAGCAGGGTGCTTGCAGGAAGCTGGTTCTCCTCTGCCCTCCATCTGTCAGTCTTACCAGTTCACTCACAAAACTAATATTTATTGACACCTACTCTATTCCAGACACTGTTCCAGTCCTGGGGATACAACAGTGAACAAAACAAAGATCCTTGTCTCATGGGAGATACAGGCAATGAACAATAAACATAACCAGTAAGTACGTTACATAGTACAGTGGAAGGTGAAAAATGCCAGTGCAAAGAAAAACACAGAGACCCGTGAGGGGGATCAGGATTGCTGGGATGGGAGTTGCTATACTAAACAATGTGGTCTGGGTAGGCCTCACTTAGCAAGTGCATTTGAACAAATGAGGAATGTTATTTGTCACCCACACTCCGAACCCTATCTAACGCCATAGATTTTGAGGCGAATATTGACCATTCTGTTCCTCAGTCCAAGCAATTGCTTGTCCCAAGTCACGGACGCACTGCGAGCGGCTTGTATGAGTGGGACTATAGACTCTGGCCCCCAGCAGAGGCAGGTTTAATCACCAGGTTCCCCTGCTGAGGTGTTGTCTGGAGTGAAGCCTCAATCAGAATGGCCTATAAATTAGTGCTTTAACCAACTTTGCAAATAGATGCATATGGCCTCTTAGCCTGCCCACCTCCCCCTCCTCAGCTTTGCATCCAAGACAGCAGTGTTACAGCAGTGCTAATGCTATTGGCAAACAGATGAGCATACTGTTTTTCTTTAAGGCAGTAGTCCTCAAACTGTCGTCCAGAACCTGGTAGGTGGAGGGCCATGTCTTTGAGAACCTTCAGTGGGGGTCTGTGAGGTCAAAACTATTTTCATAGCAGCACTAGGATTTTATCTGCCTTATTCATTTTCATTCTCTCTTGTGTACAGTGGAATTTTCCAGAGGTTACATGGCATGTAATAGTACAACAGATTGAGTGCAGAAGCAGATTAAAATAATCCTTTTTTTCTAATTACGTATTTGTGTGAAACCTGATTTTCTTTGTATATTTCCATCAAAACAACATATTGCAACAGATTGAATGCAGAAGATATGAAAATCCAGCTGTCTTCTATTAAGCCAAACTTAAAGAGATTTGCAAAAAGTTAAAGCAATGTCACTCTTCTCTCAAATTTTTTTGGGGGGGAAATACAGTTACTTTCCATATAAAAGGTATCTATGTTAAAAGATATTTATGTTAATATGTAATGAGTTTATTATTGTTATTTGTAAATCAGTTCATAAATAAATATTAAACATTTTCTCAGTTATAATTTTTAGTGCAGTAAATATAAATGGGTATGATCCATGTAAACAAGCGTAAAGGAGTCCTGAGACCAAGAGGTGTAAGAAAGGATGCTCTAGAGGGCTTTGGTGTGGTATCACCTCTGCAGGTTGTTACAGCTCGCAGAACACCTCTTCAGAGGCATCCTTCCTTCTTCCCAGACACCGCTTAAACACATGGCCATACTTCCCCACTTGACTCTCTTTTGGGTATCTACGTGCCTGCAGAACTTCTTTAGATTAAGGTCTATCTTCATGGGGGAAAAATGCATTTAACCCAGAGCAGAAAGAAGAAATTAGAGATGTCCCGGGTTTACCTAACAGATATCTGGAGAGGTGCAAGGTGATAAAGTTGGACTCTTAGAAGAACTCATTGGTCCTCAGATTGGACTCAGTGAAACTGAATGGAGATAAACAGGGGGAGCCTGAGGAACTTGGGCTCCTAAATACCAGCCCATTGAGGAGCTGCAACAGGACCCTTTGCACCAGAATCACCTGAGTTGCTTGCTATACATACAGATTTCCAGGCTCTACTCAGAACCCCATGAATTGGAATCTCTGGTTCTGGGGATCTAGACATCTATACTTCTTTTTTTTAACTCTATAGGTGATTCTGTGATGCAGCAGGTTTGGGGCCATTTGATCAGCCTCCTTAAAGTCTGTCAGGTAGTTATGGGGATGTGTGAGTTACATGCTGTTGGCTTCAAATAGTTCTCCCACCTGCCTACCATGGGCCCAAAGCACCTATCTTTGGTGATTAGTTCTTTCGGGGTTAGGGTAGCACCACCTCCAGTGTTCCCTATTTACATGCAAATCGTCTCCTGTGAAATGCTGCATTCAGCTGCCCTCTGGGAGTGACATCTTTGCAGGTGTATTACCTACCTGCTGTACCATGAGGGATGAGGAAAGGCAGAAAGGATGGGGACAAGGAGGAGGAGACTCTTGGGAAGGACATGGAGGTGGGAGGTTAGGAGCAAAAACTTAAGGACTCCAGGCGCCCTTGACAGGCAAGAAGAGAACAGAAGATGGGTATTGATTTCTGCTGAAATGACTCCCAGGACTCTGTGGAGGCTCCAAGATGTTTCTGCAGATTTTGAAAAATGTTGGCATCAATATTCCTATTACTGGATGCTAATGATACATGTTGGCTCTAAATGCAGAAAAGGAATCCAGAAAGATCTTTCAGCCGACTCTGCTGTTTCTAGTATGTAACTAAGACCCAATTGATCACCTCCCTATTTCCAGTCTGGTTTCCTTCTATGTGCTGCTTCCAGAATAATCGTTCTAAAAGACTTTTTAAAAATACAGTTTTAGAAACTTTTTATTGTGAAATATAACACACACTCATAAAAGTGAACAAAACATAAATATAAAGCTTGATGAGTAATTAGAAAGGGAACATCCCTGTCACTGCCACCCAGATCAAGAAATAGAACCCTACCTATCCCTCTTCCGCATGACCACTCCCAGACACAGCTCTCTCTCTCCCCATGAAAGTGCCTCAATCTTGGCTTTTATAAAAAGTAATTTCCTTGCTTTGCTTTAGAATTTTATCACCTATATGTGCATCCCAAACAGAATAGTTTAATTCTGGCTGGTTTTGAAATTATATAAATGAAATCATATACTAGCTTTTGGTATCTATCTTTACTTTCACGCTATGTTTTTAAAAATTTTTTTCACGTTGTGGCAAACAGCTGTGGTTTCTTTCATTTTTGTTGCTGTAAAGTATTCTATTGTACAAAATACACCATAAGCTATTTATCTATTCTACTGTTCGTGGGCATTTGTTTAGCCTCAGTTGGGTTCTTATAATCAGTGCTATTATGGATATTCTTTCATATATATATCATGATGCACATAATTACATTCTTCTATAGTATGTGTCCTCAGGAATGGAATTTCAAGGTCACAGGGTATATGCATCCATAATTTTACTCATTAAAGGCACGTAATTTTCCAGAATGGTTGTACTAATTTTCGCCCATCAGAACAGAATGAGAATTTCTGATGCTCCACATCCTCGCCAACATTTGATATTGTGAAAGTTTCAATTTTTGCCAATCTGGTGGGTGCATACTAGTATCTCATTGTGGTTTAATTTACTTTCCCCTGACTTTTAATGAGATTAAATACCTTTTCATATGTTTATTGTCCATTTGGATAACCACTTTTCTGAAGTCAAGTCTTGCCCATTTTTCTGTCTTTTGTCTTTTCTTACTAATTTGCATGAGTTTTTATATATTTTAAATACTAGATCTTGGTCGGTTATATGTGTTGCAAATACCGTGTTTCCATTGTATAGCTGGCCTTTTCACCCTTTTTATGATGACTTTTGATGAACAGAGTTTCTAATTTTAAATGATCAAATTTATCAATCCTTTCCTTTATGAGCAGTAGTTTTTGTGTTTTGTTTAAGAACTCTTCTTATTCAGAAATCTTAAAGATATTCTCCTATGTTATGTCTTCAAGGTCGTTTTGTCTTATGCAGTTAGACCCATACTCCACTTGGAACCAATTTTGCATATAATCCACCAGGCTATCATTTTGATTTTTCCCCATGTAAACACCCAGTTGTCCTAGCATCGTGTGTTGACAACAACAACTTTTCCCCATTTCTCTGCAATGTTAACTCCAAAATAAATCAAATTTTCCTATATGTGAGCATCTTTCTCTGGATTCTTTTTCTGTTCCATTTGCTAATTTGTCTACTCTGGAGACAACACCACAAGCTTTATTATTATGGCTTTATGCTAAGGTTTGGTATCCAGTTGAGCAAGCTTTCCCAATTTTTCTTCTTAGTTAAGAGTGTCTTAGCTATTCTTAGCCCTTTGCATTTCTATACAAATTTTTAGGGGCACCTTGTGAAATTCTACAAAGTTTCTGTTGGAGCATTGTGTTAATCTTAGAGATCAATTGGAGAACAATTGATAATTTTATGATATTCAGTCTTCCAAACAATAATCATGATATAGTTATTTCTACATTTAATTAGTTCTTCTTTAGTATCTCTCAATAGTATTACTGTTTCTCCATATTGATTTACACACCTTCTATGAATTTATTTCTAGAAACTTCATCATTTAAGGCTATTGTAAGTAATAAATTTAAAAATTTAATTTCCTATTTCTTGCTATTGTGTGGAAATGATATAGATTTTTGCATGTTGATTTTGTATCTTGCAACTTTACTAAATGTTATGGTTAATTCTAATATTTTATCTGTGTATTATTTTGGATATTCTTTACATTTATACTATACATTTATATCATACTATTATACCAAACATTTATATCGATAATATTGGTTATTGGTAATATTATTTGTTGCCAATCTTTATACTTTTTATATATTTTTTGCTCTCTTTATTGCATTAGCTAGGATCTTAGTACAATGTTGAACAGACGTGATGATGCTGGCATTCTTTACTCATTCCTTATTTCAAAGAAAACACCTTCAAAGTTTCATCCTAAAGTTTTTTGGTACGTAACGTTTAGGGTTAGGAATTTCTTTCTATCTCAAGTTTGTGAAAATCTTTTATCATGCTTGGATGTCAAATAATTTTATCAAACATTTTTCCTGTATCTGTTAAGTTGATATTATATTGTTTTTTTATCATGTAATCTGTTAGTGTAATGAGTTATTTGAGTGGTTTTCTAATATTAAGCCAACTTTGCACTCCTGGAGTGAATGTACCTTGGTCACATGTTTTTGTCTTTTCATATTTTGCTGAATTTGATTTGCTAATATTTTATTTGGAATTTCTGTATTCATTTTCATGACAAAAGTTGGCTTGTCATTTTTCTTTTTATAATGTCTTTGTAGGGTTTTGGCGTGAAAGTTTTTTAGTCTCATAATTTTAAAAGCCATCCTTTTTCTAATCTCCTGAGGAGTGTATAAAATTGGAATTGCTTTGTACTTAAGTGGTGGTAGAACTCAACAATGAAGGCATGTTCTTTTTTAAGTAGTAATGATGCTACTCAGATTTTCTATTTCTTCTTATGTCAACTATAAGTTGTCCCAGTCATCTATATTTTCAATTTGTTTTGGCATAAATTTGATCATAATATCTTCTTATTATCTCTTTATTGACTCTAGGACCTACAGGAATATGCTTTTAAAAAGATACTACTTATTTGTGCCTTGTCTTCTCATTTCCCTTGATCAGTCTCATCAGAGGTTTATTCATTTGATCATTTTTTCAAAGAACAGAATTTTGTCTTTGTTGAGTCTTTTAAATTATATGTTTTCTATTTCATTAGGTTTCTTCTTATTTTCTTCTTTATGTTTCCTTTGGATTTATTTTGGTGACGTTTTCTAACTTCATGAGATAGACAATTTGTTCACTGACTTCAAATTTTTCTTCTTTTCCTTTAAGTATTATTTTATCTGTATCCCACCAAATTTGATATATAATTTCATTGTCATTCAGTACAACGGTTTTCTAATTTCCATATATTTTCTTCTTTGACCATAAGTTATTGAGGTATATGTCCTAATTTCCAAACATATGGGAATTTTCTAGTAATATTCCTGCTCTCGAGTTCTAGCATAATTTCACTGTGATCAGAGAAACCAGACTGTATGAACTCAATCTTTTGAAAGTTTTGAAGCTTGTTTTATGGCCTGGCATATGGTTGACTTTTGTAACTGTGTCACGTGTGCTTGGAAAGACTGTTTATTCTGGGGCAGTAGTGTAAAGTGCTCTACCTGTGTTATTTATGTTGTTCAGACTATCCAGATCATTCCTAATTGTTGTCTGCTTCAACTACTGGAATTAAGTGCGATAAAATTCCTCACTATGGCTGTGTATTTGTCTATTTGTTTTGTAGTTTTGACAATGTTTTAAAATACATATTTTGAGATCATGTTGATAAATATATAGAAATTTGGAATTATTATATCATGTTGTTGAACTAAAACGTTTATCATTAGAAGTGTCCCAGTTTAACCCTACTGACGATTTTTGCCTTAAAGTTTATTTAGTCTTTATTAATATAGTATCTCTAGCTTTCTTTTGGTAAAGTTTCCATAGAATGTCTTGGTTTATCCTTTTACTTTCAAACTTGCTGTATCCTTGTGTTTTAGGCATGTATTTTCTAAACAACAGATAGTTCTTTTTAAAAAAAATCCAGCCTGACAATCTTTGATTATTAACTGGAGCATTTAATCTGTTTACATTTATTACAGTTACTGATATAGTTGGATAAAGAACCCACTGTCTTCCTATGTGCTTTCTATTTGTCCCAGCCATTCACATTCTTGTTTCTCTCTCTTCTTGCCTTCTTTTGGACTGCTTGAGGGATTTTATCATTCAGTTTTTCTTCTCTTTTAGTTGGAAGTTGTATACGTCTTCATTTCTATTATCTTAGTCATTACAACATGCATTCTTGAAATTGCAACATGCATTCTTGGTGTTGCCCGCCCTGGTGGTCTAGTGGTTAAGATTCAGGGCTCTCACCACCATGGGCCAAGTTCATTCCTGGTCGGGGAGTCACACCATCCATCTGTTGGTTGTCAGACTGTGGTGGCTGTGTGTTGCTGTGATGCTGAAAGCTATGCTACTGTATTTCAAATACCAGCAGGGACACCCATAGTGGACAGGTTTCAGCGGAGCTTCCAGACTAAAACAGACTAGGAAGAGGGGCCTGGCTACCTGCTTCTGAAAAAATTGGCCATGAAAATCCCGTGAATAGCAGCAGAGCATTGTCTGATACAGTACCAGAAGGTGAGAGGAGGGTAAAAAAGACAGGGCAGGGTTCAGCTCCACAGGGTCGCTAGGAGTCAAAATTCACTCAACTGTACTAACAATTTTTGGTGTATCAATGTCTAATGGTAACCTATATTCTACCCTCATCCTAGGTAATTCAAAGACCTTTAAACAATTTAACTACATTTAGTTTCCTCTAGACTTATACGTTATTGTGGGTACGAATATTAATACTGAGTCACCTCCTTGGAACTTCTTAGGGGGTCCCTCAGCAGTCTGAAGACCACGAGTCTAGATGATCCACGCCTTCACCCACTTTAATATTCTATAAGCATGGAATTTCGCTTTTCAAATGTTAACTGGACCAGCCCTGTTGTGGATAATGCATCCTTAAAATGCAATTGCAGACAAATGAGACATAGGTTTTTCGTGTTTCCAAGAGCAAGGAGGTTGGTGCCTAAACAGTTAAGGAATCGCTTTCCAATCAAACGCAATCGAAAAGCTGCAGGGAACATTGGTAAATCTGCAAATAAAATGAGATATATTCAAATGATGATAAAAGAACTGTAGCTGCCAGCATGTCTGTAGCTCACGTAAGGTGACTCTAGAAGAGCAGAATTATTTTATTTCCTGCTAAAAATAATTTTGTTTTCTTGTTTCCTCAGCAGACCCAGGTTTTTGTCCCTTTCCACACTGGATGCAGGAGGAAGAGCAAAGTCATTTCTGTATATGTGTAAAGAGAGTTGTCCAAATGAAGTGAAGAAGAAAGTTTAAGCTTCATGTTTATTTGGTTTAAAAGGGATACTTCTTTTCTCATGATTAATCACAAATTAAAGCCGTTAAAAAGGTGTTACCATTTTCTGGGGAAAAAAAAGGTGGGAAATGTTCTTTGGTGAAATTAAACTTCAATTAAATTATGCTTCACACAAGCCCTGAAAGCAGAGAAGTTTTTACCATTCATATTTAATTTCGTTCAGTAAAGTGGAGATACTTTTTTCTATAGCGTGGTTAAACATATTAAGTACACCTACTCTTGGTATCCTAAATTTTCACCTGTACCTGAACCTATGTGATAATGTAACCACAGACCTCTCTGACCTCTTGGTGTGGGAAGTAAGCATCTTCATTTTATATAGCACCCTGTTGACCTCTCTGACCCGACTTGGGCTTCCAAGGCTACAAATGGTGAAGTCACAACACTCAGCTTCTCATTTTCTCCCAGAGCTCCAACTGTATTTCTCAATTGGGAAATGACCTTTCTCTGACTTCATAGTGATAGTTGGGGAAGTTACACCTTCTAAAGGACAAATGACTCAGCGTTGAGTTGCTGAGTCACTGGTTCCCTGGGGAAAGAATTTCAGAAGCTCTGACTCTGGATGCAGTTTAAGCCATTTCAATCTCAGAACCTATATCTGTAAAGAACTCACAGCCTTATTCTGCTTCAGCCTTATTCTGTTCCCATCTTACAGATGAGACAACTGATGCCCAGAGACATTGAATGATTTATCAGTGTCCTCACAATGTCTAAATCACTCTTCCCCAAGCTCAGCAAACACATGGAAAGGAGGATTCCAGAATCCACACCAATACAAAACAAGTTTCACTTTAATGGCAGCTTATTCTGCAGCAACCTGTACCATTCTTTTACTGATCTCCAGTCTTCTTGGGGAATGAGAGACACAACATTCCAACAACTACAAAACCACCCTCACCGTTTTTAAAGAGCACAAAGCCCCTCACTCGACTCTCTCTTCAACTTTCAGAGTCTATTGGTGGATGAGGTAGGCATGTAATGTCTTTGCAGACCAGAACTTGACAGAGATTGAAAGCATCTGTCAAGAGAACCCAGGTCTCCTGTTTTGCTGTCTAGGACACCCGCCAGATTTTGCTGTTAATTGGCTCCCATGCAGGCAGCTATTTTAGCAATGATTCTGTGGGTCTTTTGTGGCACATCTTGATTTAAAGTGAAATGTGGAAAAGTACTTGTCAACCACTCAAAGCTTCCAGGGCTGCTCTGATTGGACAGAGAGGAAGGAGGCCTTCAAAGCTGCTGTGTAGACATAAAACTAGATTATTCGGGCTCCTCAAATCCAGAGAATAATTCTCAGAAAGGTGGTGACTGGGGACTCTAATATCTGCTTAAAGAGAGACTTTCTCTCAGGTCAGATGGAATTGAAAAGAGAGTTTATGGAAAAAATGCCACTGTGACCTTAAACATGTAGTCTCTGAGTTGACACCATAATGAGGAATGGAGGGCTATTAAAATATGCTGCACATTTTAATGACTCCACTAGCAGTAAGCCAAAAAAAAAGATTTAAGCTCAGAATAATTCTGGGAAGGAGGATTTTGCCAAGGAGATTTTAATGTCAAGAATGTATGTGAAGCTAAAAATAAGGAGCTCAGGCTCATCCCAGAGCCGTGGGTGGGGATGTATATATAATCAAATTAAATTATTACATTTCCACTTATGGAAAAATGCAATGGTAAAAATTGACTAGAAAACATTTAGTCATATTTCACTTGGATTATGCTTATAAATACCACACTCCAGACTTGTCAAAATAAGCCCACTAGCGCTTCCCGGCCGAGGTGTTAGATAGACAAGGGCTGCAACATGCAAAAACGATAAAGAGCTTATAGAAACGTCATGCCTGGAAAAGCCACAGGAATTCAGCTTCCAGCTAAAGAGAGAGTTCAGAGAGCTCAAAGGGGAAGAAGTTGTCCCTGAGGTGTGAGGAATGGAGCCCGGAGTGGCCCAAATGTTGAATGCAAAGGGAAGAGCCTTCAGAGAGCCTTAAAGACATGTGAGACCCAGGTCCCAACTCTCAGAGACTTGAGGTCTGGGGCCCGTGACTTTTAGTACTATTTTTTTTCCTATCAGAGAAAGTTTCCCTTAATTTTGACCCTGCTCTGGAGGGCCAGCAGTTGTGCTTGTTCCACAAATCATTTGTTTATACAATAGGACTGTGAGGTTGGCTTCTGCCAACATACCCATCTGCAAACCAAGGCCATCTGCAGTGGAGATACAAAGCTCCAATGCCTGGAATGAATTTGTTGGTATTTCAAGGACAAAACGTCTTCTTGGCTACAACTACTGAACCTCCAATCCAAAAATGGAGGGAAAATCTAGGCCTTGGTAAGTCTTTCATTTACTTCTTAAATCGTAATTAGAAGACTTATGTACAACCATGCTTCTTTAGTCCCCTCTGCTTGCCCAAGCCTGGGCCCTGGGCCAGTGATGTCTCTGTCCACTGGACTCTGGTGCTGACCAGTGGGAAGGAGGACTGGGGAAGGAGGGGGCATCTTTCCTGGCTGGCATAAATACTTGGTGACTTCATATTAGCCAATACTTGCTAATGAAGGTGACACACACTCATTAGGATGTTTGCTTGTGCATCTCCCAAGTGAAGAAAGGAGCAGGATGGAGAAGTTGGCTCAGGCTCCATGCACATGCCCAAGGTGGTGACAAGGACCCATGAGAGCTGATGGGTTTCAGCCTAGCACTACCACTGCCCCAGGGTCTAGATGAATTCTGGCTTAGACAGAACCTGCATCTCATGCCTCTCGGTTCTCTCCCGGTATGTCATTCTGGAATCCTGTGATCTTTGCTCCCTAAAGAAAGAAAAAAACAGGGAGGGAAAATCATTTGACCTGATGAAAAGGGAAATAGAGATGTTAAGAGATGATAGTTATGAAGAATACATTAAGGATCAGACACTGTGCTAAGCACTTGACATGTAGTACCTCCCATCTTTCTTCCCCAGCACTCAAAGCCCTCCTTCCCACTGGGCAGCACCAGATCCCAAAGGACAGAGACATCACTGGCCAAAAGGTAGGCACTGCTATTAGCCCCATTTTACAGGTGAGGAAACTGAGGTTTATGGAAGTTAAATAACTTGCCCAAGGTCACACTTAGCTATGAATCAGCAATGGCAGGATTTGGACCTCAGCCACTGGCATCAAACCCAAGCCTTAAACCGTTCTGCTATTCTATCTCCTATGGACTTCTCCACTTACTCCCTGTGGCTAGTATAGGAAACTAGCTGAAAAACAGAAAAATGACTGAGTAGTTGTGGGAGAGAACTAACTTCAGCTCTGCTACTATTTATTCATATAACCTCAATAATGTCACTTAACCTTGTGAGCCTGAATTCGTTTATCTGTAAAATGGTAATAATGTTCTGTGTCCTGCCATCACCACAGCATTGTATTGAGACAATTCACGTAGAGAAGCTTTGAACAAAAGAAAAGTCTTCCATATGTGATCTGATTAAGATGGTTGCTATAGGAGGTGGTGTGGTATAGGAGAAAGAACATGCCCCTGTGTTTGAATTTGTCACACTAGCGGGATCTTTCTGACCCTGAAACGTCTCATCTCTAACCTGCCAGGAGCTCTGAAAGGAGGAGCACGGAGGGGTGAGAGTGCAGTGGCCATCAGAGTGTCTGACCCAGGCAGGAGCGCCCCTTACCTGCAGGGGAAACAGATGGAGCTGCTGAAGACGCAGTAGATGAGGGGGTTGATGGCGCTATTCAAGGCCGGCAGGTTCTGAATGATCACAGAGGCGTAGAAGCGGTCCTTGGTGTCTGGAAGGAGGCTGAAGTTGTCCAAAATGTCAAAGAGGAAGTACGGACTCCAACAGCAGATGAAGGCTGGGGAGAAGAGAACCATTAGCACCATAGTGGGCCACAGCCCTGGGGGTCTCTCTGGGTCGGTCCTGATAGGAGCATCAACTTAGCACTTGGGATCTCAGAAATATTTAGAATGTTAATATCATGTGTTAACATTAATGTCATGTTTACTTAAACACACACACATATACACATACATATGTACACATCCCACAGATACATTTCTAAAATTGACTAAATTTCCTGGAGCTTTTCTATCTATAAAGGGAGGGTCTGATTTGACTGCTGCTGTGACTCTTCATTGAAAGGCTTGGTGCAGCCTTAGCTTCTCCTCCCACACAGTGCAGAAGAAAACCAGCAAAACCTTTTGGAGACTCTTTGGGAAAAGACAGAAGAACAGGAAGCATTTTGACCAGACAGTGGCTCCTGATTTTAGGGTATGGCAGGGGAAAGAGTGGTACCTAATGTTTTCAAAGCACATTGTGGCTTAACTGCAATGTTCTCAACTTTCTTTTCCATTTCTAAGTCAGCTATTCCAGAAAACACCCACCCTATACCCCTCTCCAAATCAATTGTGTGTGAGACCTGGTGGAACATGGAAATTCAGAGTGTGATAATTAATTTTATGTCACTTTAGCTGGGTCACCAGGTGCCCAGATAGTTGGTTAAGCATTATTTCTGGGTGTTTCTATGAGGGTATTTCTGGATGAGATTAACACTTGAATCGGTAGACTAAGAAGAGCTGATTGTCCTCCCCACTGTGGGTGGACCTCATTCAATCCACTGGAAGCTTGAATAGAACAAAAAGCTGAGTGAGAGAGGATTCACTCTCTCTGCTTGACTGTCTTCTAGCTGGGACATTGGTCTTCTCCTGCCTTCAGACTCGGACTCGGACTGCAATTACACCATCGGCTCTCCTGGGCCTGCAGATCTTGGGACTTTTCAGTTTCATAATCATGTGAGCCCATTCCTTATAATACATCTCTTTACATATATATCTATCTTCTATTTCTCTGGAGAACACAGACTAATACCCACATACACAGAGGTAAACATTCTTGGGGCTGACTGGACAGGCACACTTGCTCTCCTACTTTCTTGCCACATCCTCTCCACCTTCCTTCTCTCTCTTTCTCATTCATGAGACTTTTCCTCAGAAGATTCAGACTTCCTTGGCCATCTGCCTGCAGGGGCCAACTTTTCTCTGCAACTGTTTGACTGATGCATTTTTCCCCCCAGATTTTGTCAATGTATTAAAGGGGAGTGGTTCAAACACAAAGACCACTTAACGTTCTGGGTTCTGGTGGTTAACCCTGACATTGGCCCAGAATAGTGGTTCTGGGGCATGAAAGGGCAAAATTCCCTTTTGGGGGCATTTGGAAAATGTGTGTGTCTGTGTATTTGTGTGTGGGGTGGAGGGGTTCTGGTTTTCCCAGAGATACCAGGCATCCTGCACAGCGCGGGCACTCTCACCCGTGTCCCATACATCTTTGGAATGCCCAACTGGATATTTATGCAGCAGAGAACCCTGTTTATAATTACCCTAGTCTAGAAACCTAACTCTATTATATATGCGAACACAAATATTTTTAATAAATACTGGATCTTCCAGAAATGCAATTCCTTTGCAAATGGAGGAAAGAGTACTTTGTTTAATTTGGAACTTTACCAGGGTTTATTCACCTGGGTAGAAAATCAATCACTGACAGCAATACTGCTTGTATGTTTTATGTCTCCATGAAAACACACCTGTGTTGGTTTTTATCTGTAGCTGTTACTAAGTCTAGGTGTAAGTATCTGACTACTTCGTTATTCTTCTGGTATACCTGTGCCCAATTATTTACATAATTTATATTGTTTTAGTACCAATTATTTTCTTTCTATTCCTCCTTTATATATTCCTCCTTTCAAGCAGTATATTGATCTTTTAAGAATTATGTTAGGGAGATAGTATTGTGTATACATTTCATTTCAGGAAGGTAAAAGGGCATCACAAAATATTTGTTACAGAAGGAGCCATTTTGGTCTGATTGGGCTGTTGACACTGGCTGACCCTCTTGTGGGCATCCCTGCTCTCTGACTAAAGAACCCCCAGGGCCTGGGGACATGGTTCCTGATTACAAAGGGCTATGTTGGCTCAGGACCACATGTATAAGATACGTTTCCTGACTCAACACCCAAGGGATTTGTCTGTGCTTCTGATCGTCTGGGAAGACTAGGGAGTCTTTGATCTCCAGAAGCCTCTAGGAAAGGATTGTGAGCCCTGGCGGGTGGCATATGCTTTATCCCCAGGTCCGCCTGCAGTGTTGTTTTGTGCCTGTATTCTGCTGGCTGAGTCACACCGCATGCGGTCTGTTTGGCATTTTTCAGTTGCATTTCAGGAAGGTGAAATCAACTGCTTTGGTGATTTGACACACAGCTCACACGAGAGCTATGTTTTCTCAGAGCTCCCCAGAGCTGCACAAGGAGTGGGGAGGGGCAGTATTCAAGCTAGAGAAAAAGGAATAGCACAAATCCCTTTCCTTTCTGCGTATCCTCATTCAGTCATTCATTTAACAACTATTAATTAAGCGCCTAGTGTGTGTGTGTGACCCTATTTAAGGTCTTGGTGATAAGAATGTAAGGAACATAAAAGCAAAAGTCATTGCTCTTAAGGATTTATTACTCCAGCAGGGGAGACAGATACAAGCAAATCAATAGATATCCTATAATGTCAAGTAGAATTAGGATTATGAGGAAAAATAAGGTAAGACTAGAAAAGGGCTATTTAAGACTTGTCAAGGAGGGCTCTCTGAGGAGGTGGCATTGTTGAGAAACAAAATGATGTGAGGGAGTAAGCCACATAAGCCATGCCGCCATCTGAAGTCAGAGCCTTCCAGGTGGGGGAGACAGTGCAACCTCATCGAGGTGTGAACAAGCTGACATTTTGAAGAAATAGCAAGAAAGCCAGTGCAATTGGTATAGAATAACCAAGGAGGAGAGCGGTGGGAATGAGGCTGTAGACTTGGCTGGGGGATGGATCACACAGACCTTGTAAGACATGCTAAAAAGGTAAGATTTTGTTCCCATATAATGGGAAGCCATAGGTGGGTTTGCAGGGTAGTGCTAGTATCTGATTTATGTTTTTAAAAGATCCCATCGACTGCTTTGTAGGAACAGATTAAGAGAAGACCAGTTGTAATCTTCTAGGGAGAAGCTGGTGGAAGCTTTGACCAAGATGGTAGTTGTACAGATGGTAAGAAATGGTTACATTTGAGATCTGTCTTGTAGGTAAAGCCTCCAGGCTTTGCTGATGAACTAGATATGTGGGATGTGAGAGAAATAGAATAATGACATACAGATGACCCTTAGGTTTTTGGTGTGGACACTGGGTGAATGATGGTGTCATTTACTGAAATGGAGACAACATGGGGAAGAGTTACTTTGCAGAGGGTAGGAGAATATGCCAAGACTTCCAGTTTGACATGTTGAGTATGATAAGCTTATTATAAATATAAATAGAGATCTCACATAGAAATCATAGATGTAATTTCTAAACAAAGGAAGTGTTGTAAGAAGGAGGGACTAATCAAAGTCAAGATGAAGACTGAGAATTGACATTTGGCATTTTGGAGGTTGCGGTGACCTTGATAAGAGGGGATTTACTGGAGTAATAGGAAAGAAAGCTAATAGAAACAGGCTCTAGAGAATGAAACGTGAAAAGTGGAGGAGATGTGCTAGAAATGAGAGTGGTGAAGTGGGTCTGTTACCAGAGCGTTTCATCGAGGGAGATGTAATAATATGTTTATGTGCACGTGATCCAGTCAAGGGGGACATTTATGGGGGACAGGAGATAACAGGAGGAGCAAAATTCTTGACTAGACAATAAGGATGGGATTCAGGGCTCCAGCAAACATTTTGCACTTAGAAAGAAGCAGTGCTAGTTTATCCACAGTAATAGGAGAAAAGAGCACATGGTAGAGATGCAGATAGGTAGATGGATGTGGAGGTGGAAGAATGAGGAAGTTCTATCCTGATATAGTATTTTCTTAGTGTAACACAAAGCAAAGTCATGAAATAAGAGGGTATAAGAAAGAGGAAGTTTTGAAAGTTTGAGAATAACAAAGAACACACATCAACCTGACACATATTAGGTGCTCTAGAAATACCTTTTTGTTCCCCTAAGATGAGGTGACTTTATGGGTCTTAAGAGTAGAGAGAAATGAAAAAGAAAGGGAAGAAGACAGGGCAGTGGGAGAGAAGATAAAGTGGCTATTAGGGAGGGATTTGTAGTGATCTTTAAATTAAATATCCCAAAAGGAATGAAATGACACTTCTGTCCTCCTTTTGCTCATGAACTTCAGCCCCGGGGGAGAGTATGTCTTAAAGAAAGCAACTGGGTCAGCTGGGTGATGGTGAGCATCAGATTCAGCTAGTTACGTCCTAATCAGATTTTCTCCAGATTATCCGCCCCATAGCCTTGGTGGGTGACTGTATTCATAGAGAGATTAGGAACCAAACGTGGTCCCTTGAAGGAACCACAGTTGGATGGATAAGTTCCACACATTCCTCTCCAATCAGACAAAGGTAGAAGTGGCCGTAGACAAATTCCTTGCCTTTGTGTGGGCTCTCCACCACGGGGTCCTAGGTACAAGTTTGCTTTTGGAATGTTTTCCGCAACACAAGGAGGGATGTTGCTTACCAAGAATGATGACGATGCTATACTTGATGGCCTTGATTTTTGCCTTCGAGATGAGCCCTCGGTTGTAGCTGGTGCACAGCTTTCCATCTGTAGATGCAAAAGGGGAGTGGGAAAATGAGGTGCTGTTTCTGCAGATGGGAACATCTCAGGTTAGACCCACAGCTGTCACGGGACTGCTTACATCTTGCTCACCTATGCCCAGGAGGACTTCCTTGGACATTTTCAGAGTAAAGATGGCTCTGGGATGGATGCTGAAAACTGCTCAGTTTGTGGCTTAATATAAAATGCAAGTGCATTGGGACATCCAGACTCTCTCAAGAGGCTTGATTGCATGCTCTGAATCAGCCGAAGCTGGACTTAGCCATGGGAATCACAGGGGACGATGCTGAGACACCCATCTGGTCGCTTGAACAGCCTAGGGCAAAGCCATTTTCTTAGAATGGTTACCCCAGACTAACTCATTCATCTAACTCAGAAACTCCACTCTTAAAAAAAGCTCAAGCCAAGGATATTAAAAAACATCCTGTCCCAAATAGAAGCCTGGATATAACTTTAATCTTATGTGGGCTGTTTGATGGTAAACATGTGAGGAGTAAATATAAAAATTCGCTAGAATACAAGCTTGATGGAGTCAGGGACTTTGTTTTCTTTACTCCTGTATCCTCTAAACTTAGTGAGTGCTTAATAGATATTTGTTGAATGAATTAATATGAACCTCTCTCTAGTCAAGAAGTAGGGGTATAATAAAGGTTGATCAAGATGGGCAGAATTCAGTGCAAAAGCTCTCAGTAAAAAGAGTGGATAGATGGCAAATTTGGGGATGGAGTTGTTGGACACTGTGGAAGAGTTTTTTCTGGCAGGGCTTCCGCCAGGCAATATGGTGCCTTTGGGAAAATGTGCCCTCCCTCTGGATGGGTGCTGCCCTGCCCCAGAGCTCACCCTCAGGGAGGGAAGCATGGGCGGGATGCCAGCCCCACCTACCCTCAGCCAAGTGCCATTGGTTAGGGCTCAACAGGCACAACCCTAGCGGTGGCCCAGGTCAGAGGCCCACTCAGGGCACCTAAGTCATACGGGACAAGGAGGTGGTACACTAGAGGCCAGCTGCAGTGCTCGCTTGCCCTCACTACATTGTTTGAATTTATTTTAATCCCCATGGAAACTGGTCTGAAGTTTACCTTTGCACTATTTATTCTGTCCCCTCTCCAGTCCACTCCAGCTCAATCCAATAAGCATAGGCATCTGCTGAGGGATAAGGACCAAACAAAATAGGCTAAAATAGAGTTCCTGTTCTCTAGGAACTTTCAGTCCAGCAGGAAAAGTCACCCACTCTCCACAAGTCTGGGTGAGATGAGAGAGACACAAACCAACTATGCACAGAGAAGAGAGCCATCCCCCCACCGCCATGCCGGGGAGATGCAGAGATTCCAAAGGTGGAGCCTGGGGTGTGGGCGTGGGATTGAGAAAGACGTATGATTCAGAGGGAATGTCCTCAGCCAAGACATGGAAACAAGAAAATGTAGGATGTGTTTGGACCACGGTGAGTCATCTCCCTTGGCTGGATTCTGAAAGGACATTGGGTTTGAGGATGAGGAGGAGAACTGAGGCCAAAGTGGGAAGACCTTGAATGTTTTGTGTGGAGTTTGGGCTGAATTTCTGAGGCAGCCTCAAGCCATTGAAGCTTCTCAGTGTTTTCAGTGTGAACATTTACTCACTGGAGAAGACAAATTGTTATCAGGAGTAATAGGAATAGGGGCTTTTTATGTGAAATGAGCTGAAATGCTAATTATAATTGATTTTTATTTCTTAATGTACACTGTATGGCCACTCAGGCACTATTAGGACCTTCAAATTATTCTGTGCATTTCACAGAACCACAAAACTTTAGTAGTGTAAGGAAGCAAATGCCTCAGAAGCATTTATAGCACTGGTTCTCAACTGGGGGCAATATTGTCCCTGGGGTTACATTTGGCAATGTCTGCACACATTTTTGGTTGTCACAGTGGAAGGGCGGGGGTGCTACTGGCATCTAGTGGGTAGAGACCAGAAATGCTGCTAAACATCCTTCAATGCACAGGACAGCCCCCCACAAAACGCCGTTGCCAAGGTTGAAAAACCCTTGGTGTTATTTCCAAGGTGTTATCTTGTGAAGGATACAGGCTTCAGGGTCAGACCAGAATACACCTTCCACTCTACCAATTACTAGCTGTGCACCTTAGGCAAATTACCTACCACTCCCAGCCTCAGTTTCCCAATTCAAAAACTGAGGTAAAACACCAAATTCAGAGTCATTTTGAGGATTAAAATAAAATAATGTATTCAAGATGCCAAAACCCATGGTGAGAATGTCAATTCCCTTATAAGTTGAGATGAATGAGATTTTAACAGTATTTCAGGAGGAATATGAGCTGCCTTTATGGAAGTGAACAGAAGGTATTACTACATTTAGGTAGTCTATTATACAATGTTTTTATCGGCATATAGGAATTACATACATCAAAAAATTATCAGGGTGGGATTTTACCTGTGGAAGGCAAGTAAAAAAGACTGCAGACCAAATTACATCCTTTCAAAGTATCCCCATTTGCTGGAGTAACAGCTGGCTCCTAAACAGTATGGCCCTGAAGACTTAGTTGGTTTTTCAGAAAAGTTCTCAAGAATGACATTTGCGCTCCGGAATCTGTTTAAAATGGAAACTTGCAGTACTTTCCACAGTGCAACTTGGTGACAATATAATCAACTACCTGCCCTTCGATCTCCCAATGAGATCAATGAAAAGCGTCTTTAATCTGACCACTCTAGGAAATGCAAAGCCTCCAGCTTCTAAAGATGGCTCTTCAAAGAGAGCTGAGCTACAAAATGCCAGTAATTCTCCTTTATTGGGAGATAAAAGGATTATTTCTACTCAGGCTTGGCGCTGAGCTGGAGTGAAAAGCAGTTAAATTCAGCTGTCACTGTGCATTAATAGCTGGGGTAGCCTAGGGGCGGCAGGTCCATTTGATTTGGGGTTGGAAGCAGCACGCTGCTTTTAGGCTGTTTCAGTTCAAGGATGCCCCCTAGTGGGGGCCCACGCTAGAAATGGTCTCCAAGTGGTCGGTTCCTGCTCCTGACCGTCCCCACCTTCCATGCCTCTTGCAGAGCCACCGGGAACCCACTCTTCTCATGGGATGAGCACCTGAAGGGGGAGCAATTGGTATCCTGAGATTTTAAATGAAGCAGAATTTACTCCTGGTGGGTGGAGGGCGCCATCTGTGGACCTATAATGAGGGCAGGTGATTTGTTTGTTAACAAGAAAGTCTACTTGGTAATATTTTTAAATAAATATTTTTCCATATGTTGGGAACTTTATGTACTCCAGGTTGATTTAAAAAATTAAATATTTTAAGCAGTTATGCCCGATTTCTAAAATTTTTTAAATTTGAAATTCATTTTTGATTTCTGATTCTTGATGGCTTCTTTATCTACAAATATCACCTGAATGTTAAATATTTTTAACGCATTAGGTCTCATGTGCTTAGCTGTGGGACTTTGGCCACTTCCTTCCCTTTGTTTTGTTTTTGTTTTTTGCCCATCTAACAAACCAGAGGTCACAGCTAGATATGAGGAGGTTGTGACCTAACTCACCTAACTCACAGCCTTTTCTATTCCTCAGCTCCTCAGCTCAGGTGGAACCGGGAACCCCGACAGGCGTAAAATAATTATAGCAGAGACTAGGTTAGCTGTCCACCAAATCCTTTCCTTTTCCTTCAGGGCACACAGCTAGACTACATTTCCCAGCCTCCCTTTCAGCAGAGTGTAGTCATGTGACTAAGTTCTGCCTTCAGGAACATGGGAAGAATCCATGCATACCAGTCCCAGTCCTGGCTCAGATAAACCACCTGAGTAATTCTCCGCTCTCTCTTCTCCCCACCCCTGCCTGCTGGATGTTGATGCTGAGAGATACCTTAGTAACCATCTGTTAAGCATGGCAGAATTTCTGCTTGAGTTGCTGAATGACTGTGCGCAACTCTTTCCTTTGAACTTTACTGTTAATTAGACTTGAATTGAGCAAGAAACAAACTTCTGTTTTTTTAAGGTTACTGTATTTTGGGTTTTTTCTGTTATAGCTGCTAGTGTTTCCTTAATTAAAGCAGAAATTGCTACTTCATATGCACTGCTGTCACAACAAAATCCTAAAACATGTGGCATTGGCCTAGTGGGCAGGCAGCAGGTGGCAAGAAAACTGATATTGGAAGCTGGGATGCTGGAGATCCATTTGCTAGAAGTGTCACATATGATTCCTGGGAAAGCAGATTGTGTGCCTGCTGAGCCTGAAGCCCAGGGGACAAGATTGGAGTAGTAGTCAGGGCTCTCCAGAGAAATAGAACCATTAGGAAATACATATAGATAAATATAAGAGGAAATTTATTATAGGAATTGGCTCATAAAATTACAGAGGCTGAGAAGTCCCACAATCTGCTGTCTGCAAGCTGGAGAACAAGGAAAGCTGGTGGTATAATTCAGTCAAAGTCCAAAGGCCTGAGATGATGGTGTAAGTCTAAGTCCAAAGGCTGGAGAATCAGGCAGCCAGCGGTGTAAATCCTGGTCCTAGTCCAAAGGCCCAAGAACCAGGAGTGCTGACGTTGGAGGGTAGGAGAAGGTGCATGTCCCAGCTCAAGCAAATTTGTCCTTCCTGGACAAATGAACTGGATGATGGCCACATGCATTGATGAGGGCCATCTTCTTTACTTAGTCTACTGATTCAAATGCTTCCAGAAATGCCCTCCAGACACACCCAGAAATAATGTTGTACCAGCTCTCTGGGTATCTCATAGCCCAGTCAAATTGACACATAAAATTAACCATCACAGTTGGTAAACAGAATGTTAATAGTGTGTGTGGATTGCTACCAACTATTAGAAAAAAGAGATGAACTCAAACAAGAGTTGGTTGGTTTATGAACAAAAATGAAAGGAAGTTAAAGATCCTACAATCTGAGATCTTGTACAGTTGCAAGTGTCAATTGCTTCTAGCCCTTAACAGTACTAGCCACATACTTTGAGTGGTCCAGTGAAAATAAAAATGTGGGCAGAGCATTAAAGCAAACATGTACACCTTCTAAATGTATGGGTCCTATGTCAATGAAGCTGGCTGGCCCTGGTCCCCAGATTAAGTTATAACATTGAGAAGTTTTAACCAGCAAAGACTCATTAAGAATTATTCCTGAGGCAAAGATCAGACTAAGGATGTGGCCTCCCACCTGTTGTTTCAAGTGGCCTCAAGCTAGATTCTGTTAAATTGAGAGACAGGGATTGGGTGAGGAAGCAAAGAAACAAGTCAGACCTGAGAATTATATTAAGAAAGACTTTTTGGATATGATTGCTGGCACATGAAACTGACTGCAAGCAAATAGATCAGAAGCCTACTAAGTTTTTGAGGAATGATATTGCCAAATAAACCATGACCTTTACGTCCTTGTCAGCTCTTAGAAATAGCAGACTTCAAAATTTTTACCAATCCTGTGGGTGGAAAATTGTATCTCACTGTGCACTTCCCTGATTATCAATGACGTTGAGGATCTTATTTTTGGCCATTCCTGTTTTCCCTTTTGTGAAATGCCTGTTTGTGCCTTCCTTGTTTTTGTTTTTGTTTTTCTATTTATCTGTTTTAAAAAACTTTTTAAAATTGATTTTTAGTTCTTCATCTATTCCAAATACTATTTTTTTCTACTAATTTTTTCCCCAGGTGTGTGCGTTGCAAATACCTTCTCCCACTTTGTGGCTTGACTTTTTAAATATTAACAGAGTTAAATTTATTCATCATTTCTTTTATGGTTTAATATATCTCGTATCTTGTTTAAGAAATCCTTCCTTACCCCAATGTCATAAAAATACCACCCTACATTTTCTTTTAAAAGTTTTAAAAGTCTTACTTCCACATTTGTCTATAACTTCCCTGGAATTTGGTTTTGTCTATGGATTGAGGTAAAGATCCACTTTCATTTCTTTCCCTAAGATCTTATGACATATATCAAGTTCTCATCTATGTGCAGTTCTGTTTTGGGACTGCTTTATTTTCTATTTGTCTATTGTGTTGTGTCAATACCACACTCTATTAATCACTCTGACTTCATGATAAATATTAATATTTAGTACGGTAAATCTCCACTATCTTGTTCTGCTTCTCCAGGAGTGTGTTCTTGGCTTTTCTTGTCTCTTAAAATTTTCATGTACATTTTAAAATTGGCTTGTCAAGCTCAATAAAATGTCCCATTTCAATTTTGATTGGAACTGCATTAATCTGTCAATCACTTGGGGAGAATTGACATCTGTATAGTATTGAATCTTACTATCCATGAACATTTTATAAGATTCATATATTTGTATCTTTATATTTTTTCCATAAAGTTCTTTATGTCTTTTGCTAAATGTAGTTATTTTTAGAGAAGCCATTTTACCCACATGTACTGATGAAGAAAGGTACTGAGAGCAGTTAGTGGGCTAATCTTAAGTTCATTTAGCTAGAAGTGAGTAGGACTCTAACCCAGTTCCTAATCCAAAGCTTTTTTCTCCACCTCATTCTGCCTTATTTAATTTGAAACATGTATAGCATGGATCACATCGCATCTTCCAAGTGATCATAGCCAGACACAGTTACGTCCAAATATGTTACACTTCGTCTATTCTATGGGTGCGCCTCCCAGTCTCCTGCCCCCGTGCAGGAAACGCTCTACTTTATAGGATAGATACCCCTGGGCATCAAGAGCATGCTCATTTATGAAAGATGACATACAAGATTGCCCTCCACACTTATTTCTGGGAAAGTCTTTGGATTATTTATTAAATAGTTCTTTTCTTTTTTCCTTCCGTCAGCCTTTGAGGGAGAGAAAATAGACATATTTGCCAGTAGGAAGAGAGGTTCTTAAACTAATGATGACTTAAATTTCACAGCCCGTGTTTACAAAGTGAGCTTCTGTTCACACTAATCGTTGCTGATGTCCCCTTGTTGATGAGCAATAATCCTGGCATGCTCACACCACTGGAGATCTGTTTACCAGCCAACTCCAGAGCTGCTTGGCTGTAATGACAGATAGGAAATCAGGTGAGTTCCACTAATGAATAAGATACAGAGAGTATACAGGCTTTCAAGACTACCATCTGCCCCTCATTCCAGAAGGGGGTCACTGATGGTGACATAAAGATATAGAAAACTAAAAACTAGGCATAATGGAGATATAAACTTGTACTAAAGAATAAAAACTGACTGCAGCCATTTCCACCTTTGGGGAGGGGTTATGGTTTACTGTATATCGGTGGGAAAACACATCTCCATGTGGCTTTGTTTTATTTTCGAGACTGGAGGATGGGGGAACCCAAGAGCGCAGGGACTGGAAAATTCAATAGCGGAGAGGTATGGGGGACTCTGGAGTAGACAGGGGCCCAATCACAGTGGTGAAACTCCTGCTGAGAAGAGGGAGATGGGAGATACCCAGGGTGGTGGGGTAGCTGACAGAATGTGGAAATATTTTATCACCTCAAACCTTCAGGAACATTTGCTCTATTCGTTCTTTTGAGTGGTGAACTCAAGGAAAATTAGGTGGATTCCATGGTTCATTGGACCAAGAGTGGATGGAACAGAATAGCTGTAGGAGGTGAGACAGTGAGAGTGAGAGCTCAGAGGGATGGGCAGGGAGGGATGCACCAGCCTCCTGGAACTGGTGAAAACCACAGGACAGGGGTTTAAACCAACCTGATTTAAATGTGAAAGTACAGGAAGACCTCAACCTACCTAAAGAAAGTTGGGCCCGCACCTATCAGTAGTGGTCACCTTTAAGGTTTTAAATACATTAAGACAAAACACTTCAGGAGATGAAACTGGCATAGTGCTCTGAAGGCAGAACTCTAGAAGGAATGAGGTGAAAAAAAAACTATGCCCCAAATCCCAAGTTTGGGTTTTTTAATTATAATTTTTTTTCTCTTTGAGCTCTTTTTTCAGTCATTCACCACCTCCTTTCCTGTAATGTCCTTCCTTCTGAGAGGCAGCCTGAGGCAGGCGGGCAATCATAGGCTTTTTGGTCAATCATATGTGCCTTTGAATCCTGGCGGTGTTGTGCTATCTATGAAAACAAGCAAATTGCTTAACCTTCGAGCTTGTCTTCCATTTGTAAAAGATAGATGATAATACCACATTGCAGGGTTGTGCAGGGATTCAAGGAGATAAAGTATGGAGAGGATCTAGTGAAGTGGCTGACAGTTGATGCTCTGTCTATCCCTCTGTATTGTCAGTCTGTGTCGACAGACTGAATAAACAAATGGACGATGGCCAGATCACATATAAAAATAGAACTCTGACCCACACTCTGTAGCAACCCGTCCAGGAACCCAACCTATTGTCAATAACCAAGACCAGGGAGTCAACCTACTATGTATGAGTCAGACTTGCAGCAAGTCAGACCTCTATCTCTATCACACAGTCCTGTTGCAATCTACCCCAAATGCTCAAGACATGATTAATAACTGACAACTTGTTTAATTTTTATCCCTGCTTTCCACTTAAATCAACAGGAGAAGCCAAATTTGCACCCCTGACCAATCACATAGGATGCTGTGCTTCTAGGTAGCCCGCCTGCAGCTTCTCATGCCGACGGCCACCAACCAGGGCACACCTGCAACCCTCCCCTTTTTCTACTATAAAGCTTTCCACTCCTCTGCCTACCTTTGAATCTCTGCCAAAATGCAAGGGATGGTGGATGACTCCCTTGCTGTAGCAAGCTCTGAATAAACAGCCTTTGTCTATTCTAATTTTGTTGTTCTTTGTTTATTTCCTCAGCGTCTTTCTTTTTCTGATTCTCCTCCTGTTATGGACTGAATTTTTGTGTCCTCCCAAAATTCGTATGTTAAAGCCCTAACCCCCAAAGTGATGGTATTTGGAGATGGGGCTTTGGGGAGGTAATTAGAGTTAGATAAGGTCATAAGAGTGGGGACCTTATGATGGGATTAGTGCCCTTATGAGAAGAGACACCAGAGAGCTTTCTCTCTCTGTTTCCCTCTCTCTGCCATAGGAAGACACAGCAAGAAGGCAGTGGCAGCCTTCTGCAAACCAGGAAGAGAGCTCTCACCTGGAACAGAATTGACCAGCACCTTGATCTTGGACTTCCCAGGCTCTAGAACCGTGATAAAATAAATTTCTGTTGTTTAAGTCACTCAATCTATGGTACTTTGTTATAGAAGCCTGAACAGACAAAGACGCCCCCCTTTTCCCTTTGGTTCCCTTCCAACCCAAAGCTCTAGACCTTCCAAAACCCCCTGGTCCAACCACACTTGATCTGTTCACCACCAAACCAGGCTCATGCACTCTGTTAAGGGACAACGTGATCAATATATGCTTGTATAGAGCACATTACTCAGTCCAGGCTACAAATGTACTTCTCCTGGGCTTTCCTAGAGATAGTACCCTGATGAAAAAGGACAGATTTCACTGGTGTGAATTTCAGGCCTTATGGAGGGCTCAGCAGGGAGATATTTGAGGACAGGCAGAAGCACTTTTTGTATCTCTCTTAAGAGCCTCTGGGTGCTTCCTCATTGCTTGTGGTATCTAGATCCTACCTATATATCAGGATCTATCTGATCTTGGCCATTACCCATTCACTGAGCATGTAAGTTTTGAAAGTTTAGGGATTCATAGGTTCAAGAAATATATAGAGAGAGAGTCTCAGCATTAGGTCTCTTGGGGTCGAAGCATGAAGTTTACACAGAGAAGTGCATTGAAAGTGTACTTTTTTATGGGGGCTGAGTTGATGATTAAAAAAAAATGAATATCTCATATATACAGCTAGCGTAGTAAAGGCTGTTTACCCAGGCTAAAGGGCCACTGGGCTATTATTTCATATTATACAATTTATGTAATTGTAGAAAACTTTAACACCCAGATAAAGGGGAAAAAGAAGAAAAGAAAAATCAATTAAAACTCTACCACTCAGAGATAATCACTATAACATTTAGTATTTGTCCTTCCATTTTTTTCTTTCTTTCTTCCTTACTTCCTTTCCTTTCTTTCTTTCTCTCTCTCTCTCTCTCTCTGTCTCTTTTTCTTTTTTTCTTTCTTCTTTTCTTTTCATCCATCCATCCAGCTATCATCTATCTGTACAGGCACATACATATTCTAATATATATTACATATTCACATATTTATAAAAGTGATATCATACTGCTTTCTCATTCTTAATCTAATCATTTGTAGACATCTTTCTATTGCAATAAGTATACTGCACAATAATTCTTACAGCTGTAGTATTTCACTATATGGCTATATATTTATTATACTCAATTCCTCATTGTAGGTTATTTAGACATTTTTCAATTTTCCCTGATTATAAATAACGATTCTTATATTTTCTCTCCTTTCCCTCTATCTTTCACATAAACCTTTAATCAGGAGTTCATCTCCTTATAGCATATGAGGTAGGAATCTAACTATTTATTTCCAGATAGTTGAGCAGTTGTCTCAACACTAATTATTGAACTATCTCCATTTCTCCATCAATTTGAAAGACTTCATCCTACCTTAAATTCCTGAGGTTTCCTTTGGAGTTTCTGTTCTGTTCCATTCCCCTGTTCATGTAATTCTTTGATAGGGATAGCCTATTCAGCATTATTGTATTTAGAGTATTTATTTGATATCTGATAGAGGAAGGAACCTCTCATCCATCTTTTTTTTTCAGACAAATATTCTGATTTGACCAGAGCCACTCACAATGAATAAAAATGAATGCATTTGTGTTTATCCTCTCTGATTGCTCTTGCTCTTCTAGAAAAAGACCAGGGTGTGGAGACTAGATGAGCATGAAGCAGGCACAAGGATCTGTGTAGAGGCTAGAATGAGTCACAAGCTGAGTGATAGATTCTTCATGGGTGGGAAATTTCTGAGCGGCCTGTGCACACCTCTGGGCTACTCTCATCACTCAGTGTGGAACTCAGCAGCCTATGGCCATGTCTCCTACTGGACTAGGGGTTGTCAAACCTGGCTGCACATTAAAATAATCTGAAGAGCTTTTCCAAAGTAATGATGCCCCGACCCCACTCCAGATGGAGGGAATCAGAATCTCTCAGGCAGTGGTGGCTAGTGTTGGTGCATGTGAAAAGCTCCCCAGGCCATGTTATTGTGCAGCCGGTGCTGAGACCTGATGCATGAGACTGCATGCTTCCTACAGTCAGGAACCAGGCTGTTTCTTCACTTAGCATTCCTGGTCTTTTGCACCACTACTGAGATGTGGTGGAACACGGCAGAATTGAACTGAATTCAGATGAAGACACCAAGACTTATACATCTCTAGTAATTATCCAGGGAAAGGGACATAGATTATTAGTGCCCAATAATACTCGCAAGTATTTTGACTTACAGTCACACTGGAAGAAGTAGCCTCAAGATGGAGGAAAACGAGCTCCACCTTGGTCCAGTAAAGGTATCAGCTCAAAGTCTGAAAATAGGAGAACTTAGAGTAACTCCAGTCTGTCCAGCCATTTGAACCACTTGGAGCCCAGAGAGGTTAAATGACTTCGCAAGATGGTGCAGCATTTAGTGGCACATCTGGAACCAAAACCACTCTTCTTGTTCCAGGTCTCTGGGTCATATCTTGCTGCCCTTGTGTGAGTGTGTGTGGTTGAGTATGTGTATGGGTGTGCATATGAGCATATAACTAGGTATGTGTGTGTGAGATTGGGCATGTGAATGTGTGCACGTGGGCCTGTGTTGTTTGTGTGTTTGTACAGGGATGGGAGGAGGCATGGAACCTGAGCAAAGCTAGAGCCCTCCTACAGAACTAGTCACAGTATAATAAACAGAAAATCAGGAGCCCTTTCTCCTCTCTTTCCAGCACTTGGTTTGCTGTGTTCTGTCCAGGTTGACCTCAGTCCTGTCCAGCCATGTTTGCCTGGGAAGCGGGCAGGCCTCCAAGTCTCACCTGCTGTATTGGAGGTGCTCTGCATTTAGGTTTACTGAAGCAGAATTTGGAGACGGGTTATAGTGGCGATCTTAGGCTCGGTCTGGTGTGAGTCCGTGTGTTGGGAAAGCAGGGAAAGTATGGACTGTGCCTTGACTGGCTTAGGGTCCAGCATTGTTCTGTTGACAGATGGCAGTTTTCTCCATCTGTGAATTCAAGTCAGATAGAAATGTCTGTCGCCGTGTTTTGCTGAATGTGTGGTGTCCTCCTTGGACCCTCCTCTCTTTTCATCCCAGTGTCTTCCAGGGTGGCCTGAGAGACCGGGGTGACCCTTGGATCCCGGCTCAAATGCTGCTTCAAGGGACTCTCTGCTGGCATAGCTTGGCCGAGCCCAAAGTCTCCCCTTCCTTCTCTCAGTTTTCCAGGAGGCCATGCGGAGAAGGCAGAACCTTCCCAGGACAGCCCTTGATGGGTCTGATCTGCCAGCTGGGCCCTGATATAACAGAGCAAGCTGTTATATCCAGAAAGCCCTAGCTCATCATTTCTGGGAAAAATCTCTGTGGAAGCAAAATTAGCCAAAATTTGAGCAATGCAGAGTGGAGGCTTACCTGAGCAGTTGGAAATCACAGTCTCATGGGCTTTGCTTTTATTCCAAATAGTTCGGATCACAATGGTATAGATGATGCTGTGGAAAGGACCAAATGTAATATTAAAATGGCTAGTGTGTCTCTACTGGGAGGACAGAGAGAGAGGACCACTCCCACTGCCCTGACTGTGAGGTGTGGACGGAGGGGTCTCTCAACCATGCCTGCCCCCATACTTGCTGATTACAGAATTGCAGCAGGTCAGCACTGAAAGCCACCATAAAGACCAGTGGATGCAGTTACTTCTTTTTTAAGTGAGGAGGCTAGGACTGGTGAAGTTGAAGGATTTCTCTAAGATAACCCAGGTAGTTGGAGGTATAGCTGAGATTAGAATCCAAATGCAGGGTTTGGGGTCAGAAAGATTTAGATTTGTAACCAGCTCTACTACTTGCTGGTTGTATGACCTTGACTTTAGACAGCTTTTATTGTGGCCCCATGATTCCTGCCTCTGGTGTTCATACCTTCGTGTGATCCTCTCACCTTGAGTGTGGTGGGACCTATGACTTGCTTGTAATCAACACATTGGGTGAAGGTGATGGGATGTCTGTGGTTACATAAGAGTATAGCTCCTGTCTTGCTAGTGTCTGTCTACATTGCTGGCTTTGAAAAAGCAAGCTGCCATGAGTCCTACAGTCCCAGGAAATTAATTCTCAAGAACTCATGGGAGCTGGGAAGAAGATCCTTCACCAGTTGAGCCTCTCATGACACCCCAGCCCTGGCAGACACCTTGATGACTGCTTTTATAAGCATATGACCCAGTTAAGCCATATCCAGACTCCTGCCCCTCAGAAACTATTAGATAACAAGTGTATGTTGTTTTAAGTCACCAGCTTCATGAAATTTGTTATCCAGCAGTAGGTAACTAATACACTTAGTAATACAGGCTGAATGTTTGTGTTGCCCCCAAATTCATATGTTGAAATTCTAAGGCCCAATGTGATGGTGTTTGGAGGTGGGGCATTTGGGAGATGCTTAGGTCATGAGGTTGGACCCCCTCATGAATGGGATTAGTGTCCTTGTAAGAAGAGACCCTGCAGAGCCCTCTGGCCCCTTCCACCACGTGAGGATTCAATAAGAAGTCTGCAGCCTCAAAGAGGGCCCTCACCCACCCGTGCTGGCACCCTGGTCTCAGCCTTCCAGCCTCCAGAACTGTGAGAAATAAATTTCTGTTGTTTACAAGCCACCTACTCTGTAGTATTTTGTCATAGCAGCCTGAATGGACTAAGACACAGGGCCTCAGTTGAGACTGTAAAATGGAGTTAATCATACAAACCTCCTAAGAGTTTTTCAGGGATCAAACGTGACAACATTTAAAGTGCTGAGCACACTGCTTGAAAATTAGCAGAGACTCAATACATGCCATTTTCTTTACCCTGTTTCTTCCCCATTTTTCACATAATATCACACCTACTCTTGCACGATGTAATCTGTGCTTAACAGGAAAACAGCGTGTTAATGGTTCAAAAGCATCAGCAAATTTTGTATCCTATGTCCCCTTTGATAAATATAAAAGTTTATGTCCTTCTTTAATGTTGTTTGACATTTCAAATATATTAAGTACCTCAACTAACAACTTTGGGAGAAAGCACAGCTTTATTTTAAAACCACACAAACTTCCCTCTTGAGAGTCACTGGTTTCAAAAGAAACAGAGCTTCAGTCTGCAGTAGCTGACAAAGCACTAATTACTTTTAATGGTGTTTAGAATATAACTTAATTAATGACTGTGGCAAAACCCTCTGCTCCTGTTCCTTGACTCTTTCTTGCTCAGCGAACCCCTCCGAGGGCTCCAGGAAAGATCCCGGCCTTTTTTGTGGTATCCTTGCTCCTTCTCATATACCCGCCCAGGGACTTTTCTGGAATTTGAATGTATTTGTATCTCTTCATTAAAGAAAAAATGAGAAAAACATTGCCAGTGAGTCTGTTCTTTATCTTAGGTTATGTGTTAGGGCTGGAAACTTTTTCCCCAGGGAAGTGAGATGCAAGGAAAGTTACAACAACCTTGAAAGATAAATTGTGTATTACAGTGGAAACCCCAGTGCTTACTTGATCAATAATTCAAATGTTTATTGACTATCAACCATGCACACAAAGGAAAACTGAGAAAAGTCTAATGTGTTAGGGGTTTGGGCCTAAATTGCCCCCACCTCATCTCCTCAGGACCATCAGACAAGCAGACAGCCAGGACCAGCTTTACTGTTAGCCAGGAAGACTCCTAGTAAGTAGGCTGCCCCTTTTATTTACTACCCAAATCAGACCACTTCTCAGAGTGTAACAGTCGTGCATCAGAGAGACCTCTGAATTATATTGTTTTCCTTCTTCTTCATTTCTTTCGTCTAATTAATCAGCAAGTTCTGTGGATTGTCCCTTCAAAATGTCTCCATAATCTGTACCTTCCTCTCCATTCCTGCTCTTCAGCATCAGATCGGACCCTTACAATCTCTTTTTTATATTTTGATGATGTTTTATATTGTGGTAACACAAAATAACACAAAATTTAGCATTTAAATCATTTTCTAGTGTACAGTTTAGCGTCATCAAGTACATTCACAATGTTGTGCAATTGTCATCACCATCCACCTCCAGAACTTTTTCATCTTCCCCACCTGAAACTCTGTACCTGTTAAACACAAAAATATGGAAAGCTTCAGGAATTTGTGTGTCATCTTTACACAGGGGCTGTACTAATCTTCTCTGTATTGTTCCCATTTTAACATATGCACAGACGAAGTGAGCACCCCTTATAATCTCTTCCCTGAGTATTGCATAACCTTCTAACACCTCCACTCTGCTACCATCTTGAATGCTCATGCCACCATCGGAGCTGGAGTTCTAGGACTGAGAGCCATTCCTTGACTTAAAACCCCTTCAGCGTCTTCACCTTCATATATGATATCCAGTCTCTTAAGCCTCCAGAGCCTCCCACAATCTTCCTCTGCCTTCTTCACCTTGATCATCATCATCCCGCCTATAATCGTATGTTGCACAAATAATACGTGATTACAATGGAATAAAATGCTGTGAAGATAAAATATCGGGTGATATAAGAGTATATAATAGGGACCCTGACTGGTTCTGGGGGTCAGGGAAACCTTCCCAAAGGAAGTGACGTTTCAGCTAAGATCTGAAGGATAAAATGGTTTTTTAAATGCAGGGAGGGGGTGATCATTCAGGCACAGGGAACAGCATGTGCAAAGGCTCAGAGGCAGGAGGGAGCATGGTGCATTTAAAGAACTTAGAGAAAGCCCATATGGCTGAAACATATGCATAGGCTGTTTGTGTGACCTGAGAAGACGATGGAGAGGGAGCCAAGGACCAGATCATGCACAGCCTTGGCTGCAGGGTTAGAGGTTTTGGACTTTATCCTGAAACAATGGAAATCCACTGAAGTGCTCCAAGCAGGAAAATGAAATGATTGATCAACACTTTTTTCAAAGATCGGACATTGTTCAATAGGTTTAATCTGTTTCTATGCATATGTATATGCTGGTATATGAATGGAACAGATGTGGAAGGGTGTACAAGAAATTCTTAATGGTGCTACTTCTGAGGATTGGGACAAGGGGAGATGTGCAAGGACGATTTTTATTTTTCATTTCGTACTCTTTCATATGCTTGCAATTTTCCAAAGAAAAATGATGGCCCTGGCTGTGGTGTGGACCAGGGACTTAAAATGGGTAAAGAGTAGAGAGGAAGCTATTTAATTAGACTGAGTGAAAGATGGTGATAATCATGGGAGTGTATACCTACTCAATTGTCCTTGAATTTTATTCCATCTCTTCATGAAATGACTACAGTCGAGTGGCCTGATGATAGGGAAGAGAGAATATGCTCTAGAAGCAATCCAGGCCATTTGGTTTAGGAATCTTGAAATGGGAACAAGAGTCATGTGCCCAATTCTCCCCCCAGTACCCGTGGAGGGGATGGTCAGGAGGGAGGCTGCCAGTGTTGAGCCCTGCTGTGTGCCAGTCCCTCTATAAAGCACTTTACATCCTTGTCTCACTAACTTAATTAGTTAACACTGTGCTGGGTACTGTATGGTAAATACTTAATACATATTGATTGTGGGTTTTGTTTCATACAAGTTCTTATTTTATGATTTCATGTGTGAACTATGGGAAGAAGAGTTTATTGTCCCCATGTTATGGATAACAAGGCTGAGGTCCACGACTAGAAAGTATCAGAGACCAGATTCAAATTGAGACCTGTTGGCCACCAAAGCTCTAATGTGATGTTGATGATGACAATGGTAGTGATTTGCTCACCATAACAGTCAACCAAGAATTATGCCAAGCCCGTAATGGAAATTATCTCATTTAATCTCTCCAACAATTTTATAGCATTGATGCTAGTATTATTTCCATTTTCTAGATGGGAAGACTTCAACTTTGAGAGATTCAGTGACTTTCCTGAGTTTAGACAGCTAGAGGATGGCAGAGATGTATCATAGCCTGGCTCCTCTGACTTCAAAGGCTTATTAACCAGCATATAAAGCTGTTTCACAGCGAGGAGGGTGCACAGGTTCCTTGGGGGAATGTGTTTGGGCTACATATGGTATCTGGTTCTAGTTACTTCCTGAATGCCCTCTTTGGTTCCTAGATCCACTCCCTGCTGTGGATCCCATAGGACTCTCTGTTTACCCTACCATAACACTCATCGCTCTGTGTTGAACTTCTCCCTTAATTGGCTGCCTTCTCTGTTATACAGGAAGATTCTTGAACCCAGATACCATGTGTGTCTTGCCATTTCTGTATCCCCTTTGCCTGGCCCAGTGTCTGGCAGAGGGTGGGTGCCCTACAGGTATTTCTAGAAATAATGAATGAATGGAAAGGGGCATAAAGGGTCAGTGACTTACAAGCATATCTGTGTGTTGGGCTCAGGGAAATATGAAGGCAGAACCAACTTTTGGGGGAAAATGTAGTAGTAGATTGATACTTAAGAAACTAAGAAAAACTTAAAGTCCTGATATATACAGCCCATTGGTATTAGGTTCAGTGGGCTCCCAGGACAGAGAAAATCAAAGGGATGCCCTTAGTAACTCACTTGGTACCACTGAATTAACTGAGATTTCCTAAAGGTCAGAGTTCACTCTGATGACTTCAGTAGTTCAGATAAATTCATTGACGTCTGGAACCAGCAAGTATGGACAGTTGGGTATCAGTCAGGATGCTTTTTGTAGCAAGTTACAGAAAACTCCCAATTCAAATTGATCTAAGCAATTAGAACATTCCTTATCTCCCATAATTGCAACTGCAAAGGGTCAAAGGTGAACTTCAGAAGCCTGGGTTCCTTCCATCCTTTCCTCTTTTCTCTTCAGTGTAGAAGTCCTCCTAAGTCAGGCTGCAGCAATTCCAGGTGTCAATCCAGAGAAAGCAACATCCAGAAGATGAGAAGCCACCCTTTCCTGGACTTACTTTCAAAGAATGGGGAAATCTTTTCCAAAAGCTCTTCAGAAGACACTTTCTCACATCTCATTGGCTAGAATTGGATTTCATGGCCATTCCTATTCGCATGACGAGGGGAAGGGTTGCCATGAGTAGCTTAGAAAGGAATGAATATTGGAAATTTAATCACAAACATCTACCATAACCTAGCAAACTAGTAAAAATGGCTTTTTCAAAAGACATAACTATCACCACCCCTTGGGTAACAATATACAGGATGTCACTTCCTTCAGATGTAAGGGGTCATCCTCTTTGTCCTTGGACCTCATACACATGGACAGTGCTGGCCAGACCCTGGGGTCCTTTGACCCACCATGGTCCTTTGACCCACTCCATAGGGCTGTACCAACCCCAGCATGGGACTTTCCCACAGTCTGATCCCCATTCCCCAAGCAAAATAAATTGATATTTTTCATATAACACAAATCAATGCTCCATGACAAATGTGCTTTTTTCCACTTATTCCTTTGTAATTGTCGGCCATGGATCTTTTATGCCTCTACCTTTATCTCACAGAGATAAAAATGACAGGAGAATGAGAAATCAATTAGATAGCAAGAAAATAACCAAGGCTAAAGTAAAGCAATTACACCAGGGCTAATAACCTCCCCAGCAAGGGTTAGACAGTTTGTCAAGTGAATTTGGAAACAACAGGAATTGTGTTGACCCAGAAAAACAATATATTGCCTTTATTGTCAGTCACTATGGTTTCAAGTCCCAAGAGCCTGATTTAGCTGATGACAGAACAGCTAAATCTTTATTCATGTACAGCTCTCAGGAGAGTGTGACACAGACAATACAACTCCTATTTTACATATTGCCTATCAATTTGGTAAAGATATATACATATATACAGCATGCATGAGGAATAACGAAGATGAGGCATAGTTAATGAAGTGAGTGAACACCTAATTCAAGTTGTCTCTTTTGTCTAGTTAAGCTTGGAATTAAGCATTTAACCTTATCTACAAGAGCCATAAGCAACAGAATCAAGCTCAGAGGGCAAAGTGTGGTAAAAAAAAGGGGTTAAACTTTAGCTCTGAGAGATGGTATTGTAGCAACTTATCCCAGGAGCTAGTTGGAAAACAAGTTCCTCACAAAATGCCATCTGAGCCTGGTCTTGGTTCAAGAGGGGAGGAGGAGCTGATAGAGGGAGAGGATGCCATGTCTGCCAGAGAGAAGCTCTTTCTTCAGTAGGAGCCTGACCTTGGAAGAGTGAAGGTAGTGACTGAGCAGGCAGGAAATGCTTCAGAGATGCTCCACAACGGACGGAAATCATTCTGAATTTCCATAGTTCTGCCGTGGCTGGAAGCAAGGAGCGAGGAGCGGGATGTAAGGAGGCCTTAGCTGGATGAGTGCTGAGTGAAACCTGCTTTTGAAATCATCCCTTTTAATCATCAAATTATACATTGCTTTTTCCAAGGACACTAAATAGCACACAAGTTGGGCTGTAGGCAAGTTTGAAGAGAAGTCCTGGTGGGAAGAAGCAGCTCGAATTAACAGGGGAAATTTCGGGTAGTAAAAGAGCTGCACGACGGATCTGGCCAGACGGCATACTGTGAGCCCTGTGGTTCACGCACTGTATCCGCCCTGCTGAGCAGGGGTCCAGACTGATTTCCTGCGCTGAGGGGACCTCGACCAGGAGAGAGGCGAGGACTTGCGTTGCCACTGAAATCGATGTGTCAGTTGCCTGTGACGGCCTGAGCTGCTTCCTTCCAAGTGTGTTCTTAATGCTGTGACTAGCCCCTCCACTCTTCCCTGTGCCCCTCTAACGCCACTATGACTTACCTTTGTGTGGTTTTCTAATAACCTTTGTCTTTCCTTCAAGTCTCCTCCCAAGTTCAAGTTGGTGGAGAGAAGGGCAGTACATTGAAATAAAATGAGCATGTTAATTTGTGGATTCACAAAGATGATGGGACAACATCCATTCTCAGGAAGGCTGCTGGGCTTGTTATGGCGATTGCTCTGCTCCTGTCCAGCTTGGCCTCTGATGTAGAGCAAGTCATTTTGCTTCTTTTAGCCCTAAGTCTACTCTTATGAAAAATTCAAGGGCTGGACTATATGATGGACAGCATTTCTCCAGCTTTAGTATTTTATGAGAATAAAGATAAGCAATGAGCAAGAACAAATGATTCCCGTAATGTCAGAAAACACTTGAAAATTACCTAACCATTTAATTGTCAAAGAAAGGCATATTGAGGGAATGAGATACATTTTTTAACTTCTATGTTTGGCAAAGATTTAATAAAGACATGGTACCACCTTCCGCTGGGTCTGTGGAGGAAAGAGCAGAGCTCTTGTTTGCAATTGTTGGCAGGAATACACCTTTTCCAGAGGGCAGTTTATGAATATGCATAAAACTCTTAAAATGAGCAGCATCTTTGATCTAGAAATTCCACTAGAGTGAATTCTGGGGAAATAATCAGGGACTCATGGATAATTTTAAGTACAAAGATTTTTATCACAGCATTATTTACACGATCGAATACCAAAGGCTGATCTTCCTTCACCCAGGACAAACTATGTGACACATCTTGGCAGGCTTGGGGATGCTCAAAAGTGCAGGAGCAGCATGGCCCACGTACACACTCAACACGCCAGATATCTCCCTGCAACGCCCCATCCCATCCACCCTTGCAGAGCCGCCCTTTCAGAGGTGATCCTGCCATGTGACCAACTGAGACCCTGCCTCGTCCAGGTGGTTGTGGGTTTCTTTGCTGAAAGACCATCTTTGGCCCACCACTGGCTACAGGACAAAAAGAACTTCCAATGGCTTGGTTGCTAAGGCCCTTCACAATCGAGCCTCATCCCACCCAGAAAGAGCTTATTGCCAATGTCTCCCACACTGGCACTGCCTGCCTGTCTTCCCTGTTGCCACACTCGCTCTGACCTCCGGTTACCAGGAAACCTGCTTTGTCTCCACCTTCCCCTTCTCCTATCTGAATCTTTCCCTCCTTCTATGGTGGCCTCCAAGAAGTGTTCTCTGCCATTATCTGACCTCACTGCTCATGCTTTCTGGCATATTTTTTGCGTGTACTGCATTTTTTGTTTAGTTTGTTTCAAGTATGTCTATCTTTTCGATTATAAGATTTCTGAAGCTGGTACTAGGTCTGATATTTGAAAGGCTGCATGATCTAGGAGAAAAAACAGGGTATGAAATGAGACAAACCAGGGTTTAAATCCTGTGTGATGTTGGGTTAAGTTACTTTACTTCTCTGAACTTGAGTTTTATCATTCACAAAATGGAGACAATGGCAATTATTTCACAGAGTTGTAGTGTGGTTAATGGGATCATTGTTAGCCATTTAGTATAATGCCTGCTCCATAGTACATACTCAGAAAATGTTAGCTTTCTCTCCTCCTTCCTCCACTTTGGAGGAGTTGGATTTAGCATATAGTAGCTTCAGATAAAATCTTGTGGCCTGGCCAGTTCCCCCAATGACACTAGAAACAATGAGTGACCTGTATGGGAGGAGAGCAGCAGTTGGCAACCCAGGGAAGCCCCTGTGTGGGTATGGCCTGCTGGCCTCTTACCTGATGATCGTCAGAGGGATGAAGTACACCAGGAAGGCCACGATGGTCATGTATGGGGTCCAGTAGGAGTCGTCAGGCCATAGGGCCCAGCACTGCACTTCACCATTGGGGAGTTTCCTTTTCCCAAATATGATCAGGGTGGGAATGGAGAACAGGAAAGAGAGGCCCCAGGCAATCACGACGAGGACCTTGGCTTGCTTTTCTGCTCAAAGGAAAGAGAGGGATGCCTGGACATCTCGAAACATCTTTGGGAGCACACTCAGAGTTCCATGTGGAAAGGGATCATCATGTGAGAGGAACTCTGGACCTCTCAGGGACTGTTCCCTCATGTGTAAACGGGCATAATAGGACCTGCATCTAGGGCTGATGCAAGGATTAGAGAGAATGCTTGCACAGAAGCTAGCACCCTGCCTGGCATAAGGTCTGTGCCCCCCAGTTTCTACTTCCCTTCTCCTGACTTGAAATGTCGAGGCATCCGTTCCTGTAGTGTCAGTGAGTTCAGCTCGTTCCACACACATTTGGTAGGTTGCTGCGCAAATACGTGTCTCTGGTTACCTTGCTGATCCTCAAAGGCAGGGAAGCAGCCGTGGTCTGTCTGGCACCCTTCCGTTGTACCATAGTGGCAACACCCAGAAATAGTTTAAATTTTGATTATGCATTCCTATATAATGTACAGATTGCATGTATAAACATGAGATAATAATATATATGCTAATTCTAACCTAATTATTTTCTCTGAAAAACATATTTTGACCATCTTTTCACGTCTACACAAGTAGCATTCAGACTTTTTGAGGCAGTAAAAGTCTTTCTTCAAATATAATTTTATCTTGAGCCCAGTGCAGGAAGCCCAGGTAGCTGAGGTTGAAGCTAGATGACAGCCAGAACCTTCCAGACCTGCCCTGAAGTGGTTCCACGAAATGAGCCCTCTGTGGCCAGTGTGTGAAGTGCAATTTGAAAGGCACTGATAAAATAACATTTTTCCATAGTTACACCAAACTCCAACTTTATCAATTTCCTGTTACTAAGTATTTAAATTATTTCCAGTTATTTTTTGTTATAAAGAATTCATATATATTTCTTTGCACTGGTCTGGTTATTCCCTCAGGATGCACTCTTAGAAACAGAAGATTTTGACAAATATTGTTAAATTTCCCCCAAAAGTGTCTACAATTTTTAGGCTCCCATAGGAGGTATACAGAAATTCCCATTTACTTATATTCTCTCAACCCCAAGAGGATTCTTCCTCTTAATCTTCTTATCTGGTTGGTAAGATTTCCTATCCGAATGTTTAATCTTGAGGTTCCTCAATTAGTAGTCAAGAAAGAGCATTTCTATATATTGTCCATTTCTTTGTTTCTTATTAATTTGTTCATGCCCTTCATCCACTTTTTCAACTGGTATGTTCTTATTCTTTGCCAGAGTTATAAATCTCTATATGGATATTATCTCTATACGTATATCTCTATATGGATATTAGCCCTTTGTCTGTTACATACAAATATTTTCTTTTTGTTATTTTGCTTTTTAAGTATGTTTACAATGTTTATTATTTATATAAAGAATTTTAAAATATGTATGTAATAAAAACTATATTTCCCATGTTGATTCTGCTTTTGGTGTTATTCCTAGAAAGATCTTTCCCTCACCAAAATTATGTCTTACCCGTACCCATATCCTTTCAAGTTCAAAATTTTTACTTTTTCAATCCAACTGGAATTTCTCTGTGATTAGCTGTAACAGGTGGTGATCTAATATATTTTTGAATGGCTAGACAACTATTCTAACACCCTACACTGACTAATTCATTCTTTTCTAACTGATTGCCCGTATCATATTGTTTTAATCATCAAAATTTTATATTATGTTTTAACATCTGGCACTACAGATCTTTCTTCATTATTACTTGATGTTTTCCTAATTATTCTCACATTTTAACCTAAAGAGCCTTAAAATTGTCATCTTCTCTGGAGTTGCTGGCTAAAGAAACCAACACTTTAGTAAAAGCAGTAAAACAATCAGTAAAATGTGGCCTCCCCTTCTCTCCGTCCTCTGGTTTAGTTGTCATGGCCTTGTGCCTGCTCAGCCACATGACATTCCCTCTCAGCTTCCACCTGCTCCATTCTCTACGGCAGAGTTCTGCTGCTCCGTGAGAATTCCCCTTCTCCCGGCTTTTCTTAGCTCAGCCACATAAACCCCTAACCCTGCCCGTACAGCTGCTCTTAAATTCCCAAGAGCTGTAGCACCAACATAACTCCAGTGTCGGGTTCCCTGGACCCTCTCAGGCCCTGTTCTCACCCGCTACCTCACCCTACAGCTATGAGGACCTTTTCAACTTCCTACAAGGCCCTGCAGCTTTCCGAGGGGGCTTGGTACCCATGTTAAATCTGCTCCCTGTGAGCTGGGAATTCTTTGAAGTTTCTGGTATTCGGATGGCATCTTTCCTTGGCTCCCATCCCAGCTACAGGTCTTCCCATATTTGTATGTTTCTTCCATGACTTCAGTTGGAATTGGGCAGAGGAAGGGAAAATGGCTGATGTCTGTTTCAAAGCTTTCATCTTTCCCTGAAGCTATTGGAGATGATTATTTTCCAAATGCCCTACGTTGAGCCTCTATTAATTTTGTAGTGATGAAATTAATTGCTTTACATCTTTAAAAGAACACTATACTATTCATTGCTGCCTTTCTTGTAATTTAGGACACTGTTCATAATATTGCACAGTGCCTCCCAGAACTAGTCATATTTCCCATAAGCTAAAGAGTTGATATTTTCTTACCTAATGTATATGGTGAGACATGTAACTGACCATGTTTCCTCTTGGCTGTGGATCCCAAAGCCTCCACCTTCAACAAGTGTCCTGCGACACCCTTCACACGTTTTCTTATTTTTATTTTCCCTTCACTCCTATTTCTTCCCCTTGAAATACTCTGGTGTAGGTGTCTTTTTGTACACCACATTCAATCCTTCCTGAAGCCTGCTGGGCGTAAATAAATAGAAGGATGAATAAGTGTACCACACCTTTGCATGCATAAAAAATAAAATGTCACTCCCATTTCCCCTCATCTCATTCTCTGCCTCCTTCCCTATCATAGTCATTAGGGCATGACAGTGCCCAGAAAGCTTGGTGCTGGTCACACACCTTCCACACACAAACACAAAACCTAGAAAAAGCCTAAGAAAGAGGTGTAAATTCTATTTTTAAATTACTTTTAATCACACACAACACATCGATATGTTTCTGGGATGAAAATTACCTTCTTGCATGTAGGTCTCTGGGGTCACTATGGCTAGTCCAACTCTTATTCCCAGAAATGAGGACAAGTTGCTGTGCGTCCTTGCAGACAATTGCTTATTATTCTGGGACCTCCCATTTTCTTGCGTTCTCTCCTCTGCTCTTCTCTTTCTCTTTGTACACAGTATCTAGCACTGTTTTGAGTTTTCTTCTTTACATTAATGTTATCATACTGCATGGATTATTGTTTATGTTGTTTTCATCACTCAAAATGTGATGTAGATATTTTCATGTCAATGCATATTTCTGCCCATGGCTCTGCCATCTCCTCATTGAGAAGCAGGATATGTAGTAGTCGAGGGCACCCAAGCTAGACCCAGACCGTCTGGCTTCAAATCCTGCCCCTTGCACCTGCTAGCTGTGTGACCTTGGACAAGTTACTTTACCTCTCTGAATTATAATTGCCCAGACTGTAAGATCCAGGTAATAACAGAACCTACTTCACAGAGCTGTTGTGAGGATTAAAGTATTTAACATACGTAAAGAACTTAAAATCATGAATGGCACGTAGTGTGCAATCAATAAACCTAAGCAAATGAAACCTATGTAGGATAGTTAGCCATTCCTCCATTGAAGGACATCAAGGGTAGCACTGAATTCCTGCTATTCTAAGTAAAATGCTACAGTACACTAGAGGTGTATACATGCACACACGTGGGTGTTTCTCCAGAGAAGATATCAAGAAGTAGAATTTCTATGTCAAAGGGCAGCACATTTTATATTTTAATTAGATATTAACTTGCCATTCAAAGTATCTGTGTCAATACTACCCAATGTATTCAATAGTAGCTGATGACACTAATTCTATTTAATTCTAAAATTCTGCTTGCTCTATTAATTTTGCTTCCTTAGGTGTAAATTCTGCAGAATGGTATTTTAAATGTATTATCTATTTTCTACAGTTTAGGTTTGTCATATTTCTTATGATATTTCATTGCACTTCATCATCATAGTTAAGATTTCATATTAGCTTCTTCATTTTATCAGTTTTCACAGCCTGCTTGGGAGAGTGTAGTACAGGTCCCTAAATGTTGGATTCTTACTTGCTGCCAGGGGTCATGGAGGAGAGTGGGCTCCGCCTGTGGGCAGAGTAATGGACAATTAGCCCTGTGACTAGGTACCCACCATCCCTCTAGGGCCTCATTGCTTCTCAGGACCCCATTCCGTCTCCTCAAATCCAGCATCACCGTTACTTGGAAGTAGAGACCTCCATCCCAGCTGTCCATCTGGGAAGGGGGAGGACGGCAGGAAGGGAGACATGCTGGGACTAACCCTCCCTGCCAGTTTCTTTGAGTCCTTCCTGCTCTGGGCATTTACATGATCCCTTCAGGAAATGCTCCTAATGCTCCTCCCGCATTGCTGCAGCATCATCTGTGGGTACCATGGGCTATGGGGTTTCAGCCTTTCCTCTGACCCATCTGCTTCCTTCTTTCAGGAATTTCTCACTATATCTGGATCAAGAAGGATTTTCCTCATTTCCAGTATGATTATCAATTAAAAACATCTTTCCAATTATTTCTATGGTTTTGGGTATGGAGGGAAAGGTGCTTGTTTCTGGAAAGTGAACAAGGTGAAGTGGGAGTGTTCATTTCTTTGAAGAGGTATGTGTGCCAACACTGCTCTAGAGGAAAAAGCTAGAGGCATTAGTGTCAAGGTGAATGGGCAGCAAACCACCTTCTCTAGTGGTTCTTGGCCATCCATGGGAACCATCAGCATTTTCCCAGGCACCCAAACTTTCTTTTCTATCTTTTTGGGCAATCAGACCCATGACATGGTGAAGGAGGTGGAGGAGGAGAAGAATGAGAGAGGAAGAGAACCACTGTTAAGATTACAATATTAGAGAAAATAATCTCAGCCTCCATCAAGGATGACTTCTTACAGAATAGCACGTGGTTGAACCCGCTCACCTCCTTGCAGGAACTTCATGGGGTAGACGATGGCATGATATCTGTCTATGCTGAGGGACACCAGGACATATGTAGAGGCGTAAAGCATCACAACCTGAAGATAGAAATGAGAAGAGTTGACTTCATAGAGGTGAGGGAATGCACATGATGGAAAGAAGAGCATTTTGTGCTATTTAGAAACCTGGGCACTGAACCAAGGGAAGGGTGAGGTTTGGGTCAGGGAGAGGAATGACCGACTCCCCATGTCAGGAAGCAGATTGCGGTTCTTGGCGCTGAAATTTGCATTGCTAGCAGTGACAGGTGAGAAGGCTTCCAGCTCTCACTTGCTCATTCATCTGTTTGGCTTTGTGGAGACTCCATATTTCAGGATCAGGCCCTCTTGACATTTACATGGTACATTTGTTTGTAATTGACTTTTAAAGCTAAACTAATTTTCTCTGCCACAATTGACATTCCAGAATAATTAGAAATAAAAGTTGATTTGCCTTTTAACAGCGTGAGTTCTTGAGAGATAGAAAGGATCTGGTTTCCGGGAGACCATGTACTGGGTTGAAACATTTATCATCATCTGCACTGACCCCCTCAGAGCTCTCCTTCCTAGTGCACTTCTCTAGCAGAGCTGGTCACTACCCAGTCCTTGAGTCTCCTCTTCCTCCTTCCCATTTTCTCTTTTATTAACCTGACCCATGCCCTTAAATTATCTTGTGTTAATTACAGTGTTGTTTGCATACTTTGCAGAGAAGGAAACGGGATATAATCGGTTAATATATCATATGTGAAGAGCATACTCAAAATGTAATTAAATGAAATATCTCTGAAAGGATGGTCAAGGTGGAAAATTTAACTTTGAGCCTCATTTCTACCAAGAGTCCAGCCATATCACTGCTTCACAACCTTTGGGTCAATTCCAGAGCAGGTAGAGGAGCAACTTGAAGACTGAAGTCGAAGGGTGCGTATCTGAATTTATTCTAAAGCAAAATAGAAAAAGCATGACTTTGATAATAATTTTGTCCTGAATTTGTACCTTTTTGTTCTTTCCCTGGCTCAGACAAATAGCAATCAACTAGATTGTTGTTCTCTATTATTTTTATTTCTGTAACACTATCACAAATGCATCCCAGCACTAATGTTGTGGAAGGTGTTGCAGGAAGGGGGTTCTGAGAACCGATCAGAGATTGAAGGCTCCTCTGAGGGATATATGAAGAAATTCTCCTCTTGCTAAAAAGGTGATATATAGACAGAGAGAAAAATGATGGCCAAATTAACAACAACAACAACAAAAATCAGACAAGTCTCTAGAGAAAACTGGGATTTCTATGTTATCCACGAATTCAGAATTGTTAAGACTGGCCACACACAGCTGAAGGGGTGGCATCATAGAAGGATGGGAAAGAGAACTTCCAAGAGCAGAACTCTCTGGGGTGGAATGTTGTGGTGAGAAGGTCACAAGAATCTTGGCCACCTGTGGCTGTGTTGAGACAGTGGCTGACACAAATTCAGAATCTGGAGCAGGAGGAAAGGCACAATAAAGGGTGTCTAGAGGAGCAGGAAACATTAATAAAAAGATCTACTTTGAGACACAACCAACAAGAGTCTTTAATTTCAGGGGTCTTCAAACATCTAGGCAGGGTAAAAAAAAATACATTAAAGGTTACCTGAAAGAAATGCACCTCAAATCGTCATGCCTCTTCTTCACAAAAATAAATGCCAGAAAACAGTATAAAAACATGTTCAGAGTTTTGAGAAGAAAATTATGATCCAAGAATTTTGTCAATATCATTTCTGTGCCAAGGCACAGAATAATTTTCTTAGATATATGGGAAGGAAGAAAATATAACATCGCATACACTTCCCGAAAAATTTTTCCTTGAGGAAATATTTCTGTGGATTGAGAATTGTTTCAATCCTCAATTGAATCAACTGAAAATTAGGAAATCAAGAAGAGGGAAGTGGATAGAATGGTAACAGCTACGGTAACCAATAAGTTAGGAAAATGCAAAATATTTACAAAATAACTATGAATATAGTTAGGAAACATTTCAAGGAAAAAATCTGGGGAGTTGAGTGAGGGGAGAGAGTAAAAAGAAAGAAATCATGTTAAATTTCCATTTAGAGTTCTGTTTTGTTTTTTACTTTGATAAAAACATTAAATTTAAAAATTAAAGATAAGCTATGATAAAGTGAAATAAAAATGGAGAAAAAAGAAGGTATTAGTTTCCCATGGCTACTGTTAACAAATTACCACAAACTTTGTGATTTAAAACAACATAAACTTATTCTTTCACAGTTCTGGAGGCCAGAAGTCTGAAATCAATTACACTGACTCAAAAGTAGGGTTTTGGCTGGGCCACCCTCCCTCCAGAGGCTCTAGGGGAGACTCCATCCTTTGCCTCTTCTGGTTTCAGGTACCTGTCCGTATTCCTTGACTTGTGGCCGCATCAATCCCATCTCCGAGTCTGTGGTTATAGAGCTTTCTCCTCTTCTCTGTGTCAAATCTCCCTCTGCCTCCCTCTCATAAGGATATGTATGATTGCATTTGGACCCACCCAGATAATACAGAATGATCTCCCCATTTCAGAATCCTTAACTTAATCATGTCTGCAAAATCCTTTTTTTCCATATAAGGGAACATACATAGGTTTCAGCGATTAGGATTTGGATATCTTTTGTGGGTCATTTTTCAGCATACCATAATTAATGATCAAATAAAAAAGAAAAAACAAATAGGCAAACAATTTAACACAAAAAGATTAAAATAATGTGACTGAAATAACACCAAATACCACTTGTCACAATAAATATAAATGGCTTAAGCTCCTTCACTAAAACAAAGACTATTTACAACACCCTTCCCCAAATCCAACTGTATACTGTTTAGAAAAGAAACCTCTAAAACCAAATGATTATCAAAGTTTAAAAATAGAGTCATGACAGGGCTGGCCTGGTGGCATAGCAAAGTTTGTGCGCTCTGCTTCCGCAGCCTATGCTTCTCTGGTTCGGATCCTGGATGCAGACAGATGCACAGCTTATCGGGCCATGCTGTGGCGGCATCCCATATAAAGTAGAGGAAGATGGGCACGGATGTTAGCCCAGGACCAATCTTCCTCAGCAAAAAGAGGAGGATTGGTAACTTATGTTAGTTTGGGGCTAATCTTCCTCACACACACGCAAAAAAGAGAGTAATGGTCAAAGGTTTATCAAGCAACTAAAAACTAAAAGACGGCATTCGTTACAATGCTGCTATTAGACAAATTAAATTCAGAGCAAATAGCACTACTTGGGATAAAGTAATTATTTATATTGATAAAAAATACAATACAAATGGCAATAGAATATTCACAAACTTATATGTAACAAGTAACATAACACTAAATATATGTAACTAAAATGTTCAAAGTTTTACAGAGGAAAAAACACAACAATACCTAGATAGAAAAAATTAAACAAACTTTAAGAATAATACACATTATTGAAAATATCTAGATGATGTTTCAAAAATTGGTAATATATTAAACTACCAAGAAAAAAAACCCCTCAATAGATTCCAAAAAGTGGAACTTATGCAGTTCACATATTTAAAACAAGCAATAAAAGCTGAAATTAGTATCATTTTTTAAAAAAATACCACTTGGAAATTTAAACACCCTTGTAATTAACTTGAGTCAAGAAGGAAATCAAAGTACAATTATAGTCAATTCATAAATGTCAACAATGAAAATTCTACACATCAACAACATATGGGATGCCATTTGGAGAACAGATGGCAGCTTAAGGACATATGTCTGAATTCTCACTACCCCACCCCTCAATTCTGACAAAAATGACCTAGGAAATATGAAACCAAAGAAAATCTTGCAGAGAAGTGAAACCTAAACACAGGAAACTTACAGAATTTTCACTTAGAGAAATGCCAGATTGAATTCATCTAAAGGAGGACTCTTGGACTGCACTAAAACAGTTAATAAAATTTATTTTTAGAACAATTTTAGATTTTCAGAAAAAACTGAACAGAGAGTACAGAAAGTTCCCATATCACCCGCCCCCCCCACTTTCCCTTATTATTAATATCTTACATTAGTGTGGCTCCTTTGTTAAAATTGATGAATCAATATCGATACATTATTATTAACTAAAGTCCGTGGTTTATATTAAGGTTCACTCTTTGTGCTGTGCAGTTCTATGGATTTTGACAACTGCATAATGTCATGATCCATCATTACAGTATCATACAGAAAAGTTTCACTGTCTTAAAAATCCCCTGTGCTTTAGCTATTCAAATTCCTCCAAATTCCTGGCAACCACTGATCTTTTCACCGTCTCCATAGTTTTGCCTTTTCCAGAATGTCATGTAGTTGGAATCATACAGTGCATAGTCTCTTCAGACTGGCTTCTTCACACATAGCAATGTGCATTTAAGATTCCTCCATGACTTTTCACGGCTTGATAGCTCTTTTTGCTTTATTGCTGAATAATATTTCATTATTGAATACAACAAAGTTTATTTATCCTCCATATCTTTCTGTGGCTTGAGAGCTCATTTTGGTTTTTTGCTGAATAATAGTTCATTGTATGGATACACCAGAGTTCACCTTTCCATTTAGCTTTTGAGGAACATCTTGCTTCCAGTTTTTGGCAATTATAAATAAAACCACTATAAACGTTCTTGTGCAGCTTTTTGTGTGAACGTAAGTTGTCAACTCAATTGGGTAAATACCTAGGAGCACAATTGCTAGATTATATGGTAAAAGTATGTTCAGTTTTATAAGAAACTGCCAAACTGTCTTTCAAAGTGGCTGTACCATTGTACATTTTCACAAGGAATGAATGAGAGTTTCTATTACTACACATCCTCAGTAGCTGAGGACGAAATACTAATTTTGTATTGTCAGTTTTTTGAATTTTAGACATTCCAATAGGTATGTAGTGGTATGTCATTGTTATTTTAATTTGCAATTCCCTAATGCCATAACATTAGTTGAGCTTCTTTCCATATGCTCATTTGCCATCTGTATGTCTTCTTTGGTGAAGTGTCTGTTTCAGATTTTTTGCCCATTTTTAAGTGGGTTGTTACTGTTGAGTTTTAAGAGTTCTTTGCACATTTTGGATACAAATCCTTTATCAAATATGTGTTTTGCAAACATTTTTCCCACTCTGTGCCTTGTCTTTTCATTCTCTTAATAGTGTCTTTTGCAGGGAGGGTGTTTTTAATTTTCATAAAGTCCCACTTTTAAATTTTTTCTGTCATGGATTGTGCTTTTGGTGTTGTATCTAAACAGTCTCCTAGACCCAAAGTCTCCTAGATTTTATTCTATGTTATCTTCTAGTAGTTTTGTAGTATCACATATTTCATTCAGGTCTGTGATCTGTATTGAGTTAGTTTTTGTGAAAGGTGTTACGTCTGTGGTTAGATTCGTTTTTTTTTTTTTTTGCATGTGGATGTCCAATTACTCCATCAGTATTTCCTTAACAGATATCCTTTCTCCATTGGGTTGCCTTTGCTCTTTGGTCAAAGTTCAGTTGACTGTATTGGTGTCCATGTGTTTATGGGCTCTCTATTCTGTCCCATTGATCTATTTGTCGGTATTTTTGCCAATATCATGCTGTCGTGATTACTGTAGCATTATAGTAAGTCTTGAAATCAGATATTGTCAGTCCTTTAAACTTGTTCTTCTTCAGTACTGTGTTGGCTTTTCTGTGTCTTTTGCCTGTCCATATATACTTTAGAGTTTGTCTATATCTGTAAAGTAACTTGGTGGGACTGCATTGAATTTATAAATCACATTGGGCAGAACTGACATCTTAACAATACTGAGTCTTCCTATTTATGAACATGGAATATCTATCCATGTATTTAGATATTCTTTGATTTCTTTCATCAGACTGTTGTAGTTTTCTTCGTATTGATCTTGTACATATTTTGATGGATTTATACCCAAGTATTTCATTTTTTTGTGCTAACGTGAATGGTATTGTGTTCTTAATTTTAAATTCAAATTGCTCGTTGCTGGTATGTAAAAAAAGCAATCAACTGTTGTATACTAATCTTCATTTATTCCTTCTCTGATGCTCTTCCTTTCTTTAAATAGATATGAATTTATGTAACAATGTAAAAGAATAGACTTTCAGAGAACTCCAAAGCAAGAGAAAATTTTGCTCTAATTTTTATTATTAAAAAAAATCTACTTGCTTTGGGTTTACATTGATCTTCTTTCTCTAGTTTCCTAAGGTGGAAGATTAGATTATTGGTTTTAGATCTTTTTTCTTTTCTAATATAAGAATTCAATGCTATAAATTTCCCTCAATACTGCTCTTACTGCATCCTACAAATTATATTTTCATTTTTTTTTACCCATATGTTACTTAGAATGTGTTGTTTAATCTCTAAATATTTTGGGATTTTCGAGTTATCCTTCTGTTACAGATTTTTAGTTTAATTTCATTGTGATCTGAGAGCCACACACTCAAATAGAAATCTGTGTGATTTCTATTCTTTTAGGTTGGTAAGGTGTGCTTTTGGCCCAGAAATTTCTCTTGGTGAATGTCTCATATGAGCTTAGTTAGAATATGTATTCTGCCTTGTTAGATGAAGTATTGTATAAATTAGATCCATCTGTTTGATAATTCAGTTTACTTCAACTGATAGCTGTTTAGTTCAACTATATCCCCCCTACTAACATTACTGTCATTCAATTCACATATCCACACTCGATAATCACACAATACTGTGTTGCTATTATTACATTTAACAGTTATCTATAGATCATTTAAGAACAAGAAAAATAGAAGATTTTATTTTACCTTCATTTATTTTTCTCTGATGCTCTTCCTTTCTTTATATGAATACGAGTGTAAGTCTTGCAAAATTTTGCACTCCACTCTCTTCATGCTCGTGTGGTTTCTGACAGGAAGTCAGGTAATTTTTATTATTTTTTTATAGATGAAGTGTTTTATTTTCCCCCCTCTAACTTCTTTCCGAATTTTCTTTGTCTTTGGTTTTCTGTTTGAATATGATATGTCTAGGAGTAGGTTTTTCTGATATTGATCTTGCTTTAGAGTTCTCTAAGATTCCTGGATTTGTTGCTTGGTGTCTGACACTACTTTTGGAAAATTTTCATCCATTATTACTTCAAATACTTTTCCTGCTCCTTTCTTTCATCTCCTTCTGGTGTTTCCATTATGTGTTTGTTACATGTTTTGTAGTTTTCCCACAGTTCTTGGATATCTCATTCCATTTTTTTTAACAGGCATTACTTTTTAGAGCAGTTTTAGGTTCACAGCAAAACTGAGTGAAAGGTACAGAGATGTCCTGCAACCCCATAGCCCTCATATATGCACAGCCTCCCTTATTATCAAAATCCCACTCAGGAGTAGAACACTTGTTACAATTAAGAAATCTTCATTGACACATCATTATCACTTAAAGTCTATAGTTTGCATTAGGGTTCACTCTTGGTGGTATACATTCTATAGGTTTTGACAAATATGTGATTGCATATATCCACCATTAGAGTATCATACAGAGTAGTTTCATTGTCCTAAAAATCCTCTGTTCCCTTTAACACCTGGCTTCCTTCACTTAATAATATGCATTAAGATTCATCCATGTCTTTTCATGGCTTGATGACTCCTTTCTTTTTAGTGCTGAATAATATTCCATTGTCTGGATATACTACAGTTTATTTATCTATTCATCTATGGAAGGCCACCTCGGTTCCTTCTAAGTTTTGGCAGTTATGCCTAAAGCTGTTATAAACATTTGTGTACAGGCTTTTCTGTGGACATAAGTTTTCAACTAATTTGGTAAATACCAAGAAGCACAATTGCTGGACCATATGTCCAGTTTTGTAAAAAACTGAAAAACTCAGTTCCAAAGTGGCCGTACTAGTTTATATTTCTACCAGCAATAAATGAGTTCCTGTTGCTCCAGCTCCTCAGCAGCATTTGGTGGTGTCAGTGTTCTGGATGTTGCCCGTTCTAACAGTTGTGTTTTGGTATCTCGTTGTTTCACTTTGCAGTTGCCTGATGATGTATGATGTTGAACATCTTTTCAAATGCTTTTTGCTACATGTACATCTTCTTTGGTGAGGTGTCTGTTCAGGCCTTTGGCACATTTTTTCATCAGTTTGCTTATTTTCTTATTGTTGAGTTTTAAGAGTTCTTTGTATATTTTAGATAACAGTCCTTTATCAGATATGTCTTTTGCAAATATTTTCTCCCAGTCTGTGGCTTGTCTTTTCATTCTCTTGACAGTGTACTTTGCAGAGCAGAAGGTTTTAATTTTAACGAAGTACAGCTTATTAATTCTTTCTTTCATGGATCATGACTTTGGTGTCGTATCTAAAAAGTCATTGCCATACCCAAGGTCATCTAGATTTTGTCTCATTTAACTTACAGGAATTGTATAGTTTTGCATTTTATATTTAGGTCGTGATCCATTTTGAGTTAATTTTTTTAATGGATATAAGGTCTGAATTCCTTTTTTTGCAGGTGAATGTCCAGTTGTTCCACCTATTTGTTGAAGAATCTATCTTTGCTCCACTGTATGTATTGCCTTTGTTCTTTTGTCCAAGATCAGTTGACAATACTTATGTTGGCCTATTTTTGGTCTTGGTGTTCTGTTCCATTCATCTATTCATCTATTCTTTCACCCATACAACTCTGTAGTGATTACTATAGCTTTATAGTAAGTCTTGAAATCAGGTATTGTCAGTCTTCTAAGTTTGTTCTTCTCCTTCAATATTATGTTGGATATTCTGTGTCTTTTGCCTCTCCATATAAACTTTAGAATTAGTTTGTCAACATTCACAAAATAACTTGCTGGGATTTTGATTGAGCTTGTGTTGAATCTATAGATCCAGTTGAGAAAAACTGACATCTCGACAATATTGATTATTCCTACATATCTTCACGGAATACTCTCCATTTATTTACCTCTCTTTGATTTCTTTCATTAGAATTTTGTAATTTTTCACATATAGTTATTGTATGTATTTTGTAAGATTTATACTAAGTATTTAATTTTTGTAGGAGGGGCTAATGTAAATGGTATTATGTTTTTAATTTCGAATTCCACTTGTTCATTGTTGGTATATAGGAAAGTGATTGACTTTGTATAAAAACCTTGTATCCTGCAACTTTGCTATAATCACTTATTAGTTCCAGAATTTTTTTTTTGCAGATTCTTTTGGTTTTTCTACATAGACATTCATATCTTCTGTGAACAAAGACAGTTTTACTTATTCTTTCCCAATCAGTATAGCTTTTATTTTCTTTCCTTGTCTTATTGCATTAGCTAGGACTTCCACTATAATGTTGAAAGGTAGTGGTGAGAAGGCACATTCTTGCCTTATTCCTGATCTTATTGGGAAAGCTGCTAGATTCTCACCATTAAATAACATGTTAGCTGTATATTTTTTGTAGATGATCTTTATTAAGTTGAAGAAGTTTCTTTCTATTCTTAGTTTGCTGAGAGTTTTTTAAAAATCATCAATGGGTGTTGTCTGGTGTCCTTTCATTTGAGCTTGAAGGACTCCCTTTAGAATTTCTTATAGGGCAGACGTGCTAGTAACAATTTCTCTCAGTTTTTATCTGGGAACGTCTTAATTTCTCCTTTCATTTTGAAGAAGTTTACTGGATATAGAATTCTTGTGTTTTTCTTTGTCTTTCATCACCTTAAATATGTTATCCAACTCCCTATGGACTTCTGTGCTTTCTAATAAGAAATTAGCTGACCTTATTGAGGGACCTTTGTACATGATGAGTTGCTTTTTCTCTTGCTGTTTTCAAGATTCTTTCCTTGTCTTTGTCTTCAAAGTTTGATTATGATGTATTTAGGTGTGAATTTCTTTAAGTTTATCCTATTTGGAATTTATTGAGCTTCTCAGATGTGTACATTAATATTATTCATCAGATTTGGTAAGTTTTCAGCCATTTTTTTCTTCAAATATTATTTCTGCCCCTTTCTTTTCTGGGACTCCCATTATGATTATGTTGGTATACTTGATTGTGCCCTATAGATCTCTGAGGCTGTGTTAACTTTTCTTTTTTTCTTTCTTTTTGTTCCTCTAGTTGGATAATTTCAATTGGCTCATTTTCAAGTTTGCTGATTATTCTTCTGCCTTCTTCAATTTGCTGTTGATCCTCTCTGGTGAAATTTTCATTTCAGTTAATATACTTTTCAACTCCAGAATTTCTATTTGATTTTGTTTTATGCTTTCTATGTCTTTATTGTTGTTCTCTATTTGCTGAGACATTGTTTTCATCCTTTCCTTTAGTACTTTACACATGGTTTCCTTTAGGTATTTTTTTTTCTTTTTGGTGAGGAAGATTGCCCCTGAGCTAACATTTCTGCCAGTCTTCCTCTATTTCATATGTGAGACGCTGCCACAGCATGGCTTGACAAGTGGTGTGTAGGTCTGCACCTGGGATCTGCACCCGCAAACCCCAGGCTGCTGAAGTGGAGCATGCAAATTTAACCACTACACCATCGGGCCAGCCACTAGGTTTTTGAACATATTTAAAATAGCTGATTTAGAGTCTTTGTCAAGTAAGTCTAATGTCTGGGCTTCCTCAGGAGCATTCTTTTGATTTTCTTTTTTCCTGTGAATGGGCCACACTTTCTTGTTTCTTTATGTGTCCCGTATTTTTGTTGTTGTTGAAAAGTGACAACTCTGGAAATTGGATTTGTGCCCTTCTCCAGGGTTTGTGGTTGTTGCTGGTTTGCACAGTTGTTATTTGTTTGTTTAGTGACTTTTTTAAACAAATTCTCTAAAGTGTGCATTCTTTGTTCTGCAGGGTCACTAAACTTCTCAGTTAGCTTAGTGGTTAGCTAATAATGGAACAGAGGTTTTCTTAAATGCCTGGAGCCAATATGTCTCACAGTCATTGCAGAGAGGCTTGGTGTGAATGTTGGGGCATAGTTTTGACACACAGCCAGGCAACTGACAACTCTGCCTTTGTCTTCACTTCCTGCTTGCACAAGCCTCAAGGTCAGCCAACGTTGACAGTTTAGGTCTTCTCTGTTTTTTCCTGAGCATGGCCACAGTCCTGAGCACACACTTGGTCTTCTAGATTCTCGGGACTATGTCAGAGATTTTCAAAGTCCTATGAATATATCATTACCCAGCTTACATTTTTAAGCTTAGTTTTAAAATATTCTGCTGCTTTCCCCAACTGTTATCCAACACCTCAAGCACGTGTGAATTTTATCAGTTTCCCGAATTTGTTTTTGACAAATGCCCTAGGGAAAAGGCTCTTCACAGTGGGTGGGGGAAAAGGCTTTTTTTACCCGGGTTCTGAACCAGGTAAAATACAGACAGCCTTGCAAGTGGGGTCTTCCAGAGAATTAACAGACATGTCAAACAATGACAATTTCCCAGAAATGAAGCTTTGAAAGAGCTCTAGCCCTCTTCTTCTCTCTCTAGTGGCTGCCAGACTATTTGTTTTCTTTGCGAATGTGAGCTGTTCATTTTTAAGGCTACGACAAAGCTGGAGACTGGAGAATTAGGTTAGTGCAAGCTAAAACACCACAAATATCATCTTTCTTACTGAAATTCAGCCATTTTATTGAAAAAATGCTCCCTGGATTTTTGCAAACTTTTAGTGAATTTCTAGAGTGTTTAAAAATTTGATTCTGACAGTTCTTAACACTCTTCTTGTTGCCTTTATAAAGGAGAACATTATCAGAGTTTCTTATTTTGTCATTTTTTTCTATGTCACCAAGATATATTTTATGTATAGTATTATCTTGATATTCATTGTAGATATTGTTAGAAGAAATGTTACTGACATCAACAATTCTGGAACAAGAAGACATTTTAAAGTTAACAATTAGAAAAAAACATAGATTATAACATCTTTTTGAAAAACATAAGTGTGGCAGCCAGCCTCTAAGATGTTCCCAGAGATCCTCATCTCCTGGTTTTACTCTCTTTTGTGGTTCCCTTCTCCCCATACTGAATCAGGGCCAACTTGTGTGACCAATAGAATAATGTGGAGGTGATGGTGTCTGACTTCTCAGGCTAGTTGGGTAAAATACATTGCCACTTCCCCCTTAGATAGATATACTTAGATATGCTATCCTTGGATAGCATATTCTTGGGAAAGCTGGTTGCTATGTTGTGAGGACCTGTGGAGAAAAATACCTGTGGAGGGGTTCTTGTGAAGAAGAATGAGTATTCTGCTAAAAGCCAGCACTAAGTTGCCAGTTATGTGAGTGAACCACCTTGAAAGTGAATTATCCAGCCCCAGTCAAGCCTTCCAATGACTGTAGTCCTAGGCAACATCTGAATGAACCTTATAATAAGCCTTTTGCTGGATCTGCCAGACCCAGCTGTTTCTGAGTTTGACTAACAGAAACTGTGAGATAATAAATGTTTATTGTTTTAAGCCACTACATTTTGGCATGATTTGTTTCTCAGCAATTGATACAATAAGCAAGTGAAAACATTTATCCACAAGGAAGCAAAAATCCTCAAGAAGAAATTAAAGTGTGTTTTTAAAAATCACCTCTGAGAAAATACTAATAAGGGCTAGTAATAGGGGCTCTTTCACATCTACCAAACTTTCAAGGTTATGTTCAGAGCACAAAAGAAGATTATAGTTGTAACAAATCTCTGTTCATTTTCTGAAGATTAACTCCATTACCAAGATCTGAAAATGATAGAACAAATGAAAATCATAATCTCACTTATGAATATGGATGCAAAGAGTCTAAAAAAATCCTACAAACAAATGGAATATAGCAGGATAAGGTTTTCCAGAAATGCATTATGTGTCCATAAAGTTATAATAATTTAGACCTGAAGTACTGGCATCAGAATAGAAATGTATTAATGGAAAATAATTTTAAGAACTCAGAAATGGAACACATCAATCCTATATTACCAGTTATAAAATAGTCCATTCTTTCCATACTTAGTTGAAGTGCTTTAATCTATGTTATATACATATATGCTATATTAATAATACAGTATACACATGTTGTATATGTAATAATTTATACCATATATATATCTTATATTGAAGCATATTTGACAGGCAGAGTGTAACTATGTTTAATCTAAAAATAAGTCTTAGCAATAACCCAGAAAATAACAAGTATCCCAACAATAAAATAATTGAAAATAGGTAGTAGGCAATGTAGAAGGGAAGAAATTCAAATGTCAACAGATATTTTAAAAGGCCCAATTTAGGTGGTAATACATGAAATGCAAGTTAAAACAACCAGAGATAATACCTATTTTCTAACAAACTGCTGAAGTTTTTCAAAAAGAACAGTAGCCAGTGTTGGGTTAGTTTGAGGGGGGAAAGGTAAAAAAAAAAAAATTGACAAATTTTCTGGAGATTGTAGCCACTGCTATGTATGGTCTGAATGTTTGTCCCCCACCCCCACCCCCACCCCATTTACGTGTTAGGATGTTAACGCCCAGCACGATAGTGTTAGGAGGTGGGGCCTTTGGGAGATGAGGCTTTTGGGAGGTGATTATAGCATGTCACGAGAGTGGAGTCCTCGTGAATGGGTTTAGTGCCCGTATAAAAGATGCCCGACGGAGCTCCCTAGCCCCTTCTGTCATGTGAAGATGCAAAGAGAAGTCTGTGGCCTGGAAGAGCGCCCTCACCCAACCACACTGGCATCCTGATCGTGGACTACCAGCCTCCAGAACTGTGAGAAATAAATGTTCACTGTTTACAAGCCACCTACTCTCACGTATTTTCTTCTCTGCTTTACATCTTCGCTCTCTTAAACAGGAAGAGGAGAAATGAGTTACAAGGTAATTTGTGTTTATCAGTCTCCGGAAACCACAGTCTGTGGGGGCCGCTGCTCCAGCCTTCGCCGACTGTCATCAGCAGGGAAGGAAGCTGGCATTCAGGGAGAGAGGCCTCTGCCTGCAGTGGCCTGGGGCAGGGTGGGGGGCACAAGGAGAACATCAGGAAACTCATTTAAATTCTGGAGATTTGAGTAAACATTTGTTAGTTGGCAATAAACAGTGTGGTCCTCAGTGAGGAAGATCTTATTTTCATGTCTGTCTGTCCTTTTCTCATGCACAGTCACTTACAGTGGCATTCGTAGATACAAAGAAAGCGTCAACCAAAAATGAGTAAGAGGTGGTCCAGACCCAGCTGAAAAGGGTCGGCCTAGGGCATAGGAGTCTGGCTATCCTGTTGACTATGGTCTTTTCTAGCAGTTCTCTATCCAGACTAATCCTTGCACAGCTTCCCATTAGTTCCCAGTAGCAGCGTTTCTGCCTCCAGCTCTCTTCATCCCATTCAGGGTGCTCTGAACACAAAGGTACCTGGGGTTACCCTATGAGGCTCCTCATCCTGCCCAGGATGGAACACTGCTCTTTCATACATCCTGCTTCTGCAGAAGGACATTAAGCACCACACGCCCACTGGCCAGAGACAGTAATCCAATAGCAGGGTGTTTGAGAGCTGTGTTTTTCAGCAGGCTCTGGAGCATTTTTTTAAACCTAGCTTGAGAGCCCTTTTAAAATGGGCTCAGGATAGCATCTGCGGAAAAGTGCCTTTTGCATCACTTCATCTAATTTTTCCTTTGCCTAGTAATAGGAAATTTTCTCTCAATTCTTTTCTTTCTCTTTCCTACCTACTTCCCGGCCTCCATTCCAATTTAAAGTCCAGGAGTTCTCAAAATTTCCAGTGTGAAGAATCACATGGGGTGTTTGGTAAAAATCTTGATTCTCAGGACCTATCCTCAGGAGATCTGGAGTAAGTCCAGGAATTAGCATTTTTAATAAGAATTCAGAGAATTGTGATGCAGGGGTCCTCAGCTCATATTCTGAGAGCACTATTTTAGCCTTTGCAGCTCAAATTTGATGAGTTATCAGTGACTGTATAATATTCTGTGATATTTTTGTTATAGCAACCCAAATGAATCAAGACAGCCAGAATATGTCAAAAGTCTTAATATTGACCCAGAAATTTTACTTAATCCTCTAATATGAACATTTATATTATTATTATTATTATTGCTTATTTGTGTTTTCTTTATATATATATTAATTTTTAGCAAAGAAATACGTTAAAAAATCTTACAAATTTTGCTTGTCCTTTCAACTAGGAGGAAGTGAGCAGTTTGCTGCATAAAAGTACAGGGTTTTATATTATTTTTCTTGTGAAGAATCCAAGAGCTAATTTTGGTGTCCATTTGTGTCATCACATTTGGAAGGTGCTACCTACCTGCAAATAGCGGACCACTCGGCAAACCAGATCAGGTGCCATGAAGTCTCCAGTGAATCGCCAAATGATATCTGTCAAGATATTGACCAGTCCTGTGAAAGAGTCTAAGAAAAACACACAAGTGGTTAATTTCAGTCTCTTTCAGATTTGCAGCTTTGCCATAGCAGAAATGAATTCCTGCAGAAATTTTTTTTCTGATTTATCAGATGGCCGTTGATGGCCATTGGCAGGAGTCCCTTGAATTTTATTACTGAAGCTTGTTACCACTCAGATGTAGCCAACTAGGAAGAATTTTGATAATGACTGAAGGGGAATCATACAAATCATAGAGCTGACCTTCCAAGTCACAGAAGAGGCGTTTTAAAGGTGTTTAGACCTGTACTAAAACAAGGACTGTGTGAAAACCAATGAAGGACAAAACTGAGAAAAGGAAAATATTTATTTTGAGACGCTCCTCAAATTCCCCTTTTACACCCATTATTTTGCAACTTGGATCTCTTGTTATCTCTCTACCATCAATTCCAGCCTCTCTTCTCCCAAGTTCCCCTGCTTTCTTCTCCTTTCCCTTTTTAACATCCGCCCTTGGAAAAACTCAACTGCATGAACTATCATTTTAATTAACTTAGTTGGTTAAACTACAGAGGAACTGAGGTCAAGATCTGAGACCAAGGTCAGAGACTCTGTGCTCCTGTGGTCACCTTTACTTAACTTTATATTTACAGACTGTATAAGTTGTACAGATGTCTATAGCAGTAACGGTAAAATACACTATTTGTCTAGAAGCTTCCTCTCACCCTTCCAATACAGATATCACTAATTAACCATGTGATCCAGAATCTTTCTCAAAACAGTGCTGCAGGAATTCTCTGCTGATTGATGGATAGGACTGAAATGTAAGGCTGGATAGCAAGAATTCATTGATTTAAGGTCACTTTCTTGAGACATGGGATATAACACTCTGTCAAGGACAGACTAAAGAGGCAGGGCAAACTCATTGCTAGAGTAGCTCTTAGAAGGCTGGAGAGAGTGATGGTCTCTCCTAAGCAAAATGGAAATACCTGAGTTGCCCTGGCAGATGGTAGAGAAAAGAATAAAAAGCCCAAGTTAAGTGGGCATGCTATATTGGATATATCATGTGAAACCAGAAGACCCACCAGAGAATTATCTTCCATGGAAAGGCACAGAAGACGCATTATTCATCAAGGACACCAGGAATGCACTAGTAAGAGGGGCACCAGCAGTACAAAGAAGCTCAGTGGTGAGTCCTATTTGCAGGCCAGGGCGAATGGTAGAACTAGTCATTGAGCCAGCTCTTGTAGCACTGTGGTTAGTACGTTCTGTAATGATTCCCCTCTTCCTTCCCCAAAGAGACCTATGGCCAATTATTTAGGTGACTGTACACTGGAGAAAAGGGAATATCTAAACATTTTGAGGACTATTAGGCACAAAATCTATGTTGACATGGTACCGAGAGACCTGAAGTGTCATTATGGCTGTACTATAGGAGTGAAATCTTATGGGGCCAGGTAATAAATAGAATCCTGGCTGCAGTGGAATGGTCCACTAGATCTGCAGACCTTCCATTGGTCATTTCTCAAGTCCCTGAACGTTTGATTGGGATTGATATACTTGGAAGTTGGAATAACTCCATATTGGTTTCCCCATTATAGTGGGGAAGGCCAAGTGGAAGTCCTCAGTCTACCAGTTTGGTCCCTGCAGAAACTGGCTGGATCCTGGAGAATGATTGTAGACTGCCCGAAGCTCAAACAAGTAGTAGCCCTGATTTTAGCTGCTATACCAGATGTGGTATCTTTGCTAGGGCAGTTTATATGACCTCAGGTACATGATATGCAGGTATTGATTGGGCAAAGTCTTTTTTTTTAATCTGATCAGAAAAGATCAGAAAAATTTGCATTTACATGAAACAGACTAATATTCCTTTATGGTTTTTCCCAGGTCTGTGTTAACTCTCCTACCCTCTGTCATAATACAGACAGAGGAGACTTGGACTATCTGGACATTCTTTAGAATGCCACATTGGTCCATTCACGTTGATGACATCATGTTATTGGGCATTGATAAGACACATGTACTCTGGAGGGTGGGAGATAAACCCTGTGAAAATTATGGGATGTGCCACATCAGTAAAGTTTTAGTGGTCCAGTAGTAAGGAACAACTAGAATACTCCTCTCATCCAAGCAAAAGATAAATTGTTACATCTCAGTCCCCTATCTCAAGAAAGGAAGCACAATACCTGGTAGGCCTCTTTGAGTTTTGAAGGCAACACATTCTACATCTAGGAATATTGTTCTGGCCCATATACTGAATGACATGGAAGCTTGACAGCCTAGAGTGGGCCTGGAGCAGGAGGGGTGTCTGCAGTACATGTGGGAAGACCATTCATTGGCTAATATGATGGACTACTATTTATCACAGCCAATCTAGCTACTGCTGTCTTTGAACGTCCAACTTTCAACAATGGAGACCAACACTGAGCCCCAATATGGTACTATTTCTTGAGAAGACCAACTGTTTACCTTGTGACAAGTTGACTACATTAGGCCCCTTCCATTCTACAAGGGCCGGGTGTCCATCCTCCCAGTGATATACCTATTATGGGTATGAATTTACTTTCCCTGACCTCTGAGCTATAGTCAACACCACTCACCACCCTCTAGAGGATTTCAGATTGCCCAACAGGAATGGAATCCCATACAACATAGTATCTGATCAGGGAACTCACTTCATAGTGAAGGGGGCATAGGATTGAACTCGTGATCATAGAGTCCACTGTTTGTATCACATAGCGCACCACCCAGAAGCAGCTGTGTTCCTAGAGCACTGGACTGGACTACTGAAGGCACAAGTGAAGTGCCAGTTTAATGGCAATACTCTGAAAGGATGGGGGTGCCATCCTTTAAAATGTTGCATATGCATTAAATCAGAGCCCTCTTTATGGTGCTGTGTCATTCATAGGGGGTATACATAGGTTTGAGAATCAAGGGGTAGAAGCAGGAAACAGTCTACATCACTCCCAGTGACCCCCTGGGGAGTTTTGTGCACCTCTGTGCTCTGCAGGCTGGAGATCTTGGTCTCAAAAGGAGGTGCAATCCTACCAGGGGACATAGCCAGGATTCCCTTGAACTAAAAGGTATGGCTGCCACAAGGGCACTTTGGACTCCTTGTGTCCAGGGACTAGCAGGCAAGAAAGAGTCACCATCTTGGCAAGAGTAATTGGCTGTGATCAGCAGATAGAGAGAGAGCTGTGTTTATGCAATGAGAGAAAGGAAGAGTATGGGTAGAACACAGGTAATTTACTGGAAACTCTCAAGTTGTGATGGACTACATACAATTAGTGGATGGGGCCAGGGATGCTAAGCAACCTGCAGCAGGCTCTCAATGGAGTTGTGCAGATTATTCATGCTCTAGGTTGCCATGCCCTGCTGTGGTGGGAGGGTGAGTGGGGGCTGAAATTGAGTCTTTTTTATTGTCATGAAAACTTACACCCTGGCTTTAGGTTGCGCAAAGACAAGGCAAACGTCAACTTAGTCCTGGATTACCCATGGATTGTATCCTCTAATAGATTGTTCAGATCAAAATTCCAATCCTGCCTTTGTTGAGAAACACTGCTAGGCTTTATGGGAGAGAGTTTGTGGTTTTGTGCAGTTCTCCTCAGACAGAAGATTGGGCAGAACCTTATTCAGAAATTAAGAGTAGTCATTCAGCTAGATGTAGGCTCTCAGAAAACCAGGCAGCTGACCAAAAAAGGAAACTCCAACTTTGGGGATGAAGCTAGGACACTCATAATTCCATTTCCAGTGGTTGGTTTTTTATTACTGGGTTTCTGCTAAGGAGAAATAGCAAAAACTGAAAATCACTCTGTCATTTGGTTAATTCCTTCTGTGGACACTGGAAAATGAGGTTTGTTAATGTTAGAACAGAAGGAGCCCAGTATCTTGAGAAGAATATGGAACGTAGTAGGTCCTTAGCACGTATTTGTCAAATTAATTGCCACTGTGGTTTGGAAAAAGCACCAGGGCTTTTTTTGAAACTTTTTATTTTGAAATAATTAAGACTCACAAGAAGTTGCAAAAATAGTAGAGAAGTTCCGTGTACTCATCACCCAGCTTTCCCTAGTGTTGACATCTTGTGTAACTAGAGTTGGCTCCATGCTTTAAAGGAGAATGACTACTTTTAATTCAGGTTTCCGTACAACATTGAGCGTGATCTTAAGGGATGTTATTAAGCAGTTATTATATCTTTGGCAAGATTCTAAGTATTTAAAGTAAAAATTATTTAATCTCACAAAAAACTACAAGATATGTTCCCCACTTTATAGATAGGTAAACTAAGTGACATTAGAACATTTTCCTAAAATTTCATAGCAAGTTAGAGGGGAAGCCGGGCTTGTAACTCAGACTCTTGGATGTCATTGTCCATATCTTCCCTTCCTTCCTTCTTTCCCTCCTTCTTTCCTGTCTTCTTACCTTTCTTTCTAATTCTTGTTATATCTGTTCTCTTTTATTCCCTAGACTAGTGTGCAGGCATGAGTCCCTGTCTTCCTTCCAGTCCCTTATTCCTGCCCTGGCCCCCCTTCTTTTGTTTTGTCCACTTTTATTTATAGGGCCATTCACCCACAGGTTACTTTTACTCCTTTAGAGAAACTAGGGAGGCAAATCTTCCCTTTCTGGATCTTCACTATTAACAGGATAAAGTCTGAGCCAGCCTGCTTAGCATAAAAGCCTTCCACGATCTGGCCTTGCCTACCTTCTGCCAAGTCCCCATCTGGCATTTTTATATTGAACATCATATTCATCACACATTTGTAATGTCAGATATGCATTTCCTCTGCTTGGAATGGCCTCCCTCCATTTATTAGCCCATTGAATTCTTATTTACATTTCAAAATCTAGGTGACAAGTCCCCTTCTCCAGAAGCTTTCCTTGACCATTCACATGGTATGGTCCACCACAAAAGAGTACGTGGCCATCCCAGTTTTATGTCTCTCTGTCTCTTCCTTTTTGTTTGTCTACAGGTAACAACAATAAGAAGCACTGGTAAGCACATGGGAACTACAACAAAAGCTTCAAAAGATTGCAGAAGAGAAATCTTGTGGCAGTTCTGGGTATTGGAGAAGTTCTAACTGAGAAGTCAGACTTGAGCAGGGCCGTAGAGTGGTGGGTTGTGACCTGATCAAATAAGAATTTCCTGAAGCTTTTCCTGGGAGGAATGAACTGGATGAACGAGTGGGATGGACACTGGAGCTACTTGGATATTCTCCTTTGGTTCACTTACTCCTTAAATTAAAAATAATGGGAAAAAAACCAAACTTATGTTTCTCTAGATCTAAGTGGCTATATGAACAATTATAATGTATTCCAGCAAAATTTCTTTTTTCCCCTGGAGCTCAAGCTTAAATAAGCCCATATCTGGGAGTAGACTATTAATGGAACTGTGCCACCGCACTTGTTATTTGCTATTAAGCAAATGATGCTCTATCTGATCAGTAAGAGGCCATTTAGTTACCTAAGTAATTGAATACACTGCAAATAAGCCTTTCCTAAATGGTAATTAACAGAACCTTGGGAACAAAGGGTACACTTTAAACGCTTAATCACTTCCATGTATTACTCCTGCTTTTTAAAATTTGTTCATTGAAAGATCCTAGGAAACTATTATACTCAGAAAAGCCAAAACAGGCTCCCAGAAGGCTTTATTGTTCCTTTGACAGTTTCTTGCAAGTAGGAATGTAGGTTTCCAGCTGGAGCATGAATATGGGTGGAGCGGGGAGAAGTCAAGAATGAGGTGACACCTGGGCTGAACCCTAAAGCTCCAGTAAAGATAGGTCAGGTGGAAAGGGAGAGAAGACATTGACTCTAGGACAAAATGACAGCGTGGACAAAGTTATAGAGGTGAGAAAAAGTGAGACGAGAAACTAAATGGCTTGTTGTTGGTGAAGCCTAAAATAGGAGCTTCAAAGTGTCAAGAAATGGGGCTGGAGAGAGAAGAATCTAGACCTTTTATTTAGATCTCTCACATGCCAATTAACGAAGCTTGTGCTTTTTCCTGTATACTCTGGGAGCTATTGAATGTTTATGTATTCAGACAGGTGTTTCAAATAGATTTATTTAGTTACTGTGGGAGGTGGGGATCCAATTTGGTAGCTCCAATACCAGAATTACCATTATACTTGTTAGGGAACTGTGCAGAAATTCAATAAAGAGATGATTAGTACCTACTGCATATCAAATAGGAGTAGGGATATAAAGGAGGGTGCAGATTTGAGATATGCTTTATAAGCTAAAATAAGGAGGATTTGGTGACTGAATATTAGTATTTTAAATGCGAGGTAGAGGGCGAAGTCTACAATGTATTATGGGTTCCTGGTTTGGGTGCTTTCTGAGAATACAGGAGGATTAGCTCATTATATTTGGATTGTTTCCAGTTTTTTGCTATTCCAAATAAAGCTGATATAAACATTCATGTATAAGATTTTGTGTGAGCATAAGTTTTCACTGACCTAGAGTAAATACCCAGGAGTAGGATTGTTGGGCCATAGGGTAAGTGTATGTTTAACGTCATTAGAAACTGCCCAACAGTTTTCCAGAGTTGCTGCACCGCTGTGATCTCCACCAAAAACATATGAGAGATGCAGTGCTTCTGTGTCCTTGCCAGCATTTGGAACGGTCAGTATGTTTTCTCTTAGTCATTTGACTAGTTGTGTAGTGGTGTCTCAGCATGGCTTCCATTTGCATTTCCCTAAAGGTTAATGTTGTTGCTATGGTCATCCTCAGCCCCCTACAGGCTCCAGATTCCTCCTTGGATGCTCTATTAGGTTGGGACCTGGGGTGCTGTAGGGTTTTAATGCCTCACTCTCCACCCTCAGTTGCGTCTATATTCCTGTAACACTGCTGCTGCTTGTTGCCCAGTGCTTGCTAAGCTGGTGGTTGTGGGACTCTATTTTGTCCTGGCTCAGCCTCAGTCTTACATAGACATGTGTGCCTGGGCCTTGGTGGGAGGACATTCTCATTGTTCCAATTCCTGCCCGTGGCAATAGAACTCCTGCCTTGTATCTGTGGTGGGTCTTGTGTGAGAGAAAGTTTCACGTCCTTCCCTAGTGGCAGGAGACTTCTAATGGTATTGGTAGAATATCCTGGGCCATCCCCAAGAGTTGAGGGGTTTTTACTGTTTGTATCTGTGCCTTTCCCTGTGCTCTAGGGGCAATAGTATTTGGTCCCACAGTGGCCTAAGGTTTTTGTTGAGAGACGAGATTGGGCAGGAGGGCAGGGTTTCATGCCTTTCCTGCAGGCGTGGGCTAAACCTTCCTGTACACCCGTGTGGTCTCTGTAACAACTCCTCAACTCTGCCGCTGTACTGTGGAAGCAGCCATAGACAATCCTTTAACTGAATGGGTATGGCTGTGTCTCAGTAAAACTTTATTTGTAAAAATAGACTTCAGGCTGGATTTGGCCTGTGGGCTGTAGTTTGCCAACCCCTGGTCTACAGAATAAACTCCAAATGCCCTGTTGTGACTTTTGGAGCCCTCCGGCCTCCCTCTTCAGTCTAATCTTTTCTCATCCTGTCCTAAATGCATACAATAAGAGAAACTCTTTCAACCAGCACATCCATACTGACAGCTGGTTAGTTGATCGAGACATTGGTTAAAGAAAGGAAGCACACACACAAAGCCACCTTAAAACATTTTAATGTAAAACATTAATATGCATTTATTTTTCATTTCTTTAATGCAGGGCCAAGACTTCTATTTGATTTTATTCATCACCTTGTTCTGTGCGTAAAATACATCCATAATGCATCTTTTATGATTTCCAGTTTTGGTTTCTTTAAATTGGAGTGAGAACTTGAGATACTAGCAAAGCGATTTGAGGCAGAATCTCATTGTAGGGATTTTTATAATCCTCCTTCCTTCTTTTATAGTTGCATTTCTTAAGCTTAATTCTATTGCAGCTTTTTTTAATGACTCGGTAAAAAAAATGTCAAGTCTTTCCAAAGTATCCAATTTAATTTTCGCAGAAACAACTCTTTAATGTTAGTTAAATTGTACAATTTCAATAATGAGTTCAACTGGCATAAACTGGTTTGGGAACAAACACCTCTGACTCTGAGAATCCAAGAAATGGGAGCAGACATGGACAAGCTCATTAGGGGCTATCCTGCTAGTCATTGGTGCTCAGTTAGTCATGATGTTTTGCAGAAAGAATGGAGAGTGTTGGTTAATTCAGTGAGGAACTTAAGAAGATGTAGCTGAGAGAGCGTCTACTGGGAACCCCTTACTGTTCCTTGACCACCCCCAGCTCTTCATTCTGCCAGCTCCTTTCTTTATGTCGACCCCTTGAATTGGGAGGTTCCTGATCCACCTCTACCTGGAAGATATCTCCTAACACCTTTAGGTTTGGTTCAAGGTTACCTCTTTTTGAAGCCTTTCCTAACTACTGAGATTGGCTGTTTCCCTCCTCTGGGTCTCTCCCTACCTTACTATCAAAGTGCCCATAACACATGAATACATTTATTTTGTGTATTTCTCTCTAATTCCACTATACTAGGGGGGAGTAGAGATAATTTCTTGTTCATCTTCACATCTGCAGACCCTAACATTGTCTCATTATGTAGTAAGAGCTTGGTAACTTTCCATTAAATGAATGACTGCATTATTACTGCTGTTGCTTGATTGGCTGACTGTGGCAGAGGTGGTTCACAGAGCACACTGAGCCACATTAACCATCTCCTCAGTGTAGATTAAGATAATGATTATGGAATCAAGATGCTGGAAGGAGCAGCATGATTGGGAATTTTGATCCTCAAGTGGACTTCTAAAAGAGCTGTCTGGATTCTAATGTCTCTGCTAGATTGTAAGCTCCCGGCTGGCAGTGGCTGTGACTTACTCATGCTTATAGTCTCATCCCTTTTCATAAGGTCTTGCAAGATACTCAGTGATTGCTAGATAAACGAGGAAATGTTGGCCACTAAATGAATTTGCAAACTTCTTGAAAATGCAAGGCCACCAGTGTAGGATTCACTCTGCATAGAGAGCAAGTTGAAGCACTATTCCTACTTGCTCTCAGTTGGTGTTTGAACTTTCCCATGCAGAACAGAATTATAGGAATAATGAACACCTAGCAAGCTGAAAAACTATTTTTCTTGGCAAGTGAGTAGCTCAAGAACATTTGTTGCACTGGATGAGGGGTGTTCTGGTTTTCCTGGAGGGACACTGTGGGTAACAATGTCAACTGTGAATCTCCAGAGTGTGCAATGCTTCCAGCTCTACTCAGTGTCTTTAGTGTTGTTTGTTTTGTTTTTAAAAGCAAGGGAGGGGATAATAGGTTGTTTTCTTGTGGTTGCACAAGAAACTATTTTTGATATTGCTAAGGGTCCCTCTCTTTCCCACTTTTATAACAACCAAATGCTTGAGAATGCTCTAAATGGAACAAGATGTGAAGACAATATGTGAAAGTTTGTTTAATAATAGAACTTGCATTGCCCAACCTGATGTCAAGTACTTAATTGCCAATTAAAATTATTTCTCAGAAAAGTAAGTTCTTGTGTTTCTAAGTTTTGGACACATTTTATAATACTAATATGATCTTGGCACTGTGCCCTTCTCTGAGATTAAGTACTAGCTGAGCTTAATGGCCCAACTGTCAATTCCCCAGCTCTTTATTAATCCCAGGAAAGTGGCCTGCACCTCAGTCATTACTGCTCAATTAGGTAAATAATTATCACATTCATTCTCATTAGAGCACTCTCTTCACAGAAAGCTTTGATCCTGAGATTTTCAATTAGTCTTAACAAGTCATAAATGCCACTAATGTCTCCTTTTCTCCATTGGTCTACCAAACAAATAAAACTCATGTGTCTAATTAAAAAAACACAAGTTCTCCTAAAACCTATTCTTTTTGCTTCTGTTGTGTGCAAAAGCCTAGAATCTCATTGAGTGAGGCCAACTGGCTGGCCTGGGTCATTGTTCATTGCTGGGTGGTGAAGAACTCTTACATATGTGCAAATATCAGGTTCAGCAAGAGCAAATGTTTCCTTGAAATGAGGGAAAATAAGGCATTGAGTCACTACTGTTTCTCCTCTTTACTTTAAGGGGAAATTTCTTGAGGCATGGTAGTACGCAATCAACATTGTACAACGGGGGGCTCAAAATGACTCTGAGTGTAAATATAAGAAATTGACAACTTGTTTCCTCTTTTAATGAGATTTTATTTTCCTAGTAAGAAGAATTGACATCAGTGGTCTGGGATGTTTAGAAATCCAAGTGAAGGAGCTGAGAGTTCCATTTGTGGATATCCAAGAGATGAGTCCCTTGAATGTCTTTTTTCCTTTGCAGTTCTTGCCCAAGAACACCTGAGTTGTAGCAGGTTGGGATGGAAGTGGTAGATTGTAACAAGAAATATTTGGTTCTTATTTGACCCTCCTACTACCAGGTACAGTCTTTTATTCATAGGGAGGTGAGGTAGACATGGAAATACACTGCTCAGATCCCTCTTCAAGAAAGAACTCATTGCCCAGCTGTGAGGCATGTGGTTCACTGGCATCCTCCAGCTGTTAGGTTCCTCAGGGTTTGCCCCAGCTTTCTAGTTGAGATTATGCTATTATTAGTACAAGCTCTGCCAATGACTGAGAGAGGTGCAGGTAGAAGGGTCTAGTCATTTCTATTCAAGATGGGAATCCTTTAGTGAGTTGGCAGAGATTGTAAGGTTGCCATCATGTTCTAATGGGTCCTTCTGTCCTGCTTCTTCCCTTTTCTTTTCATAGGTGTTACTTCCCCCAAAACCTTTGCATGCCTTATTCTGTTTCAGCATCTATTTCCCAAAGAACCCAATGTGCAACAAGAGGTAAGGCAGGAAGGGACACAAGATCTTTCACTGTCTAGGGATGGTCTTAAAGGCTGCCTCTTCACATAATCTAAGATCTTAGGAAAATCCTACTTGTTCAAAAATAAAGCCACTGAGAAAGCTATCTGGATCTAGAAACTACTATGGCTGATAACTGCTATGCACAGAGCCTATCTGCCATGCAGTCTACATGCCTGAGCTTAGGCATCATGCCTTTGGCTCCTATTGAAGGTCTGCGAGAATCTCTGGTTCATTCACTGTAACGATGTTGTTGAGGGCATTTTACTGATGTATTGTCAAAGTCTTGTTTATAAAGCTCCAGAGAATCACTGTTCTTGATGGGGAAACATCTTGTACATTTCCCTCAAGGCTCGAATGAATCATATCTGATGAGTTTTGCCCTTAGTTTTGGCCACCAGGAAGCACAGAATGGAACATGCTCAGCTGCAATAACTTCGTAGTACCTCAAAGCTGAAATTTTTTTTGGTCTCTGTAGTTATGATTTGATGTTCCATGATCCTCATATTTTACTTTGTATTTTTCATTTTATTGGGCATGTTCCCACATGTATAGGCAGTGAATGCAGCATGAGTCTTGGAGCCTGACTGCAGGGTTTTGAATACTGGCTCTCCCATATGATAGCTGTGCAATCTGGGCATGTTACTAAGCACGCTGAATATCAGGTTCTTCATAAACATCTTATAATAATAGTGACTGATTTAAGGATTATCGTGAAAGTTAAATGAGATAATGCATGTAAAGTGCTTAGTAAAATGCTTGGCAAATAAACCCTCAGTACCTCTTATTGGTGTAGAGGCAATGAATAGAACTGAATGACTCAACAGAGAGCTGCATGGACTGGGAATGAGAAGGAGTGTTTCACCATAAGTCTTGAGCTGGGAATGAGAAGGAGTGTCCCACCAATTTGCTGGAAGATAGTTTTCTGAAAAAAACAGATAAATAAGGGGTTGAGGCTTTGTTTAAATTAGATCTACAATAAAGACTGGTGATTTTATTTGCTATAAGGCATTGTAGTTAATTTAACGCATTTGGCATCCACTAAGAAAACAGTGGTGATTAAATTAACTGGTGGACTGACAAGGTAAGTAGAACCAAGCCAATACTTGAGAGAACAAAACACAAGAAAGGCTAGTTGTGATGAGTGGTTCAGGGATTGGACCACTAATTTGTTAACAGGGATGCTGTTGGTGGGCAATTCTTTGTTAGGCTAGATTGCCCTGTGCATTGCAGGAAATATGGCATCTCTGGATTGTGTGATAACTCCAAACACCCCAAGACTGCCTCTAGTTGAGAATCACTGAAGTATATATGGACATTTGTGGTTAGATTGAGAACCTGGCATCCCTAGAACAGCCCCAGTTTGCACCTGCCATGATTATACCTGTGGCCCTTTCACTCAACTGTGTCCTGGTCTGCATAGCTCCTTGAAGATGGTTGATTCCAGGCCTAGGGCTGGGAAAAGTACAAGATGAACCTGGAGCATGTTGTTGTACCAGAAAATAAAGAAGTGCCCAAAGAGTTTTGAGAAACATTTCCAAAGCAACAAGAGCCAAATTGTAGGGCTGTCCTTGGCCAATTGGTAATCTAAGCACCAAAATAAATGATGAGAAATAACAAATTATAACCCATTGAATACAAATAAGAATCCATGATTCTTATCCATACTGATATAAGTATATAAATGGGGGCAGAAGGGAAGACTCCTCCTTACAGTAGAAAGCCAACTAATAAATGTAGAAGCAATGATTGAATTTAGAAAATCATCATTTGGAAAACTTCACAGTTAATTCAGGCAAGAATCTACCCTGGGTACTAAGAGTTGTAAGGGAAAGTTTGAGGAATAACAGGATAGTTATGCCGTCTTAAAATACTTGCTAATTGCAAAGGAAAAAGTAGTATCTTTACGTTGGAAAAATCTGACAACATCACCCATTATGAGACAAACTGATATTCTGTGCCTCCTGATATATACTAAGAGGGACACAACATCATTTCTGTGGCATACCTCTCAAAAGTGTACAACCTAAATCTGATCAGGAGGAAACATCACACAAATCCAAGTTGAGGGGCATTCCTCAAAATACCTAACTATTTAACTAACCTGTACTATTTATGTTGATGTCATAAATCACAAAGACTCAGGAACTATTCCAGATTAAAGAAGACTAAAGGTACATGACAACTGACTACAAAACAGGACCCGGGATTTTCTTTTGATATAAAGGACATTTTTTGGAACAATTGCTGAAATTTAAGGCAAGTTTGTAGATTACATAGTAGTACATATTTAGATGAATGGATAGACAGATAGACAGAGAGACAGATGGACAAATAGACAGATAGAAGGAATGATAAAGCAAATGTGGAAAATGTTAACATTTGAGGACTCTGAACACAGGGTACAAGGAGATACTTTGTACTATTCTCGAAGATTTTCTATAATCCTGAAATTATATCAAGATAAGAAGCTCACAATGCAAAGTGTCCTGGTTGGAAGGACACATGATATGGTTGCTCAGCCCATAGGGGCAGAGCTGGTAGGATGCAGCAGCTGTGAACCCTGCCCAGTACTGCGGATGTGGGCAACATGCTAAGCAAAAGATGCTGTTATATTAGGAAGTAAGTTTTATAATTGTTTGGTAAGTTTCTTCTCATTCAGACCAGTATAGTCCCTGCTGGCAAATTCCTGTGCAATGTACGTGTTCATTATTTGCTCAGAGTAAGATTTGCAGGCAGGCTGATATCTGTTCCTTAGGGCCCACGAGACACTGCAACTTCATACTCTTTGGCGGTGGGGTGATCTAAGGCTCAGAAATATAGATGCTGCTAAAAAACAAACAAGCAATCACAATAGCTGACACATATAGTGTTTACCATATGTTGGGCATTGCTTAAACACTTCATATATAAGAACTAATTTAATCCTCACCACAATCCTATGAAGTAGATGCTCTCATTATAACCCGCACTTTAGAGACGAAGAAGCTGAGGCACAGACAGGGTAAGTAACTCACTCAACTGTTAGTGTGCAGAGGAGCCGGAATACCAAACCAGGCAGGGTAGTCCCAGAGTCCAGGCTCTCTCTTCCTCACTCTACTATTCTGCCTCTTGAGGGGCTCTGAGCAATGAAACTGTTCTTTCCAGACTGTTCTAATAATGCAAACGGAGGTGTCCAAGATCAGAGTTATCAAGAAGAGTCTGAGCTGTCCTATAACATATTGGGGCAGAAGCGAGTTGGCTGCGTTGAATGGGAAATGGAGCCAAAGCTCAGAGATGTCAGAAGGTAGGAACAAGCAGGCAGAAGAGAGAAGCAGAACCAAATCTCAGGGTCAGAAGAAAGCTGGAGGGTTTTGGCCAAGGTGGGGTCACTAGAATAGTAGAGCCAGAGGAAGCAATGCCCAGCCTAGTGGGTGATTGATTAAAGCAGAAACTGAGGGATCAGCTTGGGAACAAGAAAGCTGGCAGGGCTTCAGAGCTAGTACTCACATATAGCACGCTCTGCATTTATTTCCTTGGAAAAGACTTGATTGTTTCAGCGTGTTGTGTAAGGCCTTAGCCTCATCTTTCCAGGTAATGGTCATCTCTCTGAGTCTGATCTCTGTCACTAAGGAGGATGGAGACAAATAGCTGAGTACTTTTGCGCCAGGCATTGTGCTAGGCATTTAGCATACATGACCTTATTTAATGCAGTGTTTTGTATGAGTGATCTGAGCCGAACTCTTTATTGTGCACATAAATAGAATTAGTGACCATTCAGAGTGTGCATTCGACCTTTGATCCAGCGAAATTTGGAGTGTAAATTGGACTTTTATGTAATTCTAACTGAATAGATAATTCTAGTTAGAGGAAATGATTCACTCTAAGGTGCAATACAACTACAGATACTCAAAAAAATCACAGAAGCTTAGAAGAAGCAGGAACACCATCATTGAACCAACACGGAGACTTCTGCATGTGATAAGAAGGGTCAACCCCAATAAACAATGAAGGCCAGGTCAGGCATAATTATGTACATAATCTCTTTCTATCACCATGACTGTCCAAAGAAAGGTGATAATATAATTTCTGCATCTTGTGGTCATTATGAGGGTTAAATTAAGTAAAGCATATAAAGCACATGTCTCAGTGTCAGCCACAAAGGGGGCTCTGAATGCATGGTACTTGCTCTGCTAATTTTCTCAAAGGAGAAATGAAGCTTGGAGAATTTAAGTAATGTGTCAAAAGGCACAGAAATGATAAATGGTAGAGCCAAGATTTAAACCCAGGTCTCTACACTCCACCACCTGTTTTTGTAGTTTTCAAATTAAGAATGGTTTTTAAAATGTTTTAATGGTTGAAAAAAATCAAAAGAAAAAAATATTTTGTGGCACATGAAAATTATATGAAATTCAAATTTCAGTATCCATGAATAAACTTTTATTGGAACACAGCCATCCATGCCCATGCACTCCCATATTGTGCATGGCTGCTTTCACGCTACAACGGCAGAGTTGGGTGGTGGAGACAGAGATTGTATGGCCCGAAAAGCTTAAAATGTTTAATACCTGGCTCTTTAGAGAAAAAACTGGCTGACCCTTGCTCCAGACCTTGAACCCATGAGCTTCCCATTATGCACATGTGCTGGTGGATCCAGATTGCTTGCGACTTTGCCAAATCTCCTGGCATTCTTGGGGAATTATTAAATTGCCACGCAGGTTGCATTGAAGTGCTCCCTGCTGGCTTACATAGGAGAGTTTTGAAGGTACCAGATGGGAACAGATTCCTTTCTTTCATCTTAGCAAAAAATCCAATCTCACTCTGTTTCATGTTCCAAAGGATTTGATTAATTAGGACATGAAAGGAAAAAAGAACAGTTCATGCTGTTGGGTTGGGCTGAGCTGGCAGTTTGAGCTACTGTAGTTTCAGCTCCTCCTCCCCATGCTGACAGGCTCCCTAGATGCCCAGCTCTGTCTAATGGAGGCTGTGCAGTTGGAGGTTGAAGCACAAGCTTTAGCATCAGAGACCTGTGTTTGTGCTGTGGTTCTCCACTTGCTAACTGGATGACTTCGGGCAAGTTTTTTAACCTCTCTCTGTCTCAGTTTCCACAGGTCTAAAATGGGAATAATGACAGTATCTATAGTTGTGGAGGATTAAATGAGAAAATATATGTAAAGATATTTTTGTTTGTTTATTTTTCATAGAGTTGGCTTAGTGAGCAATCAGTAAATATTAGCTATTATTATTTTTTGCCACCTACTTGTCAGTAGGGAAGTTCGAACTAAGTCTCTGATCCAAGTTAAAATGCCCCGGAAGGTGTTTTCAAAGCATGTTTGTTTTTTTTTTAAGTAATACAAGCTCACAAAATTCAAGTAGTACAAACAATAAAAATAAATGTCTCACAAAATGATGTGTCCTTGAATGTTCAGGTAGTACTATAGTATAAAAGCTCTAAACTGGAAATTACCCAAATACCCATCGCTAGTTGAATACAGAAATCAATTGTGGTAGATCCATACAATGGAACGTCTTTCAACAGAGATACAACAATATGCAACAATGTTGATGAATCTCTTGAACAGAACGCCAAGCAAAGGAAGCCGGACAAAAAAACATGTACACCATAAGATTCTGTCTAGATAAAGTATAAAATAAGGTGAAGCTCATCTTTGCCTCGGGGATTACCCTTGGAGGTGAGAGGTAATGATGGAAGTCATTGGAGAGGACTTGAGGGCAGCTGGTAATGCTCCGTTTCTCCATTTGGGTGTTGGTTACACAGTGTATTTATTCAGTTTGTGAATATTCATCAGCTGATGCTTGTAATGTGTGCACAGCATTAGTCTTCATATTTCAATAAAAACTAACAATAAGAAAGGCACCTTTCTCCTACTCTTGTCTCTTAGTCCCTCAGTCTCTTCCCCAGAAGCAGCCACTGTTACTGGCATTAAACAGAATATCCAGAGATAGTCAATGAATGTATAAGAACATATCTGCATGTGTATATTGTGTGTATTTGTTTTCTTCTAATTATTTCCTGAGAGCAAGTGTTTGTTTTATTTTATAAAGTTTTTATTTTTTAGAGCAGTTTTAGATTGCACAAAATGGAGTGGAAAGTACGGTGAGTTCCCGTATACTTCCTGCCCTCACTCAGGCACAGCCTGTGTCAACATCCCGCACCAGAGTGGTGCATTCATTACAACTGATGAACCTACATTGACAAGTTGTAATCATCCAAGGTCCATAGTTTACGTAAGGGCTCACTCTTGGCACTGTATATCCTAGGGGTTTGGACAAATGTATAGTAACACGTATCCATCGTTATAGTATCTTACAGTGTATTTTCATCACCCTAAAAATCCTCTGTCTGAGAGCAAGTTTTGACGTACCGAGCCCTATGTCCAGTTGACCACCTGCTATAAGGGTAGACCTGAGAAGAAGGTCAGGGAAAGCAGAGCAGATGGGAAGGAGCCCCAATGCTCAGTGACCTTCTTGGACCTGGCAAAGTTTCTGCAAATGTTCTTTGAACTGTTAAAGTGAATTTAGGGGCTTCAAGATGGCTGCACCTTCTTGCCAGTGTTGGGCTGGGACCCAGACAAAGTTACCCAATGCCTTCTTTTGTTAGAAGTTCTAGGGATCCTTCAGGCAGCCTTCTGTCCGTGATGAGTACGCAACTGAGCTTGTGATTCAGAATAACATGATCTTCCCCATGAAACCATTTTCCTCATTCTGAAGCTGGAACAATGTCTGACAACAGGATGGGATATTTGAAACCAGGACCACCATTAAACACCTGGGAAGACATCCTTGAATTTCTGAACTTTTATTCCATCTTATCCTTCTAGCTGGTGACTTTCTCCTGTACCTTTGGCAGCATCAGAGACCCCAAATGCTATTCATCCTCTAAGACCCAATGCAAGTTCCATCCCTTCCATGTAGTTCCCACCATGTTTCTCTGGAGGACCCTTGTTTGCATCACTTCGTTAGCACTTTAAATGATCATCAGTCAATAAGTATTGACCGCTGTCTACCAGGCTTCAGATACCATGCCATGTGCTGGGAATACAAGAAAGAAAACTCCATTCCTGTCCTTAAGTTGCTTACATTCTGGAATCAAATAATTTAAAAAAATAATTAAATGCAGTAAAATAATTAAACACAGTATTGCATGATATCTGGACAAAGGATGGGGTGACTGATCAAATCTGCTGGAGTAGGGACCAAGAAGACAAACCAGGCTTCACAGAGGCACCTTGAAGAATGAGCAGGACTTTGCTAGACAGACCGGAGTGACAGAAGGGCATCCAGGTAGAGAGAGCAGCATGAGTGAAGGCTTGGAAGTATGAAGCACATATTGTCACTTTTCATTTAATATATCATTTTATTTACTAGTCTTTCCAACTAGATTGTGAGAGGCTCATAGAAAAGACTCGTAACTCAGGCTTCTCTATTCCCCACTCCCCCAAACACCTAGTGAAATCCTGGACACTAAAATTAGATAAAAACAAAAGACTAAGGGCAAACCAAGGAAGAGTCTTCTTAGAAGATTTAACCGGGGGTCTGAATTTAAATATTCAACAAATCTCCATTTTTAAAATGTGAACTTCCCAACAAACTTGGAATATAAAGGAAACCTTAAAAGGAGATGAAATTGAACTTTAATTGGAGCAGTTATTACAATCAGGGCCAAACTGTGATTAGCAGTTTCTCTCCTCTGTATTTTCTGCCCCGTTCAAGCCCCACCGCTGGGTCCCCAGGGCTTGGCTCTCAGACTCTCAGGAGGATAGGAATTATTTTGAGTGTAAATGGGTCTGGCCTGTGACATAGGCAATATATGAATCCATTGTTTGGCACTTAATTGCTCTGTGACCTTGGACAACTTACTTAGACAACTTGGCTCTTAGTTGCTACCTTATAAAATTGAGATAAGTATACTTTGTCAAGATTAAATGTTAAAAGTATTTGGAACATAACAGGCTCTCAATAATGCAAGCTTTCCTTCCCTTTTTCTCCTCACTTCACTTTCCACCCCATCCCCCCCTTCCTTGGGAGGTTTAGGAAGAAATTTTGGGGAAGAGAAAACCTGGGAGATAGAGAATGAAGAGATTCAGAGCAGCTGATGGAGGCTTTGAGAGAGAGAAATGAACGAGTGGAGAGGAGTTCTAAGACATCTTTGCTGTTTCATGCAATTTGTCACCACTGATAAATGTCACTGTTTCAGAGATGTTTCCTTGGGGCACAACATCAGGCTGAGACTGGCCAGAGAGGGCTCAGCTTTGTTGGGGTTGCACATGTTGCAGAGAAAGGATAGGATGTTATTTACTTGGAAGAAAAAAAGATTCAAGGTCACACTCTTGACCTTAGTGCGTGCCTATCACACATTCCCTTAAGGGTTGTCACCTGGGAGAAGTATTAGACTTCAGACTAATATGGGCTGGGATCAGGATCATTTCTCAGTAATGTCTTGGAGCTTCCAAGTAGCTCACCTTCCGAGGAGGTGATCATCCCCTTTGCTAGAGGGGATTATGCAAAGATCCTCAGTCCATTCGGCAGAGATTCAGGCACTGGGTGGGGAGATAGATGCAGCGACCCAGGCTATGTCTCCCAGACCTGTGTCTAGGATTCTATAGGGACTTACCAGGATCATTCCCTGTATCGCCCACCCCATTCCCTGACAGGAGATTCCCAACACTCCAGTTAGCGTTCTCCCACTTGCTCCTGCCCCGCTTCAGCCCACCAAAACCAAACAGCTCTCAGTTGTAAACAACTGATGGACTTATTCTCCAGGGCTGATGGCTAAAGCCACTTATTCTCTCAACATCATTTTTATTTTAATGGGGGCATTAAACCTTGGCCCAGAAGGGAATCTCTAATGGAGGGATTCCAGCAGTGTGGAATGCAGAGAGAAACAGAATGGGCTGGCAGCTTGCCCAAGGTCACACAGCAAGGTGGTGGCAGAGCTGTGAATAAAACCCAGCTGCCCTGATTCCCAGTCTCACCCTGTTGCCCCAGCCTGAAGCTGCCTCTTGTTCAGTCACTCTGCGGACTTCCTGCCCCATTCTCAAGCTGTGTTAGTGACTGTGACCTGGCCTGAGTGTGAAGAGGCTGTGATGTGAGACCTAAACAGTCCTCCTTCACTGCTAGAACCTAGCATGAAAAATAGTTGCGTCAAGGAGGCTTGATCAATAGATATTATGCAAATGCCTAGAGCAACAACATTCCCTTCCATTACCAAGCTAACGGTACCAGTAAAGAGCGTGCGGGATTCTGACAGTTTTATTTCTCCTGGTTTGTCAGACTGAAATCAGGGTCTGACTGATGCCCATGTGAAAATATAAAAGGTACATGACTGGCAGAGGCCCAATTCCTTTTTCTCTGAATTAGAGGCCCTTGCTCCACGAGCTGGCAAGAGCCCCTGGCTCTCTGCACATCAATTATGTTCTCTGGCTGAGAGCCTTGCTGAGCAGAACTAGGCAGTAAACATGCCTTGAGCCATGATGAGCCTCATTTGTGACGTGGTCCCCACAGGAAGAAAGCAGAGAGGCAGCCATACCCAGATCACTTCCCTCCATCCCCTTTTCACCTCCTACCACCTGTCACTCCGCCTAAGGGACTCTGAAATCTGAGCATTCATTACACTTTTATTTGTAGTTGTACAAGAAAAATAACATTCTTCATCTTCTAAAACTGAAATTAATTGCTGGTATGAGCTCCTACTCTGTTGGATGTCAAAAACTTAATTGCAGTCAATTAAGTGTTTACTCTTCCCCTATGTCTGTAGTCCTCTTAAAGTTCTAGAAAGCTTATGCAGTATCAAGTTGTCTGTGTGTGTGTGTGTGTGTGCATGTGTGTGCGTGTATGTGTGTGTGTGTGTGGTGTCTGGTCCTTGGTGTCATCCCTTATCCTCAATGGCATCAACTGAGATGTCCTGCACCCCATCTTGCCTTTGGTTGTCAGCAGATCAAAGTGGTGCCACCCTTGTTCCAATTTCAGGACCGCTTTAAGCCACCAGCTCTTTGTTCTTGGTTGCTCAGAATACATTCTCTGTCCTTGCACCACGATGCAGGGTGCAGAGACCGTGCGCTGCTATTTCAGGCTCTCTACCTCAACACCCACATAGACATTTCTTCTCACTTTCAATGCTGGGTGGAGGGGCAACCCAGTGCCTCACATACTCCGTGGACTATCTTTTAAGAAAGTGGGTCACAGATCCCTTGCTCTCGAATTTCTCTAACTTGTATCTCCCCTCCCATATCCCCCCCAGTGTTTGTCCTGGAGTGGCTCAGGGCTCAAGGTCTCCTTCTCAGCAATGCCGTGATGTCTGAGCTCCTACACATGCTCTCCTCACCCTTTCCCATTCCTGGATCCAGGTAGCCTGGCTTTTCAACTTTTCTTCCAAATTACTTGAACTGAAAAGCTAATACATAGACTATTTTGTTTTCATGTCCTTTTAATAAACCTTCATTGTGGTGGTAAAACCTCATGATATAGTTTTCCAAATGGAGGACTATGTAGTGATAGAAATTCTAAAAAGGAGAGGCAGAAAAACACATTGATTAAGAAGTAAAAACATTATGTGGCTACAATAGATATGTTTTTCTATTGCTTGCAGTCTTTCTCAACCAGAGTTCTAGAGAAAATTAAGCCTTATGGAAAATAATTGGTGTTTTAATTTTCTCAATGTTCCCAAGGTTGGCGCCTTCCCAAAGGTCCCAAAGGCAATTTCCAAGGGTAATTCTGGATGCATAGGAGAGAAACAATTCATTAAATCAATGGATGCTTCAGGCAAGTGATTCTCAAAGTGTGATCTGAGGACCCCAAAGAGTCCCTGAGATCCTCAATCTATCAGGTCAAAATTATTTGCATAGTAATACTAAGATTTTATTTGCCTTTTTTACTTTCATTTTCTCATGAGGGTACTACGGCCTTTGGAAAACTCCTCTGTGCAAACATGAATACCAGTGTATACACAGGAATCAAGTGTACAAAGATTTCACATATTGGAATTATCAGATAAATCATATTATATAACATTTTAAAATATATTAAAAGAAATAAAACAGGATTATAAGTTTGATGAGATTAAAAATTGACTCTCTAATTGACCAGATATATTAAACTAAGAACAAAATAGAACTTCTAGAAATGAAGAAAAATTATGCAATAATTTAAATCAGTATCTCAATAAACATGTTAAATAGAAGACTGGAACCAGATGAAAAGAGAATTAGTAAGCTTGAAGATGGGTCTGAAGAAATTACATTAAGGGCAATAGAGAGAGACAAAGAGGGAGAGCAAAGAGAAGTTGAGACATAGTGAATAGAATGAGAAAGTCCAGCAAAAATCTCACTGGAGTTTCTGAAGGAGATGATAAAGAGAATGGAAGAGGCATTACTCAAAAAGATAATGGCTAGGAATTTTCTATAATCAGTGAAGGATGCCAGTCCTCAGATACAGGAAACTTGATAAGGCCTTGGTTTTAAATATCCCATGCTATCTTCAGACAATGTCACAGCTTTAGGATGAGGAAATGGCTTCACAGAGATCAGGGACGTTGTTTTGAATCACACATCAAATGGAGTGTTCATTGGGAACAGAAAGCCTTGGGGATCAGGGCTTCTTAATGGGACACCTAGAGTTTCAAACACAAAGATGTCATGGGGACGCTTTTTATCTGAGTCCAAGGCCAACACTAGGAAGAAGCCCTGGCCATCTAATTCACTTTGACAGTTCAACAAACATTCATTGAACCTCTGCCAGGTGCCAGGATCAGAGTTTCTTCCCATGTCCTCTGCTCTCCTTATTGTTCTTATCCTGAGGTCTCCCTTCCCCCCGCTTTTAGCAGGTGGTCACACCAGACACAGGGCTAGATACATGAATACTTGCTCTAGGAGAGAAAGAAGGGAGTACTTGAAAACACAAGATGTTAGAATAAAAAAGTATATATCAGGTAAATATTACCTAAAAGAAAGATACTATAGCTACATCAATATAAGATAAAATCTTCTTCAAAGCTAAAAGCATTACTAGAGATAAAGAGAGTTACTGAATATTGATTAAAAGTTCAATTCACCTGGAAGATGTAGCAATTCTAAACATGTTAGAATAAGTAAAGTAAAAAATTATTAGAACTACAGGGAGAAATAAATCGACCACCATAATTGCAGATTTTAGCAACCTCTTTTAGTTATTTACAGATCAAGTAGATTAAAAGATCCCTAAGGGTAGAGGAGATTTGAGTCACACAGTAAGCAACCTTGACCTGATGTAAATATATAAATAATACTTCTTAACTCTAGAGAACACATATTTTCAAAGGGACATGGCACGTTATAAAATTATTATGCATTAGACCATATGTCAAGTTTTAGTCAATTTCAAAAAAAAAAAATCTAAAACATGCAAGAAATTAAGCTAGAAAACAACAACAAAGGTATATCTAGACAAGCCTGGTACTTTTGAAAATTAAAAAGCACACTTCTAAATAACAATTTGTCAAAAAGGAAATCATAACAGAAATTAAAGATTAATTAATCATAATGAGATGGTAATGAAACTAATACCTACCAGAACGTGTGAGATGAAATTAAAGTGTCTTTGAGAAATACTTATGGCCCCTAAATGTTTATATTAGAAAAGAAGAAAGTGTGAAAATAAATTCCCCAAGTATCTACCATAAGAAAAAGGTGGGGGTGATGTTACGGAAAATGGCAGAGTAGGGGCCTCCAGGGCTCCAGCACTCCAGCAACTAATAAGGTGGCAAAAACTATCAGAATCAACTTTCACAGAACTCTGGAATATAGTAAAAGAATTACAACAAGCAGGGAAAAGATAATGAAGAAAGAAGTTGTGGTAAGAGAATGCTACTGCATTTTAAATTGCCCACTTGCTGTCCCCCTCTCTCCAGATCAGCAGTGGCTGTGAAGACACTGCACTCCTGGTGTCGGTTTCTTGTGCCACAGGGAGCAATACAAACCTCATTGTCAAAGAGCTGTGGTTGTTCTGACCTGTCTGGCAGCTCCCTTAAGGACTGGTACAAAGTGTGCCTTTATTTCATCTGACTTGGAGCATTCCAAGGACTGGAAAACTTCCCAAGAGGCACTTGCTGAAAACATTTAAAGGCAAAGGTATTGAACACAGTAGCACGGAGCAAGGGAAAATGGGAGGGACAAACAATAGACAGATCAAAAAGTCCTGGTAAGGATGAGGTTGGGAAAGAAGATCTCTGGGGGAATAAGGGCTTTTAAAAGCACCTATGTATACAGGTGAATCACGAAGTTCACATACATGCTCAGGGCTGGATGAATTCTCAGGAATGTCCTTAGAAGACCCTAAGCTTTCACTTCAGGGAGTCTCAGAGGGAGAGGAGAGAGAAAGAAAGGGGCAGAAAGAATATTTGAAGAAATAATGGCCCAAACTTTCCCAAATTTGAAGAAAGACATGACTCTATATATGGAAAAAGCCCAATGAACTCCAAGCGGGATAAACTTATAGAGATCTACACCAAAGGCAGTTTATAGCTAAACTGCTGAAAGACAAAGACAAAGAGAGAATCTTGAAAGCAGTAAAAGAGAATTGACTTGTCATATACAAGGGAATCTCTTTAAGATTACATTAGGTTTCTTTTCAGAAATCATGGAGGCCAGAAGGCAGTGGGACGACATACTTAGAGTATGGAAAGAAAAAGCTGTCAATGAAAAATTCTATATCCAGCAAAACTGTCTTTTAAAAATAAAAGAGAAATTAAGATATTCGCAGATGAAAAATGGAGGAGTGCCTCACCAGTAGGTGTGTCCTAGAAGAGATGCTAAAGGCAGTCCTTCAAGCTGCAATGAAAGGCCACTAGGCAGCAACTAGAATCCATATGAAAAGATAAAGAACAAGTAAAGTTAGCTACATAGACAAATATATAAGCCAGTATTATCACATTTTTGGTTTGTGACTTTTCTTTTTTGTTCTATATGACTTAAAAGACAAATGCATGAAGCAATAATTATAAATGTATGTTAATGGACACACAATGTATAAAGACGTAATTTGTGACAGTTTACAACAGAAAAGGGGTTGAAGCTGTAAAGGAACAGGGTTTCTGTACACTGTTGAAACTAAGTTGGTATTAATTCAAACTTGATTGTACAGATTATAACAGTTATAAAGTTAAGATGTTCATTGTAATCCCCAGGGTAACATTATGAAAAAACAAAGACTAAACTAAAAAAATACAGAAAAAAATGAGAAAACCTATACACTAGAAGAAATCAATTATTCACAAAAGGTGGCAGTAATAAAGGAATTCAGAAACAAAAATCTATAAACAGAAAACAGATAGCAAATAGCAAAATGGCAGAAGTAAGTTCCTTGTCAGTAATTACTTGAAATGTAAACGGATTAAGTCCTCCAATTAAAAAGCAGAGATTGGCATAATGGGTAAAAATCATTATCCAACTATATGCTGTTTAAAAGTGACTCACTTTAGATTTGAAGACATAAATAGAATGGAAAAGATGTCCCACGCAAACAGTAATCAAAAGACAGCTGGCATTACTAATTCATTCATTCAACAAATATTTATTAAATGCTCACTATGTGCCAGGTACTGTTCCACGTGTAGTGAATAAAATACATAAAAATCTTTCTCTGAAGGAGTTTACACTCCGGTGGTGGGGTATAGACAATAAACATAGCATGTGTTGATCTTAGGAAACTCGAGTTCAAGAGAGAAGTCCTGGATGGAGATAAAACTTTGAGGATTATCAGCACAGAAATGTTTTAAAAGTCCTGAGACAGGATGATGTCAAATGCAGATCAAATCATTGACCTCAGAATTGAATACATTCTATTGATATGAGGTCGGAAATAAGATAAAGAACCAATAAAAGAGACTGAGAAGGAGTAGTCTGTAGGATAGAAGCAGATCCAGGAGATTTGGTGGCTTGAAGCCAAGTAAAACAGTATTTTCAGGAAAAGAGAAAGATCAGGTGTGCAAAATACTGCTGTAAGTTCAAATAAATTAAGCTTGATAACTGGATCCTAGGTTTAGAATATGAAGGTCATTGGGGAGATTTAAACCAAAGCAGCTGTACTGGTATGGTAGAGGCAAAAGCCTGACTGGAATGATTTGAATGGGAGTGGGAGGAGAGGAATTGGTTGCAATGAATATAGACAACCCCTTCAAGAAGTATTCCTCTAAAGGGTGGTAAAGAAATGGAGTGGTAGCTGGAGGGATAAGTGGGATGAATAAACTTTTTTCTTTTTTGCTTTTTAAGTGTTTGAGAAACAACAGCCTGCTAAATGTTGTTGGTTGATATCTAGTAGAAAGGGGAAAACTTAATTAGCATGTGGGAAAATTTCTGGAGCAATGAACTAGAGTAAGTAAGAGGTAGTGACATCTAAAGTACGAGGAAATGGGTTAGCCTTGGGAGCATGGAGAATTTACCCATGTTACCAGCTGGGAAGGCAGTGGATATGGATGTTGATTTTGGCTGAAAGGTATAGGGTTGTAGGAAAATGAGGAAGTTTCCTTCTGCTGATTTTATTTTCTTAGTGGAATAGGAAGCAAAGTCATCTGGTGGAAAGGAGGGTGAGAGAGAAGGTGTTAGAAGTTGGAGGATAGGGAAGGTAAGAAATAGTTTAGGAAAATAAGAGATATAGTGTGAAATACTGCTTTCTTATCACAAGGTCATATGAAAAAGTGCAAATATTTTTAAAAATCTAATTACAATCTTTGGCAAATATATGATGTATTTATTTGGAGAATTCAACAAACCATAGGGGAATGGGCATATGGTTGCTGGGCAGAATTAATGGCTTATTTGAGTTCTGAGTTATTAATGGAAGGATAGTTAGCAGCATAGTGTGTTTTTTCCTCAGCCTGTTTTACCTAGGTGCAAAGAGATAGAAAATGAGATTTTTACCAGGGTTGTAGTTTTGCCAAGCAACATGATAAAAAGAGGCAGGGTAGAGGGAATTGAGGATGCAAGAAAGATTAATTATAAATGACTACAGCATTTAATCTGGGTAAGAAAGGGGAAAAAAGGACAATGAAAGATGAGTGCAACACAGTACCTGCAGTTAAGGAATTCAGCTTTGTGTGTAAAACAAACACATAAACAGATACTTTTATTATCTACTATTACATTAACCAAAGAGAGAAGTTTCCTGGAGGAGATGACACTTGTCTTGTAGTGTAAAGAATGAGTAGAGTTTGTTTAGGAAGGGTCAGGAAAGGAAATTCCAGGCAGGGGGAACAGCATAGACAAAGACTTAGAAGTAGTTCAGAGCTTTGGAGATTTTTAAGTAGGAAATGGTACATTCCAAGTATATATTAGATGGCTTACATTGGTGTTCAGGTAGAGAAGGAGAAGGAAGGCAGGCGATAGAAGACAAGATAGGCAGAGGAGCAGAGATGGAGAGGACAATTTCATTTTGATATAGATCATAGGCAAAACATGGAGAATCACCGAGGGAGAGTAGATGGAGAAAATGAGAGGCTCTCAGGGCAGCCTGAAAATGTTGACAATTAAGAGGCAAGTGGAGAAAAGGAGGCAAAGAGAAGTCAGAGAGGTATGAGGAGAATAATAAGGGTCTAGTGTTACAGAAACCAAGTTCAAGAGAGTTTCAAGAAGGAGGAAGTGATGATCAGTGACAGATGTGGCACAAAAGTCCAACAGATAGATAGGGTTGCATTATGCAACTAGAAAAAATCATTCATAACTCACATGAAAGCAAAACCTGAATTGCAGTGGACAGAAGGGTGAATGGGCATTGAAGACAGAGAGGGCTGGATTCTTTTGAGAAGTTTGGATGGGAAGAGAGAGACTTAGATGGAAGCTTGAGGGGGACTTATAATTAAGGGAACATTTTGTTCCCCCAGAAGATGAAGGCGTCCACTTGTTTCTGGGTTGATGGGAAAGCACTTGTATAGAGAGAGGATATGAAGGTTCTAAAGAAAGGATATATTTAAAAAACAAGCTTCTTTAAAGAAAAAACTTACATTCATGGTCAACTTGCTCTCCTGTGCCTCTTCTATTACCATGCAAAGACTATACCCCAAGCTTTCCCCCTGTAAGCAAAATGAGAGACATATGGAGCACACTGGAATCACAACCTGAAGGCTGGAGCCAAGCCCAGACTAGACCAGCCTATCCCCATCTGACCTGCAGATCATGACAAAAATAAATGATTGTCATTTTAAGCAACTGAGCTTCAGGTTAGTTTGTTACAGAGCGCTATTGTGGAATGGATAACTTATGCAAAATGGGAGGTAGTAGTAGATGATGAAATCAGAGAGGCAATGAAAGGAGGGAAGATCATGTAAAGTCTTATAGGACGCTGTAGGATTTGGACTGAGTGAAATGGGGAGCCATTGGAGGATTTTGAGCAGAAGCGTGACATTATCTGACATGTTTTAGAATCTCTTTGGCTGCTGTGGTAAGTCTAGGGGTGGATATGGCAAGGGAAGAAGCAGGGATATCAGTTAAGGGGCCACTCCAAAAATTCAGACAGATATGGGTTGGACCAGGGTCTTATCAGTGGAAGTGGTCAGTATTGGATATATTTGAAGGTTGAAAGAACTGGATTTCCTGGTAGGTTGGAAGTAGACTGGGAAAGAAGAGTCAAACATGCCTCCAAGGTTTTTGTCCTGAGAAACTAGAAGAATGGCATTGCTGTCAATTGAAATGCTGTGCTGGATTCTCCATTACCAACTTTATACCCTTCCATTTACTTCTAGGGGACGCCTCTGCATGGCAGAGGAGAATCTAGGAACCACATTTTCTAGATTCTCCTTCCCTATATGGTTCCAGGTTGGAGTTTTTCAATGAGAGATTTGAAAAGCAAAAGTGAGGAGAGGCCATTAGTCAGCAGGCCATAAAAAGCATATGTATGGGTAGCTGCAAGATTTACAGTGGCTTCTCAGGCCTCTAGAAGTTTTTGCTCCTCCACTTAAGACAATTGGTGCAGCTTTGTCATAGACCTTGAGAATTGCTGTAGTTCCCCAGAGAACATTTGAGAACTGTCAGCTTTTGGGGGTCTTTCCTTGACTTTCTGGCTTCAATCCTCGTGATCTTCACTCTTCCAGCTTTGCACACACTTGGGAAAGCACCAATTTATTTACTAAATCCATTTATTCCTATAAAAATTAGAATGACTCTGATTTATTGACCAAATCTGGACTAATATAGATGGGAAAGGATCCACATGGAGTAGATTTGGGGAGAGAAGATCAAGAATTCACTTTTGGACATGAATTGTTTGAGACATCTTTTTGAGGGGATATCTAGCAGGGTTGCATATTCAAATCTAGAGTTCAGGAGTGAGGTCTAGCCTGGCATATAGGAGACTTATTGGCATATAGATGATATGTAAAGTCATGCTGCTGTATGAGATCACTAAGAAAGTGGGTGTGGCTAGAGAAGAGTAAATGTTTGTGGACCAAGTTCTGGGACCCAACACTAAGAGATCAGGGAGAAGATGAGGAACAAGGGAAAGAGACAGAGAAGGAGGAACTAACGGGGTGGGAGCAAAGCCAGAAGAGTATGGAGTTCTGGAAGGCGAGTCTGGAAAGTTTGTCAGGGAGGAGGGAATGATCAGCTGTGTCAAATTCTGCTGACAGGTCAATCAAATGACTAAGAACTGAACATTGGTTATGCTTACCAAAAATATGGAAACTGGAGAAAAGCAGAAAGTTGGGAGAGAGGGAGGATCATATGTTTTATCATCACCAAAAACAATACCTATTTACATTCTTTTTTCTATGTAAGGCTTTAGTTTTTATATAGCTGGAGTTCATTGTGCATATATAATTTTCCATCTTGATTTTCATTTACCTTATGAGACTCTTTCTATATTATTACAAGTTTATTATTAACATTATTTTTAATGGTACATCACATTCTTTGGGGGATGTAGCATATACTATTTAACTATTCTTTCAATGTTGGACATTTAAGTTGTTTATAATTTTCTGCTGTTATAAATAGCCCTGTGATGAAAATCTCTTTCCAAAAAACTTTATCAGCAGTTTTAGATGACTTCCTCAGGGGAAATTATCAAAACTTTAACTACTATTTTAAAGAAATGAACATTTTTAAAGCTCTGTTGCAGGCTTTTGGAAGTTAACTCATTAAGCATGACTTTTCACAAGCCCCATTCTGTTTTCTCTGGACTCTGACTTGAGAGCTCTCACTTTTTTGGCTCTTATATTCCAATAATCACTCAATTTATTTTTTGGAAGAAAGAAGGAAGGCTGACATGGGATTTGTGGGGAATGTTTTTGTAGGACCCAAGTATACGTTCATTTATTCATTTATCAAAGTCAGCAAGACAGAGGAGAGGCACGGGGCTCTAGGACAGGAAACAAAAGGGATGGCCCTGCCATGAATGGCACAACAAGTTGGCCTTCATTTTTAGCTTTTATCTCCAGGGTCATCTTTTCTCTGAAACCTCCAGGGCCTCCCCATGAAGCATGGCCATCTCTGCCTCCACACATGGCTATGCATGGAGATGGGGAAGGGAACACAGTAATCCATGGATCATTCCTGGGGTTCACACCACCCTGATGAAGCTCAGGGGAATGGAAAATTGGAGACCTACTGACATTTTACTGGTTACCTGTTGTTTTTGCTTATGCTATATATATTTCTTCTCCTGATGACAGTATCTCAATTATCTTTCCCTCAATCAGATCTTAATCCACATGATTTAGGTGGTGTCGACTCCATTCCTTCCACCTAGGGTGGACTCATGGCCCAGGCTTGGCCGATCAGAGTAGTCCATCCCATGGCTAAAGTTATTAGCTCTCAGGATAATACAAGCCTACTGCTGCTGGGGTCCCTTGTGAAGAAACCCTGCCTGAGAGAAACTATCTCAGAGAAAAATACAACCATTAACTGAGGAGTGAGCGACCAAGAGAAAAAAAATAGGTAAGACCAGCAGGAGATACCAGAGAATACACTTGCAAGTGGACATGGGTTTTCAAGAAGACTAAAATCTAATAATTGCTATGGAACTTCATGGCCATTTAGATCAATTTGCTGAGAAACACGGTCTTCAGAGATGCTCCACCTCAGTCTTAAAGAAAAGAATTGGTAAATTTAATCAGATAGGAGCAAAATCCTCATGAGATGTTGCTATTTCAATAACCAGATCACCCTTGAGAATGGGCATCTATCGTCAAGCCACTTTTTCTTGTGACTCTTGAGAAGATATAATTTCCCCAACACTAGAAAAGAATTATTTTTCAAATAATAGAGACTTTCCTTGCTGATTGACACGCCAAGGCTGCAGGTTTGTAGGACAGGTTACATTTTGAAGAGACTACACGTCGTGGTATATTCAAAGCTTGAAATGTGTTCAGCTTTGAGAAAGTCCTCTATGTTTTCCATCTTAATACGTGCCACCTTATCCTCCAAGCTGTCTGAGACCTACATCTTGAGGTTAGATGCTTCTTTTCCTCCATTTCTATCAGTCAGTCATCATCAAGTTCTATCTCCTGAACGTTTTTTGAATATATCCACATCTATTGCCATTGATTGGTTTAGAGCAGAATTCTCAACTTTCATCTTGCATCAGACTTATCTGAGGAACTTTAAAAAATACTGATGCCCAGGTGTCACCCCCAGAGATTCTGATGTAATTGATCTGGAATTGTATTCGGGAATCTGTAGTTTCAAAATCTCCCCAACTGACTCTAATATCCAGCCAGGGTTGAGGACCACTGGATTTGAGGCTAACTTGAGATCCTCATCATCTTTTTAGGACTGTTAAAATAGCCTCCTAAACTGTCACCTTTCCTCCAGTCTGGTTCCTTACCAATCTATCCTCCACACCACTTCCAGGGGAATTGGTTTCCAGGGAAACCTATCTGATTCTGTCACTCCCATGATTGTGACCCTTCCCTGACCCTAACCCCTATGTGTGGCTTGAAACACAACTTCATGGGGGACTTCTCCCCTCCCATCTCCTCAATATCAACTCCCATGCCTTTTCCTTTCCAGTTTGTCTTGCAGCAGTACCAAAGTAGTCTTTGGTATTCATAAAAGAAATATCTCAAGACAGTTGTAAACTCCATTTTTTTGAATGTCATATAATTTCTTTCCATATAATGCAATATATTATAACTAAAAATTTGTGACTTCCATGACTATAAATGCAGAACTAAGGCAATTTAAATAGCAATTACAGTATATTTTTTCATGAAAATAATTTCCACACAATATTGCATTGCGTCTCTATAGTAGCACTGACCGAGAATGATGAACGATGTTAATCATTTCTACTGAGTCCACACTTGTACAGAGGTATGATTAAGAAATCCTCTCCTCACAAAGGCCTATTATCTAAATTGTGAAAAGAAAAAAATATTTCCTAAAATTAACAACCAACTTTTATTTTTCAGCATATGCTGTCAAAGTCTTAATGGCACTTTTGCTGTGCATGGGTTCCTGTAAAGAGTCGGACACCTGCTAACACTCTAAGTTACCCACCATTTCATCGTTCCTTTATTTTATCTCTAACTGGATGAGCAATTTTTGAATTGGTTCAGGCAATCATGAAAACAGATTCATGAACCATCTTTACTTATTTCTAAATGCTGGACTTGTTAACATTCAAACTTTAACAGATAGATACATTTCTCTTCTTTGTTATTTATCCAGAACTTCTCTTTTCTATTTAAGAACTATCCATCTCTCTTTATGGCCACCACTAGCATTGGCAGTTAGCACCCTGTTGTGCCTAATTTTCACAAACTAACAACCTCATTGTAAAAGTGTGCATGTGTATGTGCTGTTAAATATACAAAAAGAAGTCTAGTAGAGATGTGACTGCTGTGTGGTCAGTTAGCCTCACTCACTAGTCTGGTGATGTATTCTTCTTTTTTTGGTGAGGAAGATTAGCCCTGAACTAACATCTGTTGCCAATCGTCCTCTTTTTGCTGAGGAAGATTGGCCCTGGGCTAGCATCCGTGCCCATCTTCCTCTACTTTATATGTGGGACGCCGCCACAGCATGGTTTGATAAGCAGTGTGCAGGTCCCCGCCTGGAATCCGAACCAGTGAACCCTGGGCTACTGAAGGGGAACGCACAAACTTAACCTCTATGCCACCAGGCCAGCCCCTCTAGTGATGTATTCTGTACACTACCCTCAAAGCATGGATGAGTCAAATTCAGCCTCAGTGAAATTAAAGTATTGTGGACCTCTGGTATCGATAACCAAAATTGTCCAAAAGTGACCTTGGGATTCTGTTATGGATAAATGGAATAGTCCAAAAGCAATCCCGAGGATTCTTGCTGGGTTGCCTGCATGATAAGCCAGTGGAGATAATGGGTTTTTCCCGTGTCAGGAGGTGGGGCTGCACCTGACCTCAACTTCCCGTGGGTCTCCCTCCAGCTGGCAGCTGGCTTTCCTAAACAACTGTTGTAAACAACTGGCATCTAAACTACACTGCCTAGAGCCCGAGCGGCCCTTTTCCTGCCACCATCACCACTCCCTTCCCCCCACTGATAAACCTGTCCTATCCCTTGATGAATAAGAAAGGTGAGCAACTGGTTCCTCCCGCCCCAGCACTCCCTGGTGAGAGGTTAGAGACATGCGCTCTTCTTGCTGACCTTTGCTTTGCAAGTTTCACCAAAAACTCTGTCTTTTACCCACAACCAGTGAGATGAACTTCAACCTGAGCCCTGGTACATGACAGACTTTTAGCATCGGTTGTGAAATCTGGAAACGGAGAATTCAAATTGTCACGTATGCTGTCTTGTGCCCCTCTCCCTTTGCACATTCCATTCTTCTGCCTATCATCCTTCCCTCGACTGACCGCCTGGAAAACCTCTGGGCCTTCAATATCCATCTGTGCAGTATTAACTCTCATCATCTGGCCCTCATCCAAAGCAGACAAAAATCACCCTCTCCTCTGTGTTACTGAAAGGTGCCTCAGACCTAGGCATGTCTCAGGACTGGGGCATTATTTTCCAGGATTGGTTCACCCTGGCAGCCAGAGGCTTACCACAACTACTTATTTTTATGTATAAATGATACATATTGGTGAAAAATTAGAAAGTACCAAAAAAGCAAAATACGACCCAGGGGCAAGCACTTTCTAATGTTTTGTTGATACCATTTCAGATTTTATTTAATAAAAATGACCTGATGCACTACCAATTTCTTGAAATCTATGTGTTTTTTTTGTGTGTGTGTGGGGGGAAGATTGGCCCTGAGCTAACATCTGTTGCCAATCTTCCTCTATTTTGTATGTGGGATGCTGCCACAGCATGGCTGGATGAACAGTGCATAGGTCCGTGTTCAGGATCCGAACCTGCAAACCTTAGGCTGCTGAAGCGGAGCACGTGAACCCAACCACTATGCCACTGGGCCGGCCTCTGCTACTTTCTTTTCTTAATAGGCAAATATGGCAGCTCATTATTATTTTTCTTTGCATTTATTTAGTTGGTGACAATAAACATTTAAAATGGATTTATTGGTGAATTGCATTTGCTTTTGTCTTCTTGTTCACATATTTGTGTTTATTTTTTTATTATGTGTTCATCTTCTTATTGATTTGTAGGAAGTCTGTATTTGGTGACTAAATTAACTCTTTATTATCTATGTAAATACTATTTATATTGTAAATATTTTAATTAGTTTATAATTTTATTTTTAAAAATTTTAATTTTATGATTTAAATTTTATATTTTACATTTTTTGGTCAAATCTGTCAGTCTTTCGTGAAAATTTTTACTTTGATATCACACTTAGAAACATCCTTCCCCACTCTAATTATTGAAATGTTTTCCTAAAAACAATTTCACATTTATACTGGAATCTTTAACCTATTTTGATGCTTATTTCAGTGTGACTCCCTCCTCCATTCTTTCTTCTCTTTCTTCCTCTGGTAAATGTTCATTGAGCTCCCATTCTGTTCAGGCACTGGATTTTTTGGCACCGGGGAAACAGCAATGAACAGGACAACACAGTTTCTGTCTTCATAGAGTTAACATTCTGATGAGAAAAACTGATAATAAACACACAACCCAAATAAGTACAGATTATAATGTCACAGAGTGATAAGTGCCATAACAAAGTGTGAAGTGGGGTAAGGAGCTAGAGAATGGGGTGGGAACATGTTATATAAATAAGCCAAAGTTGGCTTCTGTATATTGGCTCCTAGCTTACTTCTTCACAGAAGGCTGAGATTCGTTAGCTCAAAAGCCCACTGGCCCCAAACTCAAATTTTTACATTCAATTATTTTAAATATAGCCCCAATAAACAGATTTTTAGCCATCTAGAGCCTGCCTGCTTTGTATACCCTGAAAAATTAGGCCCAACATCTGCTAGCCCTAGTAAGATAAACCCTGGGGCTATAAAGACCCCAAGCAAATGCTGTCAACTTTGAAGCTCCCTGACCCTAGACTTCCTGCTGTGTTGCTGAGTGATGTCACCTAGACATGGAAACCCCTCTCTGGTCCTGCTCCGGCCTCCCCCTTCTCCCCTTCTGAGCAGTTCCCCCTGCACCATAGCCTCTGGGCCTTCTCTTGTCAAAATGGTGCCTAATTAAAGCTTGTGTGCGTTACTGCCACCTCGAAGTCATACCTTTTTCATTGATCAGTCCCCAAATCTCTCAAACCCTCTACAGGGTGCTATTTTAGTTAGGGAGGTCAGGGAAGGCCTCAGTGAGGAGGGAACATTGAGCAGAGGCCAGGAATATCTTTGCGGGAAGACTGTTCAAGTCAGAGGGAGGGCAAGTTCGGAGGGCTGCATGGAGTTAAGCGTGTTCAGGAAAGCAAAGGCGTCAATCTGCTGGAGCACATGTCCTGCCACTATTTGTTCAACTACCTTTTCTCCCTCCATTCATTTCAAAAGCACTTTTCTTATATCCTAAGGTTTTGTGTATATTTGATTTGTTTCTGGCCTTTCATCTGTTCCTTCTCTTTCGAATCTTAAGCTAACACAGCGTTGTTTTCAGAACAGGGGCTACATTTTACACACAGATTTCCTTTTCACAAATTTCTTGGAAAATATCAAGAGTATATGTTTCCACATGTGCTTAAAATAATATCTGCTGGTTTTAAAATTAAAAATCCAGTTGGGGTTTTCATGTGAATTGCGCGAAACTGAAATTTTGATTTGGGGATAACTGGAATCTTTACAAGATAGTGTCTTCTGACCAGAAACATTGAATAGATTTTCAATTATTAAATTTTGAAAATGTCACTCAGTAAAAGTCTATAATTTTCTTCATATGAGTCACTACATTTATTTTAAAGTTTGTCCATATGCATTTTGTGTTTTGGTTGCTATTGAAAATTCAATCTGTAGTTTTTTTAACATTTTCTAATAGGTTATTGCTAGTATATAGAAAAGTGAATGGCTTTTCATATTTGTTGGTTATACAATCAGTTACTTTAATTAAATCTCTTATTAGGCCCAATGGGTTTTCAAAACAATCTTGTGTTTCCTTCTTAGATAGTCACATCATTTGCAAACTGATAATTTCACTCATTTTTTTCACTTACATTTTTTATTACGTTGTTTTCTTACTAAATTGTATTAGCTAAATTCTTTAGGGAGTTTCCTTTTGAACTGCAGAATCTTTGTATATATTCATTGATTTTTTTGTCAGAGGTTGGTCTATTTTTTCAAGATGTTTAAATCTTGCAAATTTCAGGGATACAACTCTCCTCTGGGATTGAGCATACTTTGATTATTTTATGCAAAGGGAGATGGAAATTTCAGGACACAAAGAGGCAAACAGAAATCAGTCAAGGGGTTTTACTCCTCCTTCATTCCCTTAAGTGTAAATTTAAGCAGTCTCCAGAGATTACCAATCCTGTCACAGCCCCCCAGCAGGGGAGATTCTTGCATAGCTTGGACCCTGGGGCCAACAAGTCTCCCTGGGAGAGGATGATGTGATCAGAACAGTTTTACTCAGAGCTGAACCTCTGAGAGGGAAAATGGGTGTTGGTTCTCCCAAAGGGTAGGTGGGAGGAGTTTGGATCCCTTGATTAATTTCCTTAGGTCAGAAATTGTGGGTACAAGATGAAACTGAATCTAACTTTCATTTTTCTCTTGGGAGGCAGAAAAACAAACTTCTCTCTTTTCTTTAACAGAAATATAAAAAGCAAGCAAAAATGCTTTCTCAACAAAGAGGAACTGTAATGAGGAATTTATAAACATTTTATATTCTCTCTTTTCTCCTACTTGCAGCTTATCTGAGAAGAGGCCCATAGAGACCATGGTCAATTGCCACAGTCTTCACGCTGTAGGGGAGAAAGAAATTTTCCTCTAAGCTTTTAGGTTCTTCTGTCTGGTTTAAGAATTAAATTGACATGAGACAGAATAACAGGAGGAAATCAAACAAGTTTAATAACATGTACACATGGGAGAAACCCAGGAAAACAGAGTAACTCACCAAAATGGCTGAAGAGAACATCTTAAATGCCATCTTCAGCCAAGGACAAAAGAGGGTGTTGGGGATAGTGGTTTTGGACTTCAAAGGGAAGGAAGGCAATTCACATGGGATGGAAAAACAAATGTTTGGTAAACAAATGTTTGCCATGCCTTGCAGAGACAATGGGACATGGAGAGGACTTAGATCAAATGGGTCTTGCTAGGTTCCTCCCTGTCTACCACATCTAGTTCATATTATACTGTAGTTATCTATGGTGATAGCTCCTTCCTGGAACAGGCCTTCTATCTCAAACTCTTTTAGGGTGTTAGGGGGAAGGTCAAATTTTCTTCCTGATTCTTTTGTTCTTAAAAATAATCAAGGCAAAGAGACACATTTTGGAGTAGCAAATTCTGCTCCCCTACAATGCCTGTTGGCTCCCTGAGAAGAAAACCATTGCACGTAGTTGTCAGGGGTCTCAAGTCCAGCAGAGAAGTTTCTCCTGAGAACCTTTCATAACACCTGACTTGGAGCTGGGATGATTTCTTTCAGAGATGATGTCCCTCTTGTTCAAATGCTTGGATGGTTCCTGAAAAGCCTTAGATGAGCAGACAAGAGTTGAAGGAGAATTTTCTCCAGTTCCATTTGGCCAGATCAAAGTCCAATTATTTTAGAGACTAAGGCAAGAGCATTAGCTCCACCTGGAGATTTTGAAATTTGCCAGGGGCTGAGGTGCTGGCTCATCCTCTATGTAGCATCACCACCCCAGATAAGAACTGGCTCTGCCAGCATGCACGCCACTCCCACACCCCCCAGCCCAGCCCAGCCTAGCCAGCCTCCAGCATGCCTCCTTCACCCAGTATAGATTAGGACTGCATGGTCTGATGCTCCACTGTCTAATGAGGTGTGCAGCCTGGCTAAATTACTTAATCTCTCTGTCCTCAGTACCCTCAATTACAGCTGGAGATGAAACCAATGCTTATCCTAGGGTGGCTGTCAGGATAGAAAGAGCTAATCTGAGTACAGAGTTTGGTGTAGTTGATGGGGCATAGTAAATTCTCCATTAAGTGTTACTATGAATGTTACGCATTGTGATGTCTTTTTTTTGGCTTTTTTGTGTTAAATTTCAGTCTTACAAGTATTTTCTCTTCTTGGAATATCAATGATTTCAGGAGTGGTAATGAAAGTTGTATCTTGCAGTTGGCAGTCTACTGTCTGAGAGCTCTGTTCTTTGTCCTGAGAAGAGTTCTAGAGGTCCCCTCCCTTTTTTGGTCCTTTTCATTTATTTATTTATTTTTGTGTGTGAGGAAGACCAGCCCTGAGCTAACATCCTTTGCCAATCCTCCTCTTTTTGCTGAGGAAGACTGGCCCTGGGCTAACATCCGTGCCCGCGACGCTGCCACTGCGTGGTTGACGACCAGTGCGTTGGCGGGCGACCAAGGTCCGAACCTGCGAACCCCGGGCTTCCAAGCACGGACTAAACCGCTGCGCCACCGGACGGCCCCTTTTTTGTTCCTTTTTAAAGTGGAATTTAAATGAATCATCTATTTCCATAGCTTGGTAACATTTTGGTCTATTACTGTTAGACATTTCTCTCATTTAACCCCACAGGCAACAGATATTTGGGGATTTTTGTGGAACTATTTCTGTCCAATAAAAAGAGGGCATAGTGCATACTATAGTAGTTTTGTACTTTTCATATAATATAATGATAAATACTCCCATTTATTGATTTCCTACTGTAATCTAGAAACTGTGCTAAGCACTTTCATATATACATTATCTCACTAATTTTCATATATTATCATCCCCACTTAATAAATGGGAAAATTCAGACATAGATAGTTAATTGACTTGCCACGTTCAACCAGCTGGTGAGACATAGAGCTGGGATTTGACCCTAGACACTGTGACTTCGTGTTCCTAACCACTATGTGCATACCACCAAATAACTCACTTCAGAGAGTTTCAAAACTTTGTTCCAAAACCACCTGAGTAAGACTAACTTTCAGGGGGTGGTTAAAAAAAATCCAGCTTCTTGGATTCCAGGATGTCTGCTTTCTTTCCCTTTCTGAACACACCTTATCCCCACAAACGGTTTATATTCCATCAGAAGAAACAAACCTTCTACATCCTGGGAGGAGAGAACAGATGTCTGGAAGTAAAGTTGTGTGGGCTTATTGGTAGAACTGAATGAGTTTATATCCAACTATGGACAAAGGCTGCCAAATTCTAGAGAAAAACTTATATAATATGCTTTCTTTCTCCAGAGTTTTAAGGTTTATTTTTCTGGATCTATTTCTGTGGCAATATGACTATATTGTTTAGAAGTCTTCCTTCATGCTAACTATACCATTTTTCCAGATCTGGTTACAGGAGGTGATGAAAAGAAAGTCAACATTAATTATACTTTTGGAGAAACCAGCTAGTAATTCAGGTTTGGGTGACCTTGAGGGCAAAGGTCAAAGTGAAAGTATAATGAGTGATTATCTCTCTTGATAACAGCACTTTCTTTAAAATAAATGTCTAACTCTTTAATGTGGGAGGTAGATGGGTTTGGGTTCAACCAAATGGAAAAGGTTTTCTCTCTGACATCTGTAGAAATTGGGTTGCCTTCTTCATGTGATTGTTTTAAAGATAAAATGAGATATGTTCATAACAGGGTCTGGCAAACTAACATTCATGTTATTTTATTATGATTATTGTTATAAACTATAATTGGTAAGAAATGTTGAATACATCAAATGAAAAAGAAATCTTTTGGTAAAGAATTTTGATGAAGATTTGAAATGGGAATCTCAATTATCTATTCCCACTTCAAATGTCTGCTAAAGATAAATAATTACAGACCACCGTATTTTGTGCCATTTAGAAATTTGTGCCCCCTTCATCCTGCATATAAAAGGATGCTTTGTTCAAATTCTCAGGCACTTGGAGTCCTCAGGGAGAGCCTGTCAGTATGATGAATCTTCATGTTCTGACAGGAGCTCCGATCTGCTGGATGGTATTTTGGAGCAAGTCCCTGGGGAAAGGACACGTCAGTCCCAATGAAGGTCACAGTGATTATTACTGGTCAATGGGATGTCATTCTGCTATTGTAAGTCATTGGGGTCAAATGAAGATTTCCTAGAAATAGTAACTGCACTGTGCTTGGCTGATCCAGGATTCCCAGGAGTAAATGAGGTGCTCGGCGGAGAATAACCTCTTTCTGCCAAGCAGCCTTGGGCTGCATTGTCTGGGGACTGCTACAGCCAGGATGGATGCGTTTGCTCTGACTTAACATGCTCAGAGGTTCCAGAGGGAACAGTGCTTTCCTATCCCTTTGAAAATGTTGATTCAAATTTGGTGAGTGTGTTTGCAATTTGGCTGAGAAAGGCCACTGTGAGACAGATCAAATAACGGGACACACACTTCTGGCTGAAACGGCTTTCCCCTCCTCTCCCTCAGGCTGACTTATCCTTTAAAACTCAGAGGAGACATGATTTCTTACTGCACTGTAATTATGTGCAGGCTCACTCCCATACCTTACCAATCTCCAACCTCATCAGTTCCTCAGGTCTGCCCACTGTCCATTCCCGCTGCCCCTGTCTGGTTTCGGGCTGCCATCATCTCTCATCTGATTTGCTTCAGTTACCATGTCTCTCATACTGGCCCTGCTATCCTGTCTTTACCCTTGAAAATCTAATTATGTCACAGCCTCGTTTAAATCTCTTACACGTAATTTGTAGAAAAACTAGAAAATCCAAATGAGCCCAAAACAAACCAACATAAAACAGAAAATAACAAGCATACAAAATCTTGCCATTCAGACATAACAACTATTAACATTTAACTGCAGAGATTTCTAGACCTAATTTTCTACTTACATGCATATATATTTTTTTCAAAGTAGAATTATACTGTAAATATTGGGGTTTTGCTTGCTTTTTTTTACATGACAACATATCACAGCTTATTACTCCATAAATGGATTTTTATCTACATTGTTCTATTGTATTTCATTATAGGTATAAATTATTGTTTTATATAACCAATGCCACCATTGTTTTATTCTTATTCTAATTTTTTCTCACTGTATAACTAACAATGTAAATTATATCCTTGTTTTGAAACCATTGCACCCATCCTTAAATAATTCCTTGGGAAATTTTTTTACTGATAGAAGTATTGATGTATAATTATATATATTCTTTTTTAGCATAATATTTGATATATATTTTCAGTTTATAACCTCATGTACCAATTACTTATGCTTATCTGTATTTTGATAATTTCAGGACTTCTATACCATGACTTCTCAATCTTGGGCTTTTAATTGTGCTCCAACTTTCCATTGGTTGCAAAACAGCTTTAAGTATATTTTTCAACATTCAGTATTAATGCTATGGTTTTTAAACCACTTTATATCTGCATACGTCATTTTGTTACCTTCATACACACAAGGTAACTTGGCAGCATATGAAATCTCTGGGCCACAAACTTTCCCCTTAAAACTATAGCTATCTTTCCACAACGTTCTGACGTTTGGTTTTGCAAAGAAATCTAAAGTAATTGGGGGTATTGTAAGTAAATAATTTTGTTCTACCTGAAAATTTGGGGACTTTAACTTTTATCATTGCAGTGCCTGGCACACAGCTGGAATAAAATAAAAGTATTTGTTGAGTGAATGAATAAAAATGCTTTGCTAAGATGTGACTAGATGATGGTGCAAGTGGGGGTGGGGGTGTCTTTTTAATTATTGTACCTAAAAATGGTGAGCCCTTGGAATATAATGAAACAAGCTCCCCTTACTTCTACTTGTTTTCAAGGTCAGGAAGAATTTCTTCTCTTACAGATTTGATTCTGCTTTTCCTCCCTTTCTTCTTGTTTCTCTTCCAGGAACACTTTTTGCTGTCTTCCATTCCTATCTCCTCTTACTTTGTTTTGATATCCTTATCCTTTCCTTTGTCATTCTGGAAAGGCTTCTCAAGTTTGTCCTTCCAGTAATGGTTGGGGTTTTCTACACCATGAATTGGACCTTTTTTGATTCTTGTTGTTCTGGTTGCTCTTTTGCCCACAACGACTCCTTTCATATCCTCCTGTTCCTTTCCTCATCCTGCCTTTCTGCTTACGACAGTGTTCCTACTGACGCCTTCTTACATCTGTGATCGACACTAACATGTCTCCTGAAATATCTTTTTCTAGTCATTGAGGTATATTTTTTTCAGAAATATCCTTTTCTTCTGAGCCTTCCAGATGTTTCCTTTTCTTTGGTATAAAGTATGCTTCTATAGTTCCAAACTATTTGATGGCTTCCTTATTTTCTTCAAAAAATAACCAGATTTCTTTTCAGATTTGATGACTAGAAGCAGACATGGCAAATAAATTACTCTTGTTCCTGCTCTCTGTTTAGCGTGTGGTGAACCGATAATACCTTTTCCAGAGATGCATCAGGAGGCCAGGTCAATGGGCACAGCTCAAGGCCAATTCCAAGTTTCTGATGGGTATTTAGCCAAGGGAAGTCTTCCCTCTCCTTCAATCACTTGATTCTTTAGGATTCTTGATTATTATAGCTAGGTATATACACACATGCGTGTGCACACACACATACCACATGCACACTTATGCATACACATACACCACACATACCACACACACATATACTATATGCACACACCACATGCCACATGCACATACATGTGTGCACACACTACACATACTACATACACACATATGACACACACGCCATCTATACACACAGATACACTACACATACCACATACACACATCACACATATCATAAACACCCACACCACAACACACTCACATTGCACATACCACATATACACATACCACACACAGCACACATACCACATGCACACACATGCATACACACATACATCACACATACCACACACACACATACACCATACAAACACCACACACACACACACACACGCACCTCAAACAAACCACACATAACTCCCGACACAGGACCGTTCCCAGAGGACTACTCTCAACTCACACACCCAGCTCTTTACTTGTGGGACTGCACGTGGTATTATATCCAGAGTCTGATCCAATATCATGCCTTGTTCTTCCCTGGGACTTATATTCCTTTCCAGAAAGTAGTTAATGGGGTAGAGTTTACCCCCTGCTTGCCTCACGGCCCAGCAGCATTCAAGGATGAGCTTCTCCTTGTCAGGTGGGTCAGATCAGGCGGCAAAGAGTGCCTCTGTCTTGCACTTGTTGACAGTCTGTATTCTGTGAGATTGTTCTAGGTGTGGCATAGACGGCTCCTTGGCCTGGTGTTTCTCAATGCAACCCCATCCGCCTTACAAGTGGTGTCAATTCCTCTCTGATTCTGATATTAGACTGTCTGTCAGGGCTGGTTTTCAATAGTAATGGGAGTTTTCATTTTCTCTTAGATTTTTTAAGAGAGAAAATGGGATAGATCGCATTGAGGGCTGGGAGCCAGGCACAATCTTGAACTGAAAGTCCATCTAGATTTTTTGCATAAGAGAATAAAAACAATCTGTCTGTGATTTAGGAACATACTCTGGCAGCAATATGAGAATGCACTTTAAATCCTCATTAAAGAATCAGGTATGAAATATATATTTATTTAGCAAAGTTCCAGCTGTATGAAAAATCCCTTTCTTGTTTCCCATAATATTTCTGAAACTTCTTAATGGTGCATGTAGAGACAGAATGTCATCATTATCCAGGGACAGTGTGTTATCAATTTTTTCTTAGGGCAGACCTTTTCTAGGTCACCTGCTGCTTCAATGTAGCTCTGAACAATCTGACATGCTAACCATCTGACTCCATTCTTCTAACTAAGTCGTGAGAAAGAAAACCGCTTTGCAGCAAATTACGCCAGGCAACAGCGTCTCAATGAAAGGAGAGGAAAACCTTCCCTTTCAGCCCTCCCCGGAGAGATGCGGGAATGGGGTAAGGTGTGTGCATGCATGGCACATGTGCTCTGATGGCCTTTACCCTCACTCCGGCCTTCTGACAACCAGCCAGGTTACCATCTTATTTTCCGCTCATTGTATAATCCTCCCCCACCCAGTTATTAGGTAGCGAGTTCTCACACATTCCTGCCATAGTTACCACACGCCATAGGCTCTGGATAAGCTTAAGAGCAAACTGCACCCTTCACCTCTCTCTGCTTCCTGCTGACCCTGGACACCTCACCAAGCCAGCAGGACTGGGAAAAGCACAGGCTTCGAGGTCAAACAAACCTGGGTTCACATCAGGACCGGGTCCCTTTGTGTCTACTGAGCACTTTGTTGAGCATGTGATTCATTTCCTGTAAAAAGGGGTAACGATATCTCCTGGATTTTGCATGCCTCTGTGTGTAAAATGTGCATGTGAATTAAATAAGGTCATGTCTGCAAGGTGCTCAGATATTATCTCTATTTTGCAAATGAGGAAATCTCAGAAGTATGTAATGACTTTCCCCAAGTCTGTGCAGTGGTGAAGTGGAGGAGCGTGGTACTTTCAGTCTGCATTCCTTAGGCCACGGCTGCTTCCCCTCTGGTTCCCAGACTCACAGACATAGAAGCTCAGCAAAGAAACCTGCAAACATTCTATTCTATCCTAATCCATAATTATTCTACAAACTCCAGGACCCCTTGTAGTCTTGATCTTAAATCTAGGCATGCTCTTAATCAAGAAAAAGCTGTTTCTAACTTTTCCTTGTACCTTTGAGACTTACACGAGGTCTTCAGGAGCCAAGGAACAGATGATTTCAGAACAGCCCAATCACAGAAAACAATTCTCTAAAACAGAAGTCTTCAAGTGGGGTTTAAGGAGTGCTGGGGGTCCCTGAGACCCTTTCAGGGGGTTGCAAGGTCAAAACCATTTTTACAACAATGCTAAGATGTTGTTTGCTTTTTTCACTCTTGTTCTCTCATGTGTGTACAGTGGAGTTTTCCTGAGGCTACACGACATGTCTCTGATTCTCTGACACCAGCTGAGTATCCAACAATTCAACTCAATTCTGACACTAACTCTCAGAGTGAGCACAGACACCACAGTTGGAGGGCTCAGTTCCACAAGACTGCCTCCACTTCAGATGCCAGCCTCAGATGGGGTGCCCGGGTGACCCACACTTCTGCACAGCAGACTAGAAATTTGGGAGTCCCCACAACCCTCCCTGCCTCCTGTTTGATAATTCACCAGAACAACTCACAGAACTCAAAAAAACACTTTACTTATGTTTACCAGTTTGCTGTAAAGGATACAACTCAGGAAATCTCTGACCAACTCTGGGGTTCCCGGGGTTCTAATTTGGATCCGTTTCCTTCTCAGCTGCCTCTAAAATCCTCAGGCTTTTCATCCTCTCTTACATATCCCCTTCATCTAACCTGCTTTCAGAAAAGGAATCTGGGAAATCAATTTATACTGAGATATGTGTGACCGGTAAGTCTTGCTATGTATCTTCTCTCCAGAATTTTTACATTTTAGCTAAATGAATGTGTCCTGTCTTACAGAATTTTAGACATTAGAAGGTGAGCAGGCAGTACAATGTTATTGTCAGTGGGAATTTTCTGATGTCCAATAAAGCACACCAGAGAGGGAACTGTCCGGCCTCTCTTCCTCTAAGAGAAGCCCTCGTTCGCAGAACAGCAGCTGTAGGGCTCCCTGTGGTCTGCTCCTGAACACCTCAGTATTGAGGTGAAGCAGACAAGGACAGAGGCAAGTTAGAGACTTGGGACACACAGAGACAGAGAAAGGAATTAGGACCCTTAAGCTGTGATGCCCCCGTCCCAGAGTGAGACTCCACAGCACAGGTCTGTGTTCAACTGCATGGCAGGTGTGGAGAGGGGAGAAGTGGCCTGTCTTAGGCATTTAGATGGGAAAAGGGAGTAAAGGGGCCATGGGGATGCCTGTCCAGTACTTTAAAGGCTCCTGGTTAAATCCTGATATCTAACATTCATTTAGGACTCATGTATCGGACACGGCACTAAGCACTTTTCTTCATGATCCCATATAATTCTTGTACTAACCTCACGGAAGAGGAGCTACTTTCATCTCCATGTGACAGATGAAGAAATTGGAGCAGAAAGAAGTCAAACAATTACCTTGCAAGATTTCTGATAGAAAGCAGGAGAGCAGGATTTGAACCAGAAACCCTGTTTCTGGAAGCTGCTGCCAATACGTGCTCTCTCCTGCTCTTCTCAGGTAAAGGTTAGTGTAGGAAGGCAGTATTTTCCTGACAATGCTCAAATTTTCTAAGGTACCAGGTAAAGTGCCTAGAGAGGCGTGATGTTCGCCATCATGTTATATGTTTGTAAATATCATACATTTGCTTGTTTCTGCCTATGGTGGCTGGATGGCCATGCCTTTGTTATAATCGTCTCAGGGTTCAGTGAGAAGACTCTCCACTGACAGAATTTAGAGCACACTTTTCATCTCAAGTATATTTCCTGCTGAATGGTCACTGAGGCATATATCACCCATTTGTAAACTGAGTCCTGAACAGCTCAATCCTGAGCATGATTGGTCCCCTGTCCTGGTACCTCAACTCTAGAGGCCACCCAAATCATTACTCCCTCTCCAGGTTTTCTATGCCTCCTTCTTTGGATTTAATCAGTATTATCTCCCTCCTTCTGACTGTGGCTTCAATCAGCTTTCTTCTCATGGCAGCTTATCCTAGGACCACTTCCACTAACATCCCTTCAGGCTGCACAGGGAGGTTTACCACCCAGGTGCTGGGCCCACCGATGGCTGTCCCATGTGGTGGTCCCAGCATCAGGGCCCCCCTGGCTTCAAAGATGAGCCCACCAAGTCTCTGGAGTAACAGAATAGATGAGGTTTATGCTGCCTGCAGTAGTGGATAACCTCCAAATGCAGAGATTCAGTGATTCAGGCTGCTTTGAACTACAGACCGTGATGTCTCAACACACAGCCTCCAGACTCGTTATTGAAAATGGAGAAACAGACAGGATAATCTTAAGGGGATTTTTTTTCATGGCTTCAGCCTGGAAGTGACATGGTCATTGGCTTGAACAAATTACAAGACCCCATCCAGAAAGGAAGAATAGGAAATAGAATATAATAAACATATGGCATTACATCTGCCATAAGTTTAAGATAAGGCCACCCAGAATGTTCTGGAAAGCTGACAATTCCTTGGCAGAGGCTCCAATGATATGAGGGTTTTCTAACTCTCTTAAATGTTTCAGTGCATGGGCTACTTTATAATACACTTGGGCCTGATTTGTGGTCAAAAGGAGGATTTCTTTGGGAGAAGGACTTTCTGGAATCACATTCTCGTTTGCTTATTCCAAGAGCAATGCTGGCTTGGGATAGCATTGCCTTTACATGCTTGAGCTTCTTGATTTTACTAAATTAGGTATTCTTTCTTTGCTGCCTTTCAAGCAGCCCAAATTGTGAGGCCCTCATACCTCTTCTCTATTCTGAAGCATCAGCCAGGCGGAGGTGAACCTGCCACAGTGCAGGATGCCTGCCCTGACAGCCAGGCTCCTCTCACTCTCGGCCTCACATCAGGCATCTTCAATTAGTCTTCCTCCAGGTAGAAGGGGGACAATGGGACTTGTCCTTTGTGTTAATCTGAGCACACATCTCCACTGTGAATTCTACCAGCCTGGGGCTTCTTTTCAGAGATCACTGCTACTGGGCTGAGATGGGAGGTTTGTGATCCTAGTACATGCGTGTGGTCTTATGTCTTCCAAAATAATAGAAAATCTTCATTCATTTGGCTCCTGGTGTCTATGGCACTCCTTGATTCATAGCTAAAGTCACTGGATAGCCCACCTACCCGTCTAGCCGTGACCCCAGCTCTGCTTCGCTCCTGAGGCTGGTCAGGAACAACTGACTGGGTCTTGGATGGGAACCGTATGGATCTCCACTTGGTCAGCCTTAGAGCTCACACCCCAGCTCTGCTAAATGGGCACCTACCTTCTCTCCAAGTTCATCCCCCAGGGGACCTATCATCTTTGGGATCTCTGAGTGAGTCCTGTGGGTGCTCTAACTTATGGAGGTCCTTCTAGGGGGAAGTTTTATGGTCACTTCTGGAGGGTGCCTTTGGGTTGTCTTATTCTGAACCTGTGTTTCTATTTGGCTTTTACACTGGGATTCTGGAACCACAGCCGAGTACTGGCACATTATCCAATTCCAGCAGTGTGGTCACTAGTCTCCAAAGATGGCCCCTCCAGTGAACCATGTTTCACATTATCCACGCCCTTGTGTGGTCCCCTCCTCTTGAACGCTGGCTGGGCTGTGACTCGTGCTTGACCAATGGAAAGTGGCAAACGTGACACTTCATAACTTCTAAACCTGGGACTTAGGAATCTTGCAACTTCTACCTGGTACTCTTGGAACCCAGCTGCCACCCTTCAAGGAAGCTCTGCAGACCCATGTGAAGAGGAACTGAGGAACCTGCCTGACAGTTCTTGCTAATCTCCCAGTGGTCAGCCTCTGTCAACATGCCAGCCATGCCATTCTAGCTATTCCCAGCTAAGTCCCAGACATCATGGAGCAAAGATGAGCTGCCTACCTCACCGTGCCCTGCTTGATTTCCTGACCAGAACAGGGAAGGTTTGTTTATGTGACTGATGTTCTCTAGAGGTAGACCTGGTTCTCCAGTAGATCTGGTGCCTGGTGTGTGGTGCACAGTGGGCTTGAGATCCTATTTCTTGAGGTTCCTACATCTGGAGGGACCTGGGACAAGGCCTGGGAGAGATGGCTGGCTTCCCAGCCGGTGGGGAGTTTTTCCATTTCCTAATCACAGATGGTGTAGAGTCTCCCCAGGTCCAGGCTTTATTCAGGGAGCCCAGTTCTGTGCTCTGGTCCTGGAGCCTTGACCTCCCCACAGAGATGTGAAAACACAGCACCTAAGTATCGCATCTTGATCTCCACTATGTTCTGCAGGGCTGCAGCTCCCATAGCCCTCCCACCTAAGGATTTGTTTTTCATTTCTGGCATCTGGAGATTTTACTTTCTGCCTCTGAGCTAAATTATTACTTTTTAAAATAAATGTTTCTTCAAGAATTTCTAATTTGGAGAGGGGGTGAGGGTGAGCTACAAAGGAGGAATTTTAGAGGCTGCTCCGTCTGACATTTTAATCTGATTTCTTTATCTTCTCTCTAGAATATTTTTGAGCATTTGCCCCCTCCTGTGCTAGCAAAGACTGCACAAAGCACAAAGACTGCTAGCAAAACCATGAATGTGCTAACTCTTCTAAAAGATGCAAATTCATTCAGAAAAACGAAATTGTGTCCTAGATTATTAAATTCACAGTTGTATTCTTTTGTTCCACCAGGATGGATCTGACAGTTGAAATTCTGTTTGCTTTGGGGACCAGTGGTGATAGCTACTGATCAGGGAAGCAGCCTCCCTGCCTGGTCTGTGCTTCTTTTTAACAACAACCAGAGAGCCATGTCCTTAATATCATGGCCACTCGTAATCCATCTCCACTGCAGACAACAGCTAATGGGGCCAGGCTGCTCACATGGCTCTGCTAGATAATGGAGAGGGGTTTTTTTCCATTTAGATTTTAATAAAACCACTAGATGGGAATTCAAGCTGTAACAGTCAGCAAGAGAATTAATATACTGAAATGTGACCCTTTGACAGATACTCAAATGAGTATAAGGCTATCAGGGTAAGTGAGTGGAGAAAAAGATAATTATGGAAGGAAGGAAACTGGAAACAGAACTGAGATGATTACATAAGCCCTTTCAGAAATGAATAAAGGACTCTCACAGAAGTAATTAAGTCTCCTTCTTATTTCCACGTGCTGTAGTTTGGCTTGCACACTTAAATACATCTCTGTTTAAGATGTGCCTCTTCTCAAAGACTTCAGTGATGGCCCAGTGCCCTAATTTATTACACTCCAACTCCTGGTCCTCAAAATCTTCTACAATCTGGCCTCAGCCTACCCCTAGAACAGTGGTTCTTAAACTTGGGTGCACTTTTGAACCACTGGGGACCTTTATAAATTGTGGATGCCTTCTCACATATACAAAAATTGATTGCACATTATAACTAATGTAGGGGAGGAAGACTACCCTCTACCCACTCTGGGTCCTTTCTTGCTGGGCTACAAATTAGAGTGACCTGAGACCAAATAGCAGGAGAAAATCAAACAAAGCTTTACAACATGTATACATGGGAGAGACCCAGGTAAAGCTGGGTAACTCCACCAAATGGTAGAGGTTCTCCTCTTAAATACCATATACAGGTAAAGGCAAAGGAGGATGTTGGGGGTGGGGGGAGTCAGCTATGGGGGATTACCAGAAAGGCACAGTAAACAAGAGTCATGTTATTATGCAGATTTAAGGCCTCACCTTCTGAGTTGACAAGTTTCTAGAGATGAGGTCATCCACCCCTCTTCCCAGTACAGAGAGGGAGATACCTTTACAAATAGAGATTTCCCTTACAAATGTAAATGTTTGGTAAACAGAACTTTCATAAGACTGGGCTTAGCAAGGACCCTCACGATCCATGGATACCCAGTGTTATCTACAGTGATGGCCTGTCCTGGGGACAGGCCTTGTATCTTAAATTCTTTTAGGCAGTTAGTCGGGGGGGAGGTCAAAGTTTCTTTCAGGGAAAATAATCAAGGTAAAGAGACATATTTTGAGGTGACCAATTCTGATCCCCTATACTAACATACACATTAATTACATCATTGTATATACTATTATACCCACCACTCAGCTTCAATAATGGATTTGAATTTTGAAAGGTCACTTTGGCTACAGTGTGAAGAAAGAACATTAAAACAAAACAACAGCAAAAGAAAGATGGCAAGTAATGTAAGCAGAGAAGTAGACTGGAGAGATCAGAGAGTTTCAGATGGGTATCTGTCACCTTATGAAATTAATTAAATTAATATTTCTTGAATGTATACCACACATTAGAACTTGGTTGGGTGCTGAGCGCAAGGGGAAAGAAATGAAACAAAACAGAATCCTTAATCTCTGGTGGGTTACAGTACAGAGGGAGAGATAATATAAACAAGCAGCTATAATACAAAGCATATTGTGAAAACTGAAACAGTGTAGAGAACTACAAGTCCATTATAATGGGGAAATAGAGATCAGATCATCTCCTGATGGTTGTGGAATAATTAACAGGGAAAGTACTGATACCTGGGTTCCACTCGAGTTGCTGATTTAATCAGTCAGGGTAGGACTGGGCACTGGTACTTTTGTAAAGTCCCAGTTGACTGGAATGTGCAGCCAGTGCTGAGAAGTGCGCTGTATGGTCTTATCTACTGCTTCCAGGAAGCTACCGGGCAATGGAAAGGACTCTCCTCCAAGAAGCCTGGGCCCAAGTCTCAGATCTTGCAAAAATGACAGCAGAGAACAAAAGCTAACATTTCTTGAGCAGGATCTATGCTAGGCATTTCATGGGCATTATCTTAGTGTTTCTCAATGCTAGCTACATATTAAAACCATCCGGTGAACTTTGAAAAAATACTAATGTCTTGGTTTGGCCTGAGACCAATTAAATCAGAATCTTCCATGTGGGGTCTGAACATTAGGGTATTTTTTTTTTAACTGCTCTTACAGTTGATTCTTATCTGCTGGATGACTGAGAGCCACTAGCCTTGTGGGCTCTATGAGCTGCTTCTAGTGCTTATAGTTATAAACCCCTTGCTCATCTATGGAGTCCCTGTTCTCTAGCCAAGCAAGACTGTTTGCCATATTCTGAGAACACCACATACCTTTTGGCACCCTGTTTTCTAGGCCAGAACAGCTCCCTGTCTACCCATCATTTAAGATCCATCTCCTCTAGAAAGGCCTTCCTGATTTCCCTTATGAGAATATAACTTCACCTTCTTTGAAACCCTCTTAGCTCTTGCTTTTATGGATTTTTTTCATGACATTTTCCTTTGTCTTGTGTTGTTTCAATTAACTACTTTGATTTCTCCTTGCTATATGGAAGTCCCCCAGTGAAAGACTATTCCCTACTAACGTCATCACTCTTCTCTGGAGGGCCTAGCAGACAGCCCTGTGTGTAGCAGGTCCCAAATCAGTATTTCCCCATTGAATCAGGCCACAGACCAAGGAGATCCTCTCAATTATCAAATATCAGGCTAAATAGAAAGGTCTGTCTCTTATTGGCTAAAGAACTTCTTTTCGAGTTTTTAATTATTCATGGCCTTTGTGACTCCAATATTGGAAGTGCAAAGGGCAGTTTAGTCACTAGTAGTGGAAGCTAGAAAGAGGTATTCACAGACAGTGGATTTCTTTCCTCACTTTCTCTGCTTTCTCTCTTCTCCCTGAAGGGAGACCATTGCATATCCTTCCCCTACAAACCTACTGAACTTTTCAGGTTTGGTCAGAAAGTAGCCTTTCCAGGTATTCCAAGTAGGAGGGGGTTTGGATACAGGGAATTAGAGACTTAAGAGGGCAGAGAAGCTTTGGCCTGAGTTCATAAAATCAAAAAGCACCTGAATGGCTAGAGACCTACTGCAAACGACCTTAGCTGCCTGCAGCATCAAAAGAGGTGGTTTGCAAGAACTTACCTGGAGTCTCTGCCAACTTTGAGAATCTTTGGAAGCACCAGGAAATCAAGTAATTTCCAAGAACTTGCTTAGAAGGTGCCGCCAGTAATCTCGTCTTTGCTATCTGCCCATGCTCTATCAGACCTGCCACTAGAAAAGAATGGTCTCTCCTTCTCATCGATCTCCCCAATCTCGTGTTTGCACCCCTCAGGGTACAGATTCTCCAAGGCAGAATCTGACTTGGAAGCAAATGGGAAAAACAATTCAGGGAAATGCTGATTTCTCTGCTGTGATGCAAAGGAAAACCCAGAGAGGGGCAATGATGACATTGAATTAACAATGACAATCTGCAAAATGAACTCAAGGTAAGTCAAGACAAGCTTATTTTAGGGAAGCCAGAAAGGGGCAAAAAAAGGAGTAGGTGAGAAAAATGTAAATGGAAAAGTAAAGGAAGCCCAAGAAAACATTTCTCCTGAGAGGACGGTATGTAGCAAGCAGGAAGGTGTCTCTGAGGAGGCCCGTACGCTTGTCCCCATGGGGCTTACAGAGTGGCATTCCTATGGTGAATTTCTCAGGGTGTGTGGTTTAGTCCTCAGCACAGCAGGTCCAGGAGTTGGGCTTCCAATCTATAGCCAACCCTCAAAACCTCAGTTTTCTGATAACAGTCTATTTGAGAGACGGAAGCAGTCATCGGAAGGTGGTTTCATGATCATAGACTCAGAGCAAAAATTGGTAGCTGGGGTGACGTCAGCATCATGGCAGAGTGAGATTCCCTCTTTGAATCTCTGCCCCCTACAACACAACGAAAACATCATTCTCATTCCAACAGAGCTCAATCAAACACTACAAAGGACTTCTAAGAAAGTCCTGCTGCCATACATCAGACAGTGGAGGCGTGGGAAGCCCAAAAGGACGCAAGGAGAGGTAAGAAGTTGTACTCCCCCTCCCCAATCCATTGGCAAACACAGTGCGGCTTGCAGACAGAGGGGGGAGGGGTGGCCCACAGCGGGGAAAACTATCACCATCCATGTGCTCTCACAGACTGTCGGGAGATCTCCACTGGGAAGCGACGATGGGCTGTTTAGGGGGTGTAGCAAACACTCTAAGAGATCCAGAAAGGAAACTCCCCGGTCAAGCAGGAGAAAGAGAGGACCCCTCCCCACACACACCCCACATTTCAGCATAATCCCTCTGGGGGCTGCAGCGGGCTCAGAGCATACCGCTCGTGATCTCCATCCAGTGGCAGCAGGGGGAAACTGCAGGACCAACTTTATCATGAGGGGAAAAAATAAGGCCGTCCCCGTTGGATCCTTGCGACAATTTGCCAGGGCTACAGACCAAAAGGAAAATGACAAACACCCAGAAACCAACCCTGAAGGCACAGAATTTGATAACCTGAATGACAGAGAATTCAAAATAGCTATCATAAACAAACAATGAAATACAAGAGAACACACAGAAACAAATCAGAGCATTCAGGGATTTCATCACAAAAGAGATTGAAACCCTAAAGAAAAACCAATCAGAATTATTGGAGATGAAAAACAAAATCAACGAGATATTGGAAAAAATGGAGTCTTTAAAGAGCAGAACTGACAATATGGAGGAACGAATTAGCACTCTTGAGGATAGCCATGCAGAAACCCTCCAGATAGAGGAGGAGAGAGAGCTAAGACTAAAAAGAAATGAAGAAATTCTTCGAGAAATATCAGACTCAATGAGGAAAAGCAAGATAAGGATAATAGCTATTCCAGAAGGAGAAGAAAGAGAAAAAGGAGCAGAGAGTTTGTTCAAAGAAATAATAGCTGAGAACTTCCCCAACCTAGGGAACGAGAGGGAAATAACAGTGAATGAAATCAATAGATCACCTAAATATATAAACAGGAATAAAAAATCATCTCGCCACATAGTAGCAAACTTGAAGAATACCCGTGACAAGGAAATAATATTAAGGGCAGCTAAACAAAAAAACAAAATAACATACAAAGGAAACCCCATCAGGCTCTCAGCTGATTTCTCGACAGAAACTCTACAGGCTAGGAGAGACTGGAATGATATATTCAAAATCATGAAAGACAAAAACCTTCAGCCAAGAATACTTTATCCAGCAAAAATATCCTTCAAATATGATGGAGAAATAATAACTCTCCCTGATAAACAAAAGCTAAGAGAGTTCATCACCACAAGACCCCCACTACAAGAAATGCTCAAGAAGGCCCTTAGGCCTGAAAAAAAACAAATGAGAAAGGGGATACAAAGATTTCAGCAAGGAGAAAAGCAAGGAGACTAAACCAGAACAAACTACAGTTGGATAACATCAAAAATTAATTCAAGCTCATCACTGGAAACGCACATTCATGACACAAGATGGAATAAAGAGATAACAAATAAGGAAGGGAAGAGGTAAGGTATTGAATCGACCCAGCATCAGGAAAAAGGAGGCATCTGAAAATGTACTTTCTCATCCAGGAGATCGCTTATATAAACCTCATGGTAACCACTAAACAAATAACCAGAAGAGAACCACACATGACAAATAAAGAGAAAACCAAGAGAATGAGCATGCAGAAATACCAAATTGAATCTGCAGTCCGAAACACAAGGGACAAGAAATGAAGGAAATGTAAAAGAACCAGAAAATGAACAATAAAATAGCAACATTGAACCCTCATATATCAATAATCACTCTAAATGTAAAGGGATTGAATTCTCCAATCAAAAGACACAGAGTGGTGGGATGGATTAAAAACCAAGATCCAACAATCTGCTGCCTCCAGGAAACACACCTCAGCTCTAAAGACAAACACAGACTCAAAATAAAAGGATGGAAAACAATACTCCAAGCTAATGGCAAACAAAAGAAAGCAGGAGTAGCCATACTTATATCAGACAAAGTAGACTTCAAGATAAAAAAGGTAATGAGAGACAAAGAAGGGCAATATATAATGATAAAAGGGACACTTCACCAAGAAGACATAACGCTTATAAATATCTATGCACCCACCACAGGAGCACCAAAGTACATAAAACAACTGCTAAAAAACCTTAAAGGAGATATTAACAATAACACAATAATAGTAGGGGATCTTAACACCCCCCTTACATCAATGGATAGATCATCCAGACAAAAAGTCAATAAGAAAATAATGGACTTAAACGAAAAACTAGATGCAATGGACTTAATAGATATATACAGAGCACTCCACCCAAAAAAAGCTGAGTACACATTCTTCTCAAGTGCACATGGAACATTCTCAAGGATAGACCATATATTAGGAAACAAGGCAAACCTCTATAAATTTAAGAAGATTGAAATCATTACAAGCATCTTTTCTGATCATAATGCTGTGAAACTAGAAATCAACTGCAAGGAAAAAACTAGGAAAGGGACAAAGAGGTGGAGAATAAACAACATGCTACTGAACAACCAATGGGTCGTTGATGAAATTAAAGGAGAAATCAAAAGCTATCTGGAGACAAATGAAAAGGAAAATACACCATACCAACTCATATGGGATGCAGCAAAAGCGGTCCTGAGAGGGAAATTCATGCAATACAAGCTCACCTTAACAAACAAGAAAAATCCCAAATAAATAACCTTAAATTGCACCTAACAGAATCAGAAAAAGAAGAACAGACAAAGCCCCAAATCAGCAGAAGGAGGGAAATCATAAAAATCAGAGCAGAAATAAATGAAATTGAAACCAAAAAAACAGTAGAAAGGATCAATGAAACAAAGAGCTGGTTCTTTGAGAAGATAAATAAAATTGACAAACCCTTAGTCAGACTCACTAAGAAAAAAAGGGAGAAGACTCAAATAAAGAAAATTAGAAATGAAAGAGGAGAAATTACAACAGACACCACAGAAATACAAGGGATTATTAGGGAATACTATGAAAAACTTTACGCCAACAAATTGGACAACCTAAAGGAAATGGACAAATTCTTGGAAGCGTACAACCTCCTAAAACTGAATCAAGAAGAAATAGAGAATCTGAACAGACCAATCACAAGTAAAGAGATTGAAACAGTAATCAAAACCCTCCCAAAAAATAAAAGTCCAGGACCAGATGGCTTCCCTGGAGAATTTTATCAAACGTTCAAAGAAGATTTAGCACCTATCCTTCTCAAACTATTCCAAAAAATAGAGGAAGATGGAATACTTCCCAACACATTCTATGAGGCCAATATCATCCTGATACCAAAGCCAGACAAGGACAATACAAAGAAGGAAAACTACAGGCCAATATCACTGATGAACATAGACGCAAAAATCCTCAACAAAATATTGGCAAACCAAATACAGCAATACATCAAAAAGATCATACACCACCATCAAGTGGGATTTATACCAGGGATACAGGGATGGTTCAACATCCTCAAATCAATCAACGTGATACACCACATTAACAAAATGAAGAATAAAAACCACATGATCATCTCAATCGATGCGGAGAGGCATTCAAGGAGATCCAGCATCCATTTATGATAAAAACTCTCAACAAAATGGGTATAGAAGGAAAGTACCTCAACATAATAAGGGCCACATATGACAAACCTACAGCAAACATCCTACTCAACGGGGAAAAACTGAAAGCCATTCCTTTGAGGACAGGAATAAGACAAGGGTGCCCACTCTCACCGCTCTTATTCAACATAGTACTGGAAGTTCTGGCCAGAGCAATTAGGCAAGAAAAAGGAATAAAAGGACTCCAAATAGGCAATGAAGAAGTGAAACTCTCACTATTTGCAGACGACATGATCTTATACATAGAAAACCCAAAAAATTCCATCGGAAAACTACTAGAAATAATCAACAACTACAGCAAAGTGGCAGGGTATAAAATCAACTTACAAAAATCAATTGCATTTCTATACACTAACGATGAACCAACAGAAAGAGAACTCAAAAAGACAATCCCATTTACAATTGCAACAAAAAGAATAAATTATCTGGGAATAAATTTAACCAAGGAGGTAAAAGACCTATACAATGAAAACTATAAGACACTATTGAAAGAAATTGAGGAAGGCATAAAGAAATGGAAAAATATTCCATGCACATGGATTGGAAGAATAAATATAGTTAAAATGTCCATTCTACCTAAAGCAATCTACAGATTCAGTGCAATCCCAATCAGAATCCCAATGTCATTCTTCACGGTAATAGAACAAAAACTACTGAAATTCCTATGGGGCAACAAAAGAGCCCGAATAGCTAAAGCAATTCTGAAAAAAAAGAACAAAGCTGGAGGCATCACAATCTCTGATTTCAAAATATACTATAAAGCTATAGTAATCAAAACAGCATGGTACTGGTACAAGAATAGACACACAGATCAATGGAATAGAATTGAAAGCCCAAAAATAAAACCACACACCTATGGACAGCTCATCTTCGACAAAGGTGCAAAGAACATACAATGGAGAGGGGGAAGTCTCTTCAATAAATGGTGCTGGGAAAATTGGACAGCAACATGCAAAAGAATGAAAGTAGACCATCTCCTATTGCCATATACAAAAATCAATTCAAAATGGATCAAGGACCTGAAAGTGAGACCTGAAACTATAAATCTCCTGGAAGAAAATATAGGCAGTACACTAACTGAGATTGGACATAAAGGGATCCTTTCAGATTCCATGTCTACTCGGACAAGGGAAACAAAAGAAAAAATAAACAAGTGGGACCTCATCAGACTAAAGAGCTTCTACAAGGCAAATGAAACCAGGATCAAAATGAATAAACAACCCACCAGCTGGGAGAAAATATTCACAAATGGTTTGTCTGACAAGGGATTAATCTCAGTAATATATAAAGATCTCATACAATTGAGCAACAAAAAAAAAACAACCCGACCAAAAAATGGGCAGAGGATATGGACAGACATTTTTCCAAGGAAGAGATACAGATGGCCAACAGACACATGAAAAGATGTTCAACATCACTAATCATCAGGGAAATGCAAATCAAAACTACACTAAGATATCACCTTACACTGGTTAGAATGGCTATAATCACAAAGACAAATAACAACAAATGCTGGAGAGGTTGTGGAGAAATGGGGACCCTCATTCACTGCTGGTGGGAATGCAAACTGGTGCAGCCTCTATGGAAAACAGTATGGAGAGTCCTCAAAAAATTAAAAATAGAAATACCGTATGATCCAGCAATCCCACTTTTGGGCATCTACCCAATGGACATGAAATCAACCATCACAAGAGGCGTATGCACCCCTATGTTCATTGCAGCATTATTCACTATAGCCAAGAAGTGGAAGCAACCCAAGTGTCCCTTGACTGATGATTGGTTAAAGAAGATGTGGTATATACATACAATGGAATACTACTCAGCCATAAGAAAAGACACAATTGTCCCATTTGCAACAACATGGATGGACCTAGAGGGTATTATGTTAAGTGAAATAAGCCAGAGAGAAGGACAGACACTGCATGAACTCACTCATATATGGAATATAAGTGAACATACGGACAGAGAGAACTGATTGGTGGTTACCAAGGGGAAGGGGGGTGGGGGGTGGGCACAGGGGTGAAGGGTTACATCCACAAGGTGACGGACAAACAAAAATGTACAACTAAAACCCCACAGTGTTATAAACTATTAAGACATCAATTAAAAAAATGGTAAAAAAAAAAAAAAAAAAAGAAGCGCCTTTAATAAACTCAGGAAGAAGCTATAAAAAAAAAAAAAGAATTAGTAGCTGGTCTTGGAGACCCCCTCCTGCCCTTCCTGACTAGTGTGTGTTTAACATCTGCATCTACACTAGGCTTCTGCTCCACGCAGCCAGGCGCACTGTCTGTTTTACTCACCACTCAATTCCTGGCACTTCGCATAAGCCTGGAGCGTGGTAGACGCCTAATGAGTTTTGGTTGATTGAATAGATATATAATCATAGTGAGGCCTGATGACATATCCTTGATTCAAAGAACAGTACATCACGCTAGTGACCTGATTTAATGTGTCTCTCTCTTGGCCAGTAGTTGATGCCTAATTCCATAGTTTCTTTCTTTTTATTAAAAACTTTCAGATTGTTAGTCTCTTCAAATCTATATATCTATATCTCTATCATAGACATAGATATACAGATATAATATGTATCTATATATAATATGATAAGATATATCTGTATATATTATAAAAAATATATATCTGTATATTATATATCATATGTCTGTATATATTATATATATGTACTTACAGATATATATTGTGTAATGTATATATCTAATATATAGACATCTATATATAATAAATACCTATACATGTATATTACATGTTACATTATATTACATATATAGAGAATTTAATATCACTGATTGAGCTATAGTAAAATAACTATTTCAGTGGGTCTAGAAGATTCTGCTTTTTCCCATTATGGATTGGTTTAGCAAATTTAATTATTAAAGGAGAACTTTCTTTCCCTCACTTTCATCTCCTGGGATGGGGCTCCATGAATGCTCACCAGGATTTCCTATAAGCAGATGCAAAGAAGCTCAACTAAAGCCATGCCCCTCACCAGCACTCTTCCAGTACTACCTTGCCAGGGGTCCTCCAGGAGGCTGCATGATCCCTTCCATAGCTTGCCTTCTCTGCACAGACCCTCTAGGAGGATTAGACCAAGCTCCTCAATATCCCACTGACTGATGGAGGAAGATCAAAACTTCAATGTTGGATTTCGTTAGGGCTGACTGATAATCTGCTGAGCAGCAGGCATGGTAAGGATGGTTGGTCCCTGCTTCCCGGCTCTGTTTGTTCTGTGCCCTTCATACAGAATTCTATGGAATCCTCCTGCCACCCACTGTGGCATTCAGTCTGTTTAATTCTCTCCATCATTCTGGGAGTGGTTCTTGGCATTCCACAAATCCTTCCCAAACAACTCTGTTCTACCTTGCTCTCTTTTACTTTAATCTACTTTGTACATTTGGTTATACTAGTCATTTTAGTGCTAATTATATTCCATTGTACTTTTCCTGAATTTCTTCAACTGCATATGTGATAATAAATTCTTCATATAAAGAAACATGTCACATTTGTTTATGTGTGTGTTTGTGTGCATGTTTTCTCCCATAATGCTTAGTAGAGTATCAGGACCTATAAATATTTTTATATTCATTTTTCATTCATTCATGCCATCAACAAATATTTATTGAATGAGTACTCTTTGTCAGAGTCTTTTTCTAAGTTCCTGTAGAACAAAGATCCCTGCACTATATTTTAGGGAGAGTAGGCAAATAATCAACAATAAACTCAGTACATAAGTACATTGTAGTACAATGTAACAACTGCTGCGACAAAAAAAGGGAAAAGTAGAATAGAGTGAAGGAAGTCTCAGGAATTCTAGGGTCTGGGGCTGGTCTCGTCTGTATTAAGTAGGTTGGTCAGGGAAAGTCCCACAAAAAAATGATATTTGAGCAAAGATTTGAAGAACACTAGAAGGTGAGCCATGTAGACATCTGAGAAAGAGCTCTCCAGGCAGAAGACAACACATGTGCAAAGGCTCTAAGGTTTGTTCCCAGCATATTGGAAGAACAGTAAGGGGCCTTTGGGCTGGATTAGAGTGAATGAGGGGGAGAGGAAGTCAGAGAGGTAATGGAAAAGCCACCTCATGTAACGTTGAAGCCCTTCATAAAGCCTTTTGGATTTTACTTCTAGTAGAATGGGGATTCATAGGAGAGATGTGAGCAGAGGCACAACCTGATCTGATTTTTATTTTAAAATGATCTTTCAGGTTGCCAAGTTAAGAATATTCCAGAAGCCAGAAGTTTTTCCTTTAAAGGGATAGATGGTAAATATTTTGGGCTTTGTGGGCCATACAATCTCTGTCTCATCTATTCAGCTCTGCCATTTTAGCACAAAAGTAGCCATAGACAATACATAAACAAATGGGCCTGGCTGTGTGGCAATAAAACTTTATTTACAAAAACAGATAGTTGACTGGATTTGGCTTGTGGACCATAGTTTGCCACCCTTGTCATAGACTATAAGGAGCAGATATAGAAGCAGGAAAACTTATTAGGAGGTTACTGAAGTAATCCATGCAAGAGATGATAGAACAGAATGGAAGCAATAGAGATGGCAAGAAGTGGTTGGATTTCAGATGTATTTTTTTTTTAAGTCAGATGATTTCCTGATGAATTGGATGTGTGGTGTGAGAGAAAAAGAGGAGTCTAGGATGTTTGTTCTAAGCAACTGCAAAGACATGTTGGCATTGGTTGAGATGGGGAAAGCTGTGCATGAACAAGGGCATTTTTAGACATGTTGAGAAAGCAGTGGGATATATAAGTCAGGAGCATTGTGAAGTGGATTGGCCTAAAAAGTATGCTACAAGAACATATTTTAAACATGAGTGTTGATTTCTTGAATTTTGAGACAATGACCAAATTGTACAAAAAACTTGGGAATTGAAGAAGATGCAATGAGATTATTGTGGAGGGAGAAGTTGATCATAGATCATGTCCAGCCTTTGTCTGTATAACAATGAACACTGTCACTGCCCAGGAAACAGTAAGTCAAAGAAAACAGAATTAAAAGTCACTGGAAATTGTAAAACTTCCCTTAATTATTAAAATTAGGAACAGGAGCAATTCTTAATGTTAAGAATTTTTGGCAGAGTTCATCCAGAATAGTGCCAGTAATAGCTGAGCCAAGGACGCAATTGCATAGGACAGAGTTGCACACCTGTCTGTATACAGTAGTTCTCCTCTTATCCGAGGTTTCACTTTCCATCTTTTCAGTTACCAGCAGTCAGCTATGGTCCAAAAATATTAAATGGGAAATTCCAGAAATAATTCATAAATTTTTAATTGCACAAGATTCATGACGAAATCTCTTGCCCTCCCACTCCTTCCTGCACAGGATGTGAATCACCCCTTAGTTCCGAGTATCCACAGCTGTATATGCTTCCTGCCCGTTAGTCACCCCTCTAGTCACCCCGTTAGTAGCCCTCTCCTTTATCAGATCGACTGTCGGATATCGCAGTGCTTGTGTTCAAGTAACCCGCATTTTCCTTAATAATGGCCCCAAGGGGCAAGAGTAGTGATGTTGGCAATCTGTATATGCCAAAGAGGAGCCATAAATTACTTCCTTTAAGTAAAAAGGTGAAAGTTCTCTACTTAATACGGAAAGAAAAAAATCGTATGCTGAGGTTGCTAAGATCTATGGTAACTTTTATTACAGTATGTTGTTATAATTGTTCTATTTTATGATTAGTTATTGTCATTAATCTTTTACTGTGTCTAATTTATAAATTAAACTTTATCACAGGTATGGGCATCTAGGAAAAAATGTAGAATATATAGGGTTCGGTGCTATCCATGGTTTCAGGCATCCACTGGGGGTCTTGGAACATGACCCCCGCAGACAAGGGGGGACCACTGTATTAAGTCACTCTACTCCTGGGAATCCTCAAAGAGTGACCCCAAGGATTCCTGGAAAGGGGAGGAGGCTACCTAATTCTCAAAGGCATCTTGAACAGATACTTGGTGGTTCTCAAGCCTCTTTAGGGAAAAATGACCACCTGCAACTCCAGGTTCCTCATTCCTGCATCCCTCACACTGGGGAGGCACAGTCGTGGGGTACAAAAGGCGCTCGAAGACTTTTGGCAGGCCTCTTACCCTCTCTGAACCTCATTATCCACATCTGGAATATGGGAGTACTTATCGCACAAGGCTGGTAAAAGGTTGAAAGGGATGATATTTGTAGACATCCTGAAGGTTAGTGTTCACCACTCACCTGTTTTGTAGGAATAGCAGGAAGATAAATACAGTTGCAGTTCATCTGATCTATGTAAGTTCCCCTAAGTTGAATGGAATAGGCTAAATTTATAACTTCATAAATATTATTTTTCTCAGGCAGGGTTATAATGTTTTTAATCTTCAGAGATGTTCAGAAGACTCCCAACTCTTACGCAGAAGTATATTTTACTGGGATCTGGAATCCAGGCACTAACTGCCCAGCTGCCTCCTCCCTGAAGCCCTGAGAAAAATCTCATTTTTCATCCTCTAACTAGAAGTTCATGAGGGTCAACGACTCTGTCTTTTATTCCCCTTACTATTTGTAGTGGGCGTTAAGGTTACTTCTTCTTTTGCTAAGCATCAGGCTTTTAATTCAAATAGCCATTGCACATGCTCAGCCCATGTATTTTAGGGAAAGCTGAATCTCTGAGAGTGGGGCATTGACTTCAGCCTACGCTCATCAGTGTAACTGCATATCTTGTTCACACTGATTAGTTCAAATATGAGCATATAACTAAAGTTGGGTCAGTGAGGTGCACATAGAGATCTGCCAAGCACTGCTGGGAAGGATGCCTTCCTACACTTCTAAGAAGCTTTTAGAAGTCACAGTCTTTCTCCAGCATGTGGACAAGAATTCCTCAGGAGTTATTAGTAGGCATCTGTTATGGGCTGAATTGTGGCCTCTCAAAATTCTTATTTTGAAGGTCTAACTCTCAGTACCTCAGCATGTTGACTGTATTTGGTGATAGAGCCTCAAATAAGGTAATTAAGGCAAAGTAAGTTCATATGGATGGGCCCTAATCTACATGACTAGTGTCATTATAAGAAGAAGGAGATTAGGACACAGATGTTCACACATGCAGAGTAAAGACCCTTTGAAGACAAAGGGAGAAGATGACCATCTTCAAGCCATGGGGAAAGGCCTCAGAAAAAACCAAACTTGCCAACATCTTAGTCTTGGACTTCTAGCTTCCAGAACCGTGAGAAAATAAATTTCTGTTGTTTAAGCCACTCAGTCTGTGGTATTTGTTATGGCAGCCCTAGGAAATTAATACAGCATCCTATAACCAGGGTGGGGAACAAGGCTCATGGTGGTGCCTTATACCATGTCACAGACAGAGTCTTTAGTTTCATTGCTCCAATGCTAAAGCAAAGCAAGCCCAAGGCTTATTCTGCCACTGAACTTTGCATGACAAAAGCAAAATTGTCCCTTTTATTGGTGTATTGTTTGAACTGTAACTTATAACCAAGTATACCACCTTGCCCTTAGTATCTAGAACCATGCATCATAGTAAATACTTAATATTTGTTGAATGACTAAAGGAAGGGATGAATAAATAAGCCAGGTATGGAATTGTGTGTTGACTTGGGAAGCTCAGTGAGGCAGCAAGCAACAGGGGAGTGAGTCAACCTCATTACTACCTTCCATTGGCCACATTCCTCCTGTGTGGGACAGAAGCCAGATACTACCATTAAGTGACAGGGCTAATTCATAAAGGTGACCAGCACTCATTATAGCAAAAGTGGTTTAATTAGAAGACATCTGAAGATGTAAAAATCTCTTTAATTTTTATAACTGGGAATTTCTAATTAGAAGCACAGGACTATAAAAACCAGATCACTCTGGCCTCTTAAGATCATTTTAGAGATGAGAAAATGAAGGCTTAGTGAGAGTTAGTGCCCACCCAGGTCATACAGTGCGCTAATGGTGGAGCAAAGGCAGGGAACAAAAAGAAACCCAATTTCTCTACAGAAGAAAAAGCTTTCCTGGGAGAAGAGTTCAGTCCTTTTAGTTAAATTATTCCCATAGTGATAGGATAATACCTTCTTTTCCTGCTCAAAAGTAACTGATTTTCTGTATAAACATATACCAGCTCTTCTCAGAGTAGGAAACAATGATGATATTGCATAACCACTGTTGGGATAATCTAAATGAAAGACATGTGCATTTATTCAGATGTTGCCAATTAGGCAACTTTTGGTGGAATGAGTGAGTCGTAAGGTAGAGAGGTTTGTGGCATTAAGTAAGTAGAAAAGATCACACAAATGTCAGGAAAAGAATATACATTCAAAGAAACTTTAGTTCAGGAGACATACTTAAATTTTAAGCAGTGTGTTTTGTGTTTTTTTTACATTGTAAGAGCACTCTGACATTATGAAATAAAAGGTGAAAGATGAGATAAAAAGACATTAGATAGTTGTGAAAAAGGAAATGGTTAACTGAGAAGTTGACAGAAATAAAAAATACTAGATAATATAATGAATGTTTTGAGACTGATCATAGGAAAAGCAACTTTTAAGATACTTTAGAAACAATAAAAAGTAGAGTTAATGCTGCTAAGAATGGAATCAAAATCATATCAATGATTAGGAAAAGTTTAAATAATTCTTCCAAATATAGAGGAATAGGACCAAAATATTTAGATGATGAGAGAGAAAGACCATTGGTCCTGAACATATCACATAGGCAAGAAATATATGAAAATAGAGAAAATTTGAAGACTATAATTAATAAGGGCAAATTCAAGAAGATAAGTACAAAGACTATACTGAGAGACTAAATATGCATGTGGTCAAGGACCGGACTATATATAAAAACAGGACTCTGACCCACAACCTGCAACAACCAGCCCAGGAAGCCAACCTACTATCTTTATCAACCAGTCCAGAAAGTCAGACAATAAGTGCTGTTGTAATTTGCCCCAAATTGTCAGGACTTGATTAATAACTGACAGCTTCCCTACTTTTTGACTCTGCTTCCAACTTAGGACCAATTGAAGAAAGTTAAATATGCACTGCTAACCAATCACATAGGACGCTATGCTTCTAGTCTGCCTATGGCTTCCCATGCCAATAGATTTCACTCAGGGCACATCCGAAGTTTTCCTCTTTTTTTTCTTTTATAAAGCTTTCCCGCTCTTCTGCCCACTTTTGAGTCTCTGTCAACACCCATGATGATGGCTGACTCCCTTGCTACAGCAAACTCTGAATAAAAAATCATTGCTTGTTCTCATTTGAGTGGTGTTTTTTAACTCCCACAACATTAATCATTGTCTTATTTTTTAGTATACATTAAATATGTTTCAAAATAAATGATATGTTACACCTCAAAGACACTTTTAATACATTCCAAAGAGCAGGAGTCCTTCCAAAAATATTCATTGACTGCAAGGCAATAAAATTAAATGCAAATTATAAAATGTTAAGGAAAAATAAAGTCACCTAGAAATTAAAAATAAAAATAACCCAAAACTACTAGGTGGTCATTGTGTGAAAGAGGAAATAAAAACATCAAAAATAAAATATTTAGAAAATAAAAACAATAACATTACTTCATATAAAATTTGTGAAGCAGAAAAAATTCATGGTCTTGAAGGTTTTCATTATGAATGAGAAGAATTACAAGTAATGTCATCAAGATGGCAACATAGATCATTCCTGACTTCAGTCCCCCTCACAAGAAGACCAACTAGCAACAGCCCACAGACAAAACATGCTTGTGAAAATTCCAGAATCCAGGGGTGAGGCTGAAGCACCGTTCTGGACCACAGAGACCAAGAAGGACTACATTAGAAGGGTGAGAGGAGTGGCTACACTCTGACTGCATCGCCCTCCCCCAGGTAGGCGCAATACCACACCAAGAGGGCTCCCCTGGGCCTACAGTCTCTCCAGTGGGATAAAAAGATCCCAACATGGACATTCAGCTCCCCCAATGTTACAGGATGATTCCCAGGAGGCCCACTAGGGTTTCACCTCACAAGGATCACCAGAAAAACCTGCAGGGCTTGACGCCTGGGGATCAGATATAAATGGATATGGAGGGCGGGACTTACAGTAACCAGTGCTCATAGCTTGGTAGATTGCATTCCTCCTCAGAGATGCACCTGAGCAGAGATCCTAGCCAGTGCCTCTGCCTTTCTGAAGAGCCCAGTTGGTGGTCCAGTCTGGCTAGGGAGCTCAGTGGGCATTTCTGCCCGATTTGAGTTGCAGGATACAAAATGAACATACAAAAATCAGTTGCATTTCTATGCACTAACAATAAATTATCTGAAAAAGAAATGAAGAAAGCAATCCTTTTTATAATAGCATCAAAAGCAATAAAATACTTGGGAATAAATTTAGCCAAGGAGATGAAAGTTCTGTACTTGGAAAACTATAAGATATTGATGAAAGAAATTGAATAAGACACAAACAGATGGAAAGATATCCCTTGTTCATGGATTGGAAGAATTAGTATTGTTAAAATGTCTATACTACCCAAAGCAATCAATAGATTCAATGCAATCTCTATCAAGATTCCAATGGCATTTTTCACAGAAATAGAAAAAAAATCCTGAAATTCACACGGAATCACAAAAGACCCAAATAGACGCAGCAATTCTGAGAGAGAATGAAGCTGGAGGCATCACACTTTCTGATTTCAAACTATAATACAAAGCTATAATAATCAAAACAGTACAGTACCAGCATAAACACAAACACATAGGTGAATGGAACAGAATCAAGAGCCCAAAAATAAACCCATGAATACACAGTCAACTAATATTTGACAAGGGAGCTAATACTCAATGGAGACAAGATAGTCTTTTCAATAAATGGTGCTGGGAAAACTGGATAATCACACAGAGAAGAATGAAACTGATATCTTACACCACTCACAAAAATGAACTTGAAATGGATAAAGACAAATGTAAGGCTTGAAATCATAAAACTCCTAGAAGAATACATAGGGAAAATGCTCCTTGATATTGGTGTTGGCAATGGTTTCATGGATGTGACACCCAAAGCACAAAGCAGCAAAAGCAAAAATAAACAAGTGGGACTACATCAAACTGAAAACCTTAACAACAGAAGAAATGATCAACAAAATGAAAACACAACCTACAGAATTTGCAAACCATTAATTTGATAAGCAGTTAATATTCAAAATATATAAGGATTTTATACAACTCAATAGATGAAAGAGAAACAACCCATCTAATTTATGGGCATAGAACATGCATAGACATTTTCCAAAGAAAGTATTCAAATGGCCAACAGGTACATGAAAAGGTGCTCAACATCACTAATCATCAGGGAAATTCAAATCAAAACCAAAATGAGATATCCCCTCACACATGTTAGAATGGCTAGCATCAAAAAGACAAGAGATAACAAGTGTTGGTAAGGATGTAGAGAAGAGGGAATGCTTATTCTTGTATATGGTTGGTAGGAATGTAAACCGGTACAGCTGCTGTAGAAAATAGTATAGAGGGGCTGGCACCATGGCCTAGTGGTTAAGTTTGGTGCACTCTGCTTCAGCGGCCCCTAGTTCAGTTCCCAGGCGTGGACCTACACCACTCACTGGCAGACATGCTGTGGAGGTGACCCACATACAAAACAGAGGAAGATTGGCACAGATGTTAGCTCAGGGTGAATCTTTCTCAGCAAAAGTAAATAAGTAAAAAAACAAACAATATAGAGTTTCCTCAGAAATCTAAAAATACCTAAAATCTTATATGATGTTATATACCAATTTTATTTCAATAAAAAAATTGAAAATAGAACTACCACATGATCTGGCAATTCCTGGGTATATAGCTGAAGGAAATGATATCTTGAACTTTAAGAGATATCGGCACTCTCATGTTCATGGCAGCATTATATACAATAGCCAAGACGTGGAAACAACCTAAGTGTCTGTCAGTGGAAGAATGGATAAAGAATCTGTGGTTTACTTATGCAATGGAATATTACTCAGCCATAAAAAGGAAGGAGATTCTGCCATCTGTGAGAACATAGATGAATCTTGAGGGCATTGTGAAATTAGTAAAATTAGTCAGATAGAGAAGGACAAATACTATATGATCTCACTTATACGTGGAATCTAAAAAAAAAAACCCATAGATACAGAGAATAGGTTGGTGGTTGTCAGAGGTGGGGGTTGGGAAGTGGAGAAAATGGGTGAAGGAGATCAAAGGAGGTCAATGTGTTTTGGGGATGTAATATACAACACGGGAACTATAGTCAACAATACTATACTGTATATTTGAAAGTTGCCAAAAGAGTAGATTTTAAAAGTTCTTAACACACACACTAATTATAACTATGAGAGGTGATGCATGCCAACTAAACTTACTATGGTAATCGTTTCACAAAATACACGTATATCAAATCATTACTTTGTACACGTTAAACTTACACGTTATATGTCAATTTTATCTCAATAAAGCTGAAAAAAAATAAGTGAATGAGCAGAATTAAAATAAACAAATAAATTGAGTATGCAAGTCAAAAATTCAGGAAAAAATTGACTGAAATCAGCATAGGAAAGTGATAGTGAACTCCACATATGGCTTTGGACACATCAACACTCCTGGTCTCCCCTCTCTTGCTGAACCTCTCAAATTTCTCTGCCATCAGATAATTAAGAGGAGGGTTTTGAGGAGAGAGAATTCCTTAGTTCACTAGTAAATTGCTCTCCAGAAAGTGCTTTGAGGCAAAGCTAATTTCCTTTACCAATATGAGAAGATTTGGCCCTATCAGAAGAAGGAAGTTATTTGAATGTGTGCCAAAAAATATGTTTTCCATCTTTCCTTTGTGGAACATGCAATGGGAGCCGCTCTCATTAGCTCCCATTCTTTATTGCATTTGAATAAAACAGACAAGTCAGTCTTGAAGATGAGAAATGACTAATAAATTTTAATTGGCACTTTAGCTCATAAAATATAAACAGTCATTAAATTCATACAGAAATTGTTAGAATGGGAGTGCTGCAAACTGCAGAAGGTGCAGCTTCAAGATCTTCTGGTTTCCTTCCATTCTCAAGACTAATCCTACAGCCAAAATTCCTAATGGAATATATAGAGAAGAATTAGTTAAGATTTTTTTGAAGGGGTCAGAAATGTGCAGAAGAGGGAAGTGAGTTAAGACACACAGATGCAAAATTACAACACTTCCTCCACTCAAATGTTCTGGTGAGTGATGTGTTCCTTGTTTTCACAAATACATTAGTGCTGCTATAGACAAATTAGGTTTCGATTCTTCTCTGACACACAGGCTAGGGTGGAAGAAAATGCTCTTTTTTAAAATAAGAAAATTATCCTCGAATAGGTGCGTGACTACCATTAACGGATGAAGAGAGACTCCCTGCCCTCAAGGAGCTGGTGGTGACTCTGTAACTATTGTAAGCCAATGAAGTTTTTGTTTTCACTTTTTTAAACAAGATTTAGTGTGGATCTAGGTCAGTGGCTTCTAGAGCATTTGTCTCATGACATTTTCTATCATTTTTTAGTACCTGGTGACCCAAAAGACTGGCCAACTTGAAAGTCACAGAAGTGTCTTTCTTTGTTGCAGTAAGTCCACTTCTATAAACTTTCCTAAATAAATAAGAAATACTTACAAGATTTAATTGTGAGAGTATTCATTGCAGAATTGCTGATAATAGCCAAAATTGGGGGGGAAATATCAATAGTCAACAATAGGTGTTTATCTACTTAAAGGGACAATCACCCAATGGGTCACGGCAGTGTATGGAGGGAATGTGAAGCGCTGGCTGCCAAGATCCGAGGTCAGAAGAGAGTGTGGCACTCTGGAGAAAGTGTTCTCAAGGCAGGGGAATGGGGGGTCAAGCAGAGATTCGTTGTCTAAACTTCTCAATTCCTGATGGAAATTAAAGTGTGGAAGATAAGCTACACCAGAGACTGTTACTTACCTCTACTCTCTCATTCTTCCTTAGGAAAAGAAATCTGATTTTATTCTGGCCAATGGGCCCAGGTCACAAACAAGCAAACAAACAGCGTTTTCTACAGTCAGAGATGGTAAATGAAATGCAAGCAAAAGTTAGTGGGTGGGAATTCTAGGAATGCCACTTAAGAGGAGGACAGATCGCTGGCCTGGGCCCCCCTTGTCTTTCCTCTCCTCTTCCTTCCTGTTGAATAGTATTTGGGCATGATGGCAGGAGTTCTAGCAGCCCTCTTGAACCGAGGGCCACCTGTACCAGGAGCTGACCTTGAGGCTGAAAGTCCCTTCATAGAGCAGCAATATAGAGGAGCCTGTGTCCCCAGTGGTAAGGAAACAGGATGTGAGCCCTGGACTGCCTACCTCCAGAATTCTTTACATTAGATAAAAATAAATCCTTATAAACTTAAGCCACCGTTATGTGGATTTTACGGATGTGCAACTGAATCTAATCCCCACTGATTCACCAATTAAATAAATAAAAGACCAAACGGAAATCAAAATGTTCCTCAAAGAATCACTCAAGGCTACTGGTCTATAAGTAGTAGGCTGTTCTCAAGAGGGGGGTCATGATGAAAAACATTATTTAATGAAAGGCATTAGTATTGCTTTACCCAATAATAAGTTAGCACTTATTTTTCTCCCTCAGAAGAGTCAATTATAATGTCTTTGAATTTAGTTTTCCAAATACTTGTGTCACTGATGATGTCTGTTAAATCTGGTGATTTAAGAATAGGTTCATATGAAAAAGGTTTAGTCATCCTTCAAAGCAACACTTGAGAGACAAAGACACATCTGAGCAAAGTACATTGTCCTGAATAAAAGAGCGAATCAGTTGATGGTGGCAATGAACTTCAGGCCTTTTGGAGAACTTCCACTCTTCAGCAAGTGACTCAAAGGATTTTAAAATAATCATTTCATTTATTTCATTTTAACGAATGAAACAACTCCAGTGGTAGCATCAACAACTAGCATTCATTGAACAATTACCCTGTGACTCACGCTGTATTAGGCAATTCATAGATAGTATCTCATTTAATCCTCTCCACAACTCTGGGAGGTATCCCCATTTTTTGGATTAGGAAACTGATATTCAGAGAAATTTTCATTTTTCCAAAGCCATGGATCTAGGAAGTAGAGTTGTTGAGATTCAAACCCAAGTCTGAATAACCTAAAACACTGGCAAAGCAAAATGTTCATTCAAAGCAGTGAGTTTGTGGAAGTTTTTGTGTTTTTAAAGAGTGATTTTGTACATTAGTTGATGAAAGAATGGATACTTTGAAAATATTTTCTCTACATTCAGAGTATTGATTAAAATAGAAAACTAAAAATGTTGCCAGATCTGGCTCTTTCCAAAATTTGGAACCATCAAATTTTGTTTGCCTTTATATAAACTCCTGATGCCTCCCAAAGGATTTGAAGTAGAAAAGTTTGAAATGGGTGTAATTTGTCTTCAATGTCATTGCCACTTCCCCACCCCTTGCTATCTACGCCCCCCGGGACCCTTTCTTTCTAAGAGCTCTCAGAAGTTCATTCACACCAGGAAGTGACGAACAAAGTGAAGCATGAGGTCTATTTTCAGAGTATTTTCACTTTAACAGGCATCAAAGAACTGGTTCTCCAGGGACAGACATTTCAGCTAATGTCAACAGGTTTGAGAGGTAATGGGATGGGTCAGGAGGACTTCTTGGTGTCCTGTCCTGCGTGGGGAGGTGTCCACTAGTAAGGCAGTCCTTGCACCCACTGTGCAGGCTAGACATCCAGCCAACTGGTCAGCTACAGACAGATATTTTTTAACTGAATCACAGCACTTTCAAACATCCTAGAGTTTATATTCAGCTCTCCTATCCTCCTACTACAGTCACTCTTATGCTTTAGATTGGTCAGTCCCAATCACCCACACCACACATTGGCCCCTTAGAGAGGTACATCCTATAATGATTAAAAGCCCGAGACTGGAAGAAAGACTGCCTGGGTTTGAATTTCTGGTTCACCACGCACTGCAAGGTCTGAATCTCTTTGAGCCTTAATTTCCATGTCTGTAAAAAGGGGATTATGGCAGGGCTAGGTCGTAGAACTATGGTGAGCATTAAATGAAATAGTCTACATAAAGTATTTAGCACAGAGTCTGGTACATGATAAGCATCTAATAAAGTTGAGTTTCCATTACTGTGGCCCGTTTTGCTAATGACTTTCCTGCTACTTCACTTTAGCTCCCCAGTACAATGGGCACAATGAATTATACCATTTCTGCAATGTTCACCTGAGAATATCTTGCTTCTTGAACACATCTTCACTTCCTTTCAGCTCTTTTGTTAAGGTGTTCTCACTAAACCCACCTTAAGACTTTGTGGAGACCTCTCATTCCTTAACCTTCCACTGTCTCCACATCTGTGTGACCTGCTGTACTTTCAATTCTTTCTATAGCCATAGTCTTTTTGGTCCAACATTTGTATCACCCTCTTGACAACAAGTGTAATTTCCTTGCTTCCCCGTGTTCCTCTCTTACCAGCAAAACCTGGCCATGGATTAATTTAAGTATGTGTTCTCTCACTTCCTAAACCTTGAGGCTTTTGCAGTAAACCACATAAAAGGTGACAGTGGCCTGAACAAAGGTAGCAGGACAGAGGATGTGCTCCAGTAAAGCCTGAACATCTTTGCAAGGTGTATGAAGTTCCCATTTACCACTACCCCTCATTTCTTGCTAACTTTCATCTAGGATCTCAATCCCCACAGGCTGTGTTCTACCCATTCTGAATCATTTGTAATCCTCTGATGCACCTAGCTTTTCCCCTCTGTTGTGGACTGAATGTTTGTGTCCCACCCCAATTCCTATGTTGAAGCTCTTCATCCCTAATGTGACTGCATTTGAAGATATGGCCTTTATAGAAGTAATTAATGTTAAATGAGGTCATAAGGGTAGGGCCCTGATCTGATAGGATTAGTGTCCATGTTAGCAGAGACACCATAGAGCTTACTTTCCCTCTCTGTCCATGTGCGGGCAGCAAGGAAAGGTCATGTGAATACAGAGCGAGAAGGCAGCCCTCTGCAAGCCAGGAGGAGTGCTCTCACCAGAACGCAGCCAGGCTGGCACTCCTCTGATCTCAGGCTTCCAGACTCCCAAACTGTGAGAGAATAGATTTCTGGTGTTTAAGCCACCAGAATATCAGTCTATGGTATTTGTTATGACATTCTGTGCAGACTAAGACATTCCCTTCTTGATGCCAAGAGGAAAACCTATATGATTATAGCTATATTTATGCAAATGTATTGGCGTTGTAGGGACACACTAATAATAGCAGCATCTTTATGTGAGAACAACTCATTCATGCTGAGGTTAAGCCATCAGCCTCTGTTATAATATCACCATCATAGGGTCAGTGTCTTGTCACTGTTTTTCCCTCATATAGAGAAGCCCCGTACGTGGCCCCCTGATGGAAGAGATTTAGTGATAAGCAGATACAAGTATGTGTTGATCTTGACTTTTCTCCTTAATCTAAGTGGTCATCTGATAATCATGAAGACTTCAGGTTATATGGGTTGGGCTTGATATCATTAGGAAATTTCCTTTATATTTTCATTCTCATTATTATTGCTCCTGGAGCACAGAACAATTCAAAAGAATTTTTTTTAATTATTACAAATGAAACTGGAGAAGAAAGTCCTAATATAGCATCTTCTTTAAGAAGAATTTTAAAACTTTGAAATGAATGAATGAATTTTAAAACTTTGTCAAACATGATTTGTCTAAACCACTATAAATGTTAAACTCCCCACTTTGCCCTCACTCTCCCCAATCCCACCCAAAAAGCTTAATGTTCCTCTCACATATTGAAGGTGGGATTCATGCTTTAGGGGTGGGCTAGAATCTTATAAGGGCAAAAGCTTTTCAAACTCTGAAAAGTTGGTAAACCACTGACCCTTAGGCCCAATGTGGCCTCATGTGTGGTCTGTTCGATCAGTACAGTGTTTGACAAAAACTGAGTTTGAATGCCTTTAGGTGTGGCATTCATTCTCCAGTTCACCTCAGTCTCCCTCTTTGCTTCCCCAGGCTCTTTCACACATTTACATTACCTGCTTGACTTCTGAAGGCAATTGAGATTGCAACCCCTGCTCTATACTGAGGTGATGTATTTTGTAATTAAACTTTCTATGGAAATAAACTGCACAAAGTGCACAAATCATAAGTATATAATTTGGTGAATTATCACAAAGGGAACATATCCATGTAACTATGATCAAGGTCAATAAATAGAATGTTACCGGTGCTGGAAGTCCTCCAGTCTTCATTTGTGTTCCCCCAAAGCAAATGCTAAAACATGTGGCTACAAGTGATTCTAAGAAGTAGGGTGAATATCTAAAGTTTTGGTATATGTGTACACCTGCATCAGCTTTCTTTTAGTTTGTGTTTCTTTATCATTTTTTGTCATTTTACTTTACTATCCTTTTATTTTAATTTTTCTGCATTATTATATTTAAGGTATATATCTTTTATAAGGAGATTAAAGTAGGTATTTTTTAATCTACTCTGAAAATCTTGGTATTTTATTCTAAGTATTTAGTCTATTTACAGTTAATGAGATTACTAATATATTTGAGGATGAATTCACTAGCCTATTTGTCCGACCTGTTCCAATAACTTTAATATTTTTTCTCTCCTTTCTTAACTACTTTTAGATTGTATATAACACATGTATATTATATATAAATTTATATATATTTGTATATTTTAAATATTTCATTTTACATGTCTTTTAGATTGATTACTAATAATATACTTTTTTATAATTTGAGGGATTACCCTGGAGATTTCAACATACCTCCCTGACCTTTTTTTTAAGTCCCAAAGTATTATTGCAATAGGTACTTTAGAAATGCATGTATACCCCTAAATCACTTAGTATAGGGGAAAATGCAAGTGAATGCATTCAGAGCACTTAAATAAAAATCATGAAACAGAGTCTGTTACCTGAAGTAAAAGGGACTGAGAGCACAATAAGAAAGCTAAGCAATAAAGTGTTTGGTGGGGCTTGGAGGAAGAGGAAAGGATAGGAGTAAACTATTCTTACATTGACTCATTACTTCAACAATAGCTTTTTAGAACTGTTGGGAAGAAAAATAAGAAACCTGTAAAATGGTTTTTAACCATAAAGGAAATGTTTTAAATAATCAAATATTTTTTTTTTCTTTTTGGTTACTTACTAGATGGTACCTGAATTTTATAGATTTTGTTGGGTCCTTGATGCATTAATGTCTAATATAAATTAGTGCTTTTCCTATACCCAAGACAATCCATTGTTATCACATATGTTTTTTATTTTTGTTTTAAATTTTGTAAAAGTAGAGAGAATAGTATAAGAAGTATAAGGAACCCAATGTACTCACCATCAAGCTCCAACAGTTATCATTTTTTTTTGTCATCTGTGTATACCCAACCCTGCCCTCAAATTATTTTGAAGCAAATCCAAGACATGTTTTTAGTTTATTTGTAAATATGTTGTATGTATCCTTCAAAGATAAGGATTCTTTTTAAACATAAAATACACCATGAGTTAACACAGATACTTTCAATTCAAATTCAAGATTATGGGAATTTTACTTAATCTCATAATTCTCATGTGTTTTAATTCTCTTTATATTTTTTTGATTGTTTGCTTTTTAATCCTGCTTACCTTTATGGCACTTTATGAATCTATGGTTTGATGCCTTTCAGGAGTTTGGGGAAATTGGTGGTCATTGTATCTTCAAATATTTTTCTGTCCACTCTGTCTTACCTTCTTCTGGGAGTCCTTTTCACTGTGCCCATATGTTTCTTATTTTCTTCTGTATTTACATTCTCCATGCTTCAATCTGGTTATTTTTTTCTGACCTATCTTCTGGTTTAATAATTTTCTCTTTAGCTATGTTTAATTTGTTACTAAATCCATCTATTATATTTTTAGATTTAGTTATTTTACATTTTTTTCTTCTCAAATTTTTTGTTTGTTTATTTTCTAAGACATTCAATCCTTCATTCTATCTCTTAACTTCTTAAACAGATTCAGAACAATTATCAATTATGTGTCTTTTAACTCTGATAACTGAACCTCTTGAACAACTCTTTTTATTGTCTATTTTTCTCCTTGTTTTTTGTCATTTATAGTCTTTTTGCACTCCTGCCTATTTGTTAATCAAGGGCTCACACTGGCAGACAGTTTGAGCAAGTGCAGAGGTAGATCATCTTACTCCAGTCAGGGTTTGAGCTGTATTTCAGTCTTCGTGAGGGCTGGTCTATTTTTAATTCACTCTTATTTGTAGGTTGTAGCTTTTGGTGTCAGCAGTCCTATTAGAAACCATGGGGTATTTATGAAAGCCCCTACACTTTGGCAGAGCAATTTTTGCCCAGTCAGTCCAGAGAGATTGCCAAAAGCTCTACTAAGCTTCTTAGGCTTCCAGCCTCTGCTTTTAAATTAGCTAATGTCTTGAGAGGAATAATGGTGCCAAATATTGGACTTACATCTCAGGGTTCCCTGCTCTATGGCATCTTGGCTTCTGAAGTCTTAGCTATCTTCGTAGCTCTGTGATACCTTCTAATAAATGTTTACATTTGTCCAGATTTTCTAACTGTCGTAGGTAGGAGTATTATTCTTAAATGAATCAGTTCAAAATTTTTGAAAGCAAAGATCACATAAGATATTCTTGAACCATCATTATGTTTCTGAGTTATATACAATTCAGACTAGTTCATTTTTAGCCAAGACATATATAAGTACAAATGTGAATGCGCATGTTTGTTTGTCTGTTTGTTTTTGTAACTGGCTCCAGGGTTCTTTTTTAGGGAGGAACTCCCTTTGTTAAAGAAAACGCCTGATATGTTTGTGTTTTTGGAAGACATAATATCCCCAAGGGCATGGTTTGGAAAGAGTAGGAAAAAAAAAAAACAACTCCTTGGCATATGATAAATAGTTATTTACAGGAGAGAGAAAGTAGAAAAGTGAAAACAAGACACAAGACTACAGCAAGATACATTGAGAAATTTCTGATGGTAGCTGAAAGTTTTGAAAATATATGATATTCCATTTCAATATATTTGCCTTGCTGTAATGCAAGTTCCCTCCATTGTCTGAAACATTTGGTAAAGTCTTTTAAACATAGAAAGTCATATTTCTGTGGATGACTTTAAAGAAAATGAAAGAAAAGGGAGCTGAGTCCCTTGTGAGGGTCAGTATGGATTAAAAAAAAAGACTAACTGGGGAAGGTGAGATGCCCGTGAAAGAGAGCAGTTCAGTGGAGTTAGGAAGGAAGAACCAGAAGTGATGAGTAAGAATATAAAGCCCAGAAAATCTGAAGAAATCTTGGGGAGGATATTAACATGGGATAGGTGACTCAAATCAAACTTAAATAAATCTCAAAGAATAGGATCCTTCAGTTGATACCTGAGTAACCTTTATATATATAGTGAAGACTCAGATAAGTATGCTCAACTCCCTCACCAAAGGATCTGAGATCATGGTGAAATGTGTATGGAGGAAATTTTAATATCTTAAATAAGATGGCAAAACTTTCCTTTCCAAGAATTCTTTGCTTGAAATGCTCCTGATCTGACCCCTTGAGTTTTTCCAGAGGAAATTAACAAATAAAAAACAGACTATATAGAACCCTCATGAGAAATTAAGCCCAGATTAACACAGCAGACTATGGATTCAAATAGAACACACAACTTTTTTCTTTGACAATAGATGGTGAAATTTCAATTATTCTTTTAATGATTATTTTTGACAACACTTTAAATTTCATGCTGATATCCTTGCCACCTCTAAATTCTTACACTCTAAAAGAACACATAGTTCCATAGAATGTGGACTGCAATTGAAGAAATATAATGAAAGGAAGTTATTACACCCTCATCCAGGGATTTTACATCTCAGCATTTGCTGGATAATCCTAATTACCCTTTACTCCTACAATCATAGGAGTGAAAAATGGGGCTCCTGTTTATAGGAAAGCCTGAAGGAGTTTTCCCTATCATAAGTTCCACCTTTGTAACTCAGGCTCCTCTTACGATCTCTGTATTTCCCAATAGTGCCTTTGTTTTTCATCCTGGTCGCTGTAGCGCAGCTCAAGCAGATGGGCTTCCTACACTTTGTTTGAGAAAGAAGTGGGGGAATTTCAGGCTCTCAGAGATGTATGGCTAAGGTTCCCTTGTAAGTTACAGTGTCATATTTTTCATATATTGTGGCTCAAGACTAAATTCCCAAGAACTCTCCACTGCCATTACTGCGACTGAGAGTATGGCACAGGTGGAAATGTACCAAACAGCCTTTTCTGATGGTCATCTACCATTGTTTCTTGTTAGCACTTAGCACTTTAAAACAATTTTTTGCATTTACCCTACAGTCTGACCCAAATTAAACTCATATGATTGCCCTCTTGTTCTCAGAGTTCAGGACTCCAAGCCTGTCTTGGGCTGGACCCTCTGGGAATCCCATCTGCCCGCTCTCTTCTCTGTCCTGTGGAATAGGACTCTCCTTGGTTATGTTTTCCTTTTGAACATGAGCCCTACCTGTTTGGACTCTACCCATCTCTGTGGGGGTCTTTCTTTCACAGATTGTTTTGTTAACTTAGGAATATCTCACCATTCCCCTTCTAGGTGTGATGCATTCACACTTTGACTGTACTAGCCATTCCCAAAATTCACTTTTCAGCATCTTGATCCTGGATATTAACTCATGTCCTTATACAATGCCCAGCAGTGGTGTTATATGCTGCTTACATTTAAAAAGCAATGCCCACAGACTTAAATCTGCAAAGTACTTGAGATTTCACATTTATTATTGAATAGAGATAATTCTGGTCCATTTTCTGGGATATATCCTTTAAGCTCATAACATGGTAATGCCACCTTAGTGAACTATGGTGGCTGCTGTGTATAGGAAGAGTGAAACTCTATAGAACCCCTTGGTGGTGCTGATGATGGTATTTTCAAGTTCTGTGAATATTTTTATAATGGAATCTTATGGCTATTTAAATGTGTTAAATTTTCTGGAAGAAAAATTCAAGCATGGGATTTATATCCCTATAGAAATTACTCCCACATTTGCTGATGCCTTTGGACTGATAGGATACCATTTCTATTGGTAAAATAATTGAAAGTGAGGATCCATAGCAATTTTGCACACAGCTTCCTCCTTAACTCACCTGCATGGTTTCTTACCTGTGATGGCTAGCTGGGTCACAAAGAAGGTCATTCTTGACTTCCTCTTCCTCCTCCATATGGAGAACAGCACGATAGAGTTTCCAACGATGGTGAAAACAAAGAGGACCCACAGAGTTATCAACTGCTCAGTCTGTGAGAAACAAAGCAACACAAAACCAGTGTACTGATGAGGACCAGGGCTCTTAACAGAATGCAAGGCTCAGGCATTGCTGCTGGAATGTCTTCCTCCTGGTCTCATATCCTCACTGTCAAGACTCTCTCTCAAGAGAGCAAAGACACAATGGTCCTTATTTACACTAACAGCAGTGTAAACTGATGCAAGCTTTAAAAAAAAAATCTATTTGGAAATATACGTCAAGAGACAAAAATATATATATGTTCTTTGACTAAGCAATTTTAAGTCTATATGAAAGAATTCAATGCATGAAAAAAGAACACTACAATTGCAAAGATGTACATATTTGCTGTAAGAAGAAATTGAAAATTGTTTAAAGATAATAGGATAGTTAAGTAAATAAAGTACTTCAATTCGGTGAACTATTGTGTAGCTATTAACAATGACAGCCATGAAGATTATGCAGTAACATTAAATATGCTTTTAATGGCAAGTGGAGAAACATGATAAAAATTCATATTGGGTATGATTACAACTCTGCAAAATTATACATGTGGGTAAAAGACTGAAGTAGACTAAAATGGTAAGAGTGGTTATTTTAGAGTAGTATGATTATGGGTTATCTTACACTTTTTCCTTTGACAGAATTTTATAATATAGTAATATTAAGGTTCCACTGAATAATGTATAATTAATTTAAAAAAGCAGGAATCTTACTACTTAATATTCCAAGTCCTTCATAAAAAGTTTTTCATGAGTCCTTCAAACAGAACTTTTCATCTGTTTAAAGCCCATTGCCCAGAGTAAGCAAAGGGCCAGGGCTCTGGGATAAACTGGACACAGGGATGGGGTAAGGTTGGGCCATGGGTGAAGAGCACGGGGCCAAGGTGATCCAGAGGCAAGCTCTAAATCAAAAGCCAAGAGACATCAGCCCAAAAGGTCTGGGCTGAATCCTGATAAGAATGCACAAATCTGTGACGGAAATCTGAGAGCTTCTCCTGTTTCGAGAAGAAGATCAGAAGAGCCTGAAGAAAACCCTTGTGATGGCAAGATTTTATGTCTCAACTTGGCTAGGCTGGACTGCCCAGTTGTTTGGTCAACGCTAGAGCAAGATACTGCTGTGAAAGTGTTTTGTAGATGTGATTAACACCTACGATCACCTGACTTTAACTAAAGCAGATTACCCTCCGTAATATGGGTGGGCTTCATCCAAGGAGTTGAAAGACTTCAGAGCAAAAGCTGAGATTTCCCAGAGAAGGAATTCTTCCACAAGAATTCCTTGAATAACGTAGAAATCATGCGGGGGTTTCCAGTCTGCTTCCCCCATTATGGATTTCAGACTTGCCAGCTCCCACATTCATGTAAGCCAATTCCTTAAAATAAGTCTCTCTCTCTTCCTGTATATGCCTATTGGTTCTGTTTTCTGAGGAGAACCCTGACTAATATACTCTCTGAGTGTGTGAGGTATCAGGTCAGCAATTTTTCTTATAGTAAGTTAATTTTATATTCTACAATAACAGATGAATAATTCTTCTTTAAAAAGTATAACAGTTTAGATAAAGCTCAAATCCCTTCACCACTCTCCATCTTGATCAACTCCCCTCTCCCAGAAGGTAAATATCATTTTGATTACATTGTATATCCTTCCAATCCTTTGAAAAATACTTTGTAAGTACACACACACATACATATCCACAGCAAATATATAGTACTTTTTGTGTGGATGTCAGTTTGATATTTACTATACACTACATATTGTGCAACCTGCTTTTTTAAGTGAGTTGGAGGAATGGATAAATAAAAGATGATACTTTCAATGGAGTAAAATATTGCAGTTAAAAGAAATGGATTAAATTTACTAAAAATACATTGAAGATGTAGGGAAGCGTATAGACTGAGGGAGAAGAAGGAGCCGATAAGCGTGTTGAGTCAGCACAGATTTTCTTAGCCCCTAATTCTTCCTGAGCATGACATGACTGGCATTCCCTTGCACTGCCAAGTGGAAACCTGAACCTGCTCTGCCAGGTTCCAGAGCGAGGGGCAGTTTCTCACAATTGCTCCTCAAGCCCATATCCTTTCCAGAAGTCCATCTGGAGCTAGCATCTCCATGAGTCTTGCACTTTATAAAGCCAATATTTAGGTTCTTCATTTTAGATTTACAATTGGGTTCCTGAGGCCCTGGGTGGAGGTCAGGGCCTTGGAACTGCAGAATGGTAGAAGTTAGGGAGGATGGGTACTGTGGCAGTGCTGGGGGGGAGGGGAGGCGCACAAGTAGAGTCAGAAGACCATAGAGTTGACTGCGTCTGCTACTTTGAAGGGCATGGGTGGCAGATACTTCACCTCCAGTATGCTTATGTCATCTCCCATTTGGAGGGCAGAGTCTCTGCTCAGGGCCAGGCCACATGGTTTTTCTCTGGTCCTTTTCTACCCAGAGGGGTCACATTCTTCTGGATGATTCATTTCTCTAGCAGTTTAGATATGGGTGGCATTGACAAAGCATCAGGAATGGAAACCAATTATTATAAAAAGGGCTATTCTGAATGAAGTTGGCGAATGAGTTTTTGTAAGAGAATTCTCTCCTTTGAGATAGATGAACAACTGTGCCGTCAGGAGCAGATCCAGCAGGGAGGCCTTTGATGGACCAGACTGATATTCCCCACTCAGCAGCTGGTGTGTAGGTGATTGGACATAAATAACTGGTTTGAACTTGGAGGACCTATTTGTTAAAATTGTAGAGCAGTGTGGGGAATCAACATAAGAAACTAGATGGCCTGGAAGTCTCTGTTAGCAAAAGGTCTCACTGACACTATGATGCTGATAGGTGATACAGTTGAGGGCCAGGGTGGGGGATGAGCAAAAGGTCTCACTGACACTATGATGCTGATAGGTGATACAGTTGAGGGCCAGGGGGGGGGGATGAGGCATCCATGTCCCTAGTGTAGTCCTAATAGAGCCTGCTCTCAGGGAAGATGATGGTGTCCTGGGAGTGTTTACACTTCAGGAAAAGATGAAGAAGCCCCTAGAGCAGGTAGTGTGGGAGGTGTGGGCATGCAAAGTCCTTTCAAGCCCTGCTGAGAATGCAAATGAAAGATTTTCTAAGATTTTCTCCTGTTTCTTTCAGGAAATCTGTTTCATAGGGAGAAGAATTTCACTGTCTTAAGGTAATTTCTTTTTTGTGTGTGAATTGCAGAACACTGTATCACATCCAGTAAATTTTCTTGGCCTGGGTGATGGTGAGGGGTGGTTTACTTCCATGCTTGTCATTATGAAATTGATCTCTGTTGAACTCTTTCAGCCTCAGATGGAGAAGGAATGGAAAAGTTGGAATGCTTGTAATGTTTCTTTGCCAGATCAGAAATCCAGATCTCCGTGGTGAGTGGAGAGAGAGCAATGTCTGGAAGCAGACAATGGAGGCATGTTACTCTGCCGGCAATGGTAGTGGACACAGGGCTGTTTTCCTTCCTGAGAGTCTGTCTTCACCAGCACCATCCATGGCCCTGCCCAGATGCCCACATCTCTTTAGCTGGGAGAAAGCAACTGGTCCCTGGTCTCCTCCATGATGTTTGCAGCATTCAGTGAACTTCCTACAGAAATCTGCCCCTGTCTCAGCCTCTGGACTCCTCCTGTAGTGGAATTGCCCTGGGGCCAGCCTCCCCACTGCTGACTCTCCAGGGAGACTCTTACTTCACATGAGAGAGTAAATGAGGCTGTCTGCCCTACCCTCAGAATGTCTACACCATAAAAAGATTTCTCCAATTTTCTAGCAACCTTCCCTATTTTCTACTTCGGATAAAATTTTTTTCAGCTAAAATTACACTCTGAAGGCCTTTTGGATGAGGATTAGAATGAGCAGAATTAATTAAGTGAACTCCAAGTAATTTTGAACTAGAAGTCAACGTTTTTCCCAGAATATACGTCTCTTCACGCTCCCCTTTCTTCACATAACTATATGCCTAGTTAGGTCACATTTCCAGGAAAACAACACTGAAGTGGGTAAAGGGTCTGCTTTTCTCATGGTGCGTTGGTGATTATGCTGCTGGCACCAAAGTTCAGATTTCCAGAAATCAAGTTTCTCTCCAGTGGAGGAGCTCTCTGGCCTCCCAGTGGGCATGGAATGGCAGTTTTCTTTGTCTTTGTACTGCACAATCTTGACCCAGGCATCCAATCTCTTCAAAGTAGGCTTGGAGCTCAGCTCTGCTCTGCTGGCAGCACAGAGCCACAAACACTGCAAATCAAATTATCCTGGTTAGATGTATCAGTGAATTGGAAGTCAGGCCTCAGGAGGGCTGGTGCAGTCAGGGCTGGCTTGGCTGAGCCTTTATCTTGGGAGCTTGCGGTAACTGTGCTTTGGGCTGGTATACCCAAGGCCCTCTGTAAACAGGATAGGGTCTATGCCCCTTGGGATTGGATGATGGCTATGGGGCAGGCTGAGCAAATCCTGTGAAATCAGGCCCCTGCCTCCCACTTTGGAGTTTTCTATTGGAAGACAATCTAACCTTATCTCACAGGCTTCAGGAAATTCCCCCACTGTTGCTTTCTGGAGTCTTCCTAAGGGCCATGTTTATCTATTTGTTTATTAATTCATTCAACATCAATTGTCAACAGTGTAAGGGTGGCACTACAAGGGAGAATGAAACATGTAGCATGTATGAATTATACTCAGCCAAGTTTAAATCCTGTTTCATCAAGTAGTACAAGGGTCATTAAATATGAAAACACTTAGTTGTAGGATCATTTATTCATAGCATTCTTACCCATGCACGCACATACACATAAATATGCAAATCCCAGGGTAATACGAGGATTTGGAAAATTACGACAATGGGAATTGAGGAAACAAGTTCAGAGACATTTGAGCATCACAATCAGGTGAGCGATTTGGTCGGAAAGTGCATAGGCTTTGAAACCAGGCTGATGTGGAATCAGATTCTTTGCTACTTGCTAGATGTGTGATACATCGGTAAGTGATAACCTCTCTGAGCCTTTCTCATTGATAAAATGAAGATAAAAATAAAATCTGCCTCAGGACACTTGTGATGAATACATGTGATGATGAAAAATGGAGATTTCTAGCTTAATGACTGATGCATAGTATACACACAATAAATATTGATTTATCTCCTTCCTTAGTCTCTGGACCACATACAACTTTGAGGAGTGATTTATAAATAACTCACTACCATTTCCAAATGATGCTTGAGTTCATTCACCCTGTTTGCCCTATTTTCAGTTCCAGTCTATTGGAATTTCACCTAAGCCTAACTGGCCCTCTGCCTACGCACCCCCCACACCCCCCTAAGGGGCTGGTGATGTCCCAACACCATTCTTAGAATTATTGCAGAGTATTGTTGGGGATTAAGTGCCCCCTAGTGGTCATGTGAGGCAAAATTGCAGAGAGATGCTCAGTACTAAGTAGAATAGGTGAATTGGGAATTTTTCAATGAATAAAGACTACAGTGTTTTCAAGTCAGTTACATGGTCGTGGGCTCATGACTAATTGGTTTTCAACCTCAAATTAGTGAGGCCATGCAGTGACATCAGCTCTCTGCAGATCAGAAGATTACAGCCTGGGATTTAGAGGGATGAATTGCCTCATTCCCTTGACAATGCTGGTGATGCTGCAGGGCTGATACCTGTGGGATCTCGCATCATATTCCAAGCATACCATGGGATATGCCTCCAGAGCCAAAAAGATGCCCATGAGGGCAGGCATTAGGTCTGGGTCACCATTCCAGGCTGACATTCTGTCTTCCACGTAGAAGATGCTTAATAAATATCTGTTGGATGGGTATGCCGTTGATGACAAGCATAAGGGACTTGTAAGTATCACAGGAAAGATCATTTGAAATGGGAATTATGTCAGGAAATGCAGGACATTTAGTTGGGTGACTCTAGTTGAAATTGGATATGTCAGATTTGTCTGGAGAGAAAGACATGATTTATCCAAATTTGAGGAACGATAATCTTCTTTTCCAGCAGAGTCCTGGAAACTGGAAAAAAAAAAAAAAGTCTAAAGTATCTTTAACAATCATAGAGTGAATGGGAACTAACATTATTTGAGCAAGTCGCCTACCACCTGACTGGCTTAGTTTGTAATGTACAGTAGGTGTTAACAAATGTTTGTTGTTGATTGATCTCCATGTGCCAAGCATTGTTTGAGAAGATTTACACGTTGCTCACGTAATCATCACGACCGGACTGATGAGATGTCACTGCCTTCAATCGTACAGGTAAGGAAGAGGGGCTCAGGAAGTTACTAACCTGGGCTACCTGGCTCATAAGTGATGCAGCTGGGATTTGAACACCACTTTGCTTGACTGACGAGTCCATGCCCTGCTTACTGTAGCAGTTTTCCGCTCCAATTTGGGGCAGGAGATGGTGAAGTTGCCTCATTTACTTTCAATTTTCAAGTAGGAAACATCTTCATTTTCCTTCTGACCCAGAACTTGTTCTGAAGCTGGGTTTCTGGAGCTGGGTCCATTTCAAACTGTCTTGCCCAGGACTGAGCATAAGGTCAATGATCGATGTGTGTTTGAATGGATGGACACTGGAGCCGTGTGTGGCTTCCACACAACAGTAGTCCTAAATATCACAGAAGATGAGGCCTGTATTATTTGTCCCAGGCATCACAGAACTTTCTGTACCCCTTACATTTTCATGGTTCATTTTAAGACGACTGTTATTTCTGTGACGTTGCAGATGAATATCTCAAACACAAGAAGGAGCAAATATATCTTACTTCCCAAGAGAGGAAATGAAATCTTGGAAAGGTTATAATTCAGCCTCAGTTCTCAGTGAGCAGGCAGAGAAGTTGTGCTGCCTTGTCACTGAGTCTCAGGTGCCTCCCATCATTCACAGCACCTGGGCTCTGAGGCTGCCCCAAGCCTGATTAGTTCGCTTAGATGGGTTGGAAATACCAAAAGTAGATATCTGAAAATGTCTTATTCCACCGAGGATGAATCACTACGTAACACAGGGAGCACAAAATTTAAAGTGAGACAGGTAGAAACAGACTGCAAAGCTTTGGAGTTCTGGAGCTGCTTAATTAGACTTGGAGAAGGAGACACATTAAGAGGATCTGGTGACCCCCGGGCAGGAACCATTTCTGAACAGTTGGGAACCTCTCATTCGGGAGTTTGTCCCAACTTCTTCCCGTGGCTCGCCCCACCTGAAGCTTCAGAAGCACTGCCAGGTGGTTAACACCAGCAACGGTCAACCAGGAGGCATGGGGGCAGGACTGGGCTTGCTCAGGAGCGCCCACCAGGAGCACCCGCCTTGGCTTCTTCCCACAACTACCTCCTCCTGATGATGGCCCTTTTGAAAATCTGCACTTTCCCCCCCTCCCAGGAACCCAGCTGGGAGACACCCTTGCAAATACAAGGGTGACAGTTGAATTACTGTCATCACAACTGTCTATCTGCATTCACCTTTTCCAACTGTTTTAGCTGGAACTTTGGGAATTCTATCTTTGATTACCCAGGATAGCCTTCATCTCTAATACTCAGTTATGAAAAAATATATAACAAGAGTTTCTATTAATTACCTCTATAAAAATAGGAAAATTATATAAAGCTATGTATAAGTGTAGATGTTAATTACCCAGGATAGCCTCCATTTCTAATACTCAATTATAAAAAAATATGTAACAAGACTTTTAAATTAATTACTATTATAAAAAATAGGAAAATTATATAGAGCCATATGTATGTGTGGATGTTAATTCAAGTTTTATGTTTTTTGTAAGGCTTTTCATATCACTTTAACAGGGGTCCAGAGTAGGGATGTGGATTGCACCCTCTCATGAGGGGCTCGTGGGAAGAGCCAAGAGGGGACCTCCTGCACAAAGAATAGAGAATGTGAATGGGATAGGAGGTATTGTCACAGTCTGGGTCTGTTGAGGTTGACAGCAGGGCTGTGGGTCAGGATTGTCCCAAATAGTCGTGGACTAAGTTATTCTGTGAACTCTCGTGTAGTATATCAGAGGGGGGAGGCATTTACCCTAAGGGGAGAGCCTTGAATATATTTGTTGGTATAGAAATGATACTCAGGCGAGAAGTGGAAAACTGTCCTTGAAATTATGTTGCTGTGAACATGATTATACTGGTTTGAATTCTATATATTCAAGTTCAATAAGTATTTATTGAGAATCTAGGAGCAAAGTTCAACACACTTTGGAGGTAGAGGAAGGCTAAGTCAAGGAGCTCAGAGTCTGATGGCAGAGGCATACATGTAAACAATAGTTTTCAATGTGAGCTACTTTAATGCAGATGTAGAATTCCAAATAAGGGACATGTTGTAGAACTTGAGGAGGGGCTGGCCATGTTGATCAAAGGTGTAACTTGGAGAAATTAATATGTGAGTTAAGGCTGAAAAAATGAGTAGAAGTAGCCAAACAAAGAAGTCTAGAGTGCCTGGCAACAGTCTAAGTGAAGGACGCAAACTTTCAGTTTAATGAAGACAGAGAGGGCCATCCATGAACATAAGGTGTGGTCACAGAGCAGAGAAGGGCTTATCATGAGAAACTAGTCCTTTGTCCTGAAAACTATTTCAAAAATGGGGCAAGGTCCACCCTGGGTCTTTGTCTGGAGTTGGAAGAACCTGGTATCAAAAGAAAAGATTCTTTTCCAACCTGAATCTTCTCTGTTTGTCTCCGTGGCCTGAACTGTCTTTGCCCTACCCCTCAATACCATATCACAGGTGACAGAATATAACTTAAGCTCCTTCAAACTGGGGCTGAACAGGAAAGCGATTCACTGCCTAACATTGATTTCTTAGTTTAGCCTCCAGGATGTATTGAATAACTGCATCAGCTCTTTCTACTCTTAACCAGAAAGGGTTAGCTATTGGTCTGGAGTGTTTTATCATCACTGCTATGGGTCATGTTTAGTATTTAATTGGCAATGTTAATTTCTCACTGCCTATTTTTCTCATTTCACTCAGGGTTTGGTGCATGGGACTGCATTTGCATGACTATGATTTAGCTTTCTGGTTACCAGTAAATTCTCAGATTTCACCAGAAACAGAGATGCCAGTGTCTCACATTCATTTTAATGTGAGTCCCTTCTTGTGATCCTTTGGGTCACAAGAGGATCTCCAGATTAATCACAAATAGGGTGTGTTGGGAGCTTTGAGGCAATTAAATTCTGGGATTCTATCTGAATTCCCATAATATACCAGACCACAGATATTAGAAACCATCTGAAAACCCATCGGGTTCCAAGTCCAGGTAGTGATTAATATTTGTTGAACAAACGAAAGAGGCGTCTGCTATGTACCAAGAACTGAGATTAACATTGAAATTGCTATGTGAGCTCTAGACTACTGAAATATAGAAAACTAACCTTTGGATAAATTATGTCCAAATCTCTACAGTTTAGTAGAAACCAAAGTAATTACTACATAATAAAAATATCAAGGAACTGTTCTTCCTGATGATCCACATAATTAAAAAAATAAGCCTCTGGGAATCTGTTTTCTGTTCCGGAGGTGCTGATAAGCAGGGGAGAGGTCTGAGGAACCTTCCCACTGAGAGCTCATCTCAGCTCAGATCCCGATACCGTCAATCTGTAGTTTCCAGTCCATCCAGGAGGTTCAGAATTAAGAGCTAAAAGAAATCTGGGGGAGCTAGCAAATGGAAGAGCAGAAGCAGACGTGAGGCCAGGGTATGGGGCTGAACATCCTGGTGGATGAGAACAGGTGGGGTACAGGGGCATGAGAGGGGCTCTGTATGAGGATTCTGGGGAGATCATCCTAAATTGCTGCCCTTGGTGGCTTCATTTTCTCTGCGTCTAAGCTGGGTGGTTGGTCAGCAGGGCCAGCCCTGAACCGCCCAAACGTGGAATGAATGAAATGTCTATTTGACTCTCTGTGGTCCTGTTACTGCCCCAAATTGGGGTTCTCTGCCAGATGCACGTAAACGAGCAAATTAATTATGGCATCAGCCTTTTGGGACAGAAATCAGCTTTTATTCTGCGAGAGACAAGGGGTGGGTGCCCTCAGATCTGCCTCTTCGATTCAGGATTTGGGGCAAAATTTAAGAGATTAGGGAGAATAGGCTGGCATGTGGAAATGCTGGTGGGACAGGTTTTGATTGGTAGACTTCAAGCATTTATGGTAAGGTTTTAAACATTCGTGACAGGGTTCTAAACATTTTTGATGAGGTTTTAAACTTTTATAATGTAGTTCTAAACATTTTTGATGAGGTGGGGAAGGAATTTTAACACTGGATCTTCCTGAACAAGGGACCCCTCGCTTCTGATAAGAGTCTGACTTTCAAGTTCTGGTCATGTCCCGGTCCTTGGGTTCCGTGGGAAGGAGAATCTCTGGTCCCGAGGTCGTTTTGGGTCACAATTCCTTCTTTTGCATGTGCCCTGACTACGTGACTGGAGATTTTCTGAAAGGCAGTTCTTAATCACTCTGTTGAAAAGAGATGGGGTCAGTTGAACTAGTCCTGGAGGGCCTGCGGATACAGTCCTCCTACAAGGTCTTGGCTTCAGTACTCTAAAAATTTAGTTTTGCGCTTGGTATTTGCATCAGTTGGGGAAGTAGTCAGCTCAAAAGTAAAAGAAAGCCCACTTAACAGTGGCTTAGACAAATAAAGATTTATTTTTTTCATATCACAAGAAATCTGAAGGTAGGAGGCTGATGTCTTCAATTCACCAAGATTGCTTTGGTTTTTCCTTTGTGGTCACAAAATGGCTGCTGCAGCCCCATGCATTGTGTCTGAATTCAAGGCAGAAAGTAGGGAGGAAGTAAAATGCCAGCCATGTTTTTCTCTTTTTATCAGAAATCTCACAGACTTCTAATTAAATTTCCCAAACTCTGCTACCTTCAACTGCAAGGGAGACTAAGACAGCGAGTATTTAGCTGGGAAAGTGAGAAGGGGGTTGCGACTAACTATCGGGCCCAGCAGACAGCACTGTCACCTGCAGGAACCTGTTCAGAACCTGTTCCTGAACACACCTTCCCCTTCTCCAGGTTCATCTAGTGCCTCCTTTCACCAATCCTGTTGATGTTTGCCAAATTTTGGTAGCATCATCATTTTTCCTCACCAGTACTAAATATTACATTGTGAAGAGTCATGCTAACCGGCTACAGATTGGTGTCTACTTGTCAAGCAGAATAAAGAAGACCCTTGGAAAACGTTCGTACAGCTGTGTCCTGAATTCTTTGTCAATATATATGTCCAGCACAGTGCTAAATCCACGATAGGGTTCTTTCACTCTTCAAGACTCTCTGAGGGTCGAATCAGGGCCGGGCACGGTTGTTGGCACTGGAGACTCGGCAGTGAAACAAGGTGAAGCCCTTGTCCTCATGCTGCATAGTTTCTAGACACTATGAGGTAGATAACACATGCACAGACATATAATATAGTGTCATAGAGGTCAGAGAAGGCTCTTGAGGAGGTGATATTTTAGCAGAGACTTGTGTGAAGTGCGACTTTCATCATTCTGCCCATTTTGATCCATACTTGCTGCTTTTGGAAGTTCATCCATCTTGAATTCTCTAATCTTCTAAATCTATATCCCATTTCCGGTCCTCCTGGGGCTTCATCTATGCTTCCACTGTGCTGTCACTTGAGGATTTTTGACTTTTAAATGAAACACACCTTGTTGAAACTTAAATTCACTATGGAAACCTCTATATAATAAAATTTTTATTTGGGTATAATTTATACAGAGGAAAATTTACCCTTCTAATGTACAGTTCTGAGAGTTTTAATAAGTGTAGCCATCATTAAAATTAAGACACGGAATAGTTCCATCATCCGAAAAGATTCCCCTGTGCCCTATTGTAGTCAACCTCTCGCCCAACCCCAGCCCACAGCAACCACTGATTTGTTTTCTGTCCTTAGAGTTCTGTTTTCTCAACAATATCATGCAAATGAAATCTTTACAGTTGGTGGCATTTTGAGTCTGGTTTCCTTTCACTTTGCATAATGCTTTTGAAATTTGCCCATGTTGTTTTCTGTATCTGTAAGTTTACTCCTTTTCATTACAAAGTAATATCCCATTGTATGCATGTACTACAATTTGTTTATCCATTTTCCAGCTGTGGGATGTTAGGGTTGTTTTTGGGTTTTGCAATTTCAAATGAAGCCAGAATAGGTATTGACATACAGGTTTTTGTGTAGACATTTGTTTTATTTCCCTTGGGTCAATACACAGGAGTAGGATTTTTGGGTTATACAATGAATGTATGTTTAACTTTCTAAGACAATGGCAAAAAATTTTCCAAAATCTTTACCATTTTGCAATCAGCAACGTATGATGCGTCACATTCTTGCCAGTGCTTGATATTGTCAGTACATTTTTATTTTAGACATTCTAACAAGTGTGTGGTGGTATTTCGTTGTGGTTTTATTTTGCATTTCCCTAATGACTAAGGATGTTGAACATCTTTTCATGTGCTTATTTACCATCTGGATATCTTCTTTGATGATATGTTAGTTCAACACTTTTGTTATTTTTTTAATTGGGATTTTTTTTCTGCTTATTGAGCATTGAGAATTTTTCATACGTTCTGGATAAAAATTACTTATTAGATATGTAATTTTAGATATTTTCTCCTAGTATGTGATTAGCCTTTTTAATCTCTTACTAGCATCTTTCAAGTTTCAGAAATTCTTGATTTAATGAAGTCCGATTTATCAGATTGCTCCTTTATGGATTATGCCTTTAGTGTCATATGTTAGAAATCTTTGCCTAATCCAAGGTCACAAAGACTTCTCTTATATTTTCTTCTAGATGTTTTATTTTAGGTTTTACACTTAGGTATATGACCCATCTGGGGTTAATCTTTACGGGCTGTAAGGTTTGGGTAGGGGTTCACTTTTTACATATGGTTATCCATTTGTTCCAGCACCATTTGTGTTTTTCTCCATTAAATTACCTTTTTACCTTTGTCAAAAATTAATCGGCCATATATGTGTGGTTCTATTTCTGCACTCTCTATTCTGTTCCATTTCTGGATGTCTGTCCTTTCCTCAGAACCACACTGTAGCTGTCTAGTGAGTCTGTACACCAGCTAGTGTGAGTTCTCCAACTTTATTCTTGTTCAGAATTATTGCGACTATTCAGTTTCCTTTCCCTTTCTATATATATTTTAGAATCATCTTATCAATTTTAACCCCCATATCATCTTCCCTCTCTGCCTTTGCCAAACTTCTTTGATTCCCCAAGCCCTGCATACGACCCAACATGACATGCCATTGCTTCTTCCTTTCCACTCCCAGACAATCCTTGTCCGACTGAGCACCAACACTTCTCACTGGGTCATCATAACTGACTCTTCCGCCCCAGGGACCCCTCCCTCCAATCCACCCAACACTCTGCAGCCTGATTAATATCTCTAAAATCACAGATTTCACTGTTAATATTTTTGCTAATAAATTTTCAAAGATTTCTTTTTGCCTATAAGTTCCATATTTCTTTTTGAGGAAGATTGGTCCTGCGCTAACATCTGTTGCCAATCTTCTTTTTCTTTTTTCTCCCCAAAGCCCCAGTACATAGTTGTGTATAATAGTTGTAGAGTTGTAGCTCTTCTATAGGGATGCTGCCTCAGCATGACTTGCTGAGCGGTGAACAAGTCCATGCCTAGGATCCAAACTGGTGAAACCCCGGCCACTGAAGCGGAACACGCAAACTTAACCACTATGCCACCAGGCTGGCCCCCAAAAATCCATATTGTTAAGTCCGGTGGTCCATTGGGTCTTTTGACCTCTCTAACACATCCGTCTAAACCTGAAGCTTCAGTCTACTTGTGTTCTATGCAGCTCCACTTGATTTTCTATGCAGAAATCCTTTTCAATTTGTTTATACCTCCCCTGCCTTCCATCCCCCATCTTTTCTTCTCTTATCTAAGTGCCTACATCCTCTTTCCTTATACTTATATCATAATTATTGACTAAATGTCTGTTTCTTCAATTAAACAGAGCTGTCTGAGGGCAAATACCTGTTTCGTCCATCTCTGAACCCACAGTGCCTAAGGTAACACTCAGTCAAGCCAGTCTGTGATTCTCAATTTGGTAGGGTGAAGGGGTACATGATACATGGGGAGGGAAAGAATATAGCTTAAAAGATTGTATTCTGCACTATTATACTTTGACTTATTTTTAGACATGATATTTATTTTTAAATTTAAATTGAGTAAGAAATATTTACGTTTATCTATAGGTGTTAAGAATTTACAAGGCTGAAATAATTTTAGTAACATTTGTTGACTTAAAACATTAGTTTATCAGCCCTTATGACAGTGATAAATCCGCGTTGGCTCCCTAGTACCTAGTATAGGGTCCTACCCAGAGACATCAGCTGTAGTCTCACTGATCACAGGACAGACACATTTTCTGCTTGAAGTGTCCAGAGGCAGCAGACAGGAGTCATGTGTGACTGCCTGATTGAGATTCTAGTAGACAGGGCTGGATCCATTCACCCCATTGGAGCAGATCCTACTGTCTACAGATGGTGCCCTCTGCCCACTCTACCTTGCAGAAGGTCTCTGTGGCTGAGCTTCTATAATCAGGCATCAGAACACATAAATAGAGAGCAGGAATGTGAATGTTAACAAGTGCCTTTCCCAATCCCTGCCTGGTGTCTTGGGTCTCAGAGGTCGATGGTCTCTAGGCCTCAGATGTGGAACCAGAGCTGGCAGCATGGGAAGGAGAACAGACAGACCTTGGATGTTATTTGCTTCGGGCCTAAAGATGTGTCCACACACCTTCACCCACCAACATGGCTTGCTGTGGTGTCAGGAATTCCCCCAAATCATGGTATTTTTAAAATTCAAACCCAATGGCTTCTAGAATAAAGATTAAGACTCCACTCTAATCTGTTCACATGAATTTGTTGAGACCTTAGGAATATACTTATTATATAGTCTGTGTCTTGATATGGTCTTTCATTCAACAAATATTTATTGGTCATTTATCTACTATGTGTCAGACACTATACTAGGGGTAGTGGAATTTAGAGCTGCCCCTAAATGACTGACATTGAGTACGTGTGTCTGTGAGTGTGTGTATCTATGTATCTGTGTCTGTGTTTATGTGCACATTGCACACATGTGTGTCTGTGTGCATGTGTATGTCTATGTGTATGTGTTCATGTCTCTGTGTGTCTGTGTGTGGAGATGGACGTGCATGTCAAAGATGAATCATGTTGCACAGAGATTTGACCTGCTTTGGGAGCACAATGATAGTTGGACTACTAAACAAACCTGAAGGCTTGATAGAAAAGGGAGCACTTAAGCTTCAATGTGATATCAGAAGAAAACAGTGTGAGAAAGGCATTTCTGCCAAAGGTAAACACAACCTCATTTCCTTAGAATATGGTGAGACATTCAGTCCAGCGTGGTACAGGATGTGAGGAGAGGAGCATGGAGTGTGGTTGAGTCAGACCGTGAAAGGCCAGTAGGCCAGGCTGAAGACTTCGGGTTTTATCGTGCAGAAGGTGAAGATCAAACCAAGCTTTAAAGCAGTACATTACGTTTCCCACACCCATCAGCTAATTAATTCTTGCCAATGGAATCAGAGTCAAAATCATGTGTCATTTCAGGCTAAAACAGATAAGAGAAAGTTTGCCATCTATCTTGGAAACCACTTGTTCTAGAAGACAGACCTGCTTAAAACTGGGACATGAGAGAAAAATAAACTTTTGATGTGTTAAACCACTTAGATTCAGGGCTTAGTTTTTACTGTTGCAGAGCCTAACTTATCCTGACTATAATCAGCATATTTCTTTTTCTTTTCTTTCTTTTTTTCTGTATATCTTTCTTCCTTATTTTATTTTTTAGAAAGTTCACACCTTTAACTTCTCTCAGATTTCATGTTTACACCTGGTTAAAAAAAAGAATGCTATTTTAAACCCTCCTGGAGCTGATGGAAGGTCATATGAAACAATGTGAAATCATGTTGTTAATGGTAAAGTGCTGACAAGTGTAAGAGATTCATCATTTTTAGGCAGCCATCCATATTGCCTCAGTGAGGAAAAAAAAGAACTCTGATTACTTCTTAATGACTTCATTGTGACCTTGACCTTGGGTGGTTTTGCCATCTTGTGACCTAGAAAATCTTTTTCACCACAGTAGAAGCCCATCCTTTCTTTTTCTGGATGAAGCATCATTTCCCAGCTCTGTAAATAGCCCTTCTTGTAGTGGGCCATTAAGCTTGCATAGACAAAAATTAGACATTATATCAGGATGATAAAGTAAGAAATGGATTCTTCTCTAAATATCTTATTCTACATTTTTAATGGTCTAATTGAAAGAAATAGCTCAATTCATCACTACCATTTGAGGACCTCATGCATATTAAAGTTGTCCTGCAGAGCTTCAACCACAGTGATCTCTCATAGAATCTTTAGAAGCTTCTTCCATATAGATTCTGGTGGCTCCTCATCTCTCAGTAAGTAGCTTTAGAAACGAGTGAAACAACTAATTCCTGGGGATGTAATAGCCAGCAGTTATTGAACACTTGACTCTAGGCCATTCACTGTTCGTAAAGGCTTCAGAAGCATCCAGTCACTTAACTTGTCACAACAACCCTCTGAGGGATGTTCAGTTATTAACACTGTTAAAAAAAAGAGAGTCAACGGGGGCTAAGCTCACATCATCAAACTAAGATTTAATATCTAACTTAATGACAGTTTCATCCTCTCCCCAGAGTGGAATCTTAAACCAGGCCACCTGAATTATCTGGTCAACAGTAGTGAGGTCATCTGCCTGACAGACCCCTGCCATCCTCTAAAGGAAAGTGACCGTACCACAGACAATCCACTCTTCACTAGTAACCTCCTTGTCCTTCCCCCTTCGGCCTATAAAAGTCTTACATTTTGTACAGCTCTTCAGAGCCCCTTTCTATTTGGTAGATGGGATGCTGCCTGATTTATGAATCATTGAACAAAGCCAATAAGATCTTTAAAACTTACTCAGTTGAATTTTGTTTTTTTAACAGCATCATTTGTCAGATGAGGAAACCAAGGCACGGGTAGAAGTGAACAGCCCAAAGTCACATGGCTAGATAGCGGTGGCACTGGGACCTGACACCAGCAGTCTGGCTTTTGAGCCTGTGCCTCACAAAAACTATGGGGCAGGCTTGAGAACCTGCGTTTACCTGGAGATGACTGGGCTACTTCTCCTGCAATCAGGTGGACTGAGACGTCCAGAAGTCCAGAAGCTAAGTTCAGTTACAGAAAAATAAAGTTACATTTTCTTGTCCACTTGAGTACACGGATCGAAACATTCTTACCCTCTTTATCAACAGGAAATTATTTCAAAGATGACAGGGTGACAGTTTGAAGCATTAATGGATGCGCTCCTTTCCACTTCCCTGATAAAATGTCCCCCAGCTCAGGCAGCCAGAGAGCTTTACTCCAACTGCCCTCAGGGTGCAATCTTTATCAATGCAGACAGAGAAACAAGTCAGCGCCCAGCTTTCAAAATACCTCAAGGAGGCTATCATAAATAGCTTGAAGAGAAATGATTTTTTTTCCTTGCAAGAGGATATGTCTTTTGACTATTCAGAGCCAAGAGCCTGGGATAATAAGTTTGGAATAACACAGTGTAGTCAGTTTCCCCATGACAGAAAGGAGACGGGGAGTGTTAGAGGATACAACAGTGGTAAAGAATGGGAGGAAACTTAGACATGAATGAGAGGATATTGTATTGCCTCCTCCAAAGATTAGCACAACAAAGAGAGAGGAAGAAACATGGAGGAAGGGTGTGTTAAGAAAATTAACAGTAAGACAGCATGCAAGGGGGTGTGCAAACAAAGGGAACCAACTGTGTCCAATCACCCTCAAGCACTTAGAAGCAACCATTTACATGTAAAGAATAGTTAGACTAATTGCATATCATTTCTAACTACCCAGTGAAGGAGATTCAATAAAATATCATCATTAGGTAATATTTAGCAGTCTTGGTTCATGTTTCTCCCCTCACCTGAGAGTAATAAAACTGCATTCATTTGCATTGTTTTATAATTTAGGCAATTTACTAATTCAGACAGATTTCCCTCCCAGTTACTTTGAATTAATTTTCTCATCATTAAGAATCAGAGATTCAGGAAACCTTGCTAGTGAATTCACCCGCAAAATTAAAGACTATTATGAAGAGTTTCATCTTTGTCTTCCACTTGGACAGGTTTATATTCAGGTCCCCCATCCACTTGCTGATGAGCCAGGTCCCATCCTCCTTGAAAACTTCTGGTAGATTCTTGAAGCCCGTATTGTGCTGGGGGCTAGGAATTGAGGAGGTGAGCTGGATGGGACCTTGAAAGCGTGAGAAATTAGAAACTGTGAAGGAAACCAGGGCCTGAGCTGAGAATCTTGAGCCCAGGACCACATAGGGTTAGTCACATGAAGCCCATGACAGAGGAAGGGGGTGGCACAGTCACCTCTGACCTCCCTGCTGATATCCAAGGACATGCTTAAGATGGCAGAGTAGGTTAGAGCAGTGGGGAGCAGGGCAAGAATTTAAGGGTAGAGATGGAAAGGAGGAAAAGGCTCTAAGCACGTGAAGGAAGGGCTAGTAAGATCTAGACAGGGATGTCTTGTCTCCTGCCAAGAGAGCTTTGAGGTTCAGAGGAGAACTAGAGTGCTAGGTAGGAAACTAAGTTAGAAGCCCTGGCATGCTGACTGAGCAAGACAGCTAAGACTAAGTAAGGCTGCATTGCCATGGCTATTGGTTCTCCAGCCCTAAACCAGGTACTGGGTACCAGTCTTTGGTGTCAAAACTAATTCCATACCCCACCTACTGGAATCTATAACTTACCTTAGTCATATTGGCTTAGAAATGGGATAAGGATGAGCTGAATGTGCCTGCAGAGAAGGCCCTTGGTGAGTATAGCTGGTAGAGACCAGGCAGGGCAGGGGCTGACATGTGGAGTTGTGGTTAACAAGACCCCCACGTCTGTCACTGGAGAAACCAAGCCTTCTGTTGCCCAGTCTGACAAAACATAGGCAGTTGACAGAAACAGAACACCATGCTTCATTTCTGCAGTAAGTGTTTATTGAGTCCGCCTAGCATGGTGCTGGTTTCTGGAGAGAATATGACACAAATAGTAGGCATTCCTTTCACTCAAGGAGCTTAGTGATGGTTGCACATTCACCTGACACATATTGAAATAGCATTTGAGGACAGAGCTGGATTAAGTGGCAAGGAGAGAGGTACACTCCATGACACTACTGAAACTCAGAGAGGGGAGGAGTCAAGGGTTTCACGGAGGAAGCAACCCAAGAGGAGCCTTCAAGAATGGGTAGAATTTAGATAAACACAGATGAAGATGGAAGGCAATTCCAGATGGAAAGATACACCATTGTTGTGATAATTAAATGAGATTCTTCACAGAAGTCATTTAGAAAGATTTCTGGCACCAGGAAAGCCCACAGCAAATGAGATATACAGCTATTGTGTTGCTATTAGTTCTGCTTCTTCTACTGCTGTTACCATTTTAACATTTATGATATTTTTACTGCTTTTGGTAAAGTCAACAGGGATTAAAAGGACACATTTGTAAGATAGTAAAGAAGCAAAGCTCTGACTTTCTTCTTGAGAAGTATGTGGGATAAAAGGATCACAGTGACCATGAGTTTTGCATCAGAACTATTTCTGTATCAACAGTGCTTCAAAATTGCTCGTACTCAAAAGGGACCATGGAAAAAAGGCACACTAGGACATCTAAGCTAGGTCCCACAAACACCACAGCTGAGTGCTGTGTAACTAAAACTCACTGTGTTTTAGTCAATGATTGCATCTCTCAAGGAATGACATGGAATATTCTAAGCTCCTGGCCAGACATAATTCTTCTCTTTCTGCTTCTCTCCTTGTCCAGTGGTGCAGTTGTTTGATGGCAAACATCTCACTAGGAATGAGATTAAAATGATGTGATTCTCTTTAGTGCCTGGAGCTCATGTTCCCAGGACGGAGTACAGACACCAGTAGAGAGTGAGCCAGGATTTGTTTGTCCAAATACTCAAAACATCCCCTTAGGAGCTGTATTCAAAAAATGGCAAATGAGATTTCAGCTGCGAATGATCATTGCCTGAGTCTCAGAACAACTGCCTTATTGCTGATTATTGTCCCTTTTGCAATGGCCAGTCTCTCTTCATTCTGTTTGCTGTCATGTTCTATAAATATCAAAGAAGCTGCAGAGGCAGCGTCACTGAGAAGAGCTGTGTGCTTCCTGGGTGCACAAAGCCTGCTTCTCTGGGTCTGTGGGCTGAATTCATAGAGGGGATTATTCAGTCAACGGTAAATGGCAACAAACTCCAATTTCAGTTTCTATTTTCTGTCCGTGGAGTTGGGCAGCTGAGCTGTGAGTGCGCATGCATTAGGAGATGGTTCCAAGGGACTGGGTCTCTTGCAGCCAGACTAAGTACCTCGTTTGGGCTCTGCTTTGCTACATTGTCTCTTGGTCCTCCAGGAGCGCTGGGCTGGCTCCTGGGACAGCTCCCTGCTGAAAGTTTTATTCTGACTGTTCACAAAGAAGCAAAGCTCCGATAGAGAGGTGGATATTACAGTAATTCCACCTTGTCGGGTAAAAATCAAATCATTTCAAGAACACCCAGAGGATTTAAGGGGAAAAAAAGCTGCTAGAATTTTTCCTGAAGTATTTTTCTTTCTGGTCTAAAAGACCAGTTTAAGACCCGGGAATTATTGCAACAGCCGAGTACACCATCAGGTAGTGTGTGAAATAAACTGAGGCCCCAGCATTCTGATGCAAGAAGCAGGAAACTTGTTTTCCAGGTGCCCCTTTGTTCCCGACCACAATCTTGTTGCAGAAGCGGGAACAGTATTAGCTTAATAAGGATCATTTCCTCAAGGTGGCCCTCGGATACTTTGAAGGTGAAATTGACAACACTCTGGTTTCCTCCTTTCTTCTAGGAGGCAACTTGTTGCAAATGGTGGCACCACGAACTACAGTCAAAGAATCTCTTTCCTACTGATGTTCAATGGAAGGATCAACAAAGGAGGTGTGGTCCTTCCTTCCTCCCTCAGTGCTGTGTCTGTCACTGCATCAGGCACTGTCCCGGGGGATGTGAGCTTCCACATCTCTGAAGTTCCTAATACAAGCCTCACAGCAGTGACTCTTACAAGAAACAGACATTTCAAGCACTGCTATAGGATTAATTAAAAGTGCTTTCACCTAAGGAAAGGGGGAAAATAAAAAAATCGTCCATTCATAAATGTTACTCATGATTCACACATTTTCAGCAGCAGCAGCAAAGAGACCAGTATTCATTATAAACTATAATATGTCTATGCATAGTCTGAAAAACTCTTTGCTTTAGCTCATCAGTTTTTTTTTCTCATTTGCTCTTGTCAGTAAAGAAAATAAATACACCCATTACAGTATTGGCTATGATACTTTAACTGGGTCTCTTAAATTCTCCTTGTCTCATTATTTAAAATCAGTGTTCAGAATGGAAGGCAGGAAACTTACCCTAAAGGAGTAGTAGAAGGAGCCCCATTCCTCTCCTTGCGCCACTTCAGTGAAAGTCACTGTGCTGGTGCAAAGGACCGGGGAAGAATCCAGCATTTGTGTGGTCCCGTTGGAATTAGGGCTGCCCTCTGTGAGGTTGGCAGGCATGGCTCAGGTGGAGTTGAGCCTGGCTGTCCCTGTGCCTGCAGCCGAGGAAGAGAGCCCAGCTCCCGCCTGAGATCTGGGCAGCAGCTGCAGCTTTGCACCTCCTCTGCCTCCCAAGACTTCTGGCTCGAGCTCGGCTGAGCAGAGGCAGAGAGCCCTCCCGGAGCCCACCTCATCGAAGAGCTCTGCCTGACGACAGGGAGAATCCGCGAGCTGCTCTCTCCTCAGCAGCTACGATCCAGTAGCCAGCACAGCCTCATCACCCACAGTGCCCCCAGGGCCGGGGCCTCACCCTGAGAACAGGTGGCAGCCCCCCATAGCAACGCACATGGCTCCCTGGATGGGCCTCCCTGGTGAGTTGTGCTTTTCCTAACTTCCAGAATGCACCTCCACTTCTGCTCCAGCTTCAGCAATACAGGAATTTGGACTAAGCAGCAGGTCTATTAATTCAGGTCATGTTTGCTCTTCTGAAATCAAATCATAATTACACATTTGTTTCAGCTGAGGTTGCCTTCTGACTTACGATCCTCACCCAGTCATTTACTTAGTCGCCTGCACGTTATTTCAGTAAATCTGAGCAAATTGCACATTGGTGTTTCGCACCTGTGTTTCTTTTTTATGTTTTTACAGGGCAGATCTCAGAAAACCCTGGGGTTTGTGTTTGTTAACGAGCCACGACCCCTCGGGATGTGACTGGAAATGGTGCCTAGTAAATACTCTTGGCACCTTGATGTTCTTTCATTGCATGTCCAAACAACTCTGTGCCGTAGGCAGGGATTGTGTCCTCATGCCTCATTTTACACTAGAAGAGATGGGTTCTCAGAGGTGAAACGACTTGCCCAAGATCCCACAGCTGCTGAGGGAAATGGGTTGATAACATTTCTTCAGAAATTCCTAGAGAGTGGTGCTTTTACTGTAGCACACACTGATTTGCATCAAATCTCAAACGCCTCTCGAGGAATGAAGTCAACACGTGTCAGGGTAGCAGGCCAGGTGTAAAACAAAAGGACTAGCCTGTTTGTTTTGCAACCAATCATAATACCTGATTACTTACACTGAAAACACTCTGTGAGCCAAATATGCACAGCCACTGTCTAATGACACCTGGTATAAGAGGCAGCAGGTTTAGTGATGATCATACAAAACTGTAGCTGGGGGCTGGCCTGGTGGTGTAGTGGTTAAGTTCATGCACTCCTCGTTGGTGGCCTGGAGTTCGCAGATTAGGATCCCGGGTGGACCGATGCACAGATTGTCAAGCCATGCTGTGGTGGTGTCCCATATAAAGTAGAGGAGGGTGGACATGGATGTTAGTCCAGGGCCAGTCTTCCTCAGCAGAAAGGGGAAGATTGGCAACAGATGTTAGCTCAGGGCTAGTCTTCCTCACAAAAAAATACACAAAACCAAAAACAAAACTGTAGCCCATGAAATGTCCTGGGAAAGCTTTAGCATAATCTGTCCAGCCCAGGAAGAGTACAGTGTGCTAGAGATGAGATGATACTAAGTCTATACTGAAGGGGCAGCAAACAGGAGGGAGCTTTCCAGAAAACTGGATGGGCTGTGGGCTCCTAGGGAAAGGGTCAAAACAGGATGACAACTCAATAGCAAAATGAGCAAAGACTATTCTCACTGATAAACAAACATGCAAAAATGCTCAACCATGTTAAAAATTAAGGAAAAGCAACTTAAAACAATAAGACAGAATTTTAATCTATTGGCATAGTGCAAATTTGGGTAGGATTACCCCAAGTGTTGACAACGATTAGAAGAAATGTGTATACTTTTTTGCTTCCGGTGAGAGAGTTAGATGACATGGTTACTCTGAAGAGCAATTTGGCAGTTTCCAGTAAAGTTGAAATTACATAGCCTACAATGTGTCATTCCATTCTTCATGCTGGTAATTTTCCATCTCTTTATCTGTGTTACTTGTATATCTGGGTTATGTGTATTTAATTTAGGGAAATTCATTGCACTACACACATAAAATGTATGGACTTTTTTGTAGGTATGTTTTACTTCAGTAAAAATCTATAAAGCAAAATCTGTGAGACACTTCTGGGAAAGGGCAAAAGCTGGTTAAGTCATAGTGTGGTGAGGGTAGAGAGAGAAAATGGTAGATGCCATGAACAGGGACTTGGTGAAGACGGAACTTTCTGGTTGTGTCTTTTTCTCCACTCATGGTCCAGATGGATCATTTCTTGACCTGTGGCTACTCAAGAGAAACATTTATGTATATGCACAAGGAGACATGCAAAAAGATGCCTTTGCAATACTGTTTAGAAACAAATCAGAAGCAACCTTAATATTCATGGTGACAAAAATTAATGAGAAGCTCCAAAGTGGAAACTACCCCTATGCCCATCAACAGTAGACTGGATAAATAAATTTCCATGTGGTCACACAAGGAAATACTATACATCAATAAAAATAAACAATCTTAGCAAATATAACATTATAGATGAAACTCACTAACATAATATATTAAACCAAATAATACATTTTTTATTTATATAAAGTATAACTATGTATGTGTATATATATATACATATATATGTGTATGTATATACACATGAAATGCTATACAGCAGTTTAAAGAAATGGTTGCAGACAAGATGGAAAACTAGCATGGTGTGATGGTTAATTTTATGTATCAGCTTGACTGAGGAGCAAGGTGCCTTGATATTTGATCAAACATTATTCTTGGTGTGTCTGTTGAGGATGTTTCTGGAGGAGGTTAACTTTTGAATTGGTAGACTGAGTAAACCAGATTGCCCTCCCTAGTGTGGTGGCTTTCATCCAACCAATTGAATAGAACAAAAAGACTGATTCTCCTGCAAATAAGAGGGAACTCCTCCTGCCTCACTGCTTTGAGCTGGGACATTGGTCTTTTCAGGCCTTTGGACTTGGACTGAAACATCAGTTCAGTATATCCTATTGGATATATATATTTAAATATAATATATATAATATTGTTTTTGTTCCTCTGGAGAACCCCAACTAATACACGTGGCTTCATCACTAGAGATTCTACAAAAATGAGAGGGGCATTGATGGATCACAGGACTTAGAGTTAAACCATAAGATACCTGCTAGAAAGGCTTAAATGATAAAAATGAGGAATACCATGTGTTGATAAGGATGTGCAGGATGAAGAATTATCATACACTACTGTGTAATGTAAATTGATATAAGCACTTCTGAAAACTTCTTGGCAGTATTATCTAAAGTTGAACATATGCATATTCTATGACTCAGTAGTTTCCCTGCTAGGAAAATACCCAACACAAATGAGTACTTATGTTAACCAAAAAATGTAAAGATTAATAGAGCAGCTCTGTTTGTAATTACCCCTAATTGGAAACTACCTAAGAGCTCATCAACAGTAAAGTGGACAAATAAATTGTGGTATATTCATACAACAGAAAACATACACCAATGAGATTGAATGATCTACCTCTACAGGTAACAACGTGCGTAAATCTCAGTCATAATTTTGAGTTATAGAGAAGTTAGACACAAGTGAATGCATATTGCTTGATTTCATTATATAAAATAAAAGCTAAGAGACCCTTGAGTGGGTAGTGACTGGAATGGGGTAGGAGGGGGCCCCTGGGATGCTGGTAATATTCTGTTTCTTTATCAGGGTGATAGTTCATGAGGGTGTTCCACTTATGAAATGTGCATGAGCTATATACATTTAGAATTTCTGTACTTTTCTGTGAGAACATTCTGGATGTGGGTCAGAGGCTGGTTGGGTCACAGTGTGATGAAGGTGGGAGGTGGGAGGGGAAATGGTAACCTAGAGCAGGCAAGTGCCAGGTGCCACAGACAAGGGATAGGCTGAGAGGGAGCTTTCTCGTTGTGCCCTTTTTTCTGCATACATTGTCCAGGTAGATCGCTGCTTGGCCTGTGGCTGCAACAGAACAGAAAAATGGCATCAGCAATTCTAGAGTCTGGTCTGGGGTGAAGGGAGTAGATCTCAACACATGCAGATGGGCAGCATGGCCTCTGAGTGTTTCTTCTTGCCCATCTGTATTAGGCTGAAATCAAGGTGCTGTGGAAGTTCATTTCCAGGGGTACAAACCAAAAATGTGGGGATAGCAGATTCCAAGTCTGCATCCTGCTTCAGAAGCTTCTCTGGATATTGTAGTCAGAGATAAAGAATGGAGCACGGTCTCACCTGGTCGCAAATTTAGTTGGAATTTCCTCTCAAGGACCGATGATACTCAAGGTGTGACCCAAGGACTGGGAGCATCTACACCATCACTTGCAAGCTTGCTAGAAATGCAAATTCTGAGGCCCCATCCCAGACCTATTGAATCAAAATCTCTAGGGATGGGGCTAAGGAAATTGTTTTAAAAACCCTCCAGTTGACTCTGATGACTGCTAGTGTTTGAGAAGCACCATCCCAGAGATGCATGCCAAAACTCATGGGGTCATCAGAAGGATGAACTGAGTGATGTTGGTTGGAGGAGCATGAGTGGAGTTAAGGAGGATCAGTGCATCAATCCATTGACATTTAAGCATAAAGAGAATGTGATTACCTTTTGACACATTTCTAGCACCAATTCTGTTGTCCTCTAACATGATGCATATGAAAAATAATGTTCACATGCCTGGAACCTTCCCTTCCGTGTATTACTGAGATTCTGATGAATTCTCCCAAATCTGTAGGGAAGTAAACTATATTACAGTATTATGATAGCTAATAATTGTCACAAATATTAATTTCCTTCATGGATGGTGACTCTCTATAGCTTTGGGAAAAGGCTCCTAGTTTTGGGCAATTACTCTTCATTAGTTGTAATGTCATCCTTTGCTCTTTCAATCAACACTTACTTACCAGTCAGGTCTCATGGCAAGAAAAAGCTTCCTTGAACCTCTGCCAAGAGCCTGTTGCTTTGTGTCCTCCTGGTGGCCTTTACTTTGCCCATCATGTTGCTTATCTCGGTGTAATACTTTGTTTAAATATCTCTGCTCTCTGATCGATGATAAGCTCCCCAAAGGCAGGGACCAGAGCTGTTGTGTTGACTGCTGTATCTCTAGTGTCTAGCACAGTGCTTGGCACACAGATGGTAGGTGTTAACTAGATATTTGTTGAATGAATGAATCCATTACAGTGTGAGAGCATGAGTGTTGTGTTGTTATAAGGATAACCTTGAAACTTTTCTAATTTAACAAAGAAGTTAAATCACTTGAAAATGTCAGTACTTTAATTTTATTGATTAGCTATTAACCAATCACAAACCCAGCATGTTGTGAAGGTGCAGTGGAGAATCTCTGTCCTGAGTATCCAATGGTGCTGGGGGGCTAGCTCCAGGCAGGGCCTGCCAGTTTCGCTCACAGTGACTCTCTCCTGTTTTGAGAGCTCTGGTCTCTGCTAAGTCTATCAGCAGAGGCAGCCCACCATTCCTACCTTGGCACCTCCCTAACCCAAGCCTTAGTAAATGGCTTACTAACAGATTGTAATAAACTGAGCCTCAAATCTCTATGTTCCCTATAAAAGCTGGGAGTCCTCTCAACTCCCTGTATTTTGTATCTTCACTGGTCCCCAGGGCAGGGGTTCTCAGTCCTGGCTGCACCCTGGAATAACTTGGGGTGCTTTAAAAATACTTATGCTGGGGTGCCCCCCCAAAAGGTTCTGTTTAGACTACTCTGGGGTGCAACCTTGCCACTGAGATTTTTTAAAGCTCTCCAGGTGATTCTAATGTGCCTGCAGAGAAGAGAAACGCTCTCCTAGGAGGACAGCAATCTCTAGCGCTGGGCTCCCAGTCTGCGGTTTTTGCTGGCTGCCTATAACAATCTTCCTGGGGGCAGCTGTCCTAATTGTCTACTCCTGCCAGGTCTTCAGCCCTGAGGGCTGCTTCTGGCGCTCCTGGGACCCACGGGGAGCAGACCTCATTTCTGGGCTCTACTTTACAGGTAGACTCAGAGGAGTGGAGAGAAGGAAGGAACTTTTTCAGTTCTTTATCATTGGGCCACCAGGTTTTGTTCTTTCTCAGCACCAGGAAGTTGTAGTTAATCTCCATTTTGGAGACATTCAGACAGGAAATTTGGATCACCTTTCTAGGACTAAGTAGTGCCTTACTTTAAAAATATCCAACTAGAGCCTGAAAGAAAAATTTCCAGGTAAGGAAAGGAATATGGGTTATAAAACCCCAACTCTATCCTTAGATTTTCTCCACCCTTGGCAGGGGAGTCAGTAATGTGTTCTGCCTTTCTGACCTCAGGGAGGTGGGTGTCTCAATTTAGCTCTGTACCTGAGACTGCAATAGGTCCTGGACTGGGCGTCTCAAGAAGACGTTACCAAGACTTGGAGACATCAAAAGAGAAAGTCACACAAACTGCTATGAAATTGCTTTACAAGGAATCATTTACTCTTCATGCTTCTGGTGCATTCAGGCTGTGGGGTGGTATCTGGGGAGTTTCACCATTTATTTTTTCAGTCCACCTGTGTCCCTGGTACATGTCCAGTGCTCCTCTCCTCAGACTTCTCCACCCCTTCCTGATATCAATCAAGCATTTAGTTTGGAGGAAGGCACCTCACATCACCCAAAGTAGTAGGTGAAACCACCCCTCCTCTCTCACTGCCTTGGTTACTCTCCAATCTCTAGTAACTATTGAGACATGGGCACTGTTCCTGCCATGATGGAGAATCTGGAAGCCTCAGCTGAAACAAATGCCCTCTGTGGCCAATGTCAGGGACCACATGTCCCAGCCAGCCTTCCATTGCCAGAATGTGGGAGTTATCCCAAATCCCAGGGCATAGATAAAGATTACACCTGGTGGACAATCTATGGGGATATGCTGGCCATTGTTCATGGGCTATACCTGATGTCAATGAAAGGACAGCTGGGAGCTGACTTGGCTTCCAGAAGGCCCTCTGCCATTGACTCACAAATGACCCATCCTACAGTGACCCTTTTCCTCCAAAGCAGTGACTAGTGCCCAGCTCTTTATGCTTGACACAGGCATGCCCTTGGGCTACAAGGATTGAGATTTTATAAATACTGAGGGAAGGGAATACACAAATTTATTTTTAAACATTATCTCAACATATTTTGATCATTATGAAGAAGCGGGATTTTCCTGGTTTTGTTTTGAGACCTTTTTGTATCTTTGCCCTTCCCCTCTCCACCTTTTCCCTTTCTAGATGAAGGTCACCTTTCCCAGGTTTCTGGCTCCCTTCTTCATATCTACTATGTAATCCTTTGCTCAAAATCAGTCTCATATCAGCCACATATGCCTTGGAGTTATCTGGCAGGGGCATTTATTTTTTAAGTCTTAACCTTTCTAGTATGAAAAGCTTTGCCCCGGGACAGGATTTTCAACTTCAGCAAACAGAATGATGGAGAGGTTTGGAAGAGAGATGCTCAAGGTTCCACGAATTCCTTCCAGGTTCCTGCTTCATACTTTCATTATTGGAGCCCTGGCTACAATATTTATGTCCTTGAACAAATATATTGTTTTCCTGTAATGCTAAAAGGAAAGAGTTCATAAGCTTTGGAATAAAAAATATAGGCAAAATATTTAAACTCGTTTCTTATATTCGTATTTTTAATGGTTTTGGGGGTCCATCTCAATAGGGATGACCACTCTGCCTCCCTGCAGTCTGAAAGTCCAAAGGGTTCTCATTAGTCCTATGTAAATGAGATAGAGAGTTCTGGAGCCCCCAGGTACTTCCTGACCTTCTCAGAACTCATTTGTTACTGTAGTCCCCCCTTATCGGAGGGAGATTCGTTGCAAGAACCCCAGTGGATGCCTGAAACAGTGGATAGTATCAAACCCTACATATACTATGTTTTTTCTTATACATATATACCCATGATAAAGTTTAATTTATAAATTAGGCACAATAAGAGATTAACAACCACTAATAATAAAATGAAACAATTATAACAATATACTGTAATACAAGTTATGAGAAGATAGTCTCTCTCATTTAATGCCTTTTCCATCTTAACTAGGCAATGATCATGCACTGTGACCGTCACTTCTGCAGTTTGAGGTGTGATTGTAAAACCAGCACGAATTTCTTTTTCCTTCTTCAAAATTTCTCAGATATAAGATTTGTTCTTACCTTAGATCTTAGCACCCTTAGCATATGATTTTTTTTCTTTATGTATTAAGTCGAGAACTTTCACCTTTTCTCTTAAAGGAAACACTTCATGGTTTCTCTTTGCCATATCTGAATTGCCAGCATCACTACTCTTGCATTTGGGGGGCCATTATTAAGAAAATAAGAGTTACTTGAACACAAGCACTGCAATACCTCGACAGTCGATATGATAACCAAGATGGCTACTCAGTGACTAACGGGAGGGTAGTGTATACAGCATGGAGATGCTGGACAAAGGGATGATTCACGTCCCGGGCAGTACCAAGGGGGTTAGCACAAGATTCCATCATGCCACTCACCAGGGTGCTCACTTTAAAACTTATGAGTTGTTTATTTTTGGAATTTTCCATTTAATGTTTTTGGACCACAGTTGACCATGGGTAACTGAAACCACGGAAAGCAAAACAGCAGATAAGAGGGACAACCATATTTGAAATTCTGGCATTTTCCTGTATTAACGGTGACCTGGACTTTCAGCGTTATTTGCCTCCAAAGTTGGCTCTGTTACCTCTTGTTCAGTGAGTCCGTGGATGCCTGCAGACCTTTCTTTCCTCGTCTGTTAACTGGGATGACAACAGTGCCTGCACTGTGACTGTGTTGGAGAATTAAATGAGATAATGCTTATCCCTTAATGCTAATGTCTTCCTTCTTTCCTGCTGCCTAATTATGACTATTTTTTTAATGTGTGTAAATTTTTCTTGGCTCTTTATTTAGTCTCCGAATTCCTGAAGCTGCTTTCTGTCTCTTCTAACAATCTTGAACTTTACCTGAGCCCTGCGATCCTGGAAAACAGAGAAGTTAACCATTTCTTTATGTTCCAGAAAGGCTGACTTCAAGTAACCATCATTTCCCTTACGACTTAGATCAGACTCATGGATGCCCCTGTGGGTCATCGACACCTGTAATGAGGCCACACGCAGACCCTCCAATTCCCTTTCTTTGCCTCATAAACAGTTAGCTAAACTGTTTTGTCCCCACTGATCAATCAGAACAAAATGCTGGTTAAACATAGTTGGGTTAAGATTCTATCCTTCCCCCAGGCTGAACTTTTTCTCAGCCCAGACCGGCTTATCACCCCTCCTTAACAGCCCTTCACCAGAATAGGCTGCCTACTTGGGAAAACATTCTCCCCTCTACCATCAGATCATGCCACTCCATTCATCCCTCCTCTCCACACCTGCTTCTTTCCACCCACATAAACCCCTTTGCCTAACCCTTAAGGCACTTGCAGATCTCCTGGTGGGAACATTCTCCTATTGCAATGGTCCTCCTTCTCCTATTATTGCAATGGTACTTTCTCCCTCTGGCAACAATCCTTTCAAATAAACTCTCTTCTTACGGAAGCCCCAAGTTATTTCTTGACACCTCCACGCTGTTCAAAAATGTATATTGTATTGAATTGAAAATGTTATTGGTCATAAAAGAAATCTCTTCAACAATTGCTAGATGAGGCATACATTATCAGGTGATGTGGGGAAGTTCGTGGCTTCTCTGGAGAGAACAGACATAAAATGCTCCAGGTTAAATCATAGAAGGAGAGTAAAATAACACAAAAGCAGCAGGTGACACAGGCAGAGTGTGATTAATCTCCAAGTGAGTAGTAAAGAGAATTAATATTCTAAATTCAGAGGAAGCAAACATCATAGTTTTGAGGTTTAAATTTGGGTTCGGTGTTTTCAACTACGTAAATGAAACTCACAACTTTTCATTTTCCACCAGTGTGCACAATGGTGAGTAAGTGTGGGTTTAGGACAAAGGAAATTAAATTCCTCTGGTGGGATTTTGATCCTCTGATACTAGAATGTGCCACCGCCTGCAGATACTAAATTTCTTGGCATTAAGGTGCAAATAGACACTCCACTCCCCATGACTTTTCTCTCAAAGGAATGCGTTGACAGTCTAAGTTTGTAATAGTCCTGACGCCACACATTATTTAGTAAGCTGTATCACAGCTGCTGCACCTGGACATTGACTTTCTAAGTGGCTTTTCTAGAATCTATGTAAATACGGATTGGTTAGAGGAGTTTTAATTACAGAGGTAGGAGTAGGAAAGAATATGGGGCAGGGAAAAGGGGGAATTCCACCTAATCCCAGTTCTGGGTGCTTGACATATGTCACAACACTTAATTCCCAGATTAAGTGTTCCCGCTTAATTCCCAGATTAATTCCCACATCCACTTAATTGCCTAAAGGGGGTGCAAGTTTCCCCATTTTAAAGGTGCAGAGAGCTCTTGGTTAAGGAAAGCTTTTCAAGTAGAGAAACAGAACTAGAAATAATCATTGACTTTCATGCTAGTTAACTTTCCGTGGTCCCATTATTTTTGCCTTGCATTCTGATATGGTGGTGAGGGCTCTAAGTTGTTAGTGTGAAATAATAGTATTCTCTGAGAGAAAATTGCTGTGAAAGCAGAGAGAAAAATCCTTGGGCTCCTGGAGAAAAGACAAATGCAGTGATATATCTGGTAATTGCTTGCTTTAATAGGTAGGAGAGGTTACACATGTTACAGTGATTAAGAGATATATTCCCTAAAGACATGGAATGCAATGTTCTACTTTAAAGAGGTCACCGGAAAAAATACGAATTAGCAGTCCATGCTTTTAGGGTTGTATTTTTCTAATTATAGCAGTAAAACTTGCCTACTCTAAATAAATAACTGAACAATCACACACTAGTTATATGAACAGCTAACGTATTCCTCAGTCCCCAAGTGAGATCATACTATACACTCTTGTTGACCTTAAAAACAAAACAACCAGTTATGTTAACAGAAAAATGAGTTTATTTGGGAATAGCAGAGAATTGCAATTTGGGACAGCCATGTGTCACTTAATGATGGGGATATGTTCTGAGAAATGCATCGTTAGGTGATTTTTTTGTTGTGTGAACATCATAGAGTGTACTTGCACACACCTAGATGGTATAGCCTACTACACCCCGAGGCTATATGGTACAATCTCATGGGGCCACCATTGTATATGTGGTCCCTCATTGACAGGAAAGACATTATGTAGCATGTAACTGTATAGGCAAACAAAGGAGAAGAATGTCACTTTATAGAGAAAAAGGAGGAAGTTGAGAGGGGGTGCTTTGAACAAAAGTACATTGGAGGAAAATGAGAGTTCAGGTGATGGCTTCTCATTGGTTGAGTTCCAGTGGTTCCCATTGGCTGGGCTTATTGCTGGACAAGGAGAAATCTTCCTTCCTCTTGTTGGGGTAGTAAAGTAGAGACACCCTCCTGCTGGGAATGCAAGGAGTGTTTCTTTCTGTTGGGGTAATTGACGCTTCTTCCCGTTGGGATTTGTAGTTGACGTGAAATGATAATGCGAGAGAGCCCTCTTCTGGCCTCACCATTTTAAATGAGGTTTCCTTTATTCAGTTTCATACTCTGCTTTTTAATTTCACATATTGTAGGCTTTTATATCAATAAATATAATGGTTATTTTTAGTATGTCTCTGTAATGCTAATATGTGATGCTCACATGATTTATTCTATCATCCCTATATTAACTGAGATTTAAGTTATGTCTGATTTTTCAGAAACTGTGCACTAAACAATCATCTTTGAGCACCTGTCTAATTTCCTGAAAATATTCTCTTGAGGTATAATTGCTGCTGCTTCTTTATCTATTCCTTCTTCTTTTGTCTTAATTTTGCTGTTCTTTATCTGAACCCTTGGATTAAATGTTTAACATTTATTTTCATTCTTTCATGTTTAAGGCAATGAATTTTCCTCTGAATTTGCTTTTAGCTATGTCATGTAGATTCTGATATGTATTATTCTTATTTTCATTATTTCCTACAATATATGAAATGTGTGTTTTGATTTCTTCTTGGACCAAAGTATTACTTGTGAATGACTTCAAGTGTCGATATTTCTGTTCAATTCAATGTAATTTTATATTTTTATTTATTTCTTGAATTATGTTTTGAAGACAAGATCCATATTTTGAAATACTTTTGAATTTTCATATAATTGATTTTTGAAAAAAGTCTATGGAATTCTATTTACAAGACAATTAAATACACACACAAATACTTTCATATACATATGTATCAGGGCACTTATATTAATTCTACTGTATTCTTCAGAACCTCCATTTTCTTCCCTATTCAGTTTTGTCTACTTGATTTTTCAAAGATCTGGAGAAGTTTGCTTATGTTTCCCATTATAATTGAAATCCTGTAAGTTTCTCTGTATATTTTCCACAGGTTTTCCTCTGTGTATTTCGATGTTGTATTATTATCAAAGAAAAATTTATGACACATAATCATAATTGGATTGGATAATATCAATCAACAAAGTGATTCTCTGTCACACCTAATATTTTTTTCACATTGAACTTTTATTTGTTCTATATTAATTTTATGATCCTACGTTAGTTAAGAATCACTTTTAGGTGCAAGAAATAGAGACCTGAAAAAGAGTGGTTTGAGCAGGATAGTTTTTTTTTCTTCCTCTCAAGTAACAAAGAGTCAAGAAGTAGTGGCAGAGCAGGGCAGTGAAGTGGTTGCATGGTGTCACATCAGGGTCCCAGTCTCCTTGTATCTTCCTGCTCTGGCATCCTTCGTGAATGATTTCCATCTTTGAGGTCAGCATATTGTTCTAAGATGGACACTCCAGTTTCATCATGTTTGCATTCCAGCCAATGGAAGGCAGAAGGGGGAAAAGCAAAAGGATCCTTAGCTGTTTTTAAAGGAGCTTTTCCAGAAACCTCCCCCAGTTCCTTCCACTTCTATTTCATTGACTATATTACAACAGGAGTAAACTAGCATTGTCCTAGACAAACTGGAGATATACAATCATCTCACTCTAAGGATCATCTGTAAAATGGGAACAATTATAGTGTGTGCTCCCTAGGGTTGTTGTGATGGTCAAACAAGTTGCTGTGTGTGAAGTGTGAAGTGCAGTTGTTGGTACACTGTTATCTGGTATTTATTCTTGTTAATGATAGTGTCATTTCTATTTAGAATTCTCCTCAGCTAAGAGAAAACTTTAAATAATATCTTTAATATTTGTTCTATGTTGGTTCTCTCTTGTACTCCCTAGAACACTATTACCCTTTCTTTGGTTCTCATTTTGTGTCATCCGTATTTATTTATCATCTGTTCTCTGATCATGTTAATTTCTTTCTCCTTTTCCTCTGCATTGTCTGTGATTTCTTCAGTCCCATTCTGACCATCACTAAACTGGTTTTGTGTCTTTATTTCTAATACCACTTAACAGTTATGTGATGGCATCATTAATTCCTTGAATTGGCACTATGATCTTCCTTTTAATCTGTCTGTCTTCTCATACTATCTTCTCATCTTTTATCTCCAGTTGAGCTCAGTTTCTATATCCCTAAGAGGGGGTGTAATATCAACCTTACAGGATTTTTTAATATGATAAAATGATATAAAGCACTTACAATAGTGCCTGATATATAGCAAATGCTCAATAAATTTTAGCTAATATTATTATTATAGAATTCATGGGTTTTTAAAAAAATTCCTGCAGCTTAAATTTTTCTTCTATTCCTTAAAATGATTTATTTCAGAATAATCTTTATTTTTGTATGTTATGTTTATTTTTACTTTTCCTTTATCTTTTCAGATCTTTAAAGCCAGCTCCACATTGTGTCTTTCTGAAAACAGTTTTATTGTGATATGATTTACATTCCATAAAATTTGCCAATTTGAAGTATATAATTCAATTGACTCAGTAAATTTATGGAGTTGTGGAACCATCTTTACCACAATACAAATTTAGAACAGTTCTGTTATCCAAAAAGGACCTCTCACATTGATTTTCAGTCATTCCTCATATCCACCCTAACCTGAGAAAACCACTAATTAACTTTCTATCTCTATTGATTTACCTTTTCTGGACATTTTATTTAAATGGAATCATAAAAAATGTTGACTTTGGGGTTGGCTTCTTTCATATTGCATGTCTTTGAGGTCCATCCACATTGTGGAATGTATCAGTACTTCTTTTCTTTTTAATGGTGAAAGTGTTCCATTGTATGCATATACCACATTTTACTTATCGATTCACCAGTTGATTGACTTTTGGGGCATTTCCACTTTTGGCAATTGTGAAAAATGCTGCTGTAAACATTCATGTGCAAGTCTTTGTGGACAAATGTTTTCATCTCTCTTGAGTAGATTCCTAGTAGTGGAATATCTGAGTTGTATGGTAAATTTATGTTTAATTTTTTTTGACTTTTTATTTAGTTTAATTTTTGAATGAGGTAAGAGTATTACATATTCAAAAATTAAAATAGACTTTAAAAATTAAGGGGCCTGCCCCAGTGACATAGTGGTTGGGTTTGTGTGCTCCACTTTGGTGGCTTGGGGTTTGTAGATTTGAATCCTGGGCTCAGACCTACACACCACTCATCCCACCATGCTGTGGCTGTGTCCCACATGCAAAACAGAGGAAGATTGGCACAGATGTTAGCTCAGGGCCAATCTTCCTCACCCAAAATAAATAGATTTAAAAAATGAAAATAAAAGGCATTAATATGTCAATTTATTTTCCTCTAATTCTTTTTTTAAGACTTACTTTTTATTTTTTTTGAGGAAGACTAGCCCTGAGCTAACATCCATGCCCATCCTCCTCTACTTTATATGGGATGACGCCACAGCATGGCTGACAAGCAGTGCGTCGGCGGGCACCCGGGAGCCGAACTGGTGAACCCTGGGCTGCCAAGCACGGATTAAACCGCTGTGCCACTGGGCCAGCCCCTTAAGACTTACTTTTAAAAGTCATTTTAGGTTCACAGCAAAATTAAGAGGAAGGTACAGAGATTTCCCAAAAACCCCTACCCCCACATGTACATAGCCTCCCACATTATCAATATCACTCACTAGAGTGGTACATTTGTTACCATTGATGAACCTACATTGAAACATCATAATCACCCCAAGTCCATACTTTACATTGTAGCTCACTCTTGGTGTAGTACATTCTATGGTTTTGGACATATGCATAATGACATGTATCCACCATTATATTATCATGCAGAGTATTTTCACTGCCTTAAAAATCCTCTGTGCTCTGCCTAGTCATCCTTCCTCCCCACATCCCTGAGAATCACTGATCTTTTTTACTGTCTCGAGTTTTAGTTTCAGAACAAAATCATTTTAGAATAGTTTTGTCTTTTCCAGAATGGCAAATAATTGAATTCATACAGTATGTAGCCTTTTCGGATTGGTTTCTCTCACTTAGTAATGTGCATTTAAGATTCCTCCATGTCTTTTCATAGCTTGATAGCTCATTTCTTTTTTAGCACTGAATAATATTCCATTGCCTGAATATACCACAGTTTATTTATCCATTCACCTACTGAAGGACATCTTTTTATTTGTGAGGAAGACCAGCCCTGAGCTAACATCCATTGCCAATCCTCCTCTTTTTGCTGAGGAAGACTGGCCCTGGGCTAACATCTGTGCCCATCTTCCTCTACTTTATATGGGATGCTGCCACAGCATGGCTGACAAACAGTGCATTGGCAGGCTCCTGGGAGCCGAACCTGTGAACCCCGGGCTGACAAAGCGCAAACTAAATCACTGCGCCACCAGGCCGGCCCCAAGGACATCTTAATTGCTTCCAAATTTTGGCAATTATGAATAAAGCTGCTATAAATATCTATGTGCAGGTTTTTGTGTGGACAGGTTTTCAACTGCTTTGGGCAAATACCAAGGAGTGTGATTGCTGTATTGTATGGTAAGAGTTAGTATGTAATGTTTAGTTTTGTAAGAAACCACCAAAATGTCTTCCAAAGTGGCTGTACCATTTTGCATTCTCACCAGCAATGAGTGAAAGTCCTATTGCTTCACATTATCACCAGCATTTGGTATTGTCAGTGTTCCAGACTTTGGCCATTCTAATAGGTGCATAGTGGTATCTCATTGTTGTTTTAATTTGCATTTCCCTGATGGCATATTCTGTGGAGCATCTTTTCATATGCTCATTTGCCATTTGTGGATCTTTTTAGTTGAGGTGTCTGTTAAGGTCTTAGGCTCACTTTTTAAGTGGGTTATTTGTTTTATTATTGTTGAATTTTAAGTGTTCTTTATATATTTTGGATACTAGTCCTTTATCAGATGTGTCTTTTGCAAATGTTTTTTCCCAGTCTGTGGCTTGTCTTTTCTTTCTCTTGATAGTATATTTTGGAAAGCAGAAGTCTTACATTTTAGTCTAGCTTATCCATATTTTTTCCTGGATTGTGCCTTTGGTATTTTATCTAAAAAGTCATCACCATACCCAAGGTCTTCTAGTTTTCTCCTATGTTATCTTCTAGGAATTTTATAATTTGTATTTTGCATTGGGTCTATGATCCATTTTGAGTTAAGTTTTGCAAAGGGTGTAACATCTGTGGCTAGATTTATTATTTATTTATTTGGCATGTGCATGCCCAGTTTTTCCAGCACCACTTGTTGAAAAGACTATCTTTGCTCCATTGTATTGCCTTTTTTCCTTTGTCAAAGATCAGTTGACTACATTTATGTGGGTCTGTTTCTGGGTTCTCTACTGTGTTCCATTCGTTTGTCTATTCTTTTGCCAATACCACACTGTCTTGATTACTGTAGCTTTATAGTAAGTCTTGAAGTCAGATAGTTTCAGTCCTTTAACTTGTCCTTCTCCTTCAGTATTGTGTTGGCTATTCTGGGTCATTTGCCTCTCTATATAAACTTTACAATCAGTTTGTTGATAGCCACAAAATAACTTCCTGGATTTTGATTGAGATTGCATTGACTCAATAGGTTAAGTTGGGAAGAACTGACATCTTGACCATATTGAGTTCCTATCCATGAACATGGAATATCTCTCCATTTATTTAGTTCTTCTTTGATTTAATTAATCAGAGTTTTGTAGTTTTCTTCATATATATGTTGTACATATTTTGTTAGATGTATACCTGAGTATTTAATTTGGGTGGGACTAATATAAATGGTATTGTGTTTTTAATTTTCAAATTCTGCTTGTCATTACTGGTATATAGGAAGGCAATTGACTTTTGTATATTAACCTTTTATCTTATGACCTTGCTATGATTGCTTATTAGTTCCAGGAGGATTTTTTGGCCTATTTTTTTGGATTTTCTATATACATAGACAATATGTCATCTGTGAACAAAGACAATTTTATTTCCTCATTCCCAATTTATATAGCTTTTCTTTTCTTTTTTTATTGTACTAGCTAGGACTTCCAGAATGATGTTGCAAAGGAATGGCAAGCAGAGACATCTTTGCCTTGTTCCTGATTTTAGCCAGAAAGCTTTGAGTTTCTCTCCATTTGGTATGATGTTAGCAGTAGGTTTTTTTGTGGATTTTCTTTATCAAGTTGAGAAAGTTCCTCTCTATCTTAGTTTACTGAGAGTTTTTATCATGAATAGGTCTTGGATTTTGTCAAATGCCTTTTATGCAACTATTGATATGATTTTTTTGTAGTGTGTTGATGTGATGAATTATGTTAATTTTTGAATGTTAAGCCAGCCTCATGTACCTGAGATAAATACACTTGGTTGTGGTGAGTTTAATTTTTAAGAAACTGCCAAACTGTTTTCCAATGTGGTTGCACCATTTTATATCGCCACCAGCAATGTATGAGGGTTCCAGTTTCTCCACATCCTCACCATCACTTGTTATTGTCTGTCTTTCTGGTTATAGCCATTCTAATGGCTGTAAACTGGTATCTTATGTGGTTTTTATTTGTATTTATCTAGTGGCTAATGAGGTTGAGCATCTTTTCATGTTCTTATTAGCCATTTGTGTATCTTCTGTGGTGCAATATCTATTCAAATCTCTTGCCCATATAAAAAGTTGGATTATTTATCTTCTTGTTGAGTTCTAAGACTTCTTTACATATTCTGGTTTCCAAATGTGTTGTTGTCATTTATAGCTTTATTATCTTAGAAAGGGATGAAGTCTATACAGCTTACTATTTCCACATACTGATATGGTAGATGCTTTCTTCCAGAAGAGAACAGATTTATATTAGCATTGCATCGTTTAGACTAAAGACTGTAGGGAGAGGATGGAAATATAGATGATTAGACCTCTGGAATTTCTCTTTCTGCACATTTTCTCATATTTTTTTTTTTTTTTTTTTTTGTGGGGAAGACCAGCCCTGAGCTAACATCTGTTGCCAATCTTCCCCTTTTTGCTGAGGAAGACTGGCCCTGAGCTAACATCCGTGCCCATCTTCCTTCACTTTATATGGGACGCCGCCACGGCATGGCTGACAGGCAGTGCGCGTCCGCGGGTGCCTGGGATCCGAACTCGCGAACCCTGGGCTGCCAAGCGCGGACTAAACCGCTGCGCCACCGGGCGGCCCCGCACATTTTCTCATATTTAAACTACTTCATCTGATACCAAATTATGAGAATATCCTAGTAGAAGTAGTACCCTTAAAGTTCCAGATTTCTCTCTTAATCCAGGATGAATCAGCCTCGTTTGTGAGAATTTGAGTTAGAGACAGTGGTTTTCAACCTTGGATAGACTTTGAATCTGGGGAGCCTTATACATGACCATTGCCTCCAGAATTTGATCCACCTCTAGATTTTGTTGTAAATAGCCTGGGGTACAGCTTGGGCAATGGGGACTTTTAAAAGTTCTCCATGGGGCTGGCCCAGTGGCATAGTGGTTAAGTTCCTGTGCTCCACTTTGGTGGCCTGGGGTTCATGGGTTTGGATCCTGGGCAGGCACCTGCACACCACTCATCAAAGCCATGCTGTGGCGGTGTCCCACATACAGAATGGAGGAAGATTGGCATAGATAGTAGATCAACAACAGTCTTTCTCAATCAAAAACAGGAGGATTGGCAGCAGATTTTAGCTCAGGGCCAATTTTCCTCACCGAAAAAAAAAAAAAGTTCTCCAGGTGATTCCAATGTGCAGTCAAGGTTGAGAACCACTGAGTTAAACAGAGCAATTGTACCTGCAGGTTTTCTGTATGTTGAAGCTAGATAACACCTGCACCTGCAGCTTTAGTTGGCAAGTAAGTTGCTCCTTATCTCTCCCGTAGTGTGAGCGCATGACCGCATAACCTCAGATTGGTAATGGGTTTGGGGGCATAGGGTGTTCACTCAAGTTAGGGGGAAAAGCTCTGCAATTAAAAACTGTCTGCTCAGAAACTGTCTGAGAAATGCTGAAAAAGGATACATACTTTCCCTTTAGCTAAACCTCTCCTCAAAGTTTTCCTACATGCAGTGGGTAGAAAGGCAGGAAATACTGCCATCTTCTCTACATTCCACCCTTTTCTCTACTTACTTTCCGTAATACCGTATCAGTGGTTCTCAAACATTAATGTGTTTTCAGAATCGTCTGGAGAGTTAATAAAGAATAGAGAGACTCAGGCACATTAAGTAGGTAAAGGCCTGGGACTCGGTATTTTTACCAAGTTTTTCAGGTGATTCTGATACATTTTAAAATTTGAGAATCACTGCACTAAGGTAGTTTCTTGGGAACTTTAATTAATAAGAGTCTTAGAGAAGAGATTTTTGTGCTGTTTTGATGCATAATTTGCTGTGGTGCAAAACTGATTATATTAGTAGAAATTTCTTGAGCTGTTATCTTTCTACTTTACTTGATTATGTTCTTTGTAATGCATTATACATATCAAATGCTAAGCACAATCGAAAGCATAATCATATGGAACAACACTTCATAAATACCTGAGACTTTAATCACACAATTTGTTCTTGTCTAAAAGTCTAGAGATGTTCTGATTATGTACGGTTGTGTAACAAATCACTGCAAAACCTAGTGGCACATATCAACAACCATTTTATTGTGCCCACAGATTCTGCAAATCAGGAATTTGGACAGGGCATGGCAGGAATGGTTTGTCACTACTCCATGATGTCTGGGACCTCCATAGGAAGACATGAAAACTTTGGGTAACTTAAATGACAGCAGGTTGGAATATTTTAGAGAACTTTACACTAACATGTTTGGCACTTGAGCTGGCACAACTCTAATGCTGAGCTCATTTGGGACTGTTGACCAAAGTGCATGCACCTAGTCTGTCCGTGCAGCTCGGGCTTCTTCACACTATGGCAACCTGAGGGTAATTGAACATCGTACATGGTGGCTCAGGGATTCAAAAGTGAGGATTCCTGTAAATATGGTACAACTGGATGGGCTTTTATGACCTAACCTGTGAAATCACATAGCATCACCTCTACCATAGCATCCTCTACTGGTTAAAGCAATCATGAGTCCAGTTAGATTCAGAGATGAACATAGGCCCTCATCTCTTTATGGAATGCTTTATGTGTTAACATCTCCATAAGAGGGGAAGCAGTCTGTCATGGGCAACCTGGATTGGCTAAACCTCAGTGTAGGATTCTCTTAAATGTTTGACAAATAACCTACCTTACTGTAAACAACACTAACATCTCATGAGTGTGATTTAGTTCCAACTTATATGATATTATTAGCATTCTTCAGCTTTTAATTTTTAAGTATTGTTATGGACTCAAGTCTTATAGGTTAATCTTACTTTTAAAAATTTTTACTTTATTTATTTATTTTACTGCAGTAACATTAGTTTATAACATTATATAACTTTCATGTGTGCATCATATTTCAATATCTGTACAGACTACATCATGTTCACCACCCAAAGACCCATTACAATCCATCACCACACACATGTGCCTAACCATCCCTTTTGCCCACCACTCTGGCAGCCACCAATCCAATCTCTGTCTCTGTGTGATTGTTTTTTGTTGTTTTTATCTTCTACTTATGAGTGAGATCAAACGGTATTTGCCTGTCTCTCTCTGACTTCTTTCGCTTAGCATAATACCCTCAAGGTCCAAACATGTTGTCACAAATGGCTGGATTTCATCGTTTCTTATGGCTGAATAGGGTTCCGTTGTGTATATACCCCATCTTCTTTATCCCTTTGTCCCTCGATGGGCATCTAGGTTGCTTCCAAGTCTTCGCTATTGTGAATAATGCTGCAGTGAACACAGGGGTGCATGTAACTTTATGCATTCATGTTCTTTGTGTAAATACCCAGAAGTGGAATAGCTGGATCATGTGGTAGTTTTATTCTTAATTTTTTGAGGAATCTCCATACCATTTTCCATAGTGGCTGCACCAGTTTGCACTCCCACCAGCAGTGTATGAGAGTTCCCTTCTCTCCACATCCTCTCCAACAGTTGTTGTTTCCTGTGTTGTTAATTATAGCCATTCTGACGGGAGTGAGGTGATACCTCATTGTAGTTTTGGTTTACATTTCCCTGATAGTTAATGATGTTCGACATCTTTTCACATGCCTGTTGACATCTGTATATCTTCTTTGGAGAAATATTTGTTCAGATCTTTTGCCCATTTTTAATTGGGTTGTTAGTATTTTGTTGTTGAGATATATGAGTTCGTTATGTTTTTGGATATTAATCCCTTATCAGATATATGGTTTGCAAATATCATCTCCCAATTTTTAGGTTGTCTTTTCTTTTTGTTGATGGTTTCCATTGCTGTGCAGAAGCTTTTTAGTTTGATGTAGTCCCATTTGTTTATTTTTTCTATTATTTCTCATGGTACTTGAAAACATGTTGCTAAGACTGATGTCGAAGAGCTTACTGCCTATGTTTTCTTTTTAGAATTTTCATGGTTTCAGATCTTACATTCAAGTCTTCAATCCATTTTGAATTAATTTTTGTGTATGGTGTAAGATAATGGTCTACTTTCCTTCTTTTGTATGTGGCTGTCCAGTTTTCCCAACACCGTTTATTGAAGAGACTTTCCTTTCTCCATTGTGTGTTCTTGGCTCCCTTGCAAAAATTAGCTGTCCATAGATGTGTGGGTTTATTTCTGGGCTCTCGATTCTGTCTCATTGATCTGTGTGTCTGTTTTGGGGCCAGGACCATGCTGTTTTGGTTACTATAGCTTTGTAGTATATTTTGAAATCAGGGAGTGTGATACCTCCAGCTTTGTTCTTTTTTCTCAGGATTCCTTTGGCTATTTGTGGTCTTTTGTTGTTCCATATAAATTTTAGGATTCTTTGTTCTATTTCTGTGAAAAATGTTGTTGGGACTTTGATAAGGGATTGCCTTGAATCTATAGATTGCTTTAGGAAGCATGTAATTTTAACTATGTTAATTCTTCAAATCCAAGAGCACAGAGTGTCTTTCCATTTCTTTGTGTCTTCTTCAATTTCTTTCAACAATGTTTTATACTTTTCAGTGTACAGATCTTCCACCTCTTTGGTTAAGTTTATTACTAGGTATTTTATTCTTTTTGTTGCAATTGTAAATGGGATTGTATTCTTAATTGCTTTCTGCTACTTCATTGTTAGTGTATAGAAATGCAACTGATTTTTGTATATTGATTTTTGTATTCTGCAACTTTACCACATTCTTTTATTATTTCTAGAAGTTTTTTGGTAGATTCTTTAGGGTTTTTTATATATAAAATCATGTCATCTGCAAATAGTGACAGTTTCACTTCTTCCTTTCCAATCTGGATCTCTTTCATTTCTTTTTCTTCCCTGATTACTCTGACTAGAACTTCCAACACTATATTAAATAGGAAGGGTGAAAGTGGGCATCCTTGCCTGATTCCTATTCTTAGAGGGATAGCTTTCAGTTTTTCACCATTGAGGATGATATTAGCTGTGGGTTTGTCATATATGGCCTTTATTATGTTGAGGTACTTTCCTTCTATACCCATTTTATTCAGAGTTTTTATCATAAAATGATGCTGTATCTCATCAAATGCTTTCTCTGCATCTATTGAGATGATCATGTGATTTTTATTCTTCATTTTGTTAATGTGGTGTATCACATTGATTTATTTCCGGATGTTGACCCATCCCTGCATCCCTGGAATAAATCCCATTTGATCATGGTGTATGATCTTTTAATGTATTGTTGTATTTGATTTGCTAGTATTTTGTTGAGGATTTTGGCATCAATGTGCATCAGTGTTATTGGCCTGTAATTTTCTTTTTTTTGTGTGTTGTGCTTGTCTGGTTTTGGTATCAGGTTAATGTTGACTTTGTAGAAGGAGTTAGGAAGCTTCTCTTCCTCTTCAATTTTTTGAGAAGGATAGGTATTAAGTCTTTGAATGTTTGGCAGAATTCACCAGGGAAGCTCTCTGGTCCTGGAGTTTTGTTTTTTGATTACTGTTTCAATCTTGTTAGTGGTGATTGGTCTATTCAGATTCTCTATCTATTCTATATTAAGTTTTGGAAGTTTGTATGATTCTAAGAATTTATCCATTTCTTCTAGATTATCCAATTTGTTGGTGTATAACTTTTAATAGTATTCTCTTATAATCTTTTGTATTTCTGAGGTGTCTGTTGTACTTTCTCCTCTTTAATTTCTGATTTTATTTATTTGAGCCTTATCTTTTTTTTCTTGGCGAGTCTAGTCACAAGGGAAGAGAACTTTACCTTTAGTAAAGGTTTTTCAATTTTGTTTATCTTTTTAAAGAACCAACCAGCTCTTGGTTTCATTGATTTTTTTCTGTTGTGTTTTTAGTCTCTGTTTCATTTATTTCTGCCCTGATTTTTATTATTTCCCTCCTTCTACTGATTTTGGGCTTTGCTTGTTCTTCTTTTCCCAGTTCCTTTAGGTGCACTGTTAGATTGTATATCTGAGATTTTTCTTGTTTGTTGAGGTAGGCCAGTATTGCTATAAACTTCCCTCTTAGAACTGCTTTTGCTGTATCCCACAAATTCTGGCATGTCATATTTTCATTTTCATTTGTCTCCAGATACTTTTTGATTTCTCCTTTGATTTTTTTCATTGACCCAATCATTGTTCAGTAGCATTTTGTTTAATGTCCACATATTTGTGGTTCTTCTGATTTTCTTCCTGCAGTTGATTTCTAGTTTCATACTGTTGTGGTCAGAAAAGATGCTTGGTGTTATTTCAATCTTCTTAAATTTATTGAGACTTGTTTTGTGGCCTAACATGTGATCAATCCTGGAGAATATTCCATATTTATTTGAAAAGAACGTATATTGTGCAGTTTTTAGATGGGATGTTCTCTATATATCTACTAAGTCCATCAGGTCTAATGTGTCATTTAAGGCCAATGTTTCCTTGTTGTTCTTCTGTTTGAATGACCTATCCATTGGTGTAATTGGAGTGTTAAAGTCCCCTATTATTTTTGTGTTACTGTCTGTTTCACCTTTTATGTCCGTTAATAATTGCTTCATATATTTAGGTGCTCCTATGTTGGGTGCATAGATATTTACAAGCATTATATCCTCTTGTTGGATTGTTCCCTTGATCATTATGTAGTGCCCTTCTTTGTCTCTTGTTACAGTTTTTGTTCTAAAGTCTATTTTGTCTGATATGAGTATTGCTGCCCCAGCTTTCTTTTCATTGCCATTTGCACAGAGTTTCTTTTTCCATTCCTTCACTTTCAGTCTGTGAGTGTCTTTAGGTCTGAAGTGTGTCTCTTGTATGCAGCATATATATGGGTCTTGTTTTTTTTAATCCAATCAGCCACCCTGTGTCTTTGATTGGAGCATTTAGTCCATTGACATTTAAAGTGGCTATTTATAAGTATGTACTTATTGCCATTTTGTTACTTTTTTTTCTGCTTGTTTAGTAGTTCTCTGTTCTTTTCTTCTTCTCTTCTTGTTCTATTCCCTTGTGACTAGATGGCTTTCTTTAGTATTATGTTTGGGTTCCTTTCTCTTAGTTTTTTGTGTATTTATTATAGTTTTCTGGTTTGTGATTACCATGAGTTTATACATAATAACCTATGTATATAGCAATCTAAATTAATTTGATGTTCTCTTTAGTTTGACCTCTTTCTGAAAGCTTTACTTTTTTACTCCCCTTCTCCCACATTTTGTGTTTTTGATATCATATCCAATCTCTTTTGTGTGTGTGTATTCATTACCCTCTTATCATGGAAATAGATAATCTTTTCCTATTTGTGGTCTTCTCTTTCCTCCTTAAATAAGTCCCATTAGCATTTCTTGTAGGACTGGTTTCCTGGTGGTAAACTCCTTTAATTTTTGCTTGTCTGGGAAACTCTTTTTCTCTCCTTCCATTCTGAATGATAACCTTGCTGGGTAGAGTATTCTTGGCTGTATGTTTTTTCCTTTTTGCACTTTAAATATATCATGCCACTCTCTTCCAGCCTGTAAGGGTTCTGCTGAGGAGTCAGCTGATAGCCTTATGGGGTTTCCTTTGTATGTGACTTGTTGTTTTTCTCTTGTGGCTTTTAGAATTCTCTCTTTATCTTTAATTCTGGACACTTTAATTATGATGTGTCTTGGTGTGGGCCTCTTTGGGTTTATATTTTTTGGTGCTCTCTGTGCTTCCTGTACCTGGATGTCTGTTTCCTTCCTTGGGTTAGGAAGGTTGTCAGCTATTATTTCTTCAAATAGATTCTCTGCCCCTTTGTCTCTCTCTTCTCCTTCTGGGACACCTATGACATGGATGTTAGTGTGCTGGATATGGTCCCAGAGGTCCCTTAGGTTGTCCTCATTCTTTCTAATTCTTTTTTCTTTCAGCTGTTCAGCTTGGGTGATTTCCTCTAGTCTTTTGTCCAGCTTGCTGATCTGTTCTCCTGTATCATCTAGTCTGGTTTTGAGTCCTTCTAGTGAATTTTTCATTTCCAGTATTGTATTCTTCATTTCTGATTAGTTCTTTTTTTACATTTTCCAACTCTTTGTTGACATTCTCACTGAGTTCATCCATTCTTCTCCCAAGATCAGTTAGCATCCTTATGACTTTTTGTTTAAACTCTCTGCCAGGTAGATTGCTAATTTCTGTTTCATTTAGTTCTTTTTCGTGGGTTTTGTCTTATTCCCTTACTTGGAAAGTATTCTTTGCCTCCTCATTTTGCCTGTTTCTCTGTGCTTATATCTATGTATTAGGTAGGTCAGCTATGTCTCCTGATCTTGGAGAGGTGGCCTTATGCAAGAGATGCCTAATGAGGCCCAGCAGTGTGCTTCCCTCTTGTCACCAGTTCCAAATGTTCCAGGAGTGACCCCTGTATGGTCTACATGTTTCCTTCCATTGTGGCAGGCTGCAGATGCTCAGGGAGGCTGGGCTGTACCCCTGGCTGGCTGGTTGTACTGCTCAGCTGCGTGTGGCTGCTACAGACCCTTCAGTCACTTTATTGGGTGTGGGGGGCCCCAGCACAGTTGACTGCAAGGTTTAATAGCACATTCCTATTGTGGTTTTTCTATTAAGTGAGTTGGCCCCCAGTGTGGCTGGTTGCTAGGCTCTGGGGCTTACAGTTGCTGTAGGCCTCCAGTCTACAAGGCTTTTGTCAGCTCTCTCAGAATTGCAGCTGAGTGGGGCTGGCCTCAGGCATGGGGGAACCCAATTACTTCAGGCTTTGGAAGGTGGGGCCGATCCCTTATGTGGTTGTTTGAGAAGTACAAGTCTTTTGCAGCTAATGAACCCCACCACCCAAAGTGCCACACACCCTGTCAACACAGTCCTGCCCCATGTGCATGCCCCAACCCCCTGAAGTGGACCCAGCCATCCCACTGCAGATGCCCCATACCCTCCACCTGCTCCTTGCACACACCTTACCCTGCAGAGGTGGACCCACTTGCCCAGCTCCAGACAATTCAGGCACCCAGTCTGTGCAGGCTTACCAGTTGCCCGAGGGCTTGCTGTTGGGAGGGGCCAGTCTTTAGGGTGGGCTGCCTGCCCTGGCTGAGCTGGATTAAATCAGTGCTCTAGTGTGTGGGGCAGACCCTGGACTACCCAGCCAGGAGAGGAACTCCAATGGCGTCTGCCAGTGTCTGTGTCAGCATGCCTGTACTAGGTCACAGTAATGGCTGCTGCCAATGTCTCAGTCCCTGGGGAGGTCTCACCTCTCACTGAGATCCATGTGGGGCCTATCAGGTGAGTTTCTTTTCACCAAAGGACTGTGCACCTTTCTTTCTGGGGATTTTGTGTTGTTTTCCAAACCAGCTGTATTTGTGCATGGGCCCTTTAAGAGCTGGCTTTTTTCCACTTATGTCCCCTAGCTTTTCTGGGAAAATTCCTTGCTGCTGTTAATGGCCAACAAAGCCAGACACTATGACACTAGTCTCAGTTGTGCTGGGACCAAAAGATGCTTATAGCAGTAAGGATCCCCTTCTCAGTCCCCCACTCCTCCAGGGACGGCTGCGTACCTTTGGATTGCTCCTGGATGGGCATAAAGTGCTGCAGCTTGTGAAGGTGGCTTTTTTTCTCTCCAAAGAGGAATATCTGCTTCTTCCACCTCAATCATGACTGTCTCTTGTTGTGTGGGGTTTTTTTTTTGTCCAGTTTTCAGTTCTCTCTCAGGGGTAACTGTTCCAAGAGTAGCTGTAAATTTGTTGTGTCTGTGGGAGGAAGTGAGTTCAGAGTCCATCTGTGCTGCCATCTTGACACCAACCCTTAATCTTATTCTAATGGACCATAATTATTATTTTTCTGGTCACCTTTCTGCTGTTTGAATGCTGTGTTGTGTAAGCCCTCTTCACAGTCCATCTACTTACTTGTCCCGACACTATCTCCAGAGTGTCTAAATGGATCATCACTTTCCAACCACAAATTGTCCCAGGCCCTTCTTATTTTCCCATCCCAAGATCTAGCACCCCTACCCTACAGGAAAGCTGTAATTCCCTTTAGGGAGAAAATATAAAGATTGAATGCAGACTATAGGGGCTGTAGGTTTATATCACAATTCCTGACTTTGGATGGAATGATGCCAGGCATTATCTGGGTAATTTTTGTTCCAGAATAAAGGTTTTTCAAAGTTTTCAGTTTGTGTCAATGATTTCAATTTCTACTTTTATATCTTTCTCAAATATAAGAGCTTCTCAGTCAATTATTTTCTCTTATCTGAACTGCCACCTTTTCTTATCCCTTCTCTCATATGTGACAAATTTGTACCAGAATCAAAACATCATGCTCCATATTGTCACAGTAAAGTCTTTTTTAAATTATAATGCTGTAAAGAATCTTAGAAATACCAATGTTAAGTTGCATTTGCTGAAAACAAAATTAATAAGCCCAATCTCCTGTCACTTAAATAAGAGAAGATTCATTTCTCCAAACTTAATGTGTGCTGATTATATCGGATATCCTGCACATGTCAGCTGAAGAAGAGTTTCTGTCTGATTCAGGAGGGCACCTAGGCCTCCCCAAGAATGTCCTCTTTTGTCACTATTGCAGAGAATGCATCTGCCATTTGATCTATGGAATGCATCCAAGAGAGAGAAAAGAGAGATTAGCACTCTGAAGGTAGAGTGACAAGGGGATATACAGTCCCTGATCTTATCAACTCCGACTAGTTACAGATTTTCTGTACAAATATGCATTCACTAGATCATATGAGAAGGGGATCAAATTGCTGTCCCAATTCCTAGCAAGCAAAGTGATGAAGTCAGCTATTGGCTGGATGAGTATCCAAGGAAGTCTTCGAAAGCTGCTATAAAATTAGGTTAGTATAAAATCAGAGAGAGAAGGTAATAGTGAGTTGGACTTATATTTTGCCCAAGGAATAAGGTGTCTAGGATAACAATAGATTCCTGTTCTTTACGTGCTGGGACACTTCTGGTTATCTGTTTGGCTGGAAGCCAGAGCTATTGTTCTAGTTTCAAAGATCCTCTCCCCAAGACAAATGACATGGTCAATGTACCATTCTGGTGATTCAGAAGACAAGATACCAATGCCCGTGTGTGTTTGATTGAGGTGGGAGTGGTGGAAAAGCATTTAAAATAGTCCTTAAGGATTCCTTACTGCCTCTTAGCTTACTTGCTGTGCTTCTTCAGTAGCCTTTTCTAACCTGGTCTCAAACCTACATCCTTAGACCTCAGATCTATACCCTACTCTCTCATTCTTACTCCTGCTTGACCTAGTTCCTCCAACTTCCTATTCATTTCCTGACCTTATTCTATCTCTGTCTTGGCTTTGGATCTGTAAGTTAGGGTTTGGGAACCTGCCTAGGTTCTGCGAACCTGCCTACATCCTCTTTTTTGGAATGCCCTCTGGAGAAACCACTCTGGGTGAGACCATGATTGATGATGAATTCACAGTGAAACAGAAGCTAGGGCAACAGGACTGGGGCTATCCAGTTGTCTTTTTCTCTACTCTCTGTCAAATATATTCCCCAATATGTTCTACAATGGATCTGGCCTCTCTGCCTGAAAGCGGTGGCCTTCAGCCATCTGGACAGACTGAGAGCCTCAGGGATGGTAAGGAGAAAGCATACCAGGTGATGAGGAGAGGTAAAGGAAGAGGTTGCCCCCAACCTGAGGTAGGACTCACACAGATATGACAAGGAGACTGTGGGATGTGACTGGGGATGGAGGGCAGCATCTTTACATTTTTTTGTTTTACCTGGGGCAGAAACTGAGGGCCCATACTGACATCTAACAGCAAATTGCTTTTACTTTATTTGGGACATTGGTGGGATAGTTTCTCATACATACACGCATATGCACATAGATATCAAAAAAAGATATGTAATTTTAAGCAATATAGCCTTTAAATGAAAATGTTTGACTCAATATAATTCTTAAAGAGTAACCTTCAAAAGTTGCTTTCAGATACTACGATTTCCTTTCTTCTTTATAGAAATGACACTAGCTCTTAGAAGGAGCACCTAGGTTTTGGGGTACCTGGCTCAAAAGTAAATGACACAACCCATCTACTCTGTCTAGAAGACTATAACAACTATGTAGAGGTTTCAAGGCGATTTTTCTGAGATTTCCCAAAAACTCTTCCCAGATGCCCACTTTCCTGAGAACTGAACAGGGCCCTAAAAAAATAAATAAATAAACTAGGGGAGATGGGAAAAAAAGTTATGTCATATTTCCTTAAGCGTATTATAAATTATGCGGAAGTCAGGAATGTGGCTTCACCTCTCTACATCTTCAAAGTCATCTAAATAAGTGTCTCCCCGACTCAGGCTTCAATTAGTATTAATGGACTATGTCATGTTGTCAATGTTTACCTCCTCTACCCCACCTGCTATGTACATCTGTTCAATGATCGAGATCTGCCAGTGCTCCTCTTTAGTGCTTTTTGAAACTATTTTTCTCCATTTCCACCATGACAATCCTGCTTTAGGCCACAGTCTCCCACCTGAATTATTGCAATAGTCTGATACAGTCTCCTTGCTTCTCTTTCTTGGTTTTGAGTTTGATATCCTTCATCTTAGCCCCATATCACTCTGTTTTATCTCTGCAATTGTATTACAGAGGCTTTATTACCCCCTTTTCTATTCTCTGGGCTTGAGGACAAGATTGGCACACTTTTGATGCAGACTGAACATCTGTTGAATGAGCATCAGTGGAGCCATCTCTAGCTGTTTAAGTGGATTACAGGTGGGTACCTGAGTGTTTAATGTTTAGTGGTCCTATTATTATTGGTGCAGCCAATGCTGAAATTAATTATATTGACTAAAGGATGAAGTCACCACGGTTGTTAAACCTTAGCATAAACATGTTGGGTTTAAATTCAGAATATGATAACATTTATAGCATGAAAATAACAAAAGAAAGGAGAGAAAGAAATTGATATTTGTTGATTTCTTCTATGGGCCAGCAGAGTTGAGTGCTTTATGTGTGTTATCTCTTTTAATCTTCAGAGAAATATGCTGAGGTAGATATTAGCCTTCCCATTTCATAAAAGAGGAGACTGAGGAATGAGTAACATACTCAGTAGGTTATGGAACTGAGATTTGACCCAGGCAGTCTGATTCTACTCCTACAACCATTCTAATATTCTGCAGTAGCCTACGTGGCTGCTGTAAAGTCTCTTTAGTTATATCTGCCTTGGTTCAGAATTTGAACGTTTTCCTTCTGGGTGCTTCAAAACTTTAAATGGCATAAAAAATCATTCACAGTGAGTCAAGAAGCCCATCTTCCAACAATGAAACACTACTCATGACAGGTAGGTACCCCCAGGAACCTGGTATCAGAAGCAAATCCAGTTGAGGGATGTGGCTTCCTATGAACAACATCCGTTCTTGAGCATTGAAGTGCTGTGTGGTGAGAACTGGAATGGCTGATCAAGCCATCTTGCTCTGGTGGGTTTGTGCCTCCTCTTTGTGGTTGTGAAATAGAATCCATGCTTTAAACTTCTTAGGTTGGGGGATTTCTGCACCTGGGGTTTGTCAACTTGGGTCTTTCCCCTTAGGTCAGATGAAAGTACAAGTCAATACTCCTTTGGCTCAGACAAACGAGAGTCAGATGTGATGACAACAGCCTGCCACTGGTGACTCTTGAGGATTTGCTGTTAGTTCAGATAGATAAGTCCTAACATATTGTATTCCAGGGATGCCGAATTGCCTGCTACAACTTTAAATTTTATAATACCAACTCAGATGGGAAAATGAAACTTTCTTCATTATAAAAATCAACTTAGTTCATGAAACACCATTTCTGTTCTGTAGTAGAAAAAAAAAAAATCAAACCTGTGTTTTTCCAGTCTTTCCATTTCAGGGTAATTCATTTTAAACTCAGTCTCTCTGAATTATTCTCTTACTACTTCTTTTTCTTTCTTTTTCTCTGATGTTATCACTTTCTGAGTCTCTGCTAAGGGGTTGTGAACCCCTGACTGCACAACAGCTCTTAATTCTCAGCTGTCCTCTGGGTCCCTTATGGGGGAAGCTTGGGAACTTTTTAAATCTCTTCCAAGGCCTGAGAATGGTTGATCTCATCATGCCATGCCCCTAATACTAATCCACAGCAGTCTACCATTGTTGGTGTGAGGCACTCTACATGCCTGTCTCCTCTCTGAGTTCCATACAGGAATTGTGGTACAAGCTCTTTCTGCATCCAGATTCCCAAGCCTATTCGTTCCAACCTCCAATCAATGGGTCAAACCTGCAGGAAAGGACAGCCAGAAGTCAGATCCCAAAATTAGTATCTATTGTCTTGCTCTCCATTCCCAATCTTCTGTAGAAAATGTTCTCATCTTCTCTGTGTGCAGCAGGGAAACAACTGTTAGGTAGAATTCTCCTCTTCCCACCTCACTGTATAAACTGTAGGATCTGAGTCCCTCAGGAATTTTCTCAAGAACCTGGACCTACAATTAAAAGCCTTCCAAGATTTGTGGGGTTTTTTCTTCTATAGCTTTGTAAAAATATCACTCAGAAATTTGATGACTTCCTTGTCCTAGGCTGCATCTATGTTACCAATGAGAGCAGAGCTGTAGAAAATTGTTACTAATGCCCATTTGATAGTGTGTCGGTTTTAGAATGCCGTGGACCACAAAAAGCAGAGGACTCAACTCACAGTAGATTAAATCATGAAGATGTATTGTTTATACCACAGAGGACAGGAGCTGGGCAATATCAGAGTGGGTCTGGTAGCTCAACAAAGCCATAGAGGACCCAGGCTCCTCTGATCCTCCTCTTTGCTATTTTTATCATGTTGCCAATGTCTTTATTCATGGTCACAATATAGTTGCCATCCCTAATCATCATTTCTTCACATGTCAGTTTCCAAAGCAAAAAGCAAGAATAGTAATGGGAAAAAAGGGGAAGCTGGTGGTGGAGAAGGGTGTTCTTATCTGCCTCTCTTCTGAGAGGAAAATATTTTCATGATGCTCATGAAGGTGCTGGCAATTACCTCTATATCTTGTTGGCAAGAACAAGAGCATACAGCAAACCCTAGCTAGAAGGGAGTCTGGAAAATGAGTGCCTGGCTTTTAAAGACTTGATGGTGGGAGGGAGCAAGGAAGAAGAGTGTTGGGAATGACCATAGAGTTGCTGAGTTGGGTAATGACTACAAGGAAGCCCAGGGAGAAGAAACCTCTGAACACTGCATCATGTTCTCCTTCCTTATGTCAGACCTGGGCACACTCCCCACTCTCCACTCCTGCTATCTTTCCCACACCCATGGAGGGCACCACCTATGGGTCATGGCACTTAGTCCTGCTGTGCCCTAGGATAACCTCAGAGTTCTTCTCAAGGTAGTAGCATGAGAAATTGATCATCGTGGCTTAAAAAGTAAAATCTAGATTCCATTTTGGAAATTTTCAAGAAAAATGTGGACTCTGACTTTAGACCACTTTGATTTGAATCTCCTCAATCTACTTCTCAACAACTATCTACCTTTGGCAAGTTAGACTTCTCAGCTTTGATTTCTTTCTAAGTAAAATGAAGACAGAGATGCATGTACCAGGTTTTGTAAGGATTAAATACAAATGTGCATTTAGAGCACCTGGAACATCATAGGTACTCAATCAATGTGGGAATGAAAATCAAATGATTGGAGTAGTCAGCGTGCTCCCAGAGTTGAGAGGAAAGGACGCCTTGGAGACAGTGGAAGTGAGAGATAACTCATAGAAATGCTGCCGATTATGAATGCACCTTGGAGAATGGGTAGGGGCAATAGAGAGAGGCAAGATGGCATTCTGGTTATAGGGATAACTAGAGAAAAGTTGTGGAGATAATTTGAAAAGTTTTGGAGATAATATTAGGAGACGAGTGGAGACTTCAGGCTGTGAGTACGGGGAGAAAAGACTTAAAAACTAAATGCTGGCAGATTTTGGAGAGCCCTGAGTGACAGGCTGAGGAATCTGAGCTTGCTTCTGTAGGAAAAAGGGAGCCACTGGCAATTTTTGAGCAAGGAAGTGGTATGATACCATCCTGATTTACTTGAGGGAGACTTTTCTTTCCTTTACATAATATTTAAAGACAAGATTTTAACTGATAGTTGATGGTTAAAAAATAGATGTTGATCAGCTTGCTCTCCGGAACAACTTTTTGCCTTATGTCAAGATATTGGCAATGTCGGTTTATTCAGTTTAGATAGTTGAATGAGACAAAGCTAGAAACTAGGTATTACAACTGTATAAAACAAAACAGGCCTTCCTCCTATGTAGCATAGCTGTATTTTTTTTTTTTTTTTGCTTAAATAATTTGGATATAGTATTGATATTGGAATTGACCTACACTGGGAGGACTCTGAAACCAGATTAACTGGTTCAAATTCCAGCTCTGTCACTATTTGTTGTGTGACCTTGAGAATTTACTTAATCTATTTGTGACTCAGTTTCTTAATATGTAAAATGGAGATAATAAGAGTACCTACTTTTATGTATAAAGCACTTTAGAATAGTGTGTGGCACACAGTGGGTACTCAATACATGCTAATTATTAGTTGTAATTGTTCAACTGAATTTGTAAATATTTTTTACTCCATCAATCCTCACTTAGTGACAATCTCACTTGTGATAAATCTTGATGAGATCTGGCTCGAAAGAAAAAACCTGCATTTATGGAGCATCTGCTATGCACTAAGTAACATCCTTATTACAACAGCTTATTAAAAACTTAGGATGTGCTGGGAACTGTGCCAGGTGTTTTATATATGTTACTTATTATCTCCATTCTGCTGATGAGGAAACTGAAGCTCTAGGAGAGTTTTGAGTTTATCTGAACTTACATTCACCTAGCTAGTTCAGAGATAACATTCCCACCGAGGTATGTTCAACACCAAAACTCAAATTATTTCCACCTAGGACATCATGGACAACATTATGCTCTGGGTTAGGAAGTCTGGATACTATTCTGAGCACGAGTTCTTAATAACTCTGTAACTTTGTGAAGTTATTTAATTTCTCTTGTGCTGTTTATAAAAATGGATATAATATTATCATGCTATCCGTTCCAGAGCTGATGTGAGAATTAAATGAGGTATAAATGTGAAAGTGCCATAAAAGCATTCTAGTGCAAGACAATTGAATGGCATTTGGATGAGTGAAATAGAAGATATCACCATCAAAATCACTGATAAATATAGGGAGTAAATTGGACAATTTCAGGGGGAATTTCACCATGTGTGAGCCTCGTACCGGGCATTTCCCATCTCAATGCCACAGTATCCTTTTGAGAAGTTAAAAGAAGGAAGAATTAATGTATAACATAGATCAGGATATAAAAGGAATTGTGTGAAAAGTGAGACAGGCAAGACTTTTGAAAGAAATAAACATCATTGACTTAGAATGCCATTTACCCATAATTTGGATGAAATTAGTTTCTCTGCACAGTTGACATCTGATTATCCACATCAGTTAAAACTTCAAGTGAAAAAAATTAATTTTGTTTTGTGAATTAAAAGATGGAACGTGTTTTGAGAAGTAACACGTGCCAAAAATTAATTTGAGCTGCTTGGAGCATTCTGAATAAATGCAAATTTATATACATAGAACATATTCAAATGTCTGTTGTAGTTAAAGACCACATGTTACCTGGATAAGAATTCATTAATCTCCTCATTGTTTTTAAGTTATTTGCTTGTAAAGGGACTGCAATCATTAACCATTTGTGACCATCCTCTAGATCCACATTGGTTCAAGTTGCTCATTATAATTAAAATGCCTTTTGGGAGAGAATACGTCAAATAGTACACATATATTTAGCATTTATTTTAAAATATTTAGGAATTGAAAGGGCGCCTTATGCTCTCATAATTGTATTGGAACCACAGAGTCCTCTTTATTTTGAACTTCTGCTGTCTGATCTCTAGGATCCTTCCTACTCTGGAACAGAGAGGGTTGGCAGGGAGCAGAGTGGATCTTTCACACACACGGAAATATTGCTGATCATACATTCACTGTGCTAACATAGGAATAGAGGATGAATATAAAAAGATATAAGTTTTTCTAATTCATAACTCCCATTTTTGGGGATTCTCACAACTGGGCCACATGGTGAATGGTCTCTAATCAGGTCTAGAATTTAAAAGAGAAAGAGAATGGAACTACATTTTGGAGATAGGTTATCCACTTTGCTTCAAGAAGCCAGGAAAACTTCAAGGAAGAAATAATTTACATCTTTTAAGATTTTAAAGAAAGGAACAGTTGTAGTTGTGTTTCCTTTGTCTACATAAGATTTTTTGAAATGGAATCAAAGCTTTAAACATATGACCAGGAGAATGACCAGGCCACAGATGCTTCAAGTTCTATTAGAAAAATTATTGCAATAACAGCATTATGAAGTGTGTTATTATGAATATCATCAGCCTCCTGGCTTCAGGTCTAAGGCATCTTTCACATGGAACTCTACGGATTGAGAGAGAACTGTTTATTATAGTGACTCACATGAGAGCTAAGTAAGCAATGGGGGCTCCTAGATGGAGCTAACTCAGTGCTTCCTTTAACTTCCTTCCACCTGCTTAGATGTTTGCAGTAATTCTGGCACCATCCTTCAGTGTCTTTGAGCCTGTGCTCCAACCACTTTCCTTTCAGTCCTTCTGTTTTTACCTCCACCAACAAAAGGCATAGCAAATAATAACCATCTCCTTTATACAATTGGAAGAAAGATATGTTTTTTTCTGAGATCTTATGAGTTAGGAGAAGGTGAAACAAGATGTCAACTCAATGTACAATTACAAGAAGACAAAATAGTCATGATTCTATAATTTTGTATGTGTAGGGTATTTAGAAGATCTCTAAAAGCTTACTGAAAGAAGATTACAGAAAGAAATTAGGCAGTATGGTTGCACTCAAGAAGAATCTGGGATACATGGGCATGTGAATTAACTTGAGAACCATACAAGACATATTTAAATACAAAAATACATATGTTTGTGTAGTAACTATGAATTCCATAATTAGAACCGATGCTCTAAGGACTTTACATATACTGTTTTATTTTACCCTATGAGGTAGATAGTGGAACAACTCTATGAGGTAGATATTGGAAGGAAACTGATGACCAGAGAGAGTAAATAATTTGTTCAAGGATGCTTAGATAGTAAGTGGAGAGTTAGGATTCAAACCCAGCTGTGTCTGACACCAAAGTTCCTGCTGTGAACGATGCAGTGTGATGACAGAGCATTGGCAGAAAGATTGCCTTCTTCTCTCAATTTCTTGCCCTTCCCTTTCCTTGCTTTTTGTGGTCTACTGGACTATAAGCTTGGTGAGGCCAGGGATTACATCTATCATATTTTTAACTGCATACCAGCACTGAGAACATTGCTCAGAGCAGGTGCTTGGTTGTATTTGTTGAAATGAATGAATGGAAGAATGAATGAATATCTGAGCTACCTTAATGACTTTGAATTGAAATGTATTTCAGAAGGGTTGAACTCGGAATGTGAAGAAGACTCAGGAATTCTTTAACAGTTAATTTCATATATATTTCCTTTAATATATGCAGAAGAGTGATATACGATAATCTATATCTGAATAGATTTAAAACAGCTTTTTTCACAACTAAAATTTTTCTGAGTCATAAGAAAGCTTTATGCATTTTTTTTTATTTGTTAGTGGTACGTACAACAATGGTGTCTCTTCTAATTGTTTGGTTCCTAGAGTCTATGACATCATCCATACAGTTGCCAGGGTGATTTATTTTTCAGAAGTTCAATTAACTGTTTTCTCTGTCTGGTTCACCCCCTCTAAGTAGTTTCTCATTCCACTTAGAGTGCATTGCAAAGTCCTCGCAGTGGCTTCTGCAGCCTGTGTGATTTGCTCTCTCTCTGACCTCATCCTCCACCTGACCACAAGCCAGCTTCTTTCCAGCATCACTGGCCTTGTTGCTTTTCTTTGCCAATGTGCCAGATATGCTTTTGTTTCAGCACCTTTGCACTTTTTCTTCCCTTGACCCGGAATTGCTTTTTACATGGATGTCCCTAAGACTCAGATCATTCTGATGTCTGTCCAACTGTTACTTTTTCAGAGTCCTTCTTGATCATTCTCTACATCCCCCCCACTCTATCTTCTCATACTGCTGTATTATCCTCTATAAGTCTTATTATTCCATGACCTTCCATGATGTATTTGTGCGTTATCTCCCTCGCTCCTGCCTTTCTCTCCTACCTCCCACTAGAATGTAAGTTCCATCAGAGTCTTTGGTCTGCTTTGCTCACTGCTGTGTCTCCAGTGTCTAGAACAACGTCCAACACAAAAGGTTCTAAATAAACAGTTGTTGAATGAGTTAGCGCATAGATGAATAGGTGGATGGATAGGTCTTTTCTGAGGCCAACACAGGTCTGTAGGAATGCGTGATACAAAGGTGGGATGCTATGAGGCACTGTGTTGTTGGAAGGGATACCACTTAGAAGGCCAGAGGGTGAATTTACTTTGTACTGAGGGGGGGCTCTCGGGGTCACAACTCAGAAATGCAAACTTGTCATCTGGTTCAATGGGCACTAATAACAGGAAATGAGATTTAAAAACCACCAGGAGCTGCACAATCAGAGAGCCACACGAATATGGTAATGAGGTCTGAGGGCCTCTCAGCAACAGGAAGCCCACAGATTGCTCCTCTTGAGCACTTGCTGAGTAGGAAGAAGATGGTTCTATCTTGCTATTTTACTCATTAGGGTAAATAACTCCCACAATTTTTATGCGAGGCCTACTCTACTCTTCTACCCCAATCCTCCTTTTCACTCTCAGAAACAGGCATAGAGTCCGATAATTTGCAGGCACTCTCGGCAGGAGCTCTGTGGCAATGGACTTTTGCTAATACCTCTCAGCTTCAAACCATGCTTCTGTACTCAGCTTTTAAGCAGAACTCTGCAAACACCCTTTCTGTCTTATCAGCTGGCTCTTTTTACCTCTGCCAACAGGGGAGGCTAGAGGGAGGATGGCCTGCTGGCAGAGGGAGAAGGGACATGCTTCTTCATGTCTGTTTCCTGCTCATCTCAGCAACCTCATAGAAATAGATTTTCACCCTGGCGGTGGCAGGAAGTTTTGGTTGCAGGAGTTATCCAGCTTGTTGTTAGAACCAGCCTTGTGGTATCCCCTCAGCGATAGTAGCTCTGGCCAGTCAGGGCCCCCTGCTCAGAGGTTTGAGTTCCAGCTCCACAGGATGCCTTCCACAAGCCCCAGTACCAATCAGGCAGTGCCCTCTCCTCAGAGGTCTCCATCCTAGGTCCTCAGGGTCCCTCCTCTAAGCATCTAACTTTTAATAATCCCTGTCCTTTCCCTTGTCCTCCCAACTCTGGGGAGAGTTGCTAGTTCTTGCGGTTACAATCTCTATAATACCTCAGTGTCCTTTATTTGCATTTTCAGTTCTCCAATACCTAATTAACTACACTTTGTATTAAATTCTTTTGTAAAAATAACGGGTGTGGTCACTACTTCCTGACTGGATACTGACTGAGACAAACCTAGGGGAACGATAACTGGTTTTTGATGGAGATGTAAGAGATTCTCAATTTACCATTTCAGGTTGGCATCTGAATTATCCTCCCAAACAAGATCTACATTCTAATACTATTCAATAATATGGATAGCGTTTTGAGGGGGAAAAGAAACAAAATTAAAATCTAAAGGACAGAGAATATGTGTTATAAAATAAATGATATTAAACTATGAGAACTATAAAATAGAACTGTCTGAATTTAGAGGTTAACATGATAATAAAAGAAACAAATGTCAAAGGAATTCTTAAAGGAGATGATTCATAGTATATTATTGAAAGAGATAAAACGGAATTAGATGTAATATAGCTTATTACTTCAATTACATGCGGGAGTAGAAAAGGGCAAGCAGAAGTAAAAATATATCAAACATTTTGTCTGATAGTCAACATCCATAGGTGCAGTTGTATATTTCATATCGGTAAGCAAATCTAAGCTTTTTTTCTGTCTAAAATAAAGACTCCAAACATGATAAAGATAGCTGATCTTTATATCCAATATTCAAGGAGTCAACAATGGAATTGCTCTTTTCTTAAACACGGAAATGCAATTATCCTTTTATTATTTTAAGTCACTAGTGTTATGTATTTATTTTAGAATAACTAGAAGATATAGTCAGCCAAAAATAGTACTATCCAGACAGTGCTAACATTGACATCTTGGTATACGTTCTCTAGACGCTTTTCTGCGTGCTTATGTATTTATGTGCCTATTAGGACAATATAAATGTTTATAACCTTTCTTAAAATATATCAGAATATGTTTTCCTCATCAATAAGTATCACATAATGGCTTACTGCCCGTGTCCTTTCAGATTCATTCCCCATCTTTTACTACTCTGCTGGGAATCACAGGGAATTCAGTGTCCCAGACTCCATTGTCTCTAATTTCCCGGTAGATTCCCCAATGGGAGGAGCTGGTGGAAGATAGAAAGGAAAAGCTAGGATGTTTCTCTGCCTTTCTCTTTGTTTCTCTGACAAAACAAAATTATATTTTTGTTTATAGAATACATCTTCCATGATCACTGCACCAGTTGGTCCATTCGCTCTAAAATCTATATTCCCTTCCCTTCACCTACTTGTAACTGGTCTCTTCTTTGGCTCCAGCAAGAGCAGGACAGCCCCTTCCTCTAGGGTCTCACATTCTCCTGGAATCTTGTTCCAGTTCTCACTGGGACCTAGTCTCCCACAGGAAGGTCTCAATTTTCAGTTCCAGTAACGCCACTTCCTCCCCATCATCAGTCCAGGCGCAGGGGTGTGAGCAGCTTCCTATTGTTGCTCACCTCTGCATTGCCTCATCAACCCCTATTTGCCTTCTCAATTCTTCTGTCACCTATGAAACAATTCCCTGACTGAACTGTGACTGACAATGACTCTACTGCTGAAACCTTTTCCACTTTATGCATATGCCGTAGTATATTGAATATTGCCTCATTATTAAACACTTCGAATGTTTGAACTTCATGCCACTATAAAAAAGCTGCCGTAAATATCTTTGCCCGTTAGTCTAATCATATCTTTATGGTATTTCCTAAAGATGAAATTGCCCTGCCACAAGGCACATACTTGGCTTTTTTTTTAAACCAAATTTTGCCCAATTTCTCTGAATATGGGTTAAAATATTTAAAATACTTACCAAAAGTGAGTAATAATGATGAGGGGGGTGATGTCAGTAATAACTAACATTTTGTGAGTACTTACTACGTGCCAGCCTTTCTTTTAATATAGCCATGGGATTTACATGTGTTAGTACATGTTAGTGTAGCATGTTTTTTTTCTTTCAGATTTACTGAGAAAAAATTCGTTTCTCAAATTAATTTTAAGGGGCTTGTAGGTGATGCACAAGTTAAGTTTTCAAAAATAATTCATTGACACTTTGATTGAAATGATTTTAATTTATAGGCTAATGTGAGAAAAATGGACACCTTTGTGACATGGTGTAATCTGCTCTGTAGGCTGCTATAACGAAATGCCACAGGCTGGGTGGCTTAAACAAGAGACATTTATTTTCTCATAGTTCTGGAGGCTGGATGTCTTAGCAAGGTGCAGACAGATTTGGTTTTTGATGTGGGATCTCTTCCTAGCTTGTAGATGGCTGCCTTCTCTCTGTGTCTTCACACAGATTTTTATCATTGTGTGCACAGAGAGAGAGAGAGAGCAAGCTCTCTGGGGTCTCTTTTATAAGGACACCAATCCTGTGGGGTCAGGGCTCTACTCTTATGACTTCATTTAACCTCAGATACTTCCTTAGTCTCATACAGCCACACTGGGGGTTAGAGCTACAGGATATGAGTTTTGGGGGGACATGAACATTCAGTCCATAAGACATGGTGCTTTTCTATCTAAGAACATCTTATTTCAGCCATATTTGCATGTTTTCTTGTTAGATATTTTGTAAGGTCTTCTAGTATTTTTTGCATTATGTTTCTGTTAAATTTATTCACTGGTATTTAATATATTTATGTACTAGTGTAAGTTGGATTTTGTTTAACTATTGCTAGTATATTGATTTTATACACTGCTCTTTAATTACCAACTTACTAAATTCGTTTATTGCTTCTAATAGTAATTTACTTGAGTTTTGTAAGTTTTATAGTTATAAAATGACAGCATATAAATATGATGGTAATTTTCTCTCCCCTTTTCTAATATTTATAGCTCTCAATGTTTTCTTTCCTTTCTTCTTTTGCTTTTTGGTAGGCGCAAAGGTCTTATTACATTGGCCGAAATATCCAGAACAATATTGAATAATTCAATTATAGCAAACAGTCTTTTATTATTCTTGACTTTAGTGGGACTGTCTTTAGTATTTAACTCAAGTATGGTTGCTTTATCCTTTTATTGCTATTTCTCAAGCACCATTTCAGTATCTTTTTTATGGTTTTCTTTCTTTGATTTATATGATGAATTGCCTTAAGAGACTCCCTATTATTAAATTATATTTTTGTTTATAGAATAAATCTTCCACGATCACTGCACCAGTTGGTCCATTTGCTCTAAAATCTATATTCCCTGCCCTTACCCTACTTGTTAACTCTGGAGATGACCTTGCAAACCACATTTCCCAGGCTCCTTTGCAAACAGATTTCAATTAGGCTTGGCTCCTAGGTCTCTACATTCATTTTGCCAAGTGCTCAGTAAGACTTTTTCATCTGAAGATGGAAGCTTCTCTACATCTCAGAATATTCTTCCATTATTATTCTTTTATTTTTGCTTTCTTTCTGTCTCCTTTTTTCGTTCCTTCTTCAATTCCTATTACAGGCAAATAAAATCTCCTGGTCCTTTCAACAGTGTCTATTTTGAGTACATTTACCACATTCATCATGATTATTTTTTTCTTAGTTCTGAGAAATTTTTTTAAGGCATTCATCCAGTTAACTAATTTCAGCTTTAAAAATACATATATTTTATCAATTATAGCCCCCTTTATATTTTCACTCTAATTATGTTGATCATCTGAAGACAATTGTTCCTTATCCCTGATTTGTAACTTCTCATAGCTACAAGTTTGTCTTGAATCTTTTTGAGAATGTAAACCAAAATTGTTAACATTTATTTTTCTTTGACTTTCTCTTTACTGGAAATCATTTATTCTGATTTCTCAGAATGGTCTCTTTGTTTGGAACAATTGAATGTTTTCATGGATTTCCAGCTTTTTTTCTATTTATTCATTCTTTTGGAGAGATATATATCTATTTTGTTTCTGTGTTATAGGCTGAGAAGGCTTCAGTCAGGGATTTTTAGATACCTGTTCAAATACGTTGTTCCAGACAAAGGGAAAAGGCAATATTCATGATGTGTGTTTCCTTCTGTGAGGAATGAGGTCGGATTGCCTGTGAAGTGCAGGAAGACGTTTCAGTGGGAGGCATTTGCAGGCTACAAAGCACATCCCTGCTTGGCTTCTTTCCCACGTGTGTAGGTACAGGCGGAAGTTATCTGGGGCTGTTTCCTGGTGCTTTAAGTGGCATTGGAGCACACTGGACTGAGTGCTCAGGCCCACCATTCTATGTGCTAAGGTCACTCATGCATTGACTTCTCCCTGGTGCTTGCTCCCTGGTCTGCCTCACCTTTAGCTCCTATGACTGTCTGTACCAGACTTTATGATGTATGAGGGAAGAGCTACTGTCTGATGCCAGTGAATTTCACTACTGGGGTTCACATTTCTTTCCAATTAATTTTCAAACCTCCATTATACCACAAAATTCAATATCTCTTTTGGGGGATTTCTTTCACACTGTCTGAGAACACCTAGGTATTTTGAGGTCTATGAAGTGATCAGTTTGGTTTCCACACCCAAGGGGGGAGTCCACATCTACTTTTTTTCTGTTTTTGTATGTGTGTGTGTGTGTGAGGAAGGTTAGCTCGGAGCTAACATCTGTTGCCAATCCTCCTCTTTTTGCTGAGGAAGATTGGCCCTGGGCTAAAATCTGTGTCCATCTTCCTCTACTTTATATGTGGGATGCCTCCATAGTATGGCTTGATAAGCGGTGCATAGGTCCGTTCCCAGGATCTGAACCTGTGAACCCCAGGCCGCTGAAGCAGAGCACGCGAACTTAACCACTATGCAACCAGGCTGGCCCCACCTCTGCTTTTTGCTGCTATGTAGTACATATTGCAGACTGGTCCTCCCCTGTGGTCAGCTCCCGGTGCAGATGCCTGAGTGAAGAGAGGACTCTCACACCCATCAAGAGCCAAAACCAACCAAGTGGGCCCCATCCTGGATGCTTAGAGCTACGTTCCTTCAGTTTCTTCGCTCAGCCTCTTCCCAGGTTCCTGTGCAAGATCAGGAACTGTGACTAGAACAGTACTGGCTGTGGTGTCCATCCTCTGTTGGATGTAGAACTAATGCCCTCTCTCTGTTTGTGTGGTTCTACACTCAATCTGCAAGGTTAGACTCTCAAAACACAAAAAGTCCAAAGAGACTCGCTTTAAACTGACAGTAGGATTACTCCTCAGCTTCCTATGTGAGACCATCTCAAGTGTTTCTGGGGGGGCTTTATACGCTCAGTTCAGGGGGAAATCCCCTAAGGGATTCCAGAGTATCCCCTTCTGCCCTTGCAGGCTGACCACCTTTAAGAATTCTCAGGTGAATTTCTGGCACCTGTCCGACCAGAAGTGGAAAAACTACCCTGCCAGCATAATCTCTGAGGTATCCACCTGTCCATGTTCTCTGTGGCCCTGCCCATCTTCTCTAAATGAGGCACTGCCCTTGATCAGCACCCTCTGTGGTTGTGCGTCTGCGCTATTTAGTTAGCACCCTGTGTGGGCAAATGTAGCCTGGGAGTGACACAGGTCCACAGCTCAGGGCTCTGCAGCAGCCAGTGCATTTCCCACAGTTACTAATGAGGGTAAAAATTCCCTCCTGTTCTCCCAACTGCCGCAGTTTAATCTGGCCTTCAGCCTCCATTTCTCTGAGTTAGAGACAGTTTAATGGGTTTTGTTGGGGATACACTCCCCCTTACTTCTGGGACATACTTTACTTTCTTATATGTTTATTCTATGACTTGGTTGGGCTTTATCTCAATGCACTCCCTTCTACTCCAGAAGTTCGTGGATGATTCTGCCCTGAGAATATGGGCCCTCTCTGTTCCTCCCTCACTGATACACAGTTTTCTCTGGTCATTTCAATGGGGCATTGAGATTGATAAGGACATTTATTGAGCACCCATCATAAACAAGATGCAGTGTTATATATTTTAGACACACCATCTCGACTTTTCATAATTCCCTACATGGTGTATATAAGACCCAGCATCTCTGTGCTCACCTTTTACAAGGATATGTCAATGATAAAACAGAGACTCAGAGAGGGTTACCTACCTGCCCAAGCCGACAACTAATAAGTAGTGATGTCAGATGAGGTGGCAGTGATACACTTGTTCATTGTTGGTGGCATCGTATGTAGGCACAATCCTTTGGAGGCAGCATGGCAAGACATAAAACTCCTCACACATTCCATTCCAGTTATTTTATTCCTATGCATTAGTACCAAAGAAATGATCTATTAGAGTGAGAATGTACACAAATATATATATTGCAGTACCATTCATTTTAGCCAAAAAGAAGTGGGGGGTGGGGACTTAAATGTTTAATAAAGTAATAGTTTAACGAATTATGGTACCTAAGCATAATGAAACATGAAGCTATTTTGAATACGTTTTTACAAATACAGATAATACTTGACATAATATATAGTTAAACTTGAATATAAAATAGTAAGCATGGCAGTATTAATAAACACGAGTGGTGGGATGATGTATGGCATTATCGTTATCTCATTCAAATGTCCTTTAATGTTACTGTGATATTGTCTTTTCTATTAAAAATCAATAATCCGGTACTTGATTTATCTCCTCAACTCATTTCCTTCTTTCTGCTTCCTACTCTCTGGAGCACGTGAGCTTCTCAATCTACCTCACTCCTTTCCAAACTCCCTCCACTCTGACTTCTATCCCCGCCATATAAGGGTTACCACATTTTCAAATGTCTCCAGTCACAATCACTACCTCCTTGTTAAACCTTTCCTCAGATCTTACTTACCTGGAAATTTATATAAACTTTAATGCCATAGACTTAATGCCACAGACTTTAATGCCATACCCGATATTCTTCATTTTCCCCAATGTATTATTATAAAAAATTTCAACCATAGAGAAAATTTGAGAGGAAAGTACAACGCCCTACAACTAGGTTAAAAATTTATTCATATTTTATCACGTTTTCTCTCCTTTCTCTCTCTCTCTCTCACATATACACGTGTGTGTGTGTGTTGTTTTTGCTGAACTATTTGAAAGTAAGTTACAGTTATGATCTCTCACTCCTAAATACTTGTTCATCCAGCTCCCCAAAGTAGGACATTCTCCCATTTAGCCACATTATCAGACTTAAGAAAACTAATAGTTTTCTAATATCATCTAGTATCCAGTATATTCAAATTTATTCAGTTGTCCCAAGAATGTCTTTTGTTACTGTTTGTCTAACTAGAATCCAAAGATGTCATATTGTATTTGGCTATAAAGTCTCTTCACTTTCATTAAGTCTAAAAGCTTCCATACCTTTTTTCCCCATGGCATTTCCATTTTTTGAAAAGACCAGGCCATTAATCTTGTAGATAACTTCCACCATGAGATGACACAGTGAGAAGACAGCTGTCTAGGAACCAGGAAGCAGGCCCTCAGCAGACATGAATCTGCTGGTGACTCGGTCTTAGACTTTTCAGCCTCCAGAACTGGAAGAAATAAATTTGTCTTGTTTATAAACCACTCAGTCTGTAGTATTCTGTTATAGCCACCTGAACAGACTAAGATACTTGCCTGAATCAATTATTACACTTACGGTTGAAAAATACTGATTTTATGATTCCACCATCCCTTCTACATTTATCACTTTGTAGTATTTTGTATAGAAGAGCTTTTAGATTTTTCTTTTCTATCTCACATTTTATTTGGAGAGAGGATGCTATCAGTCTGGTCTCAAGTGTTTTTTATTTATTCAATATGTTACAGATCATTATAGTCAATTCTTTTTTATATTCATATTGCCCTGAATTTGGCCTTGCGACTCCTTTAATCTGATTCCTGGGTCTTTTTGACATGATCCTGTTAGTTTTTGAGTGCTTTTTTGCCTTCTGCTGCAAAAAAAAAGTCCCAGGTTCATGTGTACTTTCTCTGTCCCAGACCTAGAATAGGTCATTCTGCAAGGATCTTTGCTTGTTTTAGGGGGGATATGGACGTCTGGGCACTGAGTGTGCTCCTTACTACCAGGGGGTCATTGCCTCTAGACGTTGTTTGATAGCAGAAATAGGAAACATGAATTATGAGTGCAAACTGATATTTCTAATACAAAGTTAAATTATAAGGTTTTATCTTAAATTTTTGTACTTTTTATATTGAAATCTTGTTTCCTAATAACATTCATATATTTGTTTGCTTTAACCTACAATATACATATAATAGTTTCAAAATTACAATACCACTTTAATAGCAATAAATCTGAGTTTAATTTAATAAAAATTACACTTGACTAAAGATTAAGCTTTCTTGGCAACTCATTTTATATTTACAGTGCTGTCATACTTAAATTGCACAGTCATACTTACAAGTTTTATCCTATTTAAGTTGTACAGTCAGTTCTGGTTCAAGAGTTACTTGAAATAGTTCTTTTCATGGGTGGTTTCTGTTATTAATTACATACATATGCATACAGGTACACATATATGTATTTAAGTTCATTTGCTTTTACTTGTGTTCAGTTTTATAATTTTTTTAATTTTTGACTTAAGTTTGCGTTTTGAATACATGTAAAACATTTACATGGTTCGAAGGTCAAAACTATAATAAATAAGAAAAGGTATTATCCTATTATTCCCAGAGACAACCATTTTCATAAGTTTCTGGTTCATCATTTCTGTGTTTCATTTTGCAAATATAAACATATACACTTAGATCTTGTTTCCTAAAAACATTGAGGTATTAACATCCCTTCCTTCTTACACAAAAGGGAGCATGTTATAGACACTGTTCTGTGGAAAGCGTCTTGCCCAGTTCGTAGAGATGGCAGTCCTCTATAGGAATTGCAGCATAGTCTACTGTGCAGGAGCTCTAGAGTCCTTTATTGACGGACTCTATAGTCCTTCGTTGATGGACTTTTGTTACTTAGATCATGCTACAATTAATAACCAAATGCATCTACTTTTTCATATTTTTGGAGGTTTATTTTCAGGGTAGATTCCTAGAAGTGGGAATACTGAGTCAAATGATAAATGCATAAGTAGATCTGTTAAATGTTTCTAAATGCTTTTCCACGGTCAACACTGACTTCCGGTCACTCTCCATTTGGCTACCAGGACACTGAGGTTTCTAGTTTTTTGCTCCTGACTCTCTGATTTTTTTATTATTCACCAGGAATAACTTCCCCTTCCAGCTATATCCTTCATCCATTCATCCAGTAAACATCTATTGAGTTTAATGCAAAGAACAAACATTGGAGAGATAAACAAGTCACAGTCCCTGATTTCACAGTCAAATGCAGAGAGTAACCTGAAAACTGATATTAAACCACAAAGAGTGTTGATCGAAGCATAACTAAAGTACTGTTGGAGTCTGTGGAGGATCCAGCCTGGGGTTGTCAGGGAAGTCTTTAAGAGGAGTAATCTTTGTGATGGTTCATGTGGGAAGTGAGAAAGGGCAAATAGATGAACAAAATTTGTAAGTCAAGACATTGTGATGGAGTCTGGTGCATTGAGGAGTGAGAGAGAAGATTAATGAGGCTGAAGCAAAGGTGTGTGTGAGATATGGCAAGAAATGAGGCTGGACAGGTAGCTGGAGGCCAGTTCGTGAAAGATATTGTATGCCACATGAGGATTTAGATTTTTATCTCACAAAACAAGAAGAATATGGGATATAATTAATGTTCAAATAGATGTGTGTCAACTGTATGCTAGATACCATGCTAGGTCGTTGCTGAAGATACAAAGTCAAAGATTAAAAGATGCTAAGTCAGGAAGGCCATAGGTGTTATTGGGACAAATAAAGTATCATTAGCATGCACAGAGTACCATGGAAGCACAAAAACAAGACATCAATCACTTTATCTGCCCTATACCTGTTCCTCTTCTTGGATTCCCCATTTTTGTGAAGTGGTAAAGTGGTTTAAGCCACAAATCTGGGAGTCATTCTTGGCACCTTCTCTTTCCCAGCCCCCAACATGGAATACATCACCAACTTCTGCTGATTTCACCTTAAAAATAGTTCTCAAAATTTTCCCGTCTTAGTCAGTTCAGGCTGCTATAGCAAATTACCATAGACCAGGTAGCTTAAACAACATTTATCACTCACAGTTCTGAAGGCTGGGAAGTCCAAGATCAAGGTTCTGGCAGATCCGATGTCTGGTGAGAGCCCACTTCCTGCCTTGCAGATGGGCATCTTCTCGTTGTAGAGAGTAGAGAGAGAGGGGCAAGCTCTCTTGTGTCTCTTTTTAAAAGGTCACTAGTCCCATTCATGAGGTCTCCACCATCATAACCTAATTACCACCCAGAGGTTCTACCTCTTAACACCATCACATTAGGGGTAGGATTTCAACATATAAATCAGGGTGCAGGAACGCCCTAACAATAAACAAACATTCAGTCCATAGCATTTCCTTTCCCATTGTCCTTGTTCTGATCATGCCTAGACTATCAGTCTCCCTGCTTGTACTCTTTCCAAATCTCACTCATTCACAGTAGCTATGGTGAATATCTTTCACGTAAATCTGATCACACCAATTTGATCCTCCAAATGCTTACATCTTCCCAATGCACTTCGAATAAAGTCCAAAACCCTTAACGTATCCTATATGTGTGTATGATCTGAGTCCTTTCCAACACTCCAGTTCATTTTGAACTACTTTTCCTCTTACTTACCTTCATTGGGTTTCTCACAGCCTTTGGAGCGTATAAACCTCTTTTCCATCTCAAGGCACTTGTACATGCTGTTCTCTCTGTCTGGAGCGCATTTCCTCCCTCCCTTTTTATGTGGCTGCCTCCTCCTCCTCCCTCATGTCTCCAGGTACGTGTCAGTGCTCAAGGAGATCCTCCCTTGCACCTAATCTGCCTTAAGTTCCACTCTTACTTTCTCAAAGCAGCAAGAGCTTTTCCTATATGTCTAACAGAGACGAATTTCTCTACTTCACCCAGAGTGTAAAAAACATCATGTCTCTCTTATTTTCTAAAGAACAAATACTACACTTCAAGATTCCCATTTGCCAAGAAAAGGAGCTCACTCAGGGGTAGGTACAGAGGAAGCAGGAGCCAGCTTTGTCATAAATTACGTATCAGGATGAAGGCAACTTTATGGAGGACACGTGGGCTCTGTATTGAAACCAGACCTGAATGTGTCTGAGGTCCGAGCTCTCGTTGCACTTAACTTCTCTGAGCATCGGGACACTTGTGTTTTATCCCTTTAAGTAAGTATCAAGGACTGGAAGGTCAGCCTAGCAAGGTGCTAAAGGAGATGTTCACCAAATCTGTGCAGGAGCAAGAAATACAGAAAACCAACCAAAACTGTTCGTTAGTGAGACTGTGGGCATGTTGTACCAATCCTTGCTAAATTGATCTTATTATTCTTAGCAGAAACACATTCTCCCCTGGCAACTACCACACAAAATATGGACTTTTGGCTGAGTCCTACCAGCTGGCATGCCACCTCCTCCAGTTTCTTTATGCTTCACCCCTGGTGCCAGAGGTCTTACAATTTTCCTGGCTGTAGCCATCCCCACCATTAAAGTAGAATCATTGTCTGAGTCCCTCAGTCCCTTGAGTCTTATCTCATGGTGACAATGTTTTCCTGTGACTGCTATTGCGTGCTGCCTCACCTGCCACAGCCTCTGAGCGGCAACACTTGATGGTGACTTGGATTCTGCACTTCCTTGGAAGTCATTTTCCAACCCCAGCCTGATCCAGGATACAGATTCTGTATGAATTTTCTATTGCTGCCATCACAAATGACTACAAATTTAGTGGCTTAAAACAACATGATGTATCATCTCATAGTTGTGCAGATCAGTAGGCTGGGCACAGAGGGGCTCAGCTGGACCCTCAGTTTTAAGTCTCTCAAGGCTGGAATCAGGGTGTTGGAAGAACAGTGCTCCTGTCTGGAGACTCTGGGGATGAATCTGCATCTGAGCTCATTCAGGTTACTGGAAGAATCTGCTTCCTTGTGGTTGTAGGACCGAGGTCCCCATTTCCTTTCTGTCTGTCAGCTGAAGGGCAGATCTTTGCTCCTAGAGGCTACTTGAGTTCCTTCTCATATTTGCCATGTGGCCCCTCCAGTAATGGCATGTCAAGTCCCTCTCGCACTTCAAATATCTCCAACCTCCCCTTCTACCACATCTGTCTAACTCCATCTGGAGAATTCTCTCTGCTTTGAAGGGTTCATGTGACTGGATTGGGCCCACCTGAATAATTTAGAGTAATCTCCTCATTTTAAGGTCTGTTACGTTAATTATACTTGCAAAATCCCTTTTGCCATGTAATGTAACATATTCACAAGTCCAGAGATGAGAGTACAGACATTTTGGGGGGCCTTTCTGACCACCACAGGCTCTAAGTTTCCCCTTGTCCTCATTGGATGAAGAGGTGGTGATGCTTCTCATAATAATAAAGGCTACATTTGTTGTGAGCCTGCTAGGTTGAGCTAAGCACTACATATTCAGCATGTCACTTAATTCCTGCAACAATTCTGGAATTTAGTTATACTTATCCCCTTATCACCAACCAGAATATAAGGCTCCAATGATGGGACTCATAAACGAATAAGTTATGTTCATAATAATAATAATGGTGATAATAGATAATACTGTGGGTGCCGTGCAAGGAAAGTTTTATGGATTAGCTCAAACCCTAAGAGTGTTTGATCTAAAGTGGTTTGCAAGAGTGTTGCTGTGAGGAAAAGTCCAGTACTATCTTTGACTAATGAGAGGAAACCCATTCATAACTAGGAAGCCAGCAGCACCAGCCAGTGAAGCAAAGCCAGAATGAGGGGACCGGGCAATGAGGTTATAAGGAGGCGAATTGAGGGCAAGAAAGAAGGGTTCGAGTAACAGGTAAATGCACTTCAGCACTGAGCTTGTGAGCAGAAACTGTGGGTCAGAGTGTGCCCTTTACAGGTGCCTAGTAAGAGGTGGGGTAGATGAGTGCAGAGGCTTAAAGCCTTAAAGCTGAACTTTTGAAAGTTACCAAGAACCCCGTCTTCTCAGAGCACCTTCTGTGGAATCCCTTACCTATCCCTTGAATTAGCTGATATGCAGCTTGCAGATGATATAAAGCATTCCCTTAGGATGACCCTAGGGGATGCTCTGAAAATGTTAAAGGTAAACCAATCCCCTAAATAATTAAGGGGAAACATAATAAATAATAGAAACAAAGAAGTAAGAAAACACAAACCCCTTAAGTCAGCTTCTTGAAATACTCAGTGAAAAGAGTCTATCTCCTGTATCAAGTGGAATCTTTCCTCCATGATATTTTCCTTTGCTTCTTTGGCATAACAGAACCGGGTCTTTTGTCTAAAACTTGCTAGCCACTGCCCCTTTGCTGGTACCCCAAGCTGGATCTCAGAGGAAGCCAGCCATGATTCCTAAAAGGCAGCAGAAGGCTTCCATCTCCTGGGGCACAAATCTCCCAGGGGTAAAAGTAGCAGATGGGAATTTGAATCCTAGAATTCCGTGTCAGAATCTTACTTTGAGCCTTCCCAATTAGATAGGGAAATTAATTCTGGCTATGTATCTTCCTAATCAGCAGAGCGACTCTCTCATTAAAATTGTTAAATAACATCTTTTCCAGTGAATTGATAATTGAAGGAAGGAAGAGATCCAACCCCCAGGACGGAGGGAGCAAAAAGAATCTTAACTGTCATAACACATTTTTCTTGTTCTGTGTCATGTTTTTCTGAGGAACAAGCCTGGTTCAGAGAAACCATTACTCTCTGTGGAAGTTCCAGCCCCAGGTGGGTGAGCCAAGTGATCTAGGACAAGTATGCCAGCCTTAGCCTCATATCTTTATCTGTAAAAATCGGTCCTTCCTTCTCTCCCAACCTGTTTAGGCAGTTTGCAGACAGAAATGTCAGCTATATCAATCATACGGAGCCAGCAGAACTTGATATAAGACTCAGAACAGTGTGGGGGTTGATCACCACAGCTGACTATGTGCCAGGAATTGTTCGAGCCAGACGTCCCAAACGTTCTCATTTCGTGGCATTCGTAGTGACTATAATTTTTTCATGGCACATCTGGGCCAAAATAAACACCGATCATATCCATTAACTAAGTAGTTAGGTCTCAATAACTTAATACCTATTTATGTCCTGATAAGTAAGCGATTTGAAAAACATGACATATAAATTTAAAGAAAGGTAATAGTTTTGTTTCATTCTTAAATAACACAATGACTAATGGGATGTGTGAGCCTGTTGGGTGCTGCACAGCTTCTCAAATCTAGGAATCACGTGGGACACTGCCGTCTTCATGTCCTGCTCCACGTTGATTTTCAGGCAGTACTTGCCTTTTCTTTCTTAGCATTAACTGAAAACCCAGCTTTGCAGAGATAAACCATCAACAAAAGGAATGCAGTGTGATCTAATGTTGAAACTGTGAGCTACTTTGAGCTAGTAGTTCGCTCAATGTCTAACAGATGTCAGGTACCACCACATCTCCCTTGAAAATTTTAAATGTCCCAACAACCCTCTGAGTTCACGGCGGAGCCCTGGGGCACCTACGCACACTGAATAGGAATCACAGATCTAAGACCTTTAAATGCATTCACTCGTTTAATCCTCATGACAGCCCTGCGATTTGCTGTCTCTAACACTAGTCTCCATTTTGGAGATGAAGACATTGAGGCACAGAGAGGTTAAAAAATACAACCAATGTCACACAGCTAGTGGAGCCAGAATTTCAACCCAAGCATTTTGGCACTAAAGTCCTTCCACTGCACAAGCACACAGATTAGGGATCAGGGAAAATCGGCTTCATCGGTCGGGATCTGCACAGCCTTGGCCAAGCTAACTGACCCCTCTGGGCCTCTGCCCTTTTCTGATCAAAGGGGATAACAACAGTTGTCTGAAGGATTAAATGAGATGACAGACGTGAAGACCTGAGCTTAGGGCCATCACTTAAAACTGGTAAAATTCTGCAGAAGGGTTCATTTATCCATTGTGTTCTTTTTTTTCCTTTTTCCCATAAGGACTTTGTGAGATAAAGTCGGTTTTAAGAAATTGAATCCCAGAGATAATTCAGAGGGCGTTGCAGTAAGCCTGTGGTTAGTTGCTCTAAACCTAGTCCTATGGGGACAGATCTCCCAGAGTGTCGTCTTTCCATCACCCTCCTCAGTGGGGACTTTGTAAGGGAGAAGCACTGAGATTTAGGGAGGAGATATTTCTTGTAGACACATAGTAAGATTCTGAGGAATTGGTAGGAAAACATCAAATACTTGGATCAAAAAGCTTTCTTTTTCTGTTGATATAAATGAAGAGAGAGTGAAAAAAATATATGGAGTTCTCCATATATGATGAAATAGAAAAAAAGTGACAGTGCACTCCTCAGGGCCACCTTTGTTTTCATAATAAGTAAAAAAAAAAAAAAAACTTCTACAAATTAAAACATGAAGAACTGAGGGAGAAAAAATTGTCCCCTACCCTCCTGACCAATTTCTTTCTGCTCCAAAGACTAAAACTGTTTTAATCATGTCCCCCAGATGTACAAAAATGAAAATCATTCTGACACAAGTGTTCATCTCCTCCCTCAGCATCGTGTCCCACACGGCAGACTCTTCCCTCGGAGCGTTGCACCCATTTCTGCAGCTTTTCCATTTCCTCATATGGAGTGTTGGGAAAACAGCACCTCCCCTTCATTGTTGTTGGGAAGACTACCTTTGACAATATATGTGAAGATGAGGTATGAAGTAGACATTGTGTGGATGTCACCTCTAACTGTAGACAGTCTATCAATGTTTTCACGATTCTGGAACTTTGTTCCTACGTTCCTATCACCTCCACCCTCTTAGTAGAATATAAGAATTCCCGGGCTGTTTTCTTCAATATGCTTTTTTATACCTTAAGCATTTATTTGCCTTATAAATATTGACCTTGTTTTTTCTAAAACTAATATATAAACTGGTTTCTGAACTAATTTTAAAGAGTTTGCATGTGCTACGCTTTGCATAGAATGGACTCATCAGGCTCCTTTTTAATGCAATGGAAATGGCCAGCAGAGATCTGTTAGAGTTATAAGGACATTAGAGAGATAACAGAAAGGAAATTTATGAGTAAATTCAAATTATTTCCAAAACAACTTCCCACACAGCAGGTTTTCTTAAGTCATCTTTTCACCCTTTGGGGATAGATAATATTTAGGAAGTTTTGTCTCAGAGCCTTTTCTCTGTTGCCTTTTCTTCCTCCCCCCAGAAGAAGTAATCTCAAGCCTGAATGAGACTTGCATAATTTAATTCTTAGAAATAACTGGGGAAATTTTGGGCCTTGATGGCAGAGATTGATAGAAGGGAGGACGGTTGGAATGCTTATAAACTAGCCTCTCTCTGATTTGACAAGTTGAATTAGAACTGACAGATTTGTCCAGTTTTAATTATTTAAATACAAAGGACAGGAACCTGCAGTTAGGATATTTGACCAAGATGTGGCAGTAGTGGCTCATGGGTGACAGTGTGGCACATACTAGAATAATAAAAATTACATCACTAATAAAACAATAATAATGTTTATTCCATGCTTTCAGCATTTTAGGTACTGTGTTCAATAATTCTTATGGGATTATTTTATTTTTTGGTGAGGAAGATTAGCCCTGAGCTAATCTGGCAATCCTCCTCTTTCTGCTGAGGAAGATTGGCCCTGGGGTAACATCCATGCCCATCTTCCTCTACTTTATATGTGGGACACCTGCCACAGCATGGCTTGATAAGCAGTGTGTAGGTCCATGCCCGGGATCTGAACCCACAAAGCCCAGGTTGCTGAAGCACAATGTGTGAACTTAACCACTACACCACTGGGCTGGCCACTATATGGGATTATTTTATTTAAACATCACTCAACCTTAGAAGGAAGGTGTGATAATCATCTTCATTTTATGAATGAGGATATTGGGGTTTAGAGAAATTAAAAATTTGCTCCATATCTCAGAACTAGCAAGTTAGAGGGCCAGGATGATTCTCAACCTTGGTTTCACATTAATCTTGGAAATATTTAGGAAAACAAAACAAAGCATCTATCTAAGCTGATTTTTAGAGACTTTGATTCAATAAATTGGGGTGGAAACTAGGAGTGAAATTTTTAAAACTTTGGTTGATTTACTGCTGTAATTTGCCTGAGGAGCAAGAGTTAGAATCTCTAGATATCTGATTTATTGTACCAGTTAAATGCTCGACTTACAAGATGCCACCTTAATTTGATTAAATCATACTATTTCTCTTTAAATTCCTTTTAATCTTGATTAGATTATACTATTTATGTGACCCAAGAATTATTGATTTATTCCATATGCTAATAAAAAACTTATGTTCAAAAGAAACTAGCTTGCAGATTCATCCTTCTTTTATTCCATAAATGATTATTAAGCACCTACTTTGTACCTGACTATCCAGGGGCTACAGAGATTTAAAAAGAACACTATGCTTGCTCTAAAAGACCTTTCAGGCTAGTGGGGGGTGCTTGAAAGAAGCTCAGAATATAATACACTGAAATGTTGAATGAGTTTCTTTTCTTTAGTTTAACAGATTATTTTTTTTGGTGAGGAAGATTGGCCCTGAGCTAACATCTGTGCCCATTTTCCTCCATTTTGTATGTGGGTCACTGCCACAGCATGGCTTGATGAGTGGTGTAGGTCTACACCTGGGATCCAAACCCCCAAACCCGGGCTGCTGAAGCAGAGCATGCTGAATTTAACCACTACGCCATGGGGCTGACCCCCCAGGTTAACAGATTTCTTGAACACATACTTTGTGCCAGTCTTGGGAAAGCTTTGGAGAAACAGGGACGAATGGAACAAACACTACCCTGGAGCTCATGGTCTAGTTGGGAAGACGATACATGATAAACAAATAGTCAAAATGCCACACGATCAATCCTGTAACAGTTATGAACAAGAGCTGTGCAGCCCAGAGGAGGGAATGTCTACCTCTAACTGAGGGAGTCATCAATACTCAAAGCTGGGTATTGAGTAAGCATTTACCAGGTGGATGAGAAGAATACAGAAAAGGCAGGCCTTATAGAAGTCTTATGTACAATGTCCCAGAAGCGTGAATTATTCTGTTGTCCAGAACTTTTTAGGAAGCATTGAGATATTTACAGTTACTGGGGCTCAGGGTGGATTGTGCTTGCCAGTGGGAGAGCCCAATGAGGTACCCATTGGCAGGAGGGGCCCAAACAGCCTCCTATAATCAGCCCAAGCAAGCTTCCATCTTTGCTTTCAGATCCAACTATAAGTCAATCTGAGTGGGAAATACTGGTGTTGATCCCTTATACACCTGGGGACGGGAGAGTAGGAATGATTCTCCCCTCAACTGGATAGTAGCAATTAACAGGTAATATTTATAAGGTCTGTGTTATAAGCATTTTGTGATTGTATCATTTACTATTCATAGCAACCCTGTGAAGTAGGTACCATTTTTCCATTGTACAGATGTGGAAACTGAGGCATAGAAAGTCAAGTAACCTGCTCGGTGTCACAAAGATCCAAAGCCAGGATTTGAACTCAGACAGTTTCACTTCAGAGTCCACACACATTGCCAACATTATCATCACCTTTATTAATAGTTACATATCAACTGGCCGAACGCGAATGCTTATTGCATGTCAGGAACTATGCTAAACACTTTATGTACAGTAGCCCTATTTAAAAGTCCAGTGAACTAATATTATTACCCCCGCTTAACAGATGAGAAAACTGAGGCCCAGGATTATGCAGCTTGTGAACAGCATGGCCATGACTTGAACCATGTCGGTCCTGTGCCAAAGGCTTTGCATTTAACCACTGCATGATTCTGCCTCTACTTGAAAAATAACCAAGGGATCCAGAGGGGTGCGAAGACCCAATTTTCTGGGTTATATCTTGGGCTAGTCATTGTGTGTAAAGAATAACCTGGTCCTTTGGTTTCCAGTAAAGCTGGTGGGGAAGAAAAGAAAATTGTGTTTTTATCACACATTAATTGGATTTATATGTAATCATCTCATGCAGTTATTAAGGCCTTTCTCTCTTCCCTGAAGTGACAGAATGGTAGGAAAGAAAGAGAGAGAGAAGGAGAAAGAAGGACAGGAAGGAAGGAAGGAAGGAAAGAAGTTCTTCAGCATTCCCTCTCCGAGCATGTGTGTCTCCCACTGGGTCCCTGTCCACACCCTCTTACTTATTCCTGGATTAAGGTCTTGTCCTTTCCTCAGATGTTCAGGGACGGTGGGACATCAGTGAGGAGAAGGAGTCTTGGATGCGAGGATGTTTCCACAACTAGAGAAAATTTTCCTTGAGAGATTTTTCAGAAGTCTATATCAGGTTCCAGAACCCCATTTTTCCCGCACCTGGTGGAGACGCAGTGGTGCGCTGTGATGACCTGTGAGGAGTGTTGCCTGTACTCCTGTCCTCACGTGTGCAAGTACTTTAATTTCATCACTAATTAGAGATTATAACACAGATGAAAAATCAGTCTCTCATTAGTATTTGAACTCTGAGTGAGAGAAAGATGGGGTCTGAAAGCTAATTCAGTTGGATTGCAACAATCTTCCGTTTTCCTGTCTCGGCCAAGTCCCGCAGGTAGCCAACACTAATTTTTTAAATTCCAGTTTTTTAAAAAAGAGGTTAGTTATATTTATTATTCTTTTTTTTAAATGACAACTTTTTGAGATAAGTGCCTGATTTTATTGTTTTTATGATTATGAAATGCTTTAAAAATGCTGTGCCAAGTAATTTTTAGGGAGATTATGTTTGTCAAAGTCAGGTTGGTGCTGTGCTGAACACCATCCATCACATATGGTCCAGTAGAGGAACATTGAGAACTGCTGTCTTAGAAGAACCTATACAATGACATCTTTGGAGCTCCCTGTCGGCCCCCCTGGTCTCTCCTGGCAGTGGCCAGCTCTTGTCACCCTCCTTCCAAGGGGGAGTTTCTATTCAGGTATTCTTTGACCTTGGCTGGCTCCTGCCATGAACAGTCAGGACAACCAGAAGTGTGAGACAACTCAGCTGTGCTGGATCCGGGAGCCCAGATTCTTTTGCTGTGACACCCTTGTTTGTCATTTGACACCTTTGCTCTAATGCTTTCCTAACCCCATAGTCCAGGATGGCCCAGGAACCTTGCAGAAGCCTGCCTCTGCAGTCCCTAGTCATCCCAGGCGTTTGTTAGAGGAGAGCTCACTGTTCCAATTCTCTTGGCTTCTCCTCTGTCCCTTATTTCTTGACATCAGCCTGTGTTAGACTCCAGGCCTAAACCCCAAAGGGACCATAATCTCCCTGAAGCCAGAAACCCTTATTCTGCCTGTTTTGAACTCTTACTCTGTGAATGTGATATTGATGAGTGGTAAATACATGGACAAATGTTGACACAAATTATTTGAAAATTAAAGTTAATTCTAAACAATGACATCAAAGCACGTTGTAATTCTGCCATTATAAGAAACATTGCTAACAACTTTACTTCTGACAGTCTCAAACATATCTATTCTTACTTAATATATGCACTTTTGCTTTGCTCCCAGCCATTGTAATCACGAGGGGCAAGGTTGACAGCTCCCCGGGGCTGCACCCACAGCTGCAGTGCTTGCAGAGTCTGAGAGAACCATCTCATGACTTCTCCCTGCAGAGTGAAGATCACAAATTTGCAAGTTAATGCTGGGCCTCAGGTACACCTAAGTAGAACCCCATGAAGAGGTTGCATACCCAGGAAATGGCTAGATAGGGTTTTCCATTAAATGATTCTGGAAAACTGACAATTGCTGGATGTGGGCTTGGCTGTCCAGTATGTCAGACTCAGTGTAATCAGAATGCCGGGTTCAAACAACGCTCTAATGAGCCTTTACTCTGTGTTTCTAAATACCTGATTTCTATTCTTTTCATCCCTGTGCAGCGGTGTGGTTGACCTCAGACAGCGCTAGTTTCTTCAATGTGTAAATGGTATTTTCCAGTTCAGAAGAAATTATTTTTTGCATAAGTACAATGTCATTTGATTATTTAATGGAGCATTTAAGCTTTGGCTTGTTCTCTTAATTTTTGCATTCCACATAGCAAGTAATTGAGGTCTCTCGACACCCCCCTTTTCTCAAATCAGATTCTTCTATTTTCTCTGAATTGCTTAAATAGTATTTACAAAGATGCACATACTCACTTCTGACAAGATTTCGGGCAAAGGACAGGCACTTGACAAGGAGTGAGAGCCTCCTCCTAACATGTCAGAACTCCCAGTTGGATGGGGAAGAAAGACACGTAAACAAAACAGTGTAGTGCAGGGCAGAGTGTGGTGAGTGCTGTTAGGGGTCTGAAAATCAAGAGGAAAAAGAGCTTTTTGTCTGGGGTCACTGAGAAAGGCAGCACAAAGAAAAAGGGACTTTCATGCAATAGTGAGAGGAGGGAAGAAGACACCAGAGGAAACGTGATTTACACAGAAAGTGTCACAGAATTTTGGTGTGGAGGGCATTGCAGAGGCTGCCAGGCCAATCTTCCGATCCTCGGCCACCTCCAGCCATCAGTATTTCTAACCCAAGAATTCCCCCAAGTGTCCCTAACAAATGCTGGCCTGTTGGAACTCCTCAGTGGTGGGGCACTCGCTGCCTGTGTAGGCAGCCTACTTCTTTCATAGCTCTGCCTTACACAGATGTGCAGCCTCTGTCCGCACTAGCAGTCTTGTCCTTTCACTGCATGACAGCCCTTCAAGCATTTGAGGACACATATCGTGTCTTCCATAAATCCTCTCTTCTCTTTGTTTCTTCAACAGTTCCCCATGTGACAATATTTTGATGACTTCATCATCTCGGTTGTGGTCCTCTGAACTGGCTTCAGTTCATCTGATAAGCTGTTCATGAGTGGGATCCAGAATCGACCCTGTCATACAGCTAAACTCTTTGATGGGCTCAGCACACATTGGTGCTATGACTTTCTTTTTGCCAGGTACCATGCGAACCTAAGACTTACATCACCTTTGTTGGAAGCCATACAGAATTATTGACACCTATTGAGCTTGCAACCAAATAAGCACCTGACTGGCTGATAGAGAGTGGCTTTCAGCCAACATGGTGATGTGTACTGGACCCTGGCTTACCCTCTGATATATTAACCATCTCTCCTGCTGGGGCAGCCAGGCTGATTGCCCCCCATAGTCTCTGCTCAGGGTTATTAGATCAGCAAACTATTGCTGTCTGTGTCCCCATCATTAACAAAAATATTGACCAGAACAAAATTGAGGACAGAGGAAATCATTAAAGACCTTGTTTTCTTTAAGACTCTATTCTCAAAGATAAGTACATAGGACAAATTGTTAGGCTGAGTACAGAAAACTTATTTTGAACATGTCCTTCTTATGAATTGTGACCTTTATGATAGATAGTGTCTGTGCAATCTTTCAAAACAACTCAGTTTGATTTACACTTTCATTCAGGTACTGTTTAAGTTTTTATTGCAAGAAAATAAAGGAGATAAGGATCTGGCAATTGGGGTATTTTGCTAACTGAATATTTATTAGGATAATCTCCAGCTCTCTTTCATTCGGAGCTTTCTTATTATAGTATTTTCTACAGTAACCTTTTCTATAAAGAGGGAACATAAATTCTTAATGAAGTTTTGTATTTTTTTTCCTAATGAGAATAGAGAAGGATTTTTTGTTTCATTGAAAACATGGTTCTTTCCTCTCCTAAGGAAGTATGTGAATAGAATTTTTTCACCAAACTAAATTTTTCCATAAACTTAGGTACTGAAATATTTATTTTTCCGTTGTGGGTGAATAGCTGACTTCCTAGATGATCCAAGTACCCAAAGGAAAGGAAACAGTGTAGTCTGGTGCACATTTCCAAAACCAGAGAGCTCTCAGGCTTCAGCAAATCAAGAAGCATTTCAGGCACCAGCCGGTGGCACAGTGGTTAAGTTCGCACATTCCACTTTGGGAGCCTGGGGTTCGTGAGTTTGGATCTCGGGCATGGACCTACACACTGCTCATTAAGCCATGCTGTGGCAGCATGCCACATACAAAATAGAGGAAGATTGTCAGAGATGTTAGCTCAGGGCCAATCTTCCTCACCAAAAATAAGGGGAAGCATTTCATAGGAAATGACATTCAATTCAATAAGAACCACCCTGCATCTCTCTCCTAAGTACATCAGTCTCATCATGTCTGTAACTCGAAGCTGAGAGGTGAAGGGTAAACATAAGAAAGCAGGAAGAACACCTGCCAGTTCAGTGGCTCCTGTTCCCCTGCTCTGTTCTCCAGGTCGCACCAGTCCTGTCCATTCGAGGGCTTCCATGAGCATCCCTAAGGCTTATTTTCCAGGGGAGAACTTCTCTACTGAAGGGGCTTCTTCCCTCCTCCTCTTCCCATTGCAGGGAATGCTGGAGGTCTCCTTTTACCTTTCCCTAGAACATTTCTAGGAAAGAACTGCCCAAATGTTCCTTCCTGGTCGAGAGGTTTCAGAAAGGTTGAAGCCTGTACTATATTTACTCAGTTTTCCAGGTCACAGAATCCTGCCCCTTTTCTCTATCACCAATCTTTGACAATGTCCCTACTCCTCCCAAAGGGTAAGTCTCCCAAAGAGTATAAATCTTGGGAGAAGGTCAGAAGTGGCTGATGGAAACCCCACCATGAAAGGCACAGTCATCCACTGGTTTCCAGTAGGAGGGTCACCTTGTTGTCACTTCTACCTCTGAGGGTGCTGCTCACCTACCTGCTCTAGAGCCCTGGCTTGGTAGCATCCTTCTCAGAACAAGAAGGCTCAGAAGTGCCCAGGACTCAGTGCCCAGCAGGTGAACCTCTCACAGATGAAGTGCTGGGCTATCTACAGTGTGTGATGAACTGTACCACTTGGGGTTACCAGAGAACTGAGATCTATAAATGAAGGGGGCAAGGAGTCCACCACACTGGTAAGTTTGTCCCTCTGTACTCCCTGAGATAGGCACATAATTTGGCCTCAAAAGTGGCTAGATAGACCACTCTTCCTAATCCTTCTCTAAATTGGCACAGATTATCAGTTGTTTTAAATCATCCTCATTATTTTTTATAGGTGCATAGTACTCCATGGCATGGCTATACTATAGTTTATTCAAACACTTTTCTATTTATGGGGATTTAGATTCTTTACAATATTTTTGCAATTACAAACAAAGCTGCAAAGAATAACTTTGTGCATGTGCATGTGCATTTTCATACTGTGGGACGTGTAACTTCATGGTAAACTCCTGGAAGTGGGAAGCCTGGGTCACAATACAAATGCACATGTAATTTTGTTAGAAGTTGTCAAATTCCCTTCCCTGAGGGTTGTACCAGTTTGCATTCCCGCCATTAATGTAGGAGAGTGCTTGCTTTCCCATAGTCTTGCCAGTAGAATTTGTTGTCAAGCTTTTTAATGTTTGCCAAACTGGTTGGTGAGAAATGGTATCTCCGCGTGCATTTCTCTTATTATGTATGAGTAAAGTTGAACATCTTTTCATACGTTATAGAGCCATTTTTATATCTTTTATTTATGAATTTTCTGTTCATATCTTTCACACATTTTTTCATCTGGATTTTACTCTTTTCCTTTCTTTCATTTTAAGAGTTCTTTGTATATTAGAAATATTAAATCTTTACCCATAATATATGTTGCAAGTATTTTCTACAAGTTTACCATTTGTCTTTTGACTTTGCTTTATATACATATATATTCCATGCAGAAACTTAAAAAATTTATTAAAACTCCTAAAGAACTTATTAACTTTTTCTTTTATTTTCAGTCTTAGACTGCCTTTCTCCATATCTAGGTAACAGAAGATTTTACTCATGAACACACTTATGGACTGAATGCGTACCCCCCAATTCATTTGTTGAAGCCCTAACCCCTACTGTGACTGTACTTGGAGATGGGGCACCTAAGGAAGTAATTAAGGTTAAATGAGGTCATAAGTGTGGGGCCCTGATCCCATAGGATTAGTGTCCTTCTAAGAAGAGACTCTAGAGAATTTGCTCTCTCTCTTTCTCTTTCTGTGGTGAGAGGGCACAGTGAGAAGGCTGTCATCTGTAAGCCAGGAAGAGAGCTCTCCTCAGAAACCAAATTAACTGGAACCTTAATCTTGGACTTTCCAGCCTCCAGAATTGTTAGAAATTAAATTTCTGTTGTTTAAGACATCTTGTCTATAGTATTTTGTTGTAATAGCCCTAGTAGATGAATACAAATATGATATATGCCTCCATTTATTATAATCTTTTTAAATTTCACTCAGTAATGTTTTGTAGCTTTGAATCTAGATGTCTTACATATTTTTGTTGTATTTAATCTTGACTGATATTCTATGATGCTGTTCTAAATGGAATCTTTTAAATTTCATTTTCTTTGTTGTTGACATATACAAATGCAATCTGTTTGCATATTGACTTTGATTCTAGCAACATTGATAAATTCATGTATCAAATCTATAAATAATGTTTGCAGATTCTTTTGGATTTTCTATGTACACAAGTTTATCACCTGTACATAATGACAGTTGTATATTTTTTAATGCCAATCCTTACGTATATTTCTTTCTTTTTTTTCTTGTCTAATTTCCTGAATAGGAACTCCTGTACAGCAAGGAACATAAGAATGATATCTCCCTTCACAAAAATTATCTCAAAATGGATCACAGACCCAAATGTAAAATGCAAAACTATAAAACTCCTAGAAAATAACATAGGAGAAAATCTAGATGACCTTGGGTATGGGGATGTCTTTTTAAATACAATTCCAACACGATCTGTAAGAGAAAGAATAGACAAATTGGATTTCATTAAAGTTAAAAACTGCCACTCTCTGAAAGACAATGTCAAAATAATTAGAACACAAGCCACAGACTTGGAGAAAATATTTGCAAAAGATACATCTGATAAAGGACTGTTTTCCAAAATTTACAAAAACACTCTTAAACTCAACAATTAGAAAACAAACAATCCACTTAAAAAATGGGCTAAGACCTTTATAGACATCTCACCAAAGATACACAGATGGCAAATAAGCATATGAAATGATGCTCTGCATCGTATGTCATCAAGATATTTTGATATCATATTGTCAAAATCTAGAACACTGATAACACCAAATGCTGGTGAGAATGTGGAGCAATAAGACCTCTCATTCATCGCTGATGGGAATGCAAAATGATACACCCACTTTGGAAGATAGTTTGGCAATTTCTTACCAAACTAAACCTACTCTTACCATATAATCCAGAAACTGTGCTCCTTGGTATTTACCCAAGAAGTTGAAAACTTACGTCCGTACAAAAACCTGCACACAGATGTTAATAGCAGCTTTATTCATAATTGCCAAAACTTGGAAGCAAGCAAGTTGCCCATCAGTAGGTGAATGGATAAATAAGCTGGGGTATACCCAAACAATGAAATGTTATTCAGCACTAAAAAGAAAGGAGCTATCAAGCTATGAAAAGACATGGAAGAATCTTAAATGCATATTACTAAGTGAAAGAAGCCAATCTGAAAAGGCTTCATACTGTATGATTCCAAACAAATGACATTCTGGAAAAGACAAATCTAGAGAGACAATAAAAAGATCAGTGGTTGCCAAGAGTCAAGGTGGGGGGAGAAATGAATAGGCAGAGCATAAAGGATTTTTAGGGCAGTGAAATACTCTGTCTGATATTATAATGGTGGACACACGAGTCGTCATACCTTTCTCCAAACCCATAGAATGTACAACACCAAGAGTGAACTGTAATGTAAACTATGGAGTTTGGGTGATTATGATGTGTCAATGTGGGTTCATCAATTGTAACAAATGCCCCACTCTGGTGGTTAGTTGATAAGGGAGGAGGGTATGTATGTGTGGGGACAGAGGGTATATGGAAAATCTATGTGCCTTCCTCTCAATTTTGCTGTGAACCTAAAACTGCTCTAAAAAAGCACCCCCCCCCTTTTTTTAAAGAGTGATATCATTGTCCCTTTCCCGATTTCAGGGCAAAGGTATAAACATTTTGTGAGTAAGTTTAATATTTTCTGTGAGTTTTTTGGTAGATATTTCTTATCAAATTAGGAAAGTTCTCTTCTATACCTAGTTTGCTAAGAGATTTTATCATAATTTTTTGTTGTTTCATCAAATGCTTTTTCTGCATTTGTTGAAATGATCATATAATTTTTTCATTTTGCTATTAATGTGTTGAATTACATTGATTTTCAAATGTTAAACCAACATATTTTTTCTGGAATACACCCCATTTGGTCATAATGTATTATCCTATGTAAATGCAACAAGATCAATGTTATTACTTTGTTTAGAATTTTTTCATGCATAGTCATGAGAGATGGTTCCATAATTTTCTTTTCTAATAATGCATTTTTTAAAACGTTTTGAAATCAGAATTATAAAAGGTCTAGTAAAAGGCATTTGAAATTGTTCTCTCTCTCTACTCTCTGGAAGAATCTGTAAATTTATGCTATCTCTCTTCAAAATATTTGGAAGAATTTACTTGTAAAACCATGTGGTTTTTTGTGAAAATATGTTTAATAATGGATTCAATTTCTCTAAAAGATATAGGAAACTATTTACATTTCCTATTTTTATATGTCTATTTTTTATTTTTAAAGAACTGTTCATTTTATATGAAGTGTCATATTTATTGGCATAAAGTTGTTTTCTGTTTCATGGTCTATAGAATCTGTAGAAATGTCCCCTTTTCATTCCTAATAATGGTAATTTGTGTCTTCTCTATTTTTTCCTTTCAGTCTTTCTAAGAGTTTTTCAATTTCATTATTCATTTTAAATAACTAGCTTTTGACTTTGTTGATTGTCCATATTGTAATTTTTTATGTTTCATTGATTTCTGCTCTTATCTTTATTATTTCTTCTATTCTCATTGGGTTTGATTTGCTGCTTTTGTTTTCTTATTAGTTTGTTTAACTTGTTGAGATGGAAGTTTAGATGTTTCAGCCTTTCTTCTACATATATATAGATATAGATATGAATTTCCCCTGAACCCCTGCTTTGTCTGCATCCCCCACCTTTTACTATGTCATTTCTGTATTATAATTCAGTTCTAGATTTTCTAATTCCACAGTGACTTCTTCTTTATACTGTAGACTTCTTAGAAGTGTATTGTTTAATTTTTATTTATATTTTTGTATTTAAAATTTTTAGCTTGATTCCATTATGATAAGAGAACAGATGATGAGTGATAGCAATCTTTTAAAGTTTGTTAACATTTGCTTTATGCCCATATGATCATTTCTGTTTAATGTACTATGTGAACTTGAAAAGAATGAGAAGTCGGTGATTGTTGGGTGCAAAGTTCTATATATTCCAGTTCAGTCAATTTTTAAAAATTTTGTCTCTCCGATATTGCACATTCTATTTTTATTTTATTTTATTATTTTTGTGTGTGTGTGAGGAAGACCAGCCCTGAGCTAACCTACATTGCCAATCCTCCTCTTTTTGCTGAGGAAGACCAGCCCTGTGTTAACATCTGTGCCCATCTTCCTCTACTTTATATGGGACGCAACACAACATGGCTGACAAGCAGTGTGTTGGCAGCGCCTGGGATCCAAACCCGCAAACCCCGGGCTGCCAAAGTGCGAACTAAACCGCTGTGCCACCGGGCCGGCCCCTGCACATTCTTAATAATTTTTTATTTTCTTATTTTATTGGCTTCTTACAGAGGCGTATTAGAGTCTCCCACTAAGATGATGGATTTAAATATTTTCCCTTTTATTTCTATCAGTTTTTGCTTTACATATTTTGAAATTTCTCACATCTTTTCTTAAGAGTGAAGCAAACAGAGAGGACTAAACCTACCAGATAATAAATCTTATGACAAGAATTGTCATCAGTTGTTGTAAAAGAGGAGTTACTGGTTCAGCTACAAGTAGATGAATGGAACTCCATGGAAAGTCAGATACAGAGCCATGCATTTTGGGGAATTTAATATAAGATGGTACCACATTAATGGAGGAGAATATAGATTATGAAATAGAAGGTGCTAGGAAAACCAGCTCACTGTATGAAGGACTGCACATCATGCAAAATACAAGGATGGATTCCAGTAGATTTTAAGTATTAAAGGTCAAATATAAAGATGACAGGAAAAAAATGTACAAGGTTATCTTTCTGACTTCAGGTCAGATGGATATTCCTAAAGAAAATCTTAAAAAACATTACCCACAATATAAAATATTAAGATCGGATTACATCAAAGCTGAGATTTCTGTTAAATGAAAACCGCCACAGACAATATTAATAGATAGGAAACGGGCTGAATGAAGATATTGCCAAATCTAAGATTGTCAAGAGATTAGAATATAGACTATCGAAGAGATTCTTTCTAAATCATTAGGAAAAATTCAGGTCACCAAAAAGACAAAGTGGAAAAGGAACATGTATACTCGAATCTCAGAAGTGAAAAATCAAATGGCTGTTAAATATTTAAAGTGATAGTCAGACTCTCTAGTTAACAAGACACATGTGAAGTAAAACAATTGTGAACCACTGTATTATCCCCATTACATCGACAACAGTGCTAACAGGTATTGGTAAGAATGAGAGTGAATTAACCTCATGGACAGCTGGTGAGAGTAAAAAAGATATAAGAAACATGGAAAGCAATTCAAAAGTACTTTGCAAAAATAAGATATATCTATATCTTTATATATCCCCTGTCCCAGCTAAATTTTTACATGGATCCATAAGGAAAAGTACGTAGGTATGTTCATTGCTGCACTGTTTGTGATAAAAAGGTCCTGGAAGTGACTGAGGTGCCATTCCTAAAAGAATGGATTATTATAATGTGGCGTGCGATTACTGGGGAAAGAGGAAAAGGGAAGGAGGATTGGAGATCTAAAGGAAACAACTAATAAGAAAAACAAAACCAAGAGGTGATTCTGTCGTGTATGGATAGTGTCAGCTATTGTTCCATGAATTGAGGAGTGTGGTGAATTCAACGCTCTGTACCTGCAGTTCCAAAACAAAACCAACAAACCACTCCAAAATATCTTTGACATGTGTCTTTGTATACTAGTGTTATACTTTTTAAAGAAAGTTTCCTTAAATTGGATTGTTAGGTCAAAAATTATATGCGTTTTTAATTTTAATATGTATTACCTAGCAGCTTCTTTCTTTGCCATTTCAAAAAATTTTCTTACTTAGTCTCATCCATTTATACTTCAGGTTGAATGTAGGGTAAATTAATCAAGTTCTAAAGGAAACCAATGGGGATTTTTATTAGAATTGCATTCTAATAAAGAATCACGACTTAGAATTATATTAAATGAATAGCTTAATTTATGGGTAATTGACCTATTTTCAATCCAAGGAAGCATAAAAATTAAGAAGAAGTCACAGATGAAAACATTGAAATGCTAACAATGGTTTTTCTGGCGTAATGAGGCTAAGTGTGTTTTTTCCTTCTGCCTACTTTTCTGGGTTTTCCAAATGTTCTTTAATATGCATGTCCTACTTTTATAGTGAAAGCATTTATTTAAAAATTGAACCATCCAGTAATAGGGCCAGGAGGATGGCTATTTCCATTTTTTTTTCACTTTTAATGAGAAGGAAGATTTGAGACCTGCATTTTAAATGTCAGAAGTTATTTATCAAAGTTGGTTGCAATGATTAGAGAAATAGAAAAATTGATATTATAATTTTAGGCAAGTAAAATTACTTTCCTTATTTGTGAAGCAATGTTCCAAAACCAAGTGGGTCTCATTATGGGGTGTGGTCCCTGGAGGAAAGTGTTACCAAGCTTCTCTTAATGAAGCATGGCACAAAAATGATCATTTTTAATGTCCTAACATATTTAATGCTGAGAGATTCCAAGAAGGGAGAAGGAGTAGATTCTTGCTGGGAGACATCAGCACATCTTGGCAGGGGGATTTACCATAGAGATCTGTGCTTTTCCAAAAGCGAAGGAGAAACTTTTGGTTTTTGTTCTTATTAACAACAGAAAAAGGAGTGCATCAAATGTCCAGCTTGCTAGTACTTTCTCAACAAGTGGGAGTATCCTTTGGAGTCTGTGACCACGCAGAAGCAGGAGGTGAGACATTTTCATGTCTGTACATTTCAATCCTAACTCTATTGTCTGGGATAATAAAGAAGAAGGGAACTGGGAGTTGGGAAGGGGCAGGGGAGACACAAAAAGTGTGAAAGTATATGGACACTTTGTAGTGGGGAAACAATCCAAGGATCCCTGGGCCTCAGCACCACTCTCTGGGGTCTGTGAGACTGCAAGAAGTTGAGTCACCTAGGTGAATGACTTCTCCCACTACATTCTTCTGGAGAACTCTGCAGGAAGCCCTTACAGGAGAAGTTAAAGGCTCTAGAATAACTTCTTTAGCTGAGATGAGCAGACTAAGAAATTAGAGAGAATAAATTTTGGACTTTAACAAGCAAAGGTGTTGTTAATCTTTGAACTCTAATTTCTCTCTGGAATTTGATTAAGGGAGTTTTAGTAATCAGATTCAGGGTGTATCTATCTGGTTGGCATTTTATTCACCTGTTTTTGTTGTGGAACCTCTGATATGTTGGCTGGACATAATTTAGCAGGGGAAATAAAATAGACAGCACATTTTCAGCCTTAGGAACTGAATGGCCTTGAGGTTGTCCTAATTAATTCACAGTTCTGACCAATTTCCGAACCTTATGCAGGCAAATTATACATTGCCCACCTGCAGTCTCATGAAGATACACAAAGAAGCAGAGGTTGGTGCTAGGGGAGGGGCTTAATTACGGCGGGAGCAGGTCTTCCTACAGCTCTGTGGTTATTCTCACCCTGGAGGGACTATCCACATCCCTAGTAGACCAAAAGCTTAAGTTCAATGGACAAACATAAAACTAATGGAGGCAATATAAGGGGATGGGGCTGGTACAATTCTCTCCCTTCATGTAGGGGACGTCCCTTAGCATGATACTCCTGGTTTCTGGAGTAATTTATCTGATTGGTGAGTTATGTAGGAGAAACATGCCCAGTCTCTCCCTCCCCCCCACCTTTCGGGAGAAGCTTCTCTTAGGAGCAACAGTCCCCTCTGATCCTTCACACTGTGATTTTCACCCCTTAGCAGGACCAAGAATCCATGGGAAGTTTCAGGAGCTCTGCTCTGATCCAGTATTGCTTGTGTCAGGATAGGTACCTGTTTAGTTTGAGTCACAATCTCCCATCACTTCCTCCCTCTAAACTCTCTTGAGAGACAATCTTCCTGCAGAGAGTGGTCTGTTATTCTCAGTGCTTCCCGTTTTAAAGGTATCTACTCCTCCAGATGCCTTACTTCCACTGAATTCCCTATTTGGAAGCCCACTTGACCACAAATTTAAACTCGGTTCTCCAGCCTTGCCTTTCATAGCCATTTCTAGTAATAGGATATTCTGCTTACTCTTTGATTTATTTTTCAGCTTGGGTGGATCTCAGCACTGTAGTATTGTAGAAGACTACTTACATGGCCTGTATGAAAACAGGGGTCATGGTACTGTTACACTGAACAGAGACTTACAATCACCATATATTTTCACGGCCATTACCTGACTTGTACTGATCCCTTTCAAACTGTCTGGGGGAAGGGAAAAGTCAAGAAAACTAGTCTAACAGTCTCTTAAATGTGTATGATCATCTGCTGGTTTACAAGCTTTTAAACGAGATACCCACAAGACGTAGGCGGATGATCTGAAAGGGATGTGGCCCCCATCCAGTGGAGTGGTATGCTGGAGCCTGACTATACTGGTTAAGGAGAGAGGGACTGTGGGCATTGCTTACAAACTCTGCACTCAGTGACATCACTTTGGTAGCTTGAAATCATCAATGACGGGCATATTTACACAAAGGAAAGTGGCAAATGCCACAAATCAGGACTTAAAAAAAAATCTTTTGAGATCTGTCTTGCCAGCATCCCACTTTATCCATCTCAAAATCTCCATACCACTTTTCTTGTTAATGGGTTCAAGCAAGTATCCCAAACCAGTATGGAATTTGAGGACTGGAAGTTGTGACTTTATCTAGTTAATCTATACCCTTGAATGCCGAAGGCGAGTTGGGGGCCGCAGGAGAAGTCAGAGACAAGACCTGCTCCATACGCCTTTGGATAGTGTCCCATGTGGGACAGTCCCTTTTTCAACCAACTCTCTCCATCCATACAGTCCTCTGTACTTCCCCACTCCATTCTCGCCTCTTTTTCTCAGGACATTCCTCTTCTTCCCATATGATAACAGTAGCCCCATTGACTCTCCCCTGTCTCTCTCCCCATGTCTAACAAACTCTGGTCCCAGTCTACATCTCTATGTTAATGAAGTTTTTTTCTCTATCTGGGCTTCCTTTTGTTCTGAAGAGGGTGGGATGACTTGGGAGGGGCAGTAGCTGGCTTGAACTGCATGTCTGCTTTTGGAGCTGTAGCTTATTTTCTCCTGAATCATCTAAAGGAAAACATACCCAGTTACTATGACTGTGTATCTTCTTCCAAAGAGAAACTAGAGTTGGCTCATTTAAGGTACTCAAATTCACATATTAGCAGAGACACTGACTCTACCTTGATCTTCTCCTGAAGATGCAATATCATCCTTCCTAGACCCATCCTTGTTACAAAGGCCCACGTTAGCTGAGTCATCAAAGATGGAGGCCCTCATCATCAGAGAGATGTCCTTTATATGCTTTAGTTCAGGCATTTGTTGTCTTGATGCCTTATTGTGCTTTACTCTTACAATTTGGAGTTCTCAGACAAGCGTGGTAGGGAGGAGGCTGTTCTCTTTAATGTTAGTGAAGAAAACAGATATTGTAGGTTTCAGAACTCTGACTCAGTTACCTAAGATAAGTCCCCTCCTTAGCCCCATGAAAGGAATCACCCCATGCAACCTTATGTTTGTAGCATTGAGTATAGCTTCTGCTCAAACAGGCTCCACAAAGTAGGAGAAAGTCTGTTGGAGGGGGACTCTATTGTAGCCCCGAGCCTATTCATTCACCATTCTGCTAATCCAGAGAGCACAATTAAAATACAGCTTTGGCTATATAGCCCACTTTAGTTTATCCCTCAGAATTTTTAGAAGGCACCTACTTGCTAAAGATTAATACTCAGCATGATGAGGATTAAACATTTACACAATTCCAACAGTCAAGAGGAGATTAGGGAAATTGTTCTACCTTTTGATTGTTGGCTCCCAACTACCCCCAGTACATTGTCTGAGGCTGGTGATTTAGTTTTTGATTTCTACAATGTCAATAAACTTTTTAAAAATAATATTTAACTTTCACTAATGCAGCATAATGTAATAGACAAGAACAGGAACTTTGGTGTCAGTTACCTATGTTTCAGTTTTGACCCTATTACTTACTAGCGGTGTGTTCTTGAGAAAATTACTTCATCTCTTTTTTCTCATCTGTAAAAGGGGTATTTTTGCCTCATGGGGGTGAGCATTAAATAAGTTAATATTTATAGAGCTTTTAAAAATAGTCCTGACATATAGCAAGGGCTATATAAATGTTTGGTAAATAAAATATATTTTAAAAATGAAATATTAATAATAGCAGTAAACATAATCCTCAGCTATTATATTTAGCAACAAAGTGAATACAAATCCTTTATGACATTTAACAGATGAGGAAACCAAGGCTCCTAGAGATTAAGGATTTCCTAGAGCCAGGAGAGTAATGTGATCCAAGAGGGTCTGGATCTTGACTTTCTACCTTGTGGTCTCAGGATTTGTCCACTGCAGCGTAAACTGAGCTGGAAGAGAAACGGTAGACATATCCAATGACTTTTTCTTCAGGGTACAGAGGTGATGGGATGGACACCCCAGGAACCAGGAAATGCACAAATGGAAAACTTTAGATTTTCAAACCTGTTTACTTGTCATTTTCAGATGTTCTGAACTATTTCTTTCCTATAGTTACCCTGCCAACTAACAGAAAGTACAGTTTGATGTGAGGGAAAATAACATTGATCCAGCTTCTTGCTTCTTTCCATCTGTCAAGTGATGGAGTGGTGTCCTGGGATTTTGTGTGTGTGTGTGTGTGTGTGTGTGTGTGTGTGTGTGTGTGTGTTTTAACTGCTTTTTAAAGCATGACTCTTATAACAAGTATTTTTCAGTTGCCACAGTGCTTTTTAGAACCACCTACACACACACACACACACATGCATACACACACACACATATATATATATTTCAAACTTTAATTTTTTTCAAATACCTGCCATAATCCATGGATTACTGACACTTTCTGCTTTCCCCCTGTGTGGAATTTTGGCAAAGTTGTCCTTCTCCACATTGAGTTTATTCTGCTTAGCTGAAGTAATCTTCACCAACTTTAAATGTATTTTTACATAGTTTCTTTCAAAGAAAGTTGACACTATGATTAATCAGTGACTAGATATGAGTGCTCTCTCAGCCAATGATGTAAAGTACAATTTCTAGAACTTTCTGGATGGTGAAATGCTGGATGGCTATGTTTTTCCACCTGCAGCCTTGCTAACATGGTAGAGTGCGTGGTTTACAAACTGTGCTGAGTGGATCCCTGAGGAAAGCAGTGGTGATCTGTCAGTATGCATTTGCCTGGCCCAACAGTGGTGACAGCTGCATCTCTTTTAATTGCTCCTTGTCTGTGCCTTACCTATGGTTAAATATTCTTATTATTACCTTCCCCAGAGGTCTTATGGCCGTGCCTCAGGGAAGTGGATGAAGGGAAGGTCCAGCAGGTGGGTCTGCAGGCTCTACGTCTGCTTTGAATTTATCCTCTTTTTATATTGCGTTCCTCATAATATTTTATCTGCAGGAAGAGTCCAGTGGCTACAAACATTTTGAATTGGTGGCATGTGAGCGAAGAGTGCAGTGTTGAGTCAGAAGATCACGATAGAGCTTCTGTCAAACAGTAGTGACACCTTGGGAAAATTGCTGAACTTTCTGAGACTTGATTTCTTTTTTTTTTTTTGTGGGGAAGACCAGCCCTGAGCTAACATCTGTTGCCAATCCTCCCCTTTTTGCTGAGGAAGACTGGCCCTGGGCTAACATCCGTGCCCATCTTCCTCCACTTTATATGGGACGCCACCAGGGCATGGCTGACAGGTAGTGCGTCGGCGGGCACCCGGGATCCGAACTCGCAAACCCCGGGCTGCCAAGCGCGGACTAAACCGCTGCGCCACCGGGCGGCCCCTTGATTTCTTGATTTAAAGAGAAGAAGAGATTTGACTAGGTCACCTCCAAATTTTTTCTCCCCCTCTAACTTTGTGTGATTCACTGGGATTAATTGAAAAGCACTTACTGTTAGCAGCACAAGCTGTTACTAAAATAAAAATGTAGACAGTAACATGAGACAAGAAGATTAGCAGTAGCGGAAGTCAGGAAGGGAGAGAGGGAAAGGGGAGTACAATAAATGAAGTACAATACATTAACACAATGGGCCCATTTTTCAGGTGAGAAAACAAGGCTGTGTGACCACATCTGTGGCCAAATCAAGTGTGGAGAACATGAAATGTGTGACCAGGGTGGCCAAATCACCCCATGAAATATTACTAGATTTTGTCTCAATTTTTCCATGATGACTAGGAATTCAAACAGATAAAGGGCTTGATGCTGTAGATTCAGAATAGAATTCTAGAATTCAATAAAGTAGGAAGTTTGGTCTGTGTTTATGTTTGGTCTCTGAGAGAAATCATGACAATTGCCAACCTTGATTTGCTGCAGACTTTCTGTGGGCGAGACTGCTGAATTCCCGGAATTTTGTCCTTGTATGATTAGACAGGCCTGAGAGTCCCAAAGGCTTCTGTAATTAAGATCAGGGGAAATAAATAGTGGAATTTAAATGTGTTAGGGTAGGATTTGAAAAAAAAATCTGCTGAGATCTGAGTTTCCATATTTGCTTCATTCGGAGGAAAAATTTCAGAATTTCTACTTGTCTGCCTCGGTATCTTTTCACTCACTAGGAGGAATAATTGCTGAGTGTCAGAGGCTCGGGTGTGAACTTTAATCTTTCAAAAGCCAATTAATGTCCAAAACAAGATGGTGTGCCACTATGGAGCTAATACATACATTAATAGTTAAAGGAAAATGATTCACAATGTGTCTGGCCCAAAATAGTAACACCCACCCCTGGTTTTCCCAGAAAAATATTTCCATAGAACTCCCTGAAACTTATATGAAGGGAAGATACTGGCCAAATGACAGGTTCCTCTGAGTGCAAGTCAAGAACTCAGGCTAACCAATTTGTGTTAAGAGGAGAGACAGATCTTTGGAAATTCTGTGATTTAGTTCTTTCCTTTGATGTAAGTGCTTTGTGGGAGGGGAAAAAAAATCATTTCATATTGGTTGCAGAGAACTCATTTTCTTCACTTCCCTGCAGTGATTTTTCATTTTTATGACTGTAAATTATTGAGGTTCTTCCGTGGCCCAAAGGTGGAGGAGGTGGTCCTCAGAGGGCTGGAACCAGACTGGAGTAAACACAAGCCCTGCTGATAAACAGGCTCTGCCCATTACTTTGTCTACAGTTTCTCAGGTGGGCAATTACCTCATAATTTCATTTTAGCAGAAGGAGAGTTAAGGGACCTTGATGCAAGTGTCTGCTCCCGTCAATCATTTCATCAGACTAGCTTTCAGTTTGCAGGGAGTTGCACAAAGAAAAGGAGGAAGATTGAACTTAAATTTCTTGAAGGCAACGCACATTTTATAGACACCATATTGTGGAAGGAAGAAAGCTGTCAAGTGACTGGTTTCTTAACAAAGGTGATTTGCCTGCTATTTTGTTCAGCCTTTTGTCTTGACCAGTTTTCTCTTTGCTAGTGAGGAGAGGTAAGGGTGGTGGTGTGGAAGGAACAATGTTAGGTATCAGAAGACCTAGGTTTGAATACCTGTCCGAGCCTCTGAATCCGGCTCTCCAACACGGGGAGCGAGTGATGATATTTTTCAATACTTCACACAGCGGTGATGAGACACAAATGAAATAATGTCAGGGACAGCGCTGTTGAAAGTGATTTTTAAATGTTCACGATTATTATTTGTTTTTCTCACGGAGGCGCTCAAAGCTCTTCTCTGCTTCATCTCACCCTTGGAAAGAGGAGTTGAGATGAAGAGGTCAAGTTTAAGGTCATTTTATTGCTCAGTGAAAGAGGGTGGAATCTCACTGCCTGATGGACAGCAGAGCTCTTTTCTGAAGTCCCTTAGTTCCGCTTGGTGGGAAGTGAACTCCAGGGGAGCCAGCTCAGCTCTCTGTTTCCATCTCCTTGCAGATTCTTGGGTACCACTTAGACCACAGGCATTGAGGCAATTTCATATAGAATTTGAGTGCAGTGTCTTTTCCAAACTACTGAATTTTTTATGATCACTGTATTTTTTTGGTATAAATGTCCATGCTTTCCTAGTAGATCATTGCATTCTCAAATGGCAAGAGTATTAGACTATGTGTGTAAAGGCTAAAAGACCAATCCCACCAATTTTCAAGAACAAAAATAAAGTTTCTTTGCAGTACTCACCCCGACTGGTATTGGAACCAGAGAACCTTTTCCTGGCAACTGCCTTAAGAAAGTCAGAGCGCTACACACACCTCAGAGAAAGCCTTCAAAGAACTGTGATAAATAGACCACTGACTGTGGGCCATTTAGCCATTGATAATTTCTCTGTATCCAGCCCTGCCAGTGCCCCACCCATAGGCCCTTGCCTACCCCAGTGTCACTCCAAGAGAGGTCCTGTACTGCCTGAGGGTGTTTGCTGCCCGCAGTGGGGTGTGCTGCCCCATCCATCTCCACAGCACAACAGGTAGGAAGTGCCAGAGGGACTCCCAGGAATGACTCTGCACCAGAGTGATGAGAACTGGCGTCACCAATTGGAGAATCTAGGTGGTGGGTACATGGGTGTACAATGTACGATTCTTTGTACTCTTCTGAATGTTTGAAAATTTTCATAGTAATATTAGATGCGATGATATTGTAGAAGGAAAAACATGGGAAAGTGTTCACCACATGTTGTTCAGTGGAAGTTACAGAACAGTGTGCACTATGATTATAATTTTGTAAATGTAAAATGCATATATACAAATGTTGAGTATACACACATGCACACACACATACATATACAAAGAGAGAGAGACATATAGGTGGATACATATATGCCACTTTTGATAACTTCACTTGTATTAAAATATTTCTGGAAGGAAAAACAGCAAAAAGATAGTAATTGTTAGCTGTGGATAGTGGTCATATAGAGAATTTTAAAATTAATTTTTATTATTTCTCTGTAACTTCCAGATATTCTACAATGTATTGGTTTATATAGTCAGATTTAAAAACATGTTATTTACAAATTGTGTTTTGAAAAGTGTTTAATGATGAGGGGAAATAAAGCTATACCTCGTTGTTGTTTTATGATATGATTACAGCTGAAAAACTGCATATGTGACTTTGAAGCTTCTAAGAGCTTTTTATTGCTGGTAACCAAAGGGAAACACACAAGAGTATATTAGAAGTTAAATTTCAAGGCTAGTAATGCTTGTCTCTGAGATGTTCTTTTACGGGGAATTGTTTTTTTTAATTCTTAAAGCTTTTTGTATGTCCAGATTTTTTACAAGAACATTTATTATTTTTACAAACAAACAAAACACTTTATTTTAAAGGGAAAAGGTCTAATTTCCTATCCCAGGCCCAGCACTTTTGGTATCTCTGCTTATCTCAGAGGACTGTCATGAGTTTCAAATGTATGAAAAAACACTTTTTTAAAAACTAGAAATGAATAAATTATAACATATATTAAGATAGTTTTCCTACAGCTTTTCAAACACAAGAAATTATTTTAAGCATTAAGAATGTGAGACTCTTGGGGCCAGCCCAGTGGTGTAGAGGTTAAGTTTGCATGCTCCACTTTGGTGGCCCGGGGTTTGCAGGTTCGGATCCTGGGCACAGACTGAAGCACCACTTGTCAAGCCATGCTGTGGTGGCGTCCCACATAAAGTTGAGGAGGAAGATGGGCACAGATCTTAGCCCAGGGCCAATCTTCCTCAGCAAAAAAGGAGGATTGGCAATGGATGTTAGCTCAGGGCTAGTGTTCCTCACACACACAGTCAAAAGTGAGACTCTTGTTACAAATAAAATCTTCAGAATTTACGGGTTCACTTTTCATGAGACTCATTTTTCATTGACTAGGTAGAGCATTATAAGGTTCATATATCATTCTCTAAGTTGAAGAGTGGTAAGAATCCATAGCAGGGGAGAATTTTATTAATCCTGTGCATGCTAGGGCTCCCTTTATTCCAAACTCAGAGCCCAGAGCAACATCGCTCAAGGCAACATATAGTGTCGAAGAGCCATGTTGAAGGGCTTGAAGTTGGTATGCAGAGGCAACTGTGAGGCACCCTCCGATCAGTCAGACTGTGTGATAGCTTGACTGCCATCAGTTCCTTCCCTCCCTGTGCATTCATGCCAGTCCTTCATCGAAGGGAGGAATCTATTCCTCCACTTACTTGATTCTGGGCTGGCCTGAACGCTTTGACCAATTAAATATGGTAGAAGTGATGTGCAGGCTTTGGGGCTAGCCTTTAGGAGGACTAGCAGTTTCTGCTTTCCTCTGTTGAAGCCCTGAACTGCATGTAAGAAGTTCAGGCTAGTCTTCTGGAAAGAGAGGTCACGTGCAGGAGCACTGCGGCGCCCAATGTATGACTTTCTTCCACTACAACATTCCATCTCTCTTTCTCTGCCATGTGTAAGTCATCTACCTCTGTTGGGGGACTATGAGGTCGTCCAGCTCTCTCAGTGACCAGCTTGGCAAAGTTTAATTTCTGTTTTGAGAGTGGCATTGAGAAGAGTAGATGGTTCAGGAGGCCCCTTGGGCACCAGCCTCTCAGCTGCATTCCCCAGTCAGCTGCCTCAATGATAGGGCTCTTGCACCTTCCATCTGTCTGACTATGTTGTCTGATTTCTCAACCTAGAGGTGGAGATTGGGGAAGAGGTTTGATTTATTATCATCCCTTCAAATCTCAAGGCTTGAGGATTTTCTTTTATCTATGTCCTTAGAAAAATTGCCAGAATGGAGTCTAGCATGGATCCCTTGTCACTGATTTCGCTTGCATTGCAGGGAGCCATTAATGTCTCCAGGTCATCAGAGTATTCTGATACAATTAGCCCCTGTCGTACAAGTGTAATCAGCTAAAAAGTTTTAGCTAGTGGGCAAAAACACACATACATTTTATCCTTGACATCACTGTGAAAACTGCTGTGCTTCTATTAATGGAAAAGAAAGTTCAAGCTTTAAGCTGTTAATATCAATAATGAGTGTTGGTAATTACATACTGTAGATAATTATAATCTCTATCATTATGCAATTAAATTTAAAAGACTCCTAAAGTAACAGGGATTTGGTAGTAGTGGCAACATCAGTGTTTGCCATTTTGCGTTTTTTGTTTTGTTTTGTTTGTGTAAATAACAAGGATTAAAATGTATGTGGGGCACAATTTGGTAACCAATTAAAATATTTTTAAAGATAAAACTCTATTTTAACCCTAAAAATTGAAAAATACATGAGCAAAATTTTATGTCACATGGCTTGAGCTGACTACAATCAGCTTCAAAACTGTAGAAGTGAAAAAAATCCTGATTTGTATAGCAAAAGTGGGTGGTTTATAAATATGTGGGTGTACTGTATGAAAACTCATAAAGATTGCAAAACAAGGGACGTGTATCTTTGATTATAGCTTCTGTTATTCTTTGTCTGATCTTTTATTCTGGAACATCAGTTACTGACATCAATCCTCCATTTTCATCATCTTTCTTACTGTTTATATCTCTGTTCACTTCCTGAGTATTCTAGGAAGCTATCCCATTTGTCTCTCCATCATTATCCATATCCCCGCATTTCTGTGCTTGTTTCATGATTATAGTTTCTTGAACACTTTTGAAAGATAATAATGATACCCAAAGTATTTTGATTTTTCTTTTTTCTTTTTTTTGTGGGGAAGACCAGCCCTGAGCTAACATCTGTTGCCAATCCTCCCCTTTTTGCTGAGGAAGACTGGCCCTGGGCTAACATCCGTGCCCATCTTCCTCTACTTTATATGGGACGCCGCCACGGACAGGCAGTGCGTCGGCGGGCGCCCGGGATCCGAACTCGCTAACCCCGGGCTGCTAAGCGCGGACTGAACCGCTGCGCCACCAGGCGGCCCCCGATACCCAAGGTATTTTGATGACTAATCATGTGCTACCCCAAATAGTCATTATTCTGTGTATATAATCCCATTGCAGGTACTAGGAATTGGAGTTTTAGGAAGGTCATACAAACTGTACGAGATCCTACAGTTATTAAATAATGAAACTGGAATGTAAAATCTTGTTTCTCTGATTCCAAAGCCCATGTTTTTAACCACTAGATTATATGGTCATGCAGTTTCTTGAAATTTTACTCTGGATCCTGCCTAGATCATTTTCGTGTGTATTTCTCCTCTGAATCATCCTTACTAGGGCCATTTTTCTTCCCCATCAACTAATAGAAACTCTCATAGGCTTAATAGATGTTTTCTCTTTCCTTTTCTGCAGACAATGTAAATTTCCATGCTTTCACTATCCATTTACACTTAATCTGCCAAAATAAATACTTCCATTTGTATTTCCTTTTTTCACTTTTCATTTTTATAATAAAAGAGGTTCCTCATCCTGCCAACAGCTTATTTCTCTGCCCACTCTGCATCCCATACCCCCTACAGCTCTCTCCTCAGGGATTTGCCCCATTGATTATTCTCTCTCCTCTCTGCATGTTCCTTCCCAATGGCATTTGAATTATCCTCTCACATTTAAAACAAAAAAACCTCCTTCAACCCATGTTTTTTTTCTGACTACCTACTTCCCTACTTCTGTCACAACCAACTCTCCTGAAAGAGTTTTCTAAATTTTCTGTCTTCATATTTTCATGCTATGTTCATTCCTCAAGTTCCATACAATAATGTGGGTTACCTTTCCCCAGCCTGCCCCCACTGCCCCATGGCATGGTTCTCATTCATATTCAATCAGATGGGCATCCATCATACTTAGCTCATTTACCCTTCAACATTATCTGGCTCTGTGTACAACCCACTCCTGGAGAGTCTCTCCTTGGCTCCCTTCCTTGTGCAAAACATCCTTGTGTTTTCTTCCTGCTTCTCTAGATGCATTCTCTGAGTCTCCTTCATTGGCTCTTTTGTCTCTGCCCATCTTGTGAATGTTGACACGACTCATTCTTCAGTGCCCTTTCTCCTTCTCCCTTCTAGATGTGTCGTGAATGCGTCTGCCACCTTCTGCCGACACTACCAGGAACCTAGATTCCAGCAACAGTGTTCAGCCTAATCTCCCTGCTTTTGGTCTTACACTATTGATCATTCTAAAATCCAAATCTAATCATGCCACTTCCTTACTTAAAATACTTCAATGGTTTCTTTGTGAACTTAGGTGAAATTAAAACTACGTCTCATGGTTTAAATTTTGAGCTGGCACAAATTAATGTTGATTTACAGAGTCATGGGTTAGAATTTCAGCACAGTGGCAGAGTCCCGTGGAGATGAGCCCTTGTTGGTGTATGAAAGGATACTATTTCTTACAGATTTAACCAGTAACCCATGTTCCTATTGTTATGAGTTTGAGTAGCTGGGTTACCTTAACAAATAGACACCAAATACAAAAAAAGTGTATTTCTTCTTTGCATTATGGTCTGAGGTGAGCCTTTCTGTATGACAGGCAGCTCTCCCCTATTTGGGTTTCAGGGACCCCCTAGTGCCTCCTCATTATATGTATCCAGCTGATAGAAAGGTAAAGAGAGCACGAGGAAGGGACCAGAAACTGAAACACATAATTTCCACTTTCCTTCTCTTCACAATAACGTTCACACAGTCATGGGTGAGGAACTGAGGTTCCACTATTGATATAAAGGAAAAAAATTAAAAAGAATTACTGAGAGCGTGGTATGTGTCAGACAGGCAGGTAAACCAGTGATTGTGGCTGGATGTGATGCTCGGTCTTTTGGAGTTTGGGCAGGATGCTATGGAACATGGAGGGTGGGCATGGTGGGTGTGGTGACGGTGAGGGACAAGATGTGTGAGTTTATTCTTCATCATTTTCATTCTCTCTGTTTGGCCTATCTTGTCATTCCATATTTAACATCATATAATATTTTGGCTGATCCTGCTGCCTCTATTTTTTATTAGGCAATTGGAAGAATGAATTAAAAAAATATGTCATTCTCTAAAAGAGTTCATTAAATATGGTTGATTGAGATTGTGGGAGCCTTGTATACTCTTCTCTCTGATGAATTTCACCAGAACTCTGACTCCAGCCAGAGTGAAGCTCTCAAACCAGGAAATGAGTCAAAACTCTACTGGGGATTTTCTCTCCTTCACAGCAATTGCTTCTGAATAGAGAAAAGCCTTCAAAATTTTCCTTGGGTATATTTATCAGCAAGGAACTGGCCCTGAAATTGTTTCTCTTGCAAACTTGCATTCTAAGACAATGCAATTTTAATAATGACTGCTGGTAACAAGAAAACAAACCTACCTCTTACCACACAATTGGAGCTGGTCACTGAAATTGTGTCTATCTGGGGCAAACCATTTCAGCAAATATCTGCACAGAAGAAGCAATTCTTCTGTGATATTGGACAAATTACTTACCCTGGGTTGCACATGTATAAAATGGTGCTGGTGTTAGCTCTCACAAGTTTGTCATGGGGATTAAACAAGATACCCTATGAAAGCACTTTGCCCAGCATAGATGCCCAGTAAGGGTTGATTGCTCTCCTTCTGTCCTCTCTTTCCCTCCTTCCCTCCTTTCCTTCCTTTTTCTCTCTCCCCTGACCTCTCCTCCCTTCCCTTCTGTGGCAGAGCTGAGATTTACAGGAGAGGATCATGGAGATCTAGATGGAGAGGAGACTGACTTCAGGCACCACAAGGGAAGGAGAGAAAAGTGAGAGAACAAGGCACAGGGCAGGCAACAAATGAGGACAATGGGGACGGAAGTCCCCCCGCCACCACAAAAAAAAAAAAAAGGGAGAGAGAGAAAAAAGGGTCTGCAGTTAGAAAGTGTCATTTGGCACTGGAGAAATCTGAGGCTTGAAGAGGTCAAAGAAAGACATAGACTACATGCCTCCTACAGTCAGCCCCTGGGGCTGAACACAGGGACTCCTCCAGTTAAGGTTTAACATGCAGAGAAGGTAGATGAGCAAGCCGCCGTCATTGGACACATATGTCAACAGCCCAGGTGAAAAGGACGTGAAGACATTAGGCTTCTCTGGGCATCTGCTCTGGTGTCTGGCTTACCATCATGTCACAGAGGTTGGCACCTAGGACTGGGCTGTGGACAACAGCCTTCCTCTGTCTTCTGTCCGTGGAGTCCTTTCTGCCAATATGCACCTCATTTCTCTTGGTCTTGCTCTCTCCTTTTTGGAGTCCTGGCTTCATAGCCCAGGCCACACCCTCTGATGTTCCACCCCTTCTTTACCTGGTGTGTTGCTGTCATTCCCTCACTCCTCTGGTGGCGCTGTGTGCAGCCCCATTCTTGGTGAGAAATCCCTCCTTCCAGCCAGGCAGACAGAGTCCTACTGTGTAGACTAAACCCACTCCCACAGCCATTAGAGAATAACTTTCTACTTGTTTGACGTTCACTGTGTTCCACAGAAGGCAGTTCTGCCCCTGAGTGACTGCCGATCTCCCTGGGGAGCTGAGAAGATGTGTCTTCTTTCACATCTCTGTAGAGGGAAGCCCTCCTTGACGTGTGGCCAGAGTTGCATGGACCTCTCAAAAGCCAGCAAGCAGAAAGAAGATTTCATGCCGAATGGTCCATGGCTGCATTAAAAGTGATTTCTGTTCCCATGGAAAGGTTGGTGCCATTTCAGAGAATTGGAGTTAAAAACTATGCTCTAAGATCCTAAGCCAAAATCCTTCTTCCTGAGGTGAGTCTGGCTGGGGTATGTCTAAAGTCAAAGATGGACAGCATCCTGCAGGGGATGAAGATGTATAAAACAATGCAAAAACAAAACTCATTTTCCTGAGGGATTTAATATAGCTTGTTTAAATGATGGCCATAAGGGAATACCAGGATCCCAGAGCATTAAAAAGAGTCTCTCAAGAGCCAAGCATCTACAAGAGCCAGAGACCATCATATCCCTTTGAAATACACCAGGCAGGAGGGTTTGATAAGCCAGGGCTAGGTGGCCTTGGGCTGTGCCCTTGGAACAATGCTAGTGACCCCATGATGGGTGGGTGAGTTAACATGAACCTCTTGCTCTAGGGAGCCTTGTTGTCCATCCCTTTCCATCTTATCACCTGCCACTTCCAGGTCATTCCGAGAAAGGAAAACAGATGGAAACATTGGTAACTGTACGAGTTTCCTAGGGCTGCCGTAACAAATTACCAAAAACTGCATGGCTTAAAACATCAGAAATTTATTTTCTCATAGTTTTGGATGCCAGAAGTCCAAAATCAAGCTGTCAGCAGAGTCATGCTCCCTCTGCAAGCTGTAGGGGAGAATCCTTCCTTTCTTATTCCAGCTTTTGGTAGTTCCAGGCCTTCGTTGGCTTGTAGCAGCATAACTCTGATATTTACTTCCATCTTTACGTGGTCTTCTCTTTGTGTTCTCTTCTCTTCTGAGGACGCATGTCACTGGGTTTAGGGCCCACCCTAATCCAGAATGATTTTATCTTGAGATCCTTAACTTGATTATGTCTGCACACATCCTTTTCTTTTTTTCCAAATAAGGTCACATTGATAGCTTCTGGTGGACATATCTTTTGGAGGATCATCATTTAACGCACTACAACAGCCCTTGAAGAAATGTCCTCTACGTTAGCATTGAAGATAGAACCTGAGACCTGCTGCTTAAGATGATGCAGTGCACAAGATGATTCTGAGTGGTACAGTTAGTCTGGGTTGTCACTGCCCCCTTCCTCACAACCATTTGGCCACACTGGCCCTGTGTCAGGTCCTTGAATTCACCAGACTCCTTTCCACCTTGGAGTTTTTGCACTTTCTGCAAGGACAGCCCTCACCCGCACCCTTTGTGCATGGCTCACTTCTCCTCACTCTATAATTCTCATCTCTAATGATTACCTCTTCCCAGACAGACCTTCTCTGACCACACTGTTATTATTTTTATCACAACTGCTGTTTGTTTCATTTAAAGTGCTGGTCACAATTTTCAATTACTTACTTGATTATTTTCTCTCTTTCCCGCTAAATTGAAGTGACAAGTGAGCAAGAAACAGATCTACCCTGTTTACACAACACACCAACACCAGGCACAGTGTCGGGTTCTCAAAAACTAATAGTTGATAAATAAGGATAGAATGCATTGAATGAATGAGCTTATAACATTTATGATATCATTTCTCCTCCTTGTTTGCACCTCTTTCATCCTTTTCTGGACTTAAATTTCTCAAGTGATTATCCAACACTTTATTCTTATCTAATCCTCTTAGGATAATAACTGATGGATGCCCTGGTGCTTCTGCTCCTCTAAACAGTTTACACCTGTATCTCTCTGAAATCTATTGGAATTGAGAGCAAAACAACTAGCAGTTGTTTCTATTGCACCATGCACAACAGCTATAGTGTTTTGTGGTCATGACAATTTCCTCCAAGGGAAGGCATTAGGAATAAAGGGGAGAAGAGGCCATAGCTACAAGGGCAGTTGCCAAGCTTTTGAGATACAGCAGTAAAGATGGATGAGCAGCCAGCCAGCTCCTATGTTTCTACCTTGTGCGGATTGGCTTCTGAATTTTGCCTACTAAAATGACAGTCCCCTACATAGCCTTAGGCTATAATACCTTTTTCATGGAAGGTGTGAAGATTCTTCTGTTAAAGCTTTCATTTTTACTATCTTTATAGAAACCATACATTCTCACTGTAAAAGTTTAATCATTATAAAAATGTATAAGGATGAGAGGGATAAATAAATGAAAAGCAATAGGATATACAGGAGTATATGAAGAAGCCATTTTGTTTAAAACTAATTCAGTCTGACCTCATTCTTCCAAAAGGACCTGTTGAGGGTGCATCGTACATCTGCTTTAAGTATTTACTATGTCCTGAGACAAGAATGATGCCCCTAAAGATAGGGATGTAACATCCTCCCATATCAGCATTTCTTTAAGGATAAGCATCTCTTCCTGGGAACTAAGGATTAATTATGGACCTGCTATGCTCACCTTGTGACCACTGACCTGCTGACCACTGATCTGTTGTGCCAGCTAAGCATCTTGTGACAATTGTAAGTGGGACATTCCTATCATATGTGATGTATGCTCTCTGCTCCAAGATGGTGTATAACCACTCTGTACACACCACTTCTTTGGTGCCCTTCCTTCCCTGGGGAAGGAAGGCCCAGGCTAGTCCTCAGATCTGGCTCATAATAAACTCACCCCAATTTTGATTTCTAGATTGATTATGGATTATTTGTGTTGACAAGAGTTAAAAACAAAAAGTCACCCAAATCCCACCACTAAGAAACCTAATGAACATTAGGTAGGCGTGATTCCAGACTGTTCTCTATGAATATATACATAAACAAGGATGTATGGTTGGGTAAATAGTTTGAGAAATAATTTCATAATAATGGGATGGTACTTTACATAATACAATATTTTTGGTAAGAAGATTTGAAATTTATTTTTACATGAATTAAACAGAAGGAAAAGAAGTTGATTTAAAACCAAAGTATTTGCTGAATTTCAGTTGCTTGTTTTAACAAAAGCAATATTCGATTCTAGAATATCCTTCTAAAATTAAGGGGAAAATATTTTAAAAGACGTTAAGAATTGCCATAGTTGTTTACTGTTCAATCTGTATTTAAAGAAATCCATGCTTCCTACCAGAATGTCTCCAGTCTGGATTTCTTTACTTGAACATATAGGGGCTATATTCCTTCAAGTCTTACAAGATTGCTAGTCTTAATTCTTTCATAGACAATTAACATTTATCACCTCCTTAAGTTGTTCTAAATTATATGTCTCAAGAATCCACCTCTTTCCCAGACACTTCCCTCTTGAAATTCTCTCTCCTCATCCTCCACTGTGTACAAATTGCTCTCTACACATCTGTGAAACTTAATTTGGGAGCTTTCTTTTATTACTCTCCCATTTTGGATTCACAGTTTTTTAAGATACCTTGTCTTTCTCTTTCTTATTTTCTTATTTTGCTAGAGCATATTTTCAGTCAATTCCCCAATAATGACTGTGGAAAAAAAAATATTTCTGAGTCATTTCATGTCTGCAAGAGCCTTTATTTGTTTAAACAATAGTTTGGCTGGGGTTAGAATTGATTGTTCTGGGTTCTCAGTGGGCCACTTCATCTAAAGACACAACCTGAAGACATATTTCCTCTGGGGATATTCTTTTGTACCATTATTATTATTTGGAAATTAACTCACTGATTTTTCTTATTTCAATTGAGGTCTAATTTACATATAGTTTTGTGCGTTTTATCAATTGTATGCACACGTAACACTAACCAAACAGGAAGTAGAATATGTATGTCTATCACACCCCAAAGTTCCTGGGGTCAATCCCTGCCCCACACTCACTAGAAGCAGCCACTTTTTGATTTCTAACACCATAGATGAGTTTTGCCTTTTCTAGTGCCTCATTTAAATGGAATCACACTGAGTGCACTCTGTGTCTAGCTTTTTTTGCTCAGCATGTTTTTGAGATTCATTCATGTTATTGCATATTTTAGTAGTATATTCCTGTTTATTACTGAGTAGTCTTTCATTGTACAATATATCACAATCTGTTTATTCAATTTCCTACAGATAGACATTTGAGTCGTTTTCAGTTTTGGAGTGTTATAAATAAAACTGCTACGAAGGGAATATTATTCAATCATAAAAAGAAGGAAATCTTGCCATTTGCAACAACATGGATGGACCTTGAGGGCATTATGATAAGTGAAATAGGTCAGACAGAGAAAGACAAATACCATGTGATCTCGCTTATATAGGGAATTTAAACAAAACAAAAAATGAACTCATACATACAGAGAACAAATTGGTGGTTGCCAGAAACTGGAGGTGGGAGAAATGGGTGAAGGTGGTCAAAAGGTACAAACTTCCAGTTATAAAAAAAAAGTCTTGGGGATGTAATGTACAGCATGGTGACTAGAGTTAATAATACTGTATTCTATATTTGAAAGTTGCTAAGAGAGTAGATCTTCAAAGTCCTCATCACAAGAAAAAGAATTGTAACTGTGTGTGGTGATGAAGTTAACTAGACTTAATGTGGTGATCATTTCACAGTATATACAAATGCCAAATCATCATGTTGTACACCTAAAACCAATATGATGTTATATATCAATTATATCTAATTAAGATTTAATTTTTAAAAAATGAAGGAAAATTTCCAAATTTTCTCAAATATACCAGCTATGCATATGTTCATGTTAAAAAACTTAACTTTTTAATATTTGTTGTAAAACAACGATAAAAACTCTGCTATGAATATTCTTGTAAAAGACGTTTTGTGCACAAATGTTTTTATCTCTTTTAAGCAAATTCTTACGAGTGAATAGCCTAGTCATAATGTAGAGGTAAAGTTAACTTCATTAGAAACTTCCAAACACTTTTATAAAATTATTACAACTTTACCCTCCCACCAGCAATGCGTGAGATTTCCAGTACTTCCACATCTTTGCTAACATTGGATTGTCATTGCTTTTGTTGTAGTCACTGTAGTGGGTATATAGTCATATCTATTGTGGTTTTAATTTGCATTTCCATGGTGATGAAAATTTTGTACATCTTTTCATGTGCTTAGCATTGGCCATTTCGATATCTTCTTTTGTGAAATGTTTAAATTTTGCCTGTTTAAAAATATTTTTTAACTTTTTTCTTGTTTATATATGAGTTTTTAAACTAAGTTTATTACGATTACTAATCCTTTGCCAGATATACGTATTTGAAATATTTTCTCCCCATGTTTCATTGCCAATCAGTTCTTTTGTTGTTGTTATTGTTGCTTTTGAGGAAGATTTGCCCTGAGCTAACACCTGTGCCAGTCTTCCTCTATTTTGTACTTGGGTCTCCACTACAGCGTGGCTGACAAGTGGTGTAGGTCCACACTTGGGATCCGAACCTGTGAACCCAGGCTGCCGAAGTGGAGAGCAGTAAACTTAACCACTAAGCCACAGGGCTGGCCCCTCAATTAGTTCTTAGTGGTGGGGTTTTTTAGCAGATTTATTGAAATATAATTGTCATACAAAAAACTGAACATGTTTAAAGTGTACACTTTGATAAATTTTGCCCTAAATATGCACCCATAAAAATCTCACTACAATATAGATAATATACTTATTACCCACCAAGTTTCTTGGACTCCATGCCTCCTGGCCATCCCTAGGCAACCCCATTCCTCAGGAAACCAATGATCTACTTTTTGTCATTGTAGATTAGTTGGCATTTCCTAAAATTTTATATAAATAGAATCATAAAGCATGAAAACTTTTTGTTTGTTTTATCTCACTCAGGTTAATTATTTTAAGAATCATCTATTTTGTATGTATCAAGAGTTCATTCTATTTGATCACTAAGCAGTATTCCATACATGGATATACCACATTTTGTTTACTGTTCACTTGTAATGAGCATTTGGGTTGTTTTCAGTTTGTGTTATTACAAATAAAGCTATTGTATACAGTCATAAAAGTCTTTGTATAGATATATACTTTCATTTCTCTTAGGAAAACATCTAGGAGTGGAGTGAGAGTTCCAGTTCCTTCACATTCTTGCTAATGCTTGATATAGTCAGTCTTTTTAATTTCAATCCTTCTAGTAGTAGTCATAAGTATCAGTATGGTTTTAATTTGCATTTCCCTAATGGCTAATGATGTTGAGCGTCTTTTCTTTCCTTCTTCCTTGCTTTCCTCCCTTTCTTCCTGCCAGCTTCCCTAACCCCCGCCTTTTTCTTTTTTTGCATACCGTTCTCCAATTGTTCCAGTACTCTTTGTTGAAGAAACAAATTGCTTTTGCACATTTGTCAAAATTTATTTTGACACTCTTCTCTCCTTTTAGTTGATTTGTCTATTGTGATTCTAAACTAGACTGTCTTGATTGCTCTAGCATTATAGAAAGTCTTGATGTCAAATAATGTGTGCACTCCAACTTTGTTCTTTTAAAAGTTGTAGAGATGTTTTGTGTCTTTCACATTTCCAAATGAATTTTATATTCAGCTTGGAAATTTCTATGAAATTCCTATTGAGAATTTGAGTAGGATTACAGTAAATATGTAGATCAGTTTGGGGAGATGACATCTTAAAAATATTGGGTATTCCGATCTATAAACATGGCATATCTCTCCATGTGTTAAGATCTTCTTTAATTTCTCCCAGCAATATTTTATAGTTTTTTGTAAACCTATCTTTGACGATTTTTGTCAGGTATATCGCTAAGAATTTCATGTGCAGATGCTCCTTTTAAATGGTATTATTTTAACTCAGCTTTCTGATGCTTCATTGCTAGTATATAGAATACAATTGATTTTTAATGTGGATCTCATGTTCTGCAACCTTGCTAAAACTGCCTATTAATTCTAGTAGCTTTTATTATAGATTCCATAGGATTTTCTTTGTAGACCATTATGTCTTCTACAAATAAAGCAGTTTTATTTCTTTCTTTCCAATCTGGATGCTTTTTACTTCATTTTCTTGCCCTTTTGAATGGCTAGAACCTCCAATACAATGTTGAATAGAAGTGCTGAAAGTAGAATCCTTTCCTTGTTCATAATCTTCAGGGGAATAGATTTGGTTTTTCATCATTAAGTATGATACTAGTTGTAGGTTTTTCATAAATGCTCCTAATAAGGTTGAAGAAATTCCCTTCTATTCCTACTTTGCTGAGAGTTTTAATCAGGAATGAATGTTGAATTTGCTTAATGCTTTTTCTGTATCTATTGAGATGATTATATGTTTTTCTTCCCTTTTTTATTCTTTTAACACAGTGCGTTACATTAATGGATTTTCAAATGTTAAATCAACCATGCATTCCTGGGACAAAACTGACTAGGTTATGATGTATTATTATAATCATATATTCTTGGATTCAATTTGCTAATTTTTAAATGACTTTTTTGCATCTATGTTCATGATAGATGTTAACCTGTAATTTTCTTTTTGTGTTTGCTTTTAGTAGTAGAGTAAAGCTGGCCTTATATAATGAGACATCTTCAATTTTTTAGAAGAGTTTATGTAAAGTTGTTGTTTCTTTGTTAAATATTTGTAGGAATTCACCAGAGAAGACTTTGGTGCCTAAAGATTTTATTGTGGGAAAGTTTCAAGTATGGTCTTGTATAAGAGTGTTGAAAATAGACCTAATTGCCTTCTTTTCAATCTTATGGTTAAAGTGTTCAGTCTTTCAACATAAAGGATGGTATTTGCCAAAGTTTTTTCATGGATTCTCTTTATTATAATTGAGAAAGTTTTATTCTATTACTAGTTTGTCGAAACGTTTGTCACGAAGGGTGTTAAATTTTGTCAAACGCTTTTTCTATGTATTAAAATATCATGATGTTTTTCTGTATTCTGTTAATTATAGGAATTGTATTAATTGATTTTTAAAATATTGAACTAACTTTGCTTCCCTGGGATAAAGCTCAATACTGTGTGATATATTATATTTTTTATATACTTCTATATTAGATTTGCTAGTTTTGTTAAAAATTTTTGCTTCTATATTCCTTGAGGATATTAAACTTCAATCTTCTTTTCTTGTAATATTGTTGCTTTGTTTTGGTGTCAGATTTATGTTAACTCATTCAAATAAACTGAGAACTGTTTCTTCCTCTAATATTTTCTGAAAGAGTTTGTTTTAGGTAATTGAGTAGGGCGCTAATATGCCAGAATTTTAGTGTCTTTGTTCTGTAGTTGCTCAATTTCCTGAGGCAAATCCATGATTTTCTTTTTTAATCAGACACGTAAATGATTAGTTTACATGAATTTTCTATAAAGTGTGACAGGAGTATTGACTAGTACATATTCAGAAAGTTAATATCCCCATTTTCACACCCACACTCCTGTTACGTCAGGCATTTCTAAGTCCTGTGCCTCTCTGCACTTCTAGAGGCAGGTTAGCATCTTCCTAACTTTGTCTTCTATGCATATACTAGATGTAGGTTTATGTACTCCATTCCATCAGTTACTACTATCTATTCAGTTTCTTTCTTCCAAAAATTTGTTGGTGTTTCTTTCCTTAGATGACTCCCAACTCTATTCCCTTATTCAATATCAATTCATAATTTTAAATGTCTTTCCTTTTATTTAAATGTTGTCTTTGACAGATGCAGCAAATTATATTTTCCTACAATGGCCACAACAATATCTTCTAGCTCATATGCACTTCTGCAATGTGAACTTGCCATTTCCCCATCAAGAGGTGGCATCTAATTCCCTCCTTTTGAATATGGCCTGGGCTTAGTGACTCATTTGTAATCAAAAGAATTTAGCAGAGGAGATGTAGTGTAACTTTCAAGGCTAGATCAGCAGAGGCAATGTTTCTTTTACTTTGGTTTCTTGGAGAGCTCACTCTCTGGATGCACCGTTTCAGGATTCTCTGTCTTGGAATCTATCCATTGTGCAGTGAGAAGCCCAAGCCACATGGACAGGCCACGTGTAAATGCTCTGGTCATTAGCTCCAACTCAGCCTAGCGTCCGAGTCATCCCAGCCTCAAGAGCAGACGGGTTAATGAGGAAGCTCTCAGATGATTCTACCCTTCAGCCATTTCACTATGAAGCAATCACTCAAATCTTCCCAGATAACCCCCAAATATTGGGCATCAGAAAAAAAGTCACCACTGCTGCTTCCTGAGGAAAGTTCTGACTCAGAATCCATGAACATAATAAAACTCTTGCTATTAAGCGATGTAATTTGGGGGGTGTTTTATAATGCAGCAATTGATAACCAGAACAAGGGGAGAAAAAACTGCATGTATTTAATTTGCCCTCTTGATCCAGGAGTCTCATCAGATTCTTTCCAATCAAGACAGTTATCCCAAAGCAAGATATTTTGGAAGTGGGACACAGTCAGCTTCCATGAAATGGGGCCTAGACTGGGAGAAAGTCTCTGGTTTTAGTTCTGATTCTAACTTGCTTGTCGAACCTGAGCAAGTCAGTTCATCAACTTGAGACCCAAAGTCTTCATCTACAAGTGTAAATCACTGGATCATGTGTAGTATATCTTTTGTTTCCCTTCCTAAGTACACCTTCAGCCTTCTGCACCCTGCTCTTTTTCCTAGGAGGTTGACTTGTATAAAAAACATCCATAGGTCCCTTAACTTTCTGATTTCCAATTGGGTTGGGCCTATGGGGAGCCCTGGGAGAAGACTGGAGAAAGGAAGAGAGTGAAAATGGGTATTTATTCCTTCAGTTCCCTCTTTGTATTAATATTAAGCTGGCCAAGTCCCTCAATTGACTTCACAACTCTTTTCAAGTTGGTACTTTCCATATTAGTCTTCTTTTCTGTGCAAGCAACTACTTCCTCCCCTTATTCTTTCAGGCTTAGGCAGTAGTAAAAGCATCTCACTATTACTAATCCCAAGCTACTGCATCATCCTTCATCATTTCCCTACATATCTCCCATGCCTTTGTAATTAGTGTCTTTTAAAAACTCTGCTGGAATTATCCGATTTTAGACATGCCATCTGTTTCTTGAAATGAACTTAACTGATACATTCAGATGATTTCTAGTATTCCTACTATATCTAACATTTTGTAATTCTGTGAAAGAGTCTTTTACCAGGCTTAGCTCTTTATCATCACAGAAATCATTTCAACAAGAGTTGCAATACTCCTGACAAGACATATAGAAGAACTTTTCTACAAGCCAAAGCCTACATAGCCATCAATACACCAATAGTCATCCATTCTCTCCACTTACTTAATTTTTCAAAGGACCTAAAACTGGATTTTCCTGTGTTGCTCCAACTGAAGTTTAGTTTCTTAACAAAGCGAACATTCACATAATAGCAAAGGTAAAATTGATTGTATTAGGGCCTGTCATTGTCAAAGATAATGTCCTGTAAGTGGTAGTTTGGTTGAAAGGAGTGGTGTGAACCATCTGTCCTTTTTCTAATATCCACACACAAAATGAAGCTTTGGTTGCTTTGAAATTGCAAGTGCTACTTGCAGTAAATTTCAGTGAATGATTCTGCCTTCTGAATGTGAATTCTTCTTAAAATCTTTGTTAAGAAAGATTGGTCATTTATACAAATATACTAAAATCAAGTGTAAATTCTTGAAATCTTCAATTTTAGGGTTCTCATTGTGTTGGGATTATATTTCATTGATAATTATTTCAAATAAGTTAATCATATGTTAGAGCATAGAAATCTTTTTTGGTGTATACATAGTTGGATGGTAATAAAATTTGGTCAAAAATAAGGAATACATAGGAGAGAACATAATCAGTATCAAAATAGTGTTCTCTTGAGGCATCTGGCAATCTGCCTCCACGTTAAGGTACCAAATTCCTAAGAGAGCAGGTGCTTTCATGTAACAGTTTATATAGTATGTAAACTTCTGTTTGTTTCAGAAAAAAATCAATTAATAAAGTAATACTTAGAGATGAAAAATTTTAAAGACATTTTCCAGGTTGTGAAAGATCAAATAGGAAATATTAAGCAAGATTATAAAAGAAATTTATAATTGTAAGTCTTCATTTAGCATATATTTATATCAAAGGTCTTCTCCTATAAGCAGAGAATGAATCCTATTAATCATGTTGTGGGCCAAAAAGAAAACCTTGATAGTTTCCTCAAAGCAAAAAGTATAAAGGTCTCATTTGCCCATAATTCACTTAAACCAATATTTTAACCATCTGGAAAATTTAAAGTTGCTCTCCTAAGTGAATGATGATACAATGGAACCAAAAATCAACAAAAAATAATTCATACCTTTTAAAGATAAAATTATAGCTGAAAATAAAAATAAATGAACTATGTCCTAACTCAAGAAACCAAAAACAATCAATCAAATTTAAGGCAAGAGAAAGGAAATAATAAACAGTATAGTAGATATTAATGAATTAGAAAATAGAAACAAAGAGAAGAATTGATAAATACATATAGCTGTTGTGTTATTGAAAATACTGCTATAGAAATACACTTTAAGGAAGCTTAAGTGATTATTAAGCTAAAAGAAGATAAAGCAGTAATATACCACCTTGGAGACAAAAAGAGAAATAGATATATTGTCATGCACAGGGCTTTAAAAAGTTAATAGGAGGCTATTACAAATTAACCTATTAAGCAAATTTGGAAATCTGGATTAAAGTGATGAAATTTTTTAGAAACATAAATTACTGAAATTTATTTTAGAAGTAGAAAACCAGTAGGGACCAAAAATAATGAAAGAAATTCTAAATGTTGTCAAGTATCCACAAAAAGTCTGGGCTATAGATATACACAATGTATGTAACTGTACATGCAGACACACACATATCCAGAAAGTTGGTAGTTGTAAAGAGAGACACTTCTGACAGTGTGGTAGAAAGTTAGCTCTTAGTTTTGTACTGTTTGAATATTTTCCATGTACATGTATTGCTATAAAAATAAACTTGTAAAATAAGAGTTTCTCAAATTGAGGTTCTTTGGAATCCATGAAATACTTAGATAAATTCTTTGTGGATTTATTAATCCTTTATGACAATGATTTTAATGTATTTGTAAAATTTTTTGAATAGGTACAATTTTTACATAGTTTAAAATTTTTAAATGCATATAAAAGAAATAATGAAAAATTACCTCATCTACATATTTCTCTCCACTTTCACATATATTTCCAATGGTTCAAATTATAATTTCAGAATTTCTTTATGCTTATACAAATTATTACAAACAGAGATTCTTTTTCTTTTCTTCTTTTTTTACACATATTATAGATATTGTATTTCATCTGGCTTTCTTCACCAAATTTATCTTGGAGATTCTTTTATATAGTGCATAGAGAATGTCCTATTCTTTTATAAAGCTGGATAGTATGCTAGCATATAAAGATATAGTAATTTTAAGAGTAGTATCCAATATAGAAACATTTGAGTTATTTCCAATCATTTGTTAGTTCAAATAATGCTGTAAAGCATAACCTTACACATATATACACATATATCATTTTACATATGTACAAGTATATCTGAGACTTATTCCCATTGGAGAAATTGTGGGGTCAAAGGTTATTTGCATTTTAAGTTTAATGGATATTGTAAAATTGTATTCCATTGGAATTTTTATCAATTTACACTTTTACCCAACAATATATGAGAGTGTCTATTTTCCCACAGTTAAAAGTGGTGCCCAGAGAGCAGCAAGCTTGCTGGGCAGAGGAAACAGATATTGGAGTGAAAGATTCTGAGTTGACTGAAAATTTCAGGGCAGTGTACTGAAGACATGGTGACAGTAAAGAGAGGACTTTCAGAAATTTACATAGGGATCCTTTTGAGTCTTTGGGCAAATACTTAGCTGTGTATAGTAAGAGATTCCATAAGGCCTGACAAAATGCTAACATTTGGGGGCTGTGAGATGCATGGAGACACCAGTGGCATCTTGGAAGACTTTGGAGTTTTTACTAGCCAAAGCAGTTTTTACTAGTTCAGCAGTGTTTGCTGAACACCTGGGCATTAAGTTAAGAACCAAAAATATTACTCCTAGGAGTAAGTTTAACTAAGCCCTATTATAAAGTCTACTCTAGCCCCACCATAATGCAGCCCAAATTAATCCTTGATAGGATGAAAGACAACAAAATCCAGATCTTCAACAAGCAGCCACATGACTAGCATCAAAGTAAAAAAAACTATTAGACAGTGAAGAGGCAGGAAAGGCATCGCATCACCAGAGAATGAAAATAAAGAGTAAATAGAAAAAGAACAAAACTGACATAGATGTTGAATCAATATATTGGCCACTGCAGAAGAAAAATCAGTAACTTAAAGATTGATCTACAGCAGTTATCCAAAATAAAGCACAGAGAGAAAAAAACCCTCAAAACAATAGCAGAGCCTAAATGACATCTGGGAAAATATCAAATGGCCTACCATATGTGAAATGAAGAAGAAGAGGAAAGAAATGAGGCACAAAAAATATTTAAAGAAATAATGTCCCTAATTTTTCTAAAGTTGATGGCAAATATCAATCCACAGAATCAAGATGTCTAATGAATACCAAACAGGATAAACACATACATGTGCACACACACACACTCACACAAGTTCCTCTTTCTCATTCTTTCTTTCTCTGTCATACCTAGTCACTTCATAGTCAACTTGTTCAAAATAAAAGAGAACAGAGATTCTCAAAATAAAAGAGACAATAACATCTTAAAAACAGAGAGAGGGAAAAGGACATTACATACAGGAATACAATGATAATGAAACAACGCAAGCCAGTAGATAATGGAATGATATCCTAAAAGAACTGAAATATATAGAAGAAAAAAGCTGTCAACTTAGAATTTGTATCCAAAAATTTTTTTTCAAATATAAAGGTGAGATAAATACATTTTCAGATAAACAAAATGTAAAAGCATTCATTATCATCAAATCTGTGCTACAAGAAATTTTTTGCGTGTGTGTGAGGAAGACTAGCCCTGAGCTAACATCTGTTGCCAATCTTCCTCTTTTTGCTGAGGAAGACTGGTCCTGGGCTAACATCCGTGCCCATCTTTCTCTGTTTTATATGGGACACCGCCACGGCGTGGCTTGATTAGCGGTGCATCAGTCTGCGCCTGGGATCTGAACCTGCAAATCCTGGGCTGCTGAAGTGGAGTGCACGAACTTAACCACTACGCCACTGGGCTGGCCCCTGTTACAAGAAATTTTAAGAGAAGGTCTTGAGGCTGAGAGGAAATGACATGGCATGGAAACTGTGATCCACATTTAAAAAGTCAAGAGCACTAGAAATGCTAAATAAGTAAATAAATATGACTTTTTCCTCATTAAAATATTTCCTGAAAGACAGTTATTTGTTTGAAGCAAAAATAATAACAATGAATTTTGGGACTTATTACATACATTGACATAAGATGTATAATAACTATAAACCAAAGGAAGAGAGGAGGCAAGTGGAAATGTACTGTTATTAGGGTCTTATATTATATATGAAGTGGTATTTGAGATAGACTGTGGTAAGTTAAACATGCTTATTGTAACTTCTAGAGCAAGCACTAAAAAATAAAAAGAAATAGCCAGAAAGCCACACAGGAGATCAAATTAAATACTAAGAAATACTCAGTTAATTTTTTAAAAAGCAGAGGATAAGGAAAAATAGAAAAAAAATAGAAGTTAAAGAGAAGGAAAATAGTAGAATGGTAGACTTCAACTCAATCCTATTAATAATTACATTAGATGTAAATAGAGTAAATAACCAATTAAAATGCAGATGTGCCCAGATTGGATGCAAAAGAGAGATCCAAATATACAATCTACAATAGACACAAGTTAAAAATAAAGACATGAAGAGGTTAAAAGTAAAAGAATGGAACAAGATAATATGCCATGCAAATACCAGTCAAAAGCAAACTGGAGACTTTATATTAATATCAGACAGAATAGCATTCAAGAAAAGGAGTGTTTTACTGGAGATAAAGAGGGATGTTTCATAATGATAAAACGGTCCACTCATCAAGAAGACAAGTGACTCTGAATGTTGTGTACCTAATTACAATACATAATGCAAAACTAAAGGAGAAATAGACAAATCCACAATTATATTTGGAGATTTTAACCCTCTTCTCAGTTTAAGGAGAAATGTGGACAATAGAAGGGTAGAAGACACTAGTGTCCAAATTAATGTTCCTACTCTGGTGTTAGGAACATTTCCCTCCCAAACCAGAAAAGGCACACGTCCCCATAAATCTCTGTGGCTGACTGAGTTATCAGTCATCAGGACAATCACATGTTGTCTGATCATGTCAATCTGGACTCGGCATGCATACTTTTAGATCTGGGTAAACATATGCACTATGTGCCCTCTGGTTTTTTTCCCCATGGAACAATCAAACTGGTATCCCTAGAGACCTGACAACTCTATCCTTATCTCAAACTCTCTTCTTTAGTGAATGGGAATATACACAGATGTGTGCCTAGGAGAACTGGGAGATATACTTTTAAGGGTACACTGTCTATAGATTTTCCATGAAGAAAGTAAAGAATATATGGCAGATTCATATATAAGGAAGAAATATCTATTTTAAACCATGCTACCTGCTAAAGTCAGCCTGCTTCCTGTAAAACAGCTCATTTGATAAGGTGAAAAAAAAGCTCATTATGAGCTTAGAGAATGGGCAGAGGGACTTTAGCTCAGCTGGGAATGCAAGCAGCCCAAAGGCAACTTTGTGATTGAAAATGCAGCTGGCATGTGTTCACCATTAAAAGCCATCCCTGCAGAATTCTCAATAATTCATTTAAATCTCTATCAAAGAAGAAAACAGACAGGCCTGGAACAATAGACAGTTCTCGCTGGAAAGCTGAACTCTCAAACAAACGTTATGGCTGGTTTTCTACCATCGATTTTATTGTTAGGGAGTGAAGTTTTAGGAAGGGAGCAGAAATGGAAAACATTATTAAGTGAATATATATTTGGTAAGAAAATTGATGCTTTTGCTAATGTCTCAAAGGACTTCTTGTGTTTCAGTGTTTATTATAATGACACATACACATTGTAAAAACCCAAATAAAGAATTATAAAATGGAAAGTTCAGACAGCTCTGCTTGTAAACATATAGTATCCAATAAAGCTACTCAATTTCCCTAAGCTTCAATTCTCTCGTCTGTAAGGATGCTAATAGGACCTTGCTCATAAGGATGATTTGCAGATTAAAAAAGACAATCCATGGAAAGTGCTCAATAAATGTAGATTATTATGCTACACGGATATTTTACATATTATTATATGTGTAGGATTATTTATACTTTCTGTTTTGTAACTTGTTTTCCACTCAACAATATTCGTATAAATTTCTAAAACAAGAATCACCATGTGTTCACTGGAGAAATGTAGAAAGGAAGATGCAAGTGGAAATCATCCATTTAGTTTCAGTCTTTATTTCTTAACACTCTTCTTCTATCAAAAGGTCTTCTCATTCTTTCCAATTACAGAAAATCCATTAATTCAAAAACCATTAAAAGCCAGCTTATTACCCAGAAAGGAGCAAGCTTAAATGAATTTTCAGCCCAGGGATACTTTGGAAAGGATGTAACTGAAACAAGGGAGGAAAATCTGGACTTGAAGATCCCAACTAGCCTGTGTGTTCCCAAAGCAGTGTGTTGAGGAAAGTCACTTCTCTGTTCTTTCTTTTAAGCCTTGGATTTGTACTTTCCTTTGATAACATTGAACTTCAGTTTTATTTGACTGCAAAATAGATAGATTTTCTCCTCAGAGGAAGTTTTCAACTGGGATATTTCCAATTCCTTCATTTTATTTCAGGAATGGAAGTGGAAGCAAATGTATAGTAATTCTGCCATTGCTTATTTAGTAGAGAATCAGTAGAAACTGTTTACAGAAATAGAAAATTAAGTAATAGTTCAAAATCTAAATATACCTGCTACAAACTCAACAAACAGAAAGAAACTTACATAACAATACAGAAAGACACCACTCACTGAAAAATAAAATAATGAAAAGCAATAAAAGCAAACAAACATGAAATAGGACAAATTAAAATAAGATTGAATCACAAAGCAACATATGAAGGTGTACTGTAAATAAGAGGCACACATAATGAAATGACTGTGAAAGAATATAAATGAAATAATAGGCAAAAGCATATGAGGCAAATGCAGATAAGAAAAGAGACAAGATCCAAATCTTAATATCTCATAGGTTGAATTTAAACCAAAAGCATTGTGAGAAAAATAAGAGCACTTTGTAATGGTAAAAGCTATAATCTGTAACAATCTAACATTTCCAAATATCCATGTACCAAAGAACAAAGCATCAACCTTCATAAAGCAAAACGTGTAAGAAATACGAGCAGCAATGGGCGGAAACACATCATTAGATGAAGACTTTAATTCACCTCTCTCAGTCCACAACAGTTCAAGTGGTAAAAAATATGTAAGGATATAAAAACCTACATTACTTAAATAATATATGCTGAACTCTGAGCCAGAAAACAGAGTCCATGAAACAGTCATAAAAATGGATCATGTATTAGACCACAGATAAAACATCAATTGAGTCTCGAAAGTAGAAAGGTACAGAAAATATTCTCTGATCACAATTCAACAAAACTAGAAATTACTGAAACAAAAAAGTCAAAACAAGAATCTTTGGAAAATTAAAATAATACCTGGAAATTAAAATAATACACTTGGACATTGAAAATAATTTTCCTTAAAGAAGAAGTTTGTGTTAAAGCTCAATTAAACTATCAGAACATTTAGAAAAATGTTAATAAAAACATCCCACATTAGAAGTTATGGATATAGCTAAAATAATATTCAGAGAAAAATTGGGGGTACTAAATACTTATATCAATAACTAAGAAAGAATGAAAACATGTGAATTTAGCCAGAAGTAAGAAGTTAAAAAAATATAGAAAAATGTAAGGAAAGCTAAATACTGGATTTAATAAAGTATAAAGAAGAAATAATATGTTGGAAAACAGAAAAGAGTAGAACAAATAAATAAATCCTAGGGCTAGTTATGAAAAAACTTAAACAACAATAAAGTTAAAAAGTAAAATTATAAAAGATAAGACAGGATAATAGAGATATATCTAAAAATATAGAGGAAATTAAAATAATGATAAGAAACAACTTTGCTTAACTTTATGCAATAAATTTGAAAACCTTGCTAAAATACATGTCTAGGAAAATATAAACTAGTAAAATTGACTCTGGAAGATATAGAAATAATCCTAAACAGACTAATTGCCACAGAAGAAATTCAAAAAGTTATCATTCAACTATACCTAAACAAAAAGCATCAGGATCAAATTGTTTCACAAGGGAATTCTATCAAATTATTAAGGAACTAATCATTTAAAGCCATATAAAATATTCTAATCTAGAGCATAAAAAAATGAAAGCTTCTAAATTCTTAAGCATGCACAAATACTGTTTCAAAAATCCTATGAAGATAAAAATTACGTCAGTTGCAGTTATACATATCAATGTAAAAATCAATGAGTAAATTATTAGCAGAGAAAATGCAGAAGCATTTTAAAGGAATTAATAGAGCAAGATCAAGTAGATATCATTCCAGAAATGCAATTATATTAAATATTAACAATCAAAAGGGAAAAAATCATATTATCTCCATTAATTCTGAAAATGTGTTCCATAAAATTCAACATCTTTTCTTGAATAATAATGATGATGATAATAATTATATAAATTATACATTGGTTCCTCAGCATGGTGCCTATGCTATAACATTCTGAAATGTATCCCTTAACTAACTACTTTTCACCATTTACAATGCTCACACTCCACCTCTTTATCTCCAGTTGCTTGGTCCACTGCTATAACCTCCTTCCTAGTTTTTTGCATATCTCTTGCCCCTGGAATCCACTATTACATATCAGAGTAACTTTGTGAAATATAAGTAAGAAAATTTTCTCCCTATGTTATTATTTTTTTTTTTTTGGTGAGGAAGATTGGCCCTGAACTAACATCTGTTACCAATCTTCCTCTTTTTGCTTGAGGAAGATTGCTGCTGAGATTACATCTGTGCCAGTCTTCCTCTATTTTGTATGTGGGATGCCGCCACAGCATGGCTTGATAAGCGGTGTAGATCCGTGCCCAGGATCTGAATCTGGGAACCCCGGGCTGCCTAAGAGGAGCACACAAACTTAACCACTATGCCACTGGGCCAGCCCCTACAATTCTTTAATGGCTTTCCTTTATACTCAGCATAAAAGTCATGCCCCTTAGCATGGCTTGCAAGCCCTATATGGTCTTGTTCCTGCCTGATTCCCAGACCTCATCTTGAACCACTTCCCCATCACTCCCTGTGCTCCCAGCCATCATGGCTACCTTGACCTTCCTGGAGCAGTTCAGGCTTATTTCTGCTGTGGGCTTTTATATTCACAGGGAGTTCTTCTCCCTGAAATATTTGTTGTCATTCAAGTTTCTACTCAAATGTTGCCTTCTCATAAAATTTCCCTGCCTACCCTCTCAAGAAGCTTGCTTTTCTTGCCCAGAGTCCAGCTTCCTATCCCACTACACTGTTTCATTTTATTCACAGAACTTCAATCTATCTGAAATTATCCAAATTATTTGTTGTTGTCTTTCTCCTCCAAGTAAAACGAAAGCTCAGTGGAAACAGTGCTGTTCTTTTGCTGCACTGGAGACAGATCAACGGCATCCTGCAGTCGTCAGGGCCAGAATGTGGGATCTCAGGTATCTGGGCTGGGTTGAGGTGTGCTTGGGACCCCTTCAGGAGGTGGCTGCCGATGGGGAGACGAGGCTTGGCTGGGGCAAGTCCTGGAGAAATGTGAATAACAAAATTGGCAAACAATAGTCCTGATTTTGAAAAACACAGTATTTAAAATCCAATCTTTTAAAAAATATTAAAAATAAATGCCAATTCTGGAGCATAATTAGTAAATATTTTTGAAGTTTTTTTTAAATACCCTAAACCTCAGCACAAAAATTTTCCATAGCAGCAAGAAGAAAAAAACAATCCCTTTTTGTAAGTAACAAGTGTTTTGTGCTTGCATATAATTTTACCCTGCTCATACAAACCATCCTTTTATTATCTGTGCACAAAAATTCACATCATGTTTTCTTTCCCCACTTACTTTTTGTTTGCTTTTTTCTCATTTATTTCTTTTCTTTGTTTCTTTACACAAACTGATAAATAGATTAACATCTCAGAAGAACAGGACTAAAATGCTGTGGCTCTCCTTCTGAACCGTTAACTATTCCATCAGATCTGATATGTGATGATGTTTTTCTGGGGAAGGCATTTCCATAAATGCACTGGATTTAAATGAGCCTGCGATAGTACAGGGATGTGTGTATGTATATATGTGTGTGGTGGGTATAAAAAACCATTGATTCTTCCCTTTTTTTTTTCAAATTTCCCCACTCCCCAGGAAATTCTCCTGAGATTTATTAAATAATGACAAAATCACAATAACTGCTCTTTATTGAACTATTCTATCAGGATATGCACCCTTTTATCATCGCAACACTCCCATGAAGGAGGGAAGAAACAAATTAAATGATGCACTTACGGTTACAGAGCTGACATTAATTAATAAACCGGTAAAGCAAATTAACCCATGTTGACCCTGTAGCCACCATGACTGTGCTCTGATTTGGAAGGCCTAGCAAAGTAGCTGCCAGTGATATAAATGCAGAGGCTGTTGGAAATATCTCCTGCTCTTCAAAACACTTGATCTGCTCACTTACTGATGTTTGAAATTTTAAAAAATAGTCTTTATTTTTTAGAGCAGTTTTAGAGTGATGGCAAAATTGAATGGAAAATACAGAGAGTTCCCATACAACTTTTATCCCCACAAGCTCAGCCTCCCCCACTATCAACATCCCCCACCAGAGTGGGGCATTTGTTACAGCTGATGAACCTGCATTGACACATCATAATCACCCAGAGTCCATAGTTTACATTCAGGTTCACCCTTGGTGTCATACCTTCTCTGAGTTTGGACAAATGTATAACGGCACGTGTATCCACCATTATACTATACAGAATAGTTTCACTGCACTAAAGACCCTCTGTGTTCTGCCTGTTCATCCCTCTCTTTCCCCTAACCTCTGGCAACCACTTATCTTTGTACTATCTCCATAGTTTTGCCTTTCCCAGAATGTTATATAGTTGGAATAATACAGTGTGTAGCCTTTTCTAATTGTCATCTTTCACATAGTAATACGTGTTTAAGCTTCCTCCATGTTTTTCATGGCTTGATAGCTCATTTCTTTTTAGTGTTGAATAATATTGCATTGTCTGAATGTACCACAGTTTATTTTCCATTCACCCACTGAAGTACATCTTAGTTGTTTCTAAGTTTGGGCAATTATGAATAAAGCTGCTATAAACATCTGTGTGCAGGATTGTGTGTGGATGTAAATTTTCAAATCAAGATCTATCTCCTGCTCTTCAAAATACTTTTCCTACTCACTTTGTTGATGCTTAGAATTATTCTAAGGAGTTACAGGAGTTTCAATTTTGTGATAGTTAATGAGACTTACAGTGCAAAGGCTTCTGGCAGAGACGATGCTCTGGATTCACACTAACATACATATAACTACATCTGAACCTTTCCTGAGAGTAGGAATTACGGACAGCTCTGTATCTAAAATAAGATTACAAAAGAAGTTTCCAGAAATTGCAAAAATGTGAAAAATGTAAGGAATGTTCTTTAACTTGAATTACAATTTTACTCCTACTTGCTATTTGATTTGTTGCTGTAGCCAATTACGTTTTTGTCCCTCCCTTGGTCCATTCTGGGGACTCTGTCTCTAGATGTCTTCCCTCAGCAACTGGGCCATTCTTAAACTTAGCTTCCGGCTGCCAACCTCTCCCTGACCAAATGATGCATCGGAATTCTGTCTTGTGTTGATATGAACATAGAGAATGTTCATATCCACATTCCCCCATCTCAGGAAACATGTGCCCTTCTTTACATTTAAAGGAGGAAATGTCAAGATGACTTTAAACCTTTTTACGTTAAAAAGATTAGTGTAAGTTATGTGTTTGAAAAGACGATACAGTAACATTGCTGCAGCTCAGTACTGATCTCCAAATATTACTTGCACACCCCTATTTCCTGACTGTGCATCCAGGTATTTTTGTTGTTAGCAGGAAAATTCCTTCATCGTGGTTAAGTTGATAATACACAATTCTAGAGTACGGCCTCAGTCACTGGGCCACAGGAGGCAGTAAGGGAGCTGGTCTGAGGAGGACCAAGACCTTCCAGGGCTCACGTTACACTGATACTAAGGCCGGGAATGCCCACCATGTACCTCCCTGAAGCTCGGCCCACCCACCAGTTCAGGCAAGAACAATGTCACTTTTAATTCTTTGCTTTTTGCCATTGAAGATAAAATTCATCATGATGACAGGATATCATGCTTGAATTTTTCTAATTTACAGCTTTTGTCTTATCCCCTAGCTGTTTATTTCTAGCATCTTTTTTATGTTTATATATTGGCTATTCTGTAATTAGCATTTTGATGTTTCCCTTTCAATAGGAAACCAAGTTCTCCTGGCTCATTTTCAGTATTGTGATTGGGAATAGTATCCGTTGAGGTCCTCCATGCAAGATGCAAACTGTAGGCTGTGTCTCTGGTTTATCTTTTCCCTTCTTCTAATAGTTTTAATTAGGATAATCTGGGATTTTACATCCAGATTACCATTCTTTTTTCTTTTTCTTTACTTCTTTTTTTTTTGGAGAGGAAGATTGGCCGTGAGGTAACAGCTGTGCCCATCTTCCTCTATATGTGGGATGCCTGCCACAGCATGGCTTGATAAGCAGTGCATAGGTGCGCGGCCAGGATCTGAAACTGCAGAACTGGGGCCTCCAAAGCGGAGCGTGGGAGCTTAACCACTACACCACCGGGCCAGCCCCCCAGATTGCCATTCTTAATAGTCATGTTAATTATATTTATTATTTTTCAAAAAATTTGGTTTTACTCTTTTCTCAGGCTGCAAAACCACATTAGAGCTGTTAAAAAAAGAAAATAGGGGCCTGCCTGGTATTGTAGCAGTTGGGTTTGCGTGCTCCGCTTCCACAGCCTGGGGTTCACTGGTTCGGATCCTGGGCATGGATGTACTCACTGCTCATCAAGTCATGCTGAGGTGGCGTCCCACATGGAGGAACTAGAAGGACCTACAACTAGGATGTACAATTATGTACTGGGGCTTTGGGGAGAAAAAAGAAAGAAAAGTGGAAGACTGGCAACAGATGTTAGCTCAGGGCCAATCTTCCTAAAAGAAACAGAAAACATAGTTACCACTGGATCTTAGTCCAGATTGTTGTGGTAGAAACAGGGAATGCATGTTAGTTTAGTTTTGGGTTTTTTTTTTGGGGGGGGGGGTGTCTGTTTGTCTTAAAGCAACATGTTATTCTTTAATTTAAACAAAAGTTTCTTCTTAAAGAAGGGCAATAAATTGCACTATGCTTCCTATGGGAGAAAACATATTTACAATAATTATTTGGCATTAAGTCTGGCTTTAAGTAGTTTCATTATTTTAAATCTGTGCTTTTATACCATATCTTCATTTTTCCTGGGTTAATTGCTCTATTTTTTTTAAGTGGCTTAATTATTGCTTGGGTAACATTTTCGGGAAGAGTAAGAGCCCTTGCATATCTGACAATATCTTAATGATTTCATTCATAAATTGTAGCCTGGATGAGTATAGAATTCTTTCCCCGTAAAAGGCATGCAAATCTTTCCTTCAAAATCTTATAGAAAAGTTCCATTTTCATCCAGTATTCAGTGCAGTAAAGAAGAAATTTGGTTTTATCCTGAGATTTTTTTTTTTCCTTTATAGGTGAACTTTTTTTTCTCTTGAAAAGCAAGACTTTTTTTCTTTCTATTATTAATTTCATCTGATATTTGACAGTCCATTTCCTGGTAAAGATTCAAATTTTTTTCTTCAACTTAGGCAACTTTTATTCAATTATTTCTTTGATTTTGCTTCTCTTTGTGCTAAATTTCATCCTCCTATACTATGTACACCACGTGTATTAGATCCCCTGGATCATTTTTCACAGTCTCTTGTCATTTTGCTCATCATTATATCCTTATCTTTATCTTTTTCCTCTGAGTTCTGGGACAATGTTTTGTGCTCAATTCCTATCAGCTTCTCAGTTTCCTTCATTATCCAACTTGCTAGTGACTGCCTCCAGTGTTTTTCAACTGTAGCAATTGGGTTTATTATCTGAAACAATGTTTTCCTGATATTGAATATTTCTTTTCTAACATCATCTTCCTACAACGTCCCATTGAATCGCATTGAAAATGTTAATTACAAAGCTTATATTTATCCCAATTCCCTACCTCTATTTTCTTTCTTTTCAACTGCTAAATCTTTTCATTTGGTGGTTTTTATTTGTTTATTCTTACATACAAGAGCAGAAAAGAAATGCCATAGCCATGCTAAAGAAACTTCTTGGTATTTTGTGCAATGTAAAAGCAGCTGATACAGACCTTTCTCCCACATCTCTTCTCCCGTATCCTCAGGAAAGCATCCAGGCCGAGTATAACTTCGGATTGACATCCATAACCTTCACTCCTGGTGCACTTCTTGAATCAATGTCAATTTCTCTTTCTCTTATAGCCCACTCTTGCCTCCCACTCATACCCCTTCTAGCTTAGAATTCTTCCAGGGATTTGTATCCACTTATTTCCCAGGTGTATTTTCCCTTTGTACGTGGTAATATGTAAGGGTTAGCCATTCCCTTGCCCAATTGCCTCCTCTCCAGAATTTCCAAAATTCTGAAATTCTTAATAGTACCCTTTCCGGGATCCAGGAATCTCTACTATATTTTCCTGGTCACTTCAATGGACATGAGTTGGAGAGAAGAACACCATAAGAGTGATCAAATTATCATCCTAAATGGAAATTCCCATGGTTTCTTGTACTAGAGAAGCCCTATCATAAATTAGATGGCTCACAAAATTTTAAGCTCTCTGTAAGCAAATAACATCACACATGGGCCATCGTTCTGGGGTTCTGTATAGGGATGGTCTGCACTGAACTGAATAAGCCTCTAAGATGATGTGATCCCATCTTATTTTACCACTCCCCTGATATCACCAAGTTTTATTTTTGTGCCCCTCTATATGTGTTTGGCCATCAGCTTCCTGCTCCCAATTTAATGACAACTAAAATAAGAATTATATTTTCTTGCTGATTTCCAAGCTGCTTGGAAAAGATGCCAGACAGTTTCCTACATGGACCCTTGTTTTATAATTAGTCCAAGGTTATGTACAATCATAGATGTCACTGCTCACTGACCTACTCCTCCTTAACTGCTGTCATCATTGCCTGGTAGACCGTTCTAAGCATGATGTAAGTCCCATTTGACATTCTTCTCTCCTGTTGAATCATTCTGTCAAAAGTATTTGGAAATCTCATCCTTAAACCGGAGCTATTGCCTTCTTTTCTCAACCCTAACTCATCAAGGTCTTTTAAGCAAAATCATTTCACTTTCTATTTTCTCCTCTCCCTTAGGGAAGTTATGAGTCAGACAGATCTGAGCTTAGAGAAAGAGGTTGGATGGTACAGGCGCTTTTCATCTTCTAGAAAGAATGAGCTGTAGAGAAAGGAGAAGAGCAGGGACAAGGTGGGGAGCAATAAAGCTGATGGATTTCTTGCTCCTTGAGAGCTGGGATTTTGTAGTTTGACATCATTATTTGATTAGACATGTTGGAAATTTTCAGATGATCAGACTTCTTCACAATCAAATACAAATAAGAGAACCTTCCAGAGCTATTTTGGACAAAAAAGTATGTTTGGCTTATCTGTGTTGCAGTGCCCTGCTGAAAACTGTCAGATTCACCGAGTTTGTACACAAAGAGAGTTGGAAGGAAGAAAGGAAACTAGCATTCACTGAGCACCTTCTTCATGCCAGATATTGAACATGCCTTCTTACTGAACCATTTCCAACCCTGTGTGGTAGGGTTTTCTTTACACAGTTTACAGACGAGGCCCAGAGGGGTTAAGTAATTTGTCCAAGGTCACAAAGCTAGTAAGTGCCAGAGCCAGTATCTGAATTTTAATTTCCCAATTTTCTGAGCTTATATTATTTTCTTTCAATCCTGCTTCGTCACATTAGTGCAGGGGTCAGTAAACTGTGGCCCACGGACCAAATCCGCCTGCTACCCATTGCTGTAAACACAGCTACACTCACTCATTTACACATTGTCTGTGGCTGCTTTTGTGCTACAAAAACAAAATGAGTAGTTGTGGCAGAGGCTGTGTGACTCATAAAGTCTAAAAGTTTGCCAACCTCTGTGTTACCGCACTGTGGCATGGTCCAATGCTTCTCAAATTTTAATTTCTATTTAAGATACTTGGAGATCTTGTTGCAACTCAGATTCTGGTCCAAGAAGTCTGATGTGGGGCATGAGATTCTGATGTCAATGTTGCTGCTCCATGGAACATACTTTAAGTAGAAAGGATGTACTCAGTAATAAAACAACCCAAACATAACAGAACAGAACAGTCTGAACATAACTGTGTGCTTTTCTCAGATTTCCTGAATTGAGAGCAGAAAAATACCTCCTCTGGTCCCCTCCCAGGTGAAATAGGTATCAACTAGCTGACTTCGGCCTCATTCAGAGAAGACTTATGTTTAGCGGAAAAGAAGGGCAGGGCCTCACCACTTATCAGCCATATGATCTTGAGAAAGCAGATACAGCTCCAGGTTTCCTCTTCGATTCAAGGTGGATCCTAATCTCCCAGGTGTACACCTGTGGTTTTCAACCCAGGCTATACAGCAAGATACCCTGGAGAGTTTTAAAAATATTCCAGTGCCCACCCTCAGAAAAATCTAACTTAATTGGTCTAGAGCAGTGATTCTCAACCTTGGTTTGCCATGAAGAGTTTTTAAAAACCATAATGCCCAGGCAAAACCCAAACTGCATATGCCAGAATCTCTGAATGTAAGCGTCAGGCATCACAGCACTTACAAAATCTTCCCACGTGATTCTAACGTACAGCCAAGGTTGGGAATCGTTGATCTAGGGTAAAGCCTGGATGTTCAAGCTTGTTATTGTTTTGTTCCCAAGATGATTCTAATGTACATCAAGGATTGGGTACCACTGATCCTTATTCTCACACAATATTGTAAGGATCAGGAGAAACTATGTAGTGGTCAAAGTAAGCATCCCAATAATGAGACAAGCAGAGATCCTGTGCTTCCTGTTGTGATGCTCAGAGAAGGACACAATATCACTTCTGTAATATTCAGCCAAAAAACGCATCACCTGAATTCAGTCGGGAGGAAACATGGTAAACAAACCGAGAAACGTAAAAAAAATGCACAATGTACTGCACTCACTGAAAATGTCAATGTCATTCATGAAGGAGAAAGAAAGATGGAGTTCCAGATTAAAGGAGACTAAAGAGGTGTGGCAGCTAAAGGCAACACATGATTCTTGACCGGGAAAAAAACATTAAAGAGGACATGATTAGGAAAGTTGGCAAGATTTGAATATAGACTGTGGATTGGATAATAGTATTGCATCAATGTTAAATTTCTTGATGTTGATAACTGTACTATAATTGCACATGAGAATGTTCTCTTATTAGGAGATGCACGCTGTACCAGTTAGGATTACAGGGGCATGATGCTTACCACTTACTCTCAAATGGTTTAGGGAAAAATTATATGTATGTAAATATATACACACACACACACACACACACACAAAAGGGAGATTACATAAGAGACAGAGAATAGTGTAGGAAATGTGGCAAAGTGTTAACAAGTTTTGAACGAGGGTGAAGGATATATGAAAACTCTTTATATATTCTTGCTTCTTGAAACTAAATCTGGATGAAGTGTGTATGAAAGTACATTGTATTATTTGTACAAAATGCAAAGTAAAACAAATTTTTTTTAAAAAAACGAACTCGTGTTTGGAATTGGCATAGATGGATTAACTTGTGCAAGTGTGAAGCCCAGCCATAAGGGAAGGAGAGGGAGCCGTGACTATGCACAGATGCTGACAAAAGCCCCTTTCGGTGTTATCCATCTGGTTTACCACTGTTGGGTCTATGTGGAGGACTCTGAGCATCCTTGCCCACACTACCCAGGCCTGGGAGTATAGCTGCATAGGACAAAGTGACAAGAACGTGGAGGGAGACTAAATGATGCCCTCTCACCCAGCACAGAAAGAGGAAGTAGGAGAAGGAGGCAGAATGCCACTTTCTGGGGGAGGAAGGATTGCTCTTGCTCGTTCCAGTTCTGCTACTTTCGGAAGAACACAACTCACAAAGCCTTTCTCTTTCTTCCTGGGTTCAGGCATGAGGGATGCCTGGATGGACGCCACATACAGAGCACTGTGAGTGCCGTAGTTGAGATCCTTGACTTGAAAGTGAAGGGAAGAACGTGCAGAAGAATTGGAGGGCCTTGCATGATTTCTTCCACCTTTGTAGCCCCACAGAATGCAAATGTAAAAGTGTTATTAATAAAGCAACTTGCACCCGAGCCCCTTCCTACAGTCCACTTATCATTCTACCTTTGGAGGTGTTTGTTTTTCATATCGTTGCTTCTAACTGTCTGAGGACTTCTTGCCTCCTCTTCTTCTCCTTTGTCTTGGTAACTTGGTCACAATGTGGACAGTCATAGCACCAGGCTTGCCCACACTTCTGCTTCTGGCTGGTAATTGGGCCCTCCAATCCTGTCAATCCATCCACACCTGTGAACAGGTTGTGGCTACCCAGGCTCCTAAGACCATCACTATTCTGGCCTTGAGACTTCATCCCGCTTTGAGTCGTATTCCCCAACTTCTTCCCAGAGTTCTCATTTTTGACTCCTTGTTTTATCTTTGCTTTCAGCTGCACGCTTACTCCCTGGAAACTGACAGCTGTTAGAATTTCCCTAGCCATTTTCAGAGCAGGGAAATGAAGTACAGAGTGATTAAGTAATTTATTAAGGTCACACAGCTAGTAAATGAAGGAGTCAGGATTGGATCTACCCCTGGCTGACTCCAGGTCCATGACCTTTGTACTACAGTAGCCTTCTCAAAGCAGAAATTCCCTCTTCCACTTGTATTCAGATGGATAGTACCCAAGAAATGTATTTAATGGCTTCCCTTCTAATTCATGAATTAGGGCCAGAGCTGGGCTTGTGTCTGATGGAGTCTCTGAGCCCAGATGAAAAGGTACCAGGAGTGAGGTGAGGGTTGAGTATGTTTTCTTCTTTTCACTGCAGCTGACTATTCCTTTGGAATGTACAGAAATAGAAGGGAATGGTGTGATTTCAATGAAAATATACTATCAATGATATCAATGCATTTTGAGATAATATGAAAAGGAAATCTCATAAAAGATAGTGTTAAAATCTTTAAGCAAGGCCTACACTTCCAGTAGATTCTTCTCCTCTCATGTCTGGACACTGGGTTTAGTTGAAAGTAACTCACCTGCAGAGAAATATAGAGACAGCTGAATGTAGCCTGCTGCTTTCAACATAACCCTTGCTTTGCTGCCATAAAGCTCTTTTCTCGCTTATTTTATTTCAACGTCTGACTTCTGTTTCCAGTTGTGAATGCTGAATAAAGCCCTTTCAAAATCTGTGCTACCCAAGCTCATCCTTGCTTTGAAAAGGCTGAACCTACTCTTCCACACATGGTCGCCTCGCCTCCTTCCTGCAGTAAATGCCCATGGCATCGGTGAGGGTGAAACTCTCACCCTCCTACTCCTCCTTGGGAGCTCTTTCTCATCCTCTTTCATCTGAGGTTACCCATTGTCTCAAGAAGGGGTCACTCCAGTACAGACTTTCAGTGACTGGAACTTAAGCTCAGGTCTCGACTCCCTGATCCAGCCTCTTTCCACTATATTATGCCTTTGAACAGATGGTTTCAAAGGAGAGGCAGCCTGATGAGTCCTGCCTCTGGAGTCCTGCAGATGCAGATTAAAGCCCCAGCTCCACCACTTGCTGTTGGTGGGACAGTGAGCAAGTGGATTAAATGTTCTCTTTCCTTAGCATTAAAATGAGAATTATAATCCCTAACATACAAAGTTGTAAGGATGAAAGAACATAATTTGTACAAGTACCTATAAATACCAAGTTGCTCATAAATGTAAATATCTGCCCCCACCTTCTTGAAAAATGCCTTGTAGTGGTCAACCTTCCATTCCCTTTGGTGTGATTGAACCTGTGCAAAGATAAGTGGGGAGTCAGGGTCTTACGCATGTAGCTCATGAACCTGAACACCTGATTCATTTCCTAGAACTTAAAAAAAATCATAACTGTGCAAACAGAGAAAGACATTTGTGACGGCCATAAAGAAGTTTTAAAAGTTAGCGTTTACCTCCCTTATTCAAAGTGAGTAATAGAATCCAATATGCTTTCATCGTACAGAAAAGGAAATGGTCCATGTGAGGTTGAAAGTCTTACTCAACACACAGTGCTAATCAGCATCAGCACTGAGACTAGAACCCATGTCTCTTGATCTCCAGGCCACGACCTTGTAGGCACCACATGAGCTGGGATGTATGATTAGAGAAAAGTATTTGTATTTTAAAAGAATTATTTTGCTTAAGAGATAACCAAATGGGGGGCATAATGAGGTCCTGTCTAATGGAACGTTATTATTTAGCTCTCAGAGTAAGATTATACATCTTTGCAAATGCTCTCATCAGTCCTTTATTCATTAATTTCCTGTGAGTCTTCATGAATTTATTGCTTTATTTATTCAATATAGCACTTTTTTTCTAAAGACTTACGAGCAACAAGCATATTTCCCAGTTGATAGAAGCTAAAACTCCCACCACTGCCAGCTTAGTTGCTATGGTGATAAATGGTTTAAGAAAGTCTCATTTATTTGAAAATATATTTAGAAATAATTGAGCCCCTTGAGAGTAAAATGTCCTAAATTCTCTCTACAGTAGTGATTGATATGTTTTCTTCAGGGGACCAATAGCCTTTGAAGGAACATTCTCTTAATCATGGTAGTTCAGTCGCTTGTATATGGGTTTCCATGTTCCCTTGATTACATCTTGGGCTAGCAGGACTTGTCCCAGGCTCAGCAAACACCTTCCTTGATTACACGCCACCAGGGATTATGAGAAGTCTCGCCTGGTGGATGTTTTCCCCTGTAGTGATTATGGATTAGAATTTGATGCTAATTGGGCAAAATGTGATTAGAACAATAGTGAATGCTAGAAGCCTGACAAAGCAGGGAGAAATATGGGATAAGTACTTGTTATTTGGGCAAAGGAGAGGGGCCTGGGCAATTTGTGTGAACATAACCCTCTAAACACCCTCCCGTTCCACAACATAATCCTCACTCTTTAGAATTTCTTGAACTAGCGCCTGCTAAGGTCCCGTTAACTCTTACGTGAAATGAACTATCAGGCTCATATAACACTATGGATAATAACTTATTGAAGACATTCTGTGTTCCAGGACTCCATCTATATGCATTATCACTTTTCATCTTACAATAAACCTATGTGGAAAATGCTATTGTTATGCTCATTTCACACATGCGGAACCCAAGATTCAAGGGGATAAGCAACTTTCCAAGGTCACGGGCACTGGTATTTGGGCTGAGATCCAAATGTATGCCGACTGGGTGCCAATGACCTGCCCTGCCCTATGTGAACCGGGGGTTTCAGTCAATTTGTCCCAATCTATATCCTTCTGGAATGAGCAGACATGTGAACTCACTATCTTAGGAACTAGGATTCCCATCCGTGCAATGAGCGGAGGTAGTAGAGGCCTTGAAGTCTTGAAGCTCTTGGTGCTCTTCCACACAGGATGGTTTGGCACTTAGTTTAACATGTGGATCTCCAGCTGACTTAATAGTAAAACACATCCTACTTCCCTTATCTCCCTTTTCTGTACGTTGGGAACAGAAAAGGGTGACTCAGTCACCTCATCAGGTGTCAATGGTGGCAACATAGAATGGTGGTTGAAAGCATGCACTCTGGAATCAGACGGCTGAGGTTCAAATCCCAGTTTTACCACTTGCTGGCTACGTAAGACTTCTCTATGCCTCAGTTTTCCCATTGATAAAATGGGGGTGATAATACTGCCTACCTCATGAGGATGCTTCCGAGGATTAACGGATATACACAAAGCTATTAGAATGTGAAGTTCACAAAGTCAGACCCTTTGGTCTATTGTCTGCTTTATCTCCAGATCCAGCACACTACTGTTACTCAATAAATATATATTGAATAAGTAAATGAAAATGTTTAGGACAGTGAGCCCACAATCAATGCCTTCATTATTATCAGAGTACCAGAACCTCATTTCTGCAGTGATTTTTATAACTCCTTCCTCTCTACCTCATCCCTTTGAGTTACCCTTTGGAGAACTAATACCTGACTGCTCATGTCCGGGTTGTGATTTCCACCTTCCTGCTTCTCCCACCTCGGACTCTGTGCTGGGCACCAGAAGGGCCTCATCCTGCTGTAGTGTCTTTGTGTTCACACCATCTTAGTTAATGCAAGCAGCTTTTGCTCTGCATCAAGGACAAGTGCCAGGCTGTGCCTCCTCCCCTAGGTGGTCTACCTCCTCCTTCCCTTTGAGTATAGGAAAAATTTCTTTTTTAGAGACTAAGCTTTTTGGTCTAGGTGGTCTCCATTACTAATTTCCCCAATACCTAGTTCTCCTTCCCCTCCAGGTGCACTCTTGAACATAGGTGCAGCCCTATGACTAGATCTTCCAACTAAATGTGGTTGGAAATGACATGCATCACTTCTAGGCAGAAGAATTCCTGATGCACCATGTTCTCTTCCTCTACTTAGTTGATCAGAGAAATATATTTTCAGGTGGAGACTCCATCATCTGGAGTCCTTGAGCTGAGCCCCACTGGCAACCTGCTTAGGCCATGTAACATGAAGAAGTAGAACTTTTGTTCTTTTAAAGCCACTGAGATTTCAGGATTGCTTATTACTGCAGTACAGACTAAGCTCTTTGGACAAATAGCAGCTGGGAATCCTGCCCACTGCAGCCCTGGGAAGTTTCAATAGGCTTATCTACCCTACTGGGTACAGGAATAAGTCTGAACATACCCCCCTTTTTTTTCGTTCACAGAGGCTGATTGTAAATCCTTGCCAGAGAGTTCTTCCTCCTCTCATGTCTGGCCTGATTCTTCCCCAAAGGATTTAATAACTGCATGGAATCCTTATGTTTCCAGGACAAGTTTTCATTGGTTTACCTTGGATGGTCTCCGAATTTATATATGGTTAAGGATAACAACTTTAGTTTTCTTTTTCTGAGCATAATTTAGATCATAAAAGCAAGGACAAAAGCTGAAAGGTTCACTGGGAATTCTAATTCTAATGTTCTTTGAACATTTCCAATTTGTATTGAAACATGGCCAAATATGTTATTATCTGGGTTGAGAGAAGTGATAACTCTACATGATAACTGAAAGAAATTGAGATACCTAATTGCCAGCACTAAAGCTACCCTGTTTTCAAAAAGATATCAATTATTTTTCCTGGCCAGAACTCTGTAGAAGAATTTTTCAAACATGGAGCAGTTCGTGATAACATCAGGTCTTCTATTTAGTTGAATATGGAGCTTTTTATAAACATTTTCCTATGGCTTTTTGTTACCTGCCTCTCCTGGATCACACCTCCTAAATTTGTCTCATGCAAACCGTGTTCCTGGGGTCTCTAACGAAATAACATAAAGAAGCAGTTGGAAATTCACTTGTTTAAAACTTTGTTTTCTTACCTAATTCAAAGAAAGCCATTTTTTTCCAAGTCCTCCTAGAAGTTGATTTTAGACTTACCCGACATTTAAGAGAAAAATTCAGAATACTGTCTTTAAACATGATGGCCACACTGTGTTATTTTCCAGACCCTGGCGATGGGTTTGTGGTGATGCAGCCACAAGCTCGGCCTCAGCCACATTCAGGCCAGTGTGGCAGTTCAGGTTGTGGCTACGAAAGTGAAAGACCTGCCAAGAGGACCAAACTCACAATGGCGGCCTCTTTACCCCCCTGCTCTGCACCACTGAATGGACTCACACGTCATTGTGGAACCATGGGGGAAGCCATGGGGACATGAAGCAGAGGCAGGACAGGGCAGAGATTCCCATCTTAGCTTCACCAAAGCTCTTGTGAAAGCCACAATGTCCAGGGTCCCACATCAACCTACAGAATTGCACTCTCCAGGGATGAGACCAAGAATCCATAATTTACAGATTCCAGGTGGGTTCTTGCTTTGGTGGTATATATACTAAAAAGATTCCAGGTGGTTCTTATGGACAGGTTGGTCCTGGTCCATGGACAGTGGATTGTTGGAAACAGCACCAGACTTGGAGGCAAACTGGTTTCAAATTCTGGTTCCATCACATAGGAGCTAAGTATCTTTGGGAAAGTTATTCAAATTCTCTGAATAACTTTTCCCGAGATAGTGCTATTTCATTAAATTGTTGTGAGAATAAAAATTTTAAAATAAACCATATGTGATGACAAATAGCACAGTGTCTTGCACATTACTGTTGCACAATAATATAAATCTGAATCTTTATTCACTCATTCATTCATTCAACAATTTTATTGAACGCTACCAATAATAACATCATCAGTAGTTGTAGTACTAGCAGCAGTATTAAATAGTACCAGTACTACTGGTAGTAGTAGTAATTATTCTGTACCAAACATTGTTCTAAATTCTATAGGCATATTATCTTTATCTTCATACTACCCCAATAATGTTACATATGATTATTCTCATAGTCTCACTTTCTAGATGTGGAAACTAAGACATGGATGTTAAAAATCTTGCTGAATTTCCACAGATAGTAAGTACTGGAGCTAAGATTTGGCTCTAAAATGTGAGGCCCTACTGACTCCCATTGGGCTCAGTGCTGAGTGTACTGTGCAGTGATGTGGACCAGTCTAGGAGACAGATAACAAACAATAAACAAAGAAGTAATTGCAAAGAAGAAAAAGCTAAGAAGGAAATGAACAAGAAATTGGAATGGAGAATAATGAGGTGGGAATGATACTGACTTACAGAGATAGGAGAAGTCATGCCTGAAGAAGTGATATTTATGCTGGGACCTGAATAATGAGAGGGAGGGACCGTGCTGCAAGTGTTGGGAGGAGCACTGCAGGCAAAGGGTACACAGTGCGCACTGGGGCCTCAGGGCTGGACAAAAATCGGTGTATTTAGGGATCAGTGTGGCTGCACTTTAGTGCCCAAGGGGGAGAATGGCACAAACTGAGATTAGAAAGGTCAGTAGAGGCCAGAACATGTAGAGGCCCTGCAAGTCAAGGTGGGGAATACAAATTTTATTTGAAATGCAATGAGGAGCTGAATGGTTTTAAACCAATTTATGCTTTTAAAAGATCACTCTCATTGCTGTTTGAAGAAAGCATTTGATAAAATTGGGGCAAAAGAGGAAGCAGAGAGAGCAATTATGAAATTAGAGCAGTGACCAGATGAAAGGGGACAAGTGACTTACTTGAGGTGAAACAAAATGAGAGTCTAATTTTGAACATATTAAATATGTGATGATTATAATATATTCAAGAGGGGATATCAAATAGACAAGTAGATAACTAAGAATAAAGCTCCAAGAGAATAAATGTAGAAATAAAGAATATAGAACTGGTATTTAAAGCCCGGGAGAATGAATGCAGTCTCCTAAAGAGCGGTCAGGAGAGAGACTGAAAAAGATGAAAGGTGCACTAGAACTGAGATCTGAAAAGACTTGAGTTTCTCCGACATTTGAAGGTTTGGCAAAGTTAAAGGACCCAGTAAAAAAGACAGATGAATCAGCCAAATAGTCTCTGATGAACGAGCAAGAGGCAGATCACCAAGAACTGAGTAGGATACTTAGGGTAGAAAGTCCATCTGGAGATCAAGATGGAGAGTCCATCAAGGAGGAGAGAGGCCAGCTTGCCCAGCTATGTGATCGTTCTCCAGTAATACTGGTCTCTCGGGTATAATCCCAACAGTGGCAGTTTGTTAAGTTCATCCAGATTTGTGTATCTGTAAAGGCAAGTATGATGGGGGAGGGTGAGCAGGGAGCTCAGAGCTGTATAATCTAAGCTGGATATGGAGGAAAATGAAGAGACAAAAGAATTTATGGTTGAAGGTAATGCTAAGAATGGATAAGAGGACTATATTCTCTACGCTGTACAGTACATCCCCATGACTTACTTATTTTGTGACCAGAAGTTTGTACCTCTTATCATAGGGAATATAGTCAACAACATTGTAATAACTTTGTATGATGACAGATGGTTATTAGTCTTATGAGGGTGATCATTTAGTAATGTAAGTAAATGTCAAATCACTATGTTGTACACCTGAAACTAATACAGTATTGCATGTCAACTATACTTCAACAAAGAGAAAAAAATGCCTGGATAAGAGAAATTGCCTTCATACTTTGTAAACAGGTCCTCCCTTTAAGTTAAAACATTTGAAGCATACATATATCCTTCTTGCATGCATGGGGGTTTGCTTGTTTAACATTTATATGTGCTTACTATGTTCCAGTACTGAGCTAAGTGCTTTACAAATATTAACTTGCTCAAGCTTCATCACCTTCATAATGACTTCATGAAGTAGAAACTATTACTATACAATTTTACAAATAAGAAAACTAGGCATAGAGTCATTAGGTAACTTTCTCAAGGTCATTTATTTGGTAAATGCCACAGGATTTGAATTCACAGAGTCTTGCTGAAGAGTTCATGCTCTTATTTATGTGTGCAAAACTATTCTAATGAATTATTATACTAGTATATCATATACACAATAAAACATATGCAAAAACGTGGAGGACTAAAATAAATAGAGGTTCTAATATTTTCTTCCCACAGTCCAAGAAATTTTCTTATGCAGCTCTTGAGCTACATGGACTTTGGAGCCCAATATTAAGGATGTGGTGGAGACTGTGTGCTGTGCAACTTAAACAACTGAGCCAGAAGGCTACAAGGTTGTTGTTAGAAAGTAAGGTTAGGCATTTGTGATTTCAGGGGTGGCTTAGTTTATATTGATGACAGGTCCAGGGTATGCCCTTAGAATTGTGTGGCTAAAGTGAAATGATGCAAAGTTCTTTGTGATAAGGAGGTAAAGGAATTAAGAAGACAGGGAATTAGCTGGGTCATTCACACAGACCCTGAAGTATCTGAGAATGAAAGCAGGAATTGAGATGGAAGATGAGACTGTACCCCATCTGTTAGCATCTTTACAAAAGGAGGGGGGATATCCAGGAAATCACCTGATGACAGCAATGAGGATGGGAGATGGTGGAAGAATTGTCCACAGTGGATGCAGACTCAATTGTTGAAATACAAATGATGGTTCATCCTGTGGGAAATTTTAGGATTTTAGTGGAGGTTTAGAGGAGTAAAGGAAAGGTGACCTTAGTAGGCAGAAAGACTTGGGAACACTCAAGGTTGTAATCAAAATATATGAGGGCTGGGCGGGACCCTACATTTGCGTCAACATCAAGGAAGGATTCTCAGAGAAGCTAATACTTCACTTGATTTTGAGTTTTGGAAGAAATGTTAGCCAGATAGACACGAGGAAGGAAGGCATTAAAGATGAAGGCATAGCATGGGCAGACAGTGAGGCAAGAAAGAATATGATGTCCACTCAATAAAGCTTGAGTGTAGATTATCAGGGAGTGGGGAGTGATGAGACTGAGGAAGTAAGGAGAGGCAGATCAGGAAGAGGATTGCGTGTCATTTTAAGAAAGCTGAGATTCATCCTGGATCTGATGGGGACTCAGAGAAATATTCTGAGCTGCAGTAGATCATAGTCAGATTTGAATCTGGTGGCAGTGTTGAAGCCTGATTGGATGGAGTTAGGCTGGAAGAAAGGAGATCAGTTAGGAAGCTCTGAAATAGTCCTGGCAAGACATGATGGAGGTCCCAAGTAGGGAAAGTAAAGTGTGGATTGAAAAAATAAGATGAGAAATTTTAGTAATATTCAGTATGGAAAAACGGCAGGACTTATTGTCTGAATAGTTATGGGGTCAGAAAGATGGAGGGGTCCATGATAACTAGCAGGTTCCGGGGTGCCTGAATGATCTGGGTGCTGTTCACAAACGCAGGAAAGACAGGAGGAGCAAGGTTAGAGAGTTGTGGCTTTTGTTTGGCAGGTGCCGAGTCTGAAGTGTCGGGAGGAATTTCCAGAGGTTATTTAAGAGGGCTGGGAGTCCAGAGGAAGAGAGCCCATCTTTTCCTTTGACTCTCTCAGAAGAGCAAGGAAATTTCTATCCCTTCAAGAAACATCTAGCAAATGTCTTCACATATCTTGTTGACCTTAATTGGGCCACCTGCCCTTCCAGGATCAAACATGGAGCCTGAATATGGGATACACTGATTTTGTTTATTTATTTATTTTGCTGAGGAAGATTCAACCCAAGCTAACATCTGTTTCCAATCTTCCTCTATTTTATATGTGGGTCGCCAGCCCAGCATGGCCACAAATGGTGTAGGTCCATGCCCAGGATCTGAACTTGGGCCACGGAAGTAGAATGTGCCCATCTTAACCCCTAGGCCCCTGGGGCTGGCCCTACACTGATTTTTTTAAGACAACCTGGCTATCCCTGGAGCTGAGAGTCTATAAGTCTTCCCCAGACCATATGGCTGACCCCACGGGAAAAGGCAGAGTCCCAAAGGAAACTCTATCGAATATCTGCTACATGGACACCCCACCATCGTCAGGCACAATGACTTTTGCCCCAGCTCCCACGGATCATACAGACCATGGTAGCACAGAAGGTGACATCTACCTCTCTTTAGGGGCATTCAGAAAGGTTTGATAGAAGACATTGGAGCTGGGTTCTTCAAGACAGCAAAGAAGTTTGCCAGACAGTGAAAATGCATGGACAAGGGGAAAGGGTATTCTGACTGAGAAAAAAATGCTCAAAAGCCAGAGGCCCAGCCAGCAAAGCCTGACTGGGCTTGTCTGAGGAATTTCCATGTGATTCAGAGACCATGCTGTTTTTGCAACAAAGTATCTTATTTCTACGTAGAGAATTACATAGCATTGTCTTAATACATTTCATCTAATTTTTATTATAACTTTTAAATTTTCATTCCATCTAATTTTGACAGTGGAAAAAGGGAAGGGGTGTGTGAATTGCATGATGTTACTGAATATAACTGCTGCCATTGTAGGTTTTGCATAGCATGACTCATTTTTGAACACAAAGGTGTTACATATCAGCTGTTTGATATTAGCTTTGGGAACCTGAGAAACTTAACCTCTCTGCACCTCAATTTTTCTCATCTAGGAAATGAGAGATAATAATACCTTTCATACAGTCTCATAGACTATAGATTGTACCTATCTACCCAAATCATAAAATTTATTACTAATATCATTATAATTATTATTATTGAGGACCATGGGAAAATAAACCAAAAGGAGCAGTTGAAGACCGTTTTTGTAAGCAAAGTTTTAGTGACCAGGTTGCAAGCAGGTGAAACATCAGGCAGCAGCCTTCTAAGTGGGCTGAGTGCACTGCCTCTCAGTCTCTTGGTAATAAAGGACATAATCCATCAGCTGATTCTGTCGAGGACAAAAGAGCCACAGCCACAAAAGACAGAAGTCAGAAAACTGCCTTCATCAGTAGCATGATCTGCATTTGATTTGTGGAACTAACAATACCGAGTTCCTACTATGTGCAAGAGCACTCACTCTAGGCATTTTCGTATATTATCTCATTTAAGCTTCCAAACAATCTCAAATAACTTGTATGGAAATGAAGATAATGTGTTCTGGAAAACTGTAGTAGATGACTCAAAAAGTCAGCCTTTGTGTTGAAGATACACATGAAAAGTTTGAACAAAATTATTCCATAAAGTACGAGTAAAAAAATATATTTCTAAATTAATACATGATTTTCTTTAGTAACTTATATATGCATATGTGTGCATAAATGAGTTGATAGACTAAAAATAATGAGACAATTGACTATTTAATCTGCATTCCAAAAGTTCACATATATAAAAAAGCTTAAACTGAAAACCTCTTTGGGGAAACCTTTCTATCAGAGAAAATTGAAAGTCACCTTATAACTGATATCACCTTATGTTTGTGAGTGTGTGTAATATAGGGTATGGTATGTGAGTATATGGAGCGCTGTTTAGGGTATTGTAAAATGAAATTTGTGTTCACTGATTTGAATAAGTACTCGGCAAGGTAATAATTGCTATTGCAACCGTAGAACACAAAAGTATCTTCGTGAAAATAGAGATCCCGAAGTCAGAGAGATCTGCATTTTAATCTCAGCTCAGTCTATTACTAGCTCCTTTATACTGAGCGAATAACTTCTCTAACCCTCAGTTTCCTCATCCACAAAATGTAGATAATAGTACCTAATAATAGTACCTACCTATTAAGTGGTAATACAATGAAATGAGAAAATACATGTAAAGCTCTAAGCAGAATTGTGGCACAGCATAAGCCCTAAGTAAATATTAGTTATTACTAGTATTGTTTTAAAGTTGTGGGGCAGCTTATTCTGTTTTTTGTCCCTTTCTATGGGCTATCACTTATACTGCAACAGAGTAACCCAATTTCTAGGGCAGAAAGGAGCAGAAAGTCAGAGTCTGGGAACCTGACGGAATTGTCTGTCATCATGTAGCAGACAACCTTCAGGCTTCCAGTCAAAAAGATTCAGATTCATACCAGAAATGGCAGCTATGTGAATATAAATATGAACGTTATCTTTATTCCTTAACTTTTAAAAAAATATCTGGTGGCTTAGAGCAAAATCATAGCACTGTATGGTGGAGTTTATAATATATTTAGATGTAATCTATATGACAACTGTAGCATAAAGAATGTGTGCATGAATGGAACTATACTAGAAAAAAAGAGAGAGAAAGATTTTGATTCATATCCTGGAGCCACAACTTCCCAGCTTTGTGACCTTAGAAACATGATTTCACTTTTTGAGCAACCGTTTTCCTTATTGGTACAGAGGGAATAGCTATACCAACCTGCAGGACTCTGGAGAACACCGAGTGTTTGGGGCAGTGCCTAGTGATTCTGGAAGAGAGTAAGTGCTCAATGCAGTTGAGGCCCTCTTTCCTTTTCTCCTAAATGTGACCTTCAATTATCATCTTTTAATATCAGGAACTTAAAAAAAAAGGAGTGAGGCCTATTAGTGGGTATACTTAAGCTACAAGGGTAAAGTGACAGCAGCTGTCAATAATCATAGTCATGATCATCACAATCCCCAATGCTAACTGAGCACTTCCTATGTAGCATTATTACTTTACTTGTAATAACTTAATGAATCCCCATACCAACCTTCTGAAAAGAGTCTGAAGTTTTGACAGAGAATACGTAGCACAGCGTGAGTGGGGTTCTTACTATGGAAGGCTGGCTGGCCACATGGAAAGGCCCTTTAAAGTGAAATTAGCTTCATAAATTAACTAGTGTTGAGGACCTGGCCCTCAGCCACACAAACTCATAAAAACACCCTCAAATATAGCCCCAAGTTAAGTGGATTTGGGGATGCTGATTCAGGATTAAAGAAAGAGAAAAGGATTTACAAAAGACTGATGAGTAAATCGGAATCACAGTTGAAGCATTTGCAAGAAGAAATAGCTGTCAAACAAAATAAATATTTGTGTCAGCCTGACCACTACATTCTGTCCCTGTAGGCAACTCTGTAGAAAAAAGCCAAATGTTAATTAGGAGCGCTCCTGGTGAGTGAGGGGATCTGGTCAAGATTTGACTGTTGATTAGCATCAGGCCTTGTTAGCCCAACACATCAACCTCCAGATGGAGCCAGTTCTTTCAGATGGGATTGGGGTCAGGCAGACATTGATAGGATTTACTCTGCCAAAATTTGCTTCCGTGACTCTCTGTTTGCTTCTGAGTATTTAGATAAAAAGCCTGAAGTGAATTCTGTCTCTGTGAACTAGAATGTTGTTATAATGATTTTTCATGTTACTATTCTAATGCAGGGGTTGGCAAACTGTGGCCCTCAGGCCAACTTCAGCCTGCCTTAAGCCTTTGCACTGAATGAGAACTAAGAATAGTTTTTATGTTTTTAAAAAGTTGAAAAAATCAAAATAATACTTTATGACATGTGAAAATTATCTGAAATTCAAATTTCAGTGTCCATAAACAAAGATTTATTGGAACACAGCCACGCTCACGCATGTATGTATTGTCTACTGCTGCTTTCACGCTGCAACGGCAGAGTTGAACAGCTGCAACACTGATCATGCGGCCACAAAGCCTAAAATATTTACTTTCTGGTGCCTTACAGAAAAAGTTTGAGACCCTTGCTCTAATCCATTATTTTATTTTATTAATTAATCTCTGAATGAGTGCTCTTATTTCTCTTACTTCATTGAGGGGGCTATACAGTGTAATCCACTTCCACCCAACATATTTCAGGTTACCTAATTTTATCGCCATAAAATCTTGATTAAACCTGGAGAGAGAATATAAAATCATTTGATCACAGTTGATAACAGGTGTCATTTGTTGGGCAATTATTATGTGCTAAGAGCTTTATATAAAGCTCTTATCTAATCCTCAGAATCACTCTGTGATAAGTCTTATTATACTTATTTTTAGGGATGAGAAAACTGTCACCAGAATGTGACTTTCCTCAAGTTTACCCATGATTATTGGCAGAGTTGGAATTTGAACCAAGACTCCTGACACCAACACCTGTTTTTCTCTTCCCCATCACACTGTCATCTCACATTAATAAACCAGAAAGGATTTAGGAAGGTAACAACGCATTTCCTGGAAAAAATACATTAAAAAAATGACATCAGTTTTTATTTACTAAAAGGCTACTGTTCATTGGCACCATCAATACAATCCCAACAAGTTCACGGCTAAGCATTTTCTATATCAAGAGTGACAGAATCAAATGTTGCAACAGAGACTAAGCAGATAATGCAAATAGGTGAAATGGACCACATGTAAGAAAAATTCTGTGGTCATCTTCGTTTAATTTTCAATTGTTCAGTTTCCCATTTTTATAAAGACAAGGATGTAGAGGCTATTATTTAAAAAATAAGCAATAATGCAAGCACTAGGTGAACAGAAGATTTCATTTCCTGTTTAAAGGGGGCAGATGCTGCTCAGAATCAGCCAACTGTTGCTTTTAGGGACTTTAAGAGCAAAGTTTCCAGGTCTTCTGGTTTTTCAAGGGAAGCCATAGAATAGATATTTTTCCCCACTACCTCATGCAAATCTTAAACACCATACAATCCAAAAAATATCTATCTTCAGGTTGAATATGGCTGGTAACCTGGTTGAATGTGGCTGCCAGGCTGTGACCTCTGGGTTATAATTGGTGGCCAACATGTCCTCCCTCAAACTGCATTGCTTTCAGCTGGAGTCGGCCCTGCAACAGGATTCCTACGTACATCTCCATCTACACAGACAGGGTCCTTTGTTCTCTCTGGAGGGATCTAAGGATAGAGGCAATAAAAGTCACATATGAGGCTTTAATTACCCAAATGGCCCTTTTAGTGCTAAGTTCCATCATAATGTTGTATCTAACAGGCTTTTGATCTCCCTCAGGGTACTGCCTGCTGATTAAAAGTCTTTTCTGCCTTTTAAAATTCCTCATCCAGTTTTGACGTCCTATGCCAGCTACTTTGGCTGGCTTTCTCCACTCCTTTCTCAAGTCCCTTGGGAGTAAAACAAGCCTGAGAAATAATGCGCTTGCTCTGCTCTCATTTGTGTTCTCCCTTTTCTAGATGTCTGCATCCTCGTAAAGGGCTTGATGCAACCTGTCCTATAAACAAAAGCCCCCACACACTCCCGCCTTGTCTGGAAGCCTCATAACAAACCCAAGTGTTCATTTCCTCCCCTCAATTACTCAAATTTTTTTAAACAAAAGAATAGTGTACTGGTTTGAGCGGAACAAATCTATTTTATAGCTATTGGACCAGCATTCAAGATATCTTTTGAACTGAATCTGAACTCAGCCAAAATTTCATTCTGTTCGGGACTCTGATTCAATTTTTGAGGAGGGTCCTTAAATAGAGCAACTTCAGCATGGCAATGTGGAATTCTCTTTGTCTGATTCTTAACGTATTTTTCTCTGATACTGTCATGTGGTTCCCAAACAGGAGCTCTGTTCCCTTTGTGCTGTCTCTGACACATCCTGGAGAGGTCACGACAAACCGCGTGTGCCCACCACCATGAGACCGCATGTTCCTCCCTGACGTTTGGGGACACAGCTTACTCAGCTTAGTGTCCTTGATGCCAGGTACAGGGTAGATATTCCACAAATACTCAAGGAATAAACTGTGGATGAATTGCAAGACTTCTCTTCCACGTGGTTCCAGTGTTTGTTGTACTTAACTTCCCCATCTGTAACCTGAGATCAAATCATAAAAGATCTGAATTCCTCTGAAAAGATCATATTTGCATAAGTAACTAGACTTTTCCAGAGAATGAAATAAATCTCATGAACTAACTAGTCTTTTCTTTTTCTTTTTAGGAAGATTGGCCCTGAGCTAGCATCTGATGTCAACCTTCCTCTTTTTTCTTTTTTCTCCCCAAAGCCCCAGTACATAGTTGTGTATCAGAGTTGTAGTGTTCTAGCTCTTCTGTATGGGACACTGCTTCAGCATGGCTTGGTGAGTGGTGAGTAGGTCCGCGCCCAGGATCCAAACCAGCGAACCCTGTGCTGCCGAAGCAGAATACGCAAACTTAACTGCTACGCCACCAGGCCGGCCCCATCTTTTCTTCTTAAAACCTGGATTTCTAAAACATAAAAACCTTTTCTAAACACATGGAAACCAATGAGGTGGGAAAATTAAGCTCAATTTAAACCCCAAAATGTTTCTTAAAATAAACCTTTGCTGCATATATAAAAGGTACAGGAACAATTTCAGAAAAACAGAAAACATTGCCTTTGGATTCTTAGAACTGTGGCGTTGTCACATAGATCACCAGAAGGCAGGAGCAGTAGCCAGGGCATGGAGAATGTTGCAGCATATAGGTGATGGGCTAGGTATAAGAGAGGAGAGATGGAAAAAAGTTAAGACCCAAGGTGCATATGGGGAGTAAATGTTTCTGGAACTAGACCTCATTCAATAGCCCGGCTCTGGAGTCACCAGCACAAAGTGCTGAGGCCACCGTGGCTTACAAAATCTGGATCTTATTAACTACATGGTTCTTGCTTTCAAAGTGGGAGCAAGACATACAACTATTGGATTCAGCTCAAAATACTTGGATAGACAATTATCTCAAGTCCGGAGCACTCTCCCAGTGCACCTTGCTTAACCCCACAGCTCCGCTCACACTCCCATTTTCACAGGAGCCTAAATCACAGGATGAACGGTGACAGCACTATCTGGGAGATGGGCGTATCTTCATCTCAGTGACTGGTGCCTTTCTCCACCCAGTTGTGCAAACTGGGAAACTGGAAGTCAGTCTTTGGCAGCTCCCTATCTCCATCACTTTGATCCATCCAAATAGTTCTTAAGTCTATTCCCTACCCTGCATTCCCCGGCCCTCTCTCAGTTCCAGTTTTGACTGTGAGCATCCTTCTTCTGGACTGCTGTAACAGTCCCTAGATGGTCTCCCACCTCTCTGTTTACTCTTCTGTATCAAGTCACTTTCCAACTTAAAATCTTCCAACGACTTCCTATGGTTCAAGATGCAAACTAAACTCCCACATCCCACCATCACCTCTCCCTCTCTACTCTCTGGTCACGCTGCCTTCTCTGGGTTCCATGAATATGCCACATAGGGCCTTTGTACATGCTGGAAACATTCCCACCCCACTCTAACCTTTGCCTAGTTAATTCCTGCTCATTCTCCAGAATGAAGTCCAAATACTAATTGTTCAAGCAGGATTTCCTCAACCCTTGATCTCCTCTATCAGGGCCCCAGTTATGTGATTCATATTACCCTTTGCTTCACCACATCCTTTTTCAGGCTTCTGTTCTCCGTTAGTAAAATGAAATAACAATAATAAAGCTCATCTCTTTTGAGTAAATTAAGATAATGCTTTTGAAGCACTTAGCGAGTCCCTGGTACATGGTAAGCACTAAATGAACGAGCTGTTGTTACCAAGCATTACCATTGTTAGAAGTCAAAGTAGTTGTAGTGGTGAGTGGGTCTGTGTAGGAGCTGATCATGTGAACTAGAGCAGATTGTCTGGGTTCCAATCCTAGCACTGGCTCTTACTAGCCATACGAATGTGCAAAAGTTACTTAACTTCTCAGTGCCTCTGTTTCCTTTTCTATAAAATGAAAATGATATATAAGTAACTACATTACAGGATTTTGAGGATTAAATGAGTGAATACCTGAAAAGTACTCAGAGCCGTGCCCAGCACACGTAGTGTTTGTGTTGCTCCTTGGTGTGACTAACTTCTCCGGATAAGGCTGGGGTCCACAAGCACTGGAAACTGGCTTGGGGACATCAGGGAACTCAATTTTTGGAGATTCCTCAGAGATTGAACACCAAGCATTTGTCAAAACATGACAGATAGATCTATGATTGCACGCCACTATTAGCCTCCAGGTTCTTAGACAGGATAGAGCAAAGATCCATCACCAACATTTTATGGAATTGTATGTCATGCCACTTCCAAATTAAAACTAAATTAATCCCACTGCACCACAGCATGTCCCTGGTTAAAAAGTCAAACAAAACCCCCTCCAGTAGAAAGTGAAGCCTGGCCCATAGTATCACTCCAAGATGATTTTCCACCCTTCCTGGCTGAGATTCACTAACAGGATCCCCAGTGGATGCTCACCTGTGGGCAGCCCATCAGTTGAGTTCCCAATTTCAGGGTATGGTCCTCAGATTTTAGCCCCAAGCCTGGTATTAGCCCACCCAAAGATGGTAACTTCCTGTGATGGATTTATTTTAACCAGATACACATGAAACCAAAGTATAAACTGGACTGTGTCAATTTATTACATTATAACAGGAATCTTTGGGTTTTTTTCAGGGCCTCCTCTTGTCAGCATTAATAGTAACAACAATGAAAATAGCAATTACTTATTGAGCACTTACTATGTGTGAGATGTTTCTTATGTATAATCTAATTTAATTGTCAATAACCTCACAAGGTGTATACTTTACCCTCGTAGAAAATGAAGATAAACCCATGAAAGTTTAAATAATCCCCTAGACGTCACAATACTAGACAAGATTCTTTCAGTTGCAAGAGTGAGGAACTTAATATATGCATGCTTAGGAAAAGGGGGACTTGGGGGGGGTGGGGGGGTAGACTTCTCACTGCCCTCCGTTTCTCATTCATCTCTGCTTGCCCCTTTTGGTCTCTCTTTTGCTGATAGGTTCTCACATATGATGGGAAAGGTAGTTGCCAGTACCCCTACCTCTAATTTGGAAACTTCCAGGGAAGAGTTCTGATGGGCCCGGTGTGGGCCATGTGCCTATTCCTGGGACTTGTCCAGGAAGATATCGCACAATGGGGAGTAAGGAAGAGGCTGACCAAAGGAGGGCGGCACCCTGTTACCAGGCGAAAGGAGATGAGAGAATGAGCATAGCCTACAAAACAAGTAGTTTGGCGTCCACTCCATCTGCAGAGTAAAGTGACAATATCAGTACAAGTCTACTTTTCTGGTTTTTGAACAAGAAAAGGCAAACAAAGGTTACTCAGTGTCCCCTTGACACCCAAAAAATAAGTGCTTTATTTCATAGCTGCTTTGGTAATATCATTTTGCCCCTTAATTTTTGTCATCAAGTATCATGTCAAATCTGCATGTCCTTAGTGAAACAAGGGCAAGTGCAATGTCACTTATTAGCTATGTAACCTTGACAAATAACTTAGACTCTCCAAGCTGCAATTTCCTCATCTATAAAACAGAATAATAATAGTGACCTCATAGAGTTGTTGGTGAGGATTAGGTGAGATTCAGTGTGCACAGTCACTTGTCATACAGTACGTGTATAAGGTACTAATGTATACTAATGTGTAAAGTACTACTAATAGTACTAGATATTATTACTATTCTAGTATGAAAATTCCAAAGATAGAAACTATGACCTGAAGGAAAATTGTAGGTACACAATAATATTAAACACCTTCGTGATTTTATAAATGCAAGATCCTATAATGAAGAGCTTTATATGAGTCACATATAGACAATAAATTTAGTGAACTGTTATTTGCAAGGGGCTTAACACGATGCCTGGTACAGTATTATTATTAGGAAATTTTACCCCCTCATATTCTCAAGCATTTCCGTGGTTAATGCCATCAGTTCATGTGGGCACTCACATACACACCTTGCACTCACCTGGGCAGGTGAACACATCGAGGGGCCAGACTGACTAGGCTTAGACAAGTAGAAGTTTGCAAGCTGTGCTCTGATCTGGAATGACCCAATTAACATCCTTTTTTTTTTTTTACTCAAGTGTCTCAAATAGCTAAAAATGTCTTTTTTTTTACCAAGTCCAGGAAACTCACTCACATCTTCTGTTTATCTCTTTTCTTTATCTATTGATATCTGGCAGAACAGTAAATAATTATAGGGAAGTGAAGACCCATCTAATCAACAGTGTTCCCATAGTTCCAGTGTCCCCCTGACCTAGTTGGAGGCAATTTATCATTCCATTGGCTCTTCAGCCAGGTTTTCCTTCAGGCAACTGTTTACACATGAAAATTAAGTGTCCAGACTCCCTCTCTGTAAACCTCTTTTGTTCCTTTCTTTACTTTCCTTCACAATTGTTCTATTAGCGTGATTGGTCCAGTAGAACCCCATGAGGGCAGGATTGTTAGACTGTGTGGTTTACTGTTGCACCCTCCTGCCTAAATTGAGCTTCATACAGTAAATATGTATTCACTGAGTGAACAAGTGGATGTTTCTGTGTAAACCAGATGGCAGCCTCTGGATATTCCAAGTTCTTTACTTCCTGGGGTCACGTTGCCCGTGAAGATTTAAATACAATTTTCTCAAACTACCACAATAATACAGTGGGAAACACAGCACTCTTCAACGGGATTGGGGTCATAGCTTTCTCCAGTCCCCTCTGACTCTAAGTTCCTACTTCTACTGAAAATTTTCAGATTTGTCTTTCTTTTCCCGCAAACATTTTCTATATCCACTGCCCAAACTAACCCCCATCCCTGAACCTGAACAGCCTCCTATCGTTGCACTCCTCAAAGTACCTTTGACTCAAGGTTATATTTAGCAAATTTTACTAAAGGTTTGTGGTAATGCAGATGGGCTACATCTCCAAATAGCACAGCAAATTCTTTAAAATTGTATACTAGACATCCCTGTGCTTAAAAGAGCTTTAATAATTTTTGTCACCAGGGAATTTTCACTTCTACAGTGTGCAGGCCTCCCCTCATTATTCTGGGCTCTCCTCTCTCCTTGAATCTTCATCCCCCTTTCTCTGGTTCTCTCACCTTCAACCCCATGTTCTGGCGCCTCATCTCTATTACTCAGTGCTGGTGTTTTCCCCCACAAAAGCAAGGTCATCCTTGATAGGAATTCTGTGATAGCCTCTTAAAGGAATCATCTTCTCCTTTCAAGCACATGTAAAATATTTCTTGTTAGACTGGCAGTTGTTGTTAATAGCTGGAATTTTTCTAATTTCTTGCAATCTGCTTTATTTATTTATTTATTTTTAGAGGAGTTTTATTTATTTATTTTTTATTGCGGTTCTTGCCATCTGTTTTAATATTGGTTCAACGTGGTTTACGTCTTCCTTTAGCGAAATGCTCTCCCAGGCTGACCACTGTAAGAATTACAGCCGGTGTCCCATCCTTCTGGGTTCCCTTCTTGGATAGTTAGCCAGGGTCAGGTCCAATCAGTGCCTTTTCTAGCCTTTTCTGGACTGACTATTCTTACTCTTGCTAACTCCTTGTTCTCTCTAATTTGTTTTAGTACTCTTCCTTGATTTCACGTATGTTTTTCCTATCATCGACATTCGTTCATTATTGTCTGTCCCTCTATTATGTGGCTCCTTCTTAACTCATCCAAACTGATAGCTCTTGTCAATAGATCAAAGAAATGTAATTATAATACAAAACTAACAAGAATAGGGTTGCATAATTAATTCATTTAACAAACAATTATTGAATTATAGTGTGCAAAGCATTATGGTAAGCACTCTACAAAACTTATAACACAAACTCTGTTTCCAGTCATTTTATCGTTCAGTAGGAGAATAAACATATGTTGAGAGAAAATTATAACCAAATTACACATTAGTAAAGATGTTAGATAGGTACAGATAATGTGTTGCAGAAACAAATTAAAAGTTCGTGAATTTTCTAAATGACTTCCCTCACTGCAGGAGTTTACCCAGAACTTAATCTTCAGATGAGTCATTTCTTGCTAAGGTGTCTATACCTAACAACACAATCAAGAAAAGGGATACTTCTCTTTGATGATTCTGAATGCTTCCATTTTCTGGCCTTAAAAGAAGCAACGCCTTCTCCAGAAATTGCATCAGCATGTAAGACAGAAAAAATATTTGACTTGGCTTAAAAAAAATACCTGAGTGCAGGGGGCCGCCTGGTGGCGCAGCGGTTTAGTCCGCGCTTGGCAGCCCAGGGTTCGCGAGTTCGGATCCCGGGAGCCCACCGACACACTGCCTGTCAGCCATACAGTGGCAGCGTCCCATATAAAGTGGAGGAAGATGGGCACGAATGTTAGCCCAGGGCCAGTCTTCCTCAGCAAAAAGGGGAGGATTGGCAACGGATGTTAGCTCAGGGCTGGTCTTCCCCACAAAAAAACAAAAATAAATAAAAAAAGAACCACTGATTTAAAAAAAAAAAAAAACCTGAGTGCAAGTTCTGGGTCTGCCACTGGATAGAATCATGACTAATACAGGCACTCACTAATTTTCTTACTTGACTCCTTTGAAAGTCAACTGTATGATGAGGATTATAGCAGAGTTGGTGTGATCAAACCAAGTGAAAATGTTTCAAAATGTATAAAACACTGGAAATTAGGTATATTACCAATAAAATTAAACAAAAAATCTGTAGACACAAATGAAAAAATAAAATTCCAGCCTTAATTGGCAACAAACTGCAAAACTGTGGGTGGGAGAGTCATCATTCTGCTCCACTTAGAATGGCTTCTTTTGGATTTCCTTGCATCTATCATCAGGGACAATTTTGTGTTGCACAATATAATACAAAATTTACCCTTCTGAGAGTACTCAGGGTACATAGTGATTTGTCCATTTTTAAGCTATCCGTGAAGATTCATTTATCTCAGAAGCAGAGTTGCTTTTATGAAAAGCACAGGATCCGGTGGCTAGAGCCCCCAAGAGACAGTCAGGAGGTAATAATATAAGCAGTGATAATAATGCTTTGCCTATACACAGTTTTTTCTCTTAAAACTGATATTCTGGCTACACAATACTTTCTTTGGATCCCGGGTAACTAATTCTAATACATAATGTGTTTTTTATGTTAATCAACTGAGAGAGGGTGGGAAATAATTGTAACAACAATCAGTACTTCTTTGTATACTTAGTAACAGTTATAAGTAATTGCTAATGTACTGCTATTCAAAATCTTATCACAATTTATGGCCTATTATAATTTATGTCTTTTACACCTGGAAATAGTATCATGTATATGTTAGAATTATCTTAATTTTATTTCAATCCTCTAAGCCACAAAGTTATTTTTTTCCACTCTTAATGTGCTAAAGGAAAAGAGTGTTTTATAACTTCTCCCTCTTGCCTGTTCAAATATTTAACAAAGAAACTTTTCTTTATTCTTTATTTTACTTTTGGCCATTTTCTTTTATATCATAATCATAACTGAAGACAAAGAGTAATGGACAGCCATTATCTTTAAAATAACAGGTAATACATCCACAGATAACTAAATTATTCATTTTTATTCTTCATATTTTTCTTGACTCTTCTCTCAAGTTCAGGATGAAACTCACTCTTGCTATAATTTACCCTTCTCTACTCTTTCCCCTGACCTGGTGTATATAAAACCTGTGGCCATGCACTGAAAACATCCAGTCCTTCCCTAGCCTCAGCCACACTCCTTTTCAAAGCCTACACAGCCTGGTTGAGACAAATATAATACGGCACTTAGCATCATGCTGTGTGTGTGTGTGTGTGTGTGTGTGTGTGTGTATACAACTCTTTCCCACTTCACAGAAATGGACTAATGATGTTACTTCTAGTAGTGGTAGCATGGTGGTGGTGGTGGGGAGATCCCTCCACCCCAAGAAAACAAGAATAAACTGGATAAAATTATTAAAAACAAAAATTTCAGGACACAGGAAATTGACCAAAGGCAAGAAACAACTTGAAAAGGTTTTCTCAGGAATAACTGATGTTTCATTGGTAAGTAATGGTGAGTTTGTGGCCTTCTTACGATCTGGCCATTCCCACGCCTTCCACACTTAGGTAGCTAAAACCTATTGCTTTACCAGACAGAAAGGGTAGGCTTAAGTGTAGAGTAGATTGCAGAGCGGCCAAGAATTTAACTGGAGGATTTTGGCAATGAGAGCCGAGAGATCTGTAGAAGAACAGATAATACATATTCCACGCATGCCCGGCTGACTGATGAACTACATGTGTGTGTGAGACCTCAGGGAACCCAGCAAACTTGGAGACACGTGCAAACATGCTTTGCCTTTGAACATGTTTCTCACATTTAGGAAAACTAAAACTAAAAAGACGGATGATATCAAGTGTTGACAAGTTGTGGAGCAACCGAAACCCTTCTGTATTGTTAGTTGGAATGTAAAATAGGGCAGCCACTTTGGAAAACGTGTTGCACTTCCTTAAAAAGTCAAACAGAAGTTTAACACATGGCTCAACAATTTCATTACCTAAGAGAAATGAAAACCTGTGTCTGCTGATCAATTTTATGCAAATATTTATGGCAGTATTATTCATAATAACCTCAAACTGTAAAGAACACACATGTCCATGAATTGCTGAATGGATAAATAAAATGTGAGATATTCTTACAATGAATAAAGAAAGAACAAATTACTGAAACACTAACAATATAGATAAATCTAAGAAACATCACGCTAAGTAAAAGAAGCCAGTCATAGAAGCTTACATTCTTTATGATTCCACTTACATGATCTTCTAGAAAAGGTAGAACTATAGTGACTAGAAACCAACCAGTTGTTCTCATAGGTCAGTGCTGGAGGCCTTGATTGACTGCCAAGGGACATCAGGGACTTGCGGGGGTTGATGGAAATGTTATTAAGTTTGGTAATGCTGGTAGTTGCATGACTATATACATTTACCAAAAGTCTTCAAACTGTGCCCTTAAAATGGGTGAATTTTATTATGTGAAAATTATACCTCTATAAAGCTATAAAAGCATAGGTTTAAGATCCTTTTCTTATTTCCTAATAATTTCTATGAATGAAGGGAGATGTCTAGAGGCCTCTAATTTTTGGTTTTAAGCCCCTCTTTACAATTTCTATATTACTGCTTATTATTATTCCTTCAGTTCTTTTCAATTTCTCCCTACACATCTCAAAATCTCTGTTTCAGTCCCTGGGCAAATCATAACAATGAGCATATAGCACTGGATTAATAACTGCAACTCAGATATTTTATTTTATTAATAATATATATTAACAAACTTATTAGTGTTGCTGATGTAATCTGCTTATGATCTGCTATGATTTCTTGAATTTTTTCTTCTGTGTTTTGCAAGCATTCTCTACCTTATAAGATATACGTACAAAGAAAACCCTATATTTCTGTCGTAATGGGTTTTTTTACCATTAAATTATAGCATTTGGCTAGCTTTCTTGAATTCAATTTTACCCAATTCCTAATGGAACATCTATGGCAACTCAGGAAATGATCACTATTTGTAACTACATCTAAAACTAAGGCTGACAGTCAACATATTGCCAGGCCATCGGGAGCATTTTCATTAATTAAAAACATATGAAGCAGAAATGAGAATTAGAATATGAAAGAGACATCGGCATATGGTTTTCACCTAAGGGAAGGGAAACATTCTTGCCTGAGGTATAAAGAATGTAAAATTTCTCACCTGACGTCTTTGCCTGCTGATCAGAAACCCAGACTTTTATCAGCCAAAACCAGAACATCTATTTCTCTGCTAAAGTAAGTTGTTATTGTGAAGTAGTGAGATGTTGTTCCCTCCCACTCCAAAATTCCTCTTAGTCAAGTAGCTTCAGAGGTTGCAACCCCCAGAAAAATGATGAGTCAGACAATAACAGGTGGGCATGTGATGCTTTGCCATATTGTCCTCTGGAGGGAAAGGCTACAATGCATCGTGGGCATTGAAGATTTTTGTATATCCTATCAGTAGTTTAATAGTTATATATGCACATTTAGCTTAATAGTTTTCCAAGAAAGAAGAAGTAAAGATTTTAAAAAATTGCAACTAATTAGATAAAGGGAAAGTCAGACCACAAAACCTGACCATTGGAAAATAGAAATCCAGGATATCCTTTCTCATCATTTTGAAGACTTGGAGGAAATCATATCACAGAAAATGATTTTACGAGTAAACCAAGCTTTAAAAAGTGGAGCCATTATAAGAGATGAAATATGAACAGAAAATCAAAGGGAAATGGATGCTACAAGGAAACTAAACAAAAAATCCAACACTTGAATTAAATATCTCTATTAGAAGACAGAATTAGAAGTTCAGAATGTTGAATAAAGGATATAAAGGTCAAATTTAAGAAGCTATCTTACGATGTAGGGGAAAATGACAAAAAAAATTAAATATCATACTAATGGAAAGATGATGAATGGAAATCCAATTTAAGAATTATTAATTTCTTGAGAAATAAGTCACTACAATTGGAATAGGAACAACAATCAAAAGATACAAGTGAAGAACACTTGGCCTGCTTTGAAGATATAACTGAGTGTACAGATGTTAAAAAGTACTGAGTTCCATGAGTACCCTAGAAAAAACTGAATTGCAAAGAAATAAATATTCCTGATGCATTTTTATAAAAAATAAATTAAGGGAATAATAAGATACAACTACATACCTATTAAAATAGTTAAAATGCTTTAAAAACTGACAATAGCAAAGTCGGTGACAACGCTGAGCAACAGGCACTCATTCATTGCTGGTAGGAATGAAAAACGGTACAGCTACTTTGGAAGACAGTTTACCAGTTTCTTACAAAGCTAAAGATAGTCTAAACATACGATCCAGCAATTGCTCTCCTAAATATTTACCCAACTGACTTCAAAAGGTGTATCCAAACAAAAACCTGCACGTGAATGCTTATAGCAGCTTTATTCAAAATTGCTAAAACTTGGAGGAAATCAAGATTTCCTTCAGTAGGTAAATGGATAAGCAAACTGTGGTACACCTGTACAATGGAATATTATTTAGTAATTAAAAAGAAATGAGCAGGGGCCGCCTGGTGGCGCAGCGGTTTAGTCCGCGCTTGGCAGCCCAGGGTTCGCGAGTTCGGATCCCGGGCGCCCGCCGACGCACTGCCTGTCAGCCATGCCGTGGCGGCGTCCCATATAAAGTGGAGGAAGATGGGCACGGATGTTAGCCCAGGGCCAGTCTTCCTCGGCAAAAAGGGGAAGATTAGCAACGGATGTTAGCTCAGGGCTGGTCTTCCCCACAAAAAAAAAAAAAAAAAAAGAAATGAGCAATCAAGTCACAAAAAGACATGAACGAATCTTAAATGCATATTGATAAGTAAAAGAAGCCGGGATTAAAAGGCTACATATTGTATGATTCCAATTACATGACATCTGGAAAGGCAAAACTATAATGAGAGTCAAAAGATCAGTGGTGGGGCTGGCCTGGTGGCATAGTGGTTAAGTTTGCGTGCTCTGTTTCAGTGGCCCGGGGTTTGTGGTTCGGATCCTGGGCATAGACCCACACTCCGCTCGTCAAGCCATACTGTGGCAGCATCCCACATACAAAATAGAGGAAGACTGGCACAGATGTTAGCTCAGGGACATTCTTCTTCAAGCGAAAAGAGGAGGATTGGCAACAGATGTTACCTCAGGGCCAATCTTCCAATCTTCCTCACCAAAAAAAAAAAAAAAAACAAGAAAAAAGATCAGTGGTTGCCAGGGTTATGGAGGAGAGTTAATAGATGAATCACAGGACATATTCTAGAGTGGCAAAACTATTTTGTATGATATTGTAATAGTAGTACATGACCCTGTGTATCAAAACCTATAGATATTTATCAAAATCTATAGATACTTACCAAATATTACAGGCATTTATCAAAACCTATAGAGCTTTGCAGCACAAAGAATGAAATTTAAAGTCATTGGAATTTTAAAAAATCATTTGGGAGATCAGGGGATCCTAAGATGGAATGTAGAATGTGACGAAACAATTAACTGTACTACAGATATAGGAAGCAACCTCACTGAAGGAGGTGGTGGGAAAAGATTCTGATCTAAGTAACCTAGGTAATCTAAGTAAACTAAGTAACTTTTGAAATGAGTGGAGTGTACAAGATTAAAGGCAAAACAACCTGTATTTAAGCACTGTAGTCTAGTTCATAGAGTTCTTTCTCACAGGATACAGATTAACAATTCTGATACCAGTGTACATATATACTGGAATTGAACAATTAAGTAAATAGATGGAAAATGGTGGGAACTAACTTTCTCACTTTTGGAGTGAGATGGCAAGAAGAGGCTGGAATAATGCAAATGGTCATGGATTAGAGTTAGAGACCTCAGTTTGGACTCATTTTTAGCTTACTACAGATATAGATGGTTACATGCAGAAATATTTATAGGTATGTGTATATGTATGGTTGAGTATAAACACATTTATTTACTTGCTCTGTCAGATAAAAGGGCCTAGAAACACTGAGTACAATGAGTAGAAACAATGAGTAGTAGCAACGAGCACACCCACCACCCAGATTTTAGTTTCTAATACCATTCTCCAAGAAAAGGAACCATGGCTCCGTAGAGAAATGGCTGATTCTGTAACAGGGGCAAGAAATATACAAGATGAGCCTGGAGAATCTTGTAGTGCTAAAAAGTGAGAGAGAGAGAGAGAGAGAAAGGGAGGAAGAAAGGAAGGAAGGAAGGAAGGGGAAGGAGCAAGGAAGAAAAAAAGAGAAAGAAAGAAAAAAAATCTGAATATCCACATTGATGAGGGTATGAGGATATGTCAAAGGGACTCAGCATCCAACTGAAAGAACTCCCAGTGGCCAAAGTTGGAACAATTTGAAGAAGAAAATAAAGTAGTTTGGATTATAACCCAACCTATAAAATAACTATTAATGAGTCCATATTCATATAAATAAATGACTGAATAAATAAATAAATGGGCAGAAAGAGGCAAATCTCCCATGCAGAAGAATTGCAGATAATTTACATAGATACTCCTCCCTCAAATAGGTGGAGCATAACTCCTCCCCACTCCTTAAGTGTGGGCCAAGCATAGTGACTTCCTTCCAACCAATGAATCTTTTGCCCTCACTTCCTTTATTGTAGAGAAGACCAGTGGCCCAATAGTAGTGGTGACAACAGCTAGCCAATCCAAATTACGGATCCAGAAGAAAACACTGTGCTAAGAGTCAGGAGCCTCTGATTCTAACCTCCACCCCACCACTTAGCTGAGCCTCTGGGTCTGAAGTATCTTACCTCTAAAGTAAGGTAATACAAGTTACCTCCATTCAGTCAAGAGATTCAAGAGCAGATGATCTTCTAACGTTTCTTCTAACTGTAAGATTTATGATGGCAATGACCTGGCTCCACCCCTTTTCCTGGGTTCCCACTCTCACTCTGACCAGGTGATTGACTTGGGCGCTTTGACCCAAGGTAGACCTGCCAGAGTCTTTAAGAAAATTGTCAAGAGTCATAACTTGTCTGTCCTGTGTAGTAGTCCTGAAGACTCCCTTTTTCTTCTTCTGGTTCTTTTCCTGACATTCTCAGATCCATTGGCCTGAGAATCTGCATTGGATTTCATGAAATGTGATCAAATATCAAGGAAGTAAATAACACTGATTCTGTCCTAAGAAAAGCAGAGAAGCTGTCAAATTAAGCTCTGAGGGACAACAGGACATTTACCTTAGCTTACCTATTTCCAATACCAGCAGGTAACAAGATTCCCTACACCTCCAAAGTAAATGCCAAAGCCACTGCTAAAAGCCAAAGTTCAGAAGATAAAGCAGCTGCATGTGTATTAGGGTGAAGTGTTGGGTATTGAAAATGGAAGAGAACTTTACAATTAGCAAGAGCTACTGCTGTATAGTTATTTGAAATGTGCTTTTCTTATGTTCTGTTGGAGCAGTTAATGAGGGAAAGTGGTGAAGAGTCACTAGCTAAGTCAGAGAGCCAGGCCAAGGGTGGGCCAGCTGGCCAGCTGCTGATGTTAGGAGTATACATGGAGCACTGAAACATTGCAGCACTAGACTATCTTGGGAAAGTAACAACGTGGAGCAAAATGTGTTGACCAGAACTCTTTTCAGGAAGATTATGGGGTGCTCAAAGGTAAGATCTGATAGGCTCCCTGGGACAGAGATGAATATATCCACTTCTCAACTGGATGTCAAAGAAGCAGCTCATTTTTAACATGATCAAAATAGAATCTTGATTTCTACCACTACCATCTTGTCCTCACTAATCTTGCTCCCCATCTCTCCGACCTCAGTAACTCACCTTCCATTTATCAAGCCCAGAATCTAGTAGATGTCCTTGACTCCTCTCTATATTTACTGTTTCTATCACATTCATCAGCAAATCCTTTTTCTTTATCTCCAAAGCATGCAATATAGTCACTCACTTTCTGTGGTCTCAATTCTCACCAGGCTAGTAATTTATTTATTTTTATTATCCATGTGGAAGGGCATTTTTGTTTGATACACACACACTCACACACACACACACACACATATGGATTTTTTAATGTTCTTTGGAACTTATTGAAGTTTTCTTGGAGGCCTACTAATTATATGATCAATTTCATACATAAGTCAAATGCAACTGAAAAGAAGATATATTATTCAATATATTTCTGTAAGTTCCATATTAATTATTAAATTTTCTTTAGATCTTCTCTATCCTTATGAATTTTTCATCTTTGATCTGCCTGTATCTGTGAGAGGACTGTTTAAGTTTTCTATTTTCAGAGTGTTTGTTCTATTTCTCTTTCCCCTGTAGTTTCTGCTTTATGAAAACTGATGCTGTTACTGAATGCATAGATATTAACAATTGTTATACCTTCATTGTAAATTGTAGCTTTTAGCAGTATAAAGTGTCCCTCTTTCTCTCATTTAATACTCTGATCTGAATTCTTTGTCTAATAACAAGATTAGAACTTCTATGTTCTTTTTTTAGAATGTCCCTGGTAAATTTTTGAGCATCCTTTTGTTTTTAACCTTTCTGAATAATTTATTTTAGATACATTTCAGGAATAAAGCATAGCATTGGGCTTTGCTTTGTCTGAAAATCTTTTTCGTCAATAGGTGCAATAATACCACGTGTATTTATTGATAGAATAAAATCGCTCACTGTGTGTCTGCTTTATCTCTCTTCTGTGAGGAGGGGCGTTTGCATGTGTGTGTTTAGAAGGTTGTATTTTGTCTAATGGTATAACACCTTTTTATCGTACTCTTCATCCTGCCTTTCTTTAGATAATACCACTGATCACCGTTATGCCCAATTCTGAACTTACTGGTAACCTCTTTTTTCTCCTTCACCCTCACTATACAATTTTAGTCCCCTAATACTATCTTGGTGTTGAGAGTATTTTTAAATATGTTTAACTTCTATGGCCGTGATTGTCAGCTTCAGAAGTTATTATTTTAAGCTAATGCACATAATGCAATCAAGAACTTTCTTACATTTCAATTAATCTTCCCCCTTTCTTCCCACATTTTTGTTAATTTTCTTATTGCTACATTGTGAGAACATAAACTTTTAAATTTTTTTATTAGCTATAACCTATGTTTTAATTTAGTTCCATAGTTAAGTATATTCAGTGGTCACCCCCAGACTTTATGTGGAAGCTTCTTCAGTCATTTGGGTTTGTCTAAAGCTCATTCCCCAAGACATTCTTCAGGAAGGGCTCATGAGATGAATGTTTATAGAGTACTTCCATATTCATAACTGTATGTGGCCTTTATTATTAAAGGAGAATTTTGCTGAATATAAAAATCTTGGTTCATATTTTTCCTTCCCTGAATATCTTAAACATGTTGCTACATTGTTTTCTAAATTTAAAAAAAAAGACTTTCAGAATATCATCCAAATCTTATTTTCTTTCCCTCATAAATAATATGGCTGTTTGCTTAGCAGTTTCTCAGGTTCTTTTCTTAAAGTCCTTTGATTTTACTAGGATGTGTCTCCCTTTTGAGTGTTCCAGGTTGTGTTTCCAAAGTACGTGATGATGTCTCCTTGGAATATGAAAATTGAAGTCTTTTATTTTAAGAAAGTTTTCTTGAATTACGTTTTTTTTAATATTTATTCAGTTCCACAACTTCTTCAATGTCTCCAATTATATGAATACTTCATCTCCTTTCCTTGACTTTTAAATGTATTACTTTCCCTCAAATCCATTTTATTTCTTTTATAAAAAGTCTCTATGATGTTTTTCACCTTTCTCCTTTACTTCCCATATTTCCCTTATTGTATTTTCCATGATGTCTATTCTTTCTTGTGTATCTTCTCATTTGCTCTTCATTTCAGAACTTTTCTTTTAAAGTTCCTTTCTGTGTTACGTCGGTTTACATTTCCTACCTTCTTGTTGCCTAATCATATCATAGTTCTAAGTTCATCTAGTTCTGATTTGTGCCATTCCTTAAAGCCCCAATCATTTTGTAAAATTTATTTTAACTTGGTTTGTAATGTGGTTACAGTTTTTGCCTGCTTTGTGGTCATGTTTCTGGTACGTTCTCATCATCTATAACAATGTTATTTAGTATATTTTTATCTATGTTTCTTTTTACAACTCTGCGTGGGGTTATGTCATATTCCTTCTTAGTTTCCATATTTAAAAGAGATAGGTTTTCCCATGAGGGGAAGAGATGGGGCAGGGTGATTTCCCAGCTTCATGATTCAAGAGCTTCCCTACTTCTCCAAAGAAGGACCAGTGCATGGTCTCCGTGTCTTGCCAGCCTCCTCTATTGCAGATGTGGATCTGGTTCAGAGAGGTTTTCTGCCTCCATCCCTGTGTTTACCAGGGAGTCAAAGACCTCACCTTCCAAGGCAGTGCTCTCACCTTTAGATAGGATAATTTTCCTGTTCAGTATTTTCTGGAGTCTGCTTCCTCTGGGCCCCTTTTTTCCTTAACCCTGCTGTTGTCTTTTGCTCAATTTTTATTGTTTTTACAACACTAGTCACTCAGTGTGAGGCTGAACACTTTGGGGAGGAAGTTTTTTGCTGGATCATTTTGAGAGCAGGCTTAGACAGTGACAGCACTGACCTGTCTATATCCATGTGCAGCTTTTGCAATTCCAAGTCTTGCCCATTATTTTACCGAAGATACAGTCTGAGAGAATTTTTCCTTTGCTATCCTAGATGCTTAATTTGATTGAAGATGCGTTGCAATGATTTAAAACTATGTGTTCATCATGTTTCCACTGTTCCAATGTGATATTTGATGACTTAAAGCAGGTCCTATCAACTTCCAGGTTAAAACCCTCAAAAGTTTCCCATCTGCCTCAAAATAGAACCCAAATTCTTTACTCTAGTCTACAATTTCTCTCACAGTAGGCTTCTACTGACCTCTCTGACCTCATTTCTAACCACTTCCCCATTGCTCCCTACACCCCAGAGCCACTAGCCTTCCTTTTGCTCCTCAGACACACAAGCTCCTTCCCTGTTTGGGTCTATGCCTGGAATAATGTCACCTCCTCGGAGAGATCTGCCCCATCCTCCAGTCTAAAGCAGTCACCCAACCACTCTTTCTCTTATCGTGCTAGCTTAATGACCTTCCCATCACTCATCATGATCTGATACTATTCCTGTTCATACATCTGTTAGTGTTCTGTCTCCTCCAGTAGACTGTACCCTCTGTGAGAGCAGAAATGTTGTCTATCTTGTTCATTGCTCTACCCTGGTGCCTAGAACAGTCCCTGACACACTGGCAGGCAGTAAATATTTATTGAGTAAAAAAGGGAAGAATGGGAGGAGGAGAAGACTACAAAGGCAAAGTTATGAAAAGAGTTATTTGCTTTGGACTCAGAAAAATATGAATTTACATTGTACTTTAATCACCTATTAGCTTTATGACTTTATGATCCTCTCAGAAAGTTAGATCCCTAACGTATAAACTGAGGAGGAAATGTCATCTTTCTCTTATTATTTGGGGGAATATTAAATCAGATATATGTAAAAGCATTTAGCAGAGGAATTGATATGAAAAGAAGCTTCCTTTCTTCCCTTTTTCATCTCCCTCCCTCCCCTCCTTCTTTCCCCAATTTCTCCTCCTCTTACTTATATGCTAATGCCAAGTTAACTAAGATATATGTTTTTATGACCGCTGTCAAATATGGTTTTCTTCTTCGGGAAGGTATCAGACTAAAACTTTAGACACAAAGAACTCCTTGTGCTTGACGAGGCGTGTGCAGTTCTTTTTGACTGCGCAGTTGGATGATGTTTCTTGGATCTGTATTTGCCAATGCCTCTGCCTTCTGTAATTTATAACTACGCTGGGATAGCTTTGATCTGGTTGTCATTTCAATTCTAGATAATTCCACTAGTATATGAAAAGGTTCATTCTTATTCATTGTTCTGTTACAAGTATAGGAAAAAAAAGGCAGAGAGAAAAAGGCTTCTTTCTGAATCTCTTGAACCATTCTTCCTTTCAGTTAAAAGCCATTGCATAACAGTTCAACTAATAGCAAATATCCCCAAACACGGCATCATTTATACATTCTTTGATTTAAAAAGTCGCTACATCACTGGGCCATAATAGCACATCTGATAATGTCTTGCTAGAGGAGGCTGAGAGCATAAGTATTATTAGAGAAAATGTTGCTCAGGTCGTGCTGTGGAGGTCTAAGGAACAAAGATATGAAACAGAAATTACTAGAAGACCAGGTAGCCATTTCAGAACTAATACTGTTATTTTCTCTGATACTACCAAGAATACTCATTTACAGAGTTGAAAAATAGAACAGGATTATTTTGGGAGTACCCTTGTGCCCTATTTTTATTTGCATTGCTATTGTTTTCTCTAGTTTTTCAATCTGGGAATTTAATTCACTTATTTATCTGTTTTCATTTTTATTGATGTGTGTTTAGAGTAATGAATTTTCATTTGATCACTCTTTTAAATGCCTACCATCTATTCTTATATGTAGTGGTTTTTTGCAGGGGGTTTTTTTGGTGAGGAAGATTGGCCCTGGGCTAACATCTGTGTCCATCTTCCTCTACTTTATATAGGATGCCGCCACAGCATGACTTGATGAGCAGTGCGTAGGTCCATGCCTGGGATCTGAACCTGCGAACCCAGGGCCACCAAAGCGGAGAACACGAACTTAACCAGTACGCCACCGGGTTAGCCTGCTGTAGTGGTTTTTATTGCTATTTTAAAAAATTCTCTAATTTCAGGGTTTTTTCCCCTTTCATCCAAGAGGTTTTAATAGCAAGTTTTAAAAATTCCTAGGTAGAGAGGCTTTCCTTTTGTTGTTAGGTTATCTTTTTTTTTTTTTTTTTTTTAGTAAATTCTAGTTTTATCGCATTGTGACCAGAGACTGCTTACACTATACATACTTTACAGGAGTTACTGATATTTTCTTTGTCTCTCAATATATAATCAATTTTTGTGAATGTGCCCTGGGCAGTTGAGAAGAATAGGTAGTCTCTATTGTTGCGGTGCAGGGTTTGGTATAGATCCACACTGTCCTCAATTGCTCATATGGTTTAGATCTTCTGTCTCATTAGTTATTTTGTCCTGTGGATCTGTCTTATACGGAAAGAGGTATATTAAAAGCTCCTATTATCCGTGTGTCTCTAGCTATGTCTCCTTGCGCTTCCTGTAGTTCTGTTTCATAAAGGTGATGGTTCTTTTATTTATGTATATTCATTAGTGTTATATCTTCATTGTGCATTGTAGCCTTTAGCATTAAAAAGTATCCTTCTTTGTCCGTCTAATGCTTTTGGGCTTGAATTCTTTGTCTGATATTGGCATTGCTACCCTGCTGTTTTTGTATTTCCGTTTGTCTGGTATAAGTGAGTCCAGTCGTTTAATTTTAGCTTTTCTGCGTGATTTGCTTTAAGTGCATCTCTTGAATACAGCAGAGTTGGGTTACATTTTGTGAACCAAATTGAAAATCTTATTTGTTTAATAGGTAAGCTTTTTTGTTATAACCAATGTTTCATCTCAACTGTATCATAATATTTTATGATTATTTGCATTTTGATTTATTTGTTATCCTTCTTTCTCTACAAAATGTGTATTCCTTTGCAAATATATACTATATATTTACTTTTTTATAAATAATATAAAGTATATATTAATGTGTATGTGTATGTATGTTTTGAAATATATTTCCTATTATTGATATTTAGGAAAATTTGTATTTTTGTTGGGTAATTACCTTTGCTTTTATACCATTTTGAACGTCCTTAATCCCCTTTTTCTCATTTGAACTTTTACTCTTTGGTATATCAGGGTTTTTTGTTTTTTGTATCAGTTAATACTACTTATTACATATAACGATGAGCTTTATCTATTTTCCTCTTTCCCTCTCCCACCTTCTTCCAATATTTGCATTATTTCTACTTATTCACAGTATATAACATTTGTCTATTATTCTTCCACCTTCATCTCCACCTCTGCTTTATTCTTATATATACACGTATATATCTTATAATGCTTACTTCAGTCCTTTAGCTGAACTCTCCCAGTCATCACTGTGTTGGATGAAGCTCATCCCCTAGTAGATTCCTGAAGGGTTGATGGGCTCAGTGTTCCGAAGTCCTTGAATATGAAAAACTGTCTACATTGTTTCTGTTGATGTGTGAAGGCCAGTTGGGCAGGGTATAAATCCTTAGATCACATTCTCTCTCACTGAGTTCTCTAAAATTGCTGCTCCATCATTGCCTTACTTTACATGCTGATTTTGAAAGGAATTTGTTAGTCTAATTCCTTTGTCTTTGTAAATATTTTATCTTTTCGCCTAGAGACCTTCAGGATTTATCCTTATCTTTGAAATCTAATAGTTTTACTAGTATATGTCTCAGAGTTAATCATTCCGGTTTAATCTTCCCAGGTACTCAGGGAGTCATTTCAATGTGTAGATTCAGATGTTGTTCTATTTTTGGAAAGTTTTTATGAATTATAATTTTAATTATTAACTCCCACTATTTTTCTTCTTTATGCATTCCAATATTATTGCTTCTCTGCTAGTCTTTAATTTCCATTACTTTCCCTTTGACTCTTATTTGTTACTTCATTCTTTATGTCATTTTTATTATCTTGGTTATTTTCCTACTTTTCTTTAATGCCCCTTATTAAATTTTCATTTGAATCTATTCTCCCTTGGGTACTTGCAATTTTTCCTTTGCTTCTGAGGAAATTTTATCTTTTTCTTCCACTTCTTCCCCGAGTTCAATCACCTCTTTGATATTTTTCTCTATTTTCCGTCCATTTCTGCTTTTAGGTTTAGAATTTTTGATTCAAGGTGATTTTTCATTTCCTCAAGTGTTTGAGTAATTTAATTCTATTGCACTATCAATTTAAAGTTATATTCTGCTCCATGGTTGCTGTTTTGGGGTGTTTTCCTTACTTGACATAAGTGACATATGTTATTTTCTCCAATACTTTTCTATGTGCTTTCCTTCTCTTTTGTTAATTTTTATTGTATTGTGGTGTTTTACACAATTCCTAATTTGATGGCATCCATGTCTATTAGGCTGGCAGAGCCCAGGTGGACTGTTTTGTTTTTGTTTGTTTCTTTCGTTTGTGGAGGAGGGGTTGAGTCCTGTGATTTTGTGGTTCTCTTTTGTCTTGCAGGATCCCATATATTCCCCCATTTTCTTATTTTCCCCTTCACAACTAAATTGCCAAAGAATATTTTTTGCCTTTTTTTCTGCCCCAGAATCTTTGCATAAGAAGACAATCCTTTAAATCATGCCTATCCTTTTGAATCACAATTGCTCCTTTAAATAGCATCTGCCCCTTCAAATTATATGTCTTACCCTTTATTTGGGGTCCATTAAGTCACCTCTTCTTAGAAATCCCTTCCCTGTAGTCCATACCTGCAAATATCTTTAGTGTTTTCAGTTTTAGTATGGATTCCATCTTTCTAGTAACTGATCCAAATAACTCCCAGGCCTCTTTGTTATCCTTCTTCTCTTTCTTTCCAGAATTTTTCTGGATCTGCCTTTTCTCTCCATGGGTTTCCATTGGGACAAGCGAGGGGTAAGAGCAAGAGGTATTATATTTAGGGTTTTGTTAATTTTTCTCTTTTTGCTCACAGTTACTTTGCAGTTTTGGCATTCTCTGTCTTCAATTAATGCTGAGGGAAATGTGTAGAAATTCCACAGTTATGAAGTTATTTTGCATCATTTGAGAAGGAAATTTGAGGAGGTTGATTACTCCACAACTTCTGTTGTCTTTGCCAGAAGTTTTAAGAACGTATTGTGATGAACAGAATTTATTAAATTAATGTAATCTAATCTATAAATTATTTCCTTTATAATGTGTGTTTATTGTTTCTGTGTAGGAAACCTTGCTCATGCTAAGGTCATGAAGATACCATCTTATGTTTTATGTTATTCAATAAATTTTGTTTTTCCTCTCACATTCAGAATGACAATCCATCTGAAATTGATTTTCTTCTATGATGTGAGCCAAGGGATCTATATTCCCTTTCTCTTCTCCTTCTGTCCTTTCCACTCCCCTTGTTCTTCATGTGAATATACAAATAATTCGGCTTCATTTCATTGAAAGTCAATCTTTTTCCTCACTCCTCTGATATATCACCGTTGTCAGAAATCAAGTGTCCATACGTGTTTGGGTATTTTTCTTTTGGTGAGGAAGATTGTCACTGAACTAACATCTGTGGCAATCTTCCTCTATTTTGTATGTGGGACACCACCACAGCATGGCCTGATGAGCAGTGCGTAGACCCCCGCCCAGGATCTAAACCTGTGAACCCTTGGCTGCTGAAGTGGAGTACGTGAACTTAACCACTACACAACTGAGCCAGCCCTGTTTGGGTATTTTTGTAGATTCTCTTTGCTCTTCCACTGGTCTGTTTGTCTTTGTGTGAGTATACCCTATATGATATCCCATAAATTCTTTATTTTTGGGGGGTGGGGTGGGGATGGCAGAAGAGAGCCAACCCTAAAATGCAGATATGGATTCCCCATTCATTTTTAAAACTCTGTATTTGGAAATAATTTTAAAATTACAGAAAAGTTGTAATAATAAAATGTGAAAGTACAAAAATAACTGTACACCCTTTAACTCCTAAATTCTTCAGAGGGCGTTTATTCAGAATAGAGATATGCTCTTACATAGTAACTAGAAAACTGTTACTAACTTCAGTAAATTTAATCTTGATATAATGTTTTTATTTAATCTACAATTTGTAATACAATTGTGTTGATTGACCTGATATTCTTTATAGCATTTCCCTCCTCCAGTACAGTATCCAGTCTAGTGGCTGATTTTGCTTTTAATTCTCATGTGTCTTTCAGCCTCCTTTAATCTGGAGCAATACCACAACCTCTTCTTGTCTTTTATGACACCGACGGTTTGAAGAATACAATCTCCCTCTCTCCTTTTTCAGATAGGACTTTCCACATCTTGGGTTTGTCTGCTGTTTCTCATTATTAAACTTGGGTTCCATGTTCTTGGCCACAATACCACATAGGTGTTGTTTCCATGTCAGGGTATCGTACCCAGAGGCACACAATGTTGATTCATCCCTCACTGGTGGTTTTAATTTTGATCACCCGGTCAAGACGATGTCTGGTTTCTCCTCTCTATTATTTTATGATCCCCCCCAACTTGAAAATAGTAAGCAGCCTGTGGGTGACACTTTAAGACCACTTCTCATCAAAAATCTCTCTGTAGATTTATTTCCCATGAATAGTACTGAATGGATCAAATCCTCATTCTGATAGTTGAAAATGATGAATTTTCAACTCCAGCACTCTCTCCACATCTACCAATTAGCACTCAGTATTCTACTGTAAGCAAGAGGTGTCTCTTCTTTCTCATTTATTTATCTATTTATATCAACATGGAAAAATGCATTCTTATTTTTTCAATGGTTTGTAAGTTATTACTGTACTTAATTATTTTGTTGCTCAGATTGTTTCAGATTTGGCCAATGGGAATTTTTTTCAACCTTGTTGCATGCCCTCGTCATTTTTTTTGGTACTTACTTTCTGGCTGAATGTTTCAGGCTTATCTTTGTAACTACCCTGGAAGCAATAGTTTTTTGAGGAGTCCTAGTTACTTTCAGTGAGAATGCTTCTTTGTTCTTGTAGAAGACAGAGTTAGGAGCTATATACGTGTGTGTATATATATATACACACACACATATACACATATATAAATATTACCTATACATATACATACCTACAAATTAATGTGTACATACACATGCATATACACATACATATACATGTTTTATAACTCATAAGTTCACACTGATATCTCTGATTCCAAACCATTTCCACATGTTTTTCTCATCCCTCTACTCATTCCATATTTGTGCTTCCCTTCTTCCACACTGAGAACCCTGACTCCCAAGAACTTCAACACAGTTATTTAGTACATCTAAAATATTTCAGAATTGCTTCACTCATATCCCTAGAAAATAACAATAACAATAAACTAACCTACCAGAAAAGATTTCAGGATTTATTTGCATTTAGTACCTCTCCCCTTCTTACTCCCACCCTGCCCAGATCGGGGGGGGGGTATATATATTATATTATATTCAAATTCTATATATATATTCAAATACTATGTTCATAAATTATCAAGATTAGGTCTTTCTTTTTTACTCTTCAGAGTGGTTATGATATTTATTTCAAATATGATTGGGTTTGTTTGTTTCAGCCTGCTGTCACTTTTAAGATCCCTTCTTCCCTATTATTATTGATTTAATTTTTATTTATTTGACTATGTAAAACATTTCCAAAAGTTAAAATTTACAAAGATGTATGTGCAGAGAGGTGTCACCCACTCATATATCACCTCCATTCCATTTCCTCATCCATTTGTAGATAATCTACTTCGTGGTGTCGTGGTTAATCCTTCCTGTGTTTCTTTTAGATAAGCAGATATTGGTATAATTTCGTACTACTTCTCTCTTATACAAAAGGTAGCATATTACATATTCTCTTTAGCATTTTGCTTTTTTCACCTAAGGATACCATGTGGACATCTCTCCATATCAGTTCATAGAGATCTTCATTTTTTATACAGCAGCATAGAACCCCATTTTGTATATGTACCTAAATTTATGCAACCAATTTCTTATTCTTGACATTTATGTGGTTGCCAATATTTTTCAATTATAAATAATGTTGTGATGAGTAATCTTGAACACATGTATTTTTGATTATTGGAGGTATGTGTTCCAGGTAAATACCAGAAGTGAGATTGATGAATTGAAGGGTAAATTTTATTAGAGGTTGGCAAAATGTACCATTTTACACTCCTACCAGTATATATTGCCTGTATTGACAAAGTTGAATTTTTGCTAATCTGAAGGTTTGGAAAATGGGATCTCAGTATATTTTTAAATCTTATGGGGGAAGTGAAAATCTTTTCATGTGTTTAAGGGTCATATCTGTATATTTTTGTCAATTGTTCATGTCTTTTGCCTATTTTTCGATAGAATTTTGGAATTTTTTTAAACTTCAATTTTTAGAAGTTCTCTATAATTAGGGGCGATATGCCTTATCTGTGATATGTGCTGCAAATGTTTTGTCCCAGTTTGTCATTTGTCTCTTTGAGTTTGCTTATGATGTTTTTGCCTTGCAAACCTTTTGTTTTTATAGTCAAACTTAATTTCTTCTTTATGCATGTGAATTTTTAGTCATAATTGGAAGCCTTTTCTTAAACCCAGGTTATAGAGAAATTCACCCATGTTTTCTTGCAGTACTTGTATAGGTTTATGAGGGTTTTTAAAATTAATATCTCTGATCTGTTTGGAGTTTGTATGTATGTATGGAATGGACCTAATTTTATCTTTTACCAAATGGTTACTTATTTGTCCAACACCATTTATTTAAAAAAACTATCAATGCTGAAGTGATTTGAGATATCATCATTATCGCATACTAGATTTTCCTATGTAGTTGGATGTATTTTTGAATAGTCTGTTCTGGGGTCAGAACTTTTTCCTGTAGAGAGCCAGATTGTAAATAATTTTGGCTTTGTGAACCCTGTAGCCTCTGTCACAACTACTCAGCTCTGCTGTTATAGCACTAAAGCAGCTCTAGGTAACGTGTCAATGAATGGGTGTGACTGTATTCCAATAAAATTCCATTTACAAATGCAGGTGATGGACTGGATTTGGCCTGTGAGCTGTCATTTGCTGACTCCTGGTCTATTCTATCATGTTAGTTTGTCTGTCTGTTCATAAGCCAGTACCACACTGTGTTGATGATAGAGGATTTGTAGTATGTTTTAATAGCCGGCAGGGCTAGTCTCCACTCAGAACCCAATCTATTCTTGAGTTTCTTTTTCTGTGTGAAATTTAGCATCCACTTGCTAGGCTACAAAAATAAAAAAATTTAGTAAAATTTTTTTGGGATTACATTAAACTTAAAACCAATTCAGTCTCAATTCTCTGTCTGGTTTGTCCCCTTTGCTTTATTTCATTTGCTTTTAGTATTTAGGAAAATGTGTATTTTTATTCTAAAGTTTCCCATTGTATGAATGCTAGTTATACTGCCCTTACTCTCCTTTTCTTTCTTATCCCCTTACTCCTTGATATTCATTTTTAAATAGTGTCTGTTGACTCTATCTATGATCCATACATCAGTCAATGATGTTATTCTATTTTCATTTGCTGCCCCTTCTCACGTTTTAAATTTTATTCTCCCCACTTTGTCAGAATTAATAATATTTGCATATTGTTCTTTAACACATGTTTCCATTGTGTTTTAGCCTTAGATGTACATTTAAAATTATATTAAGGGGCCGGCCCCAGGGCCTAGTGGTTAAGTTAGGTGCACTCCACTTTGGTGGCCTGAATTCAGTTCCTGGGTGCGGACCTACACAACTCATTGGCAGCCATGCTGTGGCAGAGACCCACATACAAAATAGAGGAAGATTGGCAACAGAGATGTATATATATACACATAAAATCCTCATTGTCTGTTTTTCCAGTCATGTTTGTTTGAATGAAGATCATACTTCGATAGATTGCTCAGGAAGAGTACAGTTGTTTTGAAAACTGGCATATTCAAAAAGGTTTTTCTGTGTCTTTGATAAGCTGGATGCGATAGCCTCAGTTCACACTTTCTTTCCTTACATTTCTTGAAAATGCTGGTTTACTCTTACCTTGCCTTTTATGCTGTACTCAAGAAATTTGATGCCAATTGAACTATCTTGTCTTTGCGAGTCATTTCATCTTTTGGCCTGGAGGACTTGAGGACTTTTTCATCTTTAAAGTCTAATAGTTACATTAAAATACGACTTGAAATTGGTCATTCTGTGGCAATTTTCCCAAGTACCCAGTGTATCCTGTCAACATATAGATTTACTTCTTTTAATTCTGGAATGTTTTCTTAGATTATTGTTCTAAATAGTAACTGTTGTTTTGAGGCTTTTCTTTAGGGAAACTAATTATACTTATGTTCAGCTTCTTTTGTCCGTCTTGCATGTTAAGTGCTTTCTTTCTGAACCTTTGAACTTCTTTATTTAGCTCATTTAATCTTCTTGGTTATTTTCCTGGTTTTCTGCAATGCTCTTTATTAAGATTTCATTTAAATCTATTCTCCCTTGGGCATCTTGTGATTTAGTCTTCATTTATGATAAGAATTGTATTTTTCTTCTATTTCTTTCTTGAGTTCAATTAACTTTCATTTTATTTCTTCTTGTTGTTTGTCCACTTCTGTTCTTAGTTCTTCCTTTTCTGATTCATATATACAAATAGTTGCTTGAGGATAAATAATCCAATCTGGCATGTTGTATTACACTTTTTTTTTTTCAGTTTCATGAATGCTTTTATGAAGAGCCTTTGCCTCAGCAGAAACTTCTATTTTCTGATTTTTTTGCTGTAGTTTTGTATGTTTGCAGTCTGATTTCTATTCCTACCTGTATTTTGGATAGTGTTTAATATTTGGGATCACCCTGTTCTGTCTGTTATGCTCTGTTCTGTGCTGTTTCTTTAATGGATGCAGAGGGAAGGTTGGTTGAAGAATGGTTGATGTGTCTTGTTTCTCTTGCATTTAACCAGGATCCTTAGCTTTCACCTCTTATTTCTTTCTTTCCTTTCACTGCATTGTCTCCAAGATATACCACACTTTCTCTACATTTCTGGTTCTTCTTCAGAAGCAACACTTCTCCTAGGTTCCACTTCTGGTCTCCTAACAGGGAGTCCAAGGGGAAAGAACTCCATGTAGAACCAGCATGTAAAAGGTCTCCTATGGAAATGCTGTACCAGTTGTGTCAGCAGAGAACATATTATATCAGAGACTTATCACAGATGATCATAGGAGTTGACAAAAAAGAAATTATTGGAAATTAATATCAGAACCTTACATCATGTCTAGCACTATTTGGCTACATATGAGAACTGCTAAGACATTCACATGCTGTGTTATGTTTGCTTGGGATCTGAGATACTGTTTTGTGTTTTGTCCCCAGAACAGCTCATATTCTAAAAGAGTTTGTTTGGTCACCTCTGCTTGCTAAGTATGTAGTGTGGGTTAAATATATTCCAAGGAATAGAACTCTGAATGGCCCCAGCTTCACCAGACATGCAGGACTGGGTAATTCAGAAAGCTGACCTAGATGCAGTAAATCTTCCTGAAATGCACTATTATTTCTATATTACTATTGTAATAATTCACTATTTTCTCTGCCTTAGAGTGGACAAACAAGCCACATAATAGGAATTGAGAAAGTAAAATCTTTTAATTATTTTCTTTTCATTCACAAATATTTTTGAGCTTTAGAGTAGCAGGCACTATACCAAGAACTTCATGTGCAGTGGTGAGGCCAGCAGACACAGTGCCTAACCTGGTGGGAAACACAGAGGTATTTACATTAGTAAAAGTTGCTGCTGGAATGTGCGTTAGTTAACTGTTTTTTATTATAGTAAAATAATGAGAATATAGGACTCCACACTTCCCCTATTCATGTTCCTTATGACTGTTAATGAAGTTCCTTGATTTATTTGAGGCCTCTGTCAATATTGCTTTGAAAAAGGACCAAATTAGCCCAGGGATGAACTAAAGCCATCTTATGCATTCTTTCCCATCAAACTATCATATGTAGTTTTTAAATTTTATTCATATGCTGAGAAGATGTCCCACTTTTTAGTGGGATGTCCCGCTGAAATTCCACTTAGATTGTAATCTCAGTGTGAACCACTGAGTTCTACCTTTGGTTCTGCCACTTTTTCCTTTGTTAAACCATTTGCTCTCTCCAGGTCCCAGTGCCCTCATCTCAGAAGCAAGAATTAGGACCAGGGCATCTCTGAGGCCCCTTCTAGGAGTTGTACCTCTGGGACAATGTGCCCTGACTCTTTCTGGGGAGCGTCATACTTTTTGTGGCCTGAGACCTCAATCAAAAACCTGAGAAAATATTGCTCACCATCCATCTGATGTTCCTTCACTGGAAATCTTTCATTGTTATACAAAGAAGCAGAGAGTATTATTTGATCTGCAATAGACTAATTTGGTGACAAATTTGTACTTAGTGTCACCTTGTCCTTCCCTACTGAGGCTTTAGGGAGAGTCTAGAGGAGACTGAGATGGTAAGGAGTAAGGGCATGAGTTTCCAGCTACAGAGCTGGTTTCTAATTGTTGCCCCTGTACACAAAAGTTATGTGACTTTAGCAGTTTAATTAACCTCTTTTAGACCTTTTTTATCCATTTTGTGTGAATTCCAGAAGGTTATTGTAAGAGTTAAATGAGATCATGTTTATTGTACTTGGTATGGTCCCTAGCACCTAGAACAGGTAATAACGAATAGTAGCCAATATTATTTTAGTAAAGAGTACCATGATTACAACTAACATTGTTGGGTCCTTCATTCTCCAGTTCACCTCTTTCCAATTAATACTCCAAAAATTTTCAAAAATAATAAGTGTAAAGTGCAATTTCTTCTCTGTTTTCCCTACCTAAAAACTATCACAGATCCCTACTGCCTATTGAATAAAGTCTGAACGCCTTGCCATTTCCTGCAGTCTTTGTTAGCATGCCTAACTCTGCAGTCTTATTTTCTATTATTTGTTGTCATTACGGATCACTACAATCCCCAAATATGTTTTTGTATACCTCTGAGCTTTGATTACATGGTGTTTTTCTGAAAAGCATTCATATCTTTATCTGCCCAGCAAACTCCAAGTCATCTCTTAAAGTTTAGAAAAATACGGGGAGAGGTTAAATACATTTGTAAAATAACTACAGCCTGAGGACTTTGAAAAAATTATCTCACTTAATGCTCACAATGTGACGGCATCCGTAGATATCATTATGTTGTTTTTGTGGAGGAGGAAACTGAAACTCAAAAATTAAGCGAACACTCCAAGGTCATGTAGAAGATAAATGGCAAATATTCATTTTAAACCCAGATTCATTGGACTCCAAGGTCCACGTTCTTTCCCCTGTAATACGCTAAGTCCTTGTTTTCCTCCCGAAGCTCAGTCACCATCATTATGAAGCTGTCTCAGGGACCTCAGAGACAGGTTCCTATCCTATGTTCGTGTGTCTGTTACAGCCCTGAACCAGTCAACATTCCTGGTTCCAAGCAAAAGAAACAGAGTCTGGTTTAAGTAAGAGGAGGAAGTTACTCATTGGTACATATCGGTGACTTGGAGGAGCAGAATTGGAATTCTGGGGAGAATCAATGGAGCCTGGGGGAAGGAAACTGTGTTAGTCAGGGTTCTCCAGAGAGACAGAGTCAATTTGATGTATATATATAAATATATATATATATTCCCAGAGGGGGCCTCAACAGTGGGATCTGAGAGCTCCCCTGATGCAGTCATTCACAGAGGCAGGTCCCCATAAGGAAATTGGTACTGATGAGGAGTGGATCCTATGAAGCCAAAAATAAAAAGACACATTAAGCATTTGTCAAATTCCTTTATACGTGTTGGTCACTCCTTCTAGACTGTGAGCTCTTTGAGGGCAAGCAATATATCTTATTCATCCTTATAGCCCTTGCATGCAGAATAACTTGGAGACAAGAGATGTTTCATCTAAGATTTTGCAATATTTGTTCAATAATCTGCTAATGTCTCAGTGTGGAAGGTTGCCAGGCATCTTAAGTGAGCATCTCTCTCAGTTCAGGTACTTGAGGTTTCTGACATCATCTTCTTCTGACTGTTTCTTCCCTAGATTCGTTCTCTTCTGCACTGCTTTCCCTTTGTCCATTGAGAGTGGGGAAAGACAAGAGAGAGCTATGTCCTCCTCCAGTGTCCCTGGATGAGCATCCACCTCCAAGACAGAGTGTCCTTGTGTTATTTTATACACCCAGGGACTCTGATGTGTAATCCTTTATGTTGCCTTTGCTTTGGGGAGGCATAAGAAAAAAGTTCCTTTCTAGAGCATTGGTTTGCTCCCTACCTTCTCTTCTCAATCACAAGACTTGGTCACCTTTCAGAGAAAAACAGGTAAAATTCCTGCATTACACAACATTTCAGATGTGCACATATTTGAAGCCTGCTTAATACTTTTCCAAAAAACTGAGAGTGGAGAAGAGCGTCCCTATAAAGCAGACCATTCTCTCTGTTGGAACAGTCTTTCCTATGGCTGGTTCATTATCCAGTTTAGGGAGAAGCATAGTCTCCAGTGCTGGTCTTAGGTAGTGCCAAGATTCTATGTCCTAGAGGGATGAAGTTGCTTACAAATGTCCCTTTAGACCAAAAGGAACACACTGCAGTTATACATTTTCTTTCACTTTAAGGGTGATATATCTAGAGAAATCACTGTTCTTTTTTCTAACAATAATCTTCATTCCAAAGCTTTTTACTACCAGTCACATCAAAGCCTTGACTATTCATGTGTGTTTGAATATGCCTTATAAATAACAAATAGCAACTCTGGAATCTCTGTCCAGTTCTTTTAATAAAACATTTGACTGGGTTTTAGAAAGCAGAAAATTTTATGATGGCTTCCAAACTGTCTTCTCAAATTCTTTTTTCCAGATTTGAGCAACCATTCTTTTCCTACAATTTTGATAAACAGGGAATTGTGTCCAAAGCTCCCTATGCTGTTGACGATATCTTCAGAAGCAATTTTGCCTTTTTGAGAATAAGGCACTATTTCTGAGGACTCTTAGAAATTGTTATGTTCTAATGGAAGACTAAGGCCTCCTTCTAGCCAGATCTTACCCGCTAGAGAACCAATAAAGCAGAGCAGCCAAGTGCAGATCAAAGCATCATCATTCATGGAGACTTAATAACTCCTAAAGCTTAGAGTTCCTTGGGTAACATTCAAATGGAAAACATCCAGGAACATAAAGGATATTTCCTATGTTCTCTTCCTAAATTTAGACCAAATACAGAACTTGGGACAATCCCGTAGAGAGACTTGGGTCCGAACAGACGCAGAGTTCACTTATCCAGTTAGTTATGCTGAAGACCACAGTCTGTCCTAAAATCTCAGGCACCAGCAGAATAGAGAGGGCCAGAGAGAGAATGGCTCTGTGTTGTCTTTTCCATGTCATGAACCAGACCTCATGTAAGCACGGCCAAATGAATGTCAGGGTCTCAATCTCACCCATCAGAAAATTCATTTCCACCTGGAAAAGAGTAAATAAGCGGTCGTTTCGGATTTTAGAAACATCGCTTTTAACATTCTCCATGTTGAGAAGGTAGAGAAAAGTCCCTCTTGTAATGAAACATGAAAAAGAGGGGACAAGTATTTCCTGCTAATACATTCCTGTTAGTTGCTATCATGAATACAAAACATAAACACTGCGTGCTCAGAACCACAAGTATAAATTGGGGCTTCCTGAAATAAATAGATTGCAGAGTGGCATCACAGCAAACTCTAAGCTGCCTGGAAAAAAAAAGAAAAAAAAGGTCAAATATTCACCTCTGCCCTTGAGAATTCGTGGATTACTTGAGAAATGGAAGAAAACTACTTCTTTTAGGTGATCCAAAACCATTTATTTCTTTTTCTAAATTGTAACTCTTAAGAAGGTAGGGGTAGGTGGTCTCCCATACCTCGTAGCCTGACTTGAAATGCAACTAGCCAAGATCCATCTGAAACAGATAGAACTGCATACTTCAAATATTTGAATATTTAAAGACTGCATTTCCCCAAATTCAGTGGATCTGCTGCTGACATGCGGACTTCCAATTCTATTGAAGCTACCTTTCCAATTAAAAGTTTAAAGCGCTCTGTTGGAGTGTTGGGGAGTGGTTATTCTGATTAGCATGTGTTTGCTCATGTGACCTCCTTTCGCAGGTGCCAGAATTGGCTGGAGAAGTGGAGCAAGTGCCCTCAGGATCTGAGGGGGAGGTGGACTACAGCAGGCTGTGTGCTGGATCCCTTCTCTCTCCCCAATCCAGGCAAAAAAAAAAAAAGGGTCAGTAAGTTGTCATGGCAACCAGATTTGGAGGAATCTGAAGTAAAGGCCAGAAGGCTTAAACATGCCAAACAAGGACTAAAATTTGTCCACAAGAACCGGGTGATTCCAGAGACGATCACCTAGAGGCTCAAATAAAATCTGATTTAAGTCGGAGTAAATTTCCATCTTCCATCTTCCATATTCCATCTAATATCCTTACTATTACCTTGTCCGCAGATTTCTTTTAATAGCATCAAGATTCTGATGGGCTAAAAAAATTAGTCTTGATTCCTGCAAGCTATCCTTTGTCCTGGGGGCCCATAATTCTTAGTTGCTCTGTTGTAAAGCATTTGACTCCTTTACCAAGCAAGTTACCCACATTGAAATTCAGAACCAGATTGACACTGGCTGGCTTCTTCAAGACCTTTCAAATATCTCTGCTCAGGACATTTCAGGTACTTGTACAGAAATAAAAAGGCAGAGAATTTGATTCAGATGTACGGGCTTTTAAGTTGCCTGTATACCAAAACATTTCAGAATGGGAAAATGCAGGTGGTGACTCTACTAACTTATCTGATCAAAAAAATGTTTTATGAGAAACAAAGAACTTACTAATTTAAAGCACCAGTAACGATAGGATGTTCCCCCAGTTCTGCTTGCTAACTGATTGGCTAATTGGCAGATATGGCCATCCACTGCAGGGTAAATCTCTTTTTACTCTGAATACCATGCACTTATATTTCTGCATCTCCAAACCTTTTCCTTTGAGATGGAAACTTCATTGACACCTAAGAGATAGGACTACTGGACAAGCATCAGCAATAAGTCTAGAACTTAATCACTAAATAAATATTTGCTGATTACTTACTATGCATAAAACCGACCTTATGTAGGCAGCTGGGGATAGATTAATGAGTAAGATCAATCTTTTGCTGTAAGGGATATATAGGTGGATATCCCTTACCATCTAAAATTTCCTAAAAGGTCTGTCATACTTTTGACTCAGAGATTCTGCAAAAATAGTACAGCAGCAACCCTGTTCTCCATGACCGCAACATTTCCCCCGGAGTTTAAGAAATGAGAAACAAGTGAGACTGAAGTCTGAAGACTGCATTACTTACGCTCAGTTGATGCGCTGAAAGGATCAGATCCTTACTTCTTGTTTTACCTTTTCTTCCATCTTCAAAGTGAATGTCCTGTGACATTTTAAGCATTTAATTAGAATTAAACTTCTTTAGAGCTAATTAAAGAGAATTTTGATAAATCCGATGAGAACAAAGCATCTTTTTTTTTTTCATTCAAATTGCCTATCAGAGTCTCCACCCCAAAGTGTTAGTGTAAGTTGGAAAGAATGTTGTGTGCAATGACCTTTAGTTCTCAAACTAAGCAATCCTATTGAAAGGAAAAAAATTAATCAGGGCCCAGAAAAGTTGACATGGGAAACTGAGCTGGGTTGTTAAACTGATTCTCCTGTCCTTGTATATGATTTAACTGTGGGGAAAACAGTAGGATTCTTTAGTTTTTTACCCATGATAACATGATAATTTGTTTTGGTAAGAGATTTCCAAGCACTAGGAAATTGCAAAACTTTATATTAACATGTTGAAGAGAAGAATCTGCCAAGTCTCAAATATATGCATATGAAAGTGCCTGAGCTCTATGGCAGAGGACATTGGTTTGCACATTTGCTGTTTTTCCTGTGACTCTTCTAATCTTATCTTCCCCAGTAGCCTTACAATTTGACCTACAATGTAGGCCAGGATAAGTCTCTTTTGTGTCCTTAAGCATATCAGCCATTCTAAACATCTTGGATTTTATATACTAGATATGAAGAAACATATATTCTTCATTTTTGTTTTCCTTTATCTTTTTTGACCCTAAGCAAATATTTCTCCAGATTCAAACATAGGAAGGGCAGTTACTGCGGATTGGCCATCCAAAACCCATTCAAAATCCATTCCAACATCCCTTGCTTTCCTCTACAATCAAAGTGAGAAAGTGAAAATACTCACATCTCCAGCCTCCCAACAGCTAGTGGTGACTCTGTGTCCCATTTTTGGTCAATGAGATATAGGATAAGGCCCAGATGGCATATTTCTTAAGCCCTTTGCCACCTCTTTATCCCCTTCTCTTTCCTTTTTACTTGAAACATTGACTTGATGTCTAGATGTGAAGCCATCATCTTGTGATATTAGTGTAAAAGCCATATGCTAGGGACAGCAGACCAGGAAGATAGAAAAGACTTGAATCCTTAATGGTATTGTTCAGCTACCATATCAGCTCTGGATGCCTCACATTTGGACTTCTCTAATATAGAGACAAATAAACCCTTTATTTGTCTAAGCTATTCACAGTTCATGTTTCTTGTAACCAAATATATTCCTAACTAATATAATAGGCATTCCAATTCAATTACTTGGGAGTTAAAGTACCCAAAGAAAACAATTATGCAAGATGTGTGTCCTCTCCAAACCACACTGCTTTGTAAAGCCTGGCAGAGATGGGAAAGGCAGCAGAGGAAAGGTTTGTGGCAAAGTTATAAAACTTTCTTTTGATTAATGTAGAGCACCAAAATCGTTATTCAGAATATTCCTCAACACAAGACGCAGTAGAAAGAAGCCTTGTGGGATCCTAGATGCGTATTAGGAAAGCTTGAAGTCACAAGCTGATTATTCCATTACTTTGGAGTTTGCTTCTTTCTAAACCATGCAAAAAGTAGATACAGTAATATACATGTGGGATTACCCACAAAATGGTTGCTTACAGATCCCTCATGGTGTCATAGGAAGAGAAATCTCCCTAATAACATTCCCCAATTATTTGAAGCACAAAACATTCATTTAGGGCCTATTCTGTGCAATTCATAGTGGTAAGGCTTGAGCATGCAAAGATAGAAAGATGTAGGTCTCACCTCACACGTAAGAGTCATACATGTCTGTATAGCATTGTAATGCTAAGTAGGGGTGTATATACATACATATACATATATATACCAAAGTATTGATATATACATAAGTGTATTTTTCAAAATTTTGGAATATGTATATTTCAAAAGTTGTAAGAAGATATTATTTTATTAACTTGAGGGGAAAATAATGTTGATTAAACTCCTCTTCCCACACCAGGACAATATGTCTTCTCCCCAACTCTTCATGGAAATCTTGGCCCTATTTCACCAAAAGCCCCAAAGTCCAACTTACACTGAATATATCTAATGTACTAAGAAATGTGTCATGACTATTGCTGATATATAGAAAGTTTCAATTTCTTGTATATTTATTTTATAATCATCCAAATTATAACATTTTCTTTTTGTGTGTGTGTGAGGAAGACCAGCCCTGAGCTAACATCCATTGCTAATCCTCCTCTTTTTGCTGAGGAAAACTGGCCCTGGGCTAACATCCATGCCCATCTTCCTCTACTTTATATGGGACGCCGCCACAGCATGGCTGACAAGCAGTGCATCGGCAGGCACCTGGGATCCAAACCCATGAACCCCGGGCTGCCAAGCGTGAACTGAACTGCTGTGCCACTGGACCAGCCCCCAAATTATAACATTTTCTTATCAACTGTTATATTTTTTGTTTTGTTTTCTTATGTCTTCCTAGTAGACGATTAAATTATCAGCAAAATCAAAATAAAAACAAAATAAACAAAACAAAAAATCAAAACTTAAATTTGTTTTATTTATTTTCAGCTCTTTTTCCTCTTATTTCTTTTTTTCTTGTCTAATTGCATTGGGCAGTACTGGTAGAATAGCATTAGATGACTGGAATGACAGTGGCATCCTTGTTTTATTCTTGCCCTTAATGGGAAACCACTTGCAGAATGGCAAAAAAAAAAAAAAAAAAAATCTTCTTCAGTATCATCTCTGATCTATTGTTATTGGCTGTAACTCTTTCTTGAACATACTTATGAGGTCTCTGTGAGAAAGCATGCTGAGTTGGATTAACATTCTCTGCCTTGGAATTGGGAGAAACAATGGAGTTGGGAGAAACGATGGAGGTATGCTTTCCATTATTTGCCTTGAAAAGAGAATTATTTAATAGATTAACAGTATTCTTAGATTTCTACTTTATTAAGAATTATTAAAAATTGGAATGGATATTGAATTTCACTTGGTCTTTTTTTGGTGTCTACTAAGTTGATTGATGATTCAGTTTTTCACCTTTGACCTGCTGATTGGATTAATTAGGGTAATATATATTCTAAGATTTTGATCATGTTTGCCTTACTGAGTAAACCCTGCTTTAGTCAGTGATTTGTTTCCTTTTTATGTGTGGTTGGATTTTATTCCAAAATTTGGCATCTATATTTATCAGTAAGATGGATCTTTTCCTAGGTTATATTTGTCAGGTTTTGGGATCAGAGTTATGATGCATATATATGCAAAATGAAGCTATATTTTCCTAAGTTGTCCCTATTTTCTGGGGCAATATCATAGGGATAACATATTCCTTAACAATTTAAAAGTCAATCTGCAAAATGGTCTCAAGTGTAACATCTTTTTGAAAATAGTTCTTAAACAACTTTTTAAATTTCTTTAATACCTTATTGATTGAGATCAGTTTTCTGCTACCTCTTGAGTTGATACTAGCCATTTATATTCTCTCAGAAACTTACCAATTCATCCAGATCTCCAAAAGTTTAGCAAAATTGGTACATGAAATCTTAATCCCCTCTAAATCTTAGGTTTATCTAATTTCTTATTCTCAAGGTGATTACTTTTATTGTCTTTAAATTATTATGATAGAGTTTTCTTAAAAAAAAAGGATTGATGAATTCCATCCCAGAGAGGTCATTTACACAGGGTAGAATGTGGATAGCATGTGTAGTGTGACAGATACTAGGCTGTTGTATTTATATTTTGATAATTTTCAGGGAGAAATAAAAGGGAAGACTGAAGCTTGTGCTATGGCCATGAGCAAATGGTATATGTCAGGAAAAATTTGAGATGTAAAAATGTAGCATTTATTGGATATTAATCATGTGCTAGAAACTTTCTATGAACTTTCACACATAAGTATTTAATTATTATTATGTTTTACCCACCATAGTACCTTGTACATATTAGACCTATGTCATGCATTAAAAAAAATTCATGAATAACAAAAAAACAAGGATGCTAAACATTTTAAATACTCAATGCTTTTCTCTCATAAAGCAAGTATTATTTCATCAGCCAGACAACATATGTCTTTTTTCCTAGGGTGTATCTTAATTACTCTAAAATGTACAGCTCAAGAATTTTTATTGATGAAAAGAATATAGGATGAATGACTGCAAAAACGTCTTTTATAATTTTAAGGAAAGTTTGTTACAGAAGTGAGTCTGGTAAACTAGGCCTCATAACATCAAAAGCACTTCACACACATAAACAGAAGCCTCTTCGCCCACCAGAGAAGCAGATCATATTGGATTTACCATGGGTAGGGCTTGCCACACATAATGGGGAGGCCATTCAGTGATGCCTGACTGTTCCTCCCATGGCCAGTATTTTCACTTTAATTCCACATAGCTGCAAAGTACATCATAGCAAATGCCTGAGTTCCATCTCCACTAGTAACTACTGTAACCCTGGATAAGCCTTTTTTTCCTCTGTCTAGCCCTCAGTGTCATTATTATAAATTGTAAGGGCTATACTATTTTTGCCTATAATTTTATTTCTAGTTCTAACATGAAATGAGTTCTTAAATCAAAAATCACCTTGCATTTCAACAATAATACAGTGAAAGATCTCTGTCAGGCAAATTCTCAATGAGGCATTCCCCCAGGCCCCCAGTCAAAAACAATCTTTACATCTTCTGCCTCCCCGTAATAATTATAATCCAGTAGCGTGGAAGAGGCGGTGGGAATTTTGGAGTTTAATTTCAGGGAGTAAACACTCAAAAGATTTACAGTGATTAAACTCATCTGTAATTCGAAACATCTTTCCTAATCTCTTCCTTATCAATGCCTCTCTTATCACCATAAAACCCCACAACCCACAGTAAGCAGTAGGTGCCTTTATCAAAAGATGCTCAAGGGGAATTTAAAAAAAAAAAGCAAACAGAACAACAAAACCTTAATTGGGTGATCTAACTAAACAATTTAATCTGCTTCTTACTGGCCTTCGGGACTTTACAACATCTGGCACTTTTATCCTAGAGACCTTAAAGCCTTTCTGGATGAAATAAATATCCTAAGCAATTTAGCACACATGCACGCACGTGCACGTGCGCGCGCGCGCACACATACACACACACACACACACACACACACACACACAATACAGTTTAGTTCTATCTATGTCCTTTCCTAGAGCCTCTCTCCACATATCATACATGGACACAAAGCACACAACGAAATGATATCATCTCTACATAACAAATCTAGGCTTAATAACATGGATTCTAATTTTTTACCATTGCTAAGGGAGAAAGAGAAGAAGAATGCAGACCATATGTGTTGAAATATTCATGAGTCCAAATTTCTTTGCCAGCAAAAGTAGGTGGTGGCGGTAGAGCTCAAGTCAATTCTGTCTGAGTGGACTTTCTAATCTTCTCTAGCAAATGTGAATTGGGTCTTAGACAGACACAGTGTGGTGTGTCTACCTTTCCTCAACAAAGCAAAACAAAAAATTTACTGTTGACTTACTAAAAATTTTTTAGTAAATTTTTCATGAGTGTCTATGACATAGACAGACAGTGACTGATCCCCACATCTGACTTTTGATCCTAAAAGCACCTGGTGCCTAAAAGGTCTTCAATGTTACTTGACTAGAGAAATAAACAACCTTTAACTCCTGACCTTCATTTTTTTTTTATAATTTAGATGATTTTTTTCCCTCTCATTTATGAGTTTCCTCTCAAGCAAGTTAGTAACCTATTATTTATTATTTTAGATAATAAGTTGTTGAGAAGGTGGAAGTTCTTGGGCAAATCAGTTTTTAATAGGAGATATCGTTTGTAAAACAAACAATTAATTTATAATTTGTTCTACAATTTTGCATTTTCCCGTCTTTGGATTACTTAACATGAGAGTGTGTTGCCATTGTTGAAATTACTTGTTACATAAGCAGTTTTGTGGTATTCCTTTGTCATCTCAGCAGGTCTCTAATTTATATGTTGAGTGCAATATATTCTAGTAAAGGGTGTAGTTGAGAATGTTGTCACATGCATTACCTTGCCACTATAATTTAAAAAAAAAAATACTGTCGGTTTCCTGAAATGTCAAAAAATGCCATTTAAATTCCAGTGTGCAATTCTCACCTTATCTATAGAAGTATCCTGAGACAATGATTAGGTGGATAAAGTCACAATCATTATTTCCTGTAAGTAATGGATAGTGCATTAATACATTTCATTCTTCCAAGATGTCAGGGCATTTATTTTTACTTTGATCAGTGCAGAGTGCAGTAAGAAAATCTGTCAAAATTATTTCATTGACTATGGCTATTTGGTGGAGAAATCAAATTATTGAGGCACTTAGAAGGAAAAAATGGGGGGTATAAAGTGCTGGATAAAGCATATAAAGTGCTTTGTAAAGCATAGAAGGGTAGCATGGACTCAACAAGGTACCTTTAAATGTTTTAAATCCTGCATTTCACACTAGGCACTCAAGTTCAACCAAGTTTAAGGCATTAATTCTTTGAAAAAAACAGTGGTTTACCTAAAAACTAACAACTGGCTTTCAAAATTGAATTGTAAAGGGTGTTCTTCTTTGCTTTGCAATATAAACTTAAAAATAAAACTCTTTTACTAGGAGAAAAAGTGAAAATTTATAAAAATAAAGATATATATTCCTACTTCGTTAATGCATATATTCATTCATTCAGGTAACACAAGCATCTCCAGTGTGCAGGGTCCTATGCTGAGTGCTGGGGATACAAAGTGAGTGAGAGGACCACGGTGCCTGCTGTCATGGAAGGAGCCCAAAGATAAGCAAGTAAACAAATAACCAAAATAATTTCAGCTTCTGATGAAGGCTACAAAGAAATTAACACATTGGGGATAGATATAGTGACCTACTTAGATATCATGGTGGAGCGAGGTCTTTCTGAGGAGGTGATATTTGTCCTGAAGGAGGAGAAGGGGAGCTGTGAGCACTTGTGTCCGTTTCTGGGCATCTGATCCAATGATCTGAGGATCTCATTGGTCACTGATATCACAGACGATGGATCGTACATGACAAACATGGGTGTGATAAAAATTCCATCTTGAACGTGTAACAACCCCCAAACAAGTGCTAAAGGTCAGTAGAAAGTGCACTCAGATAGAGTGCAGGAGTTATGTCAGCTGGTGGCATTAACTGTAAAGAAATCCAAGCTGTTAGAAAATACTATTTGCCAGCATACCCATACAAGTGAGAAAGATTTCTGAGTAAAGTGATAGCTCTCCACTCTTCTCTCCTGATTATTCAGCAAGGCCACACAGCTTGCCTCCTTCTAATTATAGTTGACATAGCCAGTTAAAAACTTGCAGTGGACCTTTGCTGTCTTCCACAACCCTGACTCCTTTCACTTTCATTTTGGTAATTGCATTCTACTTTCCTCTTAGGGAAACTTCTTTTCCCCCTAGTGTGCGATATTCGTAAGATTGTAAATCACCATGCCCAGCCTGACCTTCCCAAGCCGGGCTAAGTCTCTCATGAGGAGATTTGAATCTTGAGCTGAGTAATCAAGGACAGAAAAGCATAGTTGGAGTTCATTCATTCCAGCGGGAGCACTGTGATACGACCATCAGTAATTCCTGGTGTGCGTAGCCAGAGAGTAGCCCTGGTTTTCATCTATTCTGCCCAGGCTTTCTGTCAGTTCTATTAACCATGCAAGATCCTGCCAGTACATTCCTTTCCGTTTAAGTTATTGAAAATTGGTTTCCATTGCACTGAAACCAAAATTATCTTATTCTTATGCTTCCCAGAGGGAAGCTATATCATTCCAAAATAGAGTATAATATCACAATATCAGACAAAGCTGAACATGTCCTGGCTCTAATAGCTAGCCATTATTCTGCAGAATCCCTGTCATTAAAAAATAATAATCATAATTGAATTGGAAGAAAAAACCTCCTTAGAAATATCACAACAATTCTGCATTTAAACAGTGATAAAAAATAAAGACAGCATTTTCTGTAATCATTATTAAAAGATGTAATAAAAAGAATTAAGCGTTGACATGCATATCAACTTGATACAAGAACATAATGAGACACAGAAAAGGAATAAAGACAGAAGTTCCCAAACAAATCCTCAGAAACATGCTCCAACTCAGAGGAGCAGGGGCTGGAGGTGAGAGGCAGACATGAGCTGTTAGGGAACACACCATTGACTTCTTATTTCTGAAAACTAGCAGTGATTATCCTCACTGACTAATCAAAGAAGGGATGTTCTTGGGGATGACTATTGTCCTAGGCAGTTATGCCATCAAGGAACCAGGACCAGAGGGGACTTGATCACAACATGGGAAGAGATGCCTGCCAAGAAGACTTGGCAGCATAGAAACAAAGCTTCCTTAATATGAATGCCAGGAGTCCCACATCCACATTCAGTGAGTGAATCTGTGTGTTGAAGGTAGTGAAGAGCAGAATGGATATTATTAGGAATCACATTAATGAAGGAGAAGACAAATAAAACTAAGTCTCCCACAGCAGGGAGAAAGGGCAAAGAGGCATAATTGGAAATTCATGATAAACACTAAAGATACAAAAAAAACAACCAGCAGAAAACAAAGAAGAAACAGTGATCAAAGACATAAACACATAAAAATCCTTATTATATATGAACCTAACACCAGTGTCACCATAAGCAAAAGCTGTTAGAAATGCAAAGAGAAATAGATGAATCCATTACTATAGTTTTAGATTTCAGCACCCTTCTCTCAAAAATGCACAGTTCCAGCAAGCAGAAAATCAGTAAACTCAACACCACCATCAATCAACCAGATATAATCGACATTTATAGACTACTTCATCCAACAATGGTAGAACACATATTCTTCTTAAGCTCACACGAAACATTCACCAAGATAGACTACATTTTGGGCCATAACACATACCTAAACAAATTTAAAAAAATAGAAATCATACAATATCTGCTCTCAAATCATAATGGATTTAAGGAAGAAGTCAAAAACAGAAAGATAGCTGGAAAATCCCCAAATACTTGGATATTAAACAACACGCTTACAAATAACATGTTGATCAAAAAAGAAATCTCAAGGGAAACATTTAAATATTTTGAACTAAATGAAAATGATAACACAACTTATCAAAATTTGTGAGATGCAGCAAAAGTCCTTAGAGGGAAATTTACAGCATTGAATCACATATATTAGAAAAGAGGAAAGATCTAAAATCAATCATCTAATCTTCAACCTTAGGAAACTAGAAAAAGAAGAGCAAATTAATTCTAAAGCAAACAGAAAAAAAGAAATAAAAATTGGAGAAGCAATCAATGAAATTGAAAATAGGAAATGAATAGAGAAAAATCAATGAAACCAAAAGTTGATTCTTTGAAAAGATCAATAAAATTGATAAGCCTTTAGCCAGGCTAACCAAGAAAAAAAGAAATAGGACACAAATGACTAAAACGAGAAATGAAAGAGGGGACATCACTACATATCCCATGGACATTATAAGGTTAATCAAGTAATACTATGAATAACTTTATGCCCGTAAATATGATAATCTAGATGAAATGAACAAAATCCTTAAAAAATACAATCTGCTAAAAATCACACAGGAAGAAATACACAATCTGATTAGGCCTATATCTATTAAAGAAATTGAATCAATAATTAATAACCTTCCAAAACAGAAAGCACTACTGGTGGATTCTACGCAACATTTAAGGAATAAATTATACCAATTATCTACAATCTCTTTCAGAAGGTGGAAGCAGAGGGAATACTTTGTAACTCATTGTTCAAGGTCAGCATCACCCTAACACCAAAACCAGACAGTCACCACAAGAAAAGAAAAGTACAGACCAATACCTCTTGTGAACACAGATGCAAAAATCCTCAGTAAAAATTTTAGCAAATCAAATCCAACAATGTTAAAAAGAAGTATGCACCACAATCAAATGGGATTTATTCCAAGTATGCAAAGCTGGTTCAATATTCAAAAATCAATTAATGTAATCTATCACATCAAGTAGAAAAGTTACATGATCATATCAATAAATGTAAAAAAGGCATTTGACAAAATTCAACACCCATTCATGGCAAAAAATCTCAGTAAACTAGGAATAGAGAGGGAGTTACCGAACTAGATAAATAATATCTACAAAAAACCTACAGCTAACATCACACTTTATGGTGAGAAAGGTGGAGCTTTCCTGCTAAGACCAGGAACAAGGCAAGGATGTCCCCTCTTACCACCCCTTTTCAACAAGGTACTGAAAATTCTAGCTAATGTAACAATACAAGAAAAGGAAATAAAAGGTATAGAGACTGAGAAGGAAGAAATAAAACTATCTGTTCACAGATGGCACGATTGTCTATATAGAAAATCCAAAAGAACTGACAAAAAAACTCCTAGAACTAATAAGCAATTATAGTAGAGTAGCAGGATAAAAGGTTAATGTAGAAGTCAATTGTATTTCTATATACCAACAAAGAACAAGTGGAATTTGATATTAGAAACACATTGCCATTTATAATATCAACAAAAGAAATGAAATACTTAGGTATAAATTTAACAAAATATGTATATGATCAATATAAGCAAAACTAGAATAAAAGATATCAAACAAGAACTAAAAAATTGGAGAGATATTCCATGTTTTGGGTAGGAAAACTCAATATTGTCAAGATGTCAACTCTTCCCAAATTGATCTATAGATTCAATGCAATCTCAATCAAAATTCCAGTAAGTTATTTTGTGGATGTCAACAAACTGATTTTAAAGTTTATGTGGAAAAACAAAACCCAGAGTGGTCAACACAATATTGAAGGAGAAGAATAAAGTCAGAGCACTGACACTATCCACCTTCAAGACTTACTTAAAAGCTACAGTAATCAAGAAAGTGTGGTATTGACAAAAGAATGGACAGATACATCAATGGAACAGAACAGAGAGCCCAGAAATATACCCAAATAAATATAGTCAACTGCTTGTTGACAAAGGAGCTAAGGTAACACAATGGAACAAAGATAGTCTTTCAGCAACTGGTCCTGGAATAACTAGACATAAATATGCAAAAAATGAATCTATACATAGACCTCACCCCTTCACAAAAATTAATTCAAAATGAATCACAGACCTAAACATAAATGCAAAACTATAAATCTCCTAGAAGATAACATAGGAGAAAATCTAGATAACTTTGGGTTTGGCAATGACTTTTTAGATACAGCACCAAAGGCAGGATCCACAAAAGAAAGAATTAATAAGCTGGACTTCGTTAAAATAAAAAACTTCTCTGTGAAACATTGACAAGAGAAGGATGATACGAGCCACAGATTGGGAGAAAATATTTGCAAAAGATATACCTGATAAAGGATTGTTATCCAAAAAATATAAAGAACCCTTAAAACTCAACAATTAGAAAACAAACAACCCAATTAAAAAATGGGCCAAAGACCTTAACAGACACCTCTCCAAAGAAGGTATACAGATAGCAAATAAGCATATGAAAACATGTTCCAGCCACTTTTGAAGACAGTTTGGCAGTTTCTTACAAAACTAAACATGCTCTTAGGTTACCATTTAGCAATCATGCTCCTTGATAATCACTCAAAGGAGTTGAAAAACTTATGTCCACACAAAATCCTGCACATGGATGTTTATATAGCTTTATTCATAATTGCCAACACTTGGAAGCAACCAAGATATCCTTCAATAAGTGAATGGAGAAATAAATTGTGCTACATGAAGACAATGGAATATTATTCAGTGCTAAAAAGAAATGAGCTGTCAAGCCATGAAGAGACATGGAGAAAACTTAAATGTATATTACTAAGTGAAAGAAGCCAATTTAAAAGATTACCTACTATATGATTCCAACTATATGACATTCTGGAAAAGGCAAAACTATGGAGACAGCTATAGAAAGGTTAGTGGTTGCCAGGGCTGGGGGGATGGAGGAATGAATAGGCAGAGCATGGAGGATTTTTAGGGCAGTGAAACTACTCTCTATGATACTTTAGTGGTGGCTACATGTCATAAATTTTCTAAACTCATAGAATGTTAAAAAGAAGAGAGAGATTATTGAGATTGGGCACAGAGCCCATATCTTCCACAAAAGGAAAACAAAGGATCGTTACATTGTTTTTGATGGTGAGAGCTTAATATAGGTGTGTCTAAGTTTAATTTAGGTATATATGCTTAAATATATATTAAAATTAAATTTATAAGTAGGAAGTTAAAAAAAGAGACATTTTTCAAAACAAATGGCCAACAGTCTTAAAATTGTCAAAGCCACAAAAGGAAAGAAAGACTGAGGAACTGTCCTAGACTGTAGGAGACGAAGGAGAAATGAAAACTAAATGCGATGTGGGATCCTGGACTGGATCCCAGACCACAAAAAGAACAGTAGTAGGACAATTTGAAAAATTTGGATAAAGAATATAGATTAATTAGCAATATTACATTAATTTTGGTTTTGATCATTGTACTGTGTTTATGAGAGATTTGTTACCATTTGGGGAGACTCGGTGAAGGGTATCTAGGAATTATTTGTACTATTCTGGCAACTTCTATTGTAACTGAAATTATATCAAAAATGAAAACTTAAAGGAAAGAAAATTTGAAAATTAAAATGGTTTTTGAAAAAGAGAAATAAGAGAATAACGTTTAAAAGAATTTACCAATAAACAAATCCAAATAGTCAAGAAACATTTGATAAGATGTTCATAAATCATACTTATATACACTTGTAGTAGGGAAATGAAAATTAAAGTAATAGTGAAGAATCATGTTATGCCCTCAGCCTGGCAAAATTTCAAAGCAACTAAAACATTTTTGATGCGAATAAGGGAGGAAAGATAGAAAAATGAAGGATTACAGCCTTTTTAGAAAGAAATCTTGCAACATCTATTTAAATAAAAAATTGTGTATATCTATGATCTATCAATTTATTCCTAGTGAGAATTCAGACATAGGGGCACATATGCAAGGGTGTTTATTATAGTGTGGTTGGAGTAGGCCCCCCAAATGAAAATAAACATCATGTTCATTCATTATAATAAATGGATTAGAGTTATACCCCTCTTGGAATGGATATGTTTCTACAAGTTATTTTTAAGTAGGAAAAGAAAACTTCACAAACATAAGTAAAATACAATCCCTTTTCATAAAATAAAAACATTGTTAAAAAATTAAAGCAAGCGGTATCTATATACATGAACATATTTGATGGACTGTTGAAATTGAAGATTTGTAAATGAGTGTGAGGGATCTTACTAAAGTGATGGAAATGTTCTAAAACTGGATTATGGTGACAGCTGCACAACTTAACAAATTTACTAAAAACAATTGATTTTTTCACTTAAAAACTGAGGAAAACACTAAAAAGAAAAATGAAGCTTCAGCTGAGGCATCAATACAAAAGATGCTGGATATATACTATGTGTACAACTTTGAAAAAGTTTCTTAATTGAGCCAAATTGAGAGTAGAAAAGTGTCAGCATGTTGGAGAATCGGGAGCCTAGGAGACTGCCATCAGAAAGTCATTTTAGGGGCCAGCCTCATGGTGTAGTGGTTAAGTTCAGCATGCTCTGCTTTGGTCACCTGGGTTCGTGGGTTCAGATTCTGGGCACTGACTTAACACTGCTATCAGTCATGCTGTGGCAGTGATCCACATATTAAAAAAAAAAAATAGAGGAAGATTGGCAACAGATGTTAGCTCAGGGAGACTCTTCCTCAGTAAAAAAAAAAAAAAGAAAGAAAGAAAGAAAGCCATTTTAAAGGGGTCCTGCCAAAGAGGTAGCCCTTTCAAAGTGAAAAGATTTCAGTATTAGATATGGTGAGCTAGAACCTGAGGAATGGTTCTCAGCTGCTAATTTGGGCTGTTAATTCTATTATCTGAAGTTCTCAGATTAAATCCTGGAGATTACATTCTCCCAAATCAAAGTGATTTAGGTGGGGTCATAAACAGGAAAAATTCTGCTACCAGGATTACCTTGGGATTTTAGATTTTTCAGGAATGTTTTCTGTTAAAACTATCAGAGATGCACAAGGTTAATGTGGAAGAAACACCTGCAGAGACCAGGTGGGAAGTGATGGGAAGTGTGGCAAACTAGAGAATGTAAGTTAATAAAGACAAATTCCATTTTTGAAAACAAACTTGCTGAACACTGAAATTAAAAACAAAATACTATTTACTGTAATATTGTCTCAGAAAAAAATTAAAAACTTAGGTGTAAATCTAACAAAACATGTATAGCACTTACACATATAAGAAACTACAAAATCTTGATGAAAGAAATTTTAAAAATCTAAATAAATAGGGAGATAGAAACGCCCATGGATTGGAAGACTCAACATAGTAAAGATGTGAATTATCCTCAAATTGATATATAGGCTTAACGTAATTCCTACCCAAATTCCAACAAAATTGTCTTTGTAGATATAGACAAGATTATTCTAAAATTTATACGGAAAGGCAAAAGGAATAAAATAGCTAACAATTTTGAAAAAGAATAATAAAATAGGAGGAATCAGTCTACTCAATTTCAAGACTTGGTTTATAACTAGAATAATCAAGACTGTGTGGTATTGACAAAAGGATAGACACATAGATCAATAGATCAGAATAGAGGACTCAGAAGTAGACCCACACAAATATTTCCAACAAATTTTTGACAAAGTTGCAAAAGCAATTCAACGGAGGAAGAATAACTTTTTAAACAAACTGCTGGAGCACTTAGACATCCATTGGTGACAACTTGAATTTCAGGGTACATCTGACTCCTAATACAAAGATTAACTCAAAATGGATCACTGATTTAAATGTAAAATGTAAAACTTGCATTAAAAAACAGGATACAATTTTCATGATCTAGTGCCAGGTAAAGAGTTCTTAGAATTGACATCAAAAGCATGATCCATAAGAGAAAAAGTTAGAAAATCAGACTTCTTCAACATTAATAACTTTTTCTCTGTGATAGACCCTGTTAAGAAGATAAAAAAGACAAGTCACAGAGTGGGAGAAAATATTTGGAAACCATGTATATGAGAAAGGACCAGGGCCTAGAGTTCTCAAAAAAAAAAAAATCAGTCAAATTAGAAAATGGTCAAAAGACGTGAAGGGACAGTTCACTGAAGAGGACATACAGATGGCAAATAAGCACATAAAAAGATGTTCAGCGTCATTAGCCATTAGGAAAATTCCAATTAAAACTACAAAGAGTTATTACTAAACAGTCTATCGGAATGGAGCAAATAAAAAATGATGACAATGTGAAATGCTGCCAAGGATGTACAGAAATTGGATCACTCACTCATTGCTGATGAGAATGTAAAATTATACAGCCACTCTGGAAAATAGTCTGGCAGTTTCTTAATAAACTAAACATGTAACTAACATCCAACCCAGTAACTGTACCCCTGGGCATTTATCCCAGAGAAATAAAATCTTATGTCCACACAAAAACCTGTACACAAATGTTCATAACAGCCTTATTTTTAATAGCCCAAATCTGGAAACAACCCAGATGTCCTTCAATGAGTGAATGGTTAACAAACTATGGTATCTCCATACCAAGGAATACTTCTCAGCAATGAAAAGGAACAAATTATTCATAAGCACAACAAGTTGGATTAATCTTTAGAGAATTACAGTGAGTAAAAAATGCCAACCCTAAGAGGTTACATACCCTTTGATATAACGTTCTTGAAATGACAAAATTATAGAAATTCAGCAGGGAGCAGGAGTGTGAGGGAACCGGGCATGGCTACAAAGGGGCAACAAGAGAAATCCTTGTGGTGACAGAAATGTTTCATATCTTGACTGCATCGGTGACAATATTCTGGTTGTGATGTTCTTCTATAGTTTTGCAATATGTTATCATTGGGGGAACTGGGGAAAGGGGTACATGGAATTTCTCTGTATTGTTTCTTACAGCTTCATGTGAATCTATTATTATCTAAAAATAAAAGGTGTTATTAAAATAAAATTTACTGAAATCAGGGATTGTGATGCCTCCAGCTTTGTTCTTTTTTCTCAGAATTGCTTTAGCTATTCGGGGTCTTTTGTTGCCCCATACGAATTTCAGTAGTTTTTGTTCTATTACCATGAAGAATGACATTGGGATTCTGATTGGGATTGCATTGAATTTGTAGATTGCTTTAGGTAGAATGGACATTTTAACTATATTTATTCTTCCAATCCATGTGCATGGAATATTATTCCATTTCTTTATGTCTTCCTCGATTTCTTTCAATAGCGTCTTATAGTTTTCATTGTATAGGTCTTTTACCTCCTTGGTTAAATTTATTCCCAGATATTTTATTCTTTTTGTTGCAATTGCAAATGGGATTGTCTTTTTGAGTTCTATTTCTATTGGTTCATTGTTAGTGTATAGAAATGCAATTGATTTTTGTAAGTTGATTTTATACCCTGCCACTTTACTGTAGTTGTTAATTATTTCTAGTAGTTTTCCGATGGAATTTTGGGGTTTTCTATGTATAAGATCATGTCGTCTGCAAATAGTGAGAGTTTCACTTCTTCATTGCCTATTTGGAGTCCTTTTATTCCTTTTTCTTGCCTAATTGCTCTGGCCAGAACTTCCAGTACTATGTTGAATAAAAGTGGTGAGAGTGGGCACCCTTGTCTTGTTCCTGTCCTCAAAGGAATGGCTTTCAGTTTTTCCCCATTGAGTAGGATGTTTGCTGTACGTTTGTCATATATGGCCCTTATTATGTTGAGGTACTTTCCTTCTATACCCATTTTGTTGTTTCAAAATATACTATAAAGCTATAGTAATCAAAACAGCATGGTACTGGTACAAGAATAGACACACAGATCAATAGAATAGAATTGAAAGCCCAGAAATAAAACCACACACCTATGGACAGCTCATCTTCGACAAAGGAGCAAAGAACATACAATGGAGAGAGGGAAGTCTCTTCAATAAATGGTGCTGGGAAAATTGGACCGCAACATGCAAAAGAATGAAAGTAGACCATCTCCTATTGCCATATACAAAAATCAATTCAAAATGGATCAAGGACCTGAAAGTGAGACCTGAAACTACAAAACTCCTGGAAGAAAATATAGGCAGTACACTAATTGAGACTGGACATAAAGGGATCCTTTCAGATTCCATGTCTACTCGGACAAGGGAAACAAAAGAAAAAATAAACAAGTGGGACCTCTTCAGACTAAAGAGCTTCTACAAGGCAAATGAAACCAGGATCAAAATGAATAAACAACCCACCAGCTGGGAGAAAATATTTGCAAATCATTTGTCTGACAAGGGATTAATCTCAGTAATATATAAAGATCTCATACAACTGAGCAACAAAAAAACAAACAACCCGATCAAAAAAATGGGCAGAGGATATGAACAGACATTTTTCCAAGGAAGAGATACAGATGGCCAATAGACACATGAAAAGATGTTCAACATCACTAATCATCAGGGAAATGCAAATCAAAACTACACTAAGATATCACCTTACACCAGTTAGAATGGCTATAATCACAAAGACAAATAACAACAAATGCTGAAGAGGTTGTGGAGAAATGGGGACCTTCATTCACTGCTGGTGGGAATGCAAACTGGTGCAGCCTCTATGGAAAACAATATGGAGAGTCCTCAAAAAATTAAAAATAGAAATACCGTATGATGCAGCTATCCCACTCTTGGGCATCTACCCAATGGACATGAAATCAACCATCACAAGAGGCTTATGCACCCCTATGTTCATTGCAGCATTATTCACTATAGCCAAGAAGTGGAAGCAACCCAACTGTCCCTCGACAGAAGAAGATGTGGTATATACATACAATGGAATACTACTCAGCCAGAAGAAAAGACACAATTGTCCCATGTGCAAGAACATGGATGGACCTAGAAGGTATTATGTTAAGTGAAATAAGCCAGAGAGAGAAGGACAGACACTGCATGAACTCACTCATATATGGAATATAAATGAACAAACGGACAGAGAGAACTGATTGGTGGTTACCAAGGGGAAGGGGGGTGGGGAGTGGGCACAAGGGGTGAAGGGTTACATCCACAAGGTGACGGACAAACAAAAATGTACAACAAAAACCTCACAGTGTTATAAACTATTAAGACATCAATAAAAAAATAAAATAAATAAAAATAAATAAATAAAATTTACTGTGCTCACCTACCCTCAACCCAGTAATTAAATGAGAGATAAAATCCAATATGGACATGTACAAGAATGTTCATAGCATCTTTACTCACAAGAGCACTGTTTGGAAACAACCCAAATGCCTATCAACAAAAGAAAAGATAAATAAATTGTGATATATTCACACAAAATATTATACAGCAATAAAAAAAGAACAGGCTCTATCTGCTCCAATGTGGATGAATCTCTCAGACATAATGATGAGTTAAAGGACCCAGACACGAAAATGCACATACTGTATGAGTCCAATATCATGAAGTTCAAGAACAGGTAAACAAACTGATGATGAGAGAAGTCAGAACAAAGGTTACCGCTAGGGAGAGAGGTATTGATAGGGAAGGGGCACAAAGCCTACATCTTGATCTGGGTCATGGTGAAACAGGTGTACTTAAATATAAAAATCCAAAAAGTTGTGCCCTTAAGATTTGTACCCTTTGTGCATGCTACACCACAATAAAACAAGTTAAAAAGACACCAAATATTTACAAACAAGTGAAAATATTGTGCTAGTGAAATAACACACCTCTGTAGCCTATGGTCTCTTTGTAACCAGGAGTCTAGGAGAATCGTTCATCTCAGTTTAGAAATACCTTAAACACAAAAGACAGCTCGATGTCAGGAATTAAACTAGAAACGAGGTCAATCAATCTTCCGTCCAGCTGTAGAACCGAGGGGAGTAGGCAACTAGCATCTAAGTAAGCAGAGTAAGCAGATGTTGGGGCTACGAACAATTCCCCTCTGCAGTAAGCTCCGAGATGGGATAAGCCTCATATACAAGAGTGAGTAAATTAACAACAACAAAAATGAGCCTACAAAAAGATATCTCAGTGAAAGGAAAAGCAAAATTCATTCTAAAGACATGAAAGGAAATCTCTGAATGTGATTCTTTATTGGAACCAGAATGGGGGAGGAGAGGAGGAGTTTCACTTTCCTCAATATCACTGAAAAAATTTAACTTCTGAAAAAAACCATCTTATGGAAGGCAAACTAAGGTTAAAAAGCAATGAAGCATATCAAAAAATGAGCTGGATCCTATAATAAATTAATGCCAGAAAACTAAATATGTAATAGTGAGCCATTAATGCATCATTGGAGCTGGTAATAAGCATGATTGATGCTGAGGAAAATGTAATCAGTAATGCAGAAGACAATGTAAACTGTTTTCTCAGAATGCAGAAAGAAAGGGCAAAGCAGTAAACATGGTAAGATCCCAAATGGAGGACAAAAAAATGAAAGCAACAGCTACCAACAAAAACCATAGATTCAATATAAGATTATAGGTGGTGTTTAGGAAGAAAACAGAACATTGTAAAAGAAGCAATAAACACATAATTAGGTAAAATACATTTTAAAAAATCCAATTCTGTTATATGCAGACAGAAAGTATTAAACATGTACCAGAACAAATTGAGGAAAATAGATTCACACCTAAATATATACTAGTAGAATATTTGAATAAGATGGATTTGTTTTAAAAAGGTCTCAGGAGCTTCCAGGCAAAAATTACAGGCTTTCTAAAAAGGTAGCCGACTTCTCCAGAAGACAAGACTACAACAGCCGCAGAATTTTGAAAGAAAAAGGTTGTGTCTGAAGAATTTTATATATAGCCAAGTTTCTTTTTATATGTGAAGGCAGCAGAAAGATAGACTTAGATATGCAAGGGCTTACCTTGAAAAAAATTTCTTCGGTATATGCCTCCACAGACAAAGAAATAAATTAAAAAAAATAAAAACCCAACAGAAGGAACCTGTTGTGAAGACCGGGTGCCTGTCCTGTGAGGAAGCCAAGAGGCCCACACTCAACTCACCAGAAAAGTCTATAGGAGACAAATCACCCCAAACCCACAACCAATTGAACTGGCTGTGTTTATTTCACTCAGAAATGGGGAAGATAACTCAACCATGACCTAGAGATGGAGCTATAAAATAGACGATGTCATTATAAAATGATTTCTCATTATCATAATAATTCTATTGTTGAGCAAAAAATAATCCTTAAATAAAACTTTCCCTCAGATTCAGAGATTAATTAAATATGATTATAAAAATGTCAAAACCAAAATCTATCCTATACACTGGAGTGAAATTTAACAAAATGTTAATCTAGTTATATTTAAGCAACAGAAATAAAGATAACATTGTTTTCTGAATATGACATGTTTATTTTAGAAAATTCAAAAAATATAGATAAGCACACGAAAGGAAATAGTAAAAAAAAAGAAATCAATACCGAGAACAAATGAAGTCATGCAGTGTCCACTTCTACATGATTAGGAGACCAAGACCACTGCACACTTCAGTTAATGTGAAAGTTCGGAAACAAATCTGAAAGCAGCACAGGCTGCTCCAGAGCCCACACGTGAGTGTCCAGTTGGGCACAGATTGCACAGAAGAGAGAACGTGTTGTGTCTATCAACAGGGATCCCCCAGAAAGAGACGGTCACACCTGGGTGGGAAAACCTCGCAAACAGGTTTGAGACATGGTGGCCCTGAGCTCAGGCTAAGGGGGAATTATAATGAAGGACCTTGAAAAATCCATGAGACTAGATAAAGGAAATAAGGTAAAATGTTGGCAGTTGTTGAATGTAGGCAATGGGTATATGATTGATTATTGTATTTTCTTTCAGCTTTTCTCTGTGTTTGAAATTTTTCTTAATAAAATACGAGGGAAAAAATTACTAAGAAAACTCGAATGCCTAAAAAAAAAATCTGGCCAGTAATTAATAAAAAATGAAAGAAAGTCATTTGAAAAGAATTTCAATCTGTATATGAATCAAAAATTACAAGTTAAAACAAAATGCAATTTTTTTTGCTGGAGGAATTATTGGATTTATGAGTGCAATGATACTCAGGTGTGTGAGGTTGGCCCACTTAGGTCTGGTGAGGGTGGGAGCATAAATTGGTCAAACCTTTTTGGAAAGTGATTTAGAAAAATGTTTCAAGAGTTTTTTTTTTAAATCATACTTTTGATCAAATAATTTCTCCACAGGTGATAGCTATAGTCATAGATCTGAAAGAAGACAAATGTACAAAGATGTCATCTCAGTGATGTTTACAATAAACTTGTAAACATTCTGGATGTTCAAAAGTAAGAGAATTATTTTTAAAATTATTATTTTCCATATGGTAATTTTCATATGGTTTCTGGCAACCAAAGGGATGGTCTCAAATGGTTCTGATGACATGAGAAAATGCTGCTGCTGAAGTGTTGAATGAAAAGGAGCAAAATAGAAGACTATGTATAAAAGATGTGTGGATCATATATAAGATCTTAATAGTGATTATCTAATCATGGTGGGCTTATGGGTGAATTTTATATACTTTTCTGTATATATAAAATTGTAGTGTCCCACAATAATCGTATGCTACCATTACAAGATGAAAAATAAAGCTAATACATACTTAAGAATGCATCTCTCTTAATTTGCATGGTTCTGCTTAATTTGTTGTAGTAAACTTCATGTGGGCCTCACTCTACATTTCCAATTAATTTCCAATTAATCCTTTTGTTCTATGATAAATTCTTCAATTAAAGAATCTCTTAAGGCATTCTTAATGAGATATTTATGCAGGAGAACCCATTTGACTTGAAGGCTTCAGTCAAGATCCTTGTGCCCACGTGGGCAACCTGGATAATGAGACTCCTCCACCATTCGCTTCTCCACCGGCTGCTTTCTCTCCAAGTGAGTATAACACTGCATATTGTGAACTTCAGGTTTCCACTGACCAAGTGTCTTTTGAAGACCTCGCTTGGCAGAAGGAACTATGTCAGCTTCTCCCCAATGGGGAAAGAGAGCCACAGATGGGTGCTGAAAGAGAGATGATGAGGGTTAAGTGACAGCTGTGAACAGGTAAATAACAGACTGCTTCTAACACCCATTTGCTCCAAACAAATCATCTTCTCTTTCCATTTTTATTTTCTCTAATTTACTAACTCCAGTCCTTAAAAAAAAAAAATCCTTACTTATGCTGTGAATCCTATTTTGGCCCTGTTTTGGCAACTACTATCCATGCTAACTACGGTTCTGAGGCAAGCCTTTACATTCCTTAACTGGGAATTAACTTTAAACATAAAAACATTTTGACTTTTAACCATTTGAGATAGAACTCTTCCCAAAGTGGATAACCAACTAACCTGCATTATTTTCCCCCTTAAGCCAAGTTTCCTGAACATGCCTTCATTTTTCTGACTCCTTGACCCAGGTGGCTTACGTAGATATAAAAGGTTATATGCTCCATGGCCGTGAGCTGCTCCAATGTTTGAGTTCCTGATTTTTGCAGATGTTCTTCCCTCTCTGTACTCAGGTTGTCAGTGAATAGGCCTCACTGTCAGTGTGCCTGCCTCTAAAGGCAGTTTCCCCATCTCTACCCGCCTTTTGGATATCCAAGAATCAGAGCAAGGGAGGACACTAGAGATTCTCCTGCCCCACTTTCCTCCCACTTAAAGGAGTGATATGAACAAAGCATTTGTCTCAGATGTCCAGGAGCATCTGCACGTCCAGGACCCTTTTCCTGACCAATAGTATTGGTATGTATGGAAGGGGAAGCTGTCTCTAACTCGTCCCCACCCCTGCTCCCCCAAAAGGAGGAGGAATGCTGATCTCAAAAGCCAGCCTCCAGGATACCTATTGGGGTCTACTTCTAGTGGATGGACTCATTGGGCACCAAAAGGTTGGGAGTAGCTCATTTTCTCTTTTCCCTCCTACACGTGGATGGTGGTCTGAGTAGGACCCTGACCTGATACCCACTCCCTTAGAATACTCCCAGAGCCATTTCCATCCTGAGCTCTCTTCTGTGACATTCCAGCCTCATCATGGACTTCTGTCATGCCAAAGTCTAGGCAAACTCAGTTCTTTCTCTTGCTGTCTATCTCTATCTACATCCATCTCCTCTAGAACTGTGTTGGCATTACGTTGGGTTGAATCAGCTGACTAAGATACTGTTGTCAGATGGGGAGATGGTAGACTGCATTGACTCTCTAGTCTAAGACACATAGTCCAGTCTCATTTACCACAGCCTAGCATTGATGTTTAGGTTCCAAAACACAGCTAAAAGAGATCTACTCAGCTTTTCTTTGCCTGGTCTCCTTGTGATAATAAATGCCACATGGGTCTTCCTGGATATCTTTTCAATGGTAAGATTGTGGCACCACTGAATAATTCTGATGTCCTATCATGTCACACATCAGCCATAGTTGTTCAAAGTTCAAACAAGCGATAGAGTTTTGGCAGGTCCAGTGAGTATATTCAGGAAATTGAGGAGCTACATACAGGAAAGATAAAGTTTCCTGCATGAAAGGTCCCTGGTGTTTAGAATTAGAACCCCAAGAGCCTATGAGGCCTGGAGGACAATCTCCTATGCGTGGCCAACAGGATCTAGTATTAGTAGGTAGAAAGTTTTATTTTGAGAGTGAGAATAGTCTTGTCGAGATCTTTAAATTTCACAAACAACAAATTGCTATAAAAGAAAGACATTCTCATATTAAAATGATCAGAAATTTAGTATACGAAATTTTGGGCCTTTAGATTTTTGTTGCTAAATTAACTGCCCTACAAAGAGTTCTTTCTTTCCAGGTCCAAGAAGGAGTCCATTAGGGGTGTCTCCAGCCTCCCTAGATCAGCCACATCCTAGGCTGGCAAGTTACCTCTCACTTGTTAATTAGATCAGCACACACCATGAGTGCAAGCCATGGGATCATAGATTTCCTCAATGCACTAAAAAAGAGGAACTGAGAATTAATGCCAATATGGCTGTAGGGGACCATGATATCGAGTAAGCTCACTTGTCTAATGCTGGAGTCAACAAATTTTCTGTAAAAGGCCAGATAATACATGTTTTAAGTTTTGCAGGCCAGATGTAAACACTCATCTCTGTAGTTGACTGGAAAGAAGCCTAGACACTATGTAAATGAATAGGGGTGGCTAGATTTGGCCGGGGGCCTTAGTTTGCAGACCCCCTGGTCTGATTAGAATTTCTGCCAGTTATAATGTCAGTGCACACCTGTTCTCTCTTCTTCCTCTTTTACCAAAGTAAGCAGAGAAATAAACTGTGAATCTCTCTTCCTCTTTTTTCTTCCCTTATAACTCAAAAGGTAAGATGGAAGTCCCAGACCCACAAAGAAAGGGCCCATTTGTTTGTGTATTTATTTAATACTTCTGAGTACCAACTATCTTCAGTACCAACACTGTTTCAGGTCTTGGGGATGCAGTAATGAGCAAAACAGATGCACCTCGCAGAGCTTGTGGTGCAGCAGAGGCTGACGTTAGGCCAGTGATTCCACAAATATCTAAATAGTTACCATTTCCATATGTGAGTTGAAGAACGAGGAGCCACGATAGGGTGTTACAGGGTAACCTAATCTATGCTAGTGGTCAGGCGAAGGCTTTCCTGAATAAGTGGATTTATGCTATGAACAGGTTATACTAAGAAATTTTGAGTAAACTACATGAGCTCTATAATAAATAATGCTGTAAATTAGATTTTATTCTATTTCATTTTCTTACTTTATTTGGAATTAGATGAGGCTGCCAGAGGGATTGTGATGAGGTAAAGACATTTACCTGAATGTAATTACGGTTCCAAGGATGTGATATAGACTAGTTCTTGATATTAATTAGGCCAATCTCAGACTCCATCAAGCTATCAGAAATCAATAACTTTCTGCATAACTTGTAATAATGTTTGAGCTACTTTCCAAATAATTATAGCTACACTAGCCTCAACGTCTAATGAAAGAATCTTTGAGGCCATAACATCAGCTTAATGATTCTAAACATCCCACTCTCCCTTATTTCTTTATTCATGGTAAAGACCTTCCTAAGTATGAAGACACACATGCACACAAATACACACAAACTTGGGTGTTTGATTACATTAACATATAAGCTCTGTACATAAGCAAAAAATCCCCATAAAATCATTAAAGACAAACAAACAAACAAAAAAATGGCATACGCAATATATAAGACAGAGAGGGGTGGTAATATTCTCACTATATAAAGAGCTGAATCAAATCAGTAAAACAGATAGAGATATCCTAATAGATGATTGGAAAAAGAGACATGACCAAATAATCTATCTGACATATATCATGTATTTGAAAAACGCTTTTGAATGAATAAATGAAAAGCAAAAGAAAAAAGCAGAATAGTAAAATATGGGGGGAAAAGTTCAGTTCAACCAGATATTTAAGAATTACAAAGCAACCAAATACCATTTTTAATTTGCTTGGCAAAAATTAGAAATAATGATAATGTCCATCGTATATACTGCTGGTACCCAAGACAATTTAAACCCACTTTTAAGAGGGAACTTACACTATGTATCAAAAGTCCTAAAAATGTGCAAACTTTTTGACCCAACAATTGTACACATAGGAGTTTGGGGCTTATTTAAGGAAAAATGAATAGATATATCTTTAGATGTGTTTATAAGCATTTTCCACATAGCTTTATTTATGAGAGTGAAAAAAATTAAAAGGACCTAAATTTTCATCAATAAGTAAATAATGAAATAATCTATGGTGTTTCCATAAAATGAAATACATCAATTTTTAATGACGATTAAAAAGTGATTCATATAAACACTGAAAATATTCATGATAGTTTGTCAAATGAAAAGGCTGGTTACAAAACAATATATTGTATGATCCATATGTACTTGCATTTATTTATATACATAGAAAAAACATGGAAGAACATTCACCAAAGTGTTAATAGAATTTGTCTCTTGATGATATTTTATTTATTTTCTGTTTGCTTATCTGGAAGTTTCAGTTTCTGTCATGAATGTGTATTGCATTGATAACAAGGAAAAAGTCCTTTAGTTGTTTTGTTTCAAAAAAATTTAAAACAATATTGATAAGCTTTATTGGAACCTACTAGAAATATTCTGCAAGCAGACAGTAAGGGGATTGCAGTGAGGGCAGCGGTGTGGCTCTTTTAAAGATTTTATTTCTTTTCAAATTGCCATCAGTTTCCCCTTCCTCCCTTCTATCGAGACTGTCGGTGAGTGCTACAGAAACTAGTCTGACTCTGAGATAGGTATGTGGGATGTCTGCGCAAGTGAGAGTGACCTCTAGGGGAGAGAGGATGTTGGCCGGAAAAGATACCAAAAAACGCGCAAGACAAGGTTCAGTGCCACATTCCAGAGTGTCTGCCGCTGAGTACATTTACAGTGCTATGAAAAGCTCAAAATCATGGGATGGTAACTAATTGGGTGACATATTGGTGAAATAAATCAAACATAGATGAATCATGTATAGTCAGGATTATCTAACTGTTTATAAGGCTGATGACTTTAGAGGGCAGTTCGCGTTGTCCTGAGGTCACTTCTTGTGCTCTCTCCATGTGTGAGGGAGAAGAAGGGACACGGGCAAACTCATGCACTCTTTCTACTCCTGGTATGTTCGCAGGACCGCAAGATGCTGTGCCAACTCCTGACATTACAAATCCTCCCCTGGGGGACAGAAAATCTTTCCACTCACATGAGCCACCTGATTTGAGGATCAGGGATGAATATTGGAAATCCACATCCCAGACTTCTACCTTTAAAAGACCAGACAATCCCTGGACTCACTCTTCTCTATTTCAGACTGGGCAAAAGCAGCAAATGGGCCCCACTCCACGGTAAGCACCTGTGTTCACACCTAAACCAAGAAGAATGGACTTTAGGGGACAGCAGATTTTGGTCTAGTCCCCTGAGAAATAAAGAGGAAAGAGAAATATCTCTATTCTGGGCAAATTTGCAGAAATTATTTTTTCCCAATTCGTGTTTGTAGCCAAGAGTAAATGGGGAAATATATAGTTTGAATAGCACCCAAGAATCCAAAGCTCTTGGGTGACAGGGACTGGAACAAAGATGCTTCTGTTGAAGGGATTTAGTCACACATTACATATCTGTTTGCATTTATTGATTTATTTAGGGCCTGAGAGTGGTCCCTAGGCAGAACTAAAGAAAAAAGATCAAGAACTCTATGAATGTTGCGGTCCAGCACATAGAGACATACATGAGAGGTTACAGAGAGGGGAATAGGAAGGGAGGATGGCAAGTCCTAAGAGGAGCTGGGAGGGGAAATGGGTGGGTGGCAGCCCCAAGAGAGAGCACAATAATAGAAAAGGATTATTTACACCCTGAGCCACTAGTAGCACTGGTTGAGGAAAGTCTGCAAGGGGGGATCTGGACAAAACATATGGCCAGGCAGATGCTAGAGCTCATCAAATGCCAGCTTTCTTGGCTGTCTTAGTGACCCTGGGGTCCCTGGCTCTGTGAAGGAGAATAAAAAGTATAGTAACACTGGGCACTCAGACAGCTTCACACAATGGGACACATCTTGTATGAGAATAAAAAATATGGAGCAAGCTTTGTCCGTTTCACTTGGAAAAGGAGGATCATTCTTTCACAGCCCCATGGGGATTGAAATGACAGCAATGAATTTCCTTGATCATGTGTGCCAAGATATTGCTGCAGCTGGTAGATGGAAGTGAACTAGCATCAAGACCAGCGATAGTGACAGCAGCCGTAGCCACTCCTGCAGAATCCTGCTTAAAGCGACAACTCCAAGCTCCTGAGAGAGAGAGATGAGCAACAGACATGGGTAAGCAGGCCTGGGAACTCTTAAAATATCTAGGATGGAAAATCTGTAAACAATTGCAAGGCCAGTAGGAAGTTAGGGGGATTAAGAGCATCGCATTAAGGTTATGAATACATTTTGTCATTTAAACCCAGGCTGATGAAACAAGACACATAACAGTTACACTGGAGAGATCAATGGTCTCAACTTATCTCTCCAATTGATGCTTACATTTTCACCATCAATGGTTATGTTCCTAGGATTAAAAATTACTTCCAGCCCATGTCCTCATTATCTCTTTCACATTACAGTTGTAAAAACATTGGAATGGGGAGTAAGCCTAAAAAAAAAGGAGAAGATGGTAGCAGTTTATGGTGAGAGTTGTGCAGGAATAAAGATGGTCAAATTCTTTGGCATTGCTCCCACAAAATGGTCTGTTTAACTTCTCCTTGAGTCAGGCCAACCTGTGGCATCTTTGACCAAAACTGCACAACTGAACTAGTGCAAAGCCAGTTCTAGGCCTATCCTTGAAAATAGGCTAGCAATTGTCTCCTAAGTCTTTGGGAGTCTTGATTGGCTATGTAAGAAATCTAACCACCCTACTGGAGATATCTTGTAAAGGGCCCTGAAACTACATGGAGAAGGAAAGGGGTTGAGGTGAGCTTAGCTTTCAAGCCATCCCCATCAAGACACTGGTTATGTGAATGACGTCTCTTGACCCCTCCAGACCAGACCTGCTGCCAGCTGAATATCAATGAATCACTCCAGTCATTTCCATGTGGAACAGAAGAATTGCCCAGCAGAGCCAAGCCTGAATTCTTGACCCGTGAACTTGTGAGCTATAATACAAATGGTTGTTGTTTTAATCCACTAAGTTTGGGGTTTGTTGCATAGCAGTAAATAGCTAAAACAATAATATTCTACACAGTTTTGCCCAAGACTCTCCTTTTGCCCTATAGCCTACTGGGCTTTTTCTGCATGTATGTTCATTGTGTACAGTCACCTGAGAGAATATAGGTTTTATTTCTTGGAGAATGCTATAGGTATGTCAGCAGGAAGCTCAGGAACAGCTCCATCAGTGTGCAGACAGAAGGCCCCTTAGAAGGGCTGCTTTATGTCTTTTCTCACCTTAAAAGATTCCTTGAGATCTGTTTCAGTCTGCACTCACCATTTTCATACAGGATGGTCCTATCTATGTTTCTCATTGAGCAGCCCTTTGGTCTATAGTTCAGAGGACTGCTTTAGCCAAGTAGAGGAGCTGATCCTACCTGATGAGACTGAGCAGCTGAATCCAAAAGCTCCAAACTTCCAGATTATTTTCTGTGCCTGTTACATCACTTTTTGTTCTGTTGAAAATAGCTAACATCTATGTAGGTCACTTTCTTAGTTGAAAAATGGAAACAGTATCTACCTTCCAAGTACCTCAGGGTTATTATGAGATTCAAAGGAGATGATGTGCGTGGAAGCTCTTCATAAACTTTGAAATGTTGTGCACTTGCAATTTGTTATCATCATTGCTATTAAGGAATTAGTAAATTATAGATAGTGTTGGAACGTGCGGGCTTAGCATCGTGTAATCTTAGGCAATTCACTTAGCATCTCAGCAATTTTCTCATCCCTAAAATAAGTGTTTACTAAATAATATCCAAAGTTCCTTCCAGTTCTCAAATACTGTGGCTGTGATTTTTGAGACCCTTTGTTGGCATGTGCAAGGTTGTGTGTGGTGTTCAAAGACAAATGTGGCTCCATCCTTGCTGACTAGTAATTCATAATGTAGTTGTCAAGATAACTCATGCCCAAAAAAAAACAAATAATAACTCAAGTTAACTCTTTAAAGTTCAAGGGAGAGAAAAGAAAGAGGTCAGGGTATTTATTCTCCCTGCTTTTTCCCTATGGGATCGTCTGGGCATGTCTGTTCCCTTGACCCAAATACACAGTGTCTCTCAAGGCTGCCCTCTCCACATGACTCTCTCCTTCCAAGTTCTGTAAACTGTTCTTTCCTCTTGCCCCTTTTCTTGGATGAAAATATTTCAGCTATAACTAATCTTGGAATACTTCCCAATCCCTTGTGGGGTAGGCAGCCTCCCAGATGCCCCTCGATGATCCTACTTCCCAGTATTCACACCCTTGTATAATCCCCTCCTCTTGAATGTGGGCTGAAATTATTGACTCAATTCTAACAAATAGAACGCAGCAGAAGAGATAGGATGACACTTTGAAGATTAAATTATAAAAAGGCTATGACTTCTACCTTGGCCACTTTCTTGGATCATTTGCCCTGGGGGAAACCAGCTGCCTTGTCCCAGAACTGCCCTGTGGAGAGACCCTCATGGCATGGGATCAAGGCCTGCTTACCACTATGTGAGTGAGCTTAGAAGCAGCAGTTTCATCCTCAGTTAAGCCTTCAGATGAGACCACAGCCCTGGATAATAGCTTGACTGAGGCAATAAATGACTATTGTTTTAAGCTTCTAAGTTTTAGGACAATTTGTTATGCAGCAATAGATAACTAATACACCTTGTGATTTTCTAACATGCTGGCTATACCTTTGCAAATAGTCCTGTTATTCTCTTCTTCAAATTATTCTAATTTGACTATGCCAGCTGTTTCCTGCTGGAATTATAAATAAAACAATATTTCCAGGGATATTAAATACTCTTTTCAGGTTCATTTCCCCTAAGACATAAAAAATTATAGATCACGATTGAATATAGAAATTTCCCTGAGTCTCTGAGGACCCTAAGTCCCTTGAGAGAATTCAGATTTATTTTCCAAGGATGTTAGGTGGGGAGATCTGTGTTTTTAAGGTCTTAAAAGAAAAGCAGCTCCTTAGCTTTAAGATGGAAAATGGAAGGCAAAATGGAAGTTGCAGTTTCTTTACCAAGAACCTCCTGAAGCACTTGAGTGTAACACATCCAGGGTGACAGACTTTAGACTAGAACGGTAGTGGGTGGGTGGGTTCTTCAAAGACTGAACACTCAGTGTCTCGGGCTTGGGAGCCCAGACAAGAGAAAAGAGAATCTCCTTTGTAGGTCCCCCACCCTCCTTTGTGGGACCTCACAAGCTATGGTATCCAAGATGTCGCTAGAGCTGGAGCACCTGATAGCTGTGGAAAGCCAAAGAGGGACAATGGCATTATATAGTGGTGATGGCAAAAGCAAACAGGTATCTTTATTTACTTTTTGTCTGTGTAAGTCAGACTACCAAATGCCTCCTCTCATCTCCCCGACCTCCTGCACAGATGCCTTGGACTGCATAAGATTTTTGTCTTTGTTTTTGTTTGATGATCCAGGAAAGATAGAGGTGGAGATCAAGCCAATTCTTAGTTAAATTAAGGAAACTTTAAAAAAAAAAAGGGCTTTACTTGCACTTTGAGTTATGTGGAATAATTGACACCTGTTATAATTTAAATAAGTATGATCAATGCAAGAAAGTTAAATAAGATAAGGAAACTTCCAGGTGCCTTGCACCCAGTAAGGCTAGGCCCTAAACATTACAGGGAACCTAGCAGCCTGGCTCCCAGGAAACCTCACGGGGTGACCACATCCATTATGTGAGCAGATTCTGTGTGTGGTCCAAGGCTAGGCTTTGAATAATCTTCTCACCAAGGTGCTCAGCATATACTCGCCAAATAAATGACTAAATGGAGAGAGGAATGGACTGTCTCTCAATGTTGAACTGTTAAATAAAACCACAGGGTCAGAGTAATTTTATATATGTATATATATATATAATATTCTATATATATGTACGTACATATTTATGTATATACACACACATACATGTCACGGGAGTAGGAACTCAAAGTTATGAAAAGAATATTCTCTTCTGAAGGTATTTTATATACATCAAGATTGGTAATAATCCAGTGGCTTGGGGAGTATAAGAGTCAACTAAGGCTGTTCAAAAGAGTATGCTATTTAATCGTCTCAGCTGAGAGAGCCCAACACTTTTTTTTCCAAAAGAGTATGCTATTTAATCATCTCAGCTGAGAGAGCCCAACACTTTTTTTTCCTTTTTGATGAAGAAGATTCACCCTGAGCTAATGTCTGTTGCCAATCTTCCTCTATTTTATATGTGAGCCGCTGCCACAGTATGGCCACTGTGGACGAGTGGTGTAGGTCCACTCTCAGGAACCAAACCCGGGCCACCAAAGTGGAGCATATGGAACTTAACCACTAGACCACCGTGGCTGACTTTTTTCTTTTTTTACAATGGTGGACTTGACAAAAGATTCAGAATACAGCAAAGCCTCTCTCTTGCTTAAGAGTGCTTACGAATGGTCACTGATCACATGTGCTCCACGCTTCTCCCTTTTCCATACTTCCATGGTTGACTTCTCCCCTATCTGACTGAGAATTTCTTTATTTAAAGATATTCAGGTCCACAACCCATTATCCACAATTCTGAAATCCCCAAAACTTTGAAAACCGAAAGCTGTAGTAAGTTGGGGGCACAGCTCACCTGAAATAACATGAAGCTATTCATAATCTTTATATATGCTTCTTAGTATGAGATTCACACTTTCACTGCACAAATATTGATGATTTTCATGACACATTATGCTGAGGGTATTACATAACCTATGGTATATGCATTGTACTACAAAAAGCTATCTGAATTCCAAAGCAGATACTGCCCCAAGGTTTTCAGATTTATTATAGTGCAATCTTTCAAGCTTGGAAAATATTCTGTCTTTTTAAGATGACTTTGCACTTCTCTCCTGATCCTTTACTTGTTGGTTTTAAGGTTTAACTCTCAGAGAATCATTTTACTTCCCTTTTTTGACAGTTTGGGGGAACTCTTCACTGTAATCCTTGTAAATCGACAATTGTGGTTGAGTAGTAGATCTGTGTAGAAGGGGAGGTGGGATTTTAGTAAAGATGAGAGGAGGGGGAGGAAAGTCTTCATGGGGCAGCTGAGCTTTCAAGGATAAAGAAAATTCTTTCTTGGATAAGGTGACACTAGGGTTCCTGGCAGAGATAATCACCCACAGAGGAGTGAAGCAGCAAGGGCGCCTGGACAGCTGAGAGCAGCAGACTTATCGTTGGGGTTGGAATGCGATGAGTTGAGCTCTGTGTGAGAGCTGACCCTGGAAGAGTAGAGGGGAGAAAGTCAAGGCTTTCTCACAGAAGAGAGAATTATAATCTAGGAAACTGAGCAGTCAGCGGTGCGAAGAGAATGGATTGGAGGGAGGTGAAGAGGAGGCAGCAGGCCCAGGAAAGGTTTTGCACAGGTCTAGGAGATGGTCTCAGCTAAGGCAATGGGATCAAGAGTCAAGAAAGTTTAGAACAGAGAATCAAAAAGCCTTGGTGGAAGTTAGATATGATGGGGAAGGGGAGGAGTTAAATTGCTGATAGAGCAAGATCAGTAAGCAGAAGGTCAAGTTTGAACAGTCGTAACAGCTTATTGCTCCTTATTTTGAAATCAGACAAACCTAATTTTACTAGGGTAGAGAGGGCCATGACCAACACACTACAGTGGACAGTGTGTGAATTGGGGGTCGACTGACTTCAGTTCTTTATTGTAACCTGGAGCAAAACAGTTTCCCTCTCTAAACCTTAGTTTCTTTTTGTTTTTAATTTTTATTTTTTTTATTTACCATTTTTTGATTGATGTCTTAGTTTATAACACTGTGGGGTTTTAGTGTACATTTTTGTTTGTCCGTCAACTTGTGGATGTAACCCTTCATCCCTTGTGCCCACCCCCACCCCTCTTTCCCTTGGTAACCACCAATCAGTTCTCTCTGTCCGTGTGTTCACTTATATTCCATATATGAGTGAGTTCATGCAGTGTCTGACCTTCTCTCTCTGGCTTATTTCACTTAACATAATACCCTCTAGGTCCATCCATGTTGTTGCAAATGGGGCAATTGTGTCTTTTCTTATGGCTGAGTAGTATTCCATTGTATGTATATACCACATCTTCTTTAACCAATCATCAGTCGAGGGACAGTTGGGTTGCTTCCACTTCTTGGCTATAGTGAATAATGCTGCAATGAACATAGGGGTGCATAAGCCTCTTGTGATGGTTGATTTCATGTCCATTGGGTAGATGCCCAAGAGTAGGATTGCTGGATCATATGGTATTTCTATTTTTAATTTTTTAATATTCTATATTTACTGTTTTCCATAGAGGCTGCACCAGTTACATTCCCACCAGAAGTGAATGAAGGTCCCCGTTTCTCCACAACCTCTCCAGCATTTGTTGTTATTTGTCTTTGTGATTATAGCCATTCTAACGGGTGTAAGGTGATATCTTAGTGTAGTTTTGATTTGCATTTCCCTGATGATTAGTGATGTTGAACATCTTTTCATGTGTCTATTGGCCATCTGTATCTCTTCCTTGGAAAAATGTCTGTTCATATCCTCTGCCCATTTTTTTTGATCGGGTTGTTTGTTTTTTTGTTGCTCAGTTGTATGAGATCTTTATATATTACTGAGATTAATCCCTTGTCAGACAAACGATTTGCAAATATTTTCTCCCAGCTGGTGGGTTGTTTATTCATTTTGATCCTGGTTTATTTCTAGTAGTTTTCTGATGGAATTTTTTGGGTTTTCTATGTATAAGATCATGTTGTCTGCAAATAGTGAGAGTTTCACTTCTTCATTGTCTATTTGGAGTCCTTTTATTCCTTTTTCTTGCCTAATTGCTCTGGCCAGAACTTCCAGTACTATGTTGAATAAGAGCAGTGAGAGTGGGCACCCTTGTCTTGTTCCTGTCCTCAAAGGAATGGCTTTCAGTTTTTCCCCATTGAGTAGGATGTTTGCTGTAGGTTTGTCATATATGGCCCTTATTATGTTGAGGTACTTTCCTTCTATACCCATTTTGTTGAGAGTTTTTATCATAAATGGATGCTGGATCTTGTCGAATGCCTTCTCTGCATCGATTGAGATAATCATGTGGTTTTTATTCTTCATTTTGTTAATGTGGTGTATTACGTTGATTGATTTGCAGATGTTGAACCATCCCTGTGTCCCTGGTATAAATCCCACTTGATCATGGTGTATGATCTTTTTGATGTATTGCTGTATTCGGTTTGCCAATATTTTGTTGAGGATTTTTGCATCTATGTTCATCAGTGATATTGGCCTGTAGATTTCCTTCTTTGTATTGTCCTTGTCTGGCTTTGGTATCAGGCTGATGTTGGCCTCATAGAATGTGTTAGGAAGTATTCCATCTTCCTCTATTTTTTGGAATAGTTTGAGAAGGATAGGTGCTAAATCTTCTTTGAATGTTTGGTAAAATTCTCCAGGGAAGCCATCTGGTCCTGGGCTTTTATTTTTGGGGAGGTTTTTGATTACTGTTTCAATCTCTTTACTTGTGATTGGTCTGTTCAGATTCTCTATTTCTTCTTGATTCAGTTTTGGAAGGTTGTACGCTTCCGAGAATTTGTCCATTTCCATTAGGTTGTCCAATTTGTTGGCGTAATGTTTTTCATAGTATTCCCTAATAATCCCTGTATTTCTGTGATATCTGTTGTAATTTCTCCTCTTTCATTTCTAATTTTATCTATTTGAGTCTTCTCCCTTTTTTTCTTAGTGAGTCTGGCTAAGGGTTTGTCAATTTTATTTATCTTCTCAAAGAACCAGCTCTTTATTTCATTGATCCTTTCTACTGTTTTTTTGGTTTCAATTTCATTTATTTCTGCTCTGATTTTTATGATTTCCCTCCTTCTGCTGATTTGGGGCTTTGTCTGTTCTTCTTTTTCTGATTCTGTTAGGTGCAATTTAAGGTTATTTATTTGGGATTTTTCTTGTTTGTTAAGGTGAGCTTGTATTGCTATGAATTTCCCTCTGAGGACTGCTTTTGCTGCATCCCATATGAGTTGGTATGGTGTATTTTCCTTTTCATTTGTCTCCAGATAGCTTTTGATTTCTCCTTTAATTTCATCAACGACCCATTGGTTGTTCAGTAGCATGTTGTTTAGTCTCCACATCTTTGTCCCTTTCCTAGTTTTTTCCTTGCAGTTGATTTCTAGTTTCACAGCATTATGATCAGAAAAGATGCTTGTAATGATTTCAATCTTCTTAAATTTATAGAGGTTTGCCTTGTTTCCTAATATATGGTCTATCCTTGAGAATGTTCCATGTGCACTTGAGAAGAATGTGTAGTCTGCTTTTTTTGGGTGGAGTGCTCTATATATATCTATTAAGTACATTGCATCTAGTTTTTCGCTTAAGTCCATTATTTCCTTATTGACATTTTGTCTGGATGATCTATCCATTGATGTAAGGCGGGTGTTAAGATCCCCTACTATTATTGTGTTATTGTTGATATCTCCTTTAAGGTTTTTTAGCAGTTGTTTTATGTACTTTGGTGCTCCTGTGTTGGGTGCATAGATATTTATAAGTGTTATGTCTTCTTGGTGAAGTGTCCCTTTTATCATTATATATTGCCCTTCTTTGTCTCCCATTACCCTTTTTATCTTGAAGTCTACTTTGTCTGATATAAGTATGGCTACTCCTGCTTTCTTTTGTTTGCCATTAGCTTGGAGTATTGTTTTCCATCCTTTTATTTTGAGTCTGTGTTTGTCTTTAGAGCGGAGGTGTGTTTCCTGGAGGCAGCAGATTGTTGGATCTTGCTTTTAATCCATCCTGCCACTCTGTGTCTTTTGATTGGAGAATTCAATCCATTTACATTTAGAGTGATTATTGATATATGAGGGTTTAATGTTGCTATTTTATTGTTCATTTTCTGGTTCTTTTGCATTTCCTTCATTTCTTGTCCCTTGTGTTTCAGACTGCAAATTCAATTTGGTATTTCTGCATGCTCATTCTCTTGGTTTTCTCTTTATTTGTCATGTGTGGTTCTCTTCTAGTTATTTGTTTAGTGGTTACTGTGAGGTTTATATAAATGATCTCCTGGATAAGATAGTACATTTTCAGATGCCTCCTTTTTCCTGAGGCTGGGTCGATTCAATCCCTTACCTCTTCCCCTCCTTATTTGTTATCTCTTTATTCCGTCTTGTGTCGTGAATGTGTGTTTCCAGTGATGGGCTTGAATTAATTTTTGATGTTATCCAACTGTAGTTTGTTCTGGTTTAGTCTCCTTGCTTTTCTCCTTGCTGAAATCTTTGTATCCCCTTTCTCATTTGTTTTTTTTTTCAGGCCTAAGGGCCTTCTTGAGCATTTCTTGGTCTTATGGTGATGAACTCTCTTAGCTTTTGTTTATCAGGGAGAGTTATTATTTCTCCATCATATTTGAAGGATATTTTTGCTGGATAAAGTATTCTCGGCTGAATGTTCTTGTCTTTCATGATTTTGAATATATCATTCCAGTCTCTCCTAGCCTGTAGAGTTTCTGTCGAGAAATCAGCTGAGAGCCTGATGGGGTTTCCTTTGTATGTTATTTTGTTTTTTTGTTTAGTTGCCCTTAATATTATTTCCTTGTCATGGGTATTTTTCAAGTTTGCTACTATGTGGCGAGATGATTTTTTATTCCTGTTTATATATTTAGGTGATCTATTGATTTCATTCACTGTTATTTCCCTCTCGTTCCCTAGGTTGGGGAAGTTCTCAGCTATTATTTCTTTGAACAAACTCTCTGCTCCTTTTTCTCTTTCTTCTCCTTCTAGAATACCTATTATCCTTATGTTGCTTTTCCTCATTGAGTCTGATATTTCTCGAAGAATTTCTTCATTTCTTTTTAGTCTTAGCTCTCTCTCCTCTATCTGGAGCGTTTCTGCATGGCTATCCTCAATGATGCTAATTCGTTCCTCCATATTGTCATTTCTGCTCTTTAATGACTCCATTTTTTCCACTATCTCATTCATTTTGTTTTTCATCTCCAATAATTCTGATTGTTTTTTCTTTATGGTTTCAATCTCTTTTGTGACGAAATCCCTGAATTCGTTGATTTGTTTCTGTGTGTTCTCTTGTATTTCATTGAGTTTGTTTATCATAGCTATTTTGAATTCTCTGTCATTCAGGTTATCAAATTCTGTGCCTTCAGGGTTGGTTTCTGGGTGTTTATCATTTTCCTTTTGGTCTGTAGCCATAACAAATTGTCACAAGGATCCGACCACCTTATTTTTTCCCCTCATGTTGAAGTTGGTCCTGTAGTTTCCACCTGCTGCCACTGTATGGAGGTCTTGAGCGGTGTGCTCTGAGCCCTCTGCAGCCCCCGCAGGGATTATGCTGAAACGCAGGGTGTGTGGGGGGAGGGCTTCTCTCTTTCTCCTGCTAGACCCGGGGGTTTCCTTTCTGGCTCTCTTAGGGTGTTTGCTACACCCCCTAAACAGTCCGTCATCATTTCCCAGTGGGGATCTCTCAACAATCTGTGAGAGCACCTGGAGGGTGGTAGTTTTCCCTGTGGTGGGCCACCCCTCCTCCCTCTGTCTGCCAGCTGTGCTGTCTTTGCTGATCCATTGGGGAGGGGGAGTACAACTTCTTACCTCTTCTCATGTCCTTTTGGGCTTCCCGCGCCTCCACCATCTGATGTATGGCAGCAGGGGTTTCTTAGAAGTCCTTCGTAGTGTTTGATTGAGCTCTGTTGGAATGCAAATGATGCTTTTGTTGTGTCTTAGGGGGCAGAGATTCAAAGAGGGAATCTCACTCCACCATGATGCTGACGTCTAAACCTTAGTTTCTTTACCTGAAGAGCAGGAACGATCTCACCAGCATGGCGGGATTTGTGACAGGATGCATACAGTAAGTAAATGAGGTTGTGTATGTGAAAATTTCTGCCACTTTCAAAGTGCAAATGAATACTAGTTACATCTGAATGAAGATACTTGGATGAGAGAGGTTAAAGGTCTCCCCAAGGCTGCAGAGCAGTAACAGTCCTAGGACCTAAGACTCTGACCTAGGATCTTTTCTTCAACCCCAACACCTCTGGAAAACTGGGACCGTGTGCACTCAGTCTGATATTACATAGCAGGGGACAGAGACACTATGGAGAGCCTTGTGCACACCATTCTGTTTTCTCTTACATGATTTACCATTAGTAGAAGATCAATTCTTCGTCTTGTATTATTTATTGTCAGCATGAGTTGTAAGTATAGAATCGACCACCAGCCTTTAAATGTCAAGGAGGTTAGGCGGAGGGACATACCACAATTAAAAGTCTACTTGACAGGATAAACAGATAAAATCCTCTTGAGGGTGTTTGTCTCATCTTTCTTAGGTAGTTAACTTGCTGCAGACACTGAGAGGCAATTACTTGATTCAATAAATGATTCCCACTTCAACTTGTGGATAGCCATGCATACAATGTGTTTATTTTTAAGTTGGCCAGAAAATCCTAATTTATGTTTCTAATTGGTATCAGCTGTTTCATCTGCCCTGTCAAACTCATGACTCCGAAATATCAGAGCATTTTTCTGTCACTGCCAGGACTCAAAAATGGCTGACACCAAGTCACTGCTGATAAATTCACATTGTCATTGACTAGCTAGCTTTGATAGGCCAACTGTGTATTTGGCAAGTTGGTGTTCACTCTTTCATACCCATAGGACAAGGCAATCTGGTGATCTGAATGCTGGACAGGCAGGGGGTTACAGTTCTACTTTAGCTTCTTGTTATCTTTATGATCTTTTGAAGATTGCGAACGTAACTTCTGCGAAATCTTACTTTGGAAATGCAAAATGGAAATGATGGCACAATTCTTGTAAAGAGGTTGGCAAATTGGTACATAGTAAGTGCTCAATTAGTGTGATATTTCTTCCCTCAGACAGACTGCAAGTGTTTCAGCAGTAAGAGCCTTACAACTTTCCTTCATTTACAATTTTTTCCCCCTTTTCCCTCTAGGTATTCCCATCCTCCTTCATCCTCAAGCAGTAGGATTGGACTATTGCTCTTTCTCTGCAGGAGTAAAGTTTAGCCTGGACTTGGCTCAAGAATATTCATGTGTACTTAACGACAGGGATACATTCTGAGAAATGAGTCATTAAGCAATTTTGTCCTCATGTGAACATCATAGAGTGTACTTACACGAACCTAGATGGCAGAGCCTACTATACACCTAGACTATATGGTATTAATCTAATGGGATATGTGTATATGAGGTTCATCATTGACTGGAATGTTACGCGGCACACAACTGTAGTCCTTTATGTCTAATAGTGACCTGGAACCAAGACGCTCTTAAAAACTAAAACCCTAAATAATCCTCCTTGAATGCTACTTTTTGTGCCAAGGGATCAGCTTGGCTGAATTTTTAGAGGCCAGTTAGAGAAAACTTCTGTTGATTTATTTTGTTTTGTTTTAAACCTAACACACGTTCATACATTTGGTTCCTATACTTGGTTCATACTTTTTGTATAAAGACTAAGTACCAAGGTTCCTAGGCTATGAGTTCTCTGAGTTAGAGACCCTCCTACCTAGCTTTGTACATCCAGTCTCAGTATAGGACTTAGCACAAGGTGGGTGTACAGAGAATGTTTCTGATTTGTCTTATCTGAGGGTTTTCTTATCCTCTGGCCACGTGGCTGCAAGTGTGTCCTCGAACTCCACTCATCTGGAGTCAATTAACTCATGTTTTGCTTTTAACATTTCTTGGATTTTTACTTTAATGGCTCTGTTCCATTCAATAACTCCCTAGTCAGACTCAGAAATTCTCAGATGACATACTAAATGCTGTCTAAAATACATTAAAAGTTTATTTCTGAATAAAACTTAGGATAAGCTAAGTGCTTAAAAAACAAACAAAAGATATGCAATTTAAAGTGTTTGCTCAGCTCACAAATACACTGGAGATTGCTTATTGCTAGGAAATGAACCAAGAAAAGTTAGGCCAACTAATTCCATCCTCTTTCTTCTTCCATCCCCTTCCATACAGTGTTGGTATCCACATGTAAAAATAATAATAATAATCATAGGTAACATTTATTAGCTATGAATAGCTGAGACACTAGGATCCCCTCCTTAGGTACCAGGCTCCAATCTTCATGTTTAACTCATTTGTTCCCATAATAATCTTATGCAGTAAGTGCTGTTATTATCTTCATTTTACTGATGAGGAAATTGGAGCACAGAAAGGTTGAAAAATATACCTAAAGTCACACAGTTAGTATGTTGTATAGACAGGATTTAAACAGAAATAATCAGATTCAAAGTCTAAACAGCAGTAAGAGTCAGTATTGAATATCTTATCCAAAGAATACAAGAAGCTAACATCCACTGGAAAGGCACACTTTGTCATGGACTTCAAATAAGAAGTATAACCATACATTTCAAAAGGCTCATGGTATGAAGTGACCAGTCGCCCATTGGGCATGACAACCAACTTATGGTGCAGGCTTTGTCGGATTTCCCTCCTTTCCTATTTCATCCCCACCTCCCTCGTTTCTCCTCTCTGCAATCACGTTCTCAAATAAACTACTCATCATAAACCTTCACCTCAGATTCTGTTTTAGGGGACACTCTAGGCTCAGGCACCATTTAACTTGCATTTTCTCCATTCAATTATTTATTTTATTGCTAAAATATAGTAAAAATTAGAACTTCAACAAGTAATGTTGTAAGTTTCATTGCCTGTCAAAGGTCATCACCGTAGTTTACAGCTTTTAAAAATAAGAAATTTCCAGGGCCAGCCCAGTGGCACAGCAGTTTAGTTTGTGCTTTGGCAGCCTGGGGTTGGCGGGTTCAGAACCCGGGCACCTGCCAACGCACGGCTTGTCAGCCATGCTGTGGCAGCGTCCCATATAAAGTAGAGGAAGATGGGCACGGATGTTAGCCCAGGGCCAGTCTTCCTCAGCAAAAAGAGGAGGATTGGCAATGGATGTTAGCTCAGGGCTGTTCTTCCTCACAAAAAAAAAAAAGTATAAATAAAAATAAGAACATTCCATGGTAAAAGGTTTGCAGGCTGGGAAACATTTATTGCAGATCAGCAATGGTCGGGTGATCGGAGTCAGTGAAATAGTGATTTATGCCACATGTGTCTGGAAAACAAATTGAAGTCATTCTCCAAGCCAGATCGCAGTTTCAAGAAAAATTATATGGTATCATATACAAGTCCTGGTGGGGATGTTATGACTTTTAAAGGGCATGCATTTTATTAAATCTATAACATAGCTATGTGAAATATTAATGGTGGTGATGTTGACTCATTCCATAAGTTAAAAAAAGTGAGGAAGATGATGGATGACTGTGGAGTAATATATTGTGATTCCACTGTCAAGTGGCAGCTTCTTTTGCTGAATCAAGTTCAAAATCAGAATACTTCTTCTAGCAAGCAAACTTTGCCATTTTTAAGTTGCTATTAATAATTTGGGAAGCGGAGAAGGAAGAAAGCAAGTCAAAATGTCATCCTGAGTCATCTTGGTCATCAATGTTTAAGATTCTCTAGGGCACCGTTTCCCAATCTATTGATAATCTCTGCTGGATAATTTTTGTTGTGAGAAGCAGTCCTGTGCATTATAGGATGTTTAGTAGTATCCCTGGCCTTGGAACACTAGGTGCCAGTAGTATCACCCCCACACAAGTCATGATAACAAAAACATCTACAGACATTGCCAAATGTCCCCATGTGGGACAAAATCAGTTGAGAACCACTGCCTTAGGGCAATGCAGATGCTGACTGGCTGGTGTGTTGAGATGCCTTATGACACAGAACAGAGGGATTCAAGGTTTTAGAATGAGGTTCTTATGGGAGGGTCTACGACAGTGAAATAGTCAAACCAAAGCAAAGTTTACTAATACCCAGCATACGTGGAGTAGGCAAAGATGAGTAACCTAAAACACTGGTTCTTGAACTTCGGTGACACATAAGGGTCACCTAGGGAGCTTGTTAAAACAGATTCCAGGATCCCATCTGCAGCAAACTTGATTCAGTAAAGTCTGATGTCCTGATGAACCTGATTCAGTAAATCCAATGCTTTGCATTTCTCACAATCTCCCAGGCGATGCTGATGCTGCAGGTTTGTGAAACACCCTTTAAGTAACCTTGACTAGAAGTCAGAAGACCCTGACTTTGGGCAATTCACTTAAACTCTATTGGTTTCAGTTTCAAGTACAATGGGATAGATATGTAGATAAATAAGAAATGAAGGAAAGAGGGGTCAGGATAAAAATATATAAAGAAGACACTGAAGCAACTAGGGAGGTCAAGAAGATTTTGTATTGAAAGTGATGTGTGGAGTCCCTCACTAGATGAGAACTTCGTGTCTTATTTGTGTCTAATATGGTATTTGGCACATAGTGGGTGCTTAATTCAGATATTTCAGTTATGGTGTCTGAACCCAACAATGCTTTCCAGCTAAGACAGCACATTTATAGCCCCTGTTGAATACACAGCCCATTCTGAATGGGAGATCCTCTCCACATCTACCATAGCTGACCAGATTAAAAGTAGTGCACTTGACCAAAAGCAGCCAATCCACTGGATGGCCAGCACACTGTGTGGAGGTGTGAGTTGGGCCAATCAGGTTATTTCCTTTAGAAATGTGAACCTTAAAAAATGAACCTGGTGAGATCTACCCATAATAGGAATCAAACCTAATGTTCATGAGAAAACTGAGAGTCCAGACAACATGTAAGAAAAAGATATGAGGAAGCAGAAACTATGAGTAATCAGCTTATATACATATATATTCGCATAGAGATATGAAGTTGTCGATAGATTCTCCATGTCTTTACATGGGGAGCTCCTTCCTGTCTTTTCTATCATGGCTCAAACATCACCCCAGGGAGGCAGTCCCTGACCATTCAACCTAAGGTGGCCCAACCTTCACTATCCATGCTCCATCATATTCTTTGTTTTATTTCTTCATGAGTCTTATCACTACTGTAATGGTTAATTTTATATGTTAACTTGACTGGGCTAAGAGATGCTAAGATAGCTGGTAAAACATTATTTTTGGATGTGTCTGTGAGGGTGTTTCCAGGAGAGATTAGTGTTTGAATTGACAGACTGAGTAAAGAAGATGGCCCTCACCAACATGAGTGGGCATCATTCAATCCACTGAGGGCCTGAATAGAACAAAAAGGAGGAGGAAGGGTGAGTTTGCCCTCTTTGCTTGAGCTGGAACATCCGTCTTCTCCTGCCCTTGGACATCAGTTCTCCTGGCTCTCAGGCCTTCAGACTCAAACTGAATTACACCACTGGCTTTCCTGGTTTTCTAACTTGCAGACTGTGGATCATGGGGCTTCTTGACCTCCATTATCATGTGACCCAATTTCTATAATAAATCTCATCTTATATGTATCTATATATCCATATGTCTATGTCTATATTTATATCTATATCTATATCTCCTATTGGTTCCATTTCTTTGGAGAACTCTAATACAACTACCATAACTATCTTAGGCATTTACTCATTCTTTTACTTCTCTCCCCTCAACCCACTAAATGCAAACTCTTTGAAAGTAGGATCTTAACTGCCTTGTTCACCACCATTATATTTCCAGACCTAGGATAACCTCTGTTATACACCAGCACTCAAAATATATCCTTTGAATGAATTGATAATGTATAATTCTGGGATGGAGAAGATAGCATTAATCACAAACACTGTTTTGAAATTGCAGCAGTGTTTAATTTTTGTTGATTATTAATGTATGTGTTATCTATTAATAATAAATACCTTATATTCTGAATGTATTTGTGTTGTTTCTCCTGCACATTTTATTGATACTTGGGGACTATGAAAAGCAAAAGAAAAGCACATGTTGGGATGGCATTGCCATTACAAATTGAGAAAAGCAGGTATTCCTTTGCTCTCATTTCCCATCTATGTGGCACTGTCCCTCTGTGTAGCACTTCCAATTCAAGTGGTATTGTTGAGACTGAGTCCAGGAACTGACAAGGAAGGAGTTCTAGTCCATCTTCTGGCCCAGCTTATAGGCCATCTTAGGCACCCATGGACAGATCAAGGAGGTGGTTTATGGGTTTACAGGTGTTCATATCTGTACTAATCTCATTTCTGTTAATTGAGTCCCCACCTATGATCATATGGGTAGACAAATGGTCCAAACTGTTCCAATCATAGTACCCAATTCCTCTCTTGCCCCATTAATTGGACCAAGGGGTAGACATCTGTGAAGATTAGTTTTATGTGTCAACTTGGCTAGGGCATAGTACCCAGTTATTTTATCAAACACTAATCTATACGTTGCTGTGAAGATACTTTGTAGACATGATCAACATCTAAAATCAGTCTACTCTAAGTAAAGATTACCTTTGACAATGTGGATGGGCCTCACTGAATCAGGTGAAGACTTTAAGAGCAAAATGCAGGATTTCCTAGAGGAAAAAACCCTGCCCCAAGACTACAGCATTAATTCCTGTTTGAATTTCCAGCCTGCCAGCCTGCCTGACAAATTTCAGACTTGCCAGTCCCCACAATCAGGTGAGCCAATTCCCTAAAATAAATCTCTTTATATATATATATACACATATATATAAATATATATATATGTGTATATATATATATATATATACACATACATATATGTATCCTACTTGTTCTGTTTCTCTAAAGAACTCTGACTGATACAGTATGTGACTAAGCTGAGTCAATCAGAATCCTTCCCCAGGATTGTTATAATCCCCTTTCTGATTGTGAATCTTCAAGGATGTAGTAGAGCAAATTCTCCATATAGGGTCAGCTGATTTGAGAGCAATGAAGCCAACATGCAGAGATGTAGAGGTTAGAGATGGACACAGAAAATCTTGGCAGACAGAGAGCACCCAAGCCCTGATCCAGGGGTTTCTCAGGTCAACTGTAACACTTTTCTTCCTGTAATTGGTTTACGTCAGCATCAAACACTATTCTGGCTTGTGCTAATTTGAAACGCACTTCTGTCACTTTCAAGCAGGTTATTGGGATTGGTGGAAAGTCAACATCTGGGCTCCAGTTCTGTTTTTTTCTGGGTGAGTCTCTTGAGACCGCTTGGTAGGAGGATCTTAAGCTTTTGAAGGTCATGGGGAATGATGACTACACATGTCCTGGTTTCCAATGTAGAAAAACTATATGAGCCCAAACAAATATTGCTTTCATGCCTAAATGAATGCTCGAGATAAATTTGTACTTCATCCATACCCTGTTGTAATGCACTTTGCCACCTTCAGCCCTTCTGCGTGAATAGATCATGTTTACATTATATGACCCTCCACTATTGTTACAGCTTGTTGGAGCAAGGCTGGACATCTTACCCAAAGAGAGGCATGTCCAAGCTGGCTAGTGACCAATCACCTGTGAGTTGTGGCTCAGAAAGATGGGCTGGGCTGCTCAAGTTCCATCCTTGGGAATTTGGATATAGGAAATTATGAACCTGAGTTAAAAGTAGAGGTAGATAGTAAATAAAACTCATGATGTTGAGTTGAGGACATGGCAATTCAAAGTGCACGTGTATAACATGAAAGAAAGAAGAGCAGAGGAAGATGCCAGCTGGTAGAGAGAGAAGCATTTAGCAGATGTGCAGTGAGAACCAGGTGCCACGAGAGGGAGGCTGTGCAGTTGAGTGAGTTCCAGTCCTGTTCTCATGAGGTGCAATGATGCTGAGCTCTCTGCCAAGTAAAATAAAGCTTCATTTGCCTGAGCTATTCTGAGGTTAGCCTCCATCCCTTGCAATCGAATAAGGCCACCTGGAACATGTTCATTGTGATTGGAAAGTGCTTATCATGGGTAGAGCCCCAGACTGTAGCATTTTAACTGAAAACAGAACAGGAAATGCTTTCTAGATGGCAAAACTTCTTAGGAACATCAGCTTGCAAAGCATCAATTTCAAATCATCTGTTAATGTTTACAGAGAACAAACAACTCTCAGAGACTCTATTTCTTAATTAAATGATTTTTTTTCTCTCTGTGAATACAGAACTGGTATTTTAAATAAATGTAACGTCTCCATATGTTATTAGATAGCCCATAAATCTCACTTTTGTGGCAGGAGGAAACTTTGGGAAGTGATGGGTATGTGTATGGCCTTGATGGTTGTGATGATTTCACGGGTGAATACTTAGCCCCAAATTCATCAAGCTCTATGCACAAAATATGTGCAGTTCTTTATATGTCAATCATATCTCAGTAAAGTGGTTTAAAAAAATCTTCTTTGTTATTGTAGATTTTAAAAAGCGCAAGTAATCCCATTTTAAAATGACAATAAAATTCAGGGCACAATAGAGATTGGTAGCCAATTATAGCCAGATTTTTGAAACGAGGGAGATAAAAGAGGGAGAAATTGTCTTAGTCTTAAAGGAAAGTGAGAAAGATATTGAAACAAACTGAGAAGGTTAAAAAAAAATTATGCAAATCCTATAACAGCTTGTGTTGTCATCTTTTTCCTAAATGGGGAATGCAAATTATAATGTCAGTCCAGAAACATAATTTGGGACTAATCAGAGATCAGCATTAACCTGCACAGCTTGGGAATGGCCTTCTTAACAGGCCCTTACTGTCTGACTGTCCATTTGTGCAAGATGGATGAGTGCAGGTACCATAATAAGGCCGTGGCATTTGGTTACAATAATGGCCCCTGACGACGAAAGTGATCCATAAATTATAATTGAACTACAATAGAATGCAGACAGCATGTGACACAATTCATTCTAGTCACCTCATTCTAAATTCAAGCCTAGAATTGTGATGCAAGAGCTGAAAGACAGGGGTGAGAATTCTATAAGGAATCTTGTCCCTACCTTCAGCTTACTTTGTGGTTTCTAATCAGGAAGTTTCGAGTATCAAAGCTTTACAAAATTGCCACTAGATAATGGTCCTCCCAGAGAGCGGGTTCTCCTAGAATTTTAACAGTAGGGATCAAATGTGGTAGTCAGCAAAAATTGTCTACTCATTCATTCATTCACTCCATAAACATTTTCTTGTTACTTAACTTTCTGTTGGAAATTGCTACACAGAGGCTCACAGTATCATGAAGGTGGCAGTCTCATATAGATAATCTAGGACAATATGCAGTAGCATTAGAAGTTTGCTCACAGGGTTCTATGGAAATTTCTAGAAGGAATTGTCTAAAACAACTTGGAAGGGTCAAGGACAGCTTCCTAAATTTGGTGGATGATAGCTAAACCAAGTCTTAAAGGATGAGCAAGAGTTAGCCAGGCAAAGGAGGAGGGAGTGAGGCATTCCAGGTCCAGGGACTGAATGAGCCAAGTGACAGAGGTGAGAGGCAGCATGTGGGTACAGGAAAAATTCATACTGCCTCTCAGAAGCCATGAGAGCACTAGTTTAATCTAACCTGCCAAGCGTCAATTACCAGTTTAAAAACTGAGCACCTACTGTGTACTGAGGCACTTGCAAACTGCTGCGATTACAAGATTGAATAAGGCATGAAGCCCACCCTCCATGAATTAACTTATAAATATAATTCTGTAGCAAAATGAATTAAAATAAAATATAAAATGCACCATCATAGAGATATGAACAAAGGTCTGTGGAAGCCTCAAGGAAGAGGCAAAAACTCAGACTGGTGATGGTTTTATAAAGGAGAACTTTTGAGACAGATCTTGGCAAATGAATTTCTCAGATGAAGTCATGGATTCCAGGCAGAGTGAACTGGAGTACTCATTTTCTTGAAGGGGGAAAAAGGTATTGGAGAAGTGGATCCTACAGGAAAGGTTTGGTGTGCTTGGTCGGAAAACACAAAGTGACCTTTCAAAGGAGTCCAGGGAACTTGTCTTGAAGTCATGTTTCCATAACACTACTTTTATGTAGATTTTATTTTTATTTTGAGTGGCTTACATAGAAGTGCAAAGGTAGATTATGAGGGAAGTAAATTCTGCCCCACTCCCTCTCCAGGGCTTGGCCCACCACAGAAGTAGAGTTCTGGAACCATCCTTCCCCCAGACACACAGCAAGGACATGTGCTGTGAAGAAGCCTGGTTCCACAGCCCCAAACCCGGGTTCAGAGGGTCTCTGGAGTTTCTCACCTCTGCTCTTGCTTCATCTTCCACCAAACTGGTCTTGACAACAAACCCCTCCTTAGACTGGGGGGAAGAGAGGAAGAATGAAACCTGAAATCCAATTATCTTCTTTGCCAAAGGAATGGAAGAAATCAAGATGTCATCACTCATGGAGTGCCAGTGCAGAGCATGCTGGGACATTGGGGAGGCTTGCTTGGGAAATATGTAACAAAAGGAAGACATATGTGTATTTTGGAGCCAGCAAGGAAATCTGGCAGGATGGGAATGGTCTTGCCCAGTGTCTAAAGATTTTAATGAGCTCAAATATGACCCAGGCAATTCCTGTTTCTGAGGAGAATCCTGTGTGGTGGGTGGGATATGGAGTAGACAGAAGTCAGGCAGACGGCTAGAATGTGGTTCCAGGTAATATTCCTTCTACTTATAAGACAATATTTTGTGAAAGAGATGATGGACTACAGCATCTAGTCATCAAGGAGAGAAAGGGTTTGTTGAGAGCTAGGCAGCAACATGCTGACATTGTATACTTCCAAGGTACAGAACACAGTACTAGTCTAAGTAGAGATCAAGGGTGCTTATCAGAGAAACTGAGGCATAAGTCCAGTCCTAAGAAGTAGACTGGTATAGGGCAAGGAGAAAATATTGGAATGATGCTTCATAGTGGCTTCAAGCATACCCAGAGCTTGCCCCTGCATGACAGATCTCATGCCAGACTTCATGAGCTTATACACAGGGAGCTCTAGTAGGATTTCTGTTCTGGTTGGGACTGGCTTTAGTGATAAATATGTCTGGGTCTGGGCCTGACCTGGTGGGAGTGGGCATATGTTAGAGGCACCAGAAAGAGGCAGAGGAAAGGAGCAATGGTCACAGAATACCAGGTAGGTACGGCTGTGTAGGAGCAGGTTATTGCCTGGGAGCCTATCTTGGGAACCACCACTGCTTGGACTACCATAGTCCTTAGACATTCTGTTTGAGGCTCCAGGCAGGAATGCTGAGGGACACAGCACAGGAATACACAAGAAACAGAAGCACTACGATTGAACTACTATCCTGCACAGATTCCTTAATTCCTTCTTAGTGGTTCAGGGTAGACTTTCCAGTCTACAGGTAAGTCATAGCCATAGTTTCTTTTGTTTCCTTTGAGTCAGCCTCTGGGTGTCATTGTTTGTTCAAGTCACAAATGAGGGGAAAGAAGAGATGACATTTTCTGAAATAGTTTGCATCTCTTATAAAGTTTAGAACAAAGGAGGAATGTTGACACACGACTGAAATGGGCCTGATTCCCTATAAGATACAAAGCTGGAAACATTTTCTGGCATAGAGTGCCCAGACAGAATCATCCCATAAATGGCCCAAGCGTGCATGATTTATGAACAGTCTATGGCACTAGCATATGGGGTCAACCAATAGGGGAGAAAGTTGTGAACTGCTGGTGGGGTTGAAATAGACTGAAGTGTTTCGTATTGCCTATCTATTATTGTGCCACAAATCATCCCAAACTTAGTGACCTAAAACAATTATGTATTATCTTATGGTTTCTGTATGTCAGGAAGGAAGGAGCAGCTTGGCTTGGGAATTCTGGCTCAGAGTCCCTTAGAAAGTTGCAATTAGGGGTCAGCTGGGACTGCAGACATCCGAAACCTTGACTGGGGCTGGAGGATCTACTCTATCCAAGATGACCCACCCTGTGGCGGGCAAGCTGGTGTTGGCTGTTGGTGGGAGGCCTTACTTCCTCCCTTCATGGTCCTTTTAACAAGATCCTCACAATATGGTGACTGACTCCACCTGGAATGAGCAATCCAAAAGACCAAGTGTCTTTTATGACTGAACTTGTCAGTCACATCCTATCACTTCTATGGTGTTCTACTAGCTGCACGGGGCCAGCCTTGCTTCAGTGTGGGAGGAGACTACACAAGGGCATGAATATCAGAGATGAGGATCACTGGGGGCCATCTCTGAAGCTGACTATCACAGTTTACAAGTATCCCATAAACTGTTACCTCCCTACTGCATCTCCGTGATTTTGAATGTTCCTTTTACCTGGAATTTTCTCCTGCCTTTTCTTCTCTTTCAAGGCATTGCCAACACTTGCAGATAGCACGTCACACATATTTCTATTTTAGAGCTCATGTGTCTTTGTACTTGTTAATCTGCTGACGGCAGGTCAAGAACACTTTGGGACTAGCATAGAGTTGGCACTCAGAAATGCTGGATGAGTGAATAGATGAATGAGGGAATGCTTATTATCACATCAAAGGATATCTGTAGCCTATAATTCTCATTTGCCTTCGGAGACTTCAAGATAAATCTCAGGATGGTTATTACAAACTAAATTCTCTCCTATAAATAGTTGGAAGTACATAACATGACTTGGCTGCATGCAAACTTTGCTAGGCATGATCTCCCTTACAAGTACCTTAACTGCAAAATTCCAAGAGAGGCATATGATCATAAAATTCAAAAGTTACCTAAATATTATTTGCAGTGTTTTATTTTTAGATACATCCTTGTCTCACCAAATCTTATCAAGTAAACCAAATAAATAAGTCAGGGAAATTGCAAAGCCAAAGAACACCAACCAAAAAAGGAAGGGGGGCAGGGAGTGGAGCTATGAGACAAAAAGCAGTCAAATGAAGTGGGTAACTCTTGGGATGGGGTGCCATAATTACCAAATGTGAAACATAAATTATTTTCAAGTTGGTTATCATTCTCCTAACTATGCTTTATTTAATTAATTCGTGAGAGGATCATGATGTATCTGCAACTTAAGGATTATATTTTAGAAACATTTTACTCAAAATGTATGATAATTTGGTTAGAGTCTTGACTGCAGTTTTCCTTTTAACTCTTTCAGTGGAAAAGCCTTGCTCAGCGAACAATCGACATAAAGTTTCAAGGGAATGAGAAATGCTTGGAGCAAAGGGGATTTTTGAAGAGAATTGACTCTAGTCGGGCCCAGGACATGAGGGAGCAGCACTCAATGATCCTGACCAGAGTATCCTGATTCTCCACCGAGGTGCCATCTTGGTAGTCAATCTATTGAATCTTGTTTCTAGATTCCTGCTACTTGGCATTTTGGCTTTCCTGACCCAAGAGTGCCTGTGAAGCCATGGTACAGGCGATGACTCTAATGCGGGGGCAGCTGCACTGAACCTCTTGGGCAAATTTCTTCACCTACACGTGCCTCAGATTCCCTATCTGTAAAACGCAGATAATAATATTATCTACTCCATAGAGTTGGGTATAGTAAGCACTATAGGTTTATTAAATATATATTTTAAAATAAAAATACCACTTCTCTAACGCTCCATAACGTCCCTCTCTTCCCAGTTCTCCCATTCCCTCTCTCCTGACACTCTTACCTACCTCCTACTCCTTATACCTGGCTAGTGTTTGTTTAGTAAATATTTCCTCTAGGAAGCTTTTCTGGTTCCCACCCCTCCTGTGAACGAGTTTGCTGCCCCTTCTATCAGATTGACAGGGTGCTATATACGAACATTCATGATATAGGAGTTTAATTGCCTGTTCACGTATCTGTATTTCCCCCATTAAAACCTCGACTGCATAAGGGCACAGATTCTGCCCACCTTGCTCATCACTGTAGTGTGAGTGCTGAACACAGAACATGATCTATTGCAGGCACTTGATAAATGTGAAAAAAGGAAAAAAGAAAAGCAGGATAGAAGGGAGTGAAGGAGGAATAGAGGGAAGAAGAAAGGAAGGAAAGGAGGGAGGGAAGGAGGGAAAGAAGGAAGGGAAGAAGGAAAGTAAGAGGAAGGGAGGAAGGAAGGAAGGAGGAAGGGAAAAAGGAAGGGAGGGATGGAGGGAGGGAGGGGAAAAGGCTGCAGGCAGACACTTGGTTCCCCCAGCCCAGTCTTCTAGAGACTGCAGTCCGCAGGAACTGGGCCCACCCTACCCTGCACACTTGCACTGTCCTGATATCACAGGGACCAAAGATATTAAGCCAAAGGAAAAAGCAATGGAAATTGGATGAGATGATGCCAGTTGGAGATTTATTGTGCCCTCAGGATGCAGAGTTCTAACCGACTGACAAAAGCAGACACCTCATGGAAGGGAAGAAACAGCGCATCACCCGTTAGAGTGGAGCTCACACAGCTCTCACAGTCCCAGGACAACTTTCGGAGCTCCTGTGGGGCTTCCTTGTCACTTGTGAAGAGGTGACCTCAGAGTTTCCTTAGAGCAGCCTCAAGACAGACAATAAAGACCAACTGTTAATCTGGAAAATGTTAGTCATCCATATGTAGTAGACCAGCTCACAGACTCAGGTGTGTAAAAAAATATTGTATCTTTTTATTTTATAGAAATCAGCCCAATTCTTATTTTAGCACCTCCCTCATCCCAGGTCTATTGTAAAACTTGTCTTTAGAGACCCTCAGGGTTAAGCCTGGATGGATTGGTGGGTGATGGGTCAGGACATCTGGTCTTTGGTCCTGAGCACATCTGGGTTACACCACAGATGCCCATCATCCCTATCTGCTTGGACTGTTTGGTAACATCACCTGTGGCTCTATCTGCCAAGACACTGCCCACAGCGTTCCTTTCTGGGGGCTTGGCCCCTCATCAGGATGCTGCTAGGAAGCCAGGCTGATCCCCACTGCGCCAGGATGCCAGTACTTTACCTCTCTCTTTCTGCAGCCCAGGTCCTTGTGGACTGTGGGGTGAGCATAGGTGAGCCCCACTCTCCCTTCTGCTTTTCCAGATCGCTCTGCCTCTGCTACTGAATACCCTTCACCCCTCTTCCATGAACCCATAGACTCTCTGTAAGTGCTTACAATGAAAAAGCCAGGTATTCTTGCCAGTAACTTCTGCTTTCTGTCTGCCCCATACCTTATCTCTACTGATGAAGCACAGAGCAAACAGCCTGTGGGAATGGGGCAAAGAGCAAAAGGAAAATCAAGACAGTGAATACAAAATAAATAAAATAACAGCTCAAAATATTATTCAGCCACACGAAGTCCCCAAAGCACAAGGTTCATGGTAGATTCTCATGCTCTGCAGAGATGGGGTGTGGGGAGGATTGTAATCTCCCAAGACCCACACGGAATCTTTATCATCTCAGTCCCAAAATATGGATTGTAATGCCCAGAACTTCTGTGTCTGGAAACCATATGTGGCCTGCTGCCTCTAGCCCACATTTATATTCCAAGGCTGGACCCAACTAAGGGGCCAGACAGGGTACGAATAACAGCTAAATTAACTCGGTGCCTCACCTGCCTTTTTCTGGCAGGCAGCTGCCATTTAAGGGCACCTTGCTGGGAAAATCCACCCCTTTATGCCAGCTGAATCCTTGGGTTTGGGAGTGAGTGAACCTTTTACCAGCATCGCCTGGAAGATGTAGACAGTGTTTCCAACTTTAGAAATATAGTTATTTGGCATCTGCGCTTTACCAGGAACTGATTGAGGGATGTGTTTTCTTTTTACATCAACGTGCCCGACTGCTCTTGGTGTAAAAAGATGACAGATGCTGATGCTATTGCCATCTGAGCGTGTGAGCATGTCTGCAAAGCCTGGGAGTGTTTTCTGGAAAGGGGCAAGCACGTGAGCATGTGTGTGCATGCACACACACACAGTCACTCACACACACACACACTCACACACACTCACACACCAGCACATGAAGCTTCACTGGGTTAGTGAAAATCTAGGCCAGGACCAACTTTACAAAGTTTGGTTCAAATACTTAGAAGTACATTTTTCTGGCTTTCTTCTCTGTAAACCAGCCCCTACTTCTCAGGACTATTTTCTCTTTTGCCGTATGTTACTGGCTTTCCAAAGAAGGCAACCCAAATAAAAAGCGATCTGTTGCATTTTCATCATAATTAATTATACCCATCTGCTTAATTGTCAGGTTTCTCAGCAAACTTAAGCATCTTTTATCCTCAGCATGAACTCTAGAGCCTGGCCATAGCAGTTGCCTAAAACCAGAAGATACTTTTACCAACATCATTATTTGTATTTAGAACTGCTAGTCTCGGAGACATCTAGTGTTAGTCTAGTATTATTTCTAGTCTCATGTATTAAACCTGTGTTTGTTTCATGCTTGCTGTGGGCCAGATTCTTTGCCTAAATGTCTTACATTCCTCACGAGGAAGTGGCAAACTGAAATTGTTTTCCCCCAGGGAGGTTGAGTGACTTGCCCAAGTCACCCAGCTGGTAGCAGAGTTGGATTCAAATAGTTTTTTGTGACTCCAGAGGTGGCATTCCTCCACAGCCTCCCCAAAAATGGAATTGTTGGATTCATAAACTTGAGAACTAGAAGGTGCCTAGAGAATATCCAACCTCTTCAATTTTCAGATGGGGAAGCTCACAGCCAAAATTATTAAGTGGCCTACTCAATGAGGTCCCACAAACAGTTACTAGGTAAGCCTGGGAACCACTCCTATACCTATGACAAAGAATTATTGATCCCTGACAGAGGGCAAGGAGCTCTGCCAAATACCGTGGTGCATAGAACATGTAGAAGGTTGGGCTCCTGCTCTTAGGCAGTCAGTACCTGCAGCAAAATAAAGAACCAACAACAATCACGTGCTGTCCCCAGTTAGAATGTTTCAGGAGCAAGGGAAGGAGGGAGAAGTTAACGAAAGACCTCCTACCAGATGTTCATTTCCAGCTAAATCTGATGAACAGGAGAAAGCCCATCACCAAGGACTTTGCCTCTGTCATGACTCAGGAATCATTGCTCCCTCCTGTCAGGGCACAGGCTCACCTGGCCTCTCCTTTGCCACCAAGTCACTCATGGAAGAGCCTTGTAGTCCTGGGTTTGCAGTAGGATAAGAGAAAAGAAAGTGTCTTCAACAAATGGTGCTGGGAAAACTGGACAGCCACATCCAAAAAAATGAAAGTAGACCATTATCTTACACCATACACAAAAATTAACTCGAAATGGATTAAAGACTTGAATGTGAGACCTGAAACCATGAAAATTCTAGAAGAAAACATAGGGAGTATGCTCTTTGACATTGGTCTTAGCAACATATTCTCAAATACTGTGTCTGACCGGGCAAGGGAGACAAGAGAAAAAATAAACAAATGGGACTACATCAAACTAAAACCTTCTGCACAGCAAAGGAAACCATCAACAAAACGAAAAGACAACCTAACAATTGGAAAAATATATTTGCAAACCATATATCTGATAAGGGGTTAATCTCCAAAATATATAAAGAACTTATACATCTCAACAACAAAAAAACTGACAAGCCAATTAAAAAATGGGCAAAAGACCTGAACAGACATTTCTCCAAAGAAGATATACAGATGCCAACAGGCACATGAAAAGATGCTCAACATCACTATCAGGGAAACGCAAATCAAAACTACAATGAGATATCACATGACACCTGTCAGAATGGCTATAATTAACAAGACAGGATACAACAAGTGTTGGAGAGGATGTGGAGGGAAGGGAACTCTCATACACTGCTGGTGGGAGTGCAGACTGGTGCAGCCACTATGGAAAACAGTATGGAGATTCTTCAAAAAATTAAGAATAGAACTACCATACGACCCAGCTATTCCACTGCTGGGTATTTATCCAAAGAACATGAAAACACCAATACGTAAAGATACATGCACCCCTATGTTCCTTGCAGCATTGTTCAAAATAGCCAAGACTTGGAAGCAATCTAAGTGCCCATCAAGGGACGAATGGATAAAGAAGATGTGGTATATATACATGATGGAATACTGCTCAGACATAAGAAACAATGAAATCCAGCCATTTGTGACAACATGGATGGACATTGAGGGTATTATGCTGAGCAAAATAAGTCAGAGAGAGAAGGTCAAAAACTGTATGATGTCCCTCATAAGTAGAAGATAAAAAATAACAACAAACAAACTCATAGAAAGAGAGATTGGATTGGTGGTTACCGGAGGGGAAGGGAGGAGGGAGGAGGGTGAAAGGGATGATTAGGCACATGTGTGTGGTGATGGATTGTAATTAGTATCTGGGTGGTGAACCTGATCGTTACCCATGCAGAAATAGAAGTATAATGATGTACATCTGAAATTTATACAATGTTATAAACCAATGTTACTGCAATAAAAAATAAATCAAAAAAAGATAAAAAAGAGATTCCTAAAGGCTGCCCTAAAGAGCTGGTGAAACATCTGTCGGTGAAGGGAGAAGGTTGTTAGGAGGACTGCATGCTAGGCAGATACTTTTGAAGTTCTCTCTTGAAAGGAGGTGGCTTCGTTTGATCAAATCTAATTCTGGAAGTAGCTCAAGTAAGAAAGTTATGCAAAAGGAATTTTCCTTTGAGTAAGTTGAATTGTTATAAATAGTGACATACTTAATATCTTGATTTAAACTATAAATAAATTTCTGGCAAGTACACATCTGATGGCATGATTGATCAGACAATTACCATGTGCTGTCTACTTCTGTGGTGACCATATTCCTGATAGGAGGTGTCAGCTGACTCTCCTGCTTGAACTTTCAGGCTCTTCCCATTGCCCCCAGAATCACGTTCAAGGGTCTGCAGATAAATCCCCCTCCTCCCCAGATCCCTCCCAGGCATCTTTCCTGCCTCTCTGCTCTGCAAGGTTGAGAGATGTTCTGCACACAAGTATCAGAATATCAGCCAGGAAGGGGACATTGGCCATAGCTTAAAAACATTACTTTGCTCATTTCAATAAATAATTTGCACTGTATTCTTGATGAGCGTTTTTCATTTTTAGGAAGAATTCTATAACTTTAGGGCTATTTTACTGTTGCTAAAGAAAACACAAATCTGAAAGATTTTTAAAAATTCATTTTCATAAACAAAGGAAAAACTCTGAATTGTTCTGTTCAATACTGGATGCTAGCTAGTGTATGCTACCCAACGATGCTACTCTATAGCAGACATCAAGCAAGCGTGCTTGATGCTGGATGCTACCAAACCCATTTCCTTTCCCTGGACATGTAGAAGAGTAATTTCCCAGTCTCTCTTGCAATTGTGTCCATGTGACTGGGTCTCACCAGGGGAATGTAGGAGGAAGCAAAGTACACAACTTGTAGACCAGGCCACAACACCCCTTGAATGATCCTCCATTCTCCTTTTTTCCCCCTTACTGCAACTCTGGAAGATTGAAGGAGCATGCATCCCAAAGCTACCACAAGTAGCTGCTCAACAGTCAAAGGAGAGCGCTGTGCAAAAGAAAAAAAAGTTTTATTGTCATGAGATCTGGGAGTTTCTGTTACTGCAGCATTGCCTAGCATACCCTAACTGATACTTTGTCCTCTCTTGCCCCACCAGACATTATACAGCAATGCTGGACTACGGCTGCTGTAGTGGATGTGATGGGACACTGCCCAGATCCCTTCCTTTAGGATGGAGGTACTCATTCCCCCAGTTTCCACAAGTATTGGCTGCTAAGGGCTCACAGCTGAGTCCTTCCCCAGGCATTGCCTTCAGCCAAATGGAATTGCTTCTCCCAAGCAGACTCATCCTATGATTGATGGTTGAGGGACTGGAAAGGCCTGGCTCCCTTGCCTAGTTTGAGACCCCTCTCTCTGCAGAGCCATCCCAGCTCTAGAACTTCCCATAGGGTCTGCTGAGGCCTCGGTTGCAACTGCCTCGCAGTTTAACTTCTCATTCTGTTCAATCCTGCTTCCATATTCCCTCACGAGTGCAGTTCCCTCGTTGAATATCCCCAGTAACCTTCCTGCATGTAAATCGCTGACTCAGAGTCTGTTTCCTAGGGAACCCGACCAACGACATCTCTTATTTCCATAATATACTAGGCTCTCTCTTGTTTGATGACTTTACCTATGCTGTTGCTTCTGCTCTAAAGAATTCTGCCCTCCCATGCCTGCTGAGCCATTTGTATTGGTATTTGACATCATATGTATTCCAAGTATCACGTCCTCCATGTCTGCTGTTCCCCTGATGGACGACTCCAGACAGTACTCTTGTCTCACCTGTACCTTCCTCCATTGTAGCATTTATTCCAGGTCTCATAGTTGTGGGCATGGCTGCTGCCCTTTAGGCTATAAACTCTTTGAGAGCTTATCTTGTCCTCTCTGTGGCGCAGGGGTTAGCACAATGCCTTACAGTTCAGAGCTCCTCAGAGCTGGAGAGAGCAATGCTTTCCAGGTCCCACCAGGTGTGGAGGGCTTTGAGGAAGCTCACTAGGACAGGATAACTTTTGTAGATATCAATTCGAATTTGTCCTTGCTGTCCTAAAAGGTTTGGAAAAGATGAAAGGTGTTTTGTCTTGTTTTCCACATAATTTTCATTTTCACCGGTCTCTGGCCCATTTAGCAGAACTCTGAGTTTCTGGAGGACAGCTTCTCTTCCTCCTGTTTAAGAAAATCTAAACTCCCTGCAGTCATGCTATGAAGAAGAGGAGAGAGGGACTACCTTTGAGAGAGTCCCAGCACATGGAAGAGAATGGAAGCAGTGGTTTCCCCAGGTACTGGAGCCTGTCAGATGGGGAGGGGGCTGGCCATGGTGCCTGGGGAGGACTAAAGCCCAGAATGTGGACTCCAGGAGATGAGGAGAATGCCTAGCTGTGAAAGTTGATATTTTATGTCCTGTTAGCCCAGCATCTTAGAAGTACAACGTCAGATTTTATTTATTTTGAAGATAATAGCGTGAAATTTCTTGTATAAGCGAGTCTGTGGTTCAGAATTCACCCTTAACACACTAACATTCAAACCAATTTAGAGTGAACTGCTCCAAGGGTGAGATTGTTTCTTTAACTGCCTGATTGTCTCTCTTTGTATCCTAGCTAGAGGCCTCTGAGGTAACACTTTCTCAAAGCCCTGACAACCCTCCTCCACTCCCTTTGTTCTCCTGCAAAACATTTTCCTAATATAAAATGTTCTTCTCTGCTTCCGGTCTATTATGCTGACCTCAGGAGAGTGCATCTGAATGTATCACTTAGAGGTTTATTTACAGCCTGCGGGGTAATTAAAGGTAGGTAGCACTTTATCCCCTTGCAATTTGATAAAATGTATGGGACCTAGGGACTTTGATAGGTGAACACTGTTTCTGAATGAAGGAGACAAGTAGATTTGCAGCATCTTAACAAGAGCCATCTGTCTTGGGAAACCTCCATGGCATCTGTTACTTTCACTGCCTAATTAGTGATGTCATCAACACTCGAGAAAATAATCATAGCCTTGACTCCTTATGGGACATTAGCGCTTAGGATGAAGGAGAATGAGTTAGTTAGAGACTGCAGACAATTCTGCATTGTGGAAAGCCTAGCCTATTGAAATGTGGGGAAGTTCACCCCTTTAAGCTCTACAGAGATGTCCATAAATTCACCCCAATGGTGCCATTACAACCAAAGGTGTCATAAGGTGAATAAAATGGGACCTCCCAAGATTCTATGAGGAAGATGAGCTTTGGCCTTCCCCATGTAGGCTGGATTGGCTCTGCTTCTCCTCCAGAGTCATTCTCCATCTTCCTCTTCTGCTCTGCCAAGAGGCTGAGCTCTAAGGACTACACCATAGGCCTCCTTGCCCTCTGGGTTCTGGTTAGGAGGAGACATTTACACAGGAGACACTAGCAGGAAACTGGGAAGACACAGGGACTGAGAGGTTTGTTTCCTCAGCTCCCTCCTGAGTCACAAATTGGCAGTAAGTATGTTCTTTCACAGATAGCCACAGCTCCTGGGGGTGACCTTGTCTTTCCCCCACCTGTAGCCGTAGTTCTTTCCGGGTTTTGACGACCACTCCTTGCCTGGTCAGCAATCAGATTAGTAATGGCTCCCAAACGTTAATAGCCCCAAGGGGTCTCACCATCCCTTGTTGGTTTCCTCTAACTCTACCCCATTTTAGTGTACCAACACCCTGACTATATAATACATTATCCTTAGACCTCCACAGAGCTGTGCCTACAAGATGTAGGTATCAGTGAAAGGTAGGCCTAGCAATTGTAACAGAGTCTTCCTTGGAAAATCCTGGCTTTATATCACATCATATCACATTACAATATCATATTCATATTGCTTATATTAACCGATCTCAATCTTACAACAGTGTTTGTCTGCCTTTCTTTTCTGAGGATTTACATGTGCTCCAAAACTCATTTTTAGACTATTAAAGCACTGGCGAGTGTTTCTTTAAGAACTAACAGTTTCCTCTGGATTTTGATGATGTTCCAGGTTATTCTTTACCCAAATTCAGCCAACTCTGCTACTCACCATGCTTTCTCATGCCTTCATGTAGCTGTCTCACCTCAAATGTCTTTTCTACTCAACTCTATCTCTCCATACTCAACTCTTTCTTGACACCTCTCCTATTAATTCATCTATCTAGCAAATTTTGAATGTCTGCTGAATTTTGACATTCTGCTAAATGCTAGTCCCCTCAATAAAAGAGACACTCAAGAGGCTTTCCTAAAAATGAACTCCCTTCTCTTCTAGGCTCCAGAATTCCTGTGCTTGTTCTGCCACGATCACATTCTACTTTGCACCAGAGTGCCTTCGTGTCTGTCTTTGCCACTAAATCATGAGCTCCCTGAGGACAGAAAATACATTTTGTCCCTTGCAATCTCCTCCTTAAAAATCACATACATACCAAGTTCATAGAAAGTATTAGTTAATGCCTGAGGAATCAAAACGAATTACCAAGATAGCCCATTCCAAGCCAGTGGATGCCCTGAGCAACTGATCCAATATGGAAGAATGGTTTGGCTAGCTGGGATCTTTGTCAGATATTCCAGAGTTGAGAACTCATGGGTTCTGGCCAACATGAGCAACTTATACTTAAGAGAGTGATATCATAAACCCTAGAAAGAGGGCGTTTCAGAGAGAACTAGAAGAGAGAAGTTTTCCAATCAGTGTTGTCCCAGTCACAAAATAAGTTCAGTTCCCCCACCTCCTCAGTCCTGCTCCTGCCCAAAGCTTTAAATAACTAGCCAGGACAGCATGAGTCACTCTAAAAAATTTATGTAACTTCTGATAATGTCTAGCCCAAACATCCCTCTCACACTGTGCTGACTCATTTGCCCAAAATATGCCTGACCAGTGAGGCAGAAATAATGATTCTCACTGGATTTTAACTATCAGTCTCCTCAGCTCTGTTTCCCTTAGTCATAGGGGCAGATTCTAATTTGGTACAGAAAATAAAAAACAAAATATACCTGTCAATTCTCATCTTGGAATGACCGAAGAAAGAAAATGTATGTAATTATTTAAAAGACACATGTATTTATATGAAAGTGTAGTTCACGACCTCCACCCCCACTTCGCACTCCACCATCGCCCCCATCACCATGGAATTGTTTTAACCTGATTGCGTCTCAGAGTTACGCCATTGCCCTGTATTAAAAGAAATGAGATTAAACATCGCTGCAAGAAGGAGATGAAGAATGACATCCTCTTTTCAGATACTTTCACAAATCACTTTCTGCTTTGCTATGTGGAATAGCTGTGAATTGACAAAGCAGTTGATCTGATTTAACTTATGTTAGAAATATTGCAAAAGGTGTCGTTGATCCAGTTTCCCTTTCCATACAGAATCTGAGAGAGGTTGCAGCCAATGTTTGCACCTCCTTTGCAAGGGCATAGGTCTCTGAGAGACACTATTTATTTAACCCTCACTTCTGGGTCCATTTCATATTGATGCTCCTCTGACTCTTTGTCTTCTGCTTTGTATATTTTCTGTGTCTTTGCAGGTTGTGTAGATACCTTAAGTAAAAGGAAAAGGCATACCAAAAATTTAATAGTCACTGTATTTGAACTCATCTGCCTACCTCAAGGCAGATAAGTCAAATCATTCAAACTTAACAGTAATTATTCTCAAAATGAGGCCCAAGATAGAGGAACACATATTTTGCATCCTTGCATCCAGAGACCAGCTGGAGAAAGAGAGAATCAATCTGCAAACAGTCTTCACACTCCCTCAACACCCACCTCCACCCTCCAAAATGATACCGCCTCTATTTTCTCCCAAGCGTGACTGGTGTCCAGAGGGAACGGATGTTCATGACCTACTTTTTAGTAGGAAGGAAGGATGAGAACACAGGTGCACATATTAATCTGTGTATTAAGGAATACCTGTGCAGGCTCTTAGATATTCACACTGATTCATGCTTCTACATTAATTCATAATTGAAAAATGGAATCCGTTGATTCTGCCTTGATACCTTACCATTTAGAGCTAAGCTGTGCTATATACTCTTCCTTATATCTTAAGAGATAATTTGGAAAATCTAGAATCACAGAATGCTAGAGCTGGAAAAGGTCTTTTGAGTTGCAAAATTAGCTTATGCTTGATATAAGAATTTCAAATTGCCCTGAAGTGTAAGAAGTAGAATGTAAGTCCGCTCGCCCCTACTCATACTTCCCAGAATAAGCACCCTTAGTAGGAGCTTTCATTCATTCATTAATTGATTCAAAAAATATTTATTGAGCACCAGTTATGTGTTAGGCTCTGTGGATCAAGACAGGGAGACAAAAATAAGTAAATAAATACAGAAAATAATATCAGCTAGTGATAAGTGCTGCAAAGAAGAAAAAGCACAGTGATGAACTAATGAGTGACAAATGAGGTCTTTTTAGATAGAACATGACTATATGGCAAAGGGAGCAGCAAATGCAAGCCTTTCAAGCAGGAGTGTGCTGGGTGTGTTCTAGAAACAGCCAAAGGGCCAATATAGCTGAAATTTTATGAAGAGGGAGAGGATACAAGATAAGATCAGAAATGTCAACAGTAGGCCTTGTAAGGAGACATTCTTTTCTAACTGCCAGGAGAAGCAGTTTGGAGGTTGTAAATGAGAGAATGGCATCTTTAGTAGCCAAAAAGCTTTTGTGTGGAGAGAAATGATCTAGGGGGATACCTGAAGATTAATTTTCAAGAAGGTACCCTCTATAGGGCAGAATTACTGTATATGATTATTTTTGTGGTGTTTGTGCTTACAACTATTTCCTGTTACATTAAATCCTACAAGAGTATTAATAGCAATAAAAAGTAATGAACTGGCTTAGCAGACTCAGCAAGATCTATGTCATGTCATGGCTATATCTGAGTTCATAGGCAGAGCATCCAAATGAGGCAAAGGGACAAGGGAAGTTGACACAGGTTCAGCAGACTCACTTGCCTACACCAGCAAGACAGCCTATGCCTGTTCCTTATGTGATAGTTAATAACTATATATTTTCTTTATAACATTTTTATTTTGAAATAATTTAAGATTCACAAGAGGTTTCAAAAATAGTACAGAGCTCCCACAGCTTGACCCAGCTTCCCCCAATGGTATCTTACATACCTGTAGCACATGTCAAAACTATTAACATAGTACAGACTTTATTTGGATTTCACCAGTTTTTACATGCTTTCTTCTTAAATTATTTATTTTGGGAGAGTGTATAGTACTATGAGGTTTAATCCCATGTGTAGATCCAAGTAACCATCACCATAATCAGGATATAGAACTGTCCCATCACCACAAAGAGACTCCCTCGTGTTATCCCTTCATTATATCTTTCGTTGTGTTGCAAATCAGCTTTTGCTTTATGAATAAAGCATGGACATGAAAAATAATTATATTTGCATTTCTCTATTTAACAGTTTATTAAAAAAATAATCATACACTATTATAGTCATTGTTTTTATTTTCCAGCTATCTTTTAACACACTTTATAAATGGCACCTGCTTTTAAGCTTCTCGGTGATGAAGTTGCCACAACTTGGCGGATGCATGCCCCTGCACATAACACTCAGGGATGTTCTGATAGCATCTTGGTGTTCTGGCAAAAATGAGAAGTTCTACTCCCAAGCCGAATTTCTTTTCAAGCCCCAAGACATGGAGTTGGCCACTCCCAAAGAACTCTATTTCCTTGCAATGGCAAATAACTTTAAAGACCAAATCTGGGCTCAGACTGTTCCACGTGAGTCCTAGGGACAAAATGGCACCTGCTTTCACGCTACTGTAGCAGCAAAACTGAAAAAGGCTCTTTTTTCCAGGCATATGACTTTTCACGGATGGGGCTGCTCAGCCCCTCATTATAGAGAGTCTGTGTAAATGGCACCCTTGGCCCTGGGCAATGCGTACCGAGGTGACTGTGTGCAACAGCCTTGAACACTGAAATTTCTAATTTAAATATAAAAATTACTGCATTTTGTGTGCTTTTTCCCATCAAAAACATTTCTAATTTATTTCTCATCAACATAGGTACCTAGATTTTTAATTCTCATACAGAATGATATTGCAACATCTTCTCTTATTATTTGCTTTTGATAGTCACTTAGACCTTCCAATTTACTGTTAATAGCATTTGACGCACGTATTTCCAGACTTTTCATGCACACATCCAATTCAGATGCAACATGGTTTTGATATTTGTTTGTTGTTTTCTTTAAATAGAATCCTACTCTGCAAATTGTTCTGCAATTTATTATGTATGTATTTTTTACTTAGCAATATACTATAATGTACTATGGGTTTTGTGCAATAGCAGAACATATAAATTTAAATCCTTCTCTTAGTTTTTAAATAATGTCTACTTTTTGTAGTTTATGATCATTATAATGAATTTTAAAATGTAGAAAAATACCAATTGCACCCAAAATTTAACTATTTAGAAAAAACTGTCAGTAACTATATCTCTCTCTGCATATATGCAGATGGAGGCATAGATTAAATTTAAAAAAAATAGAATGTCAAGGAAAAAGATAATTTAAGTGATTCAAATAAAACAAAGTCTTTATTAGTTGATGCACATCAGGAAGAGCCTGAAAACCAGGTAACTGCCCAGACCAAAGCAGGACCCGAGTTTTACAGGAGGAGAAGCAGAGAGGTCTGTGTCCTTGTGGTCTGACCTGGACTGCATTTTTTTTAAGCTCTGGCTGCTGCAAAACTTGTGCTTGCAAGAGGTAGAGAATGTTCTGGCTTCTCATGCTTCTTGCTCCAGATCATTGGTACAATCACATTCAAGTAACTGTCAGAACAATTTTTTCAAGAGCTATTTTTGCAAACTTTATGTTTTGTGAAGGTTCAAGGGAGGGAGAGAAAAAGGCAGAAATAGCAGAAGGAAAGAGAAAGGAAAGGAGGCGGGGTCAAAGCAAGCAAAACAGAATCCTTTGTAATTCATTGACAGAGGTCATCCTAAGGTACTCAATTATTAAATTTAATTTTACGTGAATTTAAAAGAAAAAAGGACCAGCAAAACTGAAACAACTAATAAGCTTTATATCAATGTTTCTTCACAACAGAAATATTTCCCAAAAGATTCCTCTTAAGGCTAGGGGAATCCATAATTTAAAAAAATGGTAAAATGTCATAAAACCGAATTTCTTTACTTGTATTCTTTTTAAAGAAATTGATTGTCTTCTCCCTAAAGATGAAAAAATTAACATTTTCACATTTCGTCCCACCACCTTCCCACCCACATTCTTATTGCTGTTAGTTATATCATTAGTTCTCACAATAATTTAGCCTAGGTCTATATGCAAATAAGTTTTAACTCTCACTATCAGTCCTTTTACCATGAGTTCTCGATTTTTGATTTTTATTAATCTGGTAATAAAATAAAATTGAGATTTCTTTTTTTAATAAAAATTCATGAGTCCATTCTTGTTTTGTCTTTTGCTTTTGCCTAAACCCATCTTATCCAGGTATGATAATATTCTAGAATCACAAAAGGCAAAACAAAATAGAACATATTTGACCAATAGATCTTTCTGCAATGATGGAAATATTCTACATCTGTGGCTATTGAGCCCTTAATGACATGGCTAGTGTGAACAAGGAAATGAACTTTTCATGTGATTTAATTTCAATCAACTTAACTTCAAGTGGCCACATGTGGTTAGTTCCTACTGTCATGGACAGCTCAATTCTAAAAGATAATATAGAAGACATTTTCATGACCTGGGGCAGGAAAAGATTTCTTAAACAGAACATACAAAACATGGAACATAAAAGAAAATATTGATAACATTATATTAAAATTAAGAACATATTTTTATGACAAGATACCATTAAAAGAGTAGAAAAGAAACGACACAATGGGAGAAGATATTTCAAACCTTTAAGACAAATATGCAGAATATATAAAGAACTCCTATAACTCAGTAAGAAAAACAGACAGGGCTAAATGGGCAAGGTACTTAAACTATATAGATTTGCCTATAAAGTCTATTCAATTGGTTAATAAATATATGAGAACGTTCTGGACTTTATTAGTCATCAGGAAAATGAAAATTAAAGGTATACACACACCAAAATGGCTAAAGTTAAAAAGATTGACATTGTCAACTGTGAGCAAGGATGTGGAGCAACTTGAACTCTGACACATTGCTGGTAGAAGTGTGAACTGGTACAGCTTTGGGAAATATTCTGGCATTATCTGTGAAAGCTGAACATATGCATTCTCTATGAGTAAGCATTTCCAACCCTAGGTATAAATTGGACAGAAATGTTTGAACATATCCCCAAAAAGATACATACAAGAATGTTCACGGCATCATTATTCATAATGGCCAAAAACTAGAAACACCTCAGATGTCAAGAGTAGAATGGTAAATTGTGTATATTCATACACTGAAACTTTATCAACATTTAACATGTTAGAATCATGATTGTATACAAGAACAAGGATAAACATCAGAAACATAATGTTGATCAAAACAAAGCAGACATAAGACAATATTTCCACTTACATAAAGTTCTAAGGTGGATAAGACTAGAGTACTAGAAATCAGAATACTAGTTACTTTGGGATAGGAGGGAAGGAGTAGTCATTGGGGGGCCATGAAGTGGGCTCTTGAGATGCTGGCAAGGTTTTATATTTCTTGAGCTGATGCGGATTACACAGATGTTTACTTCATGATACTTTATGAAGAGTTGCATTTAGGATTTGAATACTTTTCACTGTATCTGTTATTCTTCGATAAAAAATATTTTTAAGAAACAGATCTTGAACCCCAGAGAACAATTACAGAGTGACCATGTTCTAAAGCAAATGTTCTCATTCTTTAAATTGTTTGCTAACATTGGTATAAATAAATAAATAAAATCTCATTTTTTAATTTGTGTTTTTTGTTAGTAACGATTTTACCAAGTATTTTTATTCATCTTCTGTGAAATGCTTATTCATAACTTTTCTCAATTTTTATGGGGTACTCATCATTTTCATAATGATTTATGAGAATGTTATATAGTAAGGATATTACATATCTATCTGCCAATCAGGTTGCAAATATTTTCCCCAGCTTTTCATTTAATTTTGTTTATAGCATAATTTTACCATGCCAAAGTTTTCATTTTTATTTTTATTGTCAATTTAATCAAATCATTTCACTTATGGTTTCTGAGTTTTAAATTATTTATAATAGCTGTCCCATCCCCAAAGCATGAAAAATATTTGCCTATGTTTTCCTCTAGTATTTTCAGAGTTCCATTTTTTAACATTTGAATCTTTTATCTATATGGAATTTATTCTTATTTATGATGGGCAAAATCTAAGTCTGTGCGTTTTCCCCTTTTTTCCATCTGAATGTCAATTGTCCAAGCAACAACATGTGTTGCATGCATGATTCATCTTTTCTACATCACTTTGATTTCCATTCACCTGTGTACATATGCTCTTACATATGTGTATGTACATATGCCTTTGATTCCCTTAGATACCTGGGTTTCTGTCTGGGTTCTGTATTAAGTTCCACTTATTTATATATCCAGTCTTCTACTTAAGTCATGATGATTCAATTACTGTGGCTGATTAGCCTCCAGTGCAGTCGCTGAAATGTAAATTTCACAATGGCAGGTTTTGTCTAATGTTTTAGCTTCTTCACTCAAACCTGGCACTCTTCTGTGTGCCGCTCTGCAAGTGGCATCTTATCCTCCAGGTCACCTCCCAGTGGCCTCTTTCTCCAGAAGGGTAGTCAGATGTCTTTCATGGTAAATGACTTCCAAGCCCACACAAGTGTGTGCTATTTGGTCTTTTTTTTTAAAGCATAGCCCTTTAACTGGCACACATTACTTCTGCTGTGTTCTGTTTGTCAAGCAAGTCATAGGCTGGTCAGATTCAATTTGAGAGCGACTGCACAGGGGCATGAACACCAGGAGGTGTGTCCATTGGGAGGTATCTTTGCAGACTAGCTACCTCAGTGGACATCCTTGTCTTGGTCCTGTCTATAATAGGAATGCCTTAGGCCTTTCATTCATATTTTTTGTTGGTTCTGGCTTTTATCCAGACAAAGAGAGAACTAGGAGGCACAGAGGTTTGTTTTGTTTTGTTTATCAGAATGGATGCTGAATAGTATCAAATATAATTTGAAATTTATAAAGACGATCTTGTTTTCTCCTTTAAAATATGTATATAATCAATCCAATTAATAGAATTCCTAATCTTAAACACTTTTTCCATGTTTGAAGTAAAGTCTTAGTCTGTTCGGGCTGCTATAACAAAATACCAGAGATGTGGTAGCTTATAAACAGCAGAAAGTTATTTCTCACAGTTTTGGAGGCTGGGAAGTCCAAGAACAAGACACCACCAGATTCAATGTCTAGTGAGGGCCTGCTTTCTGGTCATAGATTATGCCTTCTCACTGCGTCTTCACGTGGTGAGGCCAGGGGCCTCTGTGGGGTCTCTTTTGTAAGAACACTAATCTCACTCATGAAGGATCCACTGTCATGACCTAGGCACCTCCCAAAGGCCCCACCTCCTAACACCATCATCTTTGGGGGTTAGGATTTCAACATATGAATTTAGGAGGGACACAAACTTTCAGATCATAGGACCCTCCATGGTTAAAATGCATTATTCTTTAATATACTGCTAGATTCCATTTGTTAGCATGTGTTTTTTTTTCCTGAGGAAGATTTGCCCTGAGCTAACATTTGTGCCAATCTTCCTCTATTTTGTATGTGAGTTGCTGCCAGAGCACAGCCACCAAGTGGTGTAGGTTCACACACAGGAACCAAACCCAGGTCACCAAAGCAGAGCGTGCTGAACTTAACCACTAGGCCATGGGGCCAGCCCCCAGTTGTTAGCATTTTATTGAAAAATTTTCTGTTCATGGTCACACATAAGATTGACACAGTTTCTTTAATTTTGTGGCACATTTTCTAACTCCTTCATTTTGCTCCTAAGGGATGTGAAGCCAGAGGTGAAATGAGTGTCTCAAATTAAAGGCAGAACTTGTACTAGAAATAATACCTTCTGACTCCAAGGAGTTTCCCGCTATGTGATGCTGCCAGTTTCTCAAAGTATTCTGTGGTTATTTGTTTGTTTTGGTATTAGGACAATTTGAAAATCTTTTAGAATTACAGAACTTGATGAAAGTGTCAGCTATAGCACAGTTAACCTTTATTAAATGTAAGTTATTCAAATAGTCTTTATATGTAACTCATCTTTTGCCAGATTCCATTAGCCTCTGTGTATAAACAAATACTATTGATGGCGATAGCTCCTTTTCCCCTGGTTATTAACCCACGCAGATTCCCAAGACCCTGATCCTCATCTGGGCCTCATCCAGTTAAACTAAGGAGTCCCTGGATTAGTCTCCCCTGAGTTTTTGGGGTGTTCTCTGCTACCATGTGGCATGTGTCACATCCTTTCCCCCATCTCCCCGCATCCATGTAAGTTGCATGCAAGGCCACTTAAGGATGGCACTTCGTGTAAGTTCATAGGAACGCTTATGTCTACGCCAAGGCTACTCTTTCTGGAATAACTCCAGAGCAGCAGTGTTGAAGTTCCAAAGCCATTCTGTCATTTTGACGGTATTCCTTGGGCCCACATATTTTACAGCATATACCTTTGTAAAAGCTTTATCCTACCCACTCTCCCAAGTCAGGGAAAGGCTCGAGGCTACCTGTGCCACTCCCTCAGGTTATGCACACCACCTCCCCCTCACTCTCCTACAATCTAGAGTCCTCATGCAAGTGGACAATTAAGGACCCATCCCATTTGTTGATCAGCTATTTTGGGGGCATAACTGAATCCAAATTTTCATTCAGATTGGGGCCTCTACTATGTATGTGTTATTTTTGTGCATATATTTTTTGAGCTTTAGGAGCTAGGAAGGAAATTTGAGAAACTAAATTTGTATAAACCTAACACCGAGCATAAAATACGGGACCTAACGATCTTCGAATGCTAGTAAGAATGCCTCCAGATGTAAAGTAAAGTAGAGAAGTAGGCAATTATCCGCTGATTTTGCTCAATAGATCAAATTACACAATTTGGAAAATTCAGCCTAAACCACATGCTTTTAAAGAAAAAGATATATCTTGAAATCATTTAGGAGATTATGAAGGTACACTCATTTAGGCCTGTGTGAAGAAAAACTCTAAACAAAACATCAGCAATAACAGCAACAAAACATTTTCAAACAATCTATAGAATTTGGCTTCAAGCCTTTGTGTAAGATTTTTATCTAAAGCCTGAGGCAGAGAAAATGTAATGAAACTGATGATTAATTCAGCTAAAAACTTGAAGTAATTTTCTCTTAATGTATTTTAAATATCAAAAATATTTTTGACATCTTAAAATATCAAAAGGGAACTAAGTTCCTTTAAGGAAATATTAAAATTAGAGCAATTTAGACAAGAATTGCTTGGCAAAGAAGCTATGAGGGTAGATTAGCTTATTAGGTATTCAAAACCATTAAGCAACAGTACTTTAAGAAGTGTGGTATTTGCCCTCCCAAAAGATTATAAATCCTTGGAATTACACGGAGAGACTATATGTAGCCTAAGCAACACAATAAACTTAATATATGATAAAGCTAGCTTTTCAGTATCACTCTACACTTGAAGAGAAAGGACGATTTAAAGAGTAATTTTAGAACAATTCAATAACAGTTTTGGAAAAAAACAAAAGCATGCACGCCTTTAACAAGCCCAAAATAAACCCTATGCTTTTGCACAAGCTGTTCTGTCCACCAGGGATGTCCTCCTCGGGCTTGTCTACCTAGCTAACACCCACACATCCTCCACAAACATCTCGACTCACCATTTCTTTTGTGGTTCCTACTAATTTCATTTAAAAATCATAGATACATCTTATTCTCTACTTGCACTTCATATGGATAACTGTCTTATGACAAATGCAGTATTGTATTGTAATAATTTGCAGTCCCCTAAATAGAGTGCTTACTCAGTTTTTTTAGTTTTTGCAACCCCAGCACCTAAACCAGTATTGGCCACAGAGTAGGCAGTCACAGAGTCTGATGAATGAATGGCCCATCAATACACGGGGTAATATGCGTACATTAAAATTCCAAGCATATTTAACAAAATGTTTGTGAGGAATGTTTTAAAAAAATAGATTATAAGAGCATATGCACAATTAGATTATAGCTATAAAAGAAGAACTATGGTTTTATAGACTCAGAAATAAAACCACAAAAGTATATGTTTATATTAGGGCAATTAAAACCTTTTCCCTTGTTCTATTACCTTAAAAAAATTTTTCTAATATCATGTCAGCCATGAGCTTAACATAACTGTCACAGGATATTAGTTTCCTGTAATTAGTTTCATCTGAAGCATCAATAGAATAATATTGGATTACAACGACAGAGAGACAAACCTTTCCATCACTCTCAAAAGCAGACTTAATAGAGTTAATGAAAATCCCTTAAATTTTGGATACTTCAATGAGAGCAAAGGTATACCAAGCATAGAGAGAAGATCTGGGGAGTAGTTTGGTGAAGGGTTTTTTTTGAGGAGGGGGATCTTTTGTTTTGCTCTGCTTCCTCATCTTCCTCTTTAGGGGGGCATGTGGTGCTGTCAGAGGGCAAAAATAGGCCACCTGCTTAGAGGCCTGCGAGGCAGTAGCCCTGAGGGTAGGCGGTGCGTAGCCTCCACTCAGAAAGAGTTGAAATTCTGTTCCCTGACATTAGGAGCCACAGAAGACTGATGCCTGATTTACAGCTAAGAAAGTAAAGCCAACTGTGGAATGTAGTCTAAGCCTGCTCAAGATATCTTAAGGAAAAGAGAAGCCCGAAATAAACTGTTGAGATTAGACTGGTCTCCCAGGGTTTACAGGGGCAAAGGATATATGAGTTTCCTCATAGTGAGAGAGAGAAGGGGTGGATATTAAGCTGGAATGGGATTGTCTAGGGTCCTGCCCAACAGGGACAGCTGGAGGGGTAAGGAGACCTCAGCAGAGAGAAGCTGGAGGGAGGGTAGGGGTTGAGGGCATAATATCAGGTGACCAAGGGCTGAGAGAGGAGTCTCACTTGGCAACTCAGATTAAATTTGTGTCTGCTTGAGTCGAGGAAACTGCAAGAGAAATGATCCCAAGGGGAGACCTCCTAGGGGTCCTCCAAAGCACGTTATGTGAAAAACAGGAAACAGCTTTCACCAACTGGGGGGCCCATAAAGCACAACGTAGAGAGAACTATTCTCTTCCTCTTACCGTTCTAGGCCTTCCCAACTAGGACCTTGCTTGAGAGTAACATAAGCGGTAGTCACGAGGACCATGCTCCCAGTTCCAAGAAGCAGGTCCAAGTTGGTGGAGGGAAGAAAATGTTATCCTAAGTTAATTTTGGCATTTTGATGATTAAGAGGAGCTGGACCTCATATATTCTGACTTGAGAGTGTTTGCTACTTACAGCAAATGTTGCACTATTTCCTAAGAGTGAAGGAAAAGTCACAAGCCTGCAGGAAAAAGATTACCAAGGGCAAAAGATTGCCACCATGGAACAATGTTGAAAGGGATGGTGGGAGATAAAAATTAAATTGCCTTTCGATTCCAATCCACACATTGAACTTGTTCAATTTGTCAGTTGCCTAAGGAAAATCAGTCATTCTCCTTTCTTAGTACTTCAGTAAGTCATAAAAAGAAGTTATCCAGGTCAGAAAGTTTGTTCAGTTTTTATTTTGATTTTAAATGCTATTTAAACCCCCATGAGCTGTGGAACATCCTACAATATTTCATATGCTTTTGGATGAGAAAGCTTGCATCCGTGAACATAAGGTGTGGAAGGAAACCCATAGGTCATTGTGTCTTACCCTCTCATTTTACAAATAAGGAGACCTGTGGCCTAGAGAGTTTAAATGACTTGCCCCCAACACCACTGTTGGTTAATAACAAAGCAACTCGTGACATGCTACACTTCCCTTTTCTGATCTGCTCCAAAATTTCCACAGCCTGCTGTACCTACACCCCCAGTCTGAAAAGAGTCTGAAAATAGAAGAGAAGTGGGCAGTCTTCCTAACAATGCTAATCAGAAGTCACAGTCTTCTCTAAATGAGTGTCAGAGAGGTTCTCACAAAGCAAGCTTTTAGGAGTGTAGGAAGTTAATTACTTTCCTCTATAATTCATTAGTCATCATCCTTGTAACCTGAGGCTGTTTGAAATACAACATGTATTTGGTAGCATGGATTCAGAAGACTTTAGACATTAATATGTCCAAGAGAGCCTCTTTCATTAGCTTATGTTTTCCTTTGACAGGCTTAAATGACTTTTAGAACCTATTTTCGTGTTTAAATAAAAAACAGCAAAACAGCTAGGATTACAGAGAAAGAATGTTTTGATTGGAATTAATCATAACCTAATATATCTCCTTCAAATGGACATGAAAATGGAGCTTATATATTTAAGTGGATTCCTAGGATGAAATTAAGTAGGCTTTCAAATACAGGATTGAAGAAAAGATTGTCTGTCTCAAAATAACTCTCCTAGCAATCTGCCGCAGCACCATTCAATGCACTCATTGCTTTAGGGTAAAACATTATGTCATCTAAGGGTTCTGGGAAAATGCAAATATGTTACCCAGAAATGTAACAAAAATATTTCCCAATGTCCCTTAAGGAGATGGCATAATGGAAGAAATGGCAACTGGGACAGAGACCTCGGGCTGGGGTAGGGTGGGGGTGGAGAGATGAGGAATGTTCTGGGTAGAGCAGCTTGCGTCAGGACAGACTGATCAAGGACCCAGAGAAACAACCAGAGGAAAGAGAAGCAGAAAAAAGGCAGAAAGCTGAGGGAGGGGCGGAGCACACCAGTCACCTGACATTTCCACAAGTCCATCAGGAGCAAAATAGATTTGCCTTGGGTGTCTTTCCTTCCCTGTTTGAAATACAATGTTTGAAATACAGCTCCCTCTAGACTTTCACTGAATGCTAAGGAAAATTCTTAGACAAAAGATATACATAGATAGATGGGTAGGTAGAAAGATAGATAGATAGAAATACACACACATATACATGGTCTTATGTTTGATTTTTAATAAACCAGTTATTTGGTCAACAAATATTTACTAAGTGTTTACTTTATACCAGGCTCTGTGCTAGGTGTTGGGGGTATAATAGTAAAAGAAACAAGATTCCCCTCCTCAAGGAACTTAGAGCTTAAGGAGGGATACAGACAAGTAAGCAGGAATTGTAATTACATGAGACTGTATTTCTTCTCAACAGTTTCATACTTTGCATTTGTCTGTCTGTCTGCCCATCTGCCTCACAGCTTAACAAAAAGAAACAAACTTCCTACAGAAAACAAAGGGGCCATTTTCTTTTTCAAAATTGCAAATGGTATAAAACTGGTCTAAAATATACTAATCTGCAATAATGGTTCAATCTGTCATTTTGAAACAAATATAGCCCAAACAGGAAATAACCTAGGTATTTATTTCACAAAGCTCTGAACTGTAAATTACAGGGAAATGTGGTTGATGGAGTGACATTAGTTGTGGAGGCAATGGCGATGGGGTTGCAGAAGTCTCAGTGTGGGGATTACCCATGCACCCACTGCAGGAGTGCTGGTTGCGGTGGACCATCTGGGGGCCTATCTGCAAATGGACATGACAGGCATCCTGGGGGAAACAGTGAAGGAAACAGAAGGATGATGGGCAGCCCCAGCAAGAGGAAAGGGAAAAATTGTTTCTGTGACAATTGTGCCACCTCAGAGTTAGCATGCCAAGTTAAGATACTACAGAAACCCTGGTTAAGATACTACAGAAACCCTGGTTTGGCATGCTAACTCTGCCCAGAACCCAGGAAAATGAGACTGGAATGGGTGGCCCTGAGAAGTGTCACGTTTCTATTTGCATTTTAAAGTGGCACTCTGAAAGTAATGCCCAAGATCATTGTCCTGCTCAGAGGAATGACTTTAAAGGTTGACACTGGATATGAGAAATACTCATCTATTTACTATCTGGTAGGACCCAAATTTTTTACAGTTGAAGGTAGCAGAAAAACCAGGTAATTGAGAGGCTCCTTGTGGGGAACCGGAGGCAGTGAGAGAAAGCAGGTAAAAGGAGTCAGTATTCACAGAGGGTGGGACAGACTGTAGTCAGAGGGACTAGCCCTCATTATACTACAGAACTGGGCTGAAGGACAAGGAGCAGATGTTGCACTGTGGATCAAGAAGTCATAAGACTTGAACATTATGATAGGGAAATCAATCCATTTCAACAGGATGCTCACTGTGGTTCAGGTCTTTTTAAACCTAGAGTTTCTGCAGTTGATCCTTTTGAACTTACACCTAAATTGAAAGTTAGTCTTCCCACCAGAAGGAGGGAGTGCACAATGCATCTCACCACTTTGAGATGACAGAACCCATGGCTACAGTCTGAGAGCATGTAAAACGGAAGCCAAAATGCATTTCCAGGTGATAAGCAACGGGTACTCAGTCAACAAATATGAGTCTATGCCTCTTATATACCAGGCCTATAGTATGATAAACCATCCTCACAAGGTCCCTCCCTCAAAGAACTTACATTCAATGAAGGAGTTTAGTTGGCATTTAATATGTCAACTTTCAGCAACTTTAGATGCAGAGGATGTGCATTTTCTGTTTTAAAATACACAGGCCTAGGTAAATGATAAGTGAAACAAATGGCATGTGGGATATATAGAAGAGAATATGACCTTGATCAATGGAAAATAGAAAGCCATGTTTTGCCATGAAAGAGAAATTGTCATAGCTTCTCTTGACTAAGAGTTTCAAGAATTCTCAATAAATAAGTAATGAAAAATAATGCATGAGCTAAATTATATATGGTTTCTCGTTGATATCTATGTCAACATAATCCTGAGGGCTATTCATTCAATCTCAATATTCTCATCACTATTTCTGGGGAATCAATAGGCCTCTAGCTAGTCTGCATCATAGTGCAGAGTTCCCATAGTTTGCATGCAGGTAATAACCCTACTGACACTTGTGTACCCCAATGCTTTGGTCAACTATAGATCTTACTCTGTGAACAATACATTTCTATAATTCATGGTTTAGAATTTAGTGAAATCTAGTACAAGTCAGCATGTGGTTGATATAAATTTCCATGGTAACAGAAAGGGTCAGCAAGGAACACATGTAGAAAGAGAAGAGTAGGTCCCATACCAAACCCTGGATCATTCTAAGATTTAGCAATATAAAAGAACAAGATGATCTTTCAAGGGAGACTAAAGAAGATACCAATAAAGCAATGAAGTAGGAGGAAAATTGGAGAGAACTGGAGTCCAAAAACAAAGGGAGAAAGTATTTCGTGAAAGGAGTGACCATCTGTACAAAATTTGACTGAGAGATTGAGTAGGATAGAGATTGAAAACCGACTTGAATTTGGCCACATGAAGGGCATTGTTGAGCTTATAAGAGATATTGTTTAGTAAAAAGGTGGGGACAAAAATCTGACTGAAGTGATTACACAATGAATTGGAAGAAAGGAAGTAGAGACAGTGAGAACAGACAATTCTTTCAAGTAGTTTTAATGGAAAGAGAATAGATGTGGGGCAACACCTTGGGGAGGATTCAGTGTTAAGGGATTTAATTTTTCAAATGAAAGATAAGCATCGGGTTTGTGCGATATAAAAAATAATACAGTGCTCAAAATAGCAGAGTAAGAATCTCTGAATTTCTGCTTCCCCATAAAAGCAATAAGAACACTTGCAAAAATAAAAATCAACTTTTTCAGAATTCTGGAAATTAGCCAAAGGCTTGCAGAAATCTGATGAATGTTTATTCAAGAAAAATAGATGAGGGGCTGGCCCAGTGGTGTAGTGGTTAAGTTCAGCACTCCACTTCAGTGGCCTAGGGTTCACAGGTTCAGATCCCGGGCATGGACCTACACACTGCTCATTAAACCATGCTATGGTGGCATCCCATATACAAAATGAAGGAAGATTGGCACAGATGTTAGCTCAGCGACAATCTTCCTCACACACACACAAAAAAAGATGACTCTCAGGAAGAACAAGGGGTTTTGTGATGTTTTAGCTTGCTTTATTCTCATCTCCTTCTCCCCAGTTCCGTGTTAGCCATGAAAAGCAGCAGCCTAGCAGCCAGTGGAGAGGTAGAATAAGTCAGAAGCCTCCAAAAAAGCCCCATTCCCAAGAATTATCATTATTTGACCTGTGTGACAGCTGTCTAGGAACCCCAACTTACATGGCTTGTCCTTATTTGACCGGACTTGAGCTTGCTCAGTGCTACCAGAATGTTCCCTGTGGCATTTTCCAAAACAACCCAATGGCAGTTGTTTCCTCTCACAGCTGCCTGAAGTGGCAATAACAGTTGGGATGAGTAAGAAGCTGACCAAAAACTTAAAAGGAAAAGCTTGGAAATAAGATTTCAATGGGAAGCTTGAAAAGCTTTGACATATTCTCGAGAATCTAAAGGACCACACACATATGCAGAGCTGTGCACATGATCAGGAAAGATCTGAGAAGGCCTTAACCTCTCACCTGTGGCTGACCTTCCTGTGCATGAACAGGAAGTGAAGGCTAAAACAGGGCTGTAAACTGTCTTCAGAGCAACAGAGACATGCCCCAGGCACAACACACGGGTCCTCAACAAAGACGGGAGACTTACTGGTTCAAGGCATTTAAGGAAATCTCTGTACAATTATTAGCTGACCACTTAGCTAACTAAGCAGAGACTTCACTGGTCACGCACACAAAAAAATACAGATTTTATTTTATTTCTTTTATTTTTATTTTTTGTGAGGCAGACCAGCCCTGAGATAACATCCATTGCTAATCTTCCTCTTTTTGCTGAGGAAGACTGGCCCTGGGCTAACATCGGTGCCCATCTTCCTCTACTTTATATGGGACGCCACCACAGCACAGCTGACAAGCAGTGCGTCGGCAGGTGCACGGGATCTGAACCCGCCAACACCAGGCTGCCAAGGGTGAACTAAACTGCTGCACCACTGGGCTGGCCCCAAACATACAGATTTTAAATAATTAGTTTAGGAAAGTCACTGAACAAACAAATAGCAGCAACAACAGCAATGAACAGCAACAAAAGCAAATCCTCCGGAGGGAGGATATAATTGAGTTGCTACATTATACTCTTTTAAATGTCCAGTTTTCAAGAAAATATTATGAAACATTCAAAGAAACAGAAAAGTACACATAAAAAAATAGAAGTAGTCAATAAAAACTGTCCCAGAGGAAATGCAAATGTTAAACTTACTAGGTGAAGATTTTAAATCAGCTATGGTAAATATGTTCAAAGAACTAAAGAAAATCATTTCTAAAAAACTAAAAGGGAGTATGAAAACAAGTATCACCAAATAGAGATTATCAATAAAGAGAGAAAAGTTATTTAAAAAAAATAGAAATTCTGAAAATGAAAAGCACAATAACTAAAATGAAAATTTCACTAGAGGGGATCAACAGTAGATCTGACCTGGCAGAAGAAAGAATCATCAAACTTAAAGATAGATCAATTGATATTATCCAGTTTCAGAAACAAAAAGAAAAAAAAAAATGAAGAAAAATAATCAGAGACTCAGAGACCTGTGAGACACCATCAAATGTATCAACATATGTGTAATGGGAATCTCAGAAGGAGCAGAGACAGAGAAAGAGACAGAAAGAATATTTGAGGAAATAATGACCAAAAATTCCCCAAATTTGATGAGAAGCATTAATTTACATACCCAAAGAACTCAACAAACCCCAGGCATGATAAACTAAAAGAGATTCACACCAAGATACATCATTATTATTTGTCAAAAGACAAAAAAAAAAAAAAAGAATTTTAAAAGCAGCAGGAGAGAAGTGATTCATCATGCACAAGGGATTCTCAGTAATGCTAACAGCTGATTTCTCATCAGAAACCATGAAGGCCAGAAAGCAGTGAGATGACATTATGCAAAATGCTGAAAGAAAAAGATTGTCAATCAAGAGTTGTACATCCAGCAAAACTATCCTTCAAGAAAAAAAGGAGTAATTAAGACATTTCCAGATAAAAACTGTAAGAATATGTCACTAGCAGACCTGCCCTCAAGAAATACTATAGAAAGTCCTTTAAGCTGAAATGAAAGAACAATAGACAGTAACTCACATTCACTTGTAAAGCCCATAACTGAAGGTAACTACAAAAGTAAGCATAAAAGACAATACAAATGTATTTTTTGTTTATGACTCCTTTTTCTTCCCATATGATTTAAAAGACAACTAAATAGATCAATAATTATGAAACTGTTTGATGGTCTTTTAATGTATAAAGATGTAATTTGTATGATGATAATAGTACAAAGGAGAGGAAGAGAACAGAGCTATATAGGAGCAATGCTTTGTATACTAATGAAATTAAATTGGTATTAATCTGAACTATATTGTAATAAGTTAAGACATTAATTGTAATGCCCAGGGCAATAACTAAGAAATAAGTAAAAAAAGAATATAGATGTATATATGTGTGGTAAAAGACAAAGAAATTAAAATGGTACACTATTAAATATCTATTTAACATGAAAGCAGCAGTGAAGGAACAAAGAAACTAAAAATACATAGATCATACAGAAAACAACAAAATGGCTGATATAAATCTTAAGCTATAAGTAATTACTTTAGATGTAAATGGATTAAATATACCAGTCAAAATCAAAAGTTGACAGAATGGATAAAAAAGAATTCTCTAACTGTGTGCTGTCTACAAGAATGCACTTTAAATTCAAAGATGCAAATTCAGGGAAAATTACAGCTTGTAAAAAAAAAATACCATGCAAACAGTAAGCAAAAGACAGTTGGAGTGGCTACACTATATCAGACAAAACACACATTAAGACAGAAATGTTACTAAATACAAAGAAGGACACTTTATAATGATACAAGGGTCAATCCATAAAGAAGACATAATTATAGACATATATCACCTACCAACAGATCCCCAAAATACATAGTGCGAAAATTGACAAATTGAAGGGAGAAATAGACATTTCAACAATAACTGTTAACAGCTTCAATATCCTACTTTCAATAATAAATGGAACAACTAGACAGAAGATCAATGAGGTAATAAAAGACATGAACAACAATATAAACCAACTAGACCTAACAGACATCTATAGAACACTCCACTTAACAATAGTGTAATACACATTCTTATTGAATGTGCATGGAACATTCTCTAGGATAGACCATACGTTAGGCCATATAGAAGTCTCAGTAAATTAGAACACTTGAAGCCATACAGTAATAACGATAGTGCAGTACTGTCATAAGGACAGACATACAGATCAGTGGATTAGAATGGAGAACCCAGAAACAAACATTTACATTTTCTGTCAATTGATTTTCACCAAGTGTTCCAAGACAATTCAATGAGGAAGAAATAGACTTTTCAATAGCCACATCCAAAAATAATGGAAGTCCAAACCCTGCCTCACAGCATACACAAAGTTAACTCAAAATGAATCAAAGACCTAAAGGTAAGAGATAAACCTATAAAACTATAGAAGAAAAACAGGTGTAAATCTTCATGGCCTTGGATTAGGCAATAAGTTCTTAGATATGACATCAAAAGCACAAAAACAAAAGAAAAATAGGTTAATTGGACTTCATCAGAATTGAAAACTTTTGTGTTTCAAAGGATGCCATCAAGAAAGTGAAAAGACAACCCACAGAATGGATAAAATAGTTGCTAATCATGACCGAAAAGAGTGTGGTACCAGATTATATAAAGAACTCTTAAAATTCAAAAATAAAGATAAATAACACAGGGCCGGACCAGTGGTGTAGCAATTAAGTTTGCACGCTTCACTTCGGTGGCCCAGGTTTCACAGGTTTGGATCCCAGGCGGGAGCTGATGCACCACTAGTCAAGCCATGCTTTGGCGGTGTCCCATATAAAGTAGAGAAAGATGGGCATGTATGTTAGCCCAGGGCCAATCTTCCTCACACACACGTACAAAAAAGATAACACAATTAAAAATGGATAAAGAATTTGAATATACAAATGGCCAATAAGCACATAAAAATGTGCTCAACATCATTAATCATTAGGGAAGTGTGAATCAAAATCACAATAAGATACCACTTCCCACCCTCTAGAATGGATATAGTAAAAAAGATGGCCAATAACAGGTGTTAGTCAGGATGTGGAGAAAATGGAACTCTCATACCTTGTTGGTGGGAATGTAAAGTTGTGCAGTTCCTAAAAGTTAAACATAGAGTTACAATATAACCAGCAATTCCACTCCTAGGTATATACCCAAGAGAACTGAAAGCATACAACCACACAAAAACTTGTATACGGACATTCATTGTAGCACTATTTATAGTAGCCAAAAAGTGGAAACAACAATGTCTGTCAATTTATTAATGGATAAACAAATGTGGTATATCCATACAGTAGAATATTATTCTGCCAAAAAAATGAATGAAGTACTGATTCATGTTATATCATGGATAAACCTTAAAGTCATTATGGTAAGTGAGAGAAGCCAGTCACAAAAGGCCAGATATTGTATGATTTAATTTATATGAAGTATCCAGAACAGGAAAAGCCATAGAGACAGAAAGTAGATTAGTGGATTACTGGGACTGAGGGAGGAAGGAATGGGGTAATGGGCAAAGGATTTCTTTGGAGGTGATAAAAATATTCTGGAATTAGATAGTAGTAATGTTTGCACAATTTTATGAGTATACTAAAAACGAATTGTAGACTTTAAAAGGGTGCACTTTATGGTATGTGAATTATATCTCAATTTAAAAAAATGATACAGTGAGATGATTCAGAGCAGAGGGAACATAACTGAGAGTTAATGGATCTCAGTGGAGGGGATTTCTTTAGAGTTCAACGATTTCAAGAGGAAGGAGGCAATGTAGAGGTTCAGAGGCAGGGATGTGGAAATCCTTTTCCAAATTATTCTATTTTCTCAATATAATAAAATCAAAGTCATCATCTAGGAGTGAAGTGGAAGAAGAAACTTCAGAGGTTTGATAAGGGAAGTGTGACTAGTATAGTATCCTTGGGAGACTGAGAGAATGATTCAACAGGAGCCTACCTGAGATTTGTGGTCATAAATTTCAAATGAAATGAGGCATTTTGATTTCATGTTTTTCTCCACCTGCATTCAGCCCACTCACACATGCAGAGTGGGTGGAGATTTAACCAGGGTTCGCATTTTCTAAGTGTAATGTTCTCTTGAGAATGTGTGCAAGAGTGATTATTACGATGAGCTGTAGAATCCAAGTGGGATGACTAACTAGAGAAGCTAGGATATGAGGAGGTTAACAGAGAAAATGTGTTAAGATTAATGGACTGACCGTTTCTGGAGGTTTGAAAAACTGTTAGGGTGGGAATAGCAGAGGGAGTGGGCTGGAAACTCAGGAAGTAGAGATGGTCAGAAATTGGGATGATGGAAGTTAAGATTTTACAATTATTATTAAGGACAATGTCTGAGGTTTATCTCTGGATATGAGTGGCTGAGAGAGGGTGAAGGACAAGATCATTAAACCAGGGAATTAACAAAAGATGATTTAAAGTATTGCTGAGCCAGTAAGGGTCTCAACGTAGATAATGTGTGCCTGGAGTGGAAAGAGCTGCGCATTATTGAGTCTTTCTCTATCACTGGAGAAAGATGTCCATTGAAGGATACAGATATGAGATTAGCAAAGCAGGTTGCTGAAGGTTGGAAGGATTCTAGGATGGTAGTAAGACAATGATAGTGAAGATGCCCATGGGGTCTAGACCAGACCAGTATTCAGCTGTAGGAAGAAGTCCTAATGGACTGAGCAAAATGGAGGTTAGCCAGGGCTGAAGAGTCATAGATTTAGATGTGTATGCAGAATAAGGCATAGACCACAGAGTCCTTACTCTTTCTAGGAAGCAAGTTCTGACCATGCTTTCCTTCCTCCCACTCAGACACCCCATTTTAGCAAGGAAAGAGGTAGTTTATTCTCATAGTTGGAATGAACACACTGGTCCAACTCAAGTGTTTTGAGTTTTAAAGGATTAAACTGGAGAAATTGGAGAACAAATGTTGTCAAATTGAGGCTGAAGTTGCAGACCTGGTGGTCCTCGATATCCCATAGCTGTGAGGACTCCAGCTACCTGTTCAGAACCTATAAGGGAAGCCAAGGGATTCATTCTTTCTTTCAGCAAACATAATGGAGTAAGTACAGCATTCAAAATCTGATGATTCAAACTAAGGACAAAGGAGGAAGGACAGAAAACAACAAAGCATTCTGAAACATTCTTAAAATGCTCAGTCATCATAAAGAAACCCATCACAACTGGGTTTAAGTTGAGGCTTTTTCCTGTCTGAATGTGTGACCCTGGGCCATTTTCTTTACCACACTGGGCTTCAGTTTCCTTTAACACTTATCTCAATACCATTGTTGTTGGAGTTCACAAGACAAGGTACTATTGGCCATATATTTAAAGGTTTTATTTTATACAGTCCCATATTTGAATAAGTAGGCGGAAAAACAAGTGTTCCATTATTTTGAAGGCTAAACGGAGTATGTTGTTGCTTTCTTTGCAAATTGAATAATCTGCCTCCAAAATATAACTCTCCAAATCTGAATGCTGATTTCTTAGCCCTTTATCTCATTAGCTACCTAATGTTATCTCTTAGACATTGGTAAGTTTTGGGCTCTGGAGCCCAGTGCTTAAACTGACTATAGGAGTGCATAGGGACGGCTCAGAAGGCAAAGGGAAGGTTTTTGTACAACAGACTTCCTTTGTTCTGAGATTTGGGGAAACTTTGGTAAGGCTGTGGTGGGTTCAGGCTGCATGGAAGCAGGGAATAAAACTAGATAATATTTCAGAGTTCCTTATTTTGATCTTTGAATAGTGAGCAAGAATTTTCATGATTATACATTAATCCTGGAAGATGCCTTTTCTGCTGGTGTCTGGCATCTCCTCAGAGCCTTTATGTTGATGAATTGCACACATCCTATAGTGACACTCAATTTGTCACTGTTCCAAACTCACAAGGCCAATGCTTAAAATAAAGTCTTTTTTTGTTGCTGTTTCAGGCACAGGAACATAGATGGGAATGGAACTGTGTGCTTAGCTAAATGGACCACTGTCTAGTCAAGTAGGACTGACTCCAACCATTAGTGAAGATGATGCTGATTTCCTTGGTCGGTTGAACATGACAACCAGGTCCTCAACAACAAATTTGCTTCATGGCTCCACAGACATTCTCGGAAGAAGCTGGCTGATAAGTATCCATTTATGTGCTCAGTTAATATGTATTGACTCCCCAAATGGGGCCTAATACTAGGCACTTTTCCCAAGCAAGAGAATATAGTCCCTGCATTAGCAAATGGGCCAATATCTCCTATTCAATGCGTGGTAGCATTTAGACAGCATCTTCTTTTAAAGAATTGAAATTTTCACATACATCTCATTTACTTTTAAAGCCAATGTTTTCCAAGTTCTTGAATTGGCCAATCCCTTTATGAGGCAACCCATCCAACAAGACCACCAAGGATCTCATGCGAATTAATAAAAGTTACCATCATAGGATATAATTTATTAAAATACCTTTATTTGTCCTTTCTCTACCTGCTCTCCTCCAAATTCTTCTCACAGGGGTATCCAGGTCCTTTGGGGCTTCCTTATCTTAAGAATTTTGGTAAAGCTGAAAAAGGCTCTCAAGTAATGGTTTTTCTTGAATTTGTAAAAGTCAAAGTCCTTTGAGAAGATAAGGTTAAGTGTCCTAGAAGGAGAGCATAATGATTGAAAATCTTTTGAGGGAAAGAGGGAAGACTGCCTAAGACTGAGAAGGAAAAGTGGTCCCTTAGTCCCTCAAGTAGGCCTGAGCTTTCTCCCCTGCAGGACCCCCTCTGCAATGATGGCTGCAGCTCATCTGAGGGGCTGCACCTCCTCAAGCGTGCCATAGAAGATGCTGGGTCTGAAGGAATCACATGGGGTCTCCATAGTAACCAGCGGGGTCCGAGGTACCAAAGCAATGTTGTGGTGTTATGGAAAACCCCACAGGCCTCTTAATCAACTATCAGAGCGGGAGGGCATGGCAGCTGAAGCTGAACTTTCAACCCTTTCAGAGGTGGGGGAGTACTCAGATTCAGAATTAAAATGATATAAAGGAAAATTATACAACACAATTTTCTTACACATCTATGTTTGTGGGACTAGGATTCATTCCTACTGCACTAGCTTTACATATAGCTTTGCAATTTTCAAAATGGTTTCCTTACCTTAATTAATTTATTCCTTGGATGGATATATATTCCTTATACATGGATAAACATTATTACTGCCCTTGTTTTATACATCAGGGAATTAGACTCAGAGAAGTTGAACAACTTGCCTAAGAATACACAGCCAAGGTCAGATCTACCTGCCCCTAAATTTCATGTTCTCTTCAATCTGCCTTGCTGCCTTTCTAATAGGGAAACTAATATTTTTCATTAGGTGCTATTGAGGAGATGGCCAGAGTTATTTAAATATAACTAAATTGCTAATTTAGGTCATAGTTAACAGTAACAAAATCAGACATTGATCACAGGTTTTTAGGGGCCCTGTGGGATAAGCTTACTTGGGATTTTCTAGCCAGCTGCTCCCAGACCCAGGCTCCTTCTCAGGTGGAGCATTCCTCTCTTCTTCAAGGAAGTGGCCCCCTCTGGTTCTGTCCCTTAGGGTTGCGCCAGTGCTGTGCAGTGGGACAATGTCTCCAGGTCTCTCCTTCCTTGCTGCCCCAAATACAAACACAGGAATTTGTTCTTCTCCAAGGTTGACTGATCTACAGGAAAAGAGTCATCTCATGACAGGGAGTGCTCCCCACTCTCTTAGCATGGCACGTGACCTCTAAACCTGAAATCTTCAGCTTTACTTTTGCTTCCCAGGAGGAAGATATTATCCAGGCAAAATATTATGTGTCATCACTTTCTCACTATCCATCAACCCCCGCTTTGTTTTATTTCCCACATTGTCCAACCTAGAATCCAGGGCACCTCGTTTTAACCTTATCTGCTTCCTTCATTCTCCTTTCTTCTTACTTATCTAATAAAACACCAACCCTACATGAGCCCTAGCATCCTCCTTCCCCAAGCCTGCACCAGAACAGCTGAAAAAATTAGAAATACACAAAATCTCACAACCCAGATGACTGGTTTCACTGTAAATTCATGACCCCGTGTCTCACATGAGCCCTCTATAGTGCCAGTCAATATGCTACATTTCTTCAGTCTTTCAATTCCCTAAAAAAATGACATACTTTCTCCTCTCTCCTGCGGTGTTCCAGGCTCCCTCCTCCCCTTCTCCCCCAGATAATGGCTACACCTCTTAATTTACCTTACTGGTGCCACATCAAAAGCACTGGCATTCATTTTCTCCTCCTCACCTCCAGTCCCAGTGAGGAAATGTCCCTCTTCCCACCAAAGGCCCAAGCCCCAAGTCTATCATTTTTGCCTTCTCCAAGGCATCATCCTTTCCCTCCCCTGGACCATAATTTTTGTCTACTAGGAATCTTTCTTTTCACGTATAATTATACTTGAATATCTCCCATCTTGATAAATCCAACATTCTTCCTCCCAACTCCCTCTGCCCAGAGAACTTCCCGTTGCTCTTCTCAACACCACAGCAAAATTTCCAAAGGAGTTATCCATATACACAGATCTCCACTCCACTATCTCCCATTCTCTCTGAAATGCCACCCACTGCCCTTCTATCAAAATTTGTCAAGGCCAGGACCAGCCCCAGTGGCCTAGTGGTTAAGTTCAGCACACTCCACTTCAGCAGCCTCAGTTCAGTTCCCAGGCATGGACCTACACCACTCGTCTATCAGTGGCCATGCTGTGGCGGTGACTTGCAAACAAAATAGAGAAAGATTGGCAACAAATGTTAACTCAGGGAGAATCTCAGCAAAAAAAATTTGTCAAGGTCAATGTTTCCTTTCATGTTGCCAAAATCAGTGCACAGTTGCTTGTCCTTGTCTCCTTCATTCCTTCAGCAGAACTCAACCCCCTAGCTGACTCCCTCATTCTTGAAGCACAACTCTTGTAAGTGAACATAAGTAAGGCCATCTTGTCATGCCAAATGATGCTTTCCTGGTTAAAACACTTTCATGAATTTATGGCCCTAACCCTGCGCACACACCCCTGCTGAGGTACTCTGATAGAATTGTTCTTAACAATATTAACAGATTTTCCCAAGGAACAAGAAGGCCTCCAGGAAGAAGGAACACCTGTAAGACATCCATCTTCACTGACAGAAGAAAGGAACAATGAGGGGCCCTGGGGTCTGTCAGGCCTGAAGGCCATTTCTAAACCCCCTCCTTACCACCCATTTTCCCTATATAACTGCCTCAAGATTTTGTAATTCTCTACGACGGTTTTTTTGAGACATTAGTCTGTCATCTTGCAATTATGCTGGCTAATCGAATAAATGCTTCCTTTCTTGATCTCTAACTCATTGTGATTAAATTGGCTCAGATAGATGCAAGTAGAGCCAGCCTATTGCTCGGTAACACTCTTTTGACTTCCTTTCCACCACATTCTTCTAGCTTTTCTCTTATCTTGCTGGACTCAGCACTCTTCCCCTCCGCTTTTTTCTTTACATGAATAAAGTGTTCCCTTTCCTCAACGTTCTATCTGGGGCCCTTTTCTCTTCTCTGACACTTTCTTTTGAGATAGTCTCATCAATTCCCATAACTTTAGTGATTATATGTTTGAATCCCAAAATAGTTGTTCAGCTTTGTTGAGCTCCAGATGCTGATGTTGAACCAGTCTTTCTCATTTAATTAAATGTCAAAACCTGTACCACATTGTTCAAGCCAGAAATCTGCAAATCAGTCTGCTTTCTCGCTCACCTTTACTCCTCACTCACAATCCATTAATAGAGCCTATATGTATCTCCAAAATTGTGACCATATTTTCTTATCTAAATCAGATTGTGACCATATTTTCTTATCTAAATCAGATCATCACACCCCTGTGTTCACAACCCTCCAAAGCCTCCCCCTTTCACTAAAGGAAACCCAAACTCCTTATTATGGCCCACAAGCTGCTGGTGGTCTGACACCTCCCGTGTCCCTCTCACACTTGCTTAACCTGTTTCAGGTACACTGAACTTCCTTCAGGGCCTCTACACATGCTCTTCCTTCTACCTGTAACTTAATTCTCCAAGCTCATCCTCTGGCTGTCTTTCTCAAAAGTCTCAGAGAGGACTTCCTTTCCACCCCTCTAGAATGTTCTGAACCTCAGTTCCTTACTTCTTGGGACTTAGCACAGTGTATGATTTTTCAGTTCTTTGTTTGATGACTTGATTGTACCTGTTTCCACAACAGAATTTATGCTCCAGGAATACTGGGCCCAGGACAGCCTTGTTGCTCTTATATCCCAGTGCTGAGCACTGTGGTGGGCACAGCTGTATGGCTGCTGTGGTAAGTCTTATGTGTCAGCTTGGCAAGGCTATACTACCCAGCTATTCAATCAAACTCTAATCTAAGTGTCCTCGTGAAGGTATTTTGTAGACGTGGTTGACACCTACAATCAGTTGACTTTAAGTAAAGGAGATTATCCTTCATAATGTGGGCAGCCTCATTCAACAAGTTGAAGACCTGAAATGCAAAACTGAGGTTTCCCTGAAGAAGAAGAAATTCTGCCTCAAGACCACAGCATCACTCTTGCCCAAGAGTTTCCAGGCTGCTGGCCTTCCCCTGTGGATTTTGGACTTGTAAGCCCCCACAATTGTGTGAGCCAATTTCTTGGAATAAATCTCTTCATATATATATATATATCTCCTACTGGTTCTGTTTCTCTGAAGAACCTTATACAACGTGCTTATCAAAATTTGTAGAAATATACACCTAAAAATGATAAATTTTACTATATGTCAATTATGCCACAGTAAATCTGATTTGTTCAAAAAGACTGATTTAGAATACTCATTGAGATTTTGTTTTAGGATGTAAAGAGAAAGTGTGTGTGTGCATGAACATGCATGCGAGTCAGTGTACACGTGCCCATATGCCATGCGTGCCTTTGCAGGTATGTGTGTTTCTGCAAAGGGTGTGAGGAAGGTGGTTGAGTTTGAAAAAGTCCTTGATCATGAGAGTGGAGTGATGAGAGGGGTATCTATTTGCAGGCTGGCTGTTAGGAGGCTGTTCCACAGCTAAAGGCATAGGGCCCCGTGTAACAGGACACTGGTTGGTTTTTGTCAGGGCACTAATGAGTCTTAACACTTGGTAGGGAAATTAAATTAAAAGTAAAGTATCATTTATTGAATGCTTCCTATACACAAGATGCTGTGCTGGGAGGTTCAAGTAATAAAATATGGTTACAGTCTTCAATGTGCTCACAGTCTAGTGGGGAACATATTGACAACTCCACAAATAACCATCACCCTGGACATAGAATGTTAAGCGACATCAGCCAGATAAAGAAAATTCTATGGAATGTAAAGGAGAGGAGATATTATATTTGAGTGGGAAGTTCAAGGAGGGCTTCACCAAACTGCATTTAAGCTGGACCAGGAAGGAAGAATAAGATTTTTGAGAGGCAGAAAAGGGAGATAAGAGAGAGGATATTTGGGGAGGAGCAAACAGTATGAAAAAAAAAGTACAGATTCAGGAAAACATGGATTGCAGGAACAGGGAGTTCCAGCAGGGCCAAAGAGACAGTGAGTAAGCCAAATTTAGTTATTAATTCAATAAATACTTGTTGAAGGCTTCCTATGGGCCAGTTTTGCTAGAACATAAGATGTATGTAAAAGACAAAACTCAGAAAGGGAAGGCTAGGGGCCGGCACAGTGGTACAGCAGTTAAGTTTGCATGTTCCGCTTCTGCAGCCCAGGGTTTGCTCCTTCGGATCCTGGGTGTGGACCTACTCACCGCTCATCAAGCCATGCTGAGGCAACGTCCCATATTGAAGAGCTAAGACTCTACAACTATGATATACAACTATGTACTGGGGTTTGGGGAGTAAAAAGGAAAAGAGGAAGATTGGCAACAGATGATAGCACAGGGCCAATCTTCCTCAAAAAAAAAAAAAATGGAAGACTAAGCTGAAAAGACTGGATAGACAAATTTTTAATTAGAAACACCTTTAAAATGTTCCACTTCCATTTGAGAAATGAACAAACACAGATGTGAAATGGGTCACCCTGCCACTTAAGATCTGGTTAAGATTTGCTCAAGCCGTCATTTCACACCATATTAAATGTCCAATGTCCTCCTGACAGGTTTGCTAATTCCTGGGTGCTTAGTCATCCTCACTTCTGGCTCTGATTTTCTACTGCCCTTGAATCCTTGTTTTCACGTTGTGTCTTACAGCTACTCCGTTACTTCTCTTCCACACCCCTCTGCCATCCCTTCCTACCTCCTCAAGACCTAGGCCCCTGCGACTTTCCACTCATGCCTGCGTCATCAACTTCTCCTGCCCTGCTGTATTATTCCAAAATTGCTATGGTACCTCCACACTTGAAAATCCTTGACCCTATGTCTTGCTCCAGACACTGGCCTAATTAGGTGTTTCTGTTCATGGAAGAATATTCAAAATCTGTCTGTACTCAATGTCTCCATGTCCTCACGTCCCATTCTTGCAATTTAAATATATATATATATATATATATATATATATATATATATCAGAATAATAGGTGCATATAATTTAAAGAAATTAAATAGCTGGCCTTCTTGCTGGTGTACCCCTAAGTATCAGTATCTGGGGTTTGGATGCTCAGGTTTTCAGAGAACATAACTGTAGCCCTAAGTCTGATGCAGGTCAGTGGGTAATGTCTGTTTGCCAGTGATCTGGAAACAGGCCAGGGAGTGCAGACTGAGAATCCCTGTTCCATTTGTAGACTGGCACCAAACCCTCTTGTTCTCAGCCCTCGTTGCCTAGTGTCCCTTATTCTAGAGTCTCCCTTGTCTTATTTCTTTAGAAACGAAAATCTTTCCTGCTCCTGTGGGGTGTATTTGGGGAGGCTAGAACTGACATCTGGCTGTGTGGAAAGTGGAGAGGACCCTGGGCGGGGGCAAGCTCAGCTGCTCTCTGTACAGAATTTCAAGCAAGCCTCATGCCCCTGGGTGGAGGCACCCAGAGATTAAGAACAAGATGCTGCTGTCTCCCATCAGGAGGGTGAAGCAAAGGTAAAAGTCTTCTGCTGTTGTTTGGAACTGTGCTGCCTGAGCAGGAACCTCGGACTGCTAGCCAGGAAGCTGCTGCTGCCGCCGATGACTCCACTAAAACAGAAGACATGCCTCCTCTCTTCCTCTCCCTTCCGATCTCCTGCTTGCCCCCCACTGGCAGAATCCCCTCTTGGCTCCTCCAGTCCCTGCAATAACTGTATAATAAATGTCCTGTATTAAAGTTCCTTTGTTTGACTATCCTGGAGGGGTTTCTATTTTCCTGATTGGATACAAACGTATTGATCCCTCATCCCCAGTCACCCTGTAACTCGTACCATTGTATTCCTCTTCACAGGAGGAAGTGCTTGCTGGAATGATCTTGTTTACTTTTGTTCACTTATTTATTGTCTCTCTTCCCCCACTTGAAGGCAAAGATTAAGAGAGTAGCAGTCTTCTACTGGTTTGTTCGCCTTTGTGTCAGCAGCACCTGGAGTAAAACCTGCTTCACGGCAGATGTTCAATAAATATTTGTTGAAAGAATGAACACACATGACAACGAGACCTAGATACTTTTCTTGGTTTCCATTAAAAAAAAATCATCAACAGAATTCCTTTGGGGCATACAGACGTTACTGATGGTTCGAGGGAGATGTGGGAAATTAGTATCTTAGAGTCAGTATCTACTTTAAGTCTTTCAGACATGCCACTATTCACTCTCCATTCTCTCCTCTTCCAGTTCCCTCCAGGCCACCTCCCTTCGAGCACACCTACCCAAATTCAGTGGAAGATCAGTCTCCTTCTCTCCAGCCCCTACACTCAAATTCAGCTCAGGGCTTATCATTATATATCCACACACTTATCAATGTTCCCCCTTTCAAAGACTGTCCTCGGAATCTCCCCTCCCCACCTCTCTGCAATGGGAAGGGAACAGCAGGTGGAGTTTATTTCCCCACTGACATGAACTATATTTCTCCTCTTAGAAGGCAAAATATCTACAATTTGCTTTGGTTTAAAACAACTTTTTTTTAAAAAATTGCAGTTTATTGCTTTTAGGCAGATGTTAAATCAGGAATGTGTCCTCAGATATGGAGGATAGTGACATGTAAGGATAATCTTCCCTCTTCTGAAACTAAAATTACATTTTAAGGATAATAAAAGAAAATGGAGATATATAGCTCGGCTCACTGGCTATTCTCTAAGTGCACATGCCTACTGCAAATTCAAATCAAAGGAGGAGTAAGAATGGTGGGCACATTATGTGACATTCATGCCCTCCTTCTTCTGGTTGGACAAAGAAAACTCTTCCAATGCAAATGATTTCTGAAGTCAGAAAAATAAAACTCAACCAAGTGTGTGTGCATAGGTGTGTACTGCAAATCCTAATAGAAGAGAGCCAATTCCAGACATAATTTGAATGCACGTCGCTCAGAAAATTCAGAATTTGGAGAGTAACCTTCAGACAAGGTCAGAGTCAGTAGCTCCTTTGCCACTGAGAACCAAGGGCGGGGCGGGCCCTTGCCCAGGGCGGCTCAGGGCCTGAGGCATGAGTTGGCAGAGGTGATGGAAAGGGACGGAAGCCGGGGAGAGTGTAGGAGAGAAAAATAGAAAAGAAAATAAGGATGTTTGAATACCATCAGCAGTCGCCTCAGGTACATTTTGCTGTTTTAGCTGTGTGAGTCAGCCTGGCCGCACACAATCTAAAATAGGCGCCGGCGAGGCCGGCTGCAGAGTGCGTATTTTGGGTCCGAGGCCCGGCCCACGTCGTAGCTCACGATGCCGCAGCTGGACCTTCTCTCTCACCAGGCACCGGCTGCTGGCGCCTTCTGGGGTGGCTATGAGCCACTCATCTCAGAGGTCACTACGTTTGAGGGAAAAAGGGGAGAAGTCACTACCTTATTTGCATAATAGTCATTTCTCCCCGTCCTCATCGCTTCCTAAAATGAGAGCTGAACATTAAGTAGAAAATTTTGTTAATCAAACTCAAATGCCGTGTTTAGCAAAGGAAACAGGGGGAAGGAGATGCTGCTCTAATCAAGTTCCAATCATTGTCAAAGGCGCGGGGAAGGCCGCTCGGAGAGTCTAGGTTATAAATGTGGGCAAGTCTCCCTCTAGTGGACAAGACAGACGGCATCACCTTCCACGCTAAAGACGGTGCCTCGTCTGGCTGGGATCTGGGTGAAACAAAACGTCATAGAGAAAAGCCAGAAGAGAAGTAGAAAACGCAGCCGAAAATTTGTTATTATGACAGATATTTCAGTCTTGATTTTTAAGGGGTTCTTTTTAGTGGAAAAGCAAAACTGAGTTGCAGTTTTTATACAGCATTTGAGAATTTTTACCCTTACAGTGTTTGTTATTAATCAGCAATGACTCCATGTCTCACCATAAGGAAAAGTAAGCAGATAGAATACTATTTTCTAGGACTGGTTTGGAAAGCCTAAGTCACTTCCCAGGGGGCACTGTGTTTGAGGACAAGCCTAGAAGGTCTGTGGCAAATGAGCGGTTGGAGCAAGACGATTCTCTTTTCACGGGCAAAATGAGCCCCTATGTCCTTGGCCCTTAAACAGTGGCATGCTCACCAGGCTGCCAAATCTCTCATGCGGAGTCCTTGTATGAGCGTCCTCTGCCAACTCCACCCCTTTCAAACCAGCAGCCACGCCCCCTACTCTTCAGAAAAGGTAGACCAGCGAGTCATCTACGCCCTTGACTAATCTTGACCAGTCCTTCCACAGTCTTCTCCAGCTATTATTCCTGACTTTCAGGAGGAACACTGGAACTGAAGTCTACAGAATAGACCTCTGAAGAGTTTCTGGGATCATGAAACGTATCCAGAAAATATATCTGTAAGTGCCCGTGTGCGTGTTTGTGTATGTATTTGTCTTTCTGGACGAAAGTTTACAGACTGGAAATTCATTGGATTGTCAAAATATTTGTGGCCTAAGAAACACTGTAAACCACTGATGAAAAATCTCATTCCACTGGAAAAATAAGCCATAACAGTGTTGGGGTACCACATCTGTGGAATCAAATGCCTAAACTCAAATCCAACTGAGACTCCTTAGGAAACTAAATCTCTCCAAGCCTTAGTTTCTTCATCTATAAAATAGGAGTAATAACAATTACACTTAATCCATTGAATTAATGCTAAGATTAAATGATATAGTGTATGCAATGCACTTAGCAACTTGCTTGACACGTAGTAATTGCTCAGTAAAGACTGGCCTTCTATATTACGATGAGCTCCTTGAAACGTGTGAAATGTTAGGTTCTTTAAAATCTCAGTGTGTGCATCATGCATTTTTGAATGATTTAACAATTTTTTGGATGAGTAGGTTATTTTTGTCTTTTTTTTTTTTTGCAAGGAAGATTAGCCCTGAGTTAATGTTTGTTGCCAATCCTCCTCTTTTTGCTGAGGAAGATTGGCCCTGGGCTAACATCCATCTTCCTCTACTTTATAGGGGATGCCACCACAGCACAGATCGGTGTGTCGGTCTGCTTCTGGGATCTGAACCTGTGTATGCCGGGCTGCCAAAAGCGGCACACACTAACAACTGCTACGCCACCAGGCCGGCCCCTTATTTTTGTCTTTTGATAGGAAAAGATGTAGTTTCTTTGAAACAACCTAAGTATGTCTCTATCCAAGGTGATGAACTACACGGTAGAACTATATAATTTTAAAACAAGTAGAGACTTGAATTATTATCCAGTCATATCTCCTTCAATGACATTTTACAGATAAAATAATCAAGAAGCATCTTGAAAAATGACTTGTCCAGGTCACTCCAATGTTGTGACTACAATCCAGGACCTTAACTTTAAATTCTGAACTAGTTTTACCACAGCTCTCAAGACTTTTTCAGCCTTCCCTCTTGCCCCCGTTTCATCAGATTCTCAAAGGTCTATGAAAGGAAAGATTAAGAATGGCTGTCCTCTGGGAGACATCACCATCCATCAGACTCTGTTCAAATCCCTGGCTTCCTGGATGCTTTGGCTCAAAGCCAGTCTTTCTCCTCTGAGAACTCTGTTTATCACAATCTCCTCATGTTTATCTTAGTCTTACAATCATTATCACATTATATTTCTCTGTTTGTCCTGTTAGAGTATAAACTTCTTGAAGATAGGAGACATGACCTTGCATCTAATAGAATCTGACAGAATAATGTTTCACGAAGGGAAGGATAGAAGGTATAAAGGGATTGGAAGAGCATCAATTTCATTGATCAACTTGAACTTGAAAAACTCCAGAGGACCTAAGAAAAGTCCATTGCTCATTGCTGACACGGTCTCCTGGAGTCATTTGGAAGCAAGATGAACTGTAATCAGCCTGTAATGAGGGCCAACAGCACAGAAAGTCTAGAAGTGGGCCGTAAGAAAAAATCCAAGACCCATTCGCGTCTTGGGGACAGGACTATAAAACTTCAAAAGGGAAGAAGGTGAGATTCAGGCCTGAAAATAGAATATATGTCAAGGACTTGTTCTTAAGAGCATGACAAAAGCTTGGTTCCTAGACCTGCTTCCTAGATCTAGATATAGACTTCGATCTAGATCCCACGTGAAAGAACAGAGGAGACCGAATGCCAGGCTTGGTCCCCACATCTGAGATTGGACACGAACACTCCAGGAGGGGGTGAAATCCCTAGCCTTGAAGATTAGAAGCCTTGAAGAAGTCAGGTGGGACCCCAGTCTGCCCAGTGTTGTCTTCTACTGCTGTTTCTCAGCCTTTCCTCCTTCTTGCACCTCAAGTTACGCCACGTTGGGAGAGATATGGCTATACTTTCTGCCAGTGCAATGATTATCTAAATGGAGCAAGGGCTTTTAACCCGAGCTTAAACTGTTTTTTGACTCCCCTGAAAGAATACACAAAAAAGGGGGCCCTAGAGCATCTGTCTGACTGGATAGAGGATTTGTAGATTTTGTGAGACTCTCAGAGGGGTCTGTGACCACAAAGAAGTGCATGGTGTTTGCTCTAGAGTCTTCACAGCTCCCCAAACCCTCCCAGAGGGATCATATTCCTTTCCAAGTTCTCTGTGAATTATGATTCTTCTGAATCCATTCTCTGGACAGACTTTCCTTGTGTCATAGACCAAGGGCTGCAGACACTAGTCTCTTAGGAGGATTCCTTGAAGTTGCTACAAATTCAAGGCTGTCAGAAGAGGATGCTGGACATCTGAAGAGCCAGACTGACTGAGAATCCTAAAGGGGACTAAATAATTCACTAACCCAGGAGAAACTCATGAAGCACAATGCAAACTTACTGACCCCAAAGTGTTCCTTTGACACAACAGACACAGTAGCCTAAGGAACGTTTGGGGCGATGTGTTGACTGATAATCAAAGAATGGTGATTCATTCCTTTGCAAATCAGGTTTTGATCTTGAGAGAGGGCAGAAGCAACTTGCCTCATTTTATTTGTAAATTATCTGGAGACCTGCTTCTCAATAGCTGGAGAAAACGGTGATGAGTTTGTCTTTTTTGACCAAAGAAACTCACATCCCAGAACGAAAGAACATCATCCAGATTCTGCTGCTCAAAGACAGAGAATTTACAGAGTGTTGTTTGAGGTGCTGGGGTTAATTAAACACTAAAAGTTATCTGAGAGTGGCAGGCAAGGGAACAATTTATTTTCCATGGGATTTGGATCCAGTCTAGCCTGTGGTAAATTGCAAATGTTACTGCTGTGCCCAGGTCCCAAGAGCAAGAATAGGAGAGACTGGCCTAAACACTACTGGGGTTTTCTTACCCAAATGAGTAGCTTTTGAAACGGGGCATTTTAGTCTCTTCTTACATTAGATGCCCAAATCAGCAACATCACCCTTCCATCCACCCAGTTTCCTGCACAAAGCCTATTATAATCTTGGACCACTTTGTCTCAATGGAGAAGGAAGTGTCAGTGGAAACAGAGACCACTACCTGAGGATTTGAGGAGAAATCGTGTCTCAAGGGATGCTGATGTGGACAGTTGTTGCCTGTGAGAGACACGGCGGGTTGCCCGGCAAGTAGTCATTATCTCTTCTTCTTTACCACCAGACAACCATTTTGTCTGGAAATGTTAAAGCAAAAAATTACATTTTCCAACTTTGTTCAAGCTAGGTATGACTATATGACACAATTCAGTCCACTGAGGTGTAAACAGAAGTTGGAAAATTTTTTCAAAAGGTGCTGAGTCAGTTAATATGTGCCTTTTGACCCCTGCTTTTCCTTTTCTTTCTTCCTGGAATGGAAACAAGATGCTGAAGGGGGAGCAGCTACCTAGTGTCCACCTGGAGACATGCATGGGGACAAAATTCTCATGCCAATGTTGACAACAGAAAGGTAGAAATTGCCGGGGCCCTTGATGGCACCATGGAGCCATCATATCAGCCCTGGTCTCCTTGACTCCAGTCTTTTTGTCATATGAGAAAAGTCATATCCCTGATTATTATTCATCACTAATTAATTAGATTTTCTTGTACTTGCAACCAAATGCAATCCCTGCAGATGCAATGTTCCCACTCTCCTGATGATTTGAAGCTCCATAAGTCTTCCGAAACTTAGATGCAAATCTAGAAAGAGGAGAAATATGGTGAAACTATGGTTTTCTCTCTTGATTACCAAATTGAATTAGACTGTTTCTGGCCCTCAGTAAGATGGAAGCTCAAGAAAAACAAATAATTTTCATTTTAGAAAAAAATAAAGGATAATTTTGGACATTTGACTTTATAGTTTCTGAAATTCATATATGCAACAAAAGCACAGTATAAGAAACAACTTCAATACAATACCAGACAATGACATTGTTTGACAATGACATCAGCTTTCACAATTAGAAAGAGACTCTTGCTGGTGGCATCTTCCTCCCTAGGCCCCCGCTGTCCCTCTTCATTGTTTGGGGGCCCGCTTTTACTCTCTCTTCTAAGATCTTGCTCCTCTCTTCCTTTTTCTTCATGTCCCAGGGTCACAAATTACTGTCATGTCAACTGACCAAAGGAAACATTCAGAATTCCTATTAATTTATTAGATAGAGTAACATAGCCTCCTATGTTTCATCCTTACCCATTCCTTCTGTTTCATAGTGAAAAGATTATTATTATGTTTTCCTGAAACCAAATGAGTCGTTTCCTTGTTTTCCACTTTAGCTTTCCCTTTAACAACTTCCTAAACCTCTGATCAAATTTTTAGGCTGGGCTCAAGGTCAAAGTGGGAGGGCTTCCTCTTCCTAACCGTGACTATAAGCACAAAGTAGTGAACGGTGTGGAGAGGCCACAGTGGAATTTTTATTCTCTTATGTTCCAAAGTAAACCCCAAAGAGGTTAGGGGTTTTCCTCCTCTTTTAACAGAGATATTTACATAGACCCTACCAGCAAAAGAAGCCAAAAAATCAAGGGTTGAGAAGCACAGTTTAAATGGTAAGAACAACACAAAACCAGGTAAGAACAACACAAAACCAGCTGTCTGAGCTGAATCTCTTGCCAATTTAGCAGCAAGAAGCAGAGTTTTCTGCCCTAAATCCCTTCTCTCCAGTAAGCTTCCTGGGGACTGGAGCCCTTTCTCCACCTCAAGTTTCCACACCCTCAATGGCTCCTGGCTCAAGCACAGGGTAGCACCTCCCCTAGATCAGTGACACTTCAATTTCCTCTGTCATCATGGCCAGAGCTCCTCTTCCTATTGAAGTGGCCAACTGTGTGACAGTCATTGTCACTGGACTGGGTCCAGGTGAGTCCCAAACTTTCCTCTCATGAGCCACAGTCAATATGTCTCCTGGGCCATGTTCTCAAGAAGTAGGTGTGTTCCTTCATAAGGTATCAGGGCAGAGTCGCTACTGGGACTCTTCCACCCTGTCCTCCACCTGACACACACACACACACACACACACACACACACACACACACACACTGCAACAAGGAGGGATGTTCTGCTCCAGGCTGGTCGCAGCCTCTCTTGGATCAGATTGGGTTACCTCCCTCCCTGCCTTTTCCCAGGAAGTACTGCCAAACCTCAGCTACTGCCATGTCCTTTGGGAGTCAGTGTAACAAAATGGTTAAGACCGTGGGCTTAGAAGCTCATAAAGTTGGGTTCAAATCCCAACTTGCTGCTTTTTAGCAAAGTGACTATGACAAAGTTCCTTAACCCTTCTGAGCCTCAGTTACCTCATCTTTGAAATGGGATTACCAATTATCCATGTGATTTTTTTAAGGATTATACAAGGTGATATATTTTAAGTATTTAGTACTAGGGCTGACATATCATAAGCACTTGGTAAATTGATGTTTCCAATAATGGATTTCTTTCTTTTCCAGTTACTCAGAGGCAGGGAAGCCAAAAAAGTTCTTTCTTCACCTATTTCCAGCTAGTGGCCTCTCTGCTGTGTTTCCCCTGTTTTTTTCTGCGAGGATTAAAAAAAAAAGTTGGTTACTCTCTGATCCTTTCTCCAGTGAGGACTGGTTCCTCTGCACCAGGGTAGATCCTGAGGCTCCTTCTATCCCCCTCCTCACCAATTATTTTTCCTGGTCCCCCTCACCTCAGGATCCAACACAACATGTAATGTTTATAAATTTAAAAAGGAAACCCTCAGGGCTGGCCCTGTGGCATAGCGGTTAAGCTCACATGCTCCACTTCAGCAGCCCAGGGTTCAAAGGTTCAGATCCTGGGCACAGACCTACACACTGCTCATCAAGCCATGCTGTGGTGGCATCTTACATACAAAATAGAGGGAGATTGGCACAGACGTTACCTCAGGGACAATCTTCCTCACCAATTAAAAAAAAAAGGAAACCCCAGCATGTGAAGGCTTGGTTCCCCCCTGTTAGTCTGGTGATGCTCTTAGGGGCAAAGTGGGGGGTTCCTAGCATGTCATGGAGGAGAAAATCAGGCAAACAGAGAAACCACTGGCACCAGACAGATTACAGCAAGTCCTCTAAAAGAAATACAAAGAAAAGGCGTGGGATTCAGGCCAGAAAAGACAACCATGTAGAGGGGTTACTTGAGATGGACTTTGAAAGGTAGGAGATTTTAACATGCAAAAAGTGGATGTGGGAGCAGTCCAGGCAGAAGGTGAAGCAAGAGCAAAATGTCAGAGGTTGGAAATTGTGGAGCATATTCAGTTTGGCTCAATCAAGAGCTAAGTTTCTGGCTTATCAAAATAAAGATTCACCTCGGTGGTTACTGTCTGGCTGGGCCTTCTTCATTTATGTGTCTCATTCACTACAAGTGGAGGCCAGGGAAAGACCCTTCTGGGAAAATGTAGGAAAGTTGAAGAGAGGCTGAAAAATCAGCCTTGTAACTCAGAATCATGGGAATTGGCTGGATTTTCTCTATGGAGACTGTTGTGTCCTGGTAAGTGAGCAGTGACTATAATGTGTCTGATGATCCCACTTTAATATATACAAATTGATATATACACATACACACATAATCCCATTTTGATATATACACATAATCCTATCTATCTATCTATCATCTATCTATCCAAACATGTGTGGTGTGTTTGTATGAATATATATGTCCATTTGGATGAAGGTATATGTGTGGGTATACACACACACACACACACACAGATATAGATAGATAGATAAGTAGACAACTACAAGTACAACTATGTAACTGGAATTATATGCCTATGTGTTTATCTCTAGTTGGTAAGATTATGGGAAAAATATTTTTTTCTCTTTTCCGACTTCTGCACCAAACATGTTATTTTTATAATAAGAAAAATAACTAAAATTTTCAATAAAAAGGAAAATTAAAGATCCGTATTTCCTAATTTTCTTTCTTCCCACTTTCCTTACTCAGGAAATATTCAGTGAGGTGGTCTTGTTTGGACAAGAAGCCTAAGTAATGGAGCATTAGAAAACAAAGAAAATGGCACCTTGTTCATTTTAATGGTTGGCTTGAAAATGTCAAGGAACTTGTGGAGATAGAAGCAACATTAGCTAAATAGGATTGTGCTCGTAGCAGAAAGATTATATTAATGATCTCCCTCCAGGCTGCATTTTCAGAGCAGACCCATGGAATCTTTAAAACCTGATGTTAACAACCACCCTGAGATTTTCTGCCAGCTCCAGAGGAGCAAGTTGAGAATAGAGACGGTAAGAATTTTGGCCTCTGTTCTTCTTCCTCCACCCTCATCCCAGCCCCACGTCAGGTGATCTCTGATTCCTTGGTGACAGAGGAGATGAGCCAAGTGAGTTGCCATCCTAGTTGTCTAACATTCTTGTCCCTCTCTGACTTTACACACCTGAAGAACACTGCACCTGCAGCTTGAAACTTCCCTCAAATTATTGGAGCAGTTTTGCATAGAATGTTACTCTCTGCTCATGTGGAAACAGAGAGAATTAGTGAGTTAAAGAGATGAGGCCAGAAAGATGGAAGGAAGTCATACCACACATGGCCTTGAAGGCCTTGGTAAAGAGCTTTGCTTTATCCGGGCATTAGAGATTTTAATCAAGGCAGTGACATGATCTGGTTGAGAAGGTCACTCCCACTGCTTTGTACAGAATTAACTGGAGTAACACAGAGTGGAGTCAGGAGGCCCAGTTTGGGGGCAGGGGTCTAGGAAAGAGATAATGTGTTACACTCACACACATACACATATAAATATGTACATATATACATACCACAGAGAAATATCTCTATATAAATGTGTTTCTGTTTGCTTTCAATGAAATGGCTACCATACTATGCCCTTATGTAATTATTTTCTTGTAACAATTATTTTTCTCATCTTTTCTGAAAAATCACTTTTGACAGGTGTCTAGTATTTCGTTGAATGTATCACAGTTTATTGAACAAATTTCTTGGTGTTGGTCATTTCTTTCCAGTTTTTATTGTTAAAGACGATACTTTCAATAACAGTTTTGCCAAGAGATTGTTGAGCATGTCTCTGATTATGTCGTTAGGGTTAATTATTTGAAGTGGAACTGGGTCAAATGTACACATCTTTTGCAGGGTTTTGATACAGATTGGCCAACTGCCCTCCACAATTGTCCTAATTTATACCCATATCAGAGGTATATGATGGTGCCCACTTCCCCTTATACTTTAAATTTGCCAAATTAATGGATAAAATATTTCAGTTATTTTAATTAGTATTTCTTTGATTATTAGTGATGCCAAATATGTATAGTGTCCCTTTTATTTATTTTTCTGTGCATTGCCTTTAAAGCAGAGCAGAGAGTTAAGGATCATGAAGGTTCCTTAAATTATGGACATAAGAATGTATATTATATACAAAAACTTGCCCCAGTCAGTAAATTCTCTGTGGTTTATTAAGTTATTTCTTAAATCCCTATGAAATCTTCATTGCTGCATGCTACTGAATTCACTGAACAAGTGAGTGTAATGAGTGTAAATAAAAGTAAATGCTCTGAAAGTTGGTTCGAGTTGCTATCTAGTGTGTGAAATGTAGTGCTTAACAAATGGTCCTAGAACACTCTTGTGAATCCCATGCTGGTTCCATGGTAAGATTAACTGAACAATCGGGGTTTGTGGTTCTCTAGTGAAGAGAGGAAACTCAAATTGAGGGACAAGCCATGTGAGTGAGAAAGCAGTGTCTCCAAGAGACATATTAGAGAAAACAGCTCTCAAAGCCCGTCCTTCACACTGGTACCAGGAGTGGATGAATTCAGGATGATTGGATGGAGCCATGCCATCTGAACACTCACTTGGCTGTAACTGTGACTTGTTACCTGTAGGAAGAAAAGAGTCATGATCACTTTCTATTGGCAAAATATTAAAATGTAAGAATTTAGAAGGGACTTATCGGTTAGTGGACATAAAAACTGAGAAGCTGGTAGTAAAATAAGTGAAGAAATTTGTTGTCTTCATTAATGAAGTTTAGTCTTGAGCTTTTATTGACTCAGGAGCAAATAGGTAAATCATTCAATGAAGTTTTAACTTGGAGTCTGAATAGCTTTTGACTTTAATCTGCACAGGCTAAATTGAGGCAGGAATGGGGCTGGTAGATGTGTGTTTCTTGTAATGAATGTGAAAAAGGTGGAAATCCCTTTTCTCATCTATTTTTCCTTATTGAATTCTATGACCTTGGAAACAAAACAGCTGAAATTACATAATTTTTATTCCTTTAATCACTAGGGAATCACTGGTCTCAGGACCCTACCACAGCCCTGAGATAGGAGACGGGGTCAAGTCTCAACTGTTGACACTTCCCACCAGATCACTGTACTCCCCCAGGACATCATTTAAGAAAGTTACTTGTCAAGCCATGTCATGGAAAAATATATTGTACTGGGATTTTGTGATCTGTTTTTCTCAAGGGGAATGAAATAAAGTCCCAGAGGGATAAAGCCTTTGAACAAAAGAAGAAAAAGAAAATAATATTTATTAAGCATTGTCTATGTAGCATGCCCTCGATTAGTGCTTCATATGTCTTATTGTAGTTAATTCTCGTAACAGTCCCCTGAGATAGATAGGTATCCCCATCTTCCAGATGAAGAAACTGGGGTTCAGAAAAATTAAGGATCAGGCCCAAGCCCTACAGGCAGAAATAAATGTAAGTCTATGTGACTTGAAAGCTGATGAACTTTCTATTCTGATGAATTGCCCTTCAACATTATGGATTTCAGGATCTGGGAAAGCATCCCCCTTATTTAGGGAGGAAGAGAGAGGGGAGCAGGAAAGAGCAATCTGCCCAAGCCCAGCCTGACAAGCCTTGACACACAATTCAGCCCCATTTCTCTCATGTGCAGGTAAGAACATGGAGGCCCAGGGACTTAGGCCAAGTTCTCTAGAAGCAAGGCCTGAAATGGCGATTTGTGTAAGGGAGTGAGGACACAGGCAAAAAGATAAAGAAGCTAATAAGTTAGATGTAGTCTTGGGCTCCCCAACTACCAGTCAGCACCAGCTGCCATGTAAGTGAGGCCACTGTGGATGCTCCAGCCCCAGTCAAGCTTCACCAGCTGACACCACGTGGAGCAGAGAAAAGCCATCCCCACCAAGCCCTGCTCAAAACTCTGACCCAAAGAATCATGGGCAATGTCAGTTTCTGTCTTCAGCCAACTACTAGGTTTGGGGATAGATGTTTTGTGGTAATAGATCACTAAAATATCTCCAAAGCCTATATTTAACAAGGGAAGAAGATTCCCTAAAGCAAAATCTAATTGTATTTCTAACAAAAGTGTATGTATCCTGGGGGAGAAGAAATCTGTTAGAGTCACTGGGAAACAAGACCTTGTACCTGGTCCTTTAGCTCTGCAACCTTGATTTCCCTGGGAGTGTATTTCATTACCTTTGTATTCTCTCAGTCACTTTTCCTGGAATTCAACTTCTAGGACGAGAGCACTGGCTGGGCCTCGCCAGGGTTGGACGCCCATGCCTTTCACAGGAATGAGTATGAGCAATCAAATGCTTGGTCCTGGGAAGTTGAACCTCAGGTGGTGTGGCATGGGAGCTACATGTAGCTTGATGGAAGCATCCTGAAGGGATGGGCTGTTACATCCTGATCCTCCTAACCTCAACCCTTTCCGGTTCTCCTTTCTGAAGCCTGGTTATGTGACTTCTTTTTAATTCTTTTTTCTTTTTTGCTGGAAAATACTGACTCCGAGCTAATAATTGTTGTCAATCTTTCTCTTATTTTTTTCTCTTTCCAAAGCCCTAGTACATAGTTATGTACTCTAGGTGTAAACCCTTCTAGTTCTTCTGTGTGAGCCACTGCCACATGATGGCTACTGACAGATGAGTGGCATGGTTCCACACCTGGGAACTGAACCCAGGCCGTTGAAGCAGAGGGAGCCAAACTTTAACCAGTAGCCCACCAAAGCTGGTTCTATGTGACTTCTTTTTAGATTCCAATCCTCTCATTCAGTGAATTCCTTTGGTGCTTGCAATCAGAGAGCCTTAACTTAATACATAAATCTTGATAGAAAGTAGCCTTGGAATATAGTTCTAATTTAGCAGATGAGGAAACTGAGGCCTCAGGAAGTTTAATTTCATTGCTCCAGATATAAAGCCAGAATCAAAGCTCAGGCTTTCTGACCTCCAGGCCAATGACTTCCTCTATTCTAAAGGAGAAGCAGGCTTTGGGATAGACTTTTCATTTTTCAGCTGGGGATAACGAAGTAAAAACTCATAGAGAGGGGGTGTGAACATCTTCAGGAATAACACAAAGCCCCAGACCCTGAGAGTGGGCCAACTTCAAAACGGAGGCTGTTCAATATTCAGTCCTCTCTAAAGGGATGCTTCATTTGTGACTAAAAAAATCTAAATTACTTACTGAGGCAAGTAGTTACCTCAAGTTTTGAACTAATAGCAAAGAAATACATTTGTCCCTTCCCAATTCACTTCTAAGAATTAATGAGAATCTAGTTTATAATAAATGAGTTAACTAGGAAAGTTATTTGTACCACTTAGTAGAGTCTCAGCAGTGAGCCAAAGACCCTGGAGTGCATTCATGAGATGCTCTTAGAACCCACATAATAAAATGATTTACTTTTTTTTTGGTGATGAAGAACAGCTCTGAGCTAATACCTGTTGCCAGTCCTCCTCTTTTTGCTGAGGAAGATTGGCCCTGAGCTAACATCTGTGCCCATCTTCCTCCATTCCATATGTGGGACTCCTGCCACAGCACGGCTTGACAAGTGGTGCATAGGTCCACACCTAGGATCCGAACCTGCGAACCCCGGGCCTTGGAAAGCAGAGCATGAAACCACTACGCCACTGGGCCAGTCCCTAAAATGATTTACTTTTTAAACTACAAATTTAAAACTATGACTCTATAATTTATGAATTTACTCAAATTAGTCAAGGAATTTCTGCTTGCTTGCTCTCTCTTGTCTCTATGTTACACGTATTTTTCTCTGTTGCAAGTATTTTCTTCCTTTATTTCTCCTTTATCTGTCAAGAAGATATGCCCTTCAACCTGAAAATATATTTCTATTTTCCACAATATATATTGGTGTTTACTCCATCCACACTCCTTATATTTTTATAGAGTCTACATTAGGTTTTCATTTCTGAACTTTTATAACACTCTCATTCTGGCAATTAAACATAGTTTCTTACATTGTTATTTTCCCCTTGTGCTTTCAGCTTCAAGATGACATTTTCACTGATAGCAGTAAATCTTTCTCCTCTTTTTACATGCCTCATAGTTCACATAGACTACTAAAACAAGAGATCTTTTTCTTCATTTCTTCAACAAATATTTATGAAGAACCTTCTATGTACTAGGAATGGTGCTCAGCTTAGAACTACCTAGATGAATATGATGCCCTTCCCGGCTTCAAGAAATGAATGAATCAAAGAATACCTCTCTCAGTCTCTATCTATCCAAATGAACTGTCACTAAAAAGGGGAATTAAAGCAATTTGGGCATTGTAGAGCCTGAGACACATCCAAGTGACATATTGTAAGAAGAAAATTCACAGAACTTGGACAATTATAAGTGACAAAACTCAGTGTCCTTGAACATCATATAGGATGAAAGACCTGGGTGGGGAATCTGAAGACCTGAGCTTTGGTTCCAGTTCTGCTAAGGCCAGTTTACGACAATAGACAATCCACTCAGCACTCTGAATTTTGGTATCTGAGAAACTGGGAAGATGTACTAGATATTCTCTGGGTTTCCCTCCAGTCCCCAAATTCTGTGAAGAAAGAACAAGTTTAAATCTCTCCAGTTTCTAACCAGAAACAACAGGATGAACTTAGGAAAATTAAAATTAAGGCCAGTTTTGAGATATAACTCCCCTTAGCAAGAGCTTAATGGAATATGGAATTGTTCTCAAAGGGGAGAGGTTGAAGACTCTCTGGTTAAAGATATTTCAGAACAAATCCCGACAAGTTTTATGGAATACACTGTCAGCATCCTGACAGAGCCTTTGAAAACAAGTAAGAAAGTAAAGGAAGGAAACAGAGATAAATGGACCTTTTTCTTTCTAGAGTATCTGCCATTGTATAAAAGAATTTTACTAGCCCCAGAAATATACCATTCTTGGCTTCTGAAACAGAATCAAAAGAAATGAAATGATGGTAGAATAAATTTGCAAAGTGTTCAATTAGAGTGACAAATTTACAAATAAACCTTTTTCCCACAAAGGACTGCAGCTTCAAGACATCAAATGTGTTTGCTCTTTTATGCAGTATATCAGAATGTTAAGTTAACAAGACACAGGAGTGAATAATATGTCAACATAACGATAAGCCTGAGTGACAAAGTAATCGAATATGAAGAAAACATTTTTGGAGCAAAGTGGTAACAGCTGCAATAAGGCATGAGCTAAACTGTGCAGGATCCATTTAGTTCGGGAGACCTAAGTGAGGGGGAAAAAAAAGTAGCGGCAGGAGTTGAACATGGGCTTACATTGTGTCAAGTCAAGGGACTGAGGAAGACTCTCTAAAAGGCAGAGGAAACGTCCTGAGGAGCCAAACTCAAGGAAGCAGAGCCTACTTGAGGGCGTGTGGATGATTTGGATCATCACGGTATCACACAGGGAGAATTAATGAGTCAGAACAGAGTTGGAACGTAAGATTTCCATAATATTATTTTACTCCTTTTCAAAATTCAGCGTTCTTCCTGAACTGTGTATGTCCTGTGCCGCCCCCCACCCCCGCCAAGTGAGCTTCCATGTAGCTTTGGAGGAGAACTTGAACTGGTTCCAAAGAGGCAGAAGGCAGGAAAATTAAGAGTCGATGTCCAAAAACGTGGCCTCAAGTGTAGACAGCTGTGAAATAAAGCAGAGGGCTGAAAACCTCCAACTGTAAGGAAATATATTCTCAAATGTCCAAAACTCTGTTAACATATAAATGGGACAACGGGAAGGTTACACCTTAATGGAATTGAATTCAAGTTTAAACAAACATCAAGGTGGTTAGGCTTTTTAAGTAAAGTCAGAAAATTCGAATAGATGACTCCCCTGGTAACAATTTCTCAGACACCTTATCCGAATGTTGTATTTCATGTCTGCTTGCTATGTTAACTTTTAGACTTTTCTATTTGTAAAATAGCCAACACTGAATTGAAACTTAGTGAACTGAGACTTCACTAAACCTTAACAAAGATGTATACATCACACTGGGATCTGTGGATGAATTGAAACAAGTGTACAAAAAATAAAATCTTATAGAAAGATAGGACACTCTCCCCGTGCTCTGCTCTGATGGGGACGTTTTAAAGTAGCATACACTGAAATCAAAGCATTCTTGACATGAGCAAAGAAACATGATGTGAGTCCAGGGGCACGGATGGATGGCCCAGCCAAAGCACCATTCTTGTATACAAAATACAGCTGCTCAGTGGGTCTAGGGAAGACACATGTGGCACAGGACACCTGGAAGCATAGAAAAACAGGACAGTCAGGGAAAAGAAGAAAGAAAGAAAGAAAAAGTATCCTGGAAATTTACCAGAATACCTTTCATTTGTGCTAGGTTTTGCATTTCACTGTTTTCTGTGGAAGCTATTACTGACATTTTCCATACAAGTAAACTGAGGTTTGGAGACATTTCTAATTTAACAAACACTGCACCAGTTGGAAAGGAGATCTGCACCCAGGTCTTCTGACACCAAGTCTAGTGCCCTGTCCATTCCATTGCCTTCTTTCTATCTTGATCCGATGGTGTCTGCGGTGGAGGAGGACTGGGGCATTTTCAAGGGGTTTGCTTACTAAAATAGCCAAAGTTACTTGCTGTAGAGTTTATATAATCATAACTGAAGAAGTCTCTATCCATACATGCAGAAATATACTGAGGCAGGCAGGGGCACAAGAAGGAGTTGTCTCTGTGCTCCACCCTGCACATTCTGTGGGCAGGGAAGGGAAAGGAGGAAAACTAGCATATTTTGAGCACCAACTATGCCCCAGACACAGAGCTAAGTGCTTCACATGTCATTTCCTTTAATCCTACCCTGAAGAACAGGTCTTATGGGTGCCGTTTGAAAGCTGAGGAAACTGAGGATCAGAGAAGTCAAGGAATATTCCCAACATTATTCGGCTAGAAGGGAGTGGAGACAAGATTTGAAAACAAGAAGGTCTGACTTCAAAACTGCTGGTGCCACGTCACCTCACAACATGCATATTTGAGAATTACAGATTACAAAATGTTTTCACCTATCTAATCTCACTGAATCTAAAGCACAGAGCCCTCTGCTCGTAGCTGTATCCTGGCCTCGGTAGAGCGGGTGGGGGCAGTCACCTTACTCTCTCCCTTTAACCAGGGGTAAGAAGAAACTCTGGTTTGGAGAGGAGAAGGCTCTGGTGTCTTCTCCTGTAACTAGGATCTGAGTCCCAATGTGGAAGAGAGAAGCAGATTGTGTCGTGTAACACTCTTCACCTGCTGTATTGTCCCACAGCAGTATGACTGTACTTCATGCCATGCTCCCTACCTAAGTAGGACCCGCCATGCACAGATTTCAGGATTTGCTACAAACAGCAGGCTGGATCCTGAAGTGAAGAGAGAACATTCCTCAGTGTAGGGAGTAGTCTCTCTTCAGACCATGAGGGCTGCTGCATGGGGCCCAATAACAGAAGAATATCCTAGAAAGCAAAATGTTCAAACAGTGTACAAATGAAGATTGCTTTTTCCTGAGGAGGAGGAGTGTCAGGGGAAACAATCATATTGAGCTTTATGGCCTAGTATGGAAATGTTAATTTACTAAATACCCCTGAAGAAGCACAGAGAGAAGCTGCTGTCCCCCCGCTCCAAATTTTCCCACCCACATCCCCTACCCACACATTATATTTTGCCCATTAACAAAAAAATGGAGAAATGAGTCAGTGATCTACATAAATCAGGTAAACATTATATGTTTTCCTAAAGTATTTGGTTAAATAATACTAGCTGCTGTTGTGATCTCAAAATCTTAGTGGCCTAACACAATAAAAATTTCTCATTTATATCGCAGTCAAATGAGGATCAGATAAGGTAATAACAAAAGGGGAGATCCCTTTCTCCACCAGTCTGGTGTCAGAGGAGGCATGCTGAAACAGGAGATTTAATAATTTAAAGAAGATCTAGAGTCTCATAACATAATACCCAGGATGCCCAAGATACAATCCAAAATCACTTGTCACACTAAGAACAAGAAAAATCTCAGTGTAAATGAGAAAAGACAATCAACAGACAATAATTCCAAGATCACACAAATGTGAGAATTATCTCACAAGGATTTTCAAGTAGACTTCATAAAAAATGCTTTAGTGAGTAATTATAAACACACTTGAAACAAATGAAAAAGAAGAAAACCTGAGCAAATAAATGGAAGATATAAAGAAGAACCAAATGGAAAATTTATAATGGAATAATACAACAAATGAAATTAAAAAACTCCATGGATGAGCTCAGCAGTAGAATAAAAAGGACAGAGGAAAGAATCAGTGAACAGGATGGTAGAACAATAGAAATTACCCAGTCTGAATAACAGAGGGAGAATAGACTGAAATAAAATGAGTAGAGTCTTTGGACATAACAAAAGATCTAATATTCATGTCATCAGAGTCTCAGAAGAAGAGGAGAAAGACGGTGGGGCTAAAAAAATATACAAAGAAATTGCGGTAAAAATTTCCCAAATTTGGAAAATTACGTAAACCCAGATTCAAGAAAATTAATGAACCCCAATGAGGATAAATTCAAAGAAATGCACACCAAGACCCATTATAGTCAAACTTCTAAAAACTAAAAACAAAAAATCTTGAAAGCAGTGAGAGAGAAGTGACACCTTACTTACGGGGGAAAACAATCCAAATGACAGCAGATTTCTATCAGAAATAACCAGAAGGAAGTGGCACTGTAATTTGTAAATGCTGAAAGGAAAGAGCTATCAACCCTAAATTCTATATTCAGGAAAAATATCCTTCAGGCATGAAGGAGAAATCAAGACATTTTCAGATGAAGGAAAACTAAGAGAATTTGTCACCTGCAGACCTACTCTAAAGAAACTAACTAAAGAACATTCTTGAAACAGAAAGGAAATGGTAAAAGAAGGAATCTAGGAACATCAGGAAGGAATAAAGAATAATGGAAAGAGTAAATTTGGGTAAGTACCATACACATTCCTTTTCCTCTTGAGTTTTCTAAATTGTGTGTCATGTTTGAAGCAAAAAGTGTAGCATTGTTTGGTGTGATTATCAATGTATGTAGAGGAAATATTTAGGCATTATATTATAAATGGGAAAGGATAGAGGGACTTAAAGTGAGCTAAAGCTTCCACAGTTTACATGAACTGATAGAATGTGAACATCAGTAGACTATTGATAAGTTATTTATGTACAACATAATGTCTAGAGAAATCACTTAAGATTTTATACAAAGACATGTACTAAAATGCACTACATAAACTAAAATAGGATTCTAAGAAAATGTTCACATTACCCACAGGACGACAGGAGAAAGAAAAAACAGAAATAAAATGGCAGGCCAAATGATAAGCTGTCTATAAGAATCTCACTTCATACATAAAATCTGACCCTCCTTTGCCTGCTGAATCAGCCCCTCTGCTTTGTTCATGGGTTTTTCTTTGCCTGAGTAAGTTACTAAGCAAGAGGAAATAATTCTCCTCATACCCCAATCCACACTCACCTTTCACTGTCCCCAGGTCATAAGTAAAGGAATAACTCAACATGCTCCTGGAGGTCTTTACAAAATTAAACTCAAAAAGAGGAAACTTACATATGAAGGACTTATGTTCTACATCTAAATAGTGGGTTGGGTTACACAGATGCATGTATTTGCCACAACTCATGTGCATGCTGAATTATTTATTTGGAAGTGTATCAAATCTGCAACATACTTTGAAATGTATAAAGAAAAACAGATTAAAGAAAGATAGAGGAATAAGTAAAAGATATGTGATAGAACACGTATAATGAATGTTAATGGTAGAATGTAATAGGTATACATCTCTTCACTGTAAAGTTCTTTTATTGTTTCTTTATATTTGAAAATTTCCATAATAAACTGCTAAAAAATTTAATGACTGCTAATTTTTATAGGAAAAATAAGAAATATTTATAGAAATCTTTTTTGAGAGTGCTTATCTAAGAAGGAAGGAAGTCAATTTTTAAAATCAGATTGAAGCTGATCATAATCCACCCAATTGACAATAATGGCCACTCATCCATTCCCAGACCTGGACCCCCTTAAATAGAGCAGAATGTTTACTCTTGAGAAAGGATACTACAATCACAATTATAAAAAAAAAAAAAAATGTACTAGGAATCTACCTTCTACCCTTCCTCAAAGAACTTTTGGAGAGATTATTAAAAACAAGTAATAAATAGTTGTTATGACTCTAGACCATCTCCTGGCAGACAAGATGAGACTCAGCTCTCATTTGTGGTATATGCCCTGTTCTTGAGTTCAGAGGTGGAAATAAAATCTTCAGCGACAAGCAAAGATCCTACATTGATCCCCAGATCTGTGAGTGAAGCTACTGTGGTAGGAAGGGCAAAGTAGGAACCCTGAAGTTTTTCCTTCATGTCAAAGAAATAAATCAAAAACAATACAACATCACTGTGTGCTTTAGAGTTTAGTGCCACTTTCAGTCTCAAACCTTGCAAGGATGGCAATTTCCCTAAATCTCCAATTATGTAAAGTTAAATATATAGGAGTTATATTGGTCTATGAAAGTAAGAGAGGGTTATGATAAGGTTGATCATGTGGATTGGCTTGATTACAGGTGAGAATTGGCACAAGGGACATAACCCTGATACCTGGTATACAATTATTACATTGACAAGTGTTTTTACTGTTTCCCACTAAAAAGAAATAACCAGAAAGAAATAACCTGACAGGGACAGTAGCACACTTTGCCTCAGGGTTACTTCTCTGCAGATGTGTGCCCTAGTTTATTTATGGGGAACATTACTATTCCACCAACTCACAAGTCAGTGATTTCATTGGTCTATTACATTTGTAAAATAATAAAGGAGTAATGTTTCTATCAGGAGACTCAGGAATGATGCCATTGAAATGGAAGATGGACATTTGGGGTTCTTCATGCCACCAAGTAAATAGACATAAAAGGGGTCACAGTGTTGACTGTAATTATTGATCATAATTATCAAGGAAATGTAGAGATGCTTTAGCACACTATAGCTAGAGAGGAATACGGATGAAACACAGGAGATGTCCTCATATTACCAAGCCTAATAGCAAAAGCTAAGAGAAAACTACTGCAGTGCTATACAGGAAGGACTACCAGGGGCTCAGATGTCTCAGGAATCAAGGTTTGGGTCAATTCCCCTTGGTAAAGAACACTGACCAACAGATGTACTGGTTGAAAGCAAAGAGAAAGTAAACTGAGTAGAAGAGCAAGAAAGTACAAACCCCAGCCAGCTACAACCTCAGGATCCCTTGCCTAAAAGTATAGCTTGTACTAGATACCTTCCTTATTGTTTCAAGTAAATATACTTATGTATTTTACCTAAATTCCATTTTGTTTCATTTCTTTCTCCCACTGTGAGTTCTTGATGGTCAATTTTACAATTTAGTTTATAGTTGTAGAATATCAAGACTGAATGTGAAAGAAAATAGAGAAGTGAACATAACCTGGAAATCCTAGACTTGGAACAGGATGCAACACGATGTACATAACTTTAGGGGTCTCCTTTTGGGGAAGTGGTGAGTGTATTTTTTTTTTCCCTTGGAGAATAGTTAGACGATGGCATTGTTTTGGAAAAAAGATACACATGGTTCTTAGACTGATAAAGGGACTGAGTCATGGTAAGACAGAGGGTCACCTCTCACTGCACAAGAAGTCAATGAGACCAATTGCTCCCTTTCTATACTCCCCAGCTGCTAGAGAGGAGCTTAACCCAATCAGTGTCCCTAATCAAAAGACACTGAAATAGGTAAGAAATTATTTACAGTAGTGGTGATGTTGAGAGTCCAGCTGTCCAGTAATAAGTGCTCAGAGGTGAGAGCACAGAGTGACTCAGTTCTAAAGCAAAGATCAGGTTAAGGGTGTTGCCTTCACAAAGAAAGCATATTGTTTTTAGATAGCTTCAATATGACTACCAGTAACTTTATAGACAGAGAGGAAGGGGAGAGGCAGAGGGGGAGAGAGAGATAAGGAAAGAAAGCTGGTTAAAAATTAGGCTAGGAAATGATTTGGGTATTGTTCCTGGTACATGAGATTTATTGAAGTAAATAGATCGGAAACCTACACAGTTTTTGAGGAACTTATTCTGTCATGATCCTGGGCTTAAAAACATCTTTGATGGTTTAAGCTTTAAACCAGTCCTTGGGAAACCAACCTTATGCAGGTAGCAAATGGGCTATGAAAGTCCTACATCTGCCAAGGAAGGCATACTCTCCCATGCCCACTTCAGAAGTGGAAGAGGAAAACACATAAGAAAGAACTTACCTGAGGGTGGAACCGGGTCTCATGGTGTTCCTTCCATAGAGCAGAATCAGGGCTTAATCAAGAAACCTTCACATTAGGTGGCCTTCACAGTGCCTGTCCAGCAGAGATCCATCATTGCTATGGACCAGCAGAAGACAAATGTTCTTTTCTCAGTGGGAGTTTTGCTGCTATCCTTTCTAAGCTCCATTTTTGCCTATGGAGCATGTTAGGGTCAAATGATTTATTCATAGGTAACTGTTTTATTGGGTTATCTAGAACTAATGGAAAGGACTGTACAACGCACAAAGATCAAAGCTGGGTATGGTGACTGTGTAGAACTTTAGTTTCCTCCCTTGATGAGGAGGTTGAGTGTATTTTCTGCGTGGGAAGAACAGAGGAGCAGATACTCTATTTGAGGAACACAGGGGTAGACTATTGCAGAGACCGGGTAATTGTTCATCAACCTATAACCTATTTTCTCTTCTTAAACACAGAACTAGTCTACATCTCCCAAGCTCTCTTGCAGTCCAGTGTATACAGGTTACTGAGTTGCAGCCTCAAATGTGAGCAGAAGTGATATGGGCTGCCTTCAAGCCTGTCCCCCCAGAAATCACCCATTCATGATCCTTGATTCCTTTGTCTGCTTGCTAGGTTCTTGTAAGTGACCACAGTGAATTTTGAAGCAGCAAGAGCAAGCCTAGGTCACTGATTGCTGCTTGCCAATTACAAACACCCATTGTTAACTCTATATGAGTAAGAAGTAGACTTCTCCCATCACTTTGCATTGAGCCATTTTGCATTATGCTATTGTTTATCACCACATTTGGACTTACTCTAGCTAGAAAAATTTCTTCAGCATTAAATATAGAAGATTAAATCTAAAACATCATAAACATATGGATAATAACTCCACCAAAGAAATTTATTTCCTTCACTAATATCTAGGCATCAGCAGGGTGCTGAATTTAGGCAGATTTTATTCTCAATTTTCACTCTCTATTTTGGCATTGTATATATGTATTTGCAGAGCTATTCTCAGTAATTGACAGAACATAAGCCTCAAGCAGCATGTTTATGTCCAATCTGGGGTTTCCTTCAAGGAGACAGACCCTGCAGAGAACCACACCAATCAGAGGCATTATGACCTAAGACAGCAGAGTCTACATTCCCTGCCATATTCCCTCCCTAGAAATTTTTCTGGGTGCAAGTTACACTTGTTGATCTAACAGAAAATCCTATCCACTTCACTAAGACAGACTGAAAGTCACAAGAGACAAATTTTTTCCCACAGGGCAGAGACATAATTGGCTTGAAAGAAGAACAGCCTGGATGTTCTTCCTTTATAGGCACATTCCCAGAGCAGTGGGGTGCTGGTGAGGGGAGGTGCTGTGTCCCCAACTTGGTTTACACTCAGGAGAAGCAAGAGCCACCGTCCAAGGCCACATTGTGTTCCTGATGCTCCTTGCAAGGAGTCGGGGCATACAGATGATGTGGGGTCTTTCTTGTCTTCTCCAGGGGGCTGCTTGACCTAGAACCAGTATGCACAGCATGAAGGAATCGAGGAATAAAGCTACCCACTGAAGGGACTTGAATTCTGAGTAGGACAACCCACCCCGTCCTGCCCCTGCTTCTGCTTTTATGTATCTTGATCAAAAGCAGTCCTGCTGCTCCCTTGATGCCACCACAGGCTCTTGAGGTATTAGATGGCCTCTCCTCTGCGTTCACACTCCCTCTCCTGCGTCAGTGCACGACGTGGTATTCTAACTCCTGTTTTCTCCTTATTTCCTATGAGACTGTGGGCTCCTCAGGGGCAGGGATTGCGCCATATCCATCTTTACATATTCCTTGCTGAGCTCAGGGCCTAGCATGCACTGGACTCAAAGGTGGAAACAGTTTGTTGTCAGTCTGAATAACTGGAGCTTCCCAGATTTCTCTGATAAATCATCCCATTCCCCTTCTCCTCCCACTCAGGTCCCGGGAATATGATTGCTGAAAAACACAATTTAACTTAAAAAATTAGATTTTATATATAAATAACAACGAGAAATACCATGAACTTGCTCAGTAGAGAAGCATTCCCATCGGAAGTCTCTTCTCTTCTTTGCATTGTCTCAGCCAATCCGCTGGTTGAGAATAATCTTCATCCCTCACCAGCCCACAGACCTTGGAGCTCCTCACCCTTCCATCCCTCCATATCCTGCAGCCAGAATGAATCAGCCAAAGCACCCAGCTGATTCTAAAGTATTCTGTGCTTCTCAATTGGCTTCAGATTAAAGTACAGACTCTAAGCGTAACATATTTTCAAGGCCTTTCACAGCCACCAACTTTCAAAGATTTTCTAAAAAGCACATTTCCCCCCACATTTTAACATCTCTGAAATCAGTTTGTGTCTTAAAATCTCTGGCAGCCATGTGGTGGTAGTGATATTGTCGCCACTGCCTGAGAACATACATCAGAATTTGCAGACTAGGTTGTCAGCAGCTTGGAGGAAACCCCGGAGACAGCAGCAGAGCACTGCTTTAAGAAATGCCACAGCATCAGAGCTCTTGATGGCGCAGAGGACAGTATTGCACTGAATACAGAAAGGACTCAGGATGGAGAAGGTGGAGAAGCTTCAGGCATTCTTGAACCAACTTATTTTGTTTTTTTTTCTTTCCTATTTATCCATGAGAATGATATGTGATGTCTAATTCTAAAAAAGTTCTTTCAATAAAATACTTTGTGTCACTGTTTAGTTGGCTGGATTTTTTCTTTCTGAATGGAGTGTCTAAAAATAGTGCATCTTACAGTGGATGGTGTTTTTAGATTTGATTGAGGTGGAATTTATCAATCTAATCATCCTATTAATTCTCCATCTCTCCCTCTGGTAACTTTTTATACCAAGCCAATCCTCACTGTGAGTGATTCCTGGATCAGAGCTACACTCTTCTGCCTCTATTTAATCCCTTTACTCTACTGGAATTTTGTTATCACTAACCTCCACCTGTCGAAATCCTACCCATTCTTCAAACGCCAACTTAAAGCATAGCCTAGTTCATAAAATCTTTCCCTTATCACTCACTTACTGTGACCTCCTCCAGTCTCTATAATGCCAAATTGCTTGTTCATTTGTTACGCTTCAAATACAATCATTTCTTTTGAAATGTTCCTGTGCCCTGGGCACAGTGGTAAGCACTTTACCATATGTTTTCCCAGTTAATCATCACAACAACCTTTTGAGGTAGGAATTTGCCTCCCTTCTTCAGATGAGTTTAACTGAGATTTAGAGAGCAGTTAACTTATAGACTTTCATACACTTTAGTAGGTGGTAAACACTGGTCTTTTGGCCCAAATCTAGTCTATCATTGAACATCAGCTTCCTTTGCTCCAGAGACTGCCCTCCCCATCTACATGTTAAATACGTTGTATTGAATTTAATTGAATGTGAAATGCAAAATGCCATTCAAAACTAAATTTTCTGGATAATAAAGTCCCAGATTTATGTGAAAAACAAGCTAAAGTATTTTAAAATTCACTTTTTTCATTATCAGGCTGATATTCTTTGTCAAACCCCACTTGTTTAAGAAAAACTGGAATTACGTTTCATTGTAAGAAATGAACCATTGAACTTGGTGTGATGATTATTTTTCTTGTTCATTCTGTTTTCTTAAATAATAATACAGAACTGCTGAAAATTTAACCACAACAGCCAATTTACATTCAAAGTATTAAAATATAAAAAGTAGAATTCTCCCTTCTGCTTGTGGGAAGAGTCAGCTATAGAAAAACATAAAAAGCATTTCCTTGTAAGGAGTAGGAAAGGACTTGCCTTTTCCCAAATACAAGGAGCAAGAGCAGCCAGTATAATCTTGAAATCAAACAGACCTGAGTCATGGTTCAGGTACTCCCTAATTTTGTGATCTTGGGCAAGTTACTTAACCTTTTTGACTATCAATATCCTCATTCACAGAATGAGGATTAATAAAAGCTACATCATACCGTCTTTTTAGGACCAATTAATAATGGACATTAATTAAAGGCATTATTATTATTATTATTGAAGCTATGGAACATTTGGCCATGTCCAGGAAGAGGGCTGTGGTATCATTTGATTTCTGTTTAAAACAAACAAAAACTTCTTGCTTCTGTGTACAGAATAAATTAGAAGGGGTCAAGAGTTGGATAACCAGAAAAATAATGGCTGTTTTCCAAATGAGAGACTATGCTGGACTATATCTGGATCATAGCAGTGAAAATGTTTCCAGTGTTCACAGTTGTGGTGATTTTAGAGATAGAATTCATATAATATGGTATTGGATTGGTTGTGAGAGGGTACGGAGGAGCAAGAAATCAAGAATAACCTCTAGGTCTATGGCTTAAGCATCCGGGTAGATGGTGGTGCCATTAATTGAGTTGGGGAAGACTGAAGGGAAATGAAGAGGAAGTCAGGTTGAGGGAGTGGAAATAAAAGTAAAAATTCAATTATAGAATAAAAGTCCACTTTTAGAAATTAATAACATCATTTTCAAAGCCAGAATTCACATTTTTATTTTAACTTGGGTGATTTCCTTATCTCTGTCCACATCCGAAATGTTGATCCAAGTAAAGAATGTTTTCACCTCTTCCTTTGGCACACAGGTGACAGGCAATATCCCAGAGATCTTCTTATCAGCTTGATTCCTTCCCAGAAACCTTTTGGATTTTCCTTCTTCCTCTTGCATCCATTGATTAACTCAGCAGTTGAGTCAGCCATCATGACTAAATCTTGAAATTCTCTCTACAATTTTCGCTGCAGGAGTAATAATTCTGATCCAGAAACTTAGGTCCTCACAGTGGGTTGGCTCCTTTGTCCTTGGAGGCAGACTCCTTCCATGGCCTGGAAAGTTTGATTGTATCACCTGTCACGCCAAAGCACTTCCCAAACTCAAACCGTCTTTTGCACCCTCTTAGAATCACTTCCTCAACAATATCCACATTGTTCTGTTTGACAAACCCTTTCCTGACTGATTTATGAACATAAATTCAATTGTTACCTTATGGTCACCATAATCACAATCGCAATTTCTACTATACCTTGCATTCACGGTAATCACCATTATAACCTGCATCTAAGTGTCTTAAGCTTCCTTTCCCTGCAATTGTCCAAACGGAGTCAGTCTAGATGACCATGATGGATGAGAGGTGGAGTGGGGTGACGTCTAAGTAAACTTTCTCCTCTCAGATTCTGTGTATTTCACACATAATATTTTGCAGAAAACCAAAAGTGCTTGCTGCTCCCACGGCTGTTCTAATTTAGTGAAGTTTTGTGGTCGCACCCACGTTAGTTGATCTTATTTAGCTGAAAAGCTGAATAAGCAGAAATGGTCTCAGATTTACTAAGAAAGGAGCTATTGCTGCCATCTTTCAGTGAAAAGCATGCCCTGTGCAGTTCTCTGACGTACATAGGGAGTGGCTTGTTGTAAGTGAACATCTGGGAAGGAGGGAGGGTGCTGCAGTGGAAAAGGCTTGGGTCATTGCCTTCACTCTGGCACTAACCAGCTAACTGAATTTGAACAGGACACCTCACATCTGTGAGTCTTATATTCCTCATATACAAAAGAAAAGGATTTAACTAGATCAGGGTTTCTCAATCTCTGCACTATTGACATTTGGGGCTGGATAATTCTTCGCGTGGGGGACCATCCTGTGCAGTGTAGGATGTTTAGCAGCATCCCTGGCCTCTACTCACTAGATGGCATCAGCACCCCTTCTCCTCCAGTTTTGACAACCGTAAATGTCTCCAGCAATTGGCAACTATCTTCTGAGGGATAGTTTTGCAAATTGCCCCAACTGAGAACCTCTGTACTAGGTGATTATAAGACGAAAATATACTTAGAAAAAGAAGGGTTGTAAACCAGGCAGCATCCCACCTCTTCCACTGGTGTCTACTATAAAAGGCTTTTGGGTTTTTTTGTAATTTAAAGATAACCACTAGTGGAACTTTGAAGTGGATGTTTACCTTCCAAATTACTGCAGAGAAATAAAAGCAAGTAAGCCCCACTAATTATTGAAAATAAATAGCAAACATTGATAACAAAAATAGACTACGCAGCATCACATGGACATTAAAAAAGAGCTCAGAGCATGTTATACGACAATGTCAGATCAAACATATCAGTGACGACAGCCACTTCAATGGCCGAGTATGTCTATTCAAAGACAAAGACACTCAGGTTGTTTTAAATAAATAAAATTGAACTATATGCTGCCGAAAATAACAGGTCTAAGATGAAGCGACTTGAAGTTTAAAAAGAAAAGGATGGGCAATATAAACAATAAAAATATAAACAATAAAAAAGGCAAAATTAATTTCAACCAACCTAGAAATCAAAGCAAAAATTATTAAAATTGAATGAGGAAGATTATTTCATATTTATAAAAGGCATGATTTAGGGTGAAAATATAAAATAAGGGTGAAAAGCATGAACTTTTATTCAACCAATAACAAAACATCAAAATATATTAAGCAACACAATCACCACTTATTGCAAAAGAAACCAGGAAGTCATTTTTAGCTGTATCTAGATGGCACTCCAAATAGTTTGAAATCCTATTAGTAAGGAAAATTAGGAGTATGGCTATTGTGTTGGTAGCTTACAGTGTTGCTCACTGCCCAGCAACTATTATTGCTGGTGAACAATGGGCAGGTGGAAAAAGTCTGTTGTTTTAAGAGTGTGAAATTGCTGATGAGTCAGCTTTCATGAATGTGACTTAAATGTAGCCATATGGAAAGCTAGAGATATACAATTTCTACCTTTATAAAGAAAAAACTGGTTAAGACAATGAAGTATTTTTGGTAAATTTTGTTTGACCATAGCTAGTCAATTTGTTTGACCATAGCTGTGACCTGCAGCATCATTCATTCAGGAAAGAAAAATCAGTCACATATTAGCCACCAAGTAAATCTTACTGAAATGAATTATAGTAACCTCTCTCTTTTTTCAGTAAAGTCCATCATGTGGTTTCCTTATTCATCCAGAATAATGTTACACTTGTGTGAATGATTAATGCATTTTGATGAGGGATGTCATCATACAAACTGGAATTATTTCCCTATAGTTCAGTTTCTTCATTTTAAAACATGTCAGCAACATTTGCTAAGTAGCTATTTTAACAAAGCAATTCATATTCAACCAACAAAAAATATGCAAATAAAAAATATATACAGCAAAAACTGAGACAAAAAAAGGAAAATAAACTTATAAAAAACCCAAAATAATGAGAAACTTTAACACAATATTATTTGTGTTTGAGTGATAAAGTAGACCAAAATCAAGTAAGGATATAGAATTTTTAAATAACGTAATCAAAATGGTTAAATGAGTTAATATTGAATTTTACAAGGGTTATACAATCATTTCATGGAACTGTAAAATAATTATATTAAACCAAGATAATTGATTGTCTATTAAACAAAAATGAGCCTCAATTCATTTCAAAAAGTTGTAAACATATAAGCTATATTATTTTATGGCAAAATACTAAAACTATAAGAATGAAAAAACAGTGAGAAAAAAGCCTAAGGAACCATTTCATCCAATAAGAAATGAAAAGTAGAATTATACTCTTTGGAAAATAGTAAAAATGAGAATACCACATTTAAAAATGTATGTGATACAGACTCAATTCTGACCATGACAGAGTTGCTGATATCGCCGTAAACAACTGTGAAACTGGATAAAGCATGTGCTGTGACTCTTCTCAGGGGTTGGGTAGCAACCTGCACAGGCCGTGATTCCTGGAGAAGAGAAGTAGGGTGTTTAGCTCCACATCCATCCTGGGGCATCCTCCATCTCCCTGGGGCATTTTGCAAATGGAACTGGAGACAGTGCAGAGCCAGGTCTGGCTGGGAGAAGGGAACAGCGATTGGACCACTAAAGTATCTGTGATTGTGGGTCAGGGCACCCGAGAGAAGGGAACTTCCAAGAAGAAGCCCCAGAAGACATAGGGGGTCCCATCCTTGGCAGAATCCTAAGCTGCGCAGGCACTAAACTGGACTCTGGAGGCCTAGCAGAGAGGAGCTGCTGGTAGCCAAGGGCTAACGGGGATTTCTGAGGTTAGACAAGGGTGGGAAGACAGAGTTCTGACCCAGTTGAAGGGGAGAGACCTTGGTCAATACCCTAGGCTTTCAACTGAAACTCGGGCAGTTCAGTGAACCTGAAGACGAGTCAAATTATCCAAACTTATATACAGAGAAAAAAATTAAAAAAAAAAAAAAAACAGAAAAGAACATCTGAGACCTGTGAGCCAATTGTAAATGATCTCACATGTGTGTAATTGGAGACAAAAATACACATTTGAAGGGATGCTGGCTGAAGATAGTCTAAAAAGCATGAGATGCACCTAAGTCATACTCACAGAAAAATCATTATCTTTATACAGTTTAATTATCTTTGAAGAAAAAAAATAACCGAAAGATCATAGCAGAAAAGGCAATACCAAATAAGTTTTTCAAGTGCTCCCTTACATCCCACACCCTACCTTGTGGTTGTATTGAATCTTTGCAATTACTTCTGGCCGATAAACTGTGAGCGGATGAAGTTTCTCTCCAGGACTGAGGCAGTTAAACGACTGTGTGTCCCTCGTCTCTCTCCTGCTACTCCAGCAGCCATGCGGCCGGTGTTTCAGATGGTGTAACTACGGGTGGAGGAGGGCTGGCCAAGCCTCACTGGACTTCTCCTGTGTGACAAATAAATCTTTGTCAGGTCCAACCACCAGAGTTTATGTGTCATATCAGCATTAATTACTCAACTATAAAAAAGTTGTAAGAATACAGCAGTTAAAAAGCTAGAACTGTAAGAAGAAGAAAATAATAAAAATACAATCATAAATCAATGAATCCAAAGAAGTAAAAATGAGCATTTTTCTTTTAAATTCTTAATAAAATAAGAAAATCTAATCAAGAAAAGATGTAGGACATAAATCAGCATTACTATTAGTTTCTTAGAGTTGCCATAACAGATTGTCACAAGCTGGGTGGTTTAAAACAGAAATTTATTCTCCACAGTCGTGGAGACTAGAAGCCCAAAGTGAAGGTGTTAGCAGGGCCGTGCTTTCTCTGAAGGCTCTAGAAGAGAATCCTTCCTTGCCCTTTTTCTAGTTCCTGTTGGTTGCTGGCTATCCCTGGTTTTCCTTGGCTTGCAGCTGTTAACCCTAATCTCTGCCTTTATCATCACATGGCCTTCTTCCTATGTGTCTATCTATGTCTTTGTGCCTTCTCCACTTCTTCTAATGATGCCAGTCATATTGTATTTATGGCGCTCCCTAATCCAGTATGACCTTAACTAATTACACCTGCCAAGACCCTATTACCAAATAAGGTCACATTCACAGGTACCTAGGGTGGGACTTCAACATATCTTTTGGGGGGACTCAATTCAACCCACAACAGAAGGGATATAGCAATATGGATTAGATTTTAAAAAATAATAAGAGACTATGTCAATGCACCTAAAAAGCTCTATGAAATATAAACTTTTCCAGAAACCTTTAGTTGCCGTAAAATACCCAAGAAGTAGTAAACCCAAATGGACAAATGCTGTCAGAACTTTAGAGACTAGAGATGCCTCATCCAACCTCTTGGATATATGGAATGCAGGTTTGGCTTCTAAGAGCTACAAGTTAAAATCAGAGTAGACGTTTATGTAAATCCTCCTTAAATGGCTCTAAGATGTGCAAGAATGGACAAGAACCTGACACAACATGACAATGACAGGTGGAAAACATAATTACTTTAAAAGGAGACTGTGATTTAAGCAGTTGACTTAGAAATCCAGAATGACTCTTGGTAGGTAGAGATTTGCTCTTCTTTTTTTTAAGAAAGAAAACAGCTTGATTGATCTTTTTGAGAAAAAATAGATACTTCCTTTTCTCCAGCCTAGTCTATATTAAAGAAGAGTTAACAAAGAAAGAATTAAATTGCTCTGAAAAAAAGAATATTAGGAGTTCTGGAGTTGTCCACTGGTGGATCAAGATAGGACTTGGGAATCTGGAATAAGGGACACAGGAATAAGCGAAATTGTCCAGGACGAACATAGCCCTGCAACATGACAGTAGCTGGGGTCTAAGGAGAGACATGACCAATGAGAAATAAATGCCGTGTTGGGAAATTGCCAATGAATAATCAGAACAACAATAGCTGTTTCTCAAAGTAAAGGCATTTCTTAAACTTCCTTGTAATTATAACCCCTAATATCAACCCAATCATCCCCAAATCTTCAGAAGAGTCTAAATCAAACAAAGACTATCTTACAGATGTGCTTTGAGAAGATAAAGAAAAATAGATGCTCTATTTGTAGTTAAGCAAGATAGAGACAGAGTGTTGGTCATAGGATCTTGGAATATCACCCATAGAGTGATGCAGAATTCAAATGCTGGCAAGAATTCATAGCAACGTATGACAGAATAAGTTTTCCACCAGTCTAAATACAAAAATACACTTGAGTGTCTCCCAAGTGTTACCACATTTTGCCTCATAATGGTCCAAGCCACTCTATTTGGATATTAAATGAAAGGTGACTACAGAAGCCCAAAAGATTTGGAGATATTCAGATCTAACAAGGGTGTCCATCAGAAATGTGGTTGGTAAGTTGTGGAGGCATGTTGGCACTGCCATCTGCCCAACTAAGTCCTGTTCAGAGGAGAGGATTCAAAGACCCAAGACATGTTCAGTTTCAGAAGCAAAAATGTTCTTATCATGTAAATAAGTGCCTCAAATTCTCTTTCCCTGGCCACCAAATATTCAAATTATATAATTCACTCCATCTTCGATTAACATACATTGAACTCTGGTGTACAATTAAACCAGACTAAGACTAAAGAAAACAAGATCCTAGAAAGGTGGGGAGCACACTGAGGTAAGTGGCTGCTTTTTATTTTGTTTTGTTTGTTTGGGGGGTGTGTGTGTGTGGTGTGTTATCCTTTGGGGCATTTGCCAATTCATGTTATGAGGCATAGAGGCTGAACAAAAATTGTAGCCTAAAAACATAAGCCATCCCTCTGGGGCTCAAAGTAAAAAAAAAAAAAATTAGAGTTCAGTGTATCAATGTGACAAGGACTTGAGGGACCAAGATCCTGGAGAAAAGAAAACCACAGAGAAGTGAGCCCAAAATGTGTGTCATTTTTTCTTAGGGTGTTTGTCAATTCTTAAGTGTTACATGGGGGTGAAGGGAGTAGGTGGTACTAGAGGCCAAGAAACCAAGTAAATGGCATCTGCTGAGAGGCTAAAAAGCTAAACAGAAATTCAGGTTGTCTCATGGTACCGGAGAGATTAAAACTGGAGTTGGGCCTGCTAGGGTGGTAAGGTCGTCATAAATGTCCCAGGATTTTAGTTGAGACCCTGCCTTCCCCCCAAAAGAGCTACTTCCTAGGGATAAGGACAAACAGAAAATACATATGCTTCAGAAAGCCTAAAATCATGGCAATTGCTGCTTGCATTAAGGTAATCTGCCTATATTCTGCCTGCTTGCCAGAAGAATATTAAATCCACTCTGGAGGAAGATAAAATCTTCCAGAGCCCCATACTATTTTTCATGGATAATGTCTGGCATTAAAATTAATAAGTATGCCAGGAAACTGGACCAAATGTCTAAAATGCAAGAGAAAAAAAAAACATCAAACGGAAACAGACCATAGGTGATCACAATATTGAAGTTATCAGACATGGATTTTGAAATACCTACAATTAATTTCCTCAAGAAAAAGATGAAAAGATGAATAATTTCTCCAGTGAACTAAAATATATAGAAAAGAATCAAATGGAGAAAGTGTAGAACCAAAAATAATGCAACACTAAAATTAAGAATTAAATAGATGATTGTAACAGCAGATTAGACAAACCAGAAGAAAGGGTTAAGCACCGGGAAGGTAGTCAGTAGAAAATATCTAGATTGAAGCATATGCAAAAAATAAAGGATGGAAAGTAAAAAAAGGGTAAGAATCAAAGGGAACACAGTGAAAATGTCTAAACTGTGTAACTGGGATCGAAGAAGAAGTGAAGAGAGAATGGAGCAGAAGAAATATGCAAAGAAAAACTGGGCAAGGATTACGTAAAATTCATGAAAAATATAAAGCCACAGATTCAAGAATCTTTATAAACCCAAGTAGGATGAATACAAAGAAAAGCATACTTAGGCACCTAATAATAACAAAGAGGAAATCTGAGAATCTGCCAGAGAAAAAAGAGATGTGATGTTCTAACAGCAGCAAGAAGACTGACACTGGAAGTTTTAATGGAAACAATGGAAGCCACCAGACAGGAGGACATGTGTCCATTGTAGAAAAGAAACACATGTCAAATTACAATTCCAAGCAAATTAGAATGCATAGCAAAAATACCTTTCAGATATTTTTGAGGTAAAGATTTTTTTGACCAACAAAAACTGGGGGAATTTATTCTAAAAAATGAGGGAATTCATTTGGTTTGGACTCAACCAAAAAAAAAAAAAAAATACTAAAGCGAGTTTATTAGGCAGGAGAGAAATAATCCCAGATGGAAGCAAGCAAATGTAGAAAGGAATGGATAGCACTAAAATGGGAGGAACGTGGGTAAATTAAATGAATACTTCCCTTTTGATAAGGATAGTAATGTTTTATGAGGGTTCAAATAAATGTAGAATTAAAGGAAATGGCAACAATAACACAAAAGGTGGGAAAGGGTATAAAAAGAGCAAAGTGTTGTGAAGTCCTTGCATTATCTGAGAAGTACTAAAGGTACCAATTTAAGGTAGATTCTGTTAAGTCAAGGATGCACTATAGGTAGCCATTGAGAGAAGAATAAAAGAATATGTAACTAAAAATAGAAATGGAAATGGAATTTAAAAGTACTACGCTGATAATGAAAGAAGGCAAGGAAAAAAAGGAACGAATAAGATGGGACAAATAGAAAACTATTGTAAAAATGGTAATTTAAATCCAAATATGTCAGTAATTGCATTAAATGTAGATAGACTAAACTATCCAAATTAAAAAACTGGATTCATTTCTAGGTCAAAGAACAACACCACCTGTCTGTCAGCTGTCATACAGCCACTGTGGTGGCTGTGTGTTGCTGTGACGCTGAAAACTATGCCACTGGTATTTCAAATATCAGCAGGGTCACCCCTGGTGGACAGGTTTCAGCAGAGCCTCCAGACTAAGACAGACTAGGAAGAAGGACCTGGCCACCCACTTCTGAAGAAACTGGCTGTGAAAACTGTATGAATAGCAGCAGATCATTAGCTAATAAAGCCACAAAGTGAGAAGATGGTACAAAAAGATTCCACTCTGCTGTACACAGGGTCACTAGGAATCAGAATGGACTTCATAGCACTAATAACAATAACAAATATACATATATTTATATATATCTTATATATCTCTACTTTGCATATATATAAGATATATAGTTATGTCAAATATATTTATATATGATATATATTTCTTATATGTATTTTCTATATATAAGATGTATATATTTGTATGTCTTATATATATAAGATATATATATATATCTTACAAGACTATACCTTATATATAAGAACATAGAAATATTGAAAGGAAAAGGATAAGAGAAGACATGTCACGCAAACTCTAATCAAAAAAAATGCTGGCATTGCTTTACTAAGATCAGACAACAAAAAATTTAACACAAGAAATATTATTAGGGATGAAGGAGACATTTATGATAAAAATTTCAATTCAACAACATATAAGATATAATAATTCAACAAGAAGATATAGTAAGATACAAATTTGTAGGCACCTATTATCATAGTCATATTATATATCTGTGAAAAATAGCAAATGCTCCCATATGTAGCAGTATGAATGAATCTCATAGACTTCATGCTGACAAAGAATCCAGGCACAAAGGGTATGTACTGTATAATCCCATTTAAAGAAGGTTCAGAAGCAAGTAAAACAGCTCTATGGTGAGGCAAGTCTAATAGTGATTTCTTTTATGGATCCAGTGGGTGCTCACTAGGAAGGGGCTCAAAGGAGGCCTCTAGGGTGCTGGTAATGGTCTTTGTATATCTTGATCCAGGTGATGTATGGGTGACATCACTTTTTAAATATTCATGGAGTTATACACTTAGGGTTCCTGTACTTTACTGGGTATATGTTTCTATTTTTAAAATTTAAAAAGAAAAGAAAAAAATATCTCCTCAAGAAATTCTAATGTGCCCCAGGTTTAAGAACCACAGAACTATGTGATACTCGACAGTTGGCTGGTGTTTGTGCTTCTTCAAAACAACTGCTGTGGGGCCAGCCCGGTGGCGTAGTGGTTAAGTTCACACTTCGTCAGCCCAGGGTTCGCTGGTTCGAATCCCGAGTGCCAGCCGACGCACTGCTTGTCAGCCATGCCGTGGAAGTGTCCCATATAAAGTAGAGGAAGATGGGCACGGATGTTAGCCCAGGGCCAGTCTTCCTCAGCAAAAAAGAGGAGGACTGGCAACGGATGTTGGCTCAGGGCTGGTCTTCCTCACAAACAAAAACAAAAAACAAAAAAGCTGCTGTGCGTGAGGTCCTACCTCCCAAGTGGACTAACAGCAGCCTTGGCAACTCAGGGCATTTTGGATGCTCCAAGTGTCACTGGGTATAGTAATACTGGTGGAGAGCCCTCACCTAATCATAGGTCCAGAATCCCACCCCTTCTCTGACCCATGGAGTTTTATAGACTCCATTCCACCCATAAAATTCTTCCTCTAGAAAATACTAGAATATACCAAACATATACCCCATTTTTTCTGTTCCCCTTAAATAAGCCTCAGCTGTTTCCTCCCACAAAAGGCAAAGACCTGGAGTTCTAAGATCTGTATGCACTAAACCTCTACAACCTTCATCTTGCCCAAAGCTTTACAACTAAAAACATCATTTCCTTCTCTCCCATCCGCTTCAACTCTTTTTATTATTCCTGATCACAGACTCTTATTCTCACATCACTTTGAGAATGGCCAGACACAGCCTGATTTTAACACGAAGTGGTGGTAAGAGTCTCTACTTCTGGCCACAGATATTATAGGATTCATCTAGGGAGCAAATGATTCTGGTTATTATATATATATAAATCTAGGGAAATGCCTCCTTGAGAACAATTTAAGAGCCAATGTGCTTATTTTGCAAATGTGGTAAGCATTGCAAACTTTAAATTGCTGGGACTGGTGGGGTGATTGGACAGATCTGGCCAATCTTCAAAGACGTGCTTTCTCTTTCAATCATAAGCAAAGAATTCCAGCAGACCTGGACCGGTTTCTTACAGTGATATGATATGATTAATGCACTTATTGATGCGTATGTTTGCTGAAGGTGCCACTGGGTTTTCTCTCCCTGTGCTTGAGAACAGGAAAGTTTCCTGGAGAAAAGTGTGCTTTGTGTTTCTACTCAGGTTTATTTATTTATTTATTTTACATCATGATAAATTGCACTGTGTTTTGAGAAATTAAAATGGTACATGTTAAAGCAAAATAACAACAGAGTGGAAGAACACAATATGGGAAGCAGCTGGAGCATCTTAAGATAAAAGGGAGAAATAGAAATGACAAAAAGTTTTAAAAAGAATTAATTTCCTCTTCATCATCTAAACAAACAAGAATGTATCTTCCAGGATCCATTTGAGAGATGAATGTTTGATAACACCCATGTTCAGGGCAGTTTGGTGTGATGGATCTGTATCCAGGATCCATCACGAAGAAGCACTGTGGTCCTGAGTAAGTTATTTTGGCTTTCTGTGCCTTACCTTCCAAATCTGCAAAAACAGTGATGAACATAGAAACAACTCACAGAGAGGGCTTCTACATGTCAGTCACTTCTATGTGCCAGTCACTAAGCAATTTACATATTTTATCTCATTTAATCATCACAATGACGTGAATGCTTTTATTATCATCTCTACTTTACAGATGAGGAAATGGAGGCACAGAAGAGCTAACTGACATGCCCACGGCCACACAGCTAGTAAATGGCAGCAATGGCTGTTTGGCTATTTGGCTCAGTGTCTGTGCTCTCTTAAGCATTAAATTCTACTGCTTATCTTTTAGGTTTGAGCTTGTCACTTCACTTAAAGTGCTCCTCGGGGGCCTAGTTTCCATCAGGATAAAAGTCCTAACTCCACGATATGGAATAGATGATCTTTCACAACTACCCCTACCTCTACAGTCTTCTCTCTCCTGACCTCTGGCCACCTCAGCACCTCACACACTGTCCATATGGGGGATTCTCATCATGTGTTCCCTGCACATCACCTGTGCCCTTTCAAGCCTTGGACTCGGCTCTTGCCCCTCCCTCTGCCTGCAGTGCTCTCCCTCCACTGACTACTCACCCCTTCTCATCTGCTTTAGGGACACCTATATTTCCTTCAAGTCCCTGGAAAGCTCTATTACCTCTCAGGAGTTTCCTTGACTTCTCTGGACACAGATAAGTCATCCACCTTCTATACTCCCATACAACTTAATGAGCACTTCTGCTGTAGTGTTTGTCACTCAGCATTACATTATTTGATGGATGAATATGTCTCGATCAGACATTGTTTTTTCTCTACCAATCTAAGGGATTAGTGATAGTACCCAGAGTACTGTGTTGAGAAGGATTCTGAGGTCATATCTGAGCTTAGCAGGAGGATGTTAAATGCAGACTTCATAAGGGCAAGAACCTTATCTGACATTTACACTCTCGTGTCTCCAGTGTCTGGCTCAACCTTAGTACACAGTAGACATTCAATTAATATTTGTATAAAATGAGTGATAAATTAACAATGTCTGCTGTAGTAAAGGAGGTGAAAGTGGTGACATTCATGCCAGATATTTTACATCCCTCTAGTAGTCTCTGAACCCTTGAAGGGCAGAGAATGTCTTATTTATCTTAGTATCTTTGGTGCCTCATTTGGTGCATTGAACAAAATACTATTGCTATGTAAATACATGATTGAAAGAAGTACCTTAAAGCTGAAATATTATATACTGATGTGAGGCATGGAAGAGGAAAGCCAAGCCACGTGATTCATTCTCTTCTCTGTTCTGTAATAAGCCAAATGGAACACTGGAGAAAGTAATGTTTTCTGTGGCTGAAGATGTGTTCATTGACGTGCGACTCTTGCGCCTGCTTTGTGAAATAACAGCAACCCACCTGAGGGTTAGAATGCAGAGGAAGATGGCAGCTACCAGAGGGGACAGGGAGGTGTGGAGCCACACTCTGTGTTTATTGTTTTCTCCTCCAATTCTCTTCACCTCTTTTACTTGTTTACTGCTGCATCTCCTCTCCTGGTGGGTCCAGGCTTTATCCCAAAAAAGGTCCTCTCTAGGTCTTTTAGATGTGAAGAATTATTATTTATACAATTGTGTTTTGAAACTCCTTTCTCGAAACTGTTATACAACAAGGAGAGGAAGTTTAGTCCTAAAAAGGATTACTAATTTTTAAAATGAGCCAAAGCCAGTTGGGAAGTTCCCCCTCAAGACACCAATCTGACATGCCTGTGTCTCCTGTATAAGGACATACTGTTTACCCACCAGCTGACCTTGGATCCCACTCCTCAGAGGGCACCAGAAAGTCTCAACGGAAAAGGCAGAAGACCCAAAAGGAGAGATGACAAAGGGGTTCTGACAATGAAGCAACGCCTGAGCAGCACTGAGGGGCTAAGTGCACACTGCTCTCTCCAAACTGCGCTGGTGATGTAACTGGTAAAACAAACAAGCCTGCACCCTTTGAACAGGTTCTATTTTCAGACCTGTTCAAATTGCTCTTCTGAGAAGATGTGAACAATGAAAGTTTTGCTCTTCACAGAAAAAAAAGAAAAAGGAGTGTGACATCTTTTTTGGTTTAATTGACCTGAATTGGGATGAATTAACTTAAAAATAATTTGGTGACATTTTCTCAGGTGTTCTGGAAATGTCTGAAGTGAAGTGTCATAAAACCAAAGATAGCTTGGGGAGGGTGAGTGTTTCCTCTTTTCTGATCTCACTCTGGGGCTTAAAATGAACTCACTAAGAGATCTAGAGCAGAGCTTGTCCAATAGAATTTTCCGTGATGATGGCAGTGTTCTACATTTGCACTATCCAGTATGATAGCCACTGGCCACATGTGGCTACTGAGCATTTGAAATGTAGCCAGTGTGACCTTATTTACTCTTCTCTTCAAAATGAATTTTACAATCTAGCCAGGTGAATTTTTTCCTTTCCCCTTAACATACAAATTTATCTACAACTCTGAGCCATTGTTCAAGCCGAGTCTGACATATAAGTTCCAGAACCTTCAGGATTTTGGTGTCAGGAGCTATACTTGACCACGAGAAGCCACACAGCCCCTACTGTTAACTGTTTGCCTGGAATATCCCGAACCCCTGGCACCTGCTGTCTACCTCTTCAAGACCAAATGCTGCCCAAAGAACTTCCCTAGCCCTCACCAACTTCACTGCTCAGACTTGCTCAGCCCCTTATTTTGCTATGATTACTGGCCTCCTCCACTATGATCTCTCTTCCCTACCTTGGGTCCCTGGAAGTAGCCCTGGAAATAATCTTACCCAAGTTCCTCATCGTATAGAAGAGGACACTGAGACACAGAGAGAGTTAATGGCTTGCATCAACCCTCATAGGGAGTTAACGCTCCCAATTAAAACCCTACCCCTTTACTCAAGGTTCATCTCCAGTGCCTCTCTTCCCTGAATGGCCTGCTCTGATTGGTTTTGTACCCATTGATAATCCCTTCTGTGTATTTCTCTAGCATGCTGCCAAAAACATCCATTTTGGCACAAAGTCTTGCATTGTTCTGTTACTCTTTTCTTAACTAGAATATAGAAATCCAGAAAATAGAAACCATTCCTTTAACCGTCTTCTTACACAGCGCCATATATCAGAGTATGTGCTCAGTAATACTGTTGAAAGATAAAATGACAGAGCTTGTCCTGACTCCTAAGAGAATATCATGTACCCAAAGGGAAAAAGAGTAGGGTAATCACATCAATTCTCCTCCTCTCAGATAAACTGTAGAAGAGAAATATTTGCTTGAATTTCCTTTGTGTTTAAATGGCCACTTTTGATAGACTATGCCCAAGCACATATTTAAAAGTTAAAATTATTTCCAACATATGAGTCGGTCAATTCAATCTGGCAAGTATTTATTAAATTCAAAGACCTTATACTATAGTTTAAAGGACAATACTTTCACACATGAAGGAGACAGGTTAATATGACAGAATGTAATTTAATTTAAATGTTTATTGAATGTTCACTATGAGCCAAAAAAATGTGTAGCTCAGAGCTATTCAAGGTTGGTGGCAGCCAAAGTTACTACAGATCACTTTACAAATGTGGAGAGAATTAAAATAGACTTTATATGATGGTAGAAAATACTAAGGCTGATAGTAGGAACAGTAAGAAAAGGAGTTGCCAGTACTGGGAATTAGCTAAGCAATGATGTGGATGTGGAAATGCATGGGATCTGCATAGACTTTGGCCAGAGTTGAGGTTATTTACTGAGAAAAGGTATGAATTTCACTATTCAGGAGGCAAGGCCAACCAGCCCTGATGGAGACATGAGAATGGACTTGACTGCTCAAGCAGTGGGGAAGCACACTAAATTTCTGAACAGCAGAGGGACATGTGGAGGTGTCAGTGACATACGTAGTAGGGGAAGTGAATTGATGTATGCACCAATGATGGCTGTGCAGTGGCAACAAAGAAAAGACATTAACCCACTTGAAGAATAATTGTCAGAATAATTTAAGGATATACATGGGTATGAAGAGTTTTAGGGGAGGAATGAAAGATGTTTCCAAGTTTGGAGACTGGGAGAATGGAAGGATATTCCACCAAAGAATAAGAATTAAGAGAGGAAATGAGGAGTTAATGTGGTAAAAATAGGACATACTGAGAGTGGAAGAATAATGGACTTTTAGATAGAGATGCTAAATTAATTTCAAAATAGGGAACTGGAAGTAGAATTAAGGATGAGGATGAGGACAGGTGGCTTTCATATCAAGAAAGACTATCTCCCTCTCCTCCCAACCACATATTTGTTCTTTCTTATTAGGCAATGTAATATGGAAGTCTAGGACAGGGCCAAGGTCAGAACATGGTTGGATTGAGGCTACCATCTCAAGAGGTCTCCAAGCTATGTTGCCCAAGGCTTTATAGATGGTTCAAAGTCAAATTTAGTGGCTTTATGAATTGCCTATAAACAGGTGGTCTCAGTTGGAGCTAAGAACTGGACCTTGGAAGAGAGTAGGAGGTTTTGTCTCATGTGCACATCAAAGGGAAGACCAAGGGTTGGAGAGTGGCGGTTGGGGTCACATTTACTTTGCTCACTCCTCTGGCTTTGTTATGTGAACTCTAATAAAGTAGTCCATGTTTCCCAGTTCTTACATATCTGAGACCAGAAAGCACATGCGTTACCAGCAATAGTCTCACTTAAGCCTTCACCACCAATATTCCTGGAGTTCCACACCTCAATCCACTCTCCCACTGCCCACCACACACTCATGCCCTCTTATCTCCTGCTAGAGTGTTAAGATGACTTGCTCCTTTCTTCATGGCTGCCAGTGAGGTCCTCCTTAGCGAAAAAGTGATATCTCTATGCCACTGCCTTATAACATTTCCTCAGCCAAAATGTTGTCACTCCGAATGCAAGGTGTGTGCCTCTGATGTTCCATATTGGTGTCATTCTAGTTCTTTCCTGGTTTGTAGAATTTCTTGCATGCCAACTCTTCAGATCACCCAGCTCTGCCATTGCTCTAATTGATGAGAGCTGACTTTCTGGGAAACTCTGGCCATGGTTGGTACCTCACTGGTGGCACTTCCTACCTGTCACAGTCCTTTTTGCCCATCCTGTTTCTATTGACACTGTTCTAGCTGAGACAATAAAAGGCCTTGCCAGCCTCTAGTGTTACAGTTTCCTCCAAGCAAAGACCATGGTATCTTAGCTCATCACTATTGTGTGTCTACTTCTTAATTTGAGTCACTTTTTTCAGATTCTTACAAGGAACCTGGGACAAAATCTCACATGATTGAAAGGATAATACACATGATACTATTCTGTGTCATACCCGAGGTCTTTTCTCTACAACAGTTGCCCCGGACAGAGCTCTAAAACCAGGTTCTCTCTGAGCTTAGGGCAATTTCCCTGCTTAGCTAAGGGCACACCATATGAGAGGATATATCTCTTGTCACAGTTCTCATCTGCAAGGCCTACTGTCAGATTGGATGTACACAGCCATCTTCTCTGCCCCAAAACTCAAAGACTCCATTTATGAATAGATCATAGGAGGCCCATCTTTACCTGTTATGTCATGCCAGGTTTCTGCAGAGGACACCCAGCTTGGTTACACACACACACACACACACACACACACACAGAAGCCCTTACTACAATAATAGTAATAACAGTAACAATAGTCAGAGACTCTACTGAAGGCAAATGCTTTCTTTCAGTAACAAGGACCACGTGTTTTGGGAGATGTAACCAGCAATTATACAGGATTATTTGACTGAAGCTAGTTGCCTAATCTTATGTAAAACATATCCCATTTTCTTTGAAATCCCTGATAAGAACTGGAAGGTAGTTTAGGATAATCGGTTTCAAAATAAAGATTAAATCATAACACACTACCCTAGTTGAGTCCAAAAATTCCTTGGTCAGGACTTCCAATCATTTCCAGTCATTTATAAAAGACAAAACATTGCTACTTTGATAACCCCGCTGATTGTTTCAAGCTGGCCTTTATGAGAGTGAAAACGATACTGGTTCCAAAATATTATCTGAGCCCAATGAGCCCATTTTTTTTTTACTGCCAGTAAAATAATAGCTTGGAAGAGAGCAAAGGAAAAATAAATCCAAACTGTAAGTTATGAGAATCAGTTGGGCCACATCATCTCTCTGAGAGTGTGACTGATTTGGCTAATAATCTTTCAGGAAGTGCACCAAAATGCAGCAGGAGTGAATTCTGATATTTTTTCTGACACAGTATGAATTGTAAAAAATGAAAAAACACCGAGAGACAAAAAGTATAATTCACCTATTGTCATTTGACTCCAATTGGAAATAGAAAGTTCTACCCTAAATTGTTCTAGCAATTTTTCATACCCACAGCATGTCTAGGTAAAAACAGCTGGCTCCTGCTCAGAATTTAAATCATAGCAAGACTTTTAAATGCTTGTATTATTTGAAAGGTCACAGCTTTAAGTATTGTTCAGAGAACCTGCAGTGGGAGGTAGCATGAAAAGGAGAGCAGGGATAGAAAAAGGAGCCAAGTGGACAGAAGACTCCAGCTATTCCCAAGGGAGGCCAGTGTGACCACAGGTACCGGTGAAATTCAAACAACCATCTGTCAAGCAATCATACTGAGAAAATTAAATGTAGATGACTTTGCTGTTGTTGGTGGAGATGGAGTAGAGAGTATAAGCGTCATAGTTGCTTTGAATCTGTGACATTTATATTCCTGCAAAGTCACATTTATCCCAGAAATCTGGGAAGATTCATTATACACTCCACAAATTTTACCAGGAAATATATCTGGTTCTGATCCTGTTACCCTTATACATAATATCCCCAACATGTACAAGGCCAAGTCAATCCCCCCTGCACAGCTTAGGTGATCACTCACCATCTGCTGCTCTTTTCCTAGTCTTCTCTTCATTAGCTCCTCCCCACTCCATCATATAAATCCTCCACACCAACTGTGTCACTGTACTAGTAGGTTTCTGACCAAGCAATTCTATTTCCCACATCAGTGTGTTCACAAATGTGGTTTTCTCTGCTTGAAAATGCCATCCACCCTACAGTCAAGGTTCCAGTGTGATGCTAAATCCTCCAACAACTGGCAAGTTTCTCCTAACAGGTCTCATCAAGGTCCCCTTTGTGTAGTTCAGCAAAGTTGAACCGCTGCCCTCTGATGGGCCAACTCCACCACTGCACATACAACTAGACTTATAAAGTGATGCTTTCCCAAGTCAATTCCCTGGACCCCCTAACCTGAGGACACTGGAGCTTGGCTGAACTCTAGTATCTGTGGGGAGTTCTGATGCACCTGACCCCAAGCTATGGTGTATGAAGCTGAGAGAGGCTGCATCTGGGATCAAGGCAAAATGAAGTCAGGCACACACCTTCTACACAGCATAGTAAGCTTAAGGGGTGAGGAGGGAAAGAAGAAACTAGGTTTAATCCAGTAAGATAGAATTCAGAGAAACAAAATGATCCCAGAGGCTGAAAGCACAGTCAGAAGCAGCACCTCAAGAAACACTCTGTAATTGCATGCATAGGTGAGACCCGAGGGCTTCAAAAATTAGAAAATATCTGGGTTTGAATGGACTAGATTAGAGAGATGTGAGTGAGATTATCCATTAAGCAGCTGTAACTTTAGTTCAAACTCAGTGACTCAACATCCACGGTGATTACCCTCTTTAACATCCAGTTGATTTCCTAGAGTAGGTATTTCCCAGTGATTAGGATGCCTCTCTTGAAACTTGCCTGGTTGGAATCCCAAAGAAAAGTCATAATGTGCTTTTCCAAAATGAAGTTTAATATTACATGTTATTGTAACACTTAAATTCCAAAAATCTTGTTTCCTTAAATATTACATTTTTATCCTGGGCTATAAGGGGAAACAGTTTTGGAGTTAAGGTAGGCTGGCCAACCCTCTCATTAAAGATGAAAGAAAATGTAAGTTTAAAGCAATATAAGCAAACAGGAAATGTAAACTAAGCCCCACAGCTCATGCCACAAGAGTGTTTTCCTTATGGTGTTGTCCTCCTGGCTCAGTTCTGTAAGAAGGTAAACGTTCTTTGTTTCAATATTATGAAGTAACTTTGCCATCCATAATTTGGTTCTGCTGAATGATTATACTTCTGGTAGAGAGGGGAAATTTGGCTTACTGTAATGCCAGTTCTTCTAAGGGTTAGTATCCTGAATTGGCTGAAGGTGATCATCTTCCTCTCGGTGTAATCTTGGCATAGAATTCCCAGCATTTATCTGTACTCATATTTGGGCCAGGATTTGTCTTAAGGATTAAAAATTGCAATTGAATGAGGAACATTCAAATTCTATTGGTGATGTTTTATTATTACTCCTCCAGTTATTGATTTGAAAAGTATTATCAGTAAGCCAGATAAAACAGAGCCAGCTTGGTGATGTGAAGTATAAAATAGAATTTAGAAAAGAATTTGGTGAAATCCACACACAATTATATTAAATTTAAATTTTACTATAAAACTATTATCCCCTCTAAAACATTCATGTGTAGTGAATACTTATGTTAGAATCTAGACTTACTGAAAACTGAGAATAAAAGCAGATTAGGGGAACCATCTATGAATCAGGGTGAATAAAATCTTGGAAACCTATATCTCATCTGCTATCTAGGAGACCGATTCTTCTCAACCTTGTAACCCAAGGAAAACTTAGGCACCTTGTAGATCCAACTCCCTTATCTTGTTTTGTTTGTAGATAATATTAGTGATTGGGAAGTTCAAATTTTAACACAGGCCTAGTACAGCTTTTCTGTCACCAGAATGTTGACGTTCTGTTGAGCCTTTCTCTTCACTAACTTGTTAGAGCTAATTCCATAGGACTACTGTAATGTTTTCCCCTTTTAAAGAACATTTCCTCTATGCCCTCAAAGCCATAAACCAAGCAGTTTATTGGATGCCCCCTTCTCCCTCTGGTCCCTTGTGTCAGTTGCTTCACGAGCAAAGGGCAGGTTGGTGGGTCTTCAACTAATACTTAATTTAAGGAGCAAGAAGTCTGTAAGTGTGACTCTGATATGCTTGACCCCTGTTACACGTCCTTATCATCTTGAGAAGAAGCCTGTCTGGAAAATGTTGCAGTAACCTACTATCCATCTGTATCGACCTTGCCCCAGCCTTTGACTTGTGTGTCATGGGTGAAGCTGCATTGACCCAGATTATGGATGTCTTTACTGAACTTCCTCTTTAACAACAAGGTGATGGTTAGAATCGGTGGAAACAGTTATATGAAGATTAATAACAGTTCTGGGCAGTGAGAAACAGAGCTGCCTTCTGCCGTGTTTCTTTTTAAATTATATCTTAATGATTGACTCTACTTTTAAGTTGCAACTGAGAGTAGGTATATATTCTTTTCTATTCTCAAGAATGTATACATTCTTTTCTGTTCTCTGATTTATTTATTGTGATGGAATACAAGTGACCTCCATACATAATTTGCATTATTATCTGATTATTGTCAAAAAGAATGGCCCAAATGGTTAGTCTGGCAGACATCTTCCAAGATTTAATGGATTTTATTCATTTGTCTAATGGCAAGTTAAATTATTTAGTTATTCCCATGGTATATTTTTGCAAATATTTGCCCTAAAGGGTTCCTCAGGAAGTACAGTACTTAACATTAAACTTTCTATTTTATATGCAAAAATTCCTGGCAGAGTACCTGATGCTCAATAGTCACTGTCAGGATGATGAAGATGATGACAACAATTATGACAGACACAGTGATATCAACACCTTTTGGATGTTTCACGTACTGCCCTTCGAAGAATGAAAAATCCATTCTATTAAGAGGAACAATGTGAAATATCAAAATTAACTCTCATCCCAAAAGTTTAATATATGTCTTTTATATCACACGTTACCTTACATTCCAAAGCCACCTAACAGAAATGGCCACCATTTAGTTGGATTCATTTTTGGATGGCTTATAAAATTAGACTCCATGATCTATCAAACAGACTTATAGTTAACGTTTGACAGCAGCTGAAGATGTGGCTCCTTAGATGTTTTCTAGAGGGATGTAATTACAAGAATACGGTGTCTTTTTCAACCAAGAACACAGAAGGCCTGGCCTAGATCTGAACTGTCCGAGCAGCAGGAGACTGCAGGCAGGTCGAGTTCCTGACGGGAGCTGGGGGTGGAGGGCCTGGAACACCTCACTGAGGGATGCTCTCTTCTGCCCGGTGGAGTGACACAGTGAAAACAGGGGGAAGCGTGAGTTATAAAGATGGAAGCTCCCTCCACGATGCCCTGAGAATAAGTCATGGAGACAGCAGAGCTGAAGCAGCTTCATCAGGGCAATTTTTCATGAATCGGGCAATTAGCTTTATTGACTAACACGGATATAAATTCCCCTTTCTGAGCACTCCTGGAAATGTCTAAATTATAAGACGAGAGCTATGATCATAAAATTGTATTAAGTTTAACTAACAGAAATCACTTTTTAACACAGGTCAAACATTAAGTGCCTCTCAGGGTTATCTAGAGACACAAAGATTTCCTAGCTGACTTCCACATTTAAATCTTCATCGCTTGTCCATATTGTGGATGTTATATAGTAACCAATTATAAATCAACAAAAAATGCTGATAACCTATTCAGTGCTAGACCTTTTATATGCATTATGTGATTTAAACCCCATACTAAGTCTATGACGTAGGTTCTATCATTAGCTACATATTGAAAATTTTAAAAAAGACACAGAGAGGCTAAGCATCCTGCCCAAAGTAAACAGATGGTAAGAGGAAGGGTGGACATTCCTGACTTTAGAGGCTGCACTATTACTCATAGAGCAACAGCCTCTCCAGGCACAAAAGTAACACCGAGAGGGTGTGCTGGCCATGGTAGCAACCTTCTGGTTTCCTACGTCTCCTGGAATGCACCTGAATGCCTTGACCAGAGCCTCTCCGAAGCTCACCACTTCCACGGATTTCACCCTGTCTCTGCCCATGCTGAGACTTGGCATCAGGTGGAAAATGCTCTCTGATTCACTTGCAGTATAACTGCCATCTCTCAGCCACCTTCAAGGAAGTCATGGGCAAACTGTCGTTGTTGGCTCCCTGGCCTCCTCTTTCAGCCTCCAACTCTACATTGCCCAATCCTTGTGGAATCACTGCGGAGGAAAACTCAATCCTTTTTGCTACCCATCCCCATGTCTTTTCTTACGTATCCTCATCTGTTTTTTCTTTTAGTCACATAGCAATTGTCCTTGGCCTGCTCTTCTCAGACAGTCCTTCAGGTCTCTCAAGTACTCCGCTGTATAATTCTGCATATCTAAATTGTCTGCCTGTAGTGTTTAAACAATAATTTGGTTTCTTAAGCAATTTCCATATTCCCCATATAAATTTTGGGTACTATTACTTAATTAAGATAGAAAGAGTGCTAAGAAACAGACATTTGTGAAGCACTATTTTCTGTCAGGAATTCTCCTAGACGGTATACCTATGAAGAACATAAGGGGGATTAAAGCAAACAATGACTGCAGTTTCTATGATTCCCATTTCGCTCGTTAGAAAAGAGATGCTCAGAGTGGTCAAGTCATTAACCCGGTTCACACAACTGGTAAATTATGGCACAAAAAATAAAACCCAAATCAGCTTCATTCCAAACCCATGTTCTGGCCATTACAGTTGTGCTTCTGACACCTTAATGAGCACCGGCATCTCTTGGGGGTCTTGTGAAAAATGCAGATACTGATTCAGAAGGTATGGGGTGGGGCCCAAGATTCTGCATTTGTGAAGAGCTTCCAGGTAAGAAGAGGCTGTTGGTCTGCAGACCACACGTTAAGTGGTGGTGCTCAGCTAAAATTTTCTTCACAGTAAAAAGGGCATCCTCAGGCCAATCCCTTCTAAATGCCACAAACCCCACATTGTGGGTCCAAATGAACACACACCGACTTGATGGGGACACAGAGGGTGTAGCATAGTATTTCCTTAAGTGTGTTCCTTGGATCACCTGCGCAGAATTCCTTGGAGTGCTTATTAAATTCAACTTTCTGGGCATCACCTCAGCCCTCCTGGACCAAAACTGTGGGAGGCAGGACCTGAGAAGCTGCATTTATGGCAGGTTCCCCAGGCCCTGGTAGTGCACATTCAAGTTTGAGAAGAGCTAGAGCAGCCTAAGCACTGAATGGATGGAAAGGAAAATGATAATCATGGAGGCTTATTGAGAAAGACCTGCAGACAAAGGAGCCCACAAGACATCTCCCTGAAGGAGAGAGGAAGCTTTTTCCTCTGTGCTAGAAGAGTGGGATTAAAGCTGAAAGGGTGAGTCATCAAGTTTTAGGGTTGGAAGAGGGCCAACAAACCAGGTATTGACAGGCAGATGACCTGGGAGATCTCAAGAAGATTGTTCTCTGCTCCTTCTGAGCAAGGAGTCACAGCATCTTTATCCCCATGGATAAAAACTTGATGGATATTAAATATTGAATCGATACACACTTCAGGTGCCCTCTTGGCAGTGCTTGTGGACAAGAGGACTAGAAATAAGCTTTTATTTGTAAAACATTTTCACCGTGTGTGTTAACACCCATGACATAATCTGCTCTTGCACATTGCCTTAAAGGGTGTGTAAAGGTGATAATTATTCATTCCCAGCTCACAAGTGAGCACAGCAAGGCCCAGAGAGTGGTAGTAATGCCAGGGCCAAACTTCCAGTCTCCAATGTTGTGACTAGACACATCAACCAGTCCACGACCTCGCAGATGTGGCTGTGCGTCAAAACCACTGAGGAGGCCCCACTCCAGGCCTACTGCGCCAGAACCTTTGGGAAGGATAATCTGTATTTTTAAGAACAACACCACAGGTGATTTTTACACAGTCAATCTATGGAACCATGTTTGGGAACCACTCAACTAGATTGTGTGACAGGTAAGGAACTTCTTATGACTCAAAGGGTCACATGGAAAGAGAAGAAGCAAAGGTATTGGGACCCTGGAGCCCCTTCTGAAGTTCCGAATGGTAGCAGGCATGCTTTAGGGTCTTCTTGGAATGTTGAGCTTGGAGTAAGCTTCCATAACTGCTGGAGGTGGAAATCTTTAAGAGATTTTCTTTTGAAAAATTAGTCAAAAGAAAAGGTAGCTCAGAACCAAGATGGTTTTATTAGCAAGCCCTTCAAGGTTAAGGGACAAATTTAAATTTCTATAAGTATAAGATATGGGGAAAGCTGCGGTGCTGCTGCAGTGCTGGATTTAGGATCAGCTCTTGGTTTAAGTCCTTACTAACTGTGTGAGTTTGCCTGAGTCAACTAATCTCTGAGAGGTTCAGCACCTTCTCTCCAGAACATAAAAAATGTGGGAAAATATGAGAAAAGATGAGCAAAAGCATGTAATACAACACAGGTGCTCTTTATGTATTAGTTGAAATTGAATCTGAGGTTTCTCAGGTGGGTGGGCTGAAGATAAGAGATAAGAAGTAGGAGATTCCCTATGGCTACTGGCAAAATCCATAGTAGCTCCGACTCGAGGATCTAGCCCTTCTCTCGGTGGATCTGGCCTTCCAAATTGACAGATGGGGCAGCACACTGAGCAGTGTGATTGAGGAATCTCCAGAAAGTTCCTCAAGGATGCAGGGTCTGAAATTTTATCATTTTATCTTTTAGAGACTGCTCCTTGGAACTTCTCTTCTTTTGCTTCTCTTTGAAAAGCGAAAAGGCCCTAATGAGCCAACTTTATTCTAGATTTTAATAGTCTGTTCTTCTGACCAGAGGAACCACAAGCACATGTGTGTGGGGAGAGCGGGTGGTGTAGAGGCACTGTGGAGAAGGGATGCGGCAAGAGAGAAAGGGCCACAGGGAAGAGGGTAGCGGTGCTGAGGCCAAGTTCTGCCGGCTTCACAGCACTTCCCACACCAGAGATTCAGCAAGATCCTGTGGTGAGATGAACTTGAGGTGCCCAGGAAAGGCGAGAATTTTGCTACCAGAAGAAATCTGTGTGAGCCTGGTGCCACTTTTTTCAGGTGGAACAGGAAGCCCATCTCAGTTAAGGGGGGGTCCTATGTAATAAGAGCATCCTTAGGGAGAAGGTGAATGCTCCTTATCAGAGTAGGGGTAAGTCCTTTTAGTCGGAGGAAAATGCGCTATTCATATGAGACCAGTCTGCAGTCTGCATTGTCTCTTCAAGAAAACAAAGTCTCACTGTAGAAGTGCGTTTGTTTATAGATGACTCACCAGGAAACCAAGTGCAGCTCTCACTGCTTGTCCTGATTCCCACCCTGCCTAATGGGAAACCTCCACTGTGGGATGGAAAAATACTGAGGGTGCGGGGCCCATGGAGGGAGATGGGGAAAGAGTGTTCTGCTGCACCCAAGTTGCACTCACGCTTTTCCTTTTTAGGAGATTAGCTGCCCAGTCATCAGAGGTCTCTCCTCTTCTCCCCAGGGCACAGGTTAAGTGTAAAACCTCAGACACTTTTTCCTCATCAGATTCCCTTGGAAGGATGGCGCACTTAGAAGAGAGATAAGGACACAGCATATAGGAAAATGTGAAATGCTTCTCACCAGAAGACAAGCAGAAACTTTTGGATTTCAGTCATGGTAGAATTGCTTATATCAGAGCAACCCTCCTGCCCATAATAATTACTAACTTTGGGGAAAATTTTTAAAAACAACTATTTGAAGGCACTGGAGAATAAGAAAACGCTGCTAGACCTGGAGAGGTTGTGACCCTTGAAAGAGGAGAACCCCGCTGGATGAGATCCACCTTAGGGGCTTTCCTCTGGGTCATGTCCCAGTTCACATGCAATGGGCACAGAGAAGAGAGCTCAAGAAGAAAGAGACAGTTTCATGGGACTGAGGAGTCAGAGGTCAGAGTTCTGGGCCACCAGAATGCTAGAAATTGAGGGGAGAAATCTCAGAAAGGAGGAAGTCTATAGGAGGAGCCCCCAAATATGCATATTAATTCCCCTCAGATCCTTGCCTGACACTTGAACTACTCATGTGGGGGATGAGATACCTGACAGCCAAGGGAAGTAACAGCAGGAAGGCTGAAAGAGTCTCAGGGTTATGCTCATGACCCCTCCAGTCCTGGTTTCTCTTCTGAACCTTAGCCCCATGTACCCAACTGTCTACTCAACAATTTCACTTGGATGCATAACAGTCATTTCAAACTTAACAAGATCAAAACCAAACTCTTGATCTCTGCCTGGAAAAAAAAATCCGACTCCTCCGTTTTAGTGATTAACACTGGATTTGCTCAAGTCATAAACCTTGGAGCCATTCTTGACTCTTCTCTTTTTCTCATACTTGACCTGAAACCCGCCAGCAAATCCTGTTGGTTCCACCCTCAGATCCTTTCTCATCATCTCCACTACTAACACCTTCATCCAAACTACATATAGAAAACAATGTGAAATTGGATCCCTCTCATACTTTATGCATATGACTCAATTTCAAATTAATAAAAATCTTAAGTATAAAGCAGCTAAAGTTAAACACTTTAAAAGAAAATATAGATTAATATCTTTATGACCCTGGGATAGGAAATGATTTTTTTAAACAAAATAGGACAAACCATAAAAGATTTATGCATTTGACTATATTAAAATTTGGAACTCCTGTTCATCAAACAACACCAGAAAGTAGGTGAAAAGATAAGCCACAAACTAGGAGGGGATATTTTCAATTTATGTAACATATTAGGATTTGTATACAGAATATATAAAGAATTCCTAGAAATCAATAAGAAAAAGTCAAAAGACTCAGAAGAGTGAGCAAAAGACATGAATAGACAGAGTTAATATTCAGCCAGTTTTCATTGATTTGATGTACTCTGGCATTCAATATGATGATACAACTTGTAGGTATTTTGAATATCACTAATATTAACATGCTTTTCACAGGAAACACAACACAAATATGAAAATACTCTCAACTTTATTAGTAGTCATGTCATTGCACACTAAGTTGCAATAAGAAACCATTTTATACCTATAATATTGGCAAAAATCAAATTATGACAATACCAAACCCATTAGGATTTGGAGCAAGAGAAACTCAACCATGCTCTGTGGAGAATAAATCAGTACTACCAGTTGGATAGTTTGGCATTATCTTATAAAGTTGTGCATGTATATACTCTACATCTCAGCATTTCCACTCTAGAGAAATGCTTACATGTGTATATCAAGACATATATGTAAAAGGATGACTGCAGCAGAATTGTTTTTAAAAACAAACACCAGAGCAATCCAAATATCATGGATAGAAAAATGGATAAATAAACTGTGGCATATTCACACAATAGAATATTAAATGACAGTGAAATAAAAAAAATATATAACAAAATGGATGAGTCTTTGGATTATAATGTTGAGTAAAAAAATGTAAGTCACAAAACACTGAAGACCATTTGACACTATTTTTATAAAGTTCAAATAAAAGGACAACTATAAATTGCATTACTCAGCAATACAAGCAATACATGGAAACAATTTTCAAGAAGCAAGGAAATGATAAATACAAAATTCAAGATAGTTGTTACCTAAGGAGAGGAGAGAGGGATAGGGTTAGGGGAAGGTGAAACATAGCCCATGGTATTATCAATGTTAGTTTTTGATATGGGTAGTAGGTTCATCAAAATTTGAATCATGATTCATAACTCATTAATATTACAAATAATGATAAAATATTTAATAAAGCCACATTAATATTTATACCTGAATCCAGATAGTTTCGGGTCTCTGCTTAACACCTGCATTAATTCAACCCCTTAACAAGTCATTCCCACCCCCAGTGAATTTCTGGGAGTCACTACGAGGTGTCTATGTGTATCCAGAAATATGTTGATACTTACCTCTACTGTTTACATGGCCAATGGCTTCCATTGTTCTCTGTGGGCTTCTATCTCTGTTAATGATCCCTGTTGATTTTCCTTGATCACCTCAGTTCTTATGGGGTCATGGAGGCACATCAGTCTCTTGAGAACAGAGAAAGAGAATGCAGTTTTTCCTTTGTTATGCTGATATTGTTTGGTGTCCACCACAATGTGTTATGGAGCTTACTAAACTAGATCTTCCAGCTCACTCTCCTGGCTCTTTCATCTCCTAGTTGCATCCTGCCAGAGTGTCTGGGCAAGGACAGATTTAGTACCATTGGCTCACTATACCTCCCCCTCTGCTCTCAGCCCACACATGAAACAAAGAAAGTTAGAAAATCACCAATTTTTGAGGGAACTTGCACAATATAAAAGAGCTAATCCAAGACCAGGCAAGATTTTATTCAGATGATACATACAATTGCTCAAAACACTTCAAATGGAAACAAAAGAAATAGTAGAAGCTACCAATCCAGTTAATTTAAAGCCTGGCATGCTCTTGCAGAATTTGGGGTGAAAAGATAGATTTAAATATACAGAGAATAGATCCAAAAGAGCCAATACATGCACTAAGAGACCTAGAGAGAGAAGATTGAAGAGATGAGAGAATTAATTATTAAAAAAATAAAAAGACATTTTCCCTGAGTCCCCAAGGTGAAAGGTGTCACCTTCCTGCTCCAGATTCTACAGTTCAAGCAGCACAAGAAACAACAGGAACTAAAAGCCATGTTCTTAATTGCCTGAGGGCTCTAGAAAGAAGTGGTCCCAGAAAACCCTGCCGCGAACTCCAACCTCTGACAGTCATGTTCTTTGTAAGCTTAGGAGCAAAGAATAAGACTTGAAGAGCTGGATTAAGTTATACTTTCTGATTAATCCTTCTAAGAGATTGGATACCAGCTGTAACCTCGCTGTAAACCTAGTTCTAAAATCATCTTTTAAGCGACACAGCGTGATCATTAGGTATAGGCTGCCAAATCACAAGGAAACATGCAATCTCGATGTGATGTGCTATTAATCTAGATCAGTCTGGAAAATTGGAGGCAGTCATTTTATACCCATTTAAAAAAAACAAGTTATTATTGTTTTTATAAAATTTTATATCAAAACTCAAAGGATATCTTCTTAGCTACCCCTCTGATAACACTTTGTCAATGGGACTAGAATATGTGACTGATTACTTTGCCTAAAATAAGGCAAAGTATTTGGTAGTGAAAACGTCACCACCATAATTCACTCAGCTCTGTCCAGCACATCGTATGTCTACATAGCCATTGGTGTCATCAGAGTTACTTCTATATCTGAGTTAAAGCAGAATCCCACTATAGAATTTCCTTTTGAAAACAATAAGATATGATCTATTCAGTATAGTTTGCTTCCAGAAGGAGAGATCTAGTTGTTAATCACTGGTGTCTTCATTGCTCGTGTCTTCCACTCAAGTGAAACTGCACACCTTTAATGGACAGAAGAAACAAACAGACTGCAGAGTCAACAAACAGATTGCAATTTCAGGCTATCATGCTCTAGCTATTACCAATAGCTACAAATGCAAAAATTGTATTAAAACGTATATGTCTCATTTCACAAACCATAGTATCCATGATCATTATGTTAAAGGCTCTGGATTCTGATTTTAATAAATTAACTTAACCACTCTCTATGTCTCTATGGAGTACATTAAAATCCCATACTATTTGGTTTGAGATATGTGTAATTACTTTCTGGTGAATCAAATATCCTAATTAATAAACAGCTAACACAGTGTAGACGCACTATACAGGCATTACAAATTTTCAAAGAATTTGAACAAAATCAAGTCAACACTAAAATAATCCTGAAAAAAATGAATACCTTTCAGTCACACACATTGTTCTAGTATAAACTTTTTAAGCCCTGATTTATTTAATTTTAATAAACTTTTAGAATAATTTTTGTTTTATTAATTTTTATCAAAATTTTATTAAATTTCAATATTTAAGAAGGAATGGGAGGAAGATAGTTGAAGGAAGTATTTTATGTTTTATTAATATATGAGTACTAGCTACTCCTTTTTCATGTGTAGAAAAAATGGGAAGTAAAAAGAGTACTGAAATTAGAGTGTAAAGAAATTCTCAGTAGGAAGTGTCCCTGTGATTGTCAGCCAGCCCGCAGAATTTCAGAAAAGCAAAAATGGCCCACTGGAGAAAGAAAAAATCAGGCTCTACACTGATGGTATATTGCAAAAGAGGTGTCATCATTGCTACAGGAATGATCAGAAGGAAAGTTTGATTTGGGTGAGCCCCACTAAGTGAATAGTAAAAATGTTCCAGCTATCACCCCCTACAATTGGTCAGTGCCTGGCCTGTACCAGTTATGAAATAGCTTGAATATCACACTGCATTTGAAATGAGTTGAGGCCATCAGCAAAACTAGGCCAATGCAGCTTGTTCACTGCATCAAAGCTGTGTTAGTGAGATGCTTTAAGCTGCCAGTAACAGCCAACTTGAGCTGGCTGAAATGAAGAAATGGAATGGCTTACATAATTATAATCTAGAGGAAGGCAGGCTCCCATGCCATTTGCCTGTTATTCCCTCTCTTTTGTCCTCATCCCCATGCCAGCTCCCCTTCAGGCTATTAGCAAGATGGCTACAGCAATATTTGCCCTATATAGGTCTATAGCATCATCTACAGGGAGAGAAATTACTTGTTACTAACTCTCTATGTAAATATGACAAAACTTTCCATAAAAAAACTCCAATAACCTTCCACTGGAGTCTCTTTGGCCTGTATCGGGGTCCCATACACACTTCCTAAAGCAATTCCGTGACAATTGATTGCCTTAAGCCTGGGTTTCTGAACTAATTCCCAGCAAAGACAATGGTATTAGACCAATGGTTCTCACTCTTGTGTGTGCCCGAGAATCTCCTGGAGGGCTTGGTCCCTGAAGTCTGTGATTCAATAGGTTTGGGGTGGGAACAGAGAATTGCATTTCCAAAACTATAGTTTTAGAAAAAAGTCTAGTTTTTTCCAGGTGATACTAATGCTTCTGGCCCCAGATCACCATTTGAGAACCACTGGATTAGACCAATCAGGAATACAGATGATGGTTTAGGAAGGGATTCTGCAGTCCTAACAGGCTCCCAGGTGATGCTGCTGCTGCTGCCACAGGCCAATCATTGAGTAGCACAGCCTAGGAGGCCTCTTCACACTCTTTCCTCCCTAGGCTTGTTTATTTCCCTTTTCAGAGCACATGCTCCCTGCCTCCAACCAACCCAATGCCCTCAATCCTTCTGTAAAGTGAGTATTTCCTTCTCCTAAAGAATAAAGAGAGCAACTCTTTCGGCATACCTGGGAGCAACCAACAAAGGGAAAACCTACATTACACACCACAAGACCCAGCTTTAGTAAGTATATCACTTTAGGGCAAGCTCTGGGGTTCAGGTGCAGGGGAGCAAAAAAATCCATTAATATGTTTCTAGGGTTCAGGCATCTTGGACTACGGCAGCATCCTTCTGGCCAAATCCTTGGTATCAGGTTAACCAGCGAGATTTTCTTTCAGAAGGTCAGTATAATCTTAAGTGAATTGAAAGAGAACTTTTTCATTTCAATAGCATCCTTCTTAAAAAGGGCTTCAATCACACTATAGTGAACATTGCAATTTATTATCAAAATGTCATGATATGAGTGGTCTCTTTATTCTTAATGCACTGGTCCTGGTCTGGGAGGGGAACATGTCAGCTGGGAGTGATGTGGGAATTCATCACTGCCCTCAGCCTTCCCTTTTGTCTCTTCTTTGCTTAAAATGTTTTATTTAGAAGCCACAGGAGACAGTGGAAATGAATCACCTCCAAGCCCTCAATGATGGCAATGAATTATACTCATGAGAAACGATTGCATCTAAGGCAGGCAGGAGGGCCAGTGCAGGTAATCACAGTGCAATTACAGCATTAGACTGAACAGCACTGAGCCAGGCCAGATGATGTATGACTTTTCTGAAGGAGAGCAGGGTAAGAGCACTTGGCAGCAATGGCCAAGGCTTCCTTCTGATCATCAAACATCACATTGGATTTTCTCAAAAATGAAGTGAAACCCTTCTGTGAGGCTACCTCAACCATGTGGCATGCTAAAGCAATCACTTACTAAATGGTGCAGGTCAAAGAAAGAGAAAAGTAAACCTAGAGAATACCTGGTTACTGTACCCTTTGGACTGCCTCCAGCAGTTCAAGAAACCCCATGAGCAAGAGGAAATGGAAATAGAGGAAGTGGATGTTGGACAGTAACACGTGTTGAGGAGAACGGCATTAAACTTCTTGGCCCAGTGCTTGCTATTCAAGAGTAAGCAGAGAGGTCAGACATCTGGGTCTATCAATTAAAATCCTAGCAAAGTGAGAAGGGCTGCAAATTTGGTTCTCTAAATGGAACAAAATGAGAGAGGAATGCAAAAGGAAAGAATGTGAGAGGAGTATGTGTGGACCTTGATAGCCAAGATGGAAGCTTGGGTAGACCAGTCTCTAAGGGCTGTGCTGCTTAGTGTTCAGTGGGGGAAGAGGGTGCATTTTATATATTTAGTGACTGTCATCAATCCTGTGTTCAGAGAGCTTAATCTCAATGGAAAATGACTCTCTTATGAACAGCCTTATTGAATATGAAAGACGAGGCTTTGGCATAGTCTGAGTGAAGAAGATTAAGGCAAAGCAAAGATAAATTGCTCTGCTTAACAGTGAAATGAGAATCCTGGGTATTTAATAGGAGATGAGGGCCTGGAAATTGAGAGAATAAATAGGGGAAAACTCTCATGAGGGGAGACAGAGGAGTCTGCAATGTGGTTGGGAAGCCAGGTCCCATAATAAGAGACACAAAGTTTTCTCTGGATTAGAGGATGGCAGATAAAGTATTAAGAATAGTGATCCCTGGCAATGCAAGCAGAAGTTGCTTCCTGTTCTGTGCTATAGTTTCTTTGATATCCCCAAATATTTTTGGTAGAAGTCAATTAGACACAATCTGCCTTGTATTGATAATAGCTTAGGGGAATAACGAAGAATCTGTTCTGTCCATATTTGGGCAAAGTCAGTATATCTCTTATCCCAGCTGCAGAGGTATGAACTAATGGATTACCAAAGGAAACAGGAAATCTCGGCTGGAGGTGGAGGATTGATAAATATTTCCAAATAATTAGCTACATATAGCTCATTAGAGGCTTTAAAGAGTCTTTCTGATTGTTTTGTTTTATAAGTAAACAAGATTTGCAGTACTCCTGGAGGTATGAATAGCCCTTATAATTTTGAGAGTTACATGGTTAAGCAGCCACAAAAACTGTTTATGGGTGTCTCACTAACGTGACACACTGTGTTCACATCTTTAAATAATGAGAAGGGAGAAATAATTTTCAACCACGTCCCAGTCTGGAAGATATTCTTCTATGAAAGCTTATAAAACCCTTCCCACTTGGCCAGCCTGATGGCTTAGTGGTTAAGTGCACATGCCCCACTTTGGTGGCCCCGGGTTCGCAGGTTCGGATCCTGGATGCAGACGTACACAATGCTCATCAAGCCATGCTGTGGCCGGCAGCGTCCCATGTACAGGATAGAGGAAAATTGGTACAGATATTGGCTCAGGGACAGTCTTCCTCAAGCAAAAAGAGAAAGATCGGCAGCAGATGTTAGCTCAGGGCCAATCTTCCTTACCAAAAAAAAAAAAATCCCTGCTGCCGCAACATGGGCAGAAAGTAAAGCAGTGCAGCTGAAGCACAGGGTGGCCGGCCATGTCCTCAGAGAGACAGAAAGCTTCAGGACCAGGAAGTAACGGCTATGGTTAACCAGGACAATTGTTCTGCAAAGAGCATCAGAGGAAGAAAGTGTCCTTAACTGCTCCAGTTCAAGAATGAATGAATAAAGAGTAACTTGGACAACTGTGGAGATGAGAGTATGCGGTGACAGGAAAAAGGGCCTTGATAGAAGAAAGAGACGAACTGGGGGCAGGAGGAGAGAGTGAAACCAAAGAGATCTGAAGTGACAGAAGAGTGCGGGAAGACCTGAGCAAAGCAGAGGTTTTTATAATTCTTAGTGGAGACTTAGAAATTTATATCAGAAGCTACTATGTGTCATTTATAATTTGTTCTACGTAATTTTGCTTCTATTGTCTGTGTAGTGAGTTATGTATATAGTTCTTATTCTAGTACCAAAATATAGGTTCTGTCGTTTTCAACAGATTGCCTGTGCTGTCATCATCAATGCTTGGGTGGCAGAAGCCCTCCAGGTACTGATATGAACAGATATAAACAGACAGCTTCCGGACACTGTGGCTTATGCCCAACCCCCCCCCCACCCACATACACAGATAAATACGGTACTGTAGAAGATTCTGGGGCTCAATCTGAGCATAAAATTTAGATAGCCTTTTTGTTTTTGAACCCAAACTAAAAGTACAAGGTCATCAACACACACAGAGGGAGAGAGAGAGTTCCATTTTTAAAAACCGAGGGAAAAATGCTAGTAAAAAAAATTAAATATGCTCTGTAGAAATTTTAGTGCCAGTAGTTTTTACTTCTTAAAATCATTACCTGCCTTTCTTCAGTGAAGAGAGACTGCATTGCGGAAATCAGATTTGAGAGAATCTGACGCTCCATATCCTAAAATAAGATAAAGTATTGCTAAGTATATGTTCTCAGGAAAGATTAAAGAAAAATATCCTAGAAAAAAAGGAACAAAGGAATTAATAGGCAGTTTATAAGAGATAAACTACAAATGGCTAAGAAACACATGAAAAAAAGATGGGAGCTTGCCACTAAGCAAGAAATGCAAATGAAGACCAAATACTGTCTTCTCACATCTCAAGTTGGCAAAGGTTAAAGAGAATGAAAATGCCTATTATTGGCAAAGGCGTGGGGAAACTGACTTTTTCTGGCACTGTGGTGCTAGTAGCACATGGACAGCCTTCTGGAGGGAGTGTTGGCCTGTGCATCAAGAACCATAAAATGCACATACTCTTTGGCCTCATAATTCTACTTCTAGGAATGCTTCCCAAGAAAACACTCAGATGAGCAAGTAAAAGATGTTCACTGCATCGTTCTATAGGATGATTCATTTTTGTTAAGTTCCAACAGTAAAAATTATTTCAGCACATGGTACATCAATACAATGGAATATAATTTGGCCACATAAAATAAAGATGTGATTAAATGGATTTTATTGACATGAAAAGATGTTCATAATATATGATTATGCCAATAAGCAGGTTACAAAAGAGCATAGTCTGATACCATTTTTCTAAATGGTAAAAACTAGGAAGTTTTACACACACACCCATATACACATGGGTGAGGGAAACAAAGGAAGAATTTACATCAAATTACTATCAATGGTTTATTATAACTGGGAGGTGAGATTGTGGGTGATTTTTTTCCTTATGATTTATCTGTACTAAGTTTCCTATAATGAACATAAAGTATGTAATATTTGTAATAAAAAAGAAAAATAGTACATTCTTTCACTTTCATCAAAGGGAGATTGGATTCTTTTGTAACTAAATTAGTGTTATAATTATTTGCAATTTTTTTAATAACAACAAAACTAATACCAATGGTTTTTTATAGCCATATGTGATCTGTATCCAAATGGGTCTATTATAAAGGCTAAAGTCTTTTTATATTCATCTTCCTAATGAACCTGAAGGAGGACTGAGAAATCTTGTGTTATAAGCAGAGAAAATGAGGCCCAGGCAGTCAGCAAAATTTTCCATTGAGTTTAGAATTAGAAGCAGCTCTGAGAAAAACATGCAAGACCCCAGACTGTTGTTTTGAATAAAAATTGATTTCCCCTCGGCTGTCAGTGGTAATTTTACCATCAATGCAGCCTCAACACCATGTGCCTTTTGCCACAAAAAAGAATGCTTTCCTCTGATTTTAAAGTGTCTTCCCTGAGCTGGGAACACGTATTTGTGTGGATGGCACTGACGCTGGTGTGAACGCCATTTCACTACCACCTTGGATAGATACTTAAGGTGCCCTCTGAGCCCAGTCTGTGCTCAAGAAGAGAATTCTCCTTCCACAAGGATGAAGAGTTCCCCAGCAGGAAGGCTTTAGCAGCAGAGAGAGAGAACAGTGAATCGGACACAACCGGGTTTGACTCTTGATATCTCCAAGACTTACTTCCTCCACAATGAAGCGGAGCTAACCGAGGAAGGAGAGATAATCGGGTAGAGTGTGACAAGCCTGGGGCCAGGCTCATGGCAGGGACTCAACAAAAGTTAGCTCTCTCGCACCAGACTCGTACACCATCTGCGACTTGCCCATTCTACTCCCTGCGGAAGCGTCTCATCCGCCTAACCTCTGATCATGCCCACAATTCTAAACTCAGATGGGAGCTCAGCCAGGGAGGATTTCCCTTGAAGTCATGAGGTTTATACTTCAGGGCTCTTCCTTGCAGGGGCCCATCAGAGAGCTGAGCATTTTGCTGACAGTTATAGAATGTTCTATGTGGAGACGGGAAGACAGGTTACAAGCAGAAGGATTTCTGCAGAAGTGTGCCCGGTAAACTGCCTGAAAAGATCTCAGAGGGACGAAACATGAATAATCTGTTATGATTTCTTTTCCCATTCTGAATAAATATTTACCTTTGTATCTAATTGCATGTTTGTATTTTTGTAGTCTTTAAGAAGCATCCCAAAATTGTATAAACTCTGGGCCCCACAAAACCTGGATCATCCCTGAGACCTTAGTTCATCTCTCTTACCATCAGCCCCCTGGCCTCTGTTTGGAGCAACAGTGAGATTTCTACCTCTAAGGTAGTCCACTCGAATAAGAAACAGTTCTAAACTAGAGCAAATAGTTCACCGATGGAGACACTGAGTCCCTAAACTCCTGCTCACGGGTCACACTTTTGCTCCCCAGAGCTGCACAGAATAGGTACCATCTCTGAAGCTGCTTTCCAGGCCACACACCCAGCCTTCAGCCTTCTCTTATCTGTCAGCCTCTCCACTTTGCTGCAGTCCCTCTTCAGACTGGTGTCCAGACTGAGCCCAGCACTTGAGGTGTGGTCTGATCTCCGGCAACTCCGGGCACTGACTCTCCTTGAAAAAAAGTGACCACCCTAAAAGTATTCAGGTCAAAAGCAATTTTCCCATAAGAAATAATGGTAATAAACTTCACTGTGACACTTCCAGGGCCGAGACTGCTGCAGCCAATTCATTGCCTATCAGTTGGAAAACAGCTGTACCCCGCACAGACCCAATCTTGCCTTTTGTGTGGAAAGTCAAGACTGATGTTGGACATGGTCAGGTCCTAACATGGGGGAGAGGTCCAGCCTTTGGTCAGGGCCTGTGCCCTCAGAAGGAACAGAGAGAATGCTGCCATCTTTCGACTGCTTTATGTGAGTATTTGGGTGTCTCACAGTCTGGTTTGCACACTGCCTTCTCTAGGTTCCTTTCATTGTAGTCCTAACAAAAGTTATGACAGTGCATTACCTCAAATTGTTGAAAGGTCACTTTTTGGATTATGTGCTCAGAGGGAGAAGTTGCTTCCTCTGCTCTTGCCTACCCACAGTCCCCTCCATCCCCCAATCAAAGAAGGAATTAAACCACACTGCCTCCTAAAAGCAGTTCTGGAAGTGGAAAGGGCTTTCTTGGTGTCTTCGCCATAGGGTTTCCTGATAAACAAGGACCCTCTGCTGACATAATGCAATGTATTATATCAGAAGCCAATTTTGCAGTGGGGATAACATAGCAGAATAGGCGTGACACCAGAAGTGGCTGGGATGTAGTCAGGGTGCCAATGCTTCCAGGCACTACTGGTTGGCTGTCTGGCTCTTATGTCCACCTACACATGCACACACACGCACACACACACACACACACACTCCCGTACTGCAATGGCAGCCTGTGATGGACTTTCTCTCGTGGTGCAGGCCACCCTGCTGCAAACTGAGGCACAGCCATAGAGCTAAAAGAGGCCTAAATAAAAATGGTGTTCTAATTGAAACAAGAAAATGCAGACAGCCCAAGCAGTTTCTATACATACATTATAAATATTGCATTTATCAAGCAAGGAAACCTTAAACAAATGAAACTATTTCTGGAACTTTGCCACCCCGCATGCTCTCCCCCATGAATGTAAGTTGATTTTGTCTTACATCAGCACCGACAAGTTAGAGAACATCCCAAGCTGTGTCTCTGTAGACACAGCTCTCACTCTTACTCAGAGCCTGTGAACATTAGTGCAATGGAATTACACCATTTGTAATCTACAATGACCCGTGAAAATTTGGATTAACTGGAAGAGGAATAAAGCTAACAACAGTAAAAGGCCAAATTTCAGTTTTCAGAAACAAGCCAAAATTGATTAAATGGGCAGATTGATTTTGACAGCTCGTAGTTCAAGTGTCCCGAAATACACAACACTGGTTAATATGTTCTGTCATGGAAGACCAAGCAGATGATATTTCCTGATTTTTAGAATTGACTGAAGAGGATTATAAAACAGCACACTGGAACAACCATTAAAATATCCACTTGTTCATCCTACCCAAAGCCTAACAAAGTCCAGGTGAACTGAACTTACTCTTCACTTTGTTTCATTCATCCACCTACCCACCCATTCAGTCACCCCTCAACTCCTTCATCCAACCAACAAATATTTGTGTGTACTTCTCATTTGTCACAAACTGACACGCTGAGTCACATACATAGCAATTTGCTCTCTACAGCTTCTCTCTTCTCTTCTCCCTTGTTTTGGTCATCATTAGAGCCCAGGTTACAACTTGTGACTCACCAGGCAGATGGGCACCAAATCCTGGTAACCAAGGTTAGTTTCTCAAAATCACTCCTGGGACAGAAGCCAGGATCAGAAAGCTGGGTTGGGTCATCTGCTGAGAATGCTAGAGAATGGCTCTGTACAGCACTGGAGTCACTATGGCAACGACAACAGAAGCTGGATTTGGATCAGGATGAAGCAACAGGTAATGACGGACCAAGAAAGAGGGTCACAGTTACACCACAGAGAGGAGGAAGAGGCTAGAGGGAACAAACTAATCATGGAAATTTGTTTTTTTACTATTATAAATAATTCCTTTGAGCCACATTATTCTATCTTGATGGCTCTCTGTCAATTCAAGGCATTTTTAATTTAATTTTGGTAATAATAAGAGAAGGTTAGAAAGATGAAAGACAGACTTTAATACAATGGATTGAGATGAAGGCAAATTTGGTCAACTGTGGAGAACGTTTGTATCTGAAAAAATTATTTAAAACAATATGCAAAGAGCAAAATGTGTGCCAAGGAAGTTAGGTACCAATTTTTAAGCATTGCTTTCATTTGCTTCATATTATAACTAAGCCAAAGATCGTTACTATTTCTTGATTGGATGCAGGCTCTTCAGACTCTAATAGCCTGGATGGGAGCCAGACGCATTCTATAGTAAGCCTTCCAGGACTTGACATTAATTACCAAGGCGGAGGCAAAAACTAAGATGCTAAAGAAGGGCTTGGAGCAGTCAGGGTGATGTTTTTTAAGTGCATATGCAGCATGGGGTGAGGGGTATATTTGGGCATTCTGTTTGGAATTCTCCAACTACTGTAGCTAAGTGATGAGACAGGTCTGGATTTCAATCCCAGCTCTGCGTCTTACCTAGCTCAGATCTCTGTTACCCCATCTGTCAAATATGTGTGATAATATCTCCCTCACAGGGTTGGGGTGGTTTCATCAAGCAGCTCTGTCTTGTCTCCATGCAGATGCCCAGGGGCCTTCATACAGTTGCAAGGGGAGACTAAGGAAGTGGTGTTGAAGCTGCATTTACGCCACACTCCTTTTACTTTGATTTTCTGTTTATTTGTAAGAATAATGGACTTACTGGGGAGACTATAGCTCCTCCAAGTCATCCTCTGTGTACCCCAGCAAACTATTTATGCAAAAGACCAGATGGTAAATATTTTAGGCTCTACGAGCCACACAGTCTCACTAGCAACTACTCGACTCTGCCATGTAGTGTAAAAGCAGCCATAGACAGTATACGAACAAATGAGTGTGGCCGTGCTCTCACTTTACGCAACAACACATAGCAGACCAGATTTGGTCCACGGCCATAGTATACCCACTCCAAATGAGATATCATCAAGTTATTTTATTATTTTGACAGTACAGTTATTTTGTTCATGTCTGACACGTAGGACATGCTCAGTAAATGCTTCTCTGGCCATTTTGTCTTCATGACTCACATGAGTCAAAAAGTATATTCATTCATTCAACAAAATTTCTTTTAGTGGTTTCTGTGTGCCAGAATCTATTCTTGTCACTGGCATACAACAAAGAACAACGCAAAGTTCCTGCTTTTATGGATGTTATGTTGGGAGGGTGTGGAAGGAAGACAAGGTGGGAGAAAGGAAAGGAACGTAGGAAGTTATCAGCCCATGACAAATACTACGCAGAGAATAAATAGGATGCTATGGGAATAAAAAGTGATAGTAGAGCCATTTAGATAGGATGACTAGAGTAGGCATCTCAGACCAGGTGATGTTTAGCTGAAGTCTGAGTGAAGAGAAGGAGCTATCTTTGCCAAGACCAGGGGGAAGCATTCCACACAGAGTTAACAGAGAGAGCAAATGCCCTGGGGTAGGAATGATCATTGCCTGTTCATGGAAAAGAAAGAAGAGTCATGTGACTGAGCTCAGGGACAAGCAGGAGGATGAGAAAGGGCAGGTCAGAGTCAGGTGGTGGTCAGATCATTGAGTTCAGCACTGTCCAATGGAAATATAATGCAAGCCACATGTATAATTCTCTAGTAGAGATGTAGATAGATAGATAGGAAACTAATTTTAATAATAAATTTAACCCAACATATCTAAAATATTATCATTTTAATATATAATCAGTATAAAAATTATTAATGAAACATTTTCTGTTCTTTTTTTTTCATGCAGTCTTTAAAATCTAGCACATATTTTACATCTATGCAACATTTCAGTGTGGACCAGCCCCATTTCAAGTGTTCAATAGCCACATGTGGCTAGTGGCTTCCAAATTCAACAGTGCAGATTTAGCAGTGCAGATTCTACCACTGTAGAAGACTAAATTTCCTAGGATGCTGCCCCTGTTACCTTACGCTACGCCACTTCCGCTCTGCCCAAGTCACTGCAAATATTTCCCTCCTTTTTTTTAACCTGCTTCCAAAAGAGGCAGCAGGAAACAGATATCTCAGCCTCTCACTCATCCCCAATTTCAACTGCTGCCCTACCCAGTCCCTCAGCCAATGAACCTCAAAGGGAAACAGGGCCACACAGGCAGAAGGAAGAAGGGGGCTGCTTAGAGAAACTTCTGGGCAGTTGTGGACTCATACATGTGTGGAGGAAGCCAGAAAAAGAGCCAAAGCAGAAGCAAGGAACAGACTTACATAGTCCACAGAGCAAAAGGCCTCATGTTTATAGAACACTTTACAATTTGCTCTATGCTTTCCTGTATTTTCTCCATTTAATCTTCAGAAAGACCCTTAAGGTAGGCATTTTTTAGAACATTTTCAGGAAAGGAAACTGAGCCTGACTCATTTGTCTGAAGTCACACAGCCTGAAAGAAATAGAACCAGGTGCTCCAAATCAATCCCTCACTCCCATTACACCCATGCCAAAGTAGGAATGAGTCCACACGGCCATGCTGGGGAGCCAGCCATGATCGCCCAGCTGTGAAATACATAGGGAAGTGGTACATACCAAGGAGCAGTCTTCCACATTGAGCAGGCAAGTCATTTAGGTCATGCCCTATGGACACTGCGTGTCTTTTGTGGGGGCAGGGGCGGTGAGGAAGATTAGCCCTGAGCTAACATCTGTTGCCAATCCTCCTCTTTTTGCTGAGGAAGACTGGCCCTGGGCTAACATCCATGCCCATCTTCCACTACTCTACATGTGGGACACCTGCCACAGCATGGCTTGATGAATCGTGCTTAGGTCTGCACCCAGGATCTGAACCTGTGAATCCCCGGCCACTGAAGCAGAGCACGCAAACTCAACCACTACGCCACCAGGCCCAACCAGGCGTCTTTTCTTCATTTGTGTCCCCTCCTATGTGAGTTTCAGACAATGCATTTCAATAAATGAAATGCTGCTCTGGACTAAGGATATCAGAAGCATCTGGGATCAGCCCCAGAGTGGGAAATCTGGCCAGAGCAGGATGGAAAATGTTTTCCATCATAGTTTATTAAAATACTTCCAACTTAAGTTGACCAACCTTGAAATGCCTTGGAAAGTCAACCGAAAATCCAAATGCCCTAAAAGAAAAATCAGCTAAGGTACATGAGCTATTTATTTCCTTTTATTTGTGTTTCTTGTCTAGAGTCAAAAAGGAAAAGATTTTCATACAGACTTGCCCTGCCTTGTCTCCTGCCTTGTCACAGAAGTGCCATATGAAAATAAGTTAACATCAACCAACACAGCACTTACTATGTGTGGGGCACAAGTCTAAAGGTTTTAATTTTAATCCTGACAACAACTCTACAGATGAGAGTCCTACAATTATTCCCATTTTACTTGTAAGGAAAAGAAAGAGGAAGAAGAGGAGGAGGAGGAGGTGGTAGGAAGAAGGTAACTGGCATTTATAGATCACCTACTATGGACCATCCATCGAGGGAGCATCTTATATACTCTGAGCTATCTACTGAATCCTCCCACAATGCCATGGGGCACTGCTATCTGCATTTCACATGTGAGTAAACTGAGTCAGAGAGGTAAGGAACTTGCCAGAGTTCACAATTATATGTAGTGGAAGTAGGATTCAAACCCAGATCTTTCCATTATGTTCTGCTACTACTGCAAGAGATCCTTTGTGATTAGGGGTCTCCTGTAAAATAACCCTGTGATGTAGAACTGAAGAACACAATTATGTTTTGACTCTTTCCTTTCATTGCCTTTTCATTAATCCAGCTCACTACACTGTTCATTTGATTGCTTAATAGACATTTATTGAGTGCCTAGTACACACAGAATACATGTACATCATTACCTTCCTTCTGTCTCTTAAAATCCCTCCCTTCCTTGGTCACTTCCAGTCTGGGAGGATGCTGTGCAATGAGCCCAGGCCTGAGCTGGCTCTTCACAGCTGAGGAGAGAAGAATATTTATTGACCACAGACTATACATCGAGCTCGGAGCTTGGCACTAGCTATTCATCTAATACAACAATCCCATGAAGTAGGCATTTGATATTCATTTTAAAAAAGTGGAAACCGAGGTTCAGATAGTTAACTCAACAGAGCTATAAATCATCAAATCTTGGCAAAATGATACATATGCTACTTCAAATTGCCTGCCAAGTAAAAATTAACAATAGCAAAAAAATCAAAGCCAACCGAGGGAGCTCTAGGCTTCTCAACATCAAAGCTACTTATGATATTTCCCCTTCCCCCAAAAAAAGAAGGAAGGAAGGAAGAAAAGAAAGGAAGAGTAGAAGGATAGAAGGAAGACAGTTTATCAATTATTGACTCAGGACTAGGACAAGACAGGTTGTGCAGCGAGTCAAATCATATTTCAAATATATTGGGGTCAACCAAACTCTCGGGATGCTCTGCCAAGCTTGAAAGCCCTTGTTCAGTAGAAAAACCATGTGAAATTGATGGTAAATAGGCTCCACATGTGTCCTGCTCATTAGCTCAAAAATCAAAAAATATCTTTTCAAGATCCATTGGCTGCCCAAGATGCCTTTTGAGGGCTCTCCAACAATCCCCACCCCCCACCGTAAAACAGGAAAGAATTCTTTCTAAAGTTAATTTTCTTAAACACAGGAAATTATATTTGTCAAATGTCATCACCCAGAATTCCAAACGTGACTCTGAGCTTGAAAGTTATATATACTTTTTGAATGGGGTTATAAAACGAGACGTATTCCAAACTAAAAAGTAAATGAAAGGAAAGGAGGAGAGAGAGGGAGGAAAGGAGACGGGAGAGAGGGAGAGAAGGAGAGAAGGAAGAAATAAATTGGCTAAACAGCGCTTATTCTCTTTAACATGGACCTTCCTGAATCTCTAAGGAACAGATTGTAGCATTTGTCCTTCCCTGGGCCAGGGCTCGGGCAAGGATAGAAATTAGGGAAGCAAGAACGCAGTACATTTTGCCTGCTAATTCTGTCCCCCTTTGATCTATGGAAGTGTCATCTCTAAAGAGCAGTCCTGTCACTATCTTCTGTCCCTTCCTGTCTTTTTTCTCTTCTTCCCAAGCACTGGTACAAATATATTTTTTGAGCTCTTTGTGCCAGAAACCAATGGATGCTTTCATATACCTCATCACATGCATTCATTCATTTATTTATCAAATATTTTCAACTCCTGATTTGGACCAGCCACTGTGCTGAGAGCTGGGGATACTGTGGTGAGCAGGATGGCCTGGTAACAGAGCTGGGGTTCCATTTACTGCCTCCACTTCTAAGAGCACATGGTCGGGGCCAAGGGGCAGCTGCTATTTTCTTTCTTCAGGAATCATAGAAGATATAAACCCTCCTTTCATTTTCAGACAGGGCATTTTGCCTTCACATCCCCGCTGCGAAGCCATTTTCTCTGACATTTATTCATGCATCCATTTATTCACTCAACCAACACTAACTAAAATGTATTATGTGCCAAAGAGAAGTATAATGCCGTGTATAATATGTAAGCTCCAGGGCCAAGCCAACAAGACTTCTCTCCTTTGTAGGCGTGCAACCTCTCTAAGGCTCCATTTCCTTCACTGTGAAATGGGGTTTATCACAGGACCTCCTTCATGGACTTATTAGGAGGATTTAATACCATAATTGCACACAGAGCATCTAACACACTCAGTAAAATGGTAGTTGTTTTTTATTGCTGTTACTGTCATGTGCCATGCGCATAATCAGACAAATCAGAAAATCAGATAAAGTTTACAAAGGGGCCTTAAGGGGACAAACACCACACCTGCATCAAAACAGGGGTGAGCACACTGTATCTGGCAAGTCTGGTGTGTTTCTCATCAGTTCAGCCATTGTGAGTGAATGTAAGATGCTACAGAAGTCGCCAGCTCACTCGCCGGCATTTGAAGGGGAAATAGCTCCAGCTTGTAGCCACCTTATTTTTCACCTGAGTGAACATTATACATAATTGATCACACTGCAGAGCCCATACCTGAGGAAGCTGTTAGTTCAATAATTCACCTAGTCTGCTTGCATAAACCAGACGTGACTCCCACAAGCTGACTTGAGCATCCATTAGTCTTGAGATGCAGCATCTTCACGTGTATCTGATGTTTCTAAAAGAGCCTGAGCAGATCCCCAAAATGAGGAGCGGGTGAGGACCCCACCCCTCCATAGTGCTTTGGAAAAATAGGTCCACAATGAACACCCAGGAGGGGCAGGTTTTAGGAGCAGGGAATGAACTTCTCTCCCAAGGGTGGGACATGTGCCTTTTCAGCTCATAAAGATAAAACTTAGCAAATGACGTTGCCCAGAAAAAGAACTGTTCCCTAAGGAAACTGAAACAGAATGCCAATGTTCCAAGTGGGGTCAATTTACCCATTTAGATGGTAGATAATGTAAATATAGGTGAATAAAATTATCACACAGTTTTAAACTCGAGCTTGGGGACAGATAGAATGGTAAGGGAGGAGGGATGAAAGCTGATAGCAAGAAACAGGAAGTAATTACAGATAAATGACTTTAGAGTATGGGAGAAGAGTCTAGAAAGCAGGGACCAGAATACATTTGCCTGCCACCTGTAGTCAGTATTCATGGGCTTCTACACCGGGTACTTTTGAAAAAGGTCATTCATTCTTTTGTCTAATCATTTATTTGTTGAATATTTTGAAGAGAAATTCTCCATCTGACATCCCTGCATATATATATACACACATACACATATATATGTATATATATATATACACATATACATACACATATACATATATGTATATATATATACACACACATATTTTTATAGTAGCCAAAAAAGACAATAATTACCAGAGCGATAGATGTTCAGTTGACAAAAGTTCTAAACCTAAAACATTTGTAGGCAGAGACTGCAAATTCCCTGTCAGTGGACATGATGTGTGGTCCAAGCTGAGGCTTAAAGAGACACGGCAAGTTTCCTACAGTCCTCATGTGCTCTCATGTACTTCTCATTCACCATGACCTGGTAGTCTTCAGCCTAGTCTCAGAAAGAGACCCCCATGGAGCAAGCCTGAACCCAGCCCACAACCTGAAACCAAACCCAGCTGAGCCTAGCAAAGCACCACTTACTCATAGCTTACTCATAAACCTGTGAAAATAAGTAGCTGTCACTATTGGGGAGAGTTGTTTGTTACACAGCATCATTGCAGCAAAACCTGACTAATACAAGTCCCAACTTAAAGCTACTTCACATAATACCTAGGAGAAGTTCAGCTCAATTGGCAATCAAACTTAAGTTCACAGTACCCAGAGAGGAGTGGGCCAGTTAAGAAACTTCCTTTCAGTGTTGACTGAATATGGCCTGTATCTGGTGTCAGTGCCGCTCATTGTATAACTAATTTGAAGTCCAGAAATCAGGATGGCATTCCCAAGTGCCATAATCTAGGAAACCTTGGATAACTAGTTATAGGTGTTATTCACTTCTTTATTGATACTAATGCTACCATTTATAAAGGGCTCACTGCTAAGTCTTTTATATGTATTACCCCATTGAATCCTCAAAACAAATGAATGAGATAGTTATTACTATTATCTTGATTTTATAGGAACTAAAGCACAGAGAGGTTAAGAAAAGCATCCAAAACCGTACAAGTATAAGCAGTGGAGCTAAGATTTAAATTCAGACAGTAGACCTCCAGAGTATAATAAATTGCTGCCTTTTGGAATCCATGGGGCTTACAAAACTTTGTTCACATCTCCCAGCCACTCATCCAGCCTTCCTCCTGCCCTTTGCCCCTTGTCAGGCCTCATTGATTCAGGATCCTGACACAGGTTTGAGGAGCCCACATATAAACAGATCCCATATTTTGTCCTTTTATAAATAAATCCCATGATGACTCAGAGGTGATGGGCTTGAAACAGGACGGTGGGGTGTGACCTAGGAACCCTCCTGTCAGCCACCCAGCTGTGGGCTATTGGCTGGCTTCTTCCTTATCTTGGTGGGTTCTCAAAAACCCACAGTTGTTTTTTACCATGAACTTTCTTTTCTTTTCCAGGAAAGGCAATGTCTCTTATTTTTTCTCTTTAGATACTCAATATCCCTGGCCCCCACTTTTCTCTTACTGCTCTTACAACTTTGTGTATTTTTCTTTGGTTTACAGTCTTTGCTTTCACTACCCTCAAAATTCCTCAAGGGCTTCCAAAGGCTTTTTATGGTTCCACCATCTTCTCAGGATGCAATGAAAGGCATATTTCATTCAGGTGGATCCAATACTGTAGCTGAAAAAGAAACAATCTCTTCTGAGATTATTTAACCAAAAGAAAAGTAAAATTTCTGGATTATAAAGGTAATACATGTTCATTGTAGAAAAACTGGAAAATGTAGGTAGGTAAAATAAATATAAAAACTACCAATAATTCTTCCCCTCTGAGAGTACTGCTTTTAGTTAATATGTTAATATTTTGATATATTTCCTGCCAGTCTCTTAAATATATTTTAACATAATCGTGATTTTATAGTACATGAAATTTAGTAGCTCGCTTTCTTACTTAATATTATAATGTAAACATTTTTTCCAAATCCACAAAAGTTATGAGAAGAGTGCTTGCCAAAGCATGCCAAGGACCATTGGTCTCTAAAAATATCCCACATAAAATATGGGAACCACGGTCAAATGCATTTGAGGGACAATGTGGCTTGGCCCCATCTTGGAGATGCATATTGGCTCATTCAAATATCTGAAAAGCCATGTAGTAAAGAAATCTGCTTCATTTTATTTACCCAGCATTTCCCAAAAACATTTGAGTATGCACCCCATTTTTGGAGGAACAAATATTAAAGTTCCACAAAACTAATGTTTTGGGGGGCCACTGGTCTCAATTGGCCTGATGAGGTTCTTGGGGATTTCTAATCAGGTGCCCATTAATTTCTCACTTGAAATCAGTTGGTGTTACAGATTTAAGCCCCAAAGCTCTAAAGACAAGAAGTTTTCATTAAACTCTGCAGAAAAAATCTAGTTGAAGTTAAAAGAAGAGATGGAAGGGTATATGGTTGTCCAGATTCAGTTCAAATTCCTAAAGAAGAAAAAATAAACTAACTCATTAATCCATTTCAGTTTGTATTTGCCAGTTGCACACTGACAGGCCTCTGCTAGTTCCCTTTTTTCAGTTTCTCATCATGATCTTGTTCAGTACATATTGTTGTGCCCATTTTATTAGGAGGGAAACTGAAGTGGAGAGAGTGTGAGACTGATTCAAGGGCACAAGACTTGTCTGCGACCACACACTCCACACCATTATAATTGACTCCAGCCTGTCTCTTCTCCCAGCATCCAGCAACGGACATAATAGCTTTCGATGTGGAACTAAAACCAGTGGTCCAGAGCTAAAAGGTTTCATTCTAAAACCATTAGCCATCTTCTCAGTTATTTAATTACGCCCCAGAACAGGATTAATCTCTTTTGTTCTTATCATCTAGCAGCAGCTTCCTCCGAATGCATCTCATGTTCCTGCACATTGGATCATAAGCTAACTCTCTCTTTCCCTCTCAGACATTAAAATCACTTCCCTTAATGTATTGAATTTCACCCCTTTTATTTGGTACATTAGAAGATGTTAGGAATGCAAAATCGGGAATCCATTTTAAGATAGAATACTGAGTAGCAGATCACAGACCATCTTCCTTTTAAAGGAAAGGAATTGGAAACAGAATTGACATGTTCCATGGGTTTCATTAGGTAAAGATGAAGAAAAGGAAACCAGAATTCTTTGAACTATCCCAAGTCAAAGGCTTTGTATATTTTATCTTATTTAATCTTTAACGCCATCTATGAGATAATTACCATTATACTCATTGTACAGATGGGGAAACTGAGAGTCACCAAAGAAACTATGTGTCCAAGTCCATGCATTTAGAAAGGATGCAGTCCAAGAGCTACACCAAGACCTTCCTGAATTTAAAGCCGTACGGTGGCTATCACATCCATCTACCACTTCCAAAAAAAATGGCTCCAGATACAGCCCCTGGCCAAGAGAATTTTGCTCTATATTGGCTGCTAAAAGCAAGATCAGGATAAGAATACAATTTTTGCCTGCAATAGTCCTGGTGCCTTCCTGTTATTCTGGCATAATTACTAATAGCACTTCTTTCATTCTCAAAATTGTCCCAATTTGGAATGATACATCCAAGCATAAGGTCCCTCCAGGTTGAATGAATGGGTCTACTTCTCAGGAGTGAAAATCAATGACAAAAATCTAAGGGAGAGTAGAGCTACCATTTCAGAAAGAAAACATTAGAAACTACTGGCCATGGGTTGTGGTTATTTTAAAGCTTCATTGCTTGCCCGTGACTGCTATTCTCATCACCCCTCATCTAACCCCTGGAGTAGATAGCAACAACCCAGGTGAGATGAAAATGGTAAGTGAATTTGTTCTCAGAGATAAGAAAGCAAAGGAGGAGCTGAAGAAGCAACATTTCACCACATCCCAGCTGCAGGGAGAGGGAGGCAGCTAATATGGGATAGAAGGAATCATACTGAAGCCTGGAGAGAGTGGGAGACCAACTGGGGCCTGAGAAGGAGCCCTAAGCTGAGCTGGAGAAAGTCAGGACAGACCCTCGACCCCCAACCTTGGAGCAACTGGAGTGATGGTCAGAGAAGCAAGGCGGGATTTCTGTTACAAGGCTTGGGACAGAGCTGTGGGCTGGGTTGGAGGAATCAGGCAAGTGTCCAGGGAGGTCCAATGTCAGAGGAGGATCAGCAGACCTGAGATCTGGGATTCTTATAGTTCCTGAGTGCAGTATGGGACTGGCTTGTGGGAACCCAAGTGAAGCCAGCAAATTGGAAACAGAATTACTAGGGGCGTGAAAAGACATGGGAAGAAATGCGGTCAAATATTAAAGTCCCAACCATCAGTCCAGAGAACCCATGGAGCGGTGGGATGGTGGACAAAAAGTCAGAAGGAACTGAATCCTAGTCGTTAGCTACATAATTGAGTCTTGGAATTCAAGAAAGGCTAGAACTGAGGATTTATTTATTTTTGCTTGCTTTTGTAGTTATTTGTTTGATGCATTAATGAAGAAAACATCTTTTAGCTATTTCATGTATTAGATTCCTATTTCATTCACTTTAGCCCTCCACCCCCAGCACCTATCAATGAATCCAAAATACAAGGCAATTCATGAAAATAATTGAGCTGCAATTCATCACTTCCCTCTTCTTTTGTGTCCAGGAAAATGTGTCTACATGGCAGGATCTGCAGTTCTTACAGCTGCTCTTATGGCCAGGGGTTGGCCTGATTTTGACAGGGTTTACTGTAGGAGAGATGTTGCTGGATAAGTCTCAGGTTGCCCTCTCTGCCTTCTAGAACAGTTAGAGCTTATCTAGACCAATAAATTCTAGAATACAACCTCCTTTCACATAGCCAGTGAGAGACAAATGAATAGTAAGAAGAGGTGCATTCATCAACTCCGAAAAGGGACAAATTCTATCTTTTTTTAAATAGAGTTGTGCTCCAGCACCTCCTCAACTCTTAACCAAGTATACTTACATCTTGTTAATGTATCCAAGACAAATTACAAGTCCCCTGGCAGAGAGCACATCCTATCAGGGTCAAAGTCATGTGCAGGCTGGCATTAACTATCTGTTAATTTTGAACATTCACAGGTGTGTTGGTTAGAGGGTGGGAAGATAAAGTGGGGAGCTTAAGCTAAGGAAGGCAAAAAGGTGTCATCCTAAGAACAAGTTCCAATGGACTGTAGTAGCAGTCTGATGCATGGTGTTGAGAAGGATTCTGAGGCTCACCAGGAAAGTTTCTCCATTAGCCATGCCCACCATAAGTGCTAGAACTGGGAATGGTGCCATGGCATAAGTATCATAAGACACTACTTTAACAAACTCATGAGCCCTCTGCTTTCTTAGATATCTGAAATGCAATGGAATGCATTCGGACAAGCCCAGTGATGATCTGTTCATAGAAGAGAAAAAGGAAGTTTGGGAGAAAGACACATCCAGGATAGTCAACCTCCTTCCAAAGAGACTCCTTACATGGCAGAAGAACAACAAGCTGAAGTATTGTCCCAGTGGAGAATGGTGCTGAGCTGATGGAGAGAGCCACATGCAAATCTCAGTGAGGGGCTGATCCTCAGGACAGACAAAAGGGACAATGGGCTTTGGGCCAAAGCCATGACAATCAGATTGGCCTCCAGCCTGGTTCCCAATGGGCTGTCTGAGTCCTCAGAAAGAGAGCTATAATGGAGAGAAGAACTAAAAACGCCTCTGGACATGAACGGACACAGGTAGAGCTGCTTTGTGGTTCCAAAAGAGAGTAGGACACTCTTGGGGAAAGAGAGGTTCTTCCCATTCTCTCAGTACTGGGCCTGTTGGATTGGAAAAGAGAATCCACTTGTTCTCCCAGACAAAGAGAAGCATTCACGGCAGCAGTAATGCCCCATACCCAGACCTGTGAAAGCACTTGCAGATGTGCCTTCTGTGGCAACTGGTAGCCAGAAGGCCACCAGGAGAAAGATCACAGTGAGTGAGCTACACTTGGAAGTCTCTCCTCTGAGCCAGGGAAATGGAGTGGAGGGGCTCACCTACCAGGATCTTCCAGAAGGGGCAGGTCAGAGAATTGACATCTGTGACTACCATTGGTGATTTTGTTGTGCCCCAGGGCCAATGACCCAGAAATTCTTGCTTTCCAGCATCTCTCTCACCACAGCCCAGGGGAACCATCGCTGTGTTTTCTGTCCTGTCTACTGCTCCAAGGCCAAGCCTATACTCAGCCCAGACTTTTCCATTATCCCCCCTAGATTTCTAGAAGGGCCTCTCATTGTTTTCTCTTTCTCCCTTTCCCGAAAGCCCTAGCCTGAGGTGCCTGACAAGGGAGCCAGTGTGCCCCTCTTAAACTGGTGGGAGGAAGGAAAATACTTCACAGAGCCAATTAGGAGCGAAGCAAGTGATTCTGTGGAAACATTTAATTCATTCTTGGCAAGCCACACCATCAGCTTGGAAAAACAGAGCCTCTGTGTGATCATCCAGCAACAAGAGCCGTGCTTTGCTATTCTCCTCCGGAAGCCTATTCATCGGGCCATGGAAAAAAGAAAAAAAGAACTAAAGAAAGGTAAAAGTGACACTCTCTTCAGCAATCTGGAAGTAATAACAACAAGGTCTATGAGAAACTTTTGTTGGCAGAACTGGTGCTGTGGGGAGAGGGCTGGCTCAAGATTGGTGGCCTGGGTAAGCAATCAGACACTGCCAAGCAGCGTGTGCCCTACCCTGGGGGCTGGGGGTCACACTGGCTCCAGCCTGGCCTGGAGGAGCTCTGAGTGCTGCCTCTTTTGGATCCATCTCTGGGGCTCTTTCTTCCGACACATGAAAATGATCTTAGCTCCAAATGGAAGACTGATGACTGCTAGACCTCCTTGCTTCTCCACCGCCGCTAAGGGAAGGTGGAATTGATTTATTCACCACTCACAATGTGTCATTTCACTAAGAACAGAATTGTCTGATGTTTGAAATATTTACTAATGCCACTGTGAACCCGGCAGTCTGAATCCAGTAGGGAACAAGAAGCCTTAACAGAGTTACAGATTCACTGCCTGAGGGCCCATCTCTTCACTTCCCATAGCAGACTCTGTGAAGGGATCAGAGTTCCCTTTCGTGCAAGATCTGACCTACAGAATCAAGCCAGTTCTACAGCTGGCCACTACCAGCGGAAGGGAGTTAGCACATAACATGAAACATCATGCCTCCCCCCGTCTTGGCCCCTACAAGAGTTTTGCATTGTCACTGCTGCTCTAGCTAGATGGCTTCATCTGGCAAAGAATGAGTGACTGGCCCAGAGTCAGGCAACCTGAGAGTGGCAGAATCCGTGGCATTTCCCCCAGATACTTGCCACATCCAAACTAGCCTTGACTGAGACCACCAGCTCTCTCTAGCTCACTCTCCATTATCTAGCCTTCAAATTACTCAGACCATTGGCTTCTGCTACCGGTCCTCCTGGACTCCCACCCTCGGCCTGGCCTCCTGCTTCTGGGAACAGACACACAGGATTCAGTAGTTGCCCTGGTTCTGACAGTTGCCAACACAGACATGAGCGTAAAGAGGAATGGGGAGCTACCCCGTGTGAACCCTGGGGCTAAACCATTAGAGATCAGCACATACTAGGTACAATATTGGCATAAACCTTTTTAGGAGAGAGCTGTCTCCTTCACTTACTTATTCCCTTATTCTTTTACTTCACTCAGTTTTGAACCCCTACAGTGTATGTTAAGATCTGTGAAGGAAATGAGAATACGAAAATGAAAAGACCTGGCCCTTTTCTGGAGGATTCAGTCCAGAAGAAGAGACGCACCGCCTAGCCCTAAACAAACAAAGTTCCCTCCTTTCCTCTGTATCACAGTCCTGAGACTGGGTGTCCCCTGCTCCTTCTACTCCCTACTGCAGAGCAGCCACCATCCAGTTTATCCCTGGAGGTCCTCTCCAGAGCTGGGCACTGGCGCAGAACACAGTGGCCTCGGCCAAGTCCACCTGCAGCTACAAAGGCCAGCGTATGGATTTTACTGCTGATTCTACAAGGAAACAGCTGGGAAAGAAAAGCAATATAAAAACAGGGATGGGGAGGGCCATTTAACTGTAATTTTCTCTAACTCTCTTGGTCACTGGTTGGTGTTTCCCAGCATCTCCTGTGATAGCACCTGGAAGTCCCACTGGATGTTTTTCTACCAAGTAGCTTGATTTCGGAACCGTATTACCTCCCCAGGCCCCACTCCTAAATACTACTCATCCTTTCCTTGGTCATAAGCAGGAAAATGCCTGCTGTCAACCCAGGCTGCCAGCACCCCAGCCCAGGTCAGATCCTTATTTATAAGTAAACAAAGAGCAAGGAAGAGAATTGATTATGTGAGGGCAGAGGAGAGGCTTCAACCAGTCACAAAGTAGACGGCAGAGAGAGAGAGAGAAAGAGAAAGATAAGAGGGAAGGGAGCCAAAAGAAAAGTGAGAGGCTCCCAAAGAAACCATTGTTATTTGGTGATCTTGCCTGGAGTCAACCCTGGTGACCTCATTGCTTCCTTTCCTATAAAAGGTGTGGAAAGCACTATCTCCTCCCTTTCATTTCCTGTGAGGTAGAGCTAATGAAAGTAGAGAAGCAACTGGGGAAGGGGGAGGGAGAAAGCCGGGAGAACAGAAGCCTTCATAATGAAGCCTGGAGGATAAAACATTTGCCATAAATTAGTTTCCATCAAAACAGCTTCCCGTGTGAAAGATAATGTTGTTTCCTCATTAGTGGTTTTTGTCAGTGATAATTAAGCCTCCATATTTGATTCCAGATAACCATCTCTAACTTGACATCATCCATTCAGTTCAATGGAGACTGGAGAAAGGGGAGAGAGGATAAAAGAGGAATTGAATCAGAAACACTTTATTTTCTGTGGATGGCTGTAATGATAATGGTAAAATTTATCAGGGGATTCAATGGGCAGGAACACATTATATTCAGAGCCAGCTGCCTCCAAATTCTTCTGTTCTCTGGGGAACTTTAATCTCCAAATAAAAAGGCTTAAGCCCCAAGCACCAAGGGAAGTTCAGCGACCCCTTCATCCCACAACATACACACAATCAAATCTTAAAGATTTCAGAGAATTTCCCAGAGGGTTCGTGTTCACTCGTGGCCGCCTGCTGTGAATTCGAGCTCTGGCTAAACTCTCAACACCTCTTCCCTGTTCCACTCCCTACAGCTGCTGTTCTTGCTCTCCTCCATTAGTCCATGCCCAGCGCAGCCTTTCCTCTTCGGTTCACCTACACTTGTGTGTTCCACAGTTTTATGATGCTTTGAAGATAATACAAGCTCTGCCGCAAAGTATTTCTCCCTGTCCACATCCCACCGGGGGTGCTGGCTTCTCACTGTATTTCTACATTTCCTCTTTTTAGCACTCATTTGATTACCTTTAACTTATAGGGCAAAACTCACAAATTTCTGTATAACTTTTTATGTGGAATAGATTATATCTTTTTCTTATTTCTCTCCCATCTAAACCAATCTGAGGGTTTATCATTTCACACTTAAAAGGTCCTCTAAGGAGTTTTCCTGAATAAAAAGACCATCTGCTAAGAGATAAGAGTGACTACCTTAGAGTGCAGGACAGCCATCTTTTTCCTTCGTTATTACCCAATTTTCCTCTCTAAAGACAGTCCTTGACTTATGATGGTTTGACTCAAGATTTTTTTACTTTATGATGGTGCGAAAGTGATACACGTTCAGTAGAAACTGTACTTCAAATTTGAGTTTTGATCTTTTCCCAGGCTAGCCATATGCACTAGGATCCTCTCTTGTGATGCAGGCCAGCGGCAGCGAGCCACAGCTCCCAGACAGCCCCACGATCACGAGGGTAAACAACCGACACACTTAAAACCATTCTCTACCAATACAGCCATTCTGTTTTTCACTTCCAGTACATATTAAATAAATTAGATGAGATATTCAACACTTTGTTATAAAATAGGTTTTGTGTTAGATGATTTTGCCCAACTGTAGGCTAGTGTAAGTGTTTTGATCGCTTTCAAGGTAGGCTAGGCAAAGCTATGATGGAGGTCAGGTGTAGGTAAATGCATTTTCAACTTACAATATTTTCAATTTATAATGGGTTTATCGGGACATAACCCCTTCATAAGTCGAGGAACATCTGTATTAGTATCTTAGTTATACAAGCTTTTCATGAGTCTTTTAGTGTTGATCCTGGAAATTACAACATGCATTCTTAACTAAATTTAACAGAAATTTTTACATTTCAAAGTTGCCTGAAACACCTTAACTTCACTTACCTCTCCTCCCATCTTTTGTGTATAATGTCATTATGCATTTTAATTTTCTGTGTGTGTGTAAAATAAGATATTGCTGGGGGCTGGCCCAGTGGTCTAGCGGTTAAGTTCGCATGCTCCGCTTTGGTGGCTCGGGGTTTGCAGGTTTGGATCCCTGGGCACGAACCGATGCACTGCTTGTCAAGCCATGCTGTGGCAGCGTCCCATATAAAGTAGAGGAAAATGGGCATGGATGTTAGCCCAGGGCCAGTCTTCCTCAGTAAAAAGAGGAGGATTAGCAAAGATGTTCGATCAGGGCTAATCTTCCTCACAAAAAAAGATATTGTTACTGTTGCTTTATATAGTCAATATTTTTTTACCCACAATTTTATTTACCCAAATATTTACCTTTTCTATTGCCCTTCCATTCCTTTCTGCATTTTCATGCTTCTCTCTAAGATCATTTTCCTCTGTCTGAAGAATTTCCTTTAGCGTATGTTTTCTGGCAAAAAAAAAATCTCAGATTTTGTTTTCTGAAAACATATTTTCAGAAATACATTTTAGCTTCATTTCTAAGGATATTTTTTGCTGTGCATAGACTTCTAGGTTGGCATTTATTTTCTTTTAGTACTTTAAATACTAAATTACTAAAATCCATTGTCCTCTGTATTTCGTTGTTTCCGTGGGGAAATCAGCTGTTAATCTTAGAGTTGTTACTTTAAAAGTAATGTTTTTACTTTTCTTTGTCTTTGGTTTTTAGAAATTTCATAATGAAGTGCCTAGATATATTTACTCTTTCTTTTTTTAAAATCCTACTCAGGGTTTACAATCCTTTTTAGATCTATAAGTTAATGTCTTTTACCTGTTTTAGAAAATCTCAACCATTATCTCTTCAAATATTGTTTCCATCTCATTGTCTCTTGACTCTCCTTCAGGTTACCAATCACATGTATATTAGAAATTTTGATTGTGTCCCCTATGACTCTTTTGTTCTTTTCTTCATTTCTCATTATTTTCTTTTCCTTTTGTGCCTTAACTTAGATATTTTCTAATGACCCGTTCTAGTTCACTAATCCTATTTTCTGTCATGTCTGTCTGCTTCTATCTAGTGAGCTCATAATTTCAGATATTGAATTTCTAAAGCTCTGGAATATTCATTTTAATTTTTTAAACAACTTCCATACTCTTGTAAAGTTTTCAAACTCCCCCCCCCCCTTTTTTTAATGTAGAGTTCCAACAAAGTTTATTTTTCCTTTTTCTAGAAGAGAGGGTGGGGCTGATCATCTTAATCCAATCATAAGCTGAGAGGAATCTGCACTACCTTGCAAATTTTATAAGGCTCAGTCTACTTCTGGTTCACCCTTGTTTCTAGTACATAGTTCTTCAGGGCTTTTAACTGAGAGTCTAGTGTGTTCACCTAGGTGAGTTATAAAATCTACTCTGTGTTCTCAGCACAACAAGACTACTATTCAGATGTTTTTCTGTTCAGATGTTTTTATCTTAGGTTTTTAACCTCCTGCTTCATGAAGCTTCAGATTTTAGCAAATTTCTTAAGATGGAAAAGGGACTGTGTTTGAGGTCCCCAAGTCTCCAATTTTTCATTCCAGCCCCAAAGATCACAAAAAGGCCCATTCATTTTTCTGTCATCCATTTTTCTGTTTCTCTACTTGAGTCAGGCTGGATGCTCAGCCTCTTGTCCTTGTCTAGAAGCAGTCAAATGGCCACAGGAAAAAAGCAGCAACAGATTTTCAACTCACTTCTCTGTGGTTCTGACCTCTCCTCTTAACTCTTTAAGTCCTCATTGCTTCAGCAGATTCCCATTGCCTTTAAACCAATTATTTTTATATTTTATCCTGACCTTTTACTTGTTCTTAGCAGAAAAATTGGTCTTCCCACCAAAATTCCATCTTACTTAGAAGCAAAATTTCAGTCACTTATTTTTAATATCACTTTATTTTTCTTCCTGATGTATCCATGCCACTGGAGTTTTCCCAAATTATTTATCATATTGGGAACTTCTGTCTATTTATTATCCAAACAATAATATGAGAAACCAGGCTACACACCTGAAGAAATTCTGGCCTATTTTTGAATGAGAATTTTCACAATGAATAGAGACTATGGAAATTTTTCCTCAAACAAAGAAACTGTAAATTTTTGAAATTATAGTTTTCCTTGAAAGCTTTAAAGAGTTAAGATCAAATTTTTAGGCAAAGATCTCATTCACTGTATTAGAGCTTCTCTTCTCCTACATCCACAGCTCTAGCCATGAAACATCTTGCCCCAGCCATCTCTGTAAATTGAAATCTTTGCTAAAATATGAGAATAACCCAGCACTGATAAGGAAAAGAGGATTTGCTGTGAAGAATTTATCTTCCCTTTCCACAGCAAACCTCAAATATCATATTATGTTCCCTTTACACTCATTTTACAGATGAAACAAGTAAGATTCAGAGAGGTCTAGTCAGTTGTCCAAGATTACATAGATAGTAAATGGTGGAGCTAATAGGTGGTCTGTCTAATTCTGACACTCCATATCCTAGAAAAAATATGCAAATCCAAATAAAGTAATAGAGAATCATCTCTGGACTGGATTTTTAGTGTGATATTGTGGGGGAGAGGTGAGGTTAATATGTTTATTCAGTTTTTTTCTGGAAACATCTGGTTTCTGATTTTTCCTAAAACTGAAAATAATCTATCTAAATGCCTACAGCATTCCAAATTGGATTTTATAGATGTCTTTTTTTTTCCTAAATATAACATAGTTTGTAAGTCATCTGAGGGCCCCATGAGACAATAAACACTCACGCACCAGAACAGAGATGCCGTTTGAAGATACAGCATTTTGGAGGCACAGAGTAATCATGAGCCACATCAAAAGGGAATGTGTGTTTATTGGGAAAACTATTTTGGTTAAGTGGCCTATCTAACAACAATGAGCTCTGCAGTAACTGAGAGTAAGAAATGGAACCTGAACCACCCTACCTCAGTCCTGTGAGACACCTGGAAAAACGTAGAGAAAGAAAAAAAATGCTCTGTTGAAGTGGTGGCAAGAATAAAATCTCTGATGGGAGAAGCCTCCAACAATTACTTTCCTTAACTATGGGATGGAGATTTATAATATCCCAAGCAGCTTTCCTTGGAGGCAGTAACCTACTTCTTCTTGTCAGTAGTGGATACTAGGCAAGCTCTTTTGCTGTCATTTTATTTTATTTTTTTGTTTGTTTGGGATTTTTTTTTTTTTTTTTTTGCTTTTTTCTCCCCAAAGCCCCAGTAGATAGTTGTATGTCATAGTTGTACATCTTTCTAGTTGCTCTATGTGGGACACCACCTCAGCATGGCTTGACAAGTGGTGCATCGGTCCGCGCCCAGGATCTGAACCGGCAGACCCTGGGCTGACTTAAGTGGAGCACGCCAACTTAACGGCTACACCACCGGCCCAGCCCCTGCTGTCATTTTAATACTTATAGATTTAGGCTATCTGAATTAGGTAGATTGTTGATGTTCTGTAATAGTAATAACATTAATATCTCCCAATTATTGAAGAATACCATGTGCTGGCCACTATGCTAAGTGATTTGCATAAATTTGAAATCAACCTCTCCAGCGAGATTAAATAGCATTATTCCCATTACATGAGGAAAACAGGCTCAAAGGTAAGCTACTTGCCCAAAGTCACATAGCTACTAAAGTGTAAATGAAGTCTGTGACTCCATAATGCATTTTTTTTTTAAATTCTTGCATTCTATCTTTCTACTTAGACTTTTCATAATTCTCTGCATATAGGGATGGCAAAGGAGAAGCTTACAAAATGTGACCTGCCCATCTTTGAAACTGTCTGTCATTGAGGAGAGTTTGTCTAAGCTGATTTATGAAATCTGCGCAACTTCTGCTAATGTCTTTACCATCTTAGGCAATTTACCTACTATTTCTTCTTTTACTGAGTAATTTGAAAAGTCAATTTCACCTGGTTAAACTTCCAAATGACTTGACCACTGAGAAGCCACAATTGGAGGCTTTCTTGCCTGGGATTTTTGAAACTACTCTATTTGACCAGCCTTGAAGTCCTATCTCACTGAACAAACTTATCTGCTGGATACCACGTGGTGCCTCAGTATGACAGAAATGAGCAAAACACAATCCTGGACCTCATGGATCTCCTGATCTCATGGAGGGTCATTAATTGGACTGGAGAATGACAAATGCCATATTGAAGAAATGAGCTGGCGCAGTTGGGAGTAGAGGAGAAATGGCACCAGTGTCCATTTGAGGGAATGAGAGAAGGTCTCCTGGCTGGAGGAATGCTTAAGAGTTTGCCTTCCATCCCATTCTCAGAACTCAGAATAGTTGGTGTCAAACTTTCCCCACCAATTCACAGGTAGAAGAGAGGGCACTCCCTTTACCTATTTTGCAAGAGCAGACCCAAAAATGGACAATCTACTTGTCTGCCTATTGAGATATCAAAGGCCCCAGGAAAAACTCTCTCCCCTTAAATTTATACCAGCGTAGCATCATCTATTTACTATTTGGATTTTATTCCACACTAACATATAAACACCCTAGGAGAGATAAGAGATACTTTTTTTCCCAGAAATTGGCAATCAATGTGAAGAATATGAGAAACATCTGTGGTACATTAAATACTAACGACAAGTTCAACTGGTCTTGAATCTCAATTCTTCCATTTAATAGTTGTGTGATTCTAGGCATGATATATCCCCAATCAGAACCTCACTTTCCTCATCGTAGACAAAGATAAACACAGCTGCATAGCTACTCTTCTTGATTCTTGATGAGGACCAGAGGAAAAAAGGATATGGAAGGACTGCCCAGGGTAGTTATCATCAGGCAGAAAAGGTGGACTGAGGATGCTAGGTCCTGGACTCAAATCAGGGATGCCACTGAAGGCAAGATTTTGTAGAGAAGGGAATTTACAGCTCCCTCACCACATTATAGAGATGACAGTAGTGTCCCTTTTAGCATATATGCATTTCTGAGGCAACCTATACTTCCAGAGTCACCTCGGACCCCCATCCCCTTCTCGAGCTACAGCTAAGGGTTAATTAGACTAGAAATGAGACTTGACCCAAAAGTGGCAGGAACAACCAGAAATATTTCTGGAATAATCAGATTCTATTCTTGGAGATCCAAAAGAGAAACTGAGAGATTGAATCAGAAAAAACTGACTCCGTAATGTCAAGAGGCAGATTGGGGTTAAGTAAGGCTGCATCAATCAGAGTCTCTGCAGGAAAACAGACGGCATACTCAAATCAATTATTTTCAGGACAGTGTGGGCTATTTACAGAGATGTCAGTGGGCATAAGAAAACCACAAGGAGTAATGCAATATCCCAGGTCTAGCTGTTGCAGACATTATTACCAATAAAAGGTCTGAAGGAGCAAGAGAGGGGCAGTCACTAGAACCTAGAAAGAGTTGTGTGGACAGAGCCATGTGACAGGAATTGTGACCTTCAGTTGAGGAACAAGAAGGGAACTGAGAACTAAGTACCAGACCTTACTCTCTTTATTCTCCCCAGGCTTTTGCCAGTCCTAAATAATAGCCAAACCCAATCTAAAGCCAGATGGAAAGGGAAATCTTTGGTATAGACTTCTGGAGCAAAATTAGGGTAAGGAAGGATAAGAATGAATCTAGAAGGTAAATGGAGTATGTGGCAGCCAGCATAGAAGCCTTGACTAGCCATGCACAAGACTAAATATAAGCAACCAATTGGCTGAGAATAGCAGAATAGACCAGAGATGCCCTAAGAAATCGTGCAGCCTATGAGAGAGAGAGTAGCCTCAGGTGCTGCCAGCTTAGCAATTCCATTTTATGTGATTCCTGTACTAGAGATCTCTATATCTTTTTACTGGCTCTGAGTTGAGTGAGTAATTCCTTTAGTCAAGCACTGTTAACTCTACTTCCTATGGTAGGCAGGTTCAGACATGGCTACCAATGATCCCTGGCGCCTTTTGTAAAACCTTTCCCTTCGATGTGGGCTAGACCTTGATGATTTGCTTCTAACATATAGAATACAACAAAATTGATGAGACACCACTTTCGAGCAAAGGCCAGTTGGGAAGCATAGACTTCTATACTCACCAGGCTATAATGAGATGCCCACCTCCCCCACTGGAGTGGTGTCAGAGAAGACAGAGTAGGAGACTAGGACTTTCCTACCCACCTGGAGGTAATGAGAAGCGCCCCCCTCCAGTGTCAGTGGAGGTCATGTGGGGAGCAGTAACAGGGCTCCCCCCTTTCTCAGCCCTGGTGGTGTCAGCAGAGGTCTGGTGGGAAGTCTTAATTTCCACTCCTCCCAGCAGTAATAATAAAGTGCCCCTACCCACCCCCCACCCCCCCCACCCCCCCGTCCAGGGTGTCAGTGGAGGCTGAGTGGAGAACATGGACTTCCCTTACCTAGCAGAAACAAGATGGCATCCACTTCCTCTGCCAGTGCAGTGTCAGAGGAAGCCAGCTATTACGGACTGAATCATGTCCCCCCCACCCCTTATTTCACATGTTGAAGCTCTAGCCCCCAGTACACCCTGGGCCAGCAGCTATTTTCCCTCACTTTGTCTCTGATTCTGGCAACTCAGGATCAGCTGGGGTGGGGATACGGAAGTGGGAGGAGAATTATAGCAAAAGCAGCAAAAGACCTTTTTTATATAGCTGGTGCTGTTTGTAGTATATTCTCAGCTATATAAGGCTCCCTAGCTTGGCAAGTACTCAAATTCTACCCCTTTCTTATGATTTGGTAGAATTAACGGATTTGGTAGAAAACCAATCCCCAACCCCATCCTAACAAAGACTCTGCACTGCACAGTTCCCTGGCTCACCTCTTACAGTGCCCCCTCAGCTCCTGCCCTGAAGCATTATACCCCTGCAGAACCCATGCCCTGGGTCCCACAGCTGGAAAATGGCCCATCAGGGTTTTGAGAGCAGGGCTGTTTCACTGTAAAGCATAGCCCCTTTCTTCTCTAACGAGAGGAGGCAATGAGGAAGGCAGAGTGTGTCTCTGATGTCCTCTTTTTTGGTTCACTTCTCCCTTCTCTCACCAACATCCATGTTCCCATGTCCTATTGGTCTGGGGCTTCCTATCTGTGCTTTGGTACCCCATGAAAAGGGAATGGGTTCCCCAACTGTCTTCAGGCTCCATGGCAATGACTGCTGATGGCTTAATCCTCCTCACCCACCTCCTCCCTCAAGCAATAAGAAGGATGCTTGAACTCAGTAGACTATCCACTTCCTGTGGACCATACTGTTAGGTCATCAGTGTGGCTGGCAAAATCAGGTGGCTCAAATGAACTTTTTAGTTCCTGGCTCTGCTATTTATTAGCTGCATATGTCTGGGCAGGTCACTCCACCTCTCTAACCTTCAATTTGCTCATCTGTAAGGGATGAGGGCTCCATCAAATGGATGATGCACATTGAATGGCCCAAAGAATGCTGATATCCTATCAGAGATTTCCAGATCACAGTCCTAGGTTCACAGCCATTGAAGTAAAAATGTTCTCTGGCAAACAAAAAATGATTCATTCCTGTGTCTAGATTTTAGTTTACTCTGATAGAGACTTTCAGCTTCTCTGTGATTCTCCTGGCACAGGCCTTCCAGAAAAAATGCAATGGAGAGAAAGCTCAGGGCATCCAAGGATTCCTGGCTCTCTGCTCGCTAATTAAATAGTCTTTCAGCTGACTCCCGTGAGGATTTTTTACCTTCTATGATCTATGTCTGCGTTTAAATACATTTCTGTTTTAAACATCCTCAGACCTGTGGGAGCTTGTTCTAAAAGAAGTGAGTGATAAACTCCCCCACATGTTCTATATATATGTTAGCAAAGTTAAAAAAAATCAGACACCCAGCATGCCAGGATTCATCTCTTGGAAATGACAATAGCCTGCCTCAGACATCAAAACAACTAATTTGTAAGTGATCTATTTTTATAAAGGGCAGGGAAGGGGATGGTGGGGGTGATATGCAATCTCATTAAAATTTTCACAAGGATTTAATGAGGATGGATTGCCTTCATTTCACAGTCAATGAAACAGGGGTTCAGAAAGATTAAGCAACTTTTTTTAAGGGCACACTACATGTTAACAGGGAATCTGGAATATAACACTAGCTTTCTCTAATTGCAAATCCCATGCTCTTGGCTCTGGCTGCAGGAGCCCCACTGATACCCCTGGGAATAGGTAGGGGTGCTTTGAGTAGGAAAAACAAAACAAAGACTCTTCCAAGTTTTAGATATAGAAAAAGGATGGACACAACCCAACAATAATAACAAAACATCCTAAGAGACTAGACCCTGAGGACAGTCTCACAGGGAGGGCAAATGGGCTTCAGGTGGCTGCTCCCGCCTCTACCTCACCTCAATTTCATTTCCCTCCCTGTTACATGTATGATTTGGAATCATTTGAAAGTCCCTTTTTGTTTGCTAAGGAAGATTCACCCTGAGCCAACATCTGTGCCAAACTTCCTCTATTCTGTATGTGGGTTGCCACCACAGCATGGCCACCAATGAGTGGTGTAGGTCTGTACCTGGGAACCAAACCAGGGCGGCCGAAGCAGAGCGTGCTGAACTTAACCACTAGGCCATGGCGCTTGTCCCAAAAGAGTCCCCTCTTTTAAGCATGGGAAGTGTTCTAAGGGGCAGCTCCAGGCTCTACCTCAATTTCCCAAGTGAGATTTCCCAGTTCTATATCTAAAACTTGGAAGAGTCTTTGTTTTGTTTCTCCTACTCAAAGTACCCCTATCTATTCCCAGTGGTATCAATAGAGTCCCCTGTGGAGCCATTGCCTCGCTGCAAAGCCCAAGGTGTAGCTGTGGGCTCACAGAGCAGTCTAGTCTGGGCTTTAGCTCCAATGATCACTGGGAGAGGATTTCAGGTTTCAGGATTTTCCCAGTTCTTATTTCATTTGGTTGTCGGTATAACCCTATGCAAGTGACAGAGAACAGAGTATACTCCCATGGCATTTTAATTTATTTTTCTGTTGCTGTTTAACCAATTTGTATAGACTACCTTCTTCAGGCTAATGAATGACATACGTTTATGTAAATTAACCCACATTGTACACCATACAAAAGATTAAAAAGCTGAAACTCACTGAGGGTAGACCAGTTGCTCACATAAACACTAAGTTATAGAGCAGGGACCAGAATCCCAATTAATTAGGTTCCCAGTACATTGCTTTTCCCAGTAGGCCAGGAGTTGGCAAATTTTTTCTGTAAAGGTTCAGTTAGTAAATATTTTAGTCTTTGTGGGCCATACTGTCTCTATCACAAGTATTTAATTCTGTCCTTGTAGCATGAAAGCAGTCCTAGATAATTAGTAAAGAATGAGGATATACGTGTACATTTCTCACCAGTTACTTCCCCCACCCAACACCAAGACACCTCCTTGCCTTCCTCCTTCCTTTCCTGACAGTGTGGCTCCGTGCAAGAATCTGAATCTAAAATCAGTACTCTAATCACAATTTTACCTTTATCCTCTCTTAGGTTGAAATTTATTACAATCATGGAAAAGCAGGTATGTTGATCTCAAAGAAGAAATTGTACATTTGTGCTAAGAGAAGACTGGTGGTTGGAGCTCTCTAAAAGGCTCTCATTGACATCATGGCCCTGTTCGTCAGATTCTTGGAGTGCTGGAGGAAGAGGTACATGTGCTCAGATACCCCTAGGTGATGTTGAGGATCTGGGTAAAGTTACCCAGATTTGAGGTAGCCATGACTAGCATCTTCTTCTTAGCCATGCTGCCATCCTGGCCTCAGCACGACACAACATGAAAAATGGAGAACCAGACCAAGAGTGCAGCATCCTTCAGGATACATGAAGCTCTGAGACCTACCCTTGCACTGTCACCTTCTTTGTTTATGCACAAAAGAGAGTATCTGATTAGATTGGTTTGTCACCTGCTCCTCTGGAGGATCTTTGTTGAGAACAATTTTATCTACAGTGTGCCCAGGACTGTTCTAGGCACCAGAGATATGTTAGCAAGGACAAAAAAAGTCCTTGCATTCATGAACTAACATTTAGTTGAGGGTGGAGAAGACCGAAGAAAAGGAATACATCTATAATATTTTAGGTAGGGAGAAAATGAGGTAAAAGGAGATGGATTGTTGGAGGGAAAGGTACTATTTTAGATAAGATGATCAGAAAAAAACTTCTGATGAGAGAATATTTATGCAGAGACTTGAATGAGATGAGGGAATGAAACATACAAATAACTGAAGAAATAGCATTCTGGGAAGAGGGACCAGTAAGTGCAAAAGCCTTGAAGAGGGAACACGTCTGGCAATTTGGAGACTTTGCTCTTCCCAAAAGAGCAAAGAGATCAATGGAGACCAGAGTGTCAGGAGCAGAGTGAGAGACAATGAGAGAAGCACAAGATCAGGTCAGAAAGAGAGAAAAAGGCCAAAACATACAACCTTTTGTAGATCTTAGATAGGATTTGGGGTTCTATTCCAGCTGAGAAGAGTAGTCATTGGGTTTCGAAAGGGGGCAGGACATGCTATGATAAGAGTTTTTAAATGTTTACTCTGACTGCTTCCTGCTGTGTGTCTCCTGGGCAGTGGGGGAGAGGGAAGGGAAGCAAGGGTGAGGGTGAGAGCTCCATCAGCAGACTATCACAATAGTCTAGATAAGAGATGTTGAGAGTTTGGACTAGGGCAGTAGCCATGGAGATGGTGAGAAAGGGTCAGATTTGGAATATATTTTAAAGGTAGAGTCAACGGAAATTACTGATGAGTAGACTATGAGGTGAAGAAAAAGTGTGGAGTCAAGGATGACTCCCAGATATTGTGCCCTCTCACAACCTCTCCACCCACATTTTTGTTCCAGCAGTTGCTGTGGCAACAAGCTGCCGTGGGTGTAGCCAGGCAGGACCTTGGCCTCGCTGCACTTTGCATCTCTTGCCTTTTGCCCCAGGGCATTTGGGTACCTGTGGAAGTCTGGAAGATCCAGGAAGTTCATACTTCAGAGGCAACTTTGACCACTGGTGGGTTGGAACAGGCGGATCGCATGCACACCTCTTTAGAGTACCCACTGGAGCCCACAGCAGGAAACAGTTCAATCACACTCCCATGGATCAGATTTCTCTCTTTCCATTTTACTCTTCCCAGTGTCTCACTATTGTTCCCTGGGTTCCCTTCCCCAAATAAACTTCCTCCAGGTAAGCTCTTGTGTGAGGCTTTGCAAATAGAAGCATACTCCACTGACTGAAATGTAGGAGACTGCAAGAGGGGAGAGTTTAGAGGGGAGGGTGGATGTAAAGAGTGTAGCTTAGGTAGGACTCATAAAACTTTGAGTTGCCCGTTAGACCTCCAAGAGGAGAGGGCAAGAAGGCAGTTGGATGACTCAAGTCTGGAATTCAGAACACAGTGTGCAGAAGAGACTAGACTATTTGTCATCAATGGTCCCTGTGTCAGGGTAGGGCAGACACTCCCACATTCACAGACTCCAATACAATGAGTCTCTATCTCCCATCATTCCCTTGGTAGGTGACTTTTTTCCTGACCCTGAGGAGAAGCTGAAGAGGATGAAACGACAGGCGGAAGGAGCAGACAGTGGCATGTCCTGTGTTGTGATGACAGCTCTTTCATGGGCTCCTGATTTGTTTCTAGCTTCAGCAGATACTGTGTCCTCACAGCAAATGAGCAGTCACTTTAGAATGAAAGCTTGTTGTTGTAAGTCAGCATGGCCCCCTCTGCAGAGGGACACTATCTGATGGGAGCCTTTTCTCTCCATTAATATCTCCCCTGAGGTTTCAGGGAGGGAGAAAAACAAATGAGATGAGAGGTAGTTGGGGGAGGTGGACAGGATGAGAGACTCTGTCCCTAGGAGCACCTCTCACAACCCCGGCCGCCACCCCCAGCCAGAGCCTGGGTTACTGAGATGCTGCTGAGACAGGACATGGCTTTTGTTTTCATTTCCATTTAATTTTCCCAAATGAAAACTGCAATTACTGAGCAGTTATACACCCCATGTGCTTCAGGGATGCTGTCCCTGGCACATTTGCTATCCGCATATGGGAAATTCACCCATAAAAGCATTAGACTCGCCTGCATCGTATGTGGAAATCTGCAATGTCATACTTTGTTCAATGGATAAAAATTCACCCAGGGTACCGATTTTAATAAGGCTTAATTAGACCAATTTGTAGCGAGCTGGGGTTTCCACTCTGTAATTTGACAAGCAGCTTGAGCTGGTTCGCTACATTTTTATGTTCCAGAATTTCTGTATCTCAAACAAAAGGTCAAATGGAACATAAAATTCTATCCAAAAGACTCCTAAAGGCATAGTGAATTTCTATTGTCACTTGCATATGTGTGTTCCTATGTGTTGTGTTTTTTAGAATGCCATTATTGATGATAAAAGGGTGATCTTGGGTAGCCATGTAGTCACCCCATTGATGAGGTCCAGGAGGGCAGATAAAACTGGTCCCCTTTTGTGAAGACCTTGCTGGTAGCCCATGGCCTTCTTTCCTACAGAATGGGGGAAAGATTTCACAGTCCCCAACACAGAACACAAACAATAACTAAAATTCACTTGGAGTTGGCTTGAGAGGTAAGTCATCTTGTCTAGGGATGGTGAATAGATTTTATATATTATCCTTTGATCAGAAAACTGTTTTATTAAACTATGTTATCTTTAAGACATGCAACAAAGTTGATTTTACTGAGTTGCACTCTGATGTCATTTCTGCAGAATTTCATCTAAGACCCGTGGAAGGAAAAGCCTGGATAACTTCACTCATATGCTGTAGGGAAACAGCCGAGGCTACCCTTCATGAGGAGGGCCATGTGGGTCAGGACACAAGAAAGGAGAAAAATTGAACAATACCTTCTTTTTTCAATGAATTTTTGACATCAGAAATTATAAACATACTACCTAAAAAATGGAAAGAATGATCTATAACCAAAAAAAGTTTCACAAAAGCTTTTACAGGGCATGTGGCAAACAGAGCAAGTCCTCTATGCAGGTCCGCTAGGCAGTGTCTACGTGGCATCTACATTGTGTGGACAACTGAATACCCTCTAAATATTTTCCCTTCTGATCCGATACAGTGCCTTAAATGCCCACATTAGAACTAGACTACTGGTTAAAGATGTTAAATGCCAGGAGATTCAACATAAGAAAATGAGTATATGATATTTAAAACTGATAATGCATAGACCTCAGAGCAGCTCAAATATATTTTCAACAAATTGATCCTTGAGGGAGTAGGAACCAGGAGAGCATGTTTTTAAAAGTACCAGGAAAGAAATGGAACATAAGATGCTGCCAGGAGGCCAGGTCAGTTTGGAATGGGGATCGGGGAGATGGTAGAGAGAAGCATGGGAAAACTCCACTTAGGGAGAGGAGGACAGCTGTAAAAGAAAGAGACAAAACGTAAAGGTGAAGGAAGGGAGCACATGTTGAAGGGAGGGTGGCACAAAGTAATAGCCTACATGACAAATTGTTTTAATTCCTGATGAAAAAAATCTCAGGAAACTACACTGTGATCTATTTCTCCTAGTGGGAGAATCGTCATTGGCCTTGCATGCTCTAATCCAACTTCTGGGAAATTTGGCTGGAAATGCTGAGATCCTGTGGTTTATAAGGGAAGCCTGTCTTCCCTCTACCAGAGAAGGAGCATGAGCAGGAAGAGCAAGGCCAATCCTACAGGCTCACTGGATATCTGGCAGGAACCCCTCCCCAGGCATGGACACACCATGCCCATGACTTATGGTGGCCTTCCTAGAGCACCTGCTCACACTCAGGGTCCAAACACCAAGTCAGACCAGGCCCACACAATCCCCATCATCCCGCCAGCTCATGCTGTAGGAAGGCCAGTCCTCTGGAAGTTTGCCCTTACCCCCAGCAGCCTAGACATCTGGATGGCAGATCATAGTTTTGATGGAGCTCAGTGGATGCTTTTAGACATGGGGACTCTGTTCCCATGTGTCATAAAAGGCACATTCCTGAACACAGTGTGGGTCAGGCCATGCAGTTCATAAAATTAGAATCTCAGAACTGGATTTTATCTCCTTCCATTTGTTTGAAGGCAACATAGATAAAGCCACATGTTCACCACTCCTGCATGATGCAGCCTCTCTTGGGTTGTGCTGCAAAAAAGATACACATGGTTGTATGTACTGCATCTTTGCTGTTTTCCTCACAGCCTCTCCCTGTCTTCTACTGGGCCTCTTCTTTCATAGTAAGAAGGATCATGTGCTTATGCTTGGAGGAGTAGAAACAAGTGAAGTTGCATGCATTACTGATATAAAGATAATAAATGTTGTTATGTGAGAAAAAAATGTGCATATACATTATTTAGGCAAACACTTCTATATACTTGCTCTCACAAAACAGCCCAAATAAGCTAGCCATATGAACAATAAATCATGGAACCAATTTCAAGGAAAGCAAGTTTCACTATGGAAAATTGCATTCAAATATATGTATTTGAATTCAACTGAATATGAAAATTTTAACACTCAATAAATTAGAGTAGGTAGAACTTGCATCCAATGAAATAAAAATTTTCCCAAATTTGAAAATAATTTTTATTTTACCTGTTTTTTAAGATAAAAAATTAAAATGTGTATACCATATTGTTCCCTACTGTTTTTCCCCTCAAAGTAAACCCAAAGGAAATAAATAGCAAATTCAGAGAGAATTAATATGGAAAAAGGCTACCCTCCCTTGTTGCCTTCATTCCCAAACAAAAAGGTGAAGCTGATGGATCCACACTGACCCTCAGGAAGAGCTCAGGCTTAGCAAACACCTCCCAGCTCGGCTGGACATTCTGGTTCCTCTGGGATGCTTCTTTGGCCTCCATCTTTATCTCCTTCAACCAAAGCAACCCAGCCACTCTGTGGCTCTAACCGATGGTAAAGGAAAGAAAGGGCAAAACAATCATGCCATGAACTATGTGGGGGTCTCAACAGGCAAATCAAAACTGGTTTAGGGTCTAAATTCAGCTGCCAGGGCTTTGAGTGGGGTGGCCTAGCATGTTAACAGACCATTGGAAGGATTCTCTCCAATGCGTCTCAGAGAATTAAGGAATCAAGATGGCTGTGTGGATCCATCATAGAAATGAAATTCCGCGGGCTGAGCTGCTTTGACTATAGAAACAGATATTCCCCAAATGTCATCACATAAAACAGAGTGGAGAACGCTCTTCAGTGTGATCAAGCAGTTGTTCCATGTCCTCCCTGAGGTTTCAGGGGGGGACAGGAGTAGTAGTTGCTGTGGATAAATCTATCTTTTAATCCTCTCTCCTCCTTCCCGCTACAATTTCCTGTCTCAGCCAGTTAGTTCTGAGAAAGTAAAGAGAGTAACCAAGCTTTGTAAGACAGAGTCCCCCCGGTCTGACTGCCTTCGAGAGGGCAGTGGGAATTCATACTGAATGGCAAGGATCCTTTGAATCTTCTTCACAGAAGTGTGCCAGGAATTCAGCGGGAGCACATAACATCACAGGCTCACAGGGCAGCCTGCTCAGCGCTGGGAGGGATCCGGCCAGGCTTCCTGCTGCCTTCCACTCCCATTCATGCCTGTTTAAGCATCCGAGCCAGAAGGAGCTGTTCAGGATTTGATTCTTTAAATTACATGTAGGCACGTGGTGAAAATGACAATATAACAAATGGTATTTACACTCTCAGAGCCAAAGTGAAACTTTTTCATCACCACAAACATTTCCTAAAGCCCAAAATTACACTGCTGAAAGAACCCCTCAGAGGAATTACTTAGGAAGCCAAGTTCCAGTTGGAAGTTGCGGAGAAGCAGTTTATGTCAATTTTTAAGGCATAAGCTGGGTTATGACACCAAGTGGCTACAAGATGACAGACTTGTTCCAGCCAGAACTCTGGGTGGGCTGTGTTTCCAGGCCTTTTACCTGTAGGTGTGACCAGAGCTACTGACACTAGTAGGTCCAGCTGTTTGGACCGTAAGCATCCGCCACTCCTGCCATCAGGCCACAGACGAGTCAACAAAAGCAGCAGTCAAATGTATCTACATTGGACCAGTTCTGTTAAAGCAACCAATGCCTAGAGGATCTGAAGATGCCTCCTCACCATACAGTTCAGCACTGAAGGTCAGATAGAACAGTCTTATTAGAAGCCTCTTCTCTTCTCCTTCCCTCTCTAGATGCTCAGAAGACACATCGAGGAAACTGGAACGCACCCAGGTGCAGGAAGGAAAGATGGCTTATGACAAAATGCCAACATTTCCTCAAACCCTACTGTGCTCCCCCCACTAGAAATCAAGGGACGCTTGCAAACTTCTCTCAGAGTCGTGAGCTACATTGCCACAGCTCAGAAAAGTTCTGTGAACCTGTTATACACCAGCAATACCAAAACCTGTTCTCTACACCTCCAGGCTGCCTGCTTGTCTTTCTCCTTATCCACAGGGACTCATGCCTTAAACTCCCAGACTGCACCATCCCTGCTGATACACACACACACACACACACACACAAACACACACACACACACACACCCCTCTTTGCGTAGGTAGAACCTATTCGGCCTAGTGAGGCTCGTCTCAGGAATCATCCTCTCCAGCAAGCCTTCCTGACACGCCTCCAAATAGAAAACCCCAAATTGTGCTTCCTGAGGCTCCACAACCGGCTGTGTGCTCCTCTGGTTTACCACAAGTCACTCATCCTGGACCGTGGTTGTCTTAAGAAGGACCATGTCTTAATCTTAATGCTCAGGATGTCTGTTGAACAAAACCAAAGGCAGCCTGCAGAAAACATTTTGATTTACAACAGAAATATCTCTAAATCTGCTCTCCCACCAGTGTTCCTTATGTGACAGAGTGGCACCATCACCACCCGTCACTCAAACTAGAAATTTGCCTATCTGCCACCGAATCTGTCACAAAGTCCTTCTCTTTTTACCTCCTACCTCCTAGTTTTGAGGCTCATCCTTTTTCACCCAGTCTAGCTTAGGGGCCTCCCACCTGCTCCTTTGACGGAAAATCCCACCTCCATTTCACTTGCTGAGACGGAGCTCTGGTCCTGTCACTCCACTGTTTAATACCGTCCTGTGGCTGGATCTGCCCGGGAGCAGACCTTCCCATCTGGCACCACACCACTGGAAGCTGTGTGGGGAATGGGTGACGGGGATGTTGGTATCCCTTCCACTCTTGGAGCAGTTGGACGGGACCTAAGATGTCCCCAGATGTGATGTCCAGCTGCAAGTAGCCCTATTTACCCCTGTACACAGAGAAATGTTATTTTCTGAAAGCACTATGACATAAAATGCTTTGCAAATTACTGTCCTGAGGAATACAACCCAGGATCCTTAGCATGACTATGAGGTCCTCCACACCCGGGCTCTACCTTTTCCCTTCATGCCAACCATGTATGGCGCAGCCACAGGTGCAGAGCCACTGGCTGCCTCCGTGATCTGCTCTCCTTCTACCTGGAACACCCTTCCCACTTTACTCAGCCAGGCTCACTCTGAATGATCTTTTCAGGCTTATCTCTACATGTAGCTTTCCCATCCTTCTCCCCAACAATAATCTTTCACAGCAGGCTTGCTCAAAATTAATCTGAAAGGGAACCACAGTAAAGATGGATCTCATGCAAGTGTTTGTCATTCAATGGATTTAATTAAACCCAATGTAGCAACTCTAAAGCCCAAAAGATCCCCTTAAAGGACTAAATGTCTGGGTTCTTAATTCAGGGTTAGCATAATCACCAGCATTAGTTTCTTTTCCCTGTTTATTCATTCTTGGCCACTTGAACATTGTCATTTTTCATAATTAAAATCCTGTGTTCTGAAAAAGCTAGGACTTCATGATTTAGAATTGAAGACAATTTTTGCTTGCTCCTGAAAGTTATGTTTGGAGGAGATAGCTAATTAAAATATCTTGGCGCCTGTCCCCTAAGGCATTCTCCTTCTCCCACACCAAGAGCTTTCCAGCTCACGTCCTTTATGTCAGATCCAGATGAATGTGAGTGACAAACAGCAGCAAAGTGAACAGAAACTCAACAAGGAAAAACTCCACACAGAGCTGTTGCAATCATGAGACTTGGTTTGATTTTATTTATGCGAGAAAAATTTATTGACTGCCTACCAGATTGTTTTTCTTAATTAGGGTAATGTATTCATGGGGACTTACAAAATTATTCTCTATACCTTTTTGTATTCTGAAATATTTCATAATGAGAAAGAGTTTTCCAGTCAAAATGGTTTGTCCATGTTCATTGAAAGCTGAGGGAAAGAGTCAACCACTGGCTCCTTCTCGTTTAGTTGGGAGGTGCCCTTTTACAGGCTGGTGGTCAGATGCTCAAGAAACACTCAATGAGTTAATAAGAGGAAACTTTTCACGTGAAGAGTAGGCGATTTTCAACGTGCCACCCTTTTAACAAATTGCTATTGTCAATGTCAAAGATTCATTTTTCTTCCTAGGTCAAAACTTTTAGTTCAGGACCTTCAAATCTTCCTATTTTCACAGGGATGGAAAAGAACCCGCTGTTACTGAGCACCAACTCTGTGCAGTTGGAATCATAATTGCGCTTGCTCTTCATCAAGGGTGTCTGTCCCTCATCAAAATCAATATTCATAGCTAAAAGCATAAGCAAACTAGGGATTCTATACATGTAGCTAGAGCGATATTAAGCTATCTTTTAATTTTATATATAACAGGGGACCAACACTAATTGCTAGCCTGGGTTGCGTACATTAAAGAGAGAAGTAGAACATTTTCATTTCAAATCATCTAACTCTGCAGGAGTTTGGCTTTGAGAACCCATTGAAAATATCCCATAAAGTGGGGCCACTATCATTGAAGCACTTGGGTGATCTCCATTAGATCAATCATTAGACAAAATCATTGCTCAGCATAGCCCATGGCCAAAAACAGAATATGCAGACTGAGAGCTGATTCTCCCACTCTCCCCCATCAGACAGGTGCCTATATGGATTAGTAGGACTAAATAACCCCTGTCCTCTCTACCATCTCTTTCTTCTAGGATTAGGAATGAAAAATGTACAAAGGTTAAACTAAACCCTGGGTAAGGTATGTCACACAAACGTGCAATCAAGCCACCCAAATTGATGGAATTTGTCCATGAAGAAGAGCCTTCATCATTCATCCACCACAGTTGGCCATGATTTAAAATATTGGGAAAGAGGCTATTTAGCTTTATTGGGTAGAGTTACTCAGTCTTCAGATGAATCATGAGCAGTAAATATCCATCCACAATTTTCCCTTCTGCATCCCCCTTTTGTAGAGGGAAAACCCAGAATGAACTGGAAAGGAATTTAAAGATAATCTAAAGGAATCAAAAAGAAATCAACCAGCAGGGGTCAATTGATTTGCCCTATCCCTTCTTTCAGTACAGTGGGGGAATAAATGAGATTACAAGTGTGAAAGTGTTTGCAAACTGTGTCTCAGATTACAGTGCAAGAAATCTCATTAGTGGCAGGGTGTCTACATCTCCAGATTCTTAACCCTGCCCATACACTACACAGCTTCTTTGTGTTACAAATAAGCAAAAGTGTGGTCCCAAATGCTTAAACAATGTGCACAAGGTCACAAACCACAAGCTCTCTTTCCTAGTGCAGCACTGAAGCAGTGACCTGGCTACCTTGGGTCCCAGATACTGACTGGTTAGGATCCAAGCACAACAATAACAGTCACATTCCCTGGTGCCCCAGCCAGTCACTATTATACTCTGCACTTTATTCAGTTTACTCGAACAGCTAGAGATGTCCCAGTAAAAAATCCAAATTAATCCTTTAGCTGTTATGAATATAGTAAGATGAACACAAATGTCTAAATAAGCAATGGCAATATGCTGACTGTCAAAAATTTGGGGGGTTGTTACAGTCTACTAATAATAATCTTTATAAAAATAAAGTATTGTAGGATATATAAAATATATCTAAAATTGTTAGAAATTGACAAACCTGAAGTTGATGTAGCTTATTTATAAAGCATAACAAAGCACATCTTGAAATAAAAAATGCATTGTTTTGAATCTTAAGCTCTTTATTTACTATAATGCAGAACATTTTATTTTTAGACGTCAGTGGGTTTTGTTTTGTTGACATTTTCACTTATTCAACTGAAAACAAAAGTCAGCAAAATCACATGGTGACTATAGCAACCTATCAGTAAATGAGAGCAAGTATATAGACCATTTTTTGTTTGGACTGATGTTAAATCAACCAGTCAGTAAAAGCTCTTTCTGTCTAATAATCATGACATAGTAACAGTCACCAAATAGCGTAGGACTAGGAATCGTCTAGAAATAAGTAAAAGCTGTCATTTTATACATGGAATAGTCACAAAATGTAGATGGCTTACATCAAGTCATTGGATCGGCCCATCTTAAATTCCTCTGAGATTCAGAGAAATGGATATTTCTTCATGTGTTGTGCAACAGTTTCTCCAAATATCTGCTCATGCTCAATAAAACTAACATGTCACCCAGACACTCCCTAATCTCAGTGTGTGACATATAAGTGGACACATCCATCATACACACATATATAATTAGGAGACTCAAAAAATATGCAAAGATAGCAAGAAATCATTGGATTCTTTGGTTATGCTTTGGTGACAAATATATATTTCTTGGCAACTAGCCAATCATTTTTGGAAATTGTATCAGACCATGACCCAATAAAGTCTAACAACCTATAGCTTGCTTTCCATGCACCATTAGGGCCTGTCACCAATTACCAGCCATCTCTCTCAGCCACATATTCTTTTCTTAGGAAGCATGAAATGCCCCTAGATAAATTTGCCCTTTTCCAGAAAAACACATTTCCCACTCAACAGCAAATCCTAATTCAAAGCTAAAATTAATGCAAGCAGGCAATTTATGTTTCTTAGAAAACTTCCTTAAAAATGACAAACGTATGTGATGTTAAAGCCATCCAATATGACTGCATGCTGCCTTATTAAATTAAAAACACCTGGTTTATTCATATAATGTATCCAATGGCTTACAGATTAGGATCCTAGAAACAATACATGTCTTATAGCAAAAAATATACATATAATAATCCACCTATAGTTTATATAAATGATGAAATGTTTCGGAATATATCTATATATCTATATATGTACACATATATACTCTGTGTGTGTGTATTTGCAGAATCAGCACACAAATACTGCAGTCCTTCATTGGCTCTTCCACTTCAGTGTCAAGGACACTAAGTTTCAAAGTCTTAAGAAGCGAAACAAAGGTCACCGCTGAGGACAAAGGACTGGCTTGATGCATCTTCCCTTGTGAAGCACCAAGTTTGCTGGACAGTGGCAACCCGCGACACACGGCTTATTGCATGGACCAATCTCATTCCAGTTGTCACAGGTCTTGGCACATCCTGGACCACAGGTATCATACACAGCACCGTGCTTACACTGGGTGGCTGAAATAAAGGAGGAGACAAAGGTGTGACGTGGAAAAATGGCCACATTAATTCACTCTCCACCTGATGCCATTCTCACATCAGGCTCATGTCACTTACTGCACGGGCCTGTCCACAGCACAGGTTCACTTCTGTATTGTAACAAACACCCCACATTCTCCCAACACTATGGGAATCACCCACACCTACAAAAACAACATCCAAGATCCACCTGCTGGGCCAGTGAACTTTAAAACAAAATAAAATGAAAAGCTTTTTATTCGCAGATAAGACAAACTATACATTAGTAAAGCTGCAAGAAAATCTATAAGGTTATTTAGTTATTGAGAATAGTATGAAAAGTTAACTCAAAATAGTCCTTAGAACTATTGAGCTGTGATGAATAGGAATATTTTGTGCAACCACATCAATATTCAAATATACAGAATTACACAGAGAGAAAAAATTCTGTCAAGGAGATCGGAAATGTGTGACATATTTTAATCATAGCAATCATAGGTTGAATTAATCAATTTGAGGCAAGTTAGAGCAAGAGTGAGGAAAAGCCAAATAGGGAAAAAGCAGATGTGTGACCAGGTAGAGGGAAGTAGGTGGCTGGCTGGGCCAGAGAATACAAAAATGATGATGCATCCAATTTACTATCTTTGTTAACTTAGAACTAAAATGATTTTGACAATATTCTGAGAGTTCCTGAAAATTCATGAATAGATTTTTCAGAAAAAAATACTGCAAAAATTCTGGAAGTTTTATTACACTCAGACATTCCCATCTGAGTTATTTCCAGTGACAATCAAAGAGGCCACCCCTCATTCCCATAAGTAGGAACACTGACACGGGTAGGAATTTGGAAGATGGACTCTCCAAGAACAATACCAATCCAACCTTCATTTGAAGTTGCTCCAAGCACAATTAATAACAATGGAAGATTATCAGTTTAAACACCTCTATTGTTGTTTATGCAGTTTACAGAATAATACCTGGGGAAGAATTACATCATTGTAAAACTGAAAAATAGAACTGGTTTTTAAGCAACTGGGCTTTACTTTGAGACTTCCAAATTATATACTCAGAGTTACCACAGAATCTTTGTGTTTGACCATATCTAATGAACAGTTAGTAAATAAGAACCATAAAAGTAAATTCTATGAAGGCTCCTTAAATACCCGTAACACTAGTTAAAAACAAATGAGAAGAGAGGTGTCTCGTCCAGAGAGTCGTCAATTATCTCTCACAAGATCTTACATATTAGAAAACTGAGCTGTATGAAATATAAAATTTTGAGAAACATCTGCATGGAACCAACTTTATAATATTTGGCTCTATAATTTTCATTTTTCTATATGGATTCTAATTTCCATGTTAAGCACTGGCATATTTATCCCTGTCCCAATTGTTAACTAAACTATTAGCTATGACTAATCACCTGTTTCGAACAAAGCCACTGTACAAGATGCTTTGTGGGTAGAGATAAATGACATGTCCATCTGTCTGATATACCAACAGAGGGATGAATTGCTGGTAGCTAATTACCCATCAATTATATCGAGACATCAATTGTAATCTTATTGATTCCTATGCTTGGCTCACTCCCTCACCTTTTTGAGGAGTCTTCTCAAGGATAACTTCCTATCCAAGATAGTATCCCCACATTCTCTACCACTTTTCCCTATTTTTTTCTTCTTTACACATATCACTACCATTTTTACCATTCATAACATATTTACTCTGTCTTCCCACACTAGAATGTAAAATTTCTGAAAGCAGAGTTTTCATCTGGTCTACCACTACATTGTTAGCCCCTAGTACATTGTCTGGTGCCTCGAAGGCATTAGATATGGAAGCCAGCAGTGAATACTTGCTCAATAAATGAATGAGTTATGAAACATATCTAATTACAACAGAGAGTGGATTGAACATTTTCCATTTGCCGCTCTAGACCTACTCTCTCCTGTTCTTTACCCTGCTCTATATCCTGTGCTCTGTGCTCTGTGTTGACCTCTAGGGATGACATCAATGGGCTTCCTTTCAAATGGTAAACACGAGCAGGAGATGGGAAAAAGGGAGGAGTAAGGTCCAGGTACTTAATCCACTAGCCATCTCCTTTTGGGGTCACTGTGGGCCGCTGCACTCCTCAAGCAAAGGTCACTGCTCCTATCAAGTAGCATTCTTTCTCTACAGAGTTCCCATAGCCAACCCCTCCCTTGCCCCTTTAGGCCCAGAGGTGGTAACAGCCTCTCTGTATGAGCCAAGGTATGACATAATAAAAAAATAAATATTTAGTCTTTGTTCCCGACACATGGCTCCTAAAGTCCTTGGAATCTCCAGAGTGATGTGTCTTTTGTATGCTAATGACATGACTGGTGGCTAGGGCTCCCTAGACAGCTTCAGGATGGGGGCTGGTCACCAGAAAGACCAAAGCATGACTAGAGGGTTGAAATTTTCAGCCCCACCCCCTGACCTCCAGGAAGGAGAGAAGGGCTGGATATTGAGTTCATCACCAATGGCCAATGATTGAATCAATCATGCCTACACGATGAAACCTCCATCACAACCCCTAAATGACTAATGACTGGGTTCAGAAAGCTTCAGAGCTTGTGAACACATTGAGGTGCTGGGAGGGTGGTGTCCTCACTCCATGGAGACAGAAGCTCCTGTGCTTGAGACACTTCCAGACCTTGCTCTATGTACCTCTCCATTTGGCTGTTCATTTGTATCCTTTATAATAAACCAGTAATAATAAGTAAAGTGTTTTCCAGAGTTCTGTAGCCATTCTAGCAAATTATTAAAACTGAAAGGGAGAGAGGATTGTGAGAACACCTCTCTCCCAACTTTGTAGCCAACTCGGACAGAAGTGAGGGTAACCTAGGGACCCAGTACTTGCAACTGGCATCTGAAGTGGGGGCAACTTAGGGGACTGAGCCCTTAAACCTGTGGAATCTGATGCTAACTCTAACTAGTTAGTGTCAGAATTGATTCGAATTGTAGGAAACCCAGTTGGTCTCCAGAGAGTTGGAGAATTGTTACCAACCAATGTATGAGAAAAAAAACCCACACATTTGGTGTCACAGTATTGTGAGTAAAAACAGTTCATTTCCAGAGTACCAGACTTTTCCTTATTTCTCTACACCCTTCTTAGCCCTTTTAAAGTAGTCCATCTACTAAACTTACCTCAATTAGTCAATTTGAGTAGCCATATGTTTTCTTCCTGGATCCTGATACAACGGATAAGTAAAAAATTACTACTACTCTTTAAGGCTCCATTCCCTAACATTACCTCCACAGCATAACTTTATCAAGTTGTTTCAGCTTTTAATAATTTAATTCTATTCCTTACACTATTAGGAACCTCCTGCAGCCAAGCCAAGCCTGAAGACCTATCATTTGCCTTGATCCAGTGCCATTATCTAGCTTGGTGAATGTCACCACCATTCACCCCATCTTCCTCTCTTTTAGACTCAGTTCCCAAACTTGCCTCCCACCTCTCTTGTCTGGATAAGATATCCCTTGATTGTATGCTCAGAGCACCTGCTGCCCACCTCTATCCTTGCATTTGCAACAGGAAACTATAATCATCCTTTTCCTTGCCCTCTCTTTCTCTCCAACTCAGTCTGGGCTACTAGAGAGAAAGGCTGTTTTGTTTCTTTATTTTCAGCAATAGTGTAGTCTTTAACACGTAGTAGCTACTCAGAGGATGGTCGGGTGATTGAATGCATAGATATATGGACGAGAGAGTGGAAGGATCAACATAACTCTTCCTTAAAATCTCTCTGCTTATGCTTTTCTGATAATGTTTTTTGACTTTTCACTGATCACTTCGAGGTTCTTCTCTTTTTCTCTCTTCAGTGACTAACAGAATACCCTATACATTGTACATGCCTAATAATTTGGAAACATCCTAATAAATATAATATTCACACACAATAATTGTATCCACATGTTGTTATGTTTCTATGGACCAATGGTGTTCAAAGCTGGAAATTAGGATCACCTGGGAGTTTCCTGATGCCTGGACTCCTACTCCAGACCAATTAAATTAGAACCTCTGAAGGTAGGACCAGGCTAACAGTAATTCTTCTTAAAAAATTACCTCCCAGCCTAGGTGATTTCAATGTGTAGTCAGGATTGAGAACTGGTCCTATAAACAACCCCCACATTCATACTTTAGTCACTGCAGAGACTCATGCCTTTTTAGCAAATGAGGGGGCAACTAATATTTCCAAAGTGGAAGTAGGTGCACAATGGAAGCTCCTACTGTTTCCCATTATCTTCCCTAGTCCCAGAGCACTCATCCTCTCTTATTAATGGATTTAGGTCATCTGTCCAAGCACCCTTAACTCATCTCCCTACTGCCTCTTCTCCTCATTTGCACCCATCCTTGATTTACCATTCCTGTTTTCTGACCTACCTCCTCCAGGAACTTGCTCTATTATTTGCCATTCTCATTGCGCATTAATCTTCTCCTTCTCTGTTGGCTCCATCTTCTAAGTGTTAGAAAATTTTCAGATCAACACTAATCTTTAGCAAAAAATATTTTAACAAAAAAAATTTTTCTAATTCCCTAATCTATCAGACTTAGTTTCTTCTTCCTTTTACCTCCAACCTTCATAAAAGAGGTTACAGTCATTTTATTCTATTCCTCTGCAACTAATCAACACTGGTGACCTGTCTTCCTTGCCTACCACTTTACTGAAGCAATTCCCATCAAAATTTTCGGTAATGACCAGATACACTGACATATTGGCAATCCCTATTCTCCCACGACCTCTCCAGAAAATGTTTGGTCATTGTCCATTTTATCTTATGACACTGAACTCTCCAAGTTCGGCTAACACCTTAAGAACAGCTTCTCTCCCTTGGGCTTCTTTGCCTGCTCCCAAGATTCTTCCCCTAACATTGTCTTGTCTTCTCTTTTTCTCTTTCTCTTCATCAGTTACTACAATTTTATCTCTAATTTCCAGTCAGAGAGCTCTGAAATATATTATCATCAGGATATCATATCATCAATATATGAAATATGTTATCATATTATCATATGATTCTCTTCCCAATCTCATCATTCTCCAAGTCTTAATTCAAATGTCACCTCCTTCAAGTAGCTTCCTGGATCTCTGCAGAATACCCTTCCCTCCTCTGCATCCCAAAGACCTTTTTACGTTATAGTTATTTGTTTTAATCCCCCAAGTACAGTGCAGCTATAGTTCTTAATCAGAAATGCCCATAAAAATCCCCTAGATCTTTTAAAAGATATATACTCCCCAGCCGCATTCCCTATGGATTTTTTTCCTCTGAGTCTGCAGTGGGGCCTGCATAGCTGTGGATTTAAAAATTCCAGGGGTCATGCCAAGCACCCATTGTTCAAGAGAGCAAACCGCTGAGGTCTGGGCTCTTGAGTGCAGAGTCTTTGTCTTCCATAACCCAATGTTCTGGCACAGGGCCAAGCACAGAGGAGCAGCTTAATAAATGCTTGTGCCTGTTGGATGATGATTTAATCTTAATGATGTCCAATCCATCATTCCATTTCCCAGTGTGGAATACATTTGGCTGGCCTTGAGTTCATTTTCCACTCTGCTGCTTCCCGACTGCCTCTTTCAACTCATTTTACCCTCCAGATACTTTGCTCCCCTTCAAATCTTGCAAAGATCTGTGCTAGTATGAAAATTTGGCAGAATTTCCTCCTTTCCACCAGTGTTTTTTCCTTTTCCCTCATTTTCTTATAAACACGAACTCTCCCATGTCTTTTCCTCTCCCTGACCTCTCAATTCTTTCTTCTAGCTCTACCACTTAACTTCTTACTGCTCTGCTGTGACATCTTACCTTTGACTACTGAACACTGATATTTCCCTCACAATCGGCAGGTAGAAAGTAGAATGTAGACAATGAAGAACTACCAGGAAAAAAAAGGATATTTTTCATCATATAAATATCACCTCTCATTTGAATTCAAATTAAATCAAGAAACATCCACTGAGTATCCACTATGTGGCAGGCATTCTCTTAGGCCAGGGAGTCAAATGTGAATCAGGTATCATCACCGACCTTCAGTTACAGGAGCCCGGGACTAACAACCACATAGGTGAAGGTGACGTGTAAACAGATTCTAAACAAAATGCAAGATGCCTCATATTAGACAATGAGAGCAAAGTACAGTGGATGAGTAAGAGAGAGACATCAACTCAGCCTCAAGTGTTGGGTAGGGATCGAGGAAGACTTCAGAGAACAGACCCCACTTAGGTCTTAATAGACGAGCAGAAATTGTCAGACAGACAACAGCAGGAAGAGTTTCCCAGGCAGAAAGATGGGGGGGTGGGCAGCAACAAGCTGCCAGGGCTCCAGCAGGGAAGGGAGGCTCCTTGGTTTGGTGGGTAGGAACATGGGATATGAGGAAGGGGAATGGGAAGAGACAAAGGCAGAGAAGTAGGCAGGGCCTGTAAGCGTTGGCAAAGGGGAGTCTTGGAAGGGTTTTAACTGAGGGATGACATGATTAGATTTGCCTTCAAATTCTCATAACTGTTCGATGACCCTAGAAAGTTAATAATAACTTGGACCCCATTTTACCCTTCTGTGAATCCAACTTTTTATAAGGTTATAAAAGTCAAAAGATAATTTTTTAAACATAAATCTGATTTGATTTGCACATATGCATTTAAAAAGGATTTATTTGGTTAAATACATTTTTTTGTGAGGAAGACTGACCCTGAGCTAACATCCGTCGCCAATCCTCCTCTTTTTGCTGAGGAAGACTGGCCCTGGGCTAACATCCGTGCCCATCTTCCTCTACTTTATATGGGACACCGCCACGGCGTGGCTGATAAGCGGTGCGTCGGCGGGCGCCCGGGATCCGAACCGGCGAACCCCGGGCTGCCAAGCGCGGACTAAACTGCTGCGCCACCGGGCGGCCCCTAAATACATTTTTTAAAAACCAGGAAACTACCAACGTGGTTAGGGTTAGGATGTTTATTTGCTCTCAAGGGGGCACACAAGCAGCATCACGTGTTACTTTATGTGGTAACCCATAAAGGTGCTACGTGTTGACTTTATCAATAAATTCAATTAAGAGTGGCTCTGTGCCTCTGGAACTCAGCTGTCTCTATGTCGCCCTTCTGGGTGCTAAAGGTCACAGTATTGACTTCACCTCCTAAGCTTTTACAGGAGGGATCCAGTCAGCCAAGGAAAAGCCAAGTGTGTACAATTTGGGCAGAGTTGCTGCAGTGAAGGTGCTAGAATCAGCTGGAGTTTGTAAAGTAAAACAAGGAGGATACTGCTCACAGAACCCAGCAGACCATCCGATGTGCTACAGAAAAACACTCACCACTTTGGATGTCCCAGCACCTTTTCCACTCATAAAATGCATTCCTGAAAGTGCAGTGACAATTAATGTCAGCTACAGGGAGGGGGCAGAAAATCTGCTAGGGATGGCAAAGTAAGATGCAGGAGCAAGAGCATCAGAAGGTACCAAGTAACAACTATCAATGATAAGGAACAAATGAATGGAAATTGAAAAATCTACATAACAAATATTTGGATAAATTAGTTGATGTTTATATAAATATACAAATAAATATATATTCATACTTAAATATATTTTTTACATTGCTCTTGCTTGTCTGTGTTCTCATAATGATTAAGAACAGGGGCTATAATACAAATTAACCTGAGTTAATTTCTAGCTTCCTCACTTTCTAGCTCTGTGACTTTTAGCAAATTACTTAAAAATTCTAAGCCTCTGTGTCTTTATAGGTAACATGTGGGTAATAGAATGTTACCATTTAGATTATAATGTGGATTAAATAAGACAAAATCTAATATAAAGTGCTATCCTAGTCCTTGGGGCAAAGGAGGTGCTTAGAAAATAGTAAATATTAATATAAATGATCATTATTAAACTTTTATAGACCTTCATGGCAGTTCTTTGCATATCATATTGTGTTTAGTAATTCACATGCTAAACTAGAGTTCCATTAGTCCTTGCCACCAGCTGTGGCAAGTGAGCATATACTTCGTGTTGGTGGTCATGATGTTAAAATCCAGGCTAGACTTGGAAATGTCACTTGTTTATTCTTGCCTGGCTGGCTTCTTATTCGTTCAACTTCCAAGCTTTTTACTTTGGAAATTTTCTCTTCTTTCAATTAAATGGCCTTAAGTGCTGTCATAAGTCAAAAGATAGGAGAGCTAAAAACAAGTAAATATTCTTATAGTCTTCACTATTCCAGATGAATCAGGAATCAATCTACTGAGAGATGCTGCATATGTCTGTAAATTTATTTCTCATGTACCAACTATCATTTCTGTGGAATTTCCTAGTGTGTGTGTGTTTGTGTAAAAGGTTCCCTTGCAACCACACATTGACGGAGTTATACTTCACACAGATGGCTCCACTAATTTTAAGTGGTAAATGGAACCTTTCAGGAGTCATATTCCTTTCCCATTAGAAACGTAATTTTAGCTCCTGAGATTCAGTCCCTGAAATCAGGATGCTGGGGTGAAATGTATAGTCCTCAAATGCAATGTGTGCACTGAAATGTGCTAAATATAGCTCTGGGCCAGGAAGAAAGGATTCATATATTCTGTATCTAAGATGATTCTTACCACAGTACCACCATAGCTAATAAAACTAACGAAGTTCTACTGAGTCCTGCACTACACCAGGATGGATGGTTGCGGCTTAACTCCAAATGTTTTATTCATTTCTGGTAGGTCCAAGAGGAGGAGGACTCAAAGCGGAGAAAGGGAGCTAGGAGTATTCAAGATGTCCCTCATAAACATCTCTTACTATCCTACCCCACACTAACGCATTAGGTGAGAGGCAAACCATTTAGTCTCACCTGTCAGGAGCCTCAGCCACACAGTAATGTGAGGTATTTTTATCACTCTGGGAAAGGCAGCATTGATAGAGAGGCGTTCTTGCTGTGGAAAGTGAACTCACGTATAAAGATTGGACTTGGGTTTACAGAGGAGAGAGCAAATCCAAAAAGGAAGTCAGAAGAAGCTAAAAGGGCTTTGGTGCTTTTCAAGGACATAGACTAGTGACTGTGTGAAGGGGCAGCTTGAGGAAGCCTTAGTGACCCCAAAATACCCGTCATCCTACTCCCCCAACACGACCCAAATAAGCATACAAATTACCTCAGTGGTTTCTACTCTGGCTGCAGGTCTGAATGAGAGGTTTTAAAAGATACATAAAGTCAATTAAAGCAGGATATCTGGGTATGGGGTCCAGGCATAGGGTTCTGGTTTAGTTTTTAAACTACTGGAGCAACTCCCATGTCCAGCCAGATTGAGATCCACTGGTCTAAGTGAACACAATGTCCATGCACTGAAAACACAGCTTCAAGGCATTTCTTCTTGACCCCTCTTCCAACAAGATGACTGATCCTGACCTCCACTGATACAGACATTCTAGAGTTTGCAAATGACACGAACTGCCTTCTTTTCTAATATCAGAGCTAAGGTTATTAGGATTGGTGTAGAATGTTGCAAACCACAGTCTCTTCATGCCAGGCAAATCTGGCCGTTTACAGAAAAAGGTTTGGCAACCTTTGAAGTAGGTGACAAATATTGAGTCATCTCATCTTCAAATCTAAATGGCAGCAGCAGTGACTATTGACTGAGCATCTTCTATGAGTTGGACACTCTTCTAGATGTTTCATATATATATATATATATATATATATATATATATATATATATATATATATATCACTAATGCTTATAACTCTGCATAGTGGATATTATTGTAAAATTCCAAAATATATCTAGATTCTCTCTTCTATCCCCGTACACTGTCACCACCTTAATCCATGCCCCCAACATTGTTTCACCACAGCTACTGCAATAGCCTCCTGCCTGGTCATCTGCTTTCAATCTTGCCCCATCTAATCGATTCTCTACATAGTAGCCAGGGTGATCTGTGAAAAGCAGAAACAGTCTTGCTTAAAGCCCATCAGTGGCTTCTACTCCTCTTGGAATAAAAGCTAGACTCTTTCCCAAGACCTGCAGAGCCCTGCATGACCCAGCTCCTGCTCCCACTCCACCCTCATCTTGTGCCCCTCTTTCCTTTGTCCACTGTGCTCAAGCCACACTGGCTCCCTTCTAGTTTAAGAGTGTGTTATTTTATTCCTACCTTATGGCCATCAAATGTTTCTTCTGCATAGAATGCTTGCCCTGATTCCCTTCAATCTTTCAGGGCTCAGCTGAAATATCACCTCCACAGAGAAGCCTTCCCTCTTCACCATCTAAGCAGCCACCTACTCCCTCTCCATTTGTTTTCTATTACTCTGTCCTATTTGTTTCCTTCATCACACTTATCATCCTTAGCAAGTATTTATTGTAGAGTTACTGTTTTTATCTGGTTCTCCCACTTGACTGCCAGCACCTCAGTGACAGGAGCCCCATCTCTTACAGTCACCAAAGTGCCCACAGTGCTTAGCACACAATGCCCAACACTTAGCTACTTTGTAAGAAATGTTTCTTGGGTAAACACAGAAGTCCATTTTACAGATATCAAATAAGCTAATTAACTTGCCTGAGATCAAAGAGCTATAACAGCTATTATAGAAATCTCTCTCTCAGATGGAGAAGAACATTCTGCTAGGGTTTGTATAACAATCTCTCTCAAAAAACAATCACGCTTATCCTGAAGACCTTAAATGACTGTAATTGTCCTAAATCTCCTGTGTTCCACACATAACCTAAGCCACAGCAGTGACTGTCCATGTGCTAAGTACATCCAGCTGGTAGATTGAGGTCGGACGGATTTTGCCACAGTGGAAATTCTTAGATTGTTCAAATGTGCTTGTCACAAAGCATTTCTCCTAAGTGCTTTCTACCCTGCCCAGTGGAAAGCCCCTGTGTTTTATCAAGTTGTAATCCAGTTGGGCCACTGATGGGACTTCCCTTTGGCCAAAGGGGGATGTAGCCATTCACATCAGCAAGCGTCTTCCATTGCCATCTTGGACATCGTAGTGAACCTCTGATGGACGGATCTGCCAGGAACTTCTCACCTGCACAGTTCTGCTGAGGCTCCCAGTGGACGTTGATGCCCTCTCTCTGGCAGGCCCGGGTATACGCCAGGAATGACTCACAGTAACAGTTTTTATGGACTGGACATTCACACATGTCTGTCACACAGGACCTAGGGACCCAATAGAAAGAAATGAACATTTAAAAATATCAAACTATCAAACACCATAAATGTGACTTGCAGAAAGGGGTGGTGAGTGGGTGAATGGGCAACCTTGACCGGCCTTTAAAGGTTGCTATTTTGGGTTGGAAATTTTAAAGTGGTATAAATATTCTGCATGAAACCTGTGCAGGATACCTCTGAACAATGTGACATTAGGTTCCCTTTCTTCTAGAGCAGGACTATCCAGTAGAACTTTCTGCAATGATAGAAATGTTCTATAATCTCCACTGTCCAAAGCAGTAACCCCTACCCATATCTGGCTATTGAGCACTTGGAATGTGCCTAGTGCAACTGAGGAACCAAATTTTTTATTTGATTTAATTTTAATTAACTTAGATGCAAATAGCCACATGTGCCTAGTGGTTACCATGTTGGAAAGGCAGCTCTATATTCTAAGGTGCTGCCATTTTGTGAAAGCTCTGATATAGGAATAATAGATTCTACAACTATATAACGAAAATAGTGACCAACTTGATGAAAGTATAAAATCCCCTGACTTTCTGAAAACATACAATTAGGATTCACTTTTGCAATATCTTAGAATCTTCGTTTTTTGAGGAACGCTGAACCTCACTCTTTAGAATGTGGGGTGACAAACTCTAAATAAAGCAAAACTTTCAGGCCCCTAATTAGACTGAAAGAAAGAAGATTGAACCGAGGTCTCCACAGCTTAACTTTAAATATGGAAATGATGGGCCAGAGCATAAAGAGAACTGAAATGTGTTTAAATGCAAACTAATAAAATTTTAAACATATTGACCTCAAAGACGTAATAAATGATCTTATATTGGTATACAATATTTCAGCTTACAAAGTGCTTTCACATGCAGTCTGTCCCTGGGTGCTAAATAGGACACAGGACCCTCTCTGTTTATAAATGAAGAGGTCATTTTACAAATGAATAGGTGGGCCCAAAGTCATATTAACAAGTGGCAAAAGAATGAATTAAATTACATCACCCAAGACTACTGCTCTTTCTGTCATACATACCACTGTCCCCATCTTCATTTTCCAACAAGTTTACCACCAAACAATTTTGACTTAACATTTATGCAAGAGGCCCCCAAGATTAATAAAACTAAACTACCCTTATTTTTCTCATATCCTTGTTCAGCAAAACCTCTTCCTTACAGAATCTAATTCAAGGCTGAAGGCAGAAAAAGTGATATTCAAGATTACAAATAGCACAGATGATGTTGAAAAGTGATCAGGACATGGTCATCCAATGGTAATATGTCAGCATCTTCTCTTGGTGTGGGACACCTGTACACACCTGACTAAAGAGAGTGACCAGCTAGCTCTGCGGAGAAGCTGATGCACCGCCCGCTCTCAACAAGAATTAAATGGCAGAAACCATAGTAAAGGATCAATAGACTCATCTTGTACTCACAAAGTTATTACAGCCCACTCAAGGGCACAGCCTTGGGAAATACGAGCTAACAGGCCCAAAAGAGGAACAGATCTGAACCCTAAAGAGCCTCTTCCAATTCATCGAGTGAAAGACTGTTTGGTGACCGATACTTAAGACACAAGAATCAGACAAAGAAAACTGATCTCTCTCTTCTCTGTAATAATCAAGGCTGCCTCTGAACACCTTCTTCCACCTGCATTATAGAAATCCTGTGCAAGCATGTTTGCTAGCAAACCCTTTCCAGTACTAGACACACGGTGCTGTGCCTTTCAATTCATGTGGAGCCTCCAGGCATCCAAGAAAAGCCAAATAAAGCCTGTCCTTAAAACAGCCTCTAAATGTCTGCATAGGAACCCTCCTCAACACCATTTCCTCTGTTGTCTCAATTTTCATTTCAGACTAACCCACACCCGTCACATTCATGCTCACACTTCACAGCAACATTTTCTGCTGCCCCAAGACTCTGCAATCTAATCCCACTTCTACTTCACTTCCGCAGTAGACTTTCATCATTCACTGTCTTTCCTGGCCTATGGGGCACAGGTCTCTTTCCCTTTACACAGCTCCCACTGACGTGACATGGATGGAATGGCACCTAGTGGGCCTGGTAAAATGACGGTACTTGTATGGAAAAGAGGTTGTCTCAACACGAGGAAACGCATCCTCTGATTTGAAAGAATGTCTAATGTAATTCTGCAAAATTGTGTGGACAGTGAACAAATAAAATTTAATTCGCTTGGGTGAAAGGATCACTGGTGAATGTTTTCCTTCTTTTCTTTTTTCTTTTTCTACTGGTTGTCTTATGAAGCTATTTAGACAATTTAATATAAATTCCGGACAGTGAAATCCAATTCATTGAGACTGTTGAGAGAAAATATTTTAAGCACACGTTTAATGATTGCTACATACGTATACTCCACCCCACCAACAGACCCCTCTGTGCACTCACACACAGTCGATAGTATATCTACCCTTTAAAACTAAGGAAGATTTGAGCTTATTCTATTATCTGGCAGTCAGGAAGAGCAACATTTGAGGCAAAGACGTCTGTCAAAGCCAGCCCTTTGCTAAAATATTTCACTTATATTTAAAGACTTGAAAGATGTGTTTTGTCACAGAAGTTAGAACTACAAGATGTCTTTTTTCACTTGTCAAGTTGATGATTTTTACACAAAACTGTGCCCAGGGTGTGTGAGAGAATGGAGAAATAGGTGGTACATACTGTGCTGGCGGAAGTATAGAACTGTTAGTTCTTACGACCAGCATTTTGCTGTCCTCAGCTTTGGCGTGGATTATCTCATCTACTCCACACAGCAATGGGATAGGATGCAGGTCTTATTACTAGCCCACTTAACAGAGAGGGAAACTGAGCTTGGAGATGTTAACAACTTGCCCAAGGTCACATGGCTGATGACAGATCCAGACCTGCAAAACCAGGACTATAACCCGGGGCTTTCTGATCTCAACACCCATATTCACAACTACATCAGAAGATCTTTCTAGAGAGTGATTTGGCAACACTTAATATATAAATAGCCCTAAGAAAGGTTCTTATCCTTTGATAGGGAAATTCCACACCTAAGGAAACGGTAATGCATGTGGACAAAGACTTTATATACAGGGGCTTTCATCACAATGCTATTTCAAATGAAAAAAAAAAAAAAAAAAGAGGAAACAGCCTAAATTGCCTACAACAGGGGCCTAGTTAAATAAATTTAGGTGATTTCTACAATGAAATACTCTAGTCATTACAATGATGTTTTGGAAATATATTTTAAAATATGAGGAAATGCTCAGGAAGGAATAATTGAAAAAGAGCAAAACTATGTTTCAGAATTGTGTGGTCACAACACACAGAAAACAAAAATAACTGAAAACAGATATTCCCAAGTGTTAGCAATAGTCAGCTCTGAAGGGTGGAACTGTGGCTTTTCATTTTCTTCTTATCTGTATTTTCTATAATGAACACATATCATTTTTCGAAAAAGATAAAATCACAGTGTATTTTTAAAACAACAAAAGGAATAACATGGGACATACTAGCATTTAAATCAGAATGTAGGAACTAGCGGGAGAAAATAAAGAATAAAGAATGGGAGAAAATTAGAGTATCTGTTTGTAGGTCTTTGCTATTAAATATTTCTCCAGCTAGAATCTTTCCAGTCTGTGGATCAGAGGCCTCCTGACAGACTTTGATTCGATTCACTTTGCGTTGTCCTCACACTTCCACCTCACTGGTCTGCAGACGCTGTGAACTTGACATCTGGATGGATGGAATGGATGGTGGAATAATTATGCATGCTTCTGCTGTTACAAAGGAATTCATCAAGAGAAAAATAAAAGCATCCTCAAATGTACTTCAAATTTCAGGGAGGGGCAAAACTATTGTTATTCAAATGTTTAATTCGTGTCTATCACACTTAATAATTCAATATGAGGAAAATCTAATTTATGACACAGTGGAGTTGAATTTTTATACATTAATGGAAGATTATTGTCCTTTCCTTAATTAGTATGCACCAATATTGCACATTTATATTCATTTTATAGAATAAATGGCAGAATTTTAACACTTTTAGTAGTTACTGAGATTTACGGCTTTGGTTTCTCTGCTTTCAGGGCGTTATTCTGTCACAGTTACGTTCTGTTTGATGCTGAGTTCTTGGTCAGGAAACACAGCCACCCATAGCTCCAGTGGAAAAACACGAGTTGCCTTACTATTGGAACTTTCCAGGAAAGTTCTACAGGTAAAGAGTGTCTGCCTATGCAATCCTATTAAAGCACACTTTCCGTCACAGGAGCTTTTAATGAATGCATCTAGAAACGATTTTCTGATTTATCCACCCTGCTCCTGGCATCTTTCCTGACAGCAGAGAGGTGCAGGCAGGACTCTTGGTCCATGGGTTTCACACAGCTGCGCAGCGCGGTGATATGGAAAGAGGATGCCAAGAGCTACCGCAGAGTCCCAGTGAGCTGGTGTCACGCGGGGCAGGGCTTTGTCACACACTAACTGCCTCCGTTCTCTAATCATTTTATGTATGTGTGTCCTGTTTCAATAAGGCTCTTTGAAGGCCTTTCCCTGTGGCACCCAGCACAGTACTGGTATCAGAACTGTCCTGTGGTCAGTCTCCTCCCTGAAATCCAGCTTATCACAATTTATCTGCAGCGGAGCCCTCATCATCTTTCTTCCCTTCATCAAGTTACAACCATTGCCTCCTGCAAAGCTCCAAGACAGTAGCCACCAGCCACATGGAGCTATTTAAATGGAAATTTAAGTTAATTACAATTAAATAAAATTTAAAATTCAGTTCCTCAGTCACACTAGCCACATTTCAAGTGTTCAGTGGCCACCATATTGGACAGTGCTGATTTATATCAGTTCCATCATCATAGAAAGTTCTACTGGGTGGCAGTACCGAGTACAGCTCCATCTATGCTGGGAAACCACTTCTGTCCTCCCCGCAGGAATTCATAGGTGTGGTAAGATTAAGACCAAGTTCACTCCTGCTTTCTTAGCGGGCACCTACAGAAAAAGTTCAAATCTCTTGGCCACAAATTCAAGGTCCCTAGGAATCTAGATCATCCCTCTTCCTTCCTCATTCATTCCTTTACCTAGCTGCAGCAAATGTCTAGCAAACCTTCAGACTTCCTTCCACCTTGCTATTCCTGCCTTGAATGTGCTTTCTTGTCTTTTCCACTGGAAAAATCTGATGTCTATCCTTTAAGATTCAGTTCAAATTCCTCCGTGGTGCTCCCTTACTGGCCCAAGAAAAGTGAGCCCCTTCCTACTGGGTCCTGTCCCCTACACATCTTTATTTATGCACAGACTCCTTTGAATCCTAATTACCTCTTTCCCTGTTTGGGGGAGGGAAGAGCTATATCTTGCTCATCCAGCCAAGCACAGCGCCTTAAGCACACAGCTCAGTAAATATTCTGTAAATCATCAAAAGAGTGGATGAGAATGACCTAATGACCTTCATCCAGCTTCCACAGGGTCAGACAGTTGGACACAGATATCCAAAGGGCATGAATTCCATCCTTTCCCCCATGCCCTGACCACCGCCTAACATGGCCAAGGCCGTGGGGGCTGCCGGCACAGCAATCTCTGAATGGAGCTGCTTCTACAAGAACCTTTCTGCTGCCATTGTCATTTTGAACTTCTTGCACTCCTCTCCTGGATCCCGGGGGATTTCTTTTTTAAATTTAATGAATGGTGGAAAAGAGGATTTTATGAGAGAATTCTGCTTTAATGACACATTTTCAGAAAAGCACATATTCGATATTGTAAGAGTAACCTATAGCTCTTCATGTTATTAAAAAGGCAAGCCTCCAATACTACTAAAATCAAAACATCAAACATCTCTCCACTTCCTAGCAACAGCATGCCAAATGATTTTCCCCTGCTTTTTCTGGCCCAGGGGCCACCCATCAGAGAGAGGCAAGTGCTCATGCCTTTAATACCCAGACACAGTTCTGAAAGACAGATATATTAACCACTGGGAACTCTCCACACTGCTTCTGGGAGAACGGAAGAGCCAGGCAGGAGTGACAGCAGCCAGCCTCATCTGGAAGCCCAAGTCAGAGTCCTGGTGTGCCCCTCTGTCACAGGAAGGGTCTCTGGCTGGATCGTGTTGTTCATTCTGAAGGTCTGCTCTCCCGAGAGCAACAACAGAATGGGGCCGGAAGATGATGAGAAAACCATATTGGGGTCATCTGGCTGTCCTTTCTCCCTGTATCTGGGAAGTTTACAGAAGCCAGTGAAGGCGTTTCAGGCTTGTTAGTGCCTGGGCATCACTGGGAAAAGGGGAAGGGAGAGGATGCGGGAGACAGAGTCCTGGCTGCGTGGACAGAAGTGTGTTTAACTACCAAGAGACAATTTAAAAATTCACTCATACCTTAACCCTTGAAATTCTGCCCTGACTTGCCTAACCTGAGTTGCATGGAAGTAATTATAGGCAGTAGCCACGGTAAGGCGGCATATCCATGTCACATTATACCAAAGAAGATAATGTCATCAATGACTTAGCTGTGGCTCAGCTCTGCACCTGTGCTCTTTTCCTCAACACTCTATGGGCACCCTCACACATTCACAAAAAACAGCATTCTAACATAAAAAAAACAGGGCCAAAAGATTGGGCAATGTGAAACATAAGGTTGCTTTATTCAGTTGTTAATAAGAGGGCAGGACAAGCTGGCAGAAGGGCATCCCTCATGCTCCCTCCATATCTTTCCTGGACCAGCCACAGTTTGGCACCACTGTGGCTTAAACATTGGTAAGAATATTCGATATCAAATATTGGCCTAAATATTGATTTTATGGCTACCTGGGGTTGCCAGAACAGCACAGCAAAGCCAAGTGTTTCTAGATGAGCTTGTCCATTTCACGAACTCCATCTATTTAGACAAGGCATGAGAATCTGGGAGTCCAACTGTTTCTCTGGTTGTGGATACTGAATTTCTCTGCAGTCTAGCCTTACCAAATACGCCCCCCCCCAACACACACACACAAACGCACAGGTTAGACCTTCAGCCCTTTCCTAAGTGCAAAGAATGAATTCATTGAGCCTTGTTTGTTCTGGGCACTAAGGGAGGCACAGAGATGAAGAGATGGACCCACCTGGAAAGGGAGATTGTGCAGACACTAAAAACCAAACTCCAAATGACATAAGGGCTATTATGGGCTATTATGGGAAGCCAGTGCAATGGGATAATGAAGACTAATTCCATGGGCAGTGGGGAGTGGGGGTTGCTGGGCAAGGGTATCCAGAAGGCTCCACAGAGTAGGAGAGACAGGGGAGCTGGGTCTTGAAGGATCTGTGGAATTTTGCTCAGCTAAAGAAGGAAGAAAAGGAAATCCCAAGAAAACGGAGAAGCCCGAGTAAAGATATAGAGTTTCCAGATCACCAGATCTTAGATTTGATGGTCACGTGATCGATCCTCCAACGTTAAAAAATGAAACAAAACAAAAAAGACCCTGACACAGTTACACAGCCTGTTCCTATGACCTTGTTTCCCCGCAGCACAGCCGGGCAAGTCTACAGTTAAGACGTTTCTTTCTTCTTGGGATCCAAATCCTCATAACCTCCAACCTCACTTGGTGTGACACCTGGAGCCACAGCGCATCAGTCGATGTGGCGGCCATGCTGCGATAGCTCTTCATTACCTTCCTGAGCTCCCCCAGCCCCTCGGCCTCCTGTGTTTTCATCTTCCTTCCCTCTGTAACCGCTCTCTTCCTGCCTTGGCAAGAATAAAAGTCCAGACATCAAAGTAACAGGGAAAAAACCTACCGAACCATTTTGATAATTATTCACAATGAACCACTGCTCTGATGGCCTGCAATCTGTTCCTGTCGTGTATACACTGCCTCCTTACACAGAGTTCCAATTTAAAACCAAAGAGCTCTTCATTTTTACCTAATTTAGACACTTTCCAGGTACTGAAAAGTATCAATTGCTTTAATCCTCATAACATTCCCCAGGAGGCAAATGCCATTACCTGCACTGCAGAGGCTAGCATGACACAGGAGTTCCAGAAACGGTCATTAGCTTCAGACACTCTTCTAAAGCTAGGGATTTTTTTTGTGGAATGATGGAGGCATCTGCAGACCCAGACACCTGCTCTAAAGTGTAGTAATGCTTATGATTTCCACAGAAGCCAATTTTAATAGGAGTCCCTCACATTTGCTTTGAGCAAATACCAAACAACCATCATGCATGTCCTGGAACCTAAAATATTTTCTCCCTTGATAAGGCCATATACCAGACCACATGTGAAGAATATGATCCCCATGCCCATAGTTAAGTTTTCTTGTGTCTGAGGGTTGGAGAAGATGTGTGCACCATTCTGCTATTTGCTCCATGCCCAAGAGCTATGACTTTAAAGGTTGCCAAAGCCAGAGACTCCATAACCACTAACACGGTTAGAAATACTCCTTTTAGCAAAGATGAGCTATCTTCGCGCGAGTATGAAACACTGGCTTCACAGAGGGAAAAGTTGACCATGATTAACAGACATTTGCTGAATTGTCACTCGGAGAGAACTCATTCTTCAGTTTGGGCAAAGACTTCGCAAAGCCAGGGAGACGGGAAGCGTGGTCACTAACTCCCTCTAGCGGCCAAGAGTTAGAGCACTAAGTAACCTTAATTCTTATCCCAGCATTTGCTTCTTACTCTTCACTTTTGTGGGGAGGCTGGCTGATAAAAGAGAACATAAAAATGGCTGCTTGTCAGAAAATCAATCACTTTTCTCTTAAACAAGTTCAATTCATCACTGTCACACTCACTGTAAAATAACTGTAAGACTGGTTGGACTAAACCCCTGCATGATCCTAAGAGCCTACCCGGGTGCCTGCCCCGGAGCGGAGGGCATCTGAGGCATCCCTGCCGGAGGGCAGGCAGTGGACCATCAGTGGGGAAAAGCCTAAGCTTTTCCACTTTTGGTAAAATCTCATTTTACCCATGCAATGCAGTGAGCTTCACATATTTTTGCTTTTACAGAGAATCTCAAGCACAAAAGAGTACCAGACCTTCACCTAAGCAGGAGAGAAACATTCTCTAGAGCATCTGACGCAGTAACACAGAGACCGAAGGTGCCAGCCTGTTGCCAATACTCAGCCATGTTGCTGGGTCAGCCTGCCTCCTGAGTAGTAAAATGGGGGGGGGGTGTCCCTGTGGTACCAGTATTCTACGTCTAAATATAGACTTGACCAGCGCTCTGCTGGCCCTAAAACTAGGTGATATTCGCATTGGGAAAAACCTCCCAGAAATCAGAGGGGGCTCTTTACCTAGAAAAATCTCCATATCTCTTCTCTGTGGTGAGCCTGCCTCATCATATCTCTACCCCCGACGTAGATATACGCCATCCCTGAAATTGTTTCATTTAACTTGACAAACACTAATTGAGGGTCTGCTGTGTGTGAAGCACCAGGCTGGGCTCCGTGGGGAATGCAGAAGGAAAGGCGACCCTGCCCTGCACGTGGGACTCCCACGGTGTAGTGCGGAGGGCCGCACAAGGCTGGACAAGGCAGAAGCACAATTAAGGAGGATCGGTCTGGGGCTCCTGTAAGTGCAGGGCTGCCCCGGAGAGGGAGAGCCTCCTCGAGGGGCCCCCGGGCGCCCTGCTCATCTCTGGACACGGGGAGACGAAAGTGTGCCCGCACAGGTGCTGGAACAGAGCGAGCTCTTAGGGAGTCGGAAGAGGCAGCAAGGTGAGGCACAGGGCACTGGGGGTTTCCGCGCCTGGGTGAACCCCGCCCCGTATCATTTTGGGTACGTTCTTTCCGTTTTCTATGCTGGTTTTCCTTGTACAACCTCTCATAGCATTCTCGAGAAAACAGACTGTCCCCTACTCCCACCCCCGCCGGTCCCTAAAGGGGAGAGACATTCATCCACACATGGAAGTGAAGGCCAGAGACGAGAGCAAGGCAGGCATCTCGGTCTCCCCTCGTCGCTCCGCTGACGTTCCGAGTGAGAAGGGTGTGCGGAAATGGCACTTGGTTTCCCTTTTCTCCCATTCTAGGATGGCACCCCTCGCCCCTGGCCCCATTCTCGGAGACTTCTAGCCCCGGCAGTGCCTCTGTGAAATCTTGCCGCTTGCGGTCCAGCAGGGCCAGGAGGGGTCTGCCTGTCTGGCCTGTGGCTGCCTGCTGAGAGGGCAGTAACCGGGAGCACAGTCACCAGTGGCTGTGAGAAAAATCCACAACAGTGAAGGCATCCAGCAACTGGGGGCCACACCCCAGCCACACGCAGCAGCCACCACCAGCCCAATTGCTTCAAAGTGGCCGAGCCTTTCTCCCATTAGGCAGTGGGTGGCTGCCAAGCCCCACAAACCCTCCACTATGGGCATTAATAAAAGGGCGGCAGTGGCAGGTCCCCCTGGAGAATGCGGTTGGTGGTGAACTTGTTCAGCTGCTGGGTGCCTTTGGGCTCCACAATAAACCACCATTCACTTCCAATCACTGTACAAGGAAGGGTTTTTGGCACTCCGTGTTCTGTGCAGCTTGGCTGTACAGGGAAAACTCAGTCCATCAAACCTAAAAGGAGAATTATACTTCCCGAGAGGCCCACCCCATCCCCATCAACAGAGTATGGCACGTAGTCATTCTCAAATCACAGAAAAGAGGCTCAGGGAGCAGACATTCCCCAAATCCAAATCATAAACACCATGAGCCAACCGCCTCCTTGCCAGTTTCCCACCCTCTGCTAGAATGAGAGCACCCTCGTAGAAGCCCCAGAGAGGTGGAATGTGAGGCCTGTTTCCTAGAGCAACCCAGGAGAATATTGCCTTAAAGACCCCAGAACTCACAGCCCCGAGAGTGGAAGAGATGGGGGCAACATTTCCTGAAGGCCTATGATATGCCAGGTGCATTGCATATATTAGCACATATAATTTTGACTGCAAAATTTCTAATAGGAGAGGTCTAAGACCCAAAGAGGTCAAGCAGTTTTTTTAATATCACACTGTTAGTAAGTGGTGAAGCTTGCTCCATGCTCTCTCCCCTACAACACGGTGCCTTCTATAGCACATGCTATTCCTTCCACTGGAATGTTCTTCCATCCCCTTCTCCTGGTTCAAACCTACTTCTCCTTCAAAATGCAGGCCAACACCTTTCTCAGTGAAGGCTTCTGAGCTCCCCAAGATAGACAAAGTTGCTATTAAACATTCTCCTGGCATTCTTGAATGGCCCTTGTCACAGCCTGCAACTGTGTCTTTCTGTGATTGATCCCTCGCTCCTTCTACCCTGCTATGCTCCGAGGCAGGCAGGTTTTGCTCACCATCTTTCACCAGCCCTGGTGCAGTGCCTGGTTGGGAGTAGAAGCTCAAAATCTACTTATCTGAATGAATCGTTTATAGATGTTTATGTAGACAAGTCCAGATAAAGTGATTACTAAGATGACAATGAGAATCATATGGTTAAATGGCCTGAGGGAGTTTCAAGAAGTGAACACCCCATGTATTTAAGTAGTACCAATGGTCAAGGAGAATAAGATCAGAAAACTGGCCACTGGAGTAGGAAACCAAGAAGTCCGTGGTGGCCTTAACAGGAGTAGTTTCACAGGACTGGTGGGGACAGAAATCATCTCGATGTGTACTGAGAGTGGAAAATGTGAGGTATTGAGTGAAGACCATTCTTTCAACAGGTTGGCAGTAAATGGAAGGAGAGGAATGGGCAATAGTTTGAAGAGAAGCATGTGTGTGTGTGTGTGTGTGTGTGTGTGTGTGTGTTTTGTGTGTTAGGATCAAAGACACTTGAACATGTTTGCACCAAGTAAAAAGGAGTCCAAGAGAAGATGCTGAAGATAAAGAGATGGAGGAGTTAGGTAATTGGTAAAGTAATATCATGAAAAAATAGGTGAGGATGGAGTCAAGAACATAGGAGAAAGATTGAGCTTCTCTTTACTTACAGTTGCTAGTAAATTCTTGAAAAATATTCCAGAAAAAAACTCCATAAAAATCCCTATGCTTATACAAGGCACAGTAGGGGAAGATGTAAAAATCAAGACTGCATTCGACATCGGCAGTTGGATGAAGGAAGACCAACAACCCAGTGCAAATATCTAGCAAAGAAGGGAATAGAATTGAATGAAATTTGCAAATGGTGTTTCCAGGTGAGGAGCACTCCAGAGAAGGGGCTAGATTACCGCCTCTGGAGAATGAGACTTCTGCTCCCTCACAGCCCATGATCTTGGGGATCAGTGGCAAATAAACCAAAATAAAACTAAGCCAGAGTTTTAATCAGGTACAAATTTGGTGCTTGAGAAATTCACCCTTATCTCCTGTGGAGAAAAAGATAATGTGGCAGGTTTTCTAGACCTTAATTTTATGATCTAAGATTACTGATGGAACATTTCCCCCCAAATCAGAGGACCTGAAATATAGAAACCACCTTTCTTTTGGGGGGGGGGACTTTTTAGATGCTTTCTTCCTAAATATTTTAATGCTCCCAACTACACAGTAAAACTCTTAATAGCAACCATTGTGGCAACCCGTCTTGGTTTAGGACAGCGAGTGCTCAAAAATCGTATCAATAGGCTGATGACTCATAAACAGTCGCAGAATCATAGAATCAAGAGTCTTAAAAGACCTTAGTGAACATCTACTTCCTGCAGAAATTCCTTTTATAACATTCCTGACAGATGGTCATGCATCTGTATCGTGTCTGTAATAAGAGCTCAGTAGCTTTTTAGGAATCTCATTCCTGTGATAGACAATTAAGGCTTCCATCTCTCAGGAAGTTTTCTTATATATTAAATGAAAATGTGTTCTGTAACTTCCACCCGTTTGTTCAGGTTTTGCCTTCTGTTATATTGTGGAATTATTCTATTCAATTCTAGCTTCCATATGATATCCTTCTCAAATACATTTAAAAAAAATTAAAATGTTCCACTTAAAAATTGACTTTAGGGGGACTTCCAGAACTATTCCTATCATACCGTTTTTTACTTCCTGTGCTCTTATTTCCTTTACATCTAGCAGCTAAAGGATGGTCAACCTAACTATAAACCTTCTTTCCCTTATATTTATTCTTTCAACAAATCTCTACCTGAGGAGGACATTTTGCTCTCCCCAAAGTTAGGAGCAAAGAGGAAAAAGGTGGAGTTCCTACTCCAAACTACACAACATGCTAAAATAAATTCTAATAAAAGGAAGAAAACAATGAGTGCTGTGAAAAATAGCACAGTATTATGAAGGGAGTTCAAGGAGAGAGAGAGAGAGATGATTTTGGCATGGAGGATAGAGAATAAGGACCATTAGGAAAGATTTCAAGGAAAAGAATTCATTCACGTCTTGAAAGAAAGAGTAAGTTTTACCCAGGCAAAGAGGAAGGAAGAGCTTTTCAGAAAACTAATATTTTAGAAATACTTTTGTTTAAATGCCATGTGTGCCATTTGGGAATTCATGAGCATCAAGAAAAGGAACACTGCAGCATTATTCACTATAACCATTCACTATATTTATTATAACCAAGAAGTGGAAGAAACCCAAGTGTCCCTTGACTGATGATTGGATAAAGAAGATGTGGTATATATATATGCAATGGAATACTACTCAGCCATAGGAAAAGACACAATTGTCCCATTTGCAACAACATGGATGGACCTACAGGGTATTATGTTAAGTGAAATAAGCCAGAGAGAGAAGGACAAACACTGCATGATTTCACTCATATGTGGAATATACACTAACACATGGACAGAGAGAACTGGTTGGTGGTTACCAAGGGAAGAGGGGAGGGGGGTGGGCACAAGGGGTGAAGGGATGCATCCATATCGTGACGGACAAATAATAATGTACAACTAAAACCCCACAATGTTATAAACTATTAAGACATCAATAAAAATGAATTTAAAAAAAAAAGAAAAGAAAAGGAACAGAAGTGATAGGAGTCAACTGGAAAGGTAGGTTGTGCTCATATAATGGACTGCCTTGCATGCCAAGTTGTGAAGCATGAACCTTATTTGGATATCAGAGGAGTCACTGACAGATTTGAGCAGAAAAGTGATAAAATACAAAACATACCTCAGGAAAGTAAGCTGATAATAGTGTGCTAGACAGACTGAAGGAGGTATAGATGGAGAATTAAATGAGGGGATTAAGCAGCTATTGCAGATGACCCAACTAGGGTTTATGAGAAAAAAGGGACACACCAGGACTTATATGGGAGAGCACCAGTAGAAATGGCAAGGAGACGTGAAGCACATGAGATAGTAGAAAGCAGAATCTGTAGAGTTCCAGAAAGGATCTCATATCGGGGCAAAAAGGAAAAGCAAGGGTCAAAGATGCCTCTGAAGATTTGAGCCTGGGTTTTAAGTCTGTCAGCAAATAGGAGGAATGCAGAAAGAGCTGATAGTGGAAAGAAGGACTGGAAGGAGAGATAATGGGTTAATATTTAAACATGCCGAGTTTCTGGTGGGACATCCAGGCGGTGATGTGGTGGTAAATGTTTAGCAACTGGCTCTTGGGGTTTGGGGGAGAAGAGACAAAACCCCTAATTTGTGGCCTATTCCAATTTCCATGGTGTAAATTCTCCCCCTGTAGCTGCTTTCAGACCACCAATATGGCATGACTGATCACTGAACATGGAGGTGGGAAGATTTTCTAACAATTGGCTGTTGGAGAGCCACTACAAGCCAGCTCCAGCACACCACTGCACCCAGTGGAAAATGTTTAACAGATGTTAGAGAGGGGAGACAGGAGTTGAGCCAAGAGTGTTCCTTATTGTCCAGTAAACAAAATGTGATTCTTTGCAAGACAAAGTTAACACCATAGCTAAAGACAGACTTGAGCATCCCTACGAATGTGTTCCAACATCAGCCAAAAGCCACACATAAGTTCTCTCATTCTCTGTTACCAACGTTCATATAAACACAATAAAAATGAGTGCCAACAGCAACCAATGAGTTTATGCTAGTTTTATTTTTCATAACGTCCTAGGAAGATTCCTTCTTTAAGATTTATTATTGTTTTGCCTACCATGAAATAGTAACTAAGTGTTTTGCTAAATCAATTTAAAGGTCGCTTTGTTTCATTGCCACCTTTGCAAGTACCTATGGGCTGCCTACTGTTTATAATAGCTCATAATAATGCTGCTCAGTCAACCATAAGATGCAATTTGTCTTAAAAAAACACTATAACCTACTGTTTATCTCTCTCCAAATGTATAAAAATCCAGCAACGTGATTGATTGATATTGGGTCAGTTAATGATGTTATGAGGTTGAAACAAAAAATTTAAAAAGTGAGAAAAGTGAATAGCCCATATAAAGATAATGGTTGAAAGTCATGCACTGGGGAAGGAGATGGTAGGAAAGAGGAAAAAATAAATGGTTGAAAAGAATTTTACTATGACTCAACAGTGAAAAGTTATAATTTTTCACTCATATCTTTCCAATGATGGCACAGATACCATCATATGCCTTCTTCCAGACAAAGCAGCCAATTAAGTATTTTTGTGCAGCTACTTCTTATAATAATACTTAGCAGAACATAAACTCTTCATTCCCCATATAGCAGCAAAATGTTCTTTTAAAAGTATAAAACAAATCATATCACTCCTCTAATCAAAAGTTTCCAAAGATGTCTCATCACATTAAAAATACAATCTACCTAAGTCCTAATCACGGTCCACGTGCACCTGATGATCTAAGGTCTTCCTGCTTTACATCTTCATCTCTATTCACCAGCCTTAGCTCACCACCTTCTAACCAGGCTGGATTTCCTGCTTTTCCTTAAATGTGCCAAGTTCATTGCTGTCTCTGGCTGGAAAAATCTTCCAGCCTCACTGGAGGAGTGGCTCACATCTTCTCAACTTTTAGGCCAATATTACCTCCTCAGAAATTTCTTCTCTGACTACCAGTATCTAAAATAACCCCCTTCCCCCACTCTACCACTCTCTCTCAAATCAGAAATTATTCTATTTAGTTGATTACTAGTTTATTTGTTTTATTTTAGTGCAGTTTTTGGTTTCACTCCCCAACTAAAATGTAAGTTCCATGAAGGACCTTGTCTGTCTAATTTCCTGCTGAATCCCCAGCACCTAGCATAGTCACTAGCAGATAGAAGGTGCTCAATAAACATTTTTGAAGTGAAGAATGCTCCAACTCCCATTAACTGAACATAATTTTATGAAAGAAAAACAAAAGAATGACTGGACTTATCTCCACCATTCTGTCCACCATCATGTCTAAATATAATGCCCTGCCACCATGAATGCCACATTAAAGTAACACAACAGGTTGAATAATTTAAATACATAACTTAGAGTCTTGCATAAGACCATAGACAAGCCATTTTAAAGAAACATGAGTATGATTGTATGTGCTGATTTTTCCGTGGCATAGTGAGAGCAGCTCACAGTACTTCCCAAGAAACCCTGCAGTAAGGTAAGGTAAATGTAGGTATGAGTTTCCTTAAGTCATTCATTCATCCAACTAGCATTTACTAAGCACCTACTACATAGAGTCATTGTGTTGAGAACTGGTGATACAAAAATGAGAAGTCAAAATCTCCACTTTCAAAGACATAAACTAGAGTGAGAGAAACAGACATAAAAATAATTTCAATACTATATGATCAATATTACAATAAAGATATGAAGAAAGTACAGAGAGACAGCAGAGGGGGGAATGATCAACCAAGCTGGGAATGGGGGCTGTATATTTGAGAAAAATTCGTTGAAGGAGGGACCAATAATCGCCAATGATCTTAGTCTTGCATGAGTTTGAAAGGCAAACAAGTAAAGGAAGGCTAGCAGGGAGAATGGCAGATATAAAGCCATTAAGCCCTGAAACAACACTACCTATTTAAGGAATTACAATTAATTGTAGACGGCATGAGTGGTTGCATGTATGTGAGGAATGAACATAGGCTTACCAAAATATAACAAAGACAGCAAGATAGGAGAACTACCGACTGTCTATTCATAAATATAAGGGCAAAAAATATTGTATAAAATATAACTGACTCCAACGGTACATTAAAGGAATAACATATCAAGCCAAGTAGTGTTTGTTTTAGGAATGCAAGGTTGGCTTGATATCAAGATATGAATGATATAATTTTTCACATTAATAAAGGAAACAAGAATATGTATTCTTGTTGACAGATGCAATACAATACATAATAAATTAAACATTTATACCTGGTTTTAAAACTTTACAAACATGGTAAAACTGAAACAAAAGAATGCTTCTTTAACACAAGGAATAGTGTCTATCTCAATTTAAGGAGCCAAAATTATTCTTATTGATGAACTATTAGAGGCATGTCAGTAAGTTCAAAAACAAAGGATGTCTTCCATTACTGCCATTAAGGAACAGTATTATAAAAGTTTATCCTTTAAAATTACACAAGAAGACAAACAATAGACATAGATTTTAGAAAGGAAAGGGCAAAACTATACTTGCAAATGATATGATTGTCTATAATTAGGAAACTTCAAAAAACTAAGTTGAAAAACAGTTTTACTAAATGCCAGCAATAAGTGCTTAGGAAATACACTGTACAAAAAGATTCAATTTACAATACCAACCAGTTAATGTCAAAGAAATAAGACTTTAAAAATGCAGAATATATATGAAGCAAACAACAAAATGTACTTGTGTAAATGGAGAGAGATTTCCTGGAATAATATGGTAGACTTTATTTTTATATTAAAAAATTCTACATTCTGTAATTATTAATAATGCAATAAGAATCAAAATAATAAATTTAAAGAAAATAATTTTTAAAAATCTCTTTGGCTGCACAGTGGAGGCCTGGGTGAAGAGGCAGAGTCAGTGTCCATAGTGGGAGAAGGATGCCCCTGAGGGAGGAGGGAGAGAAACTGGAAGCACAAAAAGAGGATGATGATCTGCATCAAGTCAACAGGAGTTGCTAATGCAACCAAAGAAATGGATTTTAGATAAGTTTAAGAGCTTACATCAACATGATTCAGAAACTGATTGAATACTCGAGCATGAGAGTTAAAGAAGAGAGAAGAATCAATGACTTGGATACTCAACAAATATTTGCTGAGTACCTTCTATGGTGCCAGGCACTAAATTAGGCACTGGGAACCATCTGCAAGTAACCAAGAAGATACACTAATTCCACATCCTCCTAGGAAAGACAATGGATTAAAAGATATAGCTTCACCCACAAGAAACCTACATGTATTTCTTAAGGTACAAAAAACAAACAAAACCTAAAGTGGATCTTAGTTAGTTGGAAATTATAAAGAAATTATGCCTTCTAATTAAAGAATAGCCAGAGGAGAATCTAAAAGTGTGTAATTAATGGAGAAGAAGGTAGAACTGCAGAGAAAGGTAGATGTAAAATGATCTGTGAATTTGGCTCAGACTGAACAAATGCAGAGGAAGACAGAACCATAATCCGGGAGACCACAGAATGGAATTTAGAAGTGGAAGAGAACCCAGGCCTCTCGACCACTGGTTCTCAATCCTGATTACACCTTAGAATCACCAGGGAGCTTTAAACAACCCTGATGCTGGGGACCACGACCCGCAGAGATTCTGACTTAATTGGTTTGGATTGGCCAGAGTAATCAGCAAGACCCCAGGTGACTCCCTCATGCAGCTCTGATGGAGAAGCCCAGAAGTTGCTCCTCATCACCAGCAGATCTCGGTTCACGGTCTAGACATTAACTCCAACAAACACAGCTAAGAAGCCCCTGTTCTTAGTGTTCACAGATCGCACCAGCCCCTGATTCTCGACAGGAATCCCCAGTCAATAAACTCACCTTTTTAGAACAGAGGAACTAAGATACAGATTTTTAGAATCTTCTCAGCTAAACAGCTTTTCCAACCTTAAAAGTGGTGAAAGCACAGTATAGTCTGATGATTTTCTTGCACCTCTGTTGTGTAAATAAAATTGGGGGGTCAAAATATAAGCCTGCTCCCTCTAAATTTGCATTAAAATAATTTTACCTAATTTTAGAAGTGCTGGTTGGCAATGAGCTCTTATAATTTTATCCTTCTGTGCAATATTCTATAAAGAAAGAATTTTGATATTAAAGAATGTAATATAAAAACTGATTAGAAGAGTTTCTATGAACTCTAAAAAGAACATTCTGTTTGCCCATTAATCTTTGCACAAGAATCAGGTAATTGCTAAGGCAAATGTTATTTCAGACCTTGGATGAAAATCATCCCTGTGTACATATTATAACTCAGAGAAAAATGAACAATCTCATCAATATTAGAAACATTCCAAAGAAAGAACTGTAATCTTCTGTCTCAAAGACCTTTACTGACAACTGTCCTTCGACTGAAGGTCACTGCAAAACCAAAATTCTCAAAGGGAGGAAAAAAGGAGTGAAGAGCAAATGACAGGGCTGCAAGAGGTTTCTTGTTACCAAGGCTTTCTCCGACAAAAGCAGCCACTATTTCCCATGGCTTTGCTCTGCAGAGCTGGCGTCCGTGTGCAGGCAAATGCACTAAGAGGCTGAAGGTCCAGCTAAACTCTGTGCCCATGGTCCTTCTACTCGAACTGGCAGCCTTGACCTCATCTGGGTTCTCCCCTGGGGTTTATTAGAAATTCAGAACCTGAGCCCTACCCAAAAGCTATTGAATCACATTCTGTATTTTAACAAGATCTCGGGGATTTGAATGTGCATTCAAGTTTGAGAAGTGCTGGTCTGGAATAGAGCTACTGAAAGTGCAGTCCATGAAATGGCAGCCTCAGCATCACCAGGGACCTAGGTAGAAATGCAAATTATTGGGCTCCATTCCAGATCTACTCAATCAGAATCTTGAGGTGCTGAGGCCTAGGGATCATCATTTTATGAGCTCTCCAGGAAATTCTTGTGCTCTGCCAGGTATGAGAAGCAGTAGTCTAGAGCAGGTCTTTGCTCCATCCAACCCCTCCCTCCAGAGCTCTGCTTTCAAAGAGTCATACAGCACAAGCTGGGCCTGAAGACAATCCACCAGAGTAAGGAGAAAAGAAAAGAACTCCTATTTATAGTTAATACTATCCCACCTTATGTTAATTTATATTTTTATATTTTATAATATACATGATGTGGTAATATTAAAATACATATATAATTATATATGTGTGTATACTGTAATATATATATACATATATGTGTGTGTGTATATATATACACACAAAGGATATGTGTTCAAACAATCTTTAACTTATAGGAGTGAATGTTTAAAGACATTCAGAGACTAGTTATTGGCCCCAGTGACCCACACAGATACTCACTGGTGTACTGAAATCAGCTTTGGGAGGAGTCATAAGTAATATGTTTCTAATAATAGTTAAAATACACAAATTCATAGTTTTCTTATTCATAAATTAGAATTCAAATTATCATCATAATAATGTGGCTCTTAGTCACTTACATTCTGTCATGTTCATCTACTGACCATTTATCCATCCATCCATCATTCCCCAAACATTTATGTGGTATTTATCAAATACTATATTTCTAGTGCTAGGAATATAACAATGACCCAGACAGATTCAATCCCTCCCTTATGCCCTATGACACTCCCAAACTGGGTCAACGACCATACAATCCAGCTATTCCACTGCTGGGTATTTATCCAAAGAACATGAAAACACCAATACGTAAAGACACATGCACCCCTATGTTCATTGCAGCATTGTTCACAATAGCCAAGACTTGGAAGCAACCTAAGTGCCCATCAAGGGACAAATGAATAAAGAAGATGTGGTATATATACACAGTGGAATACTACTCAGCCATAAGAAACGATGAAATCCAGCCATTTGTGACAACATGGAGGGACATTGAGGGTATTACACTAAGCGAAATAAGTCAGAGAGAGAAGGTCAAAAACTGTATGATCTCACTCATAAGTAGAAGTTAAAAACAACAAACAAATACACAGAGACAGAGATTGGATTGGTGGTTACCAGAGGGTAAGGGCAGGGGTAGGAGGGCGAAAGGGGTGATTAGGCACATGTGTGTGGTGATGGATTGTAATTAGTCTTTGGGTGGTAAACATGATGTAATCTACGCAGAAATAGAAGTATAATGATGTACACCTGAAATTTATACAGTATTATAAACCAATGTTACCGCAATAAAAAAAAGAGTATTAACAAAAAAATTTAATCCATCAATTAAACAAAGAAAGTTCAAGGGGATTAAACAAGACCAAGGTAATCAGTGGAGTTTCAGTAAATAGGAGGCAAAATCATTCAGTAAGAGGCGGCAGGGGCAGGATCGGGGAATCCAGTGAATGAAAAAGTGAGAAGGGGGAGCCTGACCCAGGGACTGGGAAACAAGCCTCAGAGGAAATGTAAGAGATGAATAAACAGATTGTGAAGGTGTGGCCCCAAACAGCCCTAACTCCCCAAACACTGTGAACTGAGTGGATGCCAGAATTAGTAAGAAGGAAATCATAAAATGCAAAAGAGGAGGGATTTGAGTTTAAATGTTAAAAAGGAAAAGGATTTTCCTTTTTATTTTAGTGTACTAAATACTAGTGAAAACCTTCTGGGAGAGTAATGATGTTGAGGGGGTTAGAACTGTGAAGATACTGTGCACTGGGAAGGAAGAAGGAAAAGGAGAGGTGGGAGAAACTTTGGATGAGTTGGACAAGAGTAGAATGGCTGTCATCTTCAGACTAGTGAATTTTTATTTTTGAAAGTACATTTGTAAACTTGGATAACAAAGCTGTGCAAAACTGACATTTGGTTGCAGTAAACACTACAAAGTCGGTTAAAAAAAACAGAGATGAAGATTGTGATTGGAGAAACAGACAGAGCTGGGAGTACTGAGCAGAAGGAGTAAATTTGGTCTACAAGTTGGAGGTGGATTCTCTGAAAAACTGATAAGTTGTGCTGACACCAAAGGATGACTAGGAGTTAAATGGAGGAGACAGAAGGGGTTGTAGCTTCAAAATGAGCTGGTACATCACCCATTATCCATGCCACAGCCAAAGGTTATCTTTGTCATCTAAGGATGAATCTTGAGTTCTCACTCCTTAAAAATTTTAGAGTAAAATGATAAATCCAATGGTTTGAAATCTCAGCCTTAATTTTTCGCAGGGCACATCTTTAATTCTATTTTTTTTAAAGTCAAAAGTCTGGGTCCTGGCCCACTTTCCCACTCCCACCCTCACTAAAGATGTCTGAGAGTATTAAAAACAAATCTTTCACAATGATAGAAATATTCTGATGTGTGTATCTCTAAAACACTCACATTATCAATGCTTAGTAAATGTCATTTTTTTCCTATTTTCATATTGACTTCACTGTATGGAAAATGCAGCTGCATTCCTCAAAGAGTTTACTAGGTGCTTCATTTACTCCCTTCCTCCCTCAGCAAACATGCATTGAGCACCTACTCTGTGTGATGCCAGGGGCAGGACACTGAACAAGGCAGATAGAGTCCAGCCCTCATGGAGCTAAGAGTTGGACAGGGAAGAGCCAAGGCATTAGCATGTTAAAGGTTATGGTAAGAGCCACAAGGAATGTTGTAGGATGAACCTCCTCTGAGTCCCCTTCCTGAGCTGGGGACCACAGAGAAGGAGGACTAAACTTGGTCGGGAGGTCAGGGATGGAGCTTCTGAGGCTGGCCCTTGGTGGAGAAAGGTTTTCATTTCCTTTCAAAATGCTAATAGTCAGGGCTTCATTAGCTTCTTCCAGTTCTATTATTTCCAGCTATGGGAAGGCATTTAGCTTTTCGTAGACAAGGAAAAGTAGATTATCACATGTTTTGAGTGCAGAAAAAGTCCTAGCTCTGTTTCTTTGGTCCTCCACAATGCTCTAGATTCGACCCACTCCACTGGGTATGTCTTAGATGCCCAATAAATGTGATTGTTACCTGATTGAAAAGTAAAAGGAGAAGAAAAATTTTTTCTTCTGAAGTCCCGGATGATGCTCATTGAATAGCGATCAAACTTAACTCAGAGTTGAGTCAGTGATAAGGGTAGATGTGTATTTCATCCTTGCGCTAAAGGTTCTCCTAATGAAAACTGACTATAATTCTTTCTTGTTTAATGTTCATGACCCAAACTCTTGGGGGTCAAGGAGAAAAGTGAGTAAGAATGCAAACAAAGAATAAACTTCAAGAATGGAAGACTAAAAATCAAGTCACTTTTTAAGTATAAATAAACAGGAAAAATGGAAGGAATTTAGTTTCAAATTATAAACATTAAGAACTTTTGTACAATAAAAAATAAAGAAACCAAAATATTGAAATTAAAATACCAAGTTTCCCTGGGCAAGTAACTCAAACTTTTGTTCATAATGAAATATTTCAAACAGAAAAGAACAGAGAGTAATATAGTAAGTAGCTATGTAACCAGCACTCAGAACTAACAAATGTTAACATTTTCCTATATTTGTTTTAGGTTTTTAAAAGAAAGAAAACTTTCGGGGCCCGCCCAGTGGCATAGTGGTTAAGTTCACACACTCCGCTTCGGCAGCCCGGGGTTCGCAGGTTCGGATCCCGGGTGCAGACTGACACACAGCTTGTCAAGCCATTCCGTAGTGGTGTCCTACATAAAGTAGAGGAAGATGGGCACGGGTGTTAGCCCAGGGCCAATCTTCCTCAGCAAAAAGAGGAGGATTGGCAATGGATGTTAGTTCAGGGCTAATCTTGCTGAAAGAAAGAGAGAGAAAGAAAAGAGAACTTTAGAGGTATAGTAGAAGTTCTCCTTGATCCTCTCTATTCCTAATTCCATTCCTCAAAGGCAAACAACTATCCTTTCTTTATAGCAATTTCATATTTTACTACATATAATTGTATCCATGAACATGTGGTATTCTTTTATATTTTTAATTTTACACAAATGGTATCACACTGTGCATAGCCTCTTGAACTTGATTTTCCTGTGCAATTCATATTTCCAAAATTCACACATGTTATTAGTACATCTAGTTCATTCACTTTAACCATGCATAGTACTCTTTTTTTTTGTAAGCCATTCACCTAATCATGGACAATGAAGTATTTCCAACTTGGGGCTACTATTAAAAATACTCCCAATAAGCATCCTTGTATATGTACTTTTGCTATCTTTTTGAGAATTTTAAAAAATTAATTGCATTGTATGTTATACCAATCTTTGGAATGTATTGAGACTTTTTGGAGTATAATAAATGGTCAATTTTTGACAATATTCCATTAATTCCTTAATAAATGTATACTCTATTGAAGTTCCATAAATGTCTACTAAATCACTCTATTCTAATTATTCAAATTTTCTATATTCTTACCAATTTTTCAGCTTGACCAATCCATTTCGGAGAGTAGTGTGTTAAAATCTTTCCTTATGATTAAGGAGGTGCCAAATTCTACTTATAAAGTGGACAATTTTTGATGTATATGTGAAGGGAATATGATTAGGAATGGAGATGTGCATGACTGTGACATCTTCTTAGCATATTGTTTCTAATATCTCATTTTCACTTTTTTACCTTTAATTGTATTTTATCTGATATTATTGCTATAACAGCTTTCACTGGTTAGGGTTAGCATATATTTTCTCTACGCTTTAGTTTCAATCTTTCTGTGCCATTCTGTTAGGCAAACCACATGTAACCATATATAACTCCTTTTTTAGAAATCTAATTTGAGAGTCTATAATTTTTAATAGGCAACTTTCATCCACTTATAATTTTTCTGATTACTGATCTATTGGGATTTTTGTCTTTCATCTTTTCATGTTTTCTATTTATAATGGTTTTCTTCTTTATTTCTCTGCTTCCTACCTTTTATATTCTTTAGGACAACAAAATACTGTTACTGTTCTAAGCAGCAATCTCTGTTACTGGTTGTTTACCCTATGGAAACAATTAAGAGATCCGAAAGCATATGTACATGAAGATGTTCCATGAAGCATTATCTATAATGTTGCACTAGAAACATACACCCAATGATAGAGAATATGATGAAATATTTTACAACCACTACAAGTATTTTTGAAGCCTATGTAGCATAATGAGAAAATAGGGAATGATGTTCTATTAGAAAGAAAAGCAGAATACAAAATTCCGTGTAGACCATGTGTACCACTGTTTCAACCATGTAGAGATATGTTGGTGTTTGGTTGAAAGATGTTCAGCCTACCTTGTTCCTCTGAGAAGCATTGCCTTTCTCTGCCGTGGGTGCTATGTGGGTACCCTGGCACATGCAATCTGAACCTCTGACTCAACCTATGTCACACATCCCTCGCTGCTTTTCACTCTCAGCAGTCCTAGCCAGTGATGTATGTACTCATCCAGAAAGTTGTCCTTAACTCACTGTATTAGTCAGGGTTCTTCAGATAAACAGAACTAATAGGAGACATATATACACACACATATAGAGAGAGAGAGAAATGATATTTATTTTAAAGAATTAGCTCATATGATTGTGGACGATGGCAAATTCAAAATCTGCAGGGTAACCTGAAGATGCAGGGAAGAAATGATGCTGCAGTTCACAAAGGCAGTCTGCTGGCAGAATTCCCTCTTCTTTGAGGGCGGTCAGTCTTTTTCTTCAACTGATTAGATGAAGCCTGCCCACATTATAGAGGGTGATCTGCTTTACTCAAATCTACTGATTTAAATGTTAATCTCATCTAAAATATACCTTCAGAGAAACATCTGGAGTGTTTCACCAAATATCTGGGTACCCCTGCCTAGCCAATCTGACACAGAAAATTAACCATCACTCTCACCTTGTTCATGTAATTCATTCATTTATCCATCCATCCATCAAGTTTTCATTGAATACCAAATATATGTCAGGCATTGTTGTCTCCCACTTACTCAGGGTAATGCTCCCCCCTCATGACAATAAATCCCAGATTAACTGGCCACCCACCCACTCACAGGGAATCTACTCTGGAAATGCTCCTCCCGTTTGAGCAGGGAAGGCCTTGTAAAAAAAGAGAAGATGCAAATATGAGTAGCTTTGCGCAGAGACAGTAGGATAATTTCTTTTAAATTACCTTTTGTGACTCTGTTTTGTTTTATTTTAATAAAATGGGTAAATGAATTCAAGGCTTTCTTAAGAAAAGAGAAAGTGGAAAAACCATAACAAAGAAATGCATTGAAGGTAGAAATTTAGTTCTCAGGAATTTTCAGAGGTTTATGCTTAAATCTTTAACACAGGGAATAAAAGTTCTGGAAAATGGTTTTTCATCCCCTTAGGATAGCCTGCATTTATTACATTAGCAGAGTGTCCTTTTAACTGGCCTTACAGCAACCTTTCTGATGCCAAATTGGCAGAATGTCTTCTATCTCAACCTTCTGTTTTGGGGTGAAAAATGATTTTTGAAGCAAGTTTGGCTTGTGCTATGCAAAGACTTCAGAGACCCACCGCTTCCAAGGTATTAAATAACAGCTGACAAAAATGAAAATTAAAAGATAATAGTAAACAGGGCAATAATAACAACACTTTAGAATACCTTTCTTCCTGTTATCATAAAGGTCCAAGGGATAATAGGATAATTATTTTATTGTTTATTGTATCAAGAGTGACTGTTGACATAACAGCTTACTTGCCTGTTTCCTATTACTTATGACTTTTTGACCCTGAAGGGGCCTGCGACAAGATATGGCTTCTTGATATATCCTTCTGAGGAGCTGAGCTCGGTGCTTCTGACTCAAGGGACCCTTGCGACATCCTGATGAGAATGTGAGCTTAGTGCTTTGACTCTGGAGGTCTTATAAAAATGGCTGTGACAAGTGAAAAGAGCACAATTTTAAATTTAGAAATACCGGAGTTTCTGAGGTGGCCTTCCATTCATGAATGAGGCAATGTGACCAGAAGCTCTGATATTTTACTTTCATAAACAATTTCCAAAAACTTAAGGGTAGATGAGATTCCTCTTGGGAAGTTATTGATTTATGTTTATGTTAAAAGTCCGCCCCAAAGCATTTAATAAGTGTTATTGTCTATGTACCAATAATAATACGTTTAAGGAAAAATAATGACTTGAGAATCCCAATTTGCTTTTGGAAGTTTATTAATGCATAATTGCTGGACCAGGATAATCTTTTTGCTATTGATGTTGTTGCTTATTGTTGTTTGAGTTTGTTAACCTTACAACTCAGCAATTTCACTCTAAAGAACTGAGAACAGGTATTCAAATAAATACAAGTGCATGAGTGTTCATGGTAGGTCTATTCACAATAGCCAAAAGGTGGAGACAAACCAAATGTCCACCAACTAATGAGCGGATAAACAAAATGTGGTCTAGCCATACAACAGAATATTATTCAACCATAAAAAGGACTGAAATACTAATACACACTACAACCTGGATGACCCTTGAAATTATCACGCTAAGTGAAAGAAGCCAGTCACAGAAGGCCACATAGTACATAACTCCATTCTCACAAATGTCCAGAATCAAGAAATCTATAGAGACAGAAAGTATATTAGTGGTTTCTGGCTGTGGAGTGGGATAATGCGGGGTGATAGCTAAATCATGCAGGGTTTCTGTTGGAGGTAATAAAAATGTTCCAGAATTGACTTGGTGATGGTTGCACCTATCTATAAATACAATAAAAACCATTGAATTGTACATTTGAAATGGGTGAATTATATGTGTATGAATTATATCTCAATAAAACTGTTAAAAACAAAGAACTAACGCCATGGCCATTTTCCCAAGGGATGAATCACCTGTCTCCTAATGCAATCACTATTTTTAAATATTTGTACTCATCCATCTGTACCATTCTGACCTGTATTAAAGTTATCTGTGTGCATATTTACTGTCCCCTGCTAGAACACAAGTACCTGGAGGGCAGGACTTAGATGTCCTTCATCTTGTAACCCCTGAGCACCCAGTATAAGGCATAAGTATAAAACACAGTAAGCACTTAATATACTTTTGAATGACAGAACCATTCATTAGCTCAAAATTAAGAATTATTTAATTAATTGGCAATTGATAATTTTTTAAAAACATACAATGAATGACAATCTTTCCCACTTATCACATTTTCTTGACTCCCTATTTCTGTTTTTCGTAGGGTAGTATGATGACCCCAACTGTTCCTATGAACTCTGCCTTCTGGCCTGGACCCACGTCTCCAGCCTCATCTCTCTACCCATCCTCTGCCCTCATCTTGTCTCCTTTCACTTCCCGAAATATGCCTTGCTCCATTCTACCTCAGAGCCTTTGTACTGGACTTCTCCAGCACTGCCCTCATCTGCTTCAGGCCCCCTCCTCTTCAGATGGCAGCTTAAGGCCCCCTTCCTCAGGACATCTTCCCTGCAGCCCAAGACCACATCAGGTTTATGTTATAGCATCTCACAACTGCTCTCACTTTTCTTGATCAGACTTTGCACTTATCACAGTTCACAATAACGCTTACTTGTGTGCTTACTTAATGTCTTTCCCCTCGCCAAATTGTAAACTCAGTGAGGACAGAGATCCTGCCTCTTTTATCTGCATGTGCATTCCCAAGCCTGGCACAGCTCTTGGGACCTACTAGGCGCTCAGAAAATGTTTTTGAATGAATTCATGACTTGAGTTCTTAACGGCCATTAAAGAAAAACAAAGTGCAAAAGAGCCTCAGTGCTAATATAAGCATGAGTCCATCAATGACCCATTCATGTGTCGAATCTGGTTTAAAGAACAAAAGTACAAAGGGATGATAAGAATCCATAAATGGTAACTGCTGGACACAGTCAGGATCAAAATGTCAAGTAGCGTAGCCCTTAGCTGGCTGAATTTGCAGCAGCAGCACAGTCTGAGAGGTAAATCCCTAGGGGTTGGGCCCATGGGGATGGAAGCCAGCTCCCACAGATCCTGGAAAATCATGTGCACATGTTGCTGCTTGTGGTGGAGTTTATAAGAGGAGGGGGAGGAAACACATGGCCACATGAAGACAGCTGCCTAAAAATGGAAACCCAGGCTTATTATGCAGAAAGCATCTCCCCTAGATTAAAAGCAGAAAGGCAATAAACATGCCAATCATGTCAATAAATGCTGTCACTCAGAGAGAAGATGCACCAACACTCATTCCCAGGAACAGCTGCACTTACAAACCATTAGAAGAATCTAGCAGGAAAAGGAGAGACAGTGACACTGCCCAGACTACCTCCCAGCAGCGGGGGGAGACACGGACAAGAGGAGGGAATCCACAGGTAAACTCGGGATTGTGGTTGGGTAGTTACGCCCCTGACCAAGCAGTGTCCTGGACCATTTGGGGAAGATGACTGATTACCAATGATACCACCCTGACAACTACAGGACACTTTACCCGAGCTTCTTGTTGGAAGCCCGTGAAATACCTGCAAAGCCGTTAGCATCCTACCTGGCACATGGTAAGAAGCTAATAAATGTTAATTTCTAAAAATTGTTATTATTATTAAGCCCAAGGTTTGATATTTCATTATACAACCTGATCCAAAACTGCATGGACAACATTTGCTCTCATGTACCGAAAATATTCTAGATGGTTTCAAAAAAATGTATGCTGACCAAAATAAATTCCAGATGAATTAAAGATTTAAAATAAGTGAAACCATGAAAGTAATTGAATAAAATTTCTGTATATTTTTATATAATCTAGGCGCAAGTAAAACCCATATAAGCATAAATGCAAAGGGAAAACCCATAAATCACACACAGAAAAGATATATTTGACTACCAAAAAAAGTAACACTTGCATATGATAATAACTACTGGAACCAGAGTAAGGAAACAAATGACTGAGGGGAACAACTGCCGCATATTACAAAAGGTTAATACCTTTAATATCAAAAGAACTCCCAAAACTCAATAAGAAAAAGATGAATGCCATTAACAATGAGAAATCAATTTTCACCTATCATTTTGGAAAGAGTTTATTTTCTTTGCTTTTAAGTTTTCTAAATTTTTATTGTTTGTTTTAATGAAAATATTCTGTATTAGCAAGGGTACTTGCTCACATATTGCTAGGTGAAATAGAAAATTGGCTAGGCCTTTCTAGCAGCAGTTTAGAAATATATATGTCGATATATATTTATTATATATATATCCAAAGCCTTAAAATTTGCATGCTTTTTGACCTAGAAATCCTGCTTCTGAAAACGTATCCTAAGGAAATGAGGGTAAGCACAACTATTGAGCTGCAAGGCTTGTTCATTGCAATGATACTTAAAATCATCATAAAAACATCTCAAATGCCCAACATTGGCGGAATGGTAAAATGTACCATGTTGAGTGTATATTTGTATGAAATGAGTTAATATTTGTAAAGTAACTAGAATTTTCCCTGGCACATAATAAACTCTTCATGGATATTTAGTAAATGAAAAGATAAATAAATAAAACACTATATAGACATTTAAAATAATAGTATAGGAGAATATTTACTGATATATAAGGATGTGAATAATATATTGTTATGTGAAAAAAAACAGATTACAATGGTACATACAACATGATATGGCTGTTATAAGTGTATGTGTGTACATATATACATATATGCCTGAAAATAATAAAAACCAGTCATCTTGGTGGAATTATTTTAACTTTTTTCACCGTCCATATTTCCTAATTCTCCTGCAGCATTTGCGATATGTGTGCAATACATTTTTTTTTTCAGTGAGGAAGATTAGCCCTGAGCTAACATCTGTTGCCAGTCTTCCTCTTTTTGCTGAGGAAGATTGGCCCTGGTCTAACATCCATGCCCATCTTCCTCTGCTTTATATGTGGTACGCCTGCCACAGCATGGCTTGATAAGCGGTGCATAGGTCCGCATCCAGGATCCGAACCTGCGAACCCAGGGTCGCTGAAGTGGAGCACACAAACTTAACCACTACATCACCAGGCGGGCCCCGTAATACATTTTTGAAGCACACTGAGTTTGAATTATAACTTGCTAAAAGGAAGAATTTTAGAAATCTTGTAAACTTCCCCGAGTTTAAATGTAAAATTTATGCAAATGTATCTATGAATTCTATTAAAAAATAATCGTATCCATTCTTTAGCAACCATTTAGATAATACAAGACTTTTTCTTCTAGGTTCATTTCAGAATTGACAGCAATCCCCACAGACCATAATTTCGTCTTAAACTGTTTTCTCTTCAGAGGGCTGAAAAGGGTCTTAGCCTGTGAGCTTCACACAGATTACCGAGGAATTATTTGTCATTATCCAATGCCAGCTGAGATCCAAACCAAAGTCTTGAAGCCAGATTTACTCCACCCTGTTATCCCCAAATGAGATTTATTTTCAGCAGACCACCCAACTACCTCCAAATGACTGTAACATTCAGGCCTGAGCCAATCAACAAAGGCTTTACAAACCAATTGGATCAACAGCGAAATCCATCTGATTGATTGTGCAGACGAACCATATTCATGAAAAGGTAACTGGGGGACAAATTAAATATGAACAAAAAGAGTTGATGCAGGAGCACGGATAATGAAAACCTCAGGTACCACTCACCAGGACAAAACCTCTGCGAATAATCTAGAACCAAAAGATTATGCTGCCAGGTCTCTGATTTCCCATTTGAAATTCTATGAAACAGCAGGAGAATCCATAAAAGATTATGAAGAAATAATAAAAAGCTATCTCTCCTCAATAATTTTTCCAACAAGTTGTTAACGGGACCATGTTCCTGAAAACTAATTTCAGCATCAATCTTTCTCACGGAAATCCCAGCATTTATTCTCCCTGCCTTGCTCTCAAAGCCGGTTCAGCCATTAGCCTTAAAAGGAAGTCACTGACTTTTTCCCTTGGAAGCATTTTAAGGGCAAAAGTAATCTTTATCGTTCCACAGAGGTTCTTGAGTCCATGTAAGTCTCTCCTACGCATTAACTCAAAGTTTTACGATCATCTCACTATCCTACGATTAATATTCATTGTTCTACTCCTAATCCTTCACACTCTTATCTGATTATTCAATCTGGGTGTATTTCTCACTTCAAATGATAAGTTTCTAAATTAAAAAAACAATTTGATCTGGACTAGGAAGAATAGCTTTAGAGTTTGAGGCCAGCACCTTTGGCTTCCATAGAAAACTCCCCTTCCAGATGCAGCTCATCCAGTCTCCATAGGACAAAACTAAACCTTTCCACCCTAGGTCCCTTTGTACACATTCTTCCAAATATCACAGGAACACACAGCATATAAAGTCTGAAAGCACACACAACCGTGATGAGGAAAGTGACAAACATACTACTTCTGTGATTTCCCGACCAGCAGGCCAGCTGCTATTCTCATCACGACATCCTTCCCAAACCCCCCAGAGGCTCTGCAATCTGCACTCACCTTCAGCGCTGCACTGATCACACCAAACAGGAAGCACGTGCGACCTGTGCCTCAACTTTCCTTCCCTCCCTGCTTCCCCACACTCTCACCCCCAACAAACACAGACACTGAGGGGTGGAGGAAGCCGGGCGAGGAGGGAGCAGACTGCAAGGAAGCTGTTGGAGCATGCTGGCCTGGGATTGGCGAAGGGTAAAAGCAGCTCCCTCCTTTTGCAAGGATGAAAAAGAAGCAAGAGCAAATGGAAAGGAAACAATCCATTGGTATTGGTTAAACTTGAAAAAGTCAAATTTTGACTGCTGACACACTCCAGATCAATTAGATTAAAGAAAATGAATTTCTAAAACTAGGTTGGCAGCAGGCATCTGGTATGGAGCAAGTTTTAATCTTGAGGCAGAAATCATAACTAGTCCATCTTTGCACACACCCCCCCCCCAAGCCTAACTAGTACCCACATATAGTGGGAACACAGTAACTGCTTACTAAGCTGAAGTTTCGTCACTGTTTTGTATATTATGTCAGTCAAGAAATCTGAGAAAGGATAATAAATTAATAGGACAGATATTGGATGACCTGGAGAATTGAATCAAAGTAAAAGTCCATACTCTGATTGTAATGCTTAATTTTATGTGTCAATTTGTCTGAGCCAAGAGGTACCCAGATATTTGGCCAAATATTATTCTAGGTGTTTCTGTGAGGGTGTTATTGGATGAGATTAACATCTAAATCCATAGACTGAGTAAAGCAGATTGCCCTCCCTAATGTGGGTGGGCCCATCCAATCAGTTGAAGGCCTGAATAGAACAAAAAGGCTGACCCTCCCTTGAGTAAGAATTCTTCCTGACCACCTTCCAAATGGGACACAGATTATTTTCCTGCCTTTGGACTTGAACTGAAACATCAGCCCTTCCTGGGTCTTGAGAGCCTGCTGGCCTTTGGACTGGAACTACACCACTGGCTATCCAGGGTCTCCTGCTTGCCAACTCACACTGCAGATCTTAAGACTTGTCAGCTTTCATGATCACATAAGCCAATTCCTTATAATAAATCTCTTTATATATCATATTGGTTCTGTTTCTCTAGAGACCCCTGAATAATACACCAACCTATTTGAAAATCTTACTCCAACCTCTCCCTGACCGTCCACTCTCTTGGAAGAAATGTATTAGGTAAAAACATTTTAGGGTAAAAATTAGAACTATATAATATTCAAGGGAGTATCTAATGTTTAGGAACATTCAAAAATCCTTGGGGATTGTCAGAATCTTTTTCTTGTTCCAACCCAGAAATTTGGCATCAGGTGGAAACAGCTCTAAACTTCATGTTTCCTGTGTAAATACTTTAAAAAAATACAGACAGAAACAATGTTGTCAAAAAAGTTCTTTCCTCTTCTCCACTCTCGTACTCAAGATCCCTGCTAAAGGGTACAGAGAAACCCCAAAGGGAAACTTAAGAACATGAAATATCGGTCCTTAAGTAAGGGAGTCAGAAGTGAACATGCACTCTATATGCCACTCAACATATCATGATGCTCTCTAGCACTCTGAAGGTTGGTGACCAAGAAAAGACAGTGAAAGAAAACTAACGTGGAAACTGGGAGCTCTGGTGTGACCTCAGCAGGCAAGCTGATGGTTCCAGGAGTAAGTTAACTTCACATTCAGGGAACCGTTCATGACAGTGCCCTCCACTGGTTCCGCACGCCTCCTTGGATTATCCAGGGCGAGGATGCAAGGTCATTTCTGATAAGCCAGGCTCGTTCCATAACACTGGAAAGGCCACAAATGTACAACCTCCATGTAGGTCCAGTGCACCAGGTATCAGTATATGGAAAGATGAACATTCTCCATTCACCTATCGAAATCACTGTTAATAATTAGACTTACAGAAACAGCACAGGCTTTTCATTGATATTTTTAAATCTCTCCAAAATCTTGCAGATCCAGGATCATAATGTGAAAAGGGTTTCTGTTTGTTTCGTTTTGTGTTACTCCCTATCACTACATTGGCAAATGAATATATAGCATTTTTTTAAGTTACAAACATTTGTTGAGCATTTACTATATAGCAGACTTTGTACTAAGTACTTGAAATATATTATCTCATATAACCGTTACAAAACTCTTATGAGGTAGATACTAGAATTATATGCACTTTATAGATGAGGAGTTTGAGACCCAGAAGGTTTAAGTCATTTTCCTAATAGCACAGAGTAATGGTGAAGCCAGGCTTTGAGACCAACTGGTTAGACAATAATCCCTCACTTTTAGCTATTACACCAAAACACAACCCATCAAAGAACCAAAAGTATACAACCTCATAGTTGAGTATCGAACCTCATACGTCACACAGCTTCTACCAGAAAAGGGGCCTGATACGTCATGAAGTGAAAAGCAGTCCCATTGGAAAAGCAATCCTAAAACACAGAGAGCTGCCCTAGATTTATTTTTTTAAGACCAGAACACAGAAGAGAGGAGAAAAACACCTGGGCCTGAGTTGGTATCATATTTCTATTTTACTTCCGAAAAAACCTAAATCTAAGTCCAAATTACATAACACTCCAAATGGTTTACTTAGTCAGTTGTCTGTGTTCCAGTTCAGTCTCTAGAGGATGTCAGCCAGAGCCACGCTCAGAGGTTTGGCAGAAATTATCAAGTCTGAGAGAATTAGCATGTCCAGAGGATACAATGACAAATTCGTTTGAGAATGCTGTGCACTTAATAAGGTGATTCAAATCGGTATGTCCCAATCGAGATTAAGATGAGTTGCCACGTCTACTGTTAATGTATGCTAAAAACAAAGAATTCTATAAAGAAAAGATTTATTCAAATCAGGATGAACCTCTCCTGCAACGAACCAAATACTGGGAGCCCCCAACGCAAAGAACATCACACTAGGAGATGTGAAATATAAATGAATTAGTCTTCGACTTTGTGACACTTACACCCTCTAGTTGAGGAGACGGGAAGTAAGCTGAATAAAAGAACAAACAGCAACAGAAGATCTAATTTCCACTCAATGACCATGAGAAGAAGCTAGGTAGTTTGGTTATCAGCCAATCGATGAAGTGGTCAATTTATGTATGAGTTTAGAAAGAAAGAAAAAGCATGCATCTTTGGTGGACAGGACAGACTTACAAAAGTTATGAAATTTGAGCTGAATATGGAAAGATGGGTAGGATTTAGAGAGGCGAGAAAGAAGATTCCATGCAAAGGGGCTAAGCAAAGGGCCAGGGGCACAACGGAGCCTGGCGCCCTCAGAGCCTGTCAGTCTGGCTGGACCTGAGGGTTTAGGAAATGAAGTGTTTATTTGAAAAAGTGTGTAGGGTAGAGATTGAAGCAAACCCTGGATGCCAAGCTAAAGAGTTTGGACTTTGTCCTTCAAGTAAGGGATCTACTCAGGGGTTTTGATGAGAGGACCAAAGAGCTCAAAGCAGCATCGGAGTGTGGAGCTTGCCAAGGCAGAGAGGTTTAGAGGAGAAAATAGATTCCAGCAAAGAGGACAGGTGGAGAAGTCTATGGCCATAGTGCAGGTTTGTGGGCATGAGGGTCTCGGACTGTATCAGTGAGTGAGAAAGGTGGGGAGAGGACAAGAGCAGTGCTGGCTAAGCCCTATCTACATGCGAGCATTGTGCCTAGATGCTGTACATCCATTGTCTTGTTGGGTTCTAACAACCACCTAGAGTGTAGCTCTTATTCCTCTCATTTCACAGACAAGTAAAGCTCAGGGAAACGACCCAGTCATCCAGTCAATAACTGGAAGAAGTGATACGTGCATGATTTCTTAGATAGGATAAATCAATAGAGTTGGTAACTGGTTGAAGAGGGTGTGAAAGGCAGGATAGAGTCAATTATGCCTAATTAGCAGAAAAACCTAAATGTCTTACCCAATAAAAGTATGAACAAACAAGGGCATATAGGAAATGTAGGATGCCTTTTCTAGGGTAACTCTTTTCCCAGTAAGTGTGTGGAGTGTGCCCCCAGTAGAGATACAAAGAGGATCACATTCTGTTTGTTTCCACCCAAACTTGCAATGAGCTCTCTACTTCGCATAAGCTTTGTGTATGTAGTCTTATGTCACCTGTGATCAGGTCTACATGGGTATTATATTGATAAGAATCAACAATACCATCTGCAAGATGATAGACTTTGGGAGCTGGGACAGTGAAGGCCTGGATTCCAATCCAATGCTTATTCATCTCTCGTAGACTGGCCACCTTGGAAAATGGGTCTTCAAACTAATTGCTCCACAACCCTAATTCAGTAAAGGGCAGCAATGAGAATTGTCTCAATGCTCCTTCAGCTCAGAGGCAATGTTAACTTGAATGAAACAGTGTCCCAAATTCACATGGAAAATAGTTAATCTACTCACTTCAAAGCCAATGGACACTTTAGAAAGGACACAGCCACATTTCTTAAATAGGATTGTGAAGTAAATATGCACTTTGTACATTAAATTATCTCATAATCTATAAGTCAAAAAGGGACTAACATCATCCTCACTCAGAAATCCACATATCAAAAATTATTTCATCTTCCACTGGAAAAATAACTTGACTCATGAGTCAAAGATCAAACTGTTCTCATCACTGGTGAGTCCAGACACCACTGATTGGCCCTCTATGGTGAACTTGGTTTCTAAGCATAAATATGATTGATTTGACAGGTCCTCAGGTGCTTTTAGTTTTCTTCCAATGTCATCTAGAGGGAAGAAGAACAAAACCCAAATTGAAACTGTCTTCTTAGACCTCTTTTAAGGAAGTCCAAATCAGGATAAGAAGATGCATATTATTCCGCTGGCACACTCACAATCTGTTGCCAGCCTCTGTAGACATATGGGAATGTGTTCAGAATTCACACAACATGTTGGCCCTGACAGCTCAATTGTGCACAACACGCCTCAAATTGTCATTTGCCTGTGAGACCACATTCACAAAGGACAAGCAATTAGGAGCAACATGATTCTACCTAACACACTCATAATGAGCCAAGAACACAGAGACACCAAAGCATACTGCATCACTTGCCTCCTCCCTCCCCCTAGAAGACCATGTACCTCCTCTGCTCACTAAAAGTACACATTCCTAGCCAATCATTTCTATGTAGGGGGCAATTCCTAACTAAGATAAATCCAGAAGACAGATCATTGAACAAAATAAAGCAAATAAAGCCACATGTATGTAGTAAGGAACATCTCTGGGAATCCCAGGGCCCTGAAAATGTGCACAAGTCAGCTCTCTCCATTCCCCACTCTAAGCTGAAATGTGTTTCTGAACACACCCTACACCAATTTGTCAAGTTGGGAGATCCATGATGGTGACATCTCATGTCCTTTCTTCTACCCAGGCAACGGGCCAACAGAGGGAAGACAAGTTTGCCACAGGAGGACAGGGAGCTAAGCATATCCACGAGCAGAGTGTGTCTGAGCTCATTGTTGGGCCTCCTCAACCACCACTGCACACTCATATTTCAACTCTAGAGGCAGACTCTTTGGTTGGTTGGGTTGAATCACATTTCTCTTTCCCAGAGGTAGTTCTAAAAATTTCTATAGAAAAAGAAAAAGTGGTACTGAGCTCAGGAAAGTGTAATCCAGGTGTCTCAAAAGAAAAGGAGAGGTTGTATAAAAATACCAAAAAGAAAAAAAGGAATTGCTTGACAAGTCCTAAGATTAAAACAGCCCACAATCACTGTCACTCAACCAAAGTTAGAATTCAGTTCAGTGCAATTTATTGAGCCTTTCTGAAGCATTCCTTCTGATTCCCCCCAGCCTATGCTGGGGTGTGGTGGGTGTGAGAGAGGGATATAAACATGAATGACAAATGGCCTCTTCCCTCTAGAGCTTATATCTCTTGAGGGAAACTGTCATATAGAGGAATACAGGTAATATATCCAAGGCCAAATGAAATTAGTACATAAAATGGAACAAACCAAAGCACAACAGACCAAGAGAGAAAGAGGGGAGGGGGAATCAATTGTAGCTGGAGAAAAGGCTTTTAGAAAGAAATACTGCTTAAACTGGGCTGGAACAGAGAGAAGCAGGGAAGGACAGTCCCAGCAAAAGACATCAAACTTTAAGACACATTCACGGGAAAGTACCAAGTGCACTCGGGGGTTGCCAAATTGGCTAGAGTAGAATGTAAGTAAAAATGAGTAAATCTCAAAGCATAAGGGATCGCCAGGTGACATGGAGCCTTGATGGCCACACTCAAGAGTGTAAACTTGATTGAATATATGATACAGTCACTAAGTGCTTCTGAGCACAGGAGGGATGTGTTAAGTTTCACCACTGGCCGGAGCACTACAGCTGCAGGATGTGTTTAGAGCCCCGTGGACGAGCTTGACCTCTGGGGGACTGTCTCGTCTTCCATGTTCATATTTATTGTGAGAGTCAGCCTCTTGATTCACTCACTTGAAGGTCCCAAGAGGTCTCCCCTCTCTAGCAGCCCCACAGACCTGTAAACATGTTACCCTGCTGCAACACCTGTATTTTAATCAGGTCTACTTTTTCATTTCTTGCTTTTCTTTGAAACGAAGTTATTTTAAAAAATCAATGTGCTTCCAAAACTTTTTCCCAAGCAAAATTCAATAGCAATTCCTTTTCTCCTCTGACTTGAGGAGGAATGGGAGAAATGGCTGAGCTTCAAGTTTATGTGATGTCAAGGGAATCGCTCAGGGTTTAAATTCAGAAGAAAACAATCTTATATTAGACTTAACTAGAAAAGAACTCAGGTGGGGGATCAAGAGGCACTGACCAGAAGACAGAGGGATAATAGATCCCTTCCTCTCTAGAATATTGAGTTTCAAAACATATGGTTAACGGGAAACATTTAGGACAGGGAGCAAAAATGTCAGGCCCACTTAGAGCCCAATGCTGGATTTTCGGTAGTTGGACGTTAACTGAATATAAGGGCACAGTTCATTCTCTCTACATCCATGTTTATTCTATCATATTTCCAATCCCTATTCCCAGATGTGCTGCTCAGGGAAGTTTCTCTTCTTCTTCACAGTAAAACCCAAGGCCTTTCCCACAGCCTGTAAAGCCCAATGTTTCTGCGCCTCATCTCCCTCCCTCTACCCCTTGCTCCTTCTGCCCCAGATACAGTGACCTTTTGTTATTCCTCAAAGTCTCCAAGTTCTTTGCACTCTGCCTAGAAAGCATTGTTTGTAAATTTAAGTAGGCTCTCTCCCTCACTCCCTTCCTTTCTCAACTCCAACGGTACCTTATCCCAGAGGCCTTCCCTGACCACATTATATGAAACATCCCCCCAGAATCCAGCATCATTCTACATCTCCTTCCCTGCTCCGTGTTTCTCTGTAGCACATGAAATCACCTCATATATTATATATGTATTTGCTTACTGTCTGTCATTCTTACCACCCCACCAGGTTAGGAGAGTAAAAACTTTGTCTTGCTCACAGCTGCACTCCCTGAGCCTAAGAAAGTAGCTGGTGTAGACATTCCTCACTACACAATGGCGGGAGATGTGATTAAAGAGAAGCACAAGTACACTAGAGAGGGAGAAATGGGAATATCCATTCTCCCCTCTTCAGGTACAAGAGTGCCCAGAATTACGTTGGGGAGAAACCTCTCTTCCACTGTCTATGTGATGACACCTCGCTTTATCTAAACCAGTGGTTCTCAAAGTGTGGTCCTCAGACCAGCAGCATGATCACCTGGAAGCTTGTTAGAAATTCCAGATTCCACCTCAGACCTGCTGAATCAGAAAGGCTGACGGGGCCAGCCCAGTGGCGCAGCGGTTTAGTTCGCGCTTGGCAGCCTGGGGTTCGCAGGTTCGGATCCCGGGCGCCTGCCGACGCACTGCCTGTCAGCCATGCCGTGGCGGCGTCCCATATAAAGTAGAGGAAGATGGGCACGGATGTTAGCCCAGGGCCAGTCTTCCTCAGCAAAAAGAGGAGGATTAGCAACGGATGTTAGCTCAGGGCTGGTCTTCCTCACACACACACACAAAAAATACAGAAAGGCTGAGAGTAGGGTCAGCAATCTGTGTTTTGACAGGTCCTCCAGATGAATCTGATGCCTGCCGAAGTTACGCATCTAAATGAATCAACTCATTTTATTTTCCCAACCATGGTGATTGGTTAGAGATGGGCACAAGATCCAATCAAAACCAAAGATGTGCATGAGTTTTTAAAAGAAAAGACTCACCCCTGCCTGCATAATTTATGCGAAGCTCTAACAAGGAAGAATTTGGGGAGGACAGATCTGTGTTCCAACACAGAGGAGCTGTGGCAGAAACTGGAGAAAGCACAAATCCTGTGGACCTCATTTAAACCTTGAATTAAGCCATGAGTAAAGTGAAAGCTACCCTGGCTTTTCAGTTACAATACTTATTTTCACAAATTAAACATGTTACTATTTAAACTACAGTTGTGTGTCACTTAACGACAGGGATACGTTCTGAGAAACGCATCGTTAGGCAATTTCATTGTTGTGTGAACATCATAGAGTGCACTTACACATACCTAGATGGCATAGCCTACTACACGCCTAGACTATATGGTACTAATCTTATGGGACCACCATCATATATGTGGTCTGTCCTTGACCGAAGCGCCGTCATGTGGAACATGACTGTAGTTTAATTGTGATTTTCTTTACATGCAACTGAAAAAAAGATCTGATTAATACAAGGTGAGTAAAAGCACACGTCACAGCTAAACTTAATCAAGCTAAACTCAGGAAATAGAGGATGCCATTAAAGTACAAAGGAAAGTTATATTGCCACATTAAAACATGGGCTCTGTACTCTCCCCAAGTTGATTCTCTACCATCCGAGGGGGCCCTGGGTCTGAGACTCGGCTGGGAAAAGTCTCTTGCTCAATGCTGTGTGTGATGCTAAAATTAAGGGAAAGGACAGAATGTGGAACAAATGGGTGATCAGATGGCCCGGCGAGGCAGAGAACCAGCCCCTGCTGTCAAGAACTGAAGGACATAGTCTGGGAATCAGAGAGCAGGGAGGAATGGGTAGGGGGACAGTGAAAGATGTGGCTTGACAGGCCAAATGCCAGAGCTGGCTGGTGCCTGGGACTGCCCTTCACTGGCGCCTTGCAGCCAAACATCTGTGAAGACCCTTTTAAGGGCCTGGTACAAAGCCAACACAAAAGACCTTACAACTCATAAATATAAGCTATTTGACTGATTAGTGGACAATTGCCTTGCCCTATTTCTGCATCATCAGTCACTTCAAAAATTTCCATTAAGAGACTTTCCATCTGATATAAATAATGAAGAACAATGCCAGTAACTAACAGGTGACCAGCCCGTGAACAGGTCAAAACGCCTTCTGCAGAAGTGTGATGGCGTGCCTTCAGCCCCCTGTGAGTACATCCATCTGCTACACACTAGAGTCAGATTGCCACTGTCCCACAAAACAGTTACCTGGACTCCTTGTCTTTGCCTAGAAAAAAATAGTGATGGTTCTGTTAAAATACAGTTAAAAGCTTCAGTGTTCTATCAAGCCTTAAATGGAAGCATTTGGACAAAACTATTCAACAGTATAGACTAAGCCAGAATGGAAACGGAGAAGACTAAACCAGCACTGCTCAAACTTTAATGTGTACACAAATCATGTTGGAACCTTATCAAAACTGCACATTCTGATTCAGGAGAGGTAGGATGGGGCCCTAGATTCTGCATTTCTAACAAGATCCCAATGTGCTGGTCCAAGGATGGGGCTTTGAATAGCAAGAGTCTGAATTTCATGCTAGTGTAGTGACACACGTATATTATAGAATGTGTGCTGGGGAGCACGGACATGGCGGGGCACCCACATGTGTAGCACCCACATGTGTAGCAAGTGTGTCTTCATCAACCCAGATGTATTCTGAAAAGCAACATGGCCCTGACTCCAAGCACATCACAGCAAGTAAAACAAACCACTGCGCCAGATGTAACAGACTCAGTAATATGGAATCCCTTGAGGGTGAAGAGAAAACCCACTTTTAAGCTTCATCAGAGGGATTTATCTGCAGAGGAAATATGATTTGACCCATAACATGAATGAATCGCTGACAGTTGAGTCTGTGTAATGGACTTTATTACATTGAGAGCATAACTCAGGAAGGACGCAGAGCTCCCTGGGACAGGCACATGGGTAGATCGAGGGTTGACTGCATCAGCAGTTCAGAGGTGCACAAATGTAGCACAACACTTCCTGGCTAGGCCCCTCTCCTCCTGCTCCTAACCTTGGTCCACTGCTGTCCATCCTTTTGATATCAGCTCAAATATCATTTCCTCGGGGGAGGTCCTTCTCTGATCCATCTGCCTCCCTCTTCCCATACAGGCACACGTACTGGGTCTGACCCTCCTGTGAAACGATGTCATACACCAGTTGTCCTTCACAGCACACACATACCATAGCACATTTACTAGTAGGGATATTGGTTTATTGTCTTCCTCATTCACTAGAGTATAAACTCCATGAAGATAGGAACCATATCTATTACACTCACCACTGTAATCCCAACACACAGCACAGTGCCTGACATTTAACAGGGCTCAAAAAATATTGATTGAGGAGTTGAAAGGAGAGAGGGAGGGAGGAGTGAGGCAGGATTTCTTAACCCAGTATCCACTGATCCCTATGCAGAGACTTCCCTGTTGTATGCACAGGTGTGGGTGCATTTTTCTGGGAAAAAAAGGAGACTTAGCTTTTGTTAGAATCTCAAAAAGGATTGTAGCCTCCCCAAAATTAAGAATCACTAAGTTACTAGTATCACATCAGTTGAAACATCTTAAGCACAATGTGAAACAAACATTAGTTTCTTTCTTTAGAAATTGTTTCTAAATAGTCTTTAAAAGCAAAAAGAAGGGCCAGCCCCTGTTGCCTAGTGGTTCAGTTCAGTGTGCTCCACTTGGGCAGCCCGTGTTGGGTTCCTGGGCTTCGACCTACAGCACTTGTCTGTGAGTGGCCATGCTGTGATGGTGGCTCACATAAAAGGAAAAAGAGGAAGATAGGAAATGGATGTTAGCTCAGGGTGAATCTTCCTCAGGAAAAAAGAAAAAAGAGGATGAAAAATGAGGAAATATTTTACAGGTACACAGCACTAGAGTCAAGGATCCCAGTTCCATGATGAACTCAGCCTTTCACAGCAGGGTCAGTCATTAGTGTCTCTTATCTCTAGAATTAATACTGTGGACCAGAAAATGGCCATCTCTTTGAAATTCATTTATTTCTCTTTAAAAGACCAGCAGGATGAAACTGGTTTATTTAAAATTCAGCCAGCATAAGTTACAGCATAATACTTCCACAGCCTGAATGGACAATTTTGCATGAAACAAAAGAAAATCTTTTAAGAGAAAAAATATCCTTCAAAATGAAAACAAATTGTGGTATATTAAACATTTGCAAAATCCAAGTGTTCTAGCTCAGTTTAGAAAATGGAGAACATTTGGGGTCAGGGATGGGTTAGGAGGAGGAGCTAGGACCAGACTATGGCAGTAATGGTCAACAGTGTAAGCTCTGGGTCAAACAGATTTGGTTTCAAATCCCGGCTCTGCCTCTTTCTTGCCTGGTGACCTTGGGTGATATTCTTAACACCTTTAAGCTTGGGTTCCTCAACCACACAAATAAAAGGATATATATGCAGGTGAAACACTTAGCTGCTGCCTGGCACATTGTGAGCACTCAAAAATGAAAGCTCTTATTCCTCCTCTTATTGTAGCATTGTCCATTATTATTCACACTGTAATATATTGTTAGACTTCCCAGAGTCTCAGGCCCGTCATGCATGTCAATCAATGCTAGCTAACATGGTTGTCATTACTTCTATGACCAAAGCTAATGGACTCATTATCCATAGCCATACGGCCCTCTGTTTTCAGTCAACTCCTGAATCTGAATCTTTTTTACCCCTCAAGTAAATACCAACCTCAGCCTTCCTGTAGTCCTTATTTACTATTCAGGTCAATAAATCCTAACAGTGGCCACAAAACTACGGGTCAGTATCTGCTTAATATCTTTCCTCCCTGGCTTTGATCACAAAGACAAAATGAAGACTCCAATTTCCTGGTTTCCTTCTCATATGGAAAAGCTTTTAGGAGTTCTGAAATGTCTTCTGGCCCATATTCTTTGAGCAGCTCAAATGCTGTTCACCTTTGTGCTCACACATGGGCCATTTGCTTGGGATACAATGAAGAAACCAGCTCACCCTCTCTCTCTCTTTTTAAACTCCAAACACTAGGTAAAACAGTAAAGATCATAGAGAACAGCTCTTTCATGTTAAAAGAATTATTAATTCCAGTATCATCACCAGATTTCCCCATTTCCTTACAAAGTATTTACTTCTCTATTCTCTATTCTCTGTGCCCATTGACCAGGCTCTTTAAGAGCCTGAAGCCAGTAGAAAGAAAGCAGATTTTTACAGATGCATCCTGTCGGCTGTTCTGGGTGCACGGTCCTGGCTCCCGGCTCCAGGCTATCCATCCTGCACCCATGGGGGAGGAGAGGGTTAGGGCAGCTCTGTCTCTGCACGGGGACACTGGGCTCCAGTTCAGTCCAGCAATAAAGCTGCATTGTATCCAGTGTTCTCTCTTCCCTCACTTCCTGCGCCTTGGGTCATTCATCTAAAAGTGACCAGGTGGTTCCCTGCACCAGGCTCTCTGTGAAAAGTATTTCAGTGAGCAGGAGAACTTTGACTCTGGATTTTCATTCTAGCTCATAAATGACCCAGCCGAACAAGTCCAGCACTTCCACTGGGCCTGGCCTCCAAACAAGGAAGCAGTGAGACCAGTATCCTTTAGCTTACAAAAGAAGACATAAAAAGCTTTACTTTGGTGCCTATACTTTAAACTACACACCACGAAAAATGCCGCTGAGGTCCAGTTACCACTTTGGTCTAGGTGGGCATACGCTCAGCTCCTAACCCGCTTACCATCTCACTCTGAGATTTCATCTCTAACGTTTGGAGGTTGACTCAAAAGAAACATAAACCCTGTCAGCAAAAAAAAAAAGGCTTAGAGTAGATAAAGTCTCAGAGAATTGAGGCTCTTGGGGACCCACAAACACCTGAAAGCAGTTCTTATAACTCCTTCACCTCGTGCAGAGGTTCTCCAGGTGTGGCCTCCACCCCCCGGCATCACCTGGGAACTTGTTAGAAATGCAAATTCTCAGGCCCCACCCTCTCTAAATAATTCCAATTTCTGCTAAAGTTTGAGGACCATGACCTAATGCATAGAATATATAATAGGCATAGAAAAACTAAGAAATAAATGAATGATGAGTAAATGAAAGTCTTCAGCTTTCCTGAACCACTGCCTAGTATAACCTGCTCCCAGATAATGGTTGAAAGACACTGCAGTCTGCCCCCGTGGTGTCTGATGGATGCTGGGGCATAAACTCTAATGGTCCTGGGCATGGCCTTGCCTCCTGACTCACCGTCCACACCCCTCACAGTTTTTGGCACCTTCCCATGGAACATCCTTCTGTTAGCTGCCTGCACCAGGCTCCCGCTGGCCTCCATGGTTTTGAACATGCCATCTTCTATGGCTGGAATCTTTTCATTTGTTCCCTTCCCCAACCCCCTATTCCTTTCTTTGTGCAGCTATACCCTACACACACTTTTGGCTTCAGCTTAGAAAGTCACCTCCTCCAGGAAGCCATCTCCCTGGCAGTTTCTCACAGCATCCTGTACATCCTCTATCAAAAATGCATCCCTCCCAATCGACACTCCTGTTTGCTTGTGTTTCTCACCCACTAGTCTGCACTGCAAGCTCTGTGAGCCAGAGGACTCGTTTATCTCATTCATCGCCATATCTCCAGCACCTGGAACAGCACCTGGAAAATTATTTATTCAATCAGCCATGACTATAAAATAAGCCATGTTTTTTTACAATAGGTAATATAAACCTATTTTAATTTATTATTGATTGATTTTTATTGACTCCTAGACATGAATAATTGGCCATTAGCTTAGAAAAGAGGACTGTGGATACAAAAAAATAATTCAGCATTTTCTTCTTTAACAAAACTGCCCCCCCAAGTCCTTCTTTTTTTTTAAACATATACACACTCCTGAATATTTGGTCCCTGATTGAACCACTGCCTCCTCTGGAAGCCTGTGTGTCAGAGCCTATTGCTCCTTTTACTTGCCAGGTCAGAATAAAAATGAGATTCAATATTAGATTTCCATGTAAATAGAAAACAATGTGTATGAGGATCCAGGAACTCAAAAAAAATCTCTCATATTTTGTATTTGCACATTCTTCATTGATTTTAAATTTTGCCAGCTTGATTGAGAAATGGCCAAAGAGTTTTGGATGGCCATCGAACCCAGTACAGCCCTGAGCTCCAGACCAAAGCCCTGTCGCTGCTCCCAGAACAGTGCAGGGGCCAGCAGGCAGACTTTGAGAAGCCCATGACGCTGCCAGGACACTGGCTGATTTCACAAGATGCTGCACCTGTCCCTGTGGTTTCACTGAGTCACAATGCTGTACTCATAACACATCAAAGTCCCAACCAATATGTACGTAGCCTTATCAAAGCCAGCCCGTGCAGGGCCATCTCTGAGGACACTTATCACCAGGTTCTCTTGATTCTGAGCAGTTCCGGCATCCAACTGCATATCCTGATTTTCTAGAGGACAACCTAAAGCCATAAGGCTCAGGCTGTCTTCATGAGTGCCATAGATCTTGCTGGTGATGTGGCCAGCAGAAGTGGACTCTTGGGTCATTCCATCTGTTCTTTACAAGGGAAACCTCATCCAGCCCCATGAGCAACTGGTTGGTGATGATATTATCTCTATTTCACAATGAAAAAAATGGAAGCTCAGAGGTGTTAGATCTCTTGTCCCTGGCCACCATCATTTATTCCCCAACTTGTTCCAGAAACTATTTAAATCAGCTTACACACAGAATGAAATAAAATAAAACTTAGTGAATCAGGAAAAGAGAAAAGATAAAAATGAAACCAGTACTGAGATGAATTTAAAAAATAAAATCCATGCCCCGAAATTCTGTACACTTTTTAGAAATGGGTCACAAACTTGCTCTTAGCTATATGGTGACCACCGGCAAGAGTAAAAAAAAAAAAATTTTCACTCCATGTCCTAAAATACTTTTCTCATAGGAGAGAACCTGGGGTCTTCTTTCAGAACCTTTTCATACTTGGTTTGCCTACAGTATTAACTAACATTATTTCCTGCATCTAAACTAACAACAAATGAGGAGAAGGACAGAGTAAGGGGAAACTATAGCAAGAAGACATAAATTACTAAAAATGTCTAAATCTCAAACAGAGCTTAGAAGCCCCCTCCTCCTTTCAAGGGTCTCCTAGTAATGTGCTCCTAAACAAAATTGATATCCCAGTAATAACCTTGAATCACCATGTAAAGGACAAGGTCTGCTCAGATAGTACTAAAGACGGCAAAGAATATTGATATGAAAAAGGTTGAAATTTGGCATACATTCTTTCTTTTCTGACACACTCTATTCTAAGAAAAATAAGACAAGACACATGAACTCCTCTTCTCAGTCTCTACCTTGTAAGCACATTGGGAATGAATCCAGTTTTTCTTAAGTTCAGATAAAATATTCATCTTAGAGAATTAATTCTCTTTTCTTCACCTCTCCCTCTGGTTCAGTATTATCAATTGAAATAATTTGTGAAGAGCACCTTGTGGACATTTTAATTAATTCCCAAGTAGTGTTTGCTTTTGTTTTCTTTGTTTTGTTTTAAGAAAAAGCATAAATTTCTGCACAAGCTAGGAAGAAGTTCTTCCAGATGGGTCTAGAAAAGACCATGGAAAATAAAAGAGAAAGAGTTCTTCAAGTACCGGCGTCAGATGTAATAGGTCATACTGAAGACAAACTACATACAAAACAGGTTTCTATTTCAGAGCAGTGAAATAATATGAATGATAAAACTGCCATTGATGGAGCACCTGCCACGTGCAGGCTGAGGACACACCCACGTGAAGGGCCTCTTAGTCCCCACAACAAATCCTTATAGCAGGGGTGACAAGTCTTTTCATCACGTTCTGTCCACACGGGGCATTGGGGCTCCAGCAAGTGAACAAAGCTGCCCAGAGCACACAATTTGGAAGTGAAGGAGCTCAGAAGTTAACTCAGTTTCCAAAGTCTGCTTGACAACTATGTACTCATTTTGTACCACTCTCCCAGACACTTTTTTTTGTCTTGAATTGTTCTTTACTTCATTCACTCATTTTTCCTATTTAGTCAGTCAACATATATTTTTTTGAGTACCAGAAAACATTTATATTTCACGCACCTTCTTAGGTGCTGGGTATACAATAATGCACAAAACACATGAGCTTCAAGGAGGCTACAGTGTAGCGGTGATTATTTTAAGAGAACAGACATTTATAATATCATTTTAATGCCTACAGTGATAAGGGAAGTACAGATGCTATGGGACCACACAGCAGAGACAGATAACCCAGACTTGGTGGAGTTACAGCAAACTACACAGAATAGGCAAATTAAAAATGGTTAAAACAAAAATAAAAAGAGTGCTCACATTTCACTTTCTGTCCATATTTAAAGGACAGTAAATCTAAAGATTAGCAAAAATTGATTTCTATGTATAGTAGTTGTCTATTGCTGTGTAACAAATTTAGTGGCTTAAACCATAAATTTGGTGGTTTAAAACAACACACATTTATTATCTCAGTTTCTGTGCATCAGGGATCCAGGCATGGACACTGCTCAGGGTCTCACAAGGCTGCAATCAAGGTGTTCACAGGGGCTGCAGTCTCATCTGAACCTTGACTGGGGAAGGACCTGCTTCCAAGGTCACACGGATGATGATAGCATACCCATCACTTTGTAACAGCGTCAGTCACAGCAGCCTCTTTTCTGGTCTTCAGACAGGCCACACCCTTTCCAGCATCAGGGCCTGCCCTTCCTGTGATGGGCCTCCTCACCAGTCCTCCCCAAGTGCAGTAGATTCCACTCAGAGGAGAGCTCCTCACAAAGGCTTTTCTTGTCCACCTAATTCAAAATTGGCTTCCCCCAGCCCACTCTATCACATCACCCTATTTCCCCCATTACTCTTCTCACAACTGGCAATGACCTTGTTTCTTATTTATAGTTTTTTGCCCACATTAGACTATGAGTTCTCTGAAAGAAGAGTTTTTCTCTCTCTTGTTCTGCCCCAAATTGCCATACTTGGGACAGTACCCAGCATATAGCAGGTGCTCAGCTGAAAGTTGTAAAAGGAATGAATTAAATAATGAAATCTTCCTCCAAAAGCTTATGGCAGAAGCAGGATATTTAAAAACCTGAGTGGACAGTGATGGACTCTGAGAGCAGCCTTGCCAAATTCTCTGAGAGAGACCCGAGACCAGGTGTCCTGTCAGGGTGGCTGTTCAGGCTCCACGGGTGGCCTGGAATGAGTCCCCTCAACTCTCAGTGCCCCGATTAGCTAAACAGTGAAACAAGGAAAACACTACTCATGTCAGCTTCACTCTCACGGATGGAAAGGGCTTTACAACCATAAATGGTGAAAATATAATGAAGTTACACCAGACTGCCTCCTGCTCACCAAGAATAATCAAGAAGTCCTCTAAGCAGCCAAGAGAGATGCTAAAAAATAATTAGTGTTTTACCTGCTACAATGACACTCACTCAAGTCTGTGCTCCAAAGCCTCATCCCAGAATGTAATTTTCTGAGGAGAAACACTGCAGGATTCTAGAAAGTTTATGCTGAAAATAAACTCAAAGCTAAAATTGAAATTACATTTAAACTTGATCCAGGCAAGTTGTGTAGTGAAGAATTAACCTTGATCAAAGAGAGTCTGGCCTTGGCCCTTGGCTTCTGGGAGTGATCTCTAGGCCCCTGGAATGTCCTGCCTGACAGAAGTGTCTTTTTCTGCCTGAGGACTTTGGCCACCAGACACCCCTACAGTGTGATTTGTGATGGGGGCTCTGGGCCACATGATAACTGTCCCCACCTCCAGAGGAACTGGAGACTAAACGCATGAGCATGACCTCCAGAAGGGGCTGGAGACTCAAGATCAGCCACACAGGCAGCAGGTGATTGAGTCCCATAAGAACTCCAGACACCAGTCTCAGGTGAACTTCTCTGCTTGGAAATATCCCATGAATAGTGTCACACTTTGTGACCAAGAGGCATTAACGCCAGTCTGTGACTCCACGATAGAGGACAGTGGAAGCTCCATGTTTGCATCTCTCCTGGACTCTGCCCTACGCGTCTCTTCTGATTTCAATCTGCATACTTTCCCCAAAATAAACCATAACCGCGAGTGGAACAGCATTCAGTGAGTTCTGTGAGCCCTTCTCGAGAGGATTCTTTTTCAACCCTAAGGGTGGTTTGGGGAATGCCTCCAAACCGGTAGTGTCAGAAGTAAGGGTGGTCTGGTGTGAACTGCGCTCCCTCTAACTTTGTAGTTGGCTAAGTGTACTGTCTATCTAAACTCTCCTCAGAGGTTAAGATAGGTACAGTTTTCTTTGTTTCTTCTTTAAAGGATAGTGTTTGTCTCTTTTTGACATGAAAATTTAAACATGAGAAGATTTTAGATTTGGATAAAATGATATCCCCAGCATCCTCATTCGTCTTTAAGTGTACTCATATCTTTTTCTGCTTTGGCCCCAAGAAAATTAGACTAACCAGGAAAGGCGCTTCTGGCTGAAATCTGAAATCTGGCAGCTAGAAGGCAATTTAAAGCCTCTTTTGGAGGGTTACTTTGGCAGATCAAACAGGGAAGAATCTACCTGTGGCTGAGGTGGGGAAGAATGAATGGAAAGTTGAGGGGAAACCACAATAAGGCTTTAGTTCCAACCCGGCAGAAGGCTCAGGGGCAGTGACAAAGCGGAAGGAATGTGACTTCTCGACAAGAATGCTGAGTGCATTGCAGAGAGCCAGTTGGCCTTGGCCAGATGGCCCCGTCAGTGGTCAGTTGTTGTGCCTCCATGGGAGGAAGCTAATTTGAGGTCCTAAGACCAACTGCAAGAGGCCAACATGGAGGCATCTGTGGGTCAAAATATTGCCTAAGAAGATGGCAAGGCCAAATATAACAGAGGGATAGAAGAGGAGCTGGGACATCCAAGTGGCTTATCAGTAAGTTGTGAGTAGACAGAGACAGAGGCTGAGATTCAGAGTCACTGGCAATCATGGGAGTAGACTCATGCAGTAAAAGTGCTGACACTTCTTGGAGTCTCAAAGGTGGACCAGAGGCTCTGCTCACTCTGACTTGTCAATTCTCTAAAAGGACAGAGATGCATGCACACTCTGACTATAAGTGTGTAATTGAGTGTGGGGATGAAGACCTAAGACAGACTTGGATTGGGGGTAGCAGGAGTCACAGGTAGATTGAGAGAATGAAGATGAGAGACAAGCTAGGAAAGGGGCTAAGAAACATTTCCTGAGAGCAGACCTTCCAGGGATGATGGTGGGTGAAAAACAAAAGGGTAGAAGACATGCCCTATTCCTCAGTGAACCTAAACTTCAATGCTGGAGAGAGACAATGGCAGTGCAACATAGTATACGTGCTAATGATGATAAACACAATCAGCATATCTAAGAAACTAAAGAAAGAACGTTTACAGAGGCCTGGAATGAAATCTGAGCCATACCTTCAGTTCATATCAGTGTAGAAAATGACAGCATCTCAGGCAGGGGAATGACATGGACACAGAGGCAGCAATGTGCACTGTATATTTAGATACAGTGAAAAGAGTAACTAGGGCAGAAGTTAAAAAATAAATAAATAAAAGGAGGGAGAGAGCTAATGAGGGGGAAGACATTTTGAACTTTAAGATTGGACTTGTAAGGGCTGAAGTCTGATAGGTGGTACAACTGAGGTGTCTACTGCCATCGGTGTCAGCACACCTTAATTACAGATTCAGAGTGACTACTCATCCTCAAAGTTTAGTTTGCCAAAGGAAAAATAAAAAGTGACATTACAACTGGCAATGTCACACTTTAAAATGAGCAATTCATTTGATTTAGGACCCTAGTTCTAATGGCAATTTGAGACAAGTCATTAAAAGATGTAAATAGAAATGTTCCAAGCATGTTCTTCTTTGAAGCAAAGGAAGATTGACTTATATTAATTATAGAATAGCAGTTAGCTTTATGTGATTTTCTCACACACAAACACACACATAAAGTCTGTATTCCTTTCCTGGATCTCTCCTCTTGCTTTATAATAAATGGTTAGTTTCCTTTATAGGATAAAACAAAATGGGTCATCCATGAAGTCTGTGATCTTCCCCTGGAAGGAAGCCACTGGTAATCCCAGGATGCCAGTATATCCAACACCATTGTGCTGTCGGAGTTCCAATGTTCTCCTGCACTACCTCCCACCTTCTACCTCCCAGTACCTCAGCGGGAAGGACACATCTGTGAATCCTCTGGCATTACTTCAATTCCTTACAGCTGTAAAAACCGCTGCATGGAAAGAAAAGAACATTTCCTAGACTGGGAATCCCCAGACGCTTTCCCAAACCGAACAAGTGAACAGAGTTTTCGCTCTGTGAATTATACCCCATTAGAGAGAGTGGAAAGAGGAAAACAGTCCTGAGATGGTTGTGGTCTGTAAATGTCTGGGCTTCGTTACAGTTCACATTCGTTTTTCTGACTTCTCTGAAATGTGGGCCTGCCCTGACTTACGAGTCCTGCTTTGCTGGCAAGTTACACTTACTTGCAACTATTTCATCCAAAATTTGGGTCTGAGTTAGGGAAAAAGACCATTGCTCGTGGTTCATCCACCAGCGCAAGGTGTATGGGGTCTGCTCTTTCCTCAGTTTGGCTCAAACAGCACAGGCCATCTCCTCGCCTCTCTCTGTGCCCCCAGCTGCCTAATGGACTTGTCCATGTAGCCTAAGACAGCAGTGGGGAGAGGACTCAATATTGGCCGCTGAGGGTCTCGAGTAAGCCTTTGTGGTGGGCGTCTGCCTAGTCCGCCTGGAATTCTCAATTGGCATCTGAGACACGAATGGAGAAGGCAACATGAGGCTGGGAGAGGGGGGTAAAAATGAGAAACAAAAAGAGATGTGAACACACTCAGCACTTTCCCCTTGAGGGAGCCTACGTTTGAATCCAAATATAATCCAAACAATTTCACATTAATTTTGCCATGGCATACTGCCTCACTAGCTCCTGGGAATTTCTCCATAACACACCAGTGAAGGATCATGCAAACAATTATTAAAGGGGACCACCTAATTTAAGGACAAGTCAATGAGCAGCCCTAGAACTTAAGGCACATTATCAATGCAGCCAGTTAAAATTTGTGATTCATAATTAAATTATTTTGCACCCAAACATATCCAATTAGTTAATTAAACCAAACTATGCTGATCACAAAAACTTTAATTAAATATTATATTTTTACATCAGATCAGGCCATGTTGTGTGGAACTGATTTGTGAATAAAAAATTAGCAAAACTTAAAAAGTTTCCCCAAAAAGAAAAAAAACTCTTGGCTAACATGTAGTCATTTCTTACTCATTTATAAAGGTTTTCAGGTTTTTAGACAATAGACAGTTTACTATTAAAAATGTGAAACTGGGCAAAAAACTAAAATAAAATAGGAGTTTTAAATCCTAGACATCTCAAAAGTAAACTCTGGGGCCGCCCGGTGGCGCAGCGGTTTAGTCCGCGCTTGGCAGCCCGGGGTTCGCGAGTTCGGATCCCGGGCGCCCGCCGATGCACTGCTTGTCAGCCATGCCGTGGCGGCGTCCCATATAAAGTAGAGGAAGATGGGCACGGATGTTAGCCCAGGGCCAGTCTTCCTCAGCAAAAAGGGGAGGATTGGCAACAGATGTTAGCTCAGGGCTGGTCTTCCCCACAAAAAAAAAAAAAGTAAAGTCTAATTCAGAGAAATTAGCATTATTATTTTGACCTTAGAAGAAGAGCAGTCTCATATTTGTAATAGGATTTGCCCTGTGGGATTTGTCTTATGTTTAAGGAAACCCAAGAAAGGTAACATTTCTTCAGAGAAATATCTTCTTTGCTCTCTCCTTTCTCTATGTTGCAAACACCATGGTGCTTGGAAAGTTGTATGTGTACTTTATGCAACTTTAGTCTTCATCCCTAAAGGAAAATACAGATATATCTTTGGAGGATGAGGGGAAAATGAAAAGCATCAATTTCATATTCAATTTATGTATAGCACCTTCCATGACATCCAGGCAAATCTCCTTTGTCCTGTAACAACTCATAAAAAAGGTCACAGCCATGATCATGACTGTGTATTCAGGTTCATTTTAGAAACTCTAACAATACATAAAATATACAAGTACAAATTTATTTGTGTGGCATGCCATATAATTGCAAGTTTCTTCTTTATTCTTTTCAATATTATTTTATTGTTGTACAATGAACATTTATTATTCTTATAAGACAAAAACAACAAAATTTTTTTAAAGGATTGCAAGCAGTCTTCGCTTACACTGTCTCATTTAGTGTCATGAAAGAGAAACGGTTTTAAATTGTCCCACGGATTCATCAGTGAGAATCATTCTATTCAGTTCTCCACATTGACAGCAGGAGAAGATAGCGACAATTAGAAAGATAAGTGGCTGGCCCGGGGGCAAGATTCTCCATAGAAAGGAAGGGACACAGGACAACAGCACACCATGCCAGGACTGCCCATCCACCACATGCCAGTGTGGCACAGCCCATTGACCCCAGTCCTAAGAGGAGCAATCCCACCAGGTAGTTACTGTCATACCCGTTCTATAGATAAAGAATGTGAACTTAGCTAGCTACCAGGGCCACATAGTTGGAAAGGGACAGAGCTGAGATTAGGTCCAGCTTGCCATCACCCAATACATTCTCTGTCCATTGCTTCCTAAAGCCTGCCAAGGTTCGGTCCCCGCTGGAGATCCCCTGAGAACAGAACTACCTTTCCATGTTGACCTTGTTTATTTTCTTTCTCCTGCCACAAGTGTGCTTGGAAGAAAGAAAGAAACCCAGGATCTACCCAACATTGGCCACTATCACTTGAAAATGCATGAAGATGCCCCTCTCGAATGGGGAGTGAGATCATCAGCAGGGTGCATGACAGGCTGGATGGGCCAGGTATACCCTGCCGAGCTCCCCTGCCTCTTCCAGGAAGGAATGGCTAGCTGAGGAATGGTGCTCTGCCACTACACCATGCCCTGCACAGCAGAACACGAGCTCATCTCCCACCACATCCTCCGAACCTCAGTGCACAAAGATCCCAAGAACATTCTCGTAAGCTCCCCAACTCAGTGCATCAAGTCCCTTACACAAACAAGCGACCCCCACTATGCTGCTGTAGCAACTTTCAAGGGCAGAAGGCGAGCATCTGCCTGGCCACCTAACAATTCCGACTCTCTCTGTTCATGTCAAAGTTGTTTCTCACGACTCCTGCCAAAGCGCTCATCATATTCCTGCTTGCAGTCCAGGGATGATGATACAAAATAAATCACCAAAGGGAAAAGAAATAGAAATTTGCAAAAAGGGATGAATCTCTGCAGGCCTGCTCTCCAATTTTTGTTTTCAACACATTCCTTTGAAATGGGATAAAAACCAAAGGTGTAGACTGCTGGGGCCCTGGGAGAAGTACACTCTTTCCATTCTATTTTAGACAGAGAAGGGTCCAATCCAAATCAGCAACAGGGGCAGGGGAGCATCCAAAAGAGGCCTCACTCTTGTTCATCATTTAATTAATAGTAGAAGAAACGATAGCCCCAACAATTAGAGGGCACTTACTATGTGTGCAGCCTGGGTTGAGCACACACGGGTATGTTCACAGTCTCACTGAATCTGAATGACTACTCTTCAAGGATTGTTATTTTATTATCCCCATTTCACAGATAAGCAAGCTGAGCTTTAGAGAGCTTAGATAATTGTTCAAGGTTGTGGAGCTGGGCTGGATTCTTAGCCCTGGGAGACCACAGAGTACTTAATTGCTATGTTCTACTGCATCCCATTAGACCTACAAGTGATGGGTATTTAGATTCCAAATGAAGCCTGGTTTGTCTGTCTAGCTGCTTAACTCACTCCAAAGTCTTACATTAAGATTTTTCAATTTCAGTAGACAAGGGTGGAGTCAATCCAGGGAGTGGCGCAAGGAGGAGAAAGAAGAGAACCCAGAGAATTCAAATTATAACAGGAAAATGGCTTGAAAGAGCCCAATGTATGAGTAGGAGCCAAATGGTTTGGCAGACGCAGCCATGTCTAGGGATTTGTGATGACAGGGACAGTCCTTTTTCCACCCCACTTTGAGCTGCCTTTATAGAATTTTATCTTTTATGTCTAAAGATCAAATAATAAAAAAAGTTCACATTTAATGAGAACTAGGGGAAATAAACTGGTGGCAATTAAAGAGTAAAAATAACTTCTCTGTGGCTTCAGACCACAGGAGTTTTCTCATTTTAAGAGGCACAGGCAAATCACTTAAATAAGGCCTTTTGGGCTATGTTCGTCTCATGTTTCCTCCCACACCCATGGTGGTTAAGGTTATAGACAGCCATAGCTCCCAAACCCGAGGAAGTGTGTAGTAAATGGAAGTATAACCAAGTCAAACTCATTGACTCACAAATGCAGCCTGGCAGCACAGGAGTCAAATGTAAGTCTCCTTTGTAACCAGTTGCTTTCTACAAAGGTGGTCAATGGGAGTTAGAAAAGGTTATGGAATCCATATCCTTCACGAGAAACCGTCCTTCCTCCATCCTTAAGCCCTGTTTCTACTCTCCTCTGACTCTGGACAGAAAGTCTCATAGTTGGCCAACATCCAAGGAATCCTCTCTTTGCTGCCTTGTTTTCTACATGCAGAATTGTTTTGGGTTAGACGATGAGGCAGATCTGAACTCTCCCTCACTCCAGAGTGATTTGAGATTCTCCCCTCTGCTCTATACCACTATGATTTAGGCTAGAATTTGGGAACCACTCCTCGATCTTAGAGTCAAGCTAACACTTGGAAAAATCCTAGGGTGACACCAGCTTCCCAGTGAACCTGCAGGCACAAAAACAGAATCACCTACAGGAAATAGCTCTGAAATACTTTGTGCAATTTCCTAATTTGGGACATAATGTGGGACTGAGTCAAGACAAGATGAGTCTCAAGACAAGAAAGAAGTTAGAGAATTTACCCTGTGCTTCCAGGGCCCTTGTTTTGTACACTAAGAGATTTGACACACTCTGTGCCAAGGGCAAGTCTACCCTTCGTCTGTAACCCAAAACCATTCCCCAGAATGCTGTACTTACCGGTAGAAAGAGGCATAGTCCACAGTTGAGTGACAGGTCTGAAACTCCCAGGATTTGAGTTTCTGGCATTCTCGATGGGCTCGGAGCTTCACCTTCACTGTCCCTTGACACAGTTCAGGCACTGGTTTTCTCTGGGGTCTGTTGCAGAACTCGTTGGACTCTACTCTCCAGGACTCGGCAAAATCATCCACATCGAACTTGAAGTTTCCATCTCCACCAATTAAGTCATCACGCTTATGTCCATTGTAGTTGCCACAAAGACCACAGAGTTTGCCTTTGAGATGGGGAGCAGCCATGACTTCTACAAAACTGTCTCCATCCCAAGATATTTCCAGACCTAGAGGAAAAGGAGAGGAAAAGGGGATCAACCGCCCTTGGATTCACCAATAATTCCGAAGTGTATATATCTTTATGCAGTATGTATGACTATCCTCTAACAAGGAATGATAAGGGTCTATACAAATTCTTGGTTATCTTCTATTTTTATTATGAGGTTCAACCCAGAGTAAACAAAACTCTTCTGATCAGAGTTTTTCTTTATGTATCAAGTATGTCTTGGAAGCTTTTCTTACTGTTCTCTTGGTAATACCCTGGCAGTACCTGAGCCCCCAGTGAATGGATGAACTATGTACCAGTTCTGTGGCATGAACACTAAGAGAACATCTATAACAGGTTGATGTGCATCTCTGCCCTAGGACTTCTCCTCATTCACTGTCACTGTCTCTTAAGAGTAACAGAGAAAGTCTCTTTTCAACAGAAAGAGAGAAAGTCTCTCCATATGTGTGTTTTTTAATCTTACCCTCTTGGGTTTCTGACAAAACTCAATCATTCATTTAGCCTGTTATAAGACTTTGGAAAGAATAATATGATTCTCCTCCTAGAAGACTTTTGCCTTTGTTCCTGAAGCATCAAAATTAGGCTGATGAATAAATGTTCAGAAGATGCTCAGAAGTTGGGGGATAAGCTGGTGATGGGAAAGAAGAAAGGTGGGGGAGGGAGGGAGGAAGGGAATGGATCTTGTCTGGATATAAAATTGGCATAAGGCAACGTTAGATTGATGTAAGATCAGTAAGAAACACCCAGAAATAAGATTCTAAAGCCAATATTCCCTAAGTTTGGACATGATCCAAGAGGAAAGAAGGCTGGTCAAATAACATTCCCGTGAGTAGGCCACACAACTTCCACAAGAAAGAGTTACAGATCTGTTTTAGGGAAAGTTATTGGTAGAATAAACCAGTGGTCTAAAACTGGATTTCTCAAGATATAAACAGAAAGGCTGTATGGTAAATGAAAGGAATGGAAGCACTCTTAGTCCAATGCAAATGGTAGAGAAGATTTCTTGGTTGGGAGAAGCAGCTGGGTTCAGATAAGCAATTAAATAGAGACAGGTAAAGAAGCAAGAAAGAAGGTCCTAAGAAAGTCTCTCTTGGGAGTAGTTTGATGAAGAGAAGACAGTGATGGGACGAGGTTATCAGAGAAAGAACACGCTGTTAGAACACCCACACACTGGGCTGACCTCTCGTGTGTATCTCTGTAAGAAGATGGTGCCAACTCTGACGACCACAGCTATCACATAAAATGATTTATGTTTCTTCATACCCTATCATCAAACACATTATCTGGCACATAATATGTCCTCACTAAATGAATGAATTAACACACTGTAAATTGATACATTGAATCTGTGAAGCCAAGGAAATCGTGAATTTCACACTCGTTAAAACACTGAAATAATTTTTTTAAAAGACAAGCAAACTATAATATGATTTGTAATACACTCTCTAAGTTATAGAAGAAACTTGACCTCACAAGCCTGTAGCCAGGCAGCTGCCCAGAAAAAGAAATGAGAGGAGGAAATCAATTTCATTCAAGACTCTAAATTTTAGAGCATCATTCCAAAGATTTTTTTTATGTTGCAAAATTTTCCAAACTACAAACCTCTTTTCTAGACAGCAGGCAAATACTATTCTTCCAAGTGCCACAATGGTTGAGAATTTACATCCAAAGGAGCTCCAACATCATTCCTAACAATTATTTAATAGATCTGAGACTTTGGGCAGCTGAGTAGGTGAGAATTTAACTCACAGTGAACAAACCAACCATTGTGTTCTTTCTTTGCAATGGTCTGGTGGTCCATGCATGCTTAGGAAGATGCAGACCCACTGTGTTCTCAGTAAACTCTTTTTAAAACTCTTGACATCTCCTTGATAAAACATGGCACCCAAAGTAAGAGAATAATTTGTAATTCACTCTCTTTTACTCCTCGTTCCTTTGTTATTATTATATTAAGAAGATTTTCATGGACCAATGCCAGGCTTCATATTATGGAGGGAGGACTTATACAACTACAAATGCTTTTATCTATTGCTGTATCGTATACATATGCATTTGCATGATTTTTTTTTTACCCTCTACATTAGTAAAATCCATGCAAGGTAGATTACGGTAGTGACAGGCAAAACAAATAATAAGTTGTAACTAAAGAAATTGCTCTTCTAAAATATATTTTAAATAGGCATCTTGTGAGATGAAAACATTGTGGAAGTGTTTGAGGGGCTGGGGTTAGTCCCTTCTGCAGCTGGGTTGAGTTTCCCAATTCTCTGCATGGGAAATTGGGTAGAAATAATTGGCAGAGTCAGAAGGCTAAAGCCAAAGCATATGTCCCATCTGGGGATGTGAGCAGCAGCCACATTCCTTCCACTGTAGGAAGAGCCTTCCAATTTTCCCTTCTCACCAGTGAATGTTTTACCAACTTGTTCGTCACCCTTCAAATGTGTGACCTGGCTCCAGACCACTAGTTTTGGGGGTTTTTTTTGGGGGGGGGCGGGAGGGAACTGTTGTTCTTTCATTTTGTGCTTGTTTTGCTTTTTGGTTGTTATTGTTGCTTTTGCTGTTGTCCACTTAAGGGGGAGAAGAGGTGCAAAATCTGTAGACATATTGTAGTGATGCTTAAAAATGGATGGTTCAGATTTTACACCAGAAGGTGGGGTATATATATATATATATATATATATATATATATATATATATATATATATACTATCCAGGCTCATCAAGTGGAGAACTCTACCAAAAGTAAAATAAAATGCCACACTTCCACGTGTTAATGCTTTCAGGTGCATCTGACGTAACTCTTTCAGGTAGAGTTGATGAAGTGAACAGATGGTAGAAAGGAAATATTTTTAAAGTATTTGCTAAGTCCTGAGAGTGGGGGTGGGGAGTGTGATGGGGTGGGCAGTGCTTTCTCAAGCTCCTAAGCCTCGCTCTGTGCCCTCTGCACTAACCCCCCGTTGTTATTAGGTAAGCAGCTACAGCCTAATTCCACCCAAGCTACATGGCCACCTGCGCTCCTCTGCCAAATGATTCCATCACGAAGTGCTGAGTCCATAAACCACAGGGGCAAAGAGTCTTTCCTCCTCATTTCCCATCCTCCAGCTGCAGGCTCGATTTAAGCTGTTATTTTGAAGAAAGTGTCCTTTGATCATATGAGCTTATAAAATAAAAAGAAAATCTATGGAAGAAGAAAACTCAAATGATATACTGTGATATTTTAAATAGACAATCAATAGGTGATAAAAAGAAACTATCCCTAAGGGGTAATACAAACTGAGATTGGTAGACCAGAGTGGAAAAAACTATTGTCTGGAAATGGAATTGTTCCATTCAAAGGATACTCTCAAAGCAAGCTCACTGCCCAGAGGAATACAGTTCTTCCCTAGGAAGCAGAAACCTTGCGCGCTTTGCATGCTACAGGAAATTATTCAGCTGGGTATTAAGGGCGCCACATAAATTACTTGCATCGTGGTATGAGAGATGGAAAAACAAAAGAAATTATAAAACTGAGTTGAAGGTCTAGAAGAGTTAAATTCACTAATCTAATTATGGTATTTATGATCTATTATTATTTTCTTAGCAGCTTTATCCTTTTGCTCATTTTTACAGTTGGAACCCTTACAAAGAGTACACTTATTCCATAAGGTATTGCCAGCTGTAAGTGGAACAATATCGAACCTCCTAGACTGTTAGCAATCTTCGAGTATCCAGGATCCCTTTGAGAATTGGCCTGTGGTTGACTAATAATTTCCATATCAGTAGAATGCATTGAGTTCAGCTGGCTTGCAAATAGATAGGCAAGGTGCTTCTAATTAGTGCTGTGTAATAACGGGTCATCTTGTGCACATTTTACTGGGAACCACATTGCCTCCTTTAAAGGAATGAGCTGAGGCCTACTTCTGCAGAGTGGCATGCCGTTTGAATACAACAATGGTGTCTAAATTTTCTAAGGAGAACTAATCCCCTTAAAGTTCAATGAATAGAGCTCTTCACATCTGCCACTTTCAAAGTGAAGAATGGGAATCTTTCCCCGTTTGTAGAATGTTCCAGTATATTAATATGTAACATGATCTCATTGAAATCATGTTATATTCTCTAAATAAAAGCTCCCTGGGCTTCTCCTTGGCTTACAGCCTCTGTTTAGCTAAGCTGGCATTCCATAGACTCAAATCAATTTATCAAATATATTTTTGCTTGAATTGAAACAATTAATAGCGTTCTGAAGGTACAGCAGAGAATGGTCTCTATAGTCCCTCAAAAGTGCCTGCACTATCAAATGTTTCCCTTTTGGATCCATATTATCTAAAGAAACCGGAACCTGATTGATGCTTTCACATTGTTAAATTCTCATCAATGCAAAAAGCAAGATATATGATGAGTTCTTTAAGTATCATGCTTAAAGAAATAGCATACACCAGGAAAACAGTTCAATATCCAATTGTCAAACAATATGCATTAACCAAAGGTAGCACGGAAGGAAGCATACATGATATAACAAAATGTGTAAATGAGCTGAATTCATTCTTTGGAGCTGATATTGAAGCATTGATCTGTTTTTAGGATGTCTCTCTTAGGTAACAGACAAGAATTTGAGGGTCATTGAACCCCTAGGACTAACCTACTAGCAACCATGAACAGTTTGGCCTAGGGAGAATGTATCTACCCATGGAGTGGAAATACAGAGTCCAGTGGGCCTCAGGCAACATGGGATGCTGAGAAAGGGCCTCAGTGGCCAGTTGCATGTGCCCAAGGCTGGGGGAAGCACTTTCAGAGCACTTCCTAAGTGTCCTCCAGTGGGAGCCAATGGTTCTAGCCATCAGCTCAGCAAGCATCCTTCCCCGGGGTCAAGAATGGACAGGACTGCTGGTCACAGGGTTCCATCATCTACACTCCCATCTGCACACCCACACGTTTGCCATTTACTTTTGAGGATTCCCCACTTCTTGGACAGATGCTAACAAGGAAATACTCCTTCTCACAGATGTGAAACTGCACATTACTGGCTGAGCTGGGAGAGACACTGGCAGTTCCAAGCTGGACATCAATGGCCTAAAATAGCAGCAAAATATGAGAAAGAGGTTATTTGGAGAGTACAACTGCTATTTTTGGAATGAGGATGGAAAGATCCTGGATGTCTGCTGATTGCAAGAGTGGTGTGATTGGCATCGAATTGCAGGGCTCCACCGTGTGCAGATTTCTCCAGCTATTTTGTGGCATCTTCGAGATGGCCCTTCAAAGCCCCGGTGAGTGGGGATAACGCAACGCCTGCAGCTGGAACACCTCTCTGCATTTGAGTTTTCCTATATGGAGGAGGAGGAGCCACGGCCCCTGAGCGCTCAGTTGGTGTTGCTGTGTGGGCTGGTGAGGCAGAGGGAAGGGCCAGCGGGACACAGAAGCCACTTGATTCTGGAAGCCCACCTGCTTTGGTCGTCACTTTCAAGAGGTAGCCATCCAGGTCGATGTGAAACTGCGGCGCCTGGCAGGGTAGGGCGATGCGCGAGCCATTCCAGCGCACGGTCAGGTGCTGCTGGAGGCTGACGGTGCTCGCGCCCAGCACCAGGTCCACTGACTTGGTCCAGGAGAAGGAGCGGGTCCTGCGCGCATCGTTCTTCACCAGCACCTGAAAGGGCGAGGCAGGGGAGGAGCAGTCTTTTGTCAAAACGTACTGACATGTCCCCTGAAAGTTAAATGTCCGTCCGTCAAAAGTGTTGTAGTGGGGATCTCCGAAAACCGTGCAAACGCCGGGCTCTGCGGATGAGTGAGAGACAAAAGCAGGGTCATAAACCGAGCAAAGGATTCAAATTGAAGTTAGGGGTCCCTGCAATAAACGTGGAAGGGGCACCTGCCAGGTAAGGGAGGGCCTTAGCAGAGATGCACTAAGAGAAATCAATTAAAAAAAAAAAAAGTTTGGTTGTTTTAAAAGTTTGTGCCTAATCTCAAAGGACATATAATACTTCTGGTGTTTTTATACTTAAAAGTTATTTACAACGCTTCTGAATTTTTAAAGCATCTCTATTTTGGAGCCTTGATATGCTTCTGTGGTCTTAATGTAAGGAATGGAGAAATGGACTAAGATAATTTTGTAAACAGAACTGGCCTAACTTCATAACCCATATAAACAAGAACAAAATAATTATTTAAAGGCAGCAACATAAGTGACAATACACCAAAACATTAGTATTATTTCCATTTAACTAAATCAAAAAATTCGGAAACATGGTATTCTAAATGTTACTCATGGTTTTAAACAAAAGTATTATATTGAACATTCCTATACTTACTAAGGACAAATAAATAGAATTGCCAAACAGATACATGTTTAATACCATTAGGAACCAATACTGATAAAGTTAACAGTGTTTATGTGTTTTATAGAAATACAAAGTTCCTATATTTTGATCTGTGTATCAAAATTTAAAGTTAGATAAAAAATAAATTGTAAAACCTATCAAAATTTAGGAAATTCCAGTGAATTCATCACTTCAAAATACCATTAATTCAAATACTTATGAGACCCAGGTCAAGTTTTACACTTTGGGGCATCTCAAAGATTTTTCTAGAAAATTAAATATTATTGGGGTTTTTTTAAACAAAATTTGGCATTGATTTGTTCTCCATGTAAAGACATTTTATGTTTTCAAGGAGGCATGAACGAGCAGGAAATGAAGAATTCACTTAGAGAAATTAGCCCAAATGATGAAAGAACTATATTCCAGTCAGTATGAGAACAGGTCAAGAATATGAGAATTTCTTATGAGTAACTACTCTAAAAATGTAAGGGAAGAATTTAGAGTCAAGAGAGAAGAAGGATGTGCCAACTGATCTGATAGGACCAATGGGATCCAAGGCAAACATTTGCTTTTAATTTCTAAAGTGTTTGGAGAGTGATGTTGTTTTATGTTACAATCATTATGTCATTTCATATGTCAATTTCACGTGCCTCCATATAAATCACATGTATTTGGAATTTGATAAATTAATTACTTGGTCTAAGTTAGCTTTCCTTGTCAATATTTGATAGAGACTCAAAAGAGAGAGAGTTTTTGTTATGTAGGATAGTTTTAATGAACAAATACTGTAAGGAATATATAAAAGGCGCTACTTGAGGGAGGAGGGTAGAGAAAGGGGATGGGAAAGACAAGCTCTGAAAGCAAGAGCAGCAATATTTGAATTCACCCTCCATTTCTGTTCCTTTTTTGTTCTTTTCTTGGTTGTTTTTCCTTGTGAGTCCAATTTTACTGCTTCACCTTGTACCCCACTCCCACCTTCCTGATCCTATATCTCCCCCAACTAGTGTTCCCACCTATCTAATCACCCCATACTGCATTTTCCAGGCCTTTCTCCATGTGATTACTTTCTAAATTATCCCATCACACATTTCCCTCACATTCTGACAAACAGAATATCTCCAGAATCTGGCCAGAATCTGGCATGAAAATGGTGCTTTTCGGTTGACTGGGCGCCATTTGGGACACCCTGAGTGACATCAGGAGAATTATAGTTCAGAGGTGATTCTACCATGTGCCACAAAAGGACTAAATGTTAACCTGACCACCAGATGCACCAAATTCTAGAGAATGGCTTTTCCAGAGTTCTTAACTCCACACACTCAGCAAGAAAACCCAGAACCAATCAAGGCTTTTGAGCTTATAACGGATGGACCTCAGCTTGAAAAGGCCAACGCACTACTGAAGGAGCTGAAATGATCCTCCTGAAGAAATCCTCTCCCAGCTGTGAACAGGCACAGGGAATGCCCAGAGTCTTCTGCTCAGAGTCCGCAGTGACAATCTCCTCCCTGCACCATGGATAACCCACAGCTTCTCCTGGTGTTCTGACAACAACTACATCAAAATTATCATTAATAAAATCAGTAGGGGCCGGCCTGGTGGCATAGCGGTTAAGTTCACACTCCACTTCGGTGGCCCAGGGTTCAGGGGTTCAGATCCCAGGCGCAGACCTATACCACTCGTTAGCCATGCTGTGGCAGTGACCCACATATAGAGTAGAGGAAGTCTGGCACAGATGTTAACTCAGGGACAATCTTTCTCAAGCAAAAAGAGGAAGATTGGCAACAGATGTTAGCTCAGGGACAATCTTCTTCACCAAAAAAAATAAAAATAAAAAGACAGTAATAGCTAACGTTTACCAAGAATTCACTACCTACCCTAGCACTGTTCTACATGCCTACTGATCATGGATACATAATAAGAAAATGAATTTTTAGATTGCCTTCTAACATTAAACAAACAGCTAGGCACTTGGTAATAAATCCATAAAATGAACTATTATCTACTCGCTTAAAAAGTTGGTGAACAATGTTCGTGATTGAGGAAATGCTTAGGACACGTT